>CAWUFW010001548.1:0-1378111 GCA_963921515.1 Calotriton arnoldi
TGGATTGGGAATAGTAAATTATATATATGTATAGATTTGTAACATTCAAAAATTAATAGAGTGTGTAGTAGTAATGTGTATTAATTATAACATAGTTAAAATTATAGTTAATAACATTATATATATATTTAATTAAAACTAATTATTTAATATAATACAGTTAATAAAAACTTATTTTTTACATTGAATACATTAAAAAAATTATACATAAAAGAAGACATTTTAGTTTTTTATTTATGTATATTTAATATCAATTATTTAGTAATGATCAAAAAAGATTTTTATTAAGTGCATATAATTTAAATTAGGACACATAGAGAAAAAACAAAAATATTTATTTTACAGACAGAAAATATTTGGTATATGTGTATAATTTTATAAATAACTATGTAAAGAAGTTTTTTTAACATTGGGAAATTTTTCTATACAGTTATGTTAACTTTGTAAAATGAAATAATGTAGTTTTACGTTTGCAAACATTTGCGTAAAAAATATATTTTTTAATAACAGTTGTACATTTTTGTCATGTATTTGGAACATTTATTACTTGCTTACATACACTGTACATTTTCAATCATAATATTGGGGCCCATTACGTTGGCGGGCGGACAAAGTCCGCCCGCCATCGCAACGGAAAAAGGGACCGCCCGCAAGAGGTGCGGCGGTCCCGCTGTGCCTATTAGGATGCGACCGCCACCATGGCGGTCGCATCCTGTATATTTAACATTGTGGCGGGCGGTGCTGTATTCAGCACCCGCCACAATGTTAAAAGGGCATGTTGTGCTTTTGCATGCACAACGTCACAGGCACCGCGCGGTGCCTGCCACCTTGTGCATGCAAATGTCGGGGGGTACCATGGGTACCCCCCAAGTGCAGCCACCCACCCACCCAACGGGCCCCCAAAGGCATTCTCTGCATGCCTTTCCATGGCGGAGTCTCCGCCATGGAAAGGCATGAGACCGCCATCATCGTAATATGGATGGCGGTGCCTGCAAGGCACCGCCACCATATTGCAGGCCTCTTCCGCCCGGTAGGCAATCGGGCGGATTGCCTACCGGTGGAAAACTGGCGGACGGTCTTTCCGTCCACCTGGGTCCCCACCGCCATCGTAATATGGCAGGGGGAAATGTTAGGCGGGCGGACGAAAATGGCGGGCAGATCGCCACCACCATACGGGCGGCGGCGATCCGCCATCCGCCATCTTAATGACCCCATTTGTTTTTACATGTTTTAATATATTATGAGTTTTTAAGTTTGTAATATTTTTTTAACAAAAACTAATACTTTTTAATAAATATTATTAATATATAAAATATTAATATCATTTATTATTACATTGTTTAATTTTTATACATTTTTTATTAAAAGGTATACAGTTTTTAAACATTTAATACATTTATTACATGTTTTTTATCAACATTGTATACAACTTGTATCTATATGGAATTATAATAGTAATTATTATATGTTTAATAATATTTATTATTATAATGCAGGAAAAAAGTTAAATACACATAAGTTATAAATTGTTGTATTTTTATTAAACATTTTTGTAATTTATTAATCATGTAATAAAATGTTTTTAAATAAAATACTTTGTTTTGTTATGTTGAAAGCTGCCATATTTGTTTGCTGCTTGTATTTTGTAACCGCTCTCGTTTGTTTTGGGTTATTTCGGAGGGGACAAGCTCGCGGTTGGGAGCTGCCTCGCATCAAGGCAGGTAAGTTTAATTTTTTTTATTTAAACTATACTTTTGTTTTCATTTGAAGGTAGTTAGGTTGTAGTTAGTGTGTGTAGTGTTAGGTTTTTGGTGATGTAGTGCTTTTTATGTGTTAGTTAGGATTTAGCAGTTTGACTACCGTTAGTTTTTGAGGCCTTTGTTCGAAAACTTTAGAAACGTTAGAATATGTGTGAATATGGTGTGAATAATGTTTATAATAGTATTATGTTGTAGATTATATGTATATTTGTGTGGGTGGGAATGTTTGTGTTTTTTTACAGGTTTTCGTTATGAGAAGTGGCCGTTACGGGAAAAATGCGTTTTTGCATTGAGTAAGTGTATATTAGTTTAAGTAACTAATAATTTTTTTACACTTCCTTCATTTTTCGGCTTTTCATGGAGCGTTTCTTTTTAAAACACTTTTTCGGGTTTTTTATGGTTTATATTTTGTGGACTTATGGACGGAGGATTAATTTTTGAACAGTTGGATTTTTCAATTTTTTGGGGGTATTTTTTTGTTCTATTGGTATCATGAGATACCTGGATTGCTTTAGAAGAGTTGGGATTTCCTTTCTACTGCTACGGAAACGGTGAGTTATTTTAATTATTTATTGTGGGAGGAAATGTTAATAAAGTTAGTGTTATTCTTGTTTATATTTCCATATATATAATTAATATGTCTATATATATTTTTGATTTTAATAAAAATATATTAGACAAATTAATTATTTTTGTGGAAAGATAAAAATTATATGTATCTATTTAAATTGATTTTAGAGAAAAGTATTATATTTTTTAATGGGTCTATAACTTATAGTAGGCTTTTGGCAATTATTTCTAGGTATTCTAGGCCTCTTGTTGTTGGATACAGTCTGACTTGATGTTGTAAGTATTCAAACATTTGTTTAGTTTGTGTAGATAGTTTGGGCCGTATTTGTGTTACAGATTGCCCCATTCTTAGCTGTTGGTAGCTCTGTTCTTTTTGGAGGGATAGTAGGAGTTTGTGTAGAGTAGGTGGACCTCGGCCTGTTGTTGCTTGGAAGGCATTATGCCAACCTTCAACAGCATTGTTTCTTTTTGCCTCTTGGTTTAGTGTGCTAAGGTATACATTCCACCATGGGATTTGGTATTTAGGTTGCCTCCTATGTCCTGATTCATGGAGTCTTCCCACCCAGGTATCTTCAAAATAGTCTAGGAGGGGACTTAATTTTTGTTCGTTTTGTTGGTAGTAAGGACTTTCTATCAATAGGTTATAATGTTCGGCTACGTCAGTCACTGGGACGTAGGCCAGTGCCATAAGTTTTTTTATTTGATATGCAAAGGAGCTATTTGTTGCATATTCAACACTTAGGGGCTCATTACGATGGCGGGCGGACCTGAGTCCGCCCGCCATCGTTGCGGTGTGTGGGACCGCCCGCCAGTCATGCGGCAGTCCCACCACTGCAATTACGATGCGCCGGCCAGTATGGCGGGCGCATCCAGGGTATTTAACATTGCGGACGGTGCTGCTGGCTGCAGCACCGTACGCAATGTCAAATTGTCATGCTGTGCATTTCCCTGCACTACGTGGCAGGCACCACGCGGTTCCTGCCACTCAGTGCAGGGAAATGCAGGGGGGTGCAACGGGCCCCCGAATCCAGCCTCCGCCCTCCTTTCCATGGCGGTTCCACCGCCATGGAAAGGCTGGCTGACGCCAGCATTGTAATCTGGCGGGAGGTGCCTGCTAGGCCCCGCCACCATTTCCCCGGTCCTATCCGCTCCACCAGGCAATCATAACGATTGCCTGTGGCGGAAGCGTGGCGGGCGGTCTTTGCGCCTGCCACACTTGCGGAACGATTCCCCCCGCCATCCTAATGTGGAGGGGGAAAATAGGCAATCAGATGGCGGAGGGCCCGCCACTGCCGGGCTGGCGGTGGCGGTCCTTCCGCCATCCTAATGAGCCCCTTAGTGTTGATTTCTGAAGGTGTCTCCATATACACTGATTAAAATGATAGTAGCAATCCTGAATTGATGTGTGTGGGTAGGATTTTAGAATTGCATTTATCATTGCCTGCTCAAAATCAATAATTATTTTTTGGGGAAAATAATTATTGGTTTCTTGTTTAATTTTAGATAGTACTTCCATATAGGTGGAGTTTTGTTTATTTGGTAGTAAGGCGTAGATAAAAGGGATGTTAGTGTTTTGATATAGGGCATGGATAGTATATTATTGATGGGACATATTTTAAAAGTCCCATCCATCATCCATGTTTCTGACTGTTGGAGTTTTACTAAGTTATTGGCTGTTGCAAACATAATTATTCTTTTATCTTTAGATTTGTTGTCATAAAGAACAAATCGTTCTTCGTTATGTGTTATAGATAGTTCTGGGGGAATTTCTGCCTCTTCAAATGTTTTTGGGGCAGGTGTGGTGGTGGTTGTGGCTTTTTTTGTTCGAGGTATAGTTCTTTTCAAGGAAGAAATAGAGGGCATTTGGCCAGTAGCATGTTGGGGTACTCTGGGCAGCATCTCCTTAAGTATTTGAGTGGTAGATTTTTGTGAGCTAGTGCTGGCTTCTCAAATGTCGTCTAGGGCATTCCTAACCTCTATTTCAGTAACATTTGGGGGTGGTTATGCTCCCTTACATACATAACAGTTGTTTCTCTAGTTGTAGCACTCCCATCACACATATTAGAATAGTATTTGCTACATTTCCAGTTTACTTTCAGTCCACTTTGCTTTTCTTGGGTATAGACATACCCCACGTAACATAGCAAAAACTTTCCTTTCTATGAAGTGATAAATTGGGCGCCTTCAGTCATTTTGATGTTTTAAATGCTAAGAAAAATGTATATAAAAATTAATAAAACGAATAATGTACAGGTTTTTAATTAGTACATACACATTGTTATTAACCCCTTCGCTGCTAGGCCTTTTCCCCTCCTGTGCTACGCCTTTTTTTGGCTATTTGGGGTAGTGCGCGCTTAGGCCCCTGTAACTTTTTGACCACATAAGGTATCCATGCCAAATTTGCGTCCTTTTTTCTAACATCATGGGGATTGTAAAGGTACCCAGGGTTTGTGGATTCCCTGGAGGGGACCCAGAAATTAGTCAAAATACAGCTAAATTTTTTTTTTTGGTTGAAAAATGCGAAAAAAGGGCTACAGATGAAAGCGTCTTGATTTTTCCCTGCAAATGGCATCAAAAAGGGGTTGTGGGGATGAAATCACCATCTTCCCAGCTTTCAGGGACAAGCAGACTTTTGTCAGAAAACCAACTTTTTTACACAGTTTTGGCATTTTTCTGGGACATAGCCTATTTTTGCTATTTTTTGTGCTTTCAACCTCCTTCCAGTTAATGGTAGAAATGGGTATGAAACCAAAAATGGTTCCTGGAAAGCCATACATTTCTGAAAAGTAGACAAAATTCTGAATTCAGCAAGGGGTCATTTGTGTAGATCCTTAAAGTTTTCCTTATAGAAACTAACAGTTAAATAAAGGAAAAATTGAAAATTAGTTGGAAAAAACAGCCATTTGTGTCAACGTTTTCACCTGTAACTTCTTCTAATTATGACAGCTATTTGAAGGCAATATACCGTTATATCCGCTGGACCTTTCTGGTTGTGGGGATATATAGGACTTGTAGGTTCACCAAGAACCCGACGAACCCAGAGCCAATAATTGAGCAACATCTTGCAATGATTTTTTTTAAGTACCGGGTATATAGCAATTATTTTGGGAAAATGTATACATGGAAAAATTGTTATGAAAGACACCTATGTATTTCTGAAATGGGAACAAAATGTAGATTTTAGAAACAGTAGATATTTGCACATTTCCGAAATTGGGAGTACCCATACTAGCATGAGAATTATAGGTCATTTTTCAAAATGACTTATTTTTACACATTGTCTTTCAAATCAAATCAAATCAAAAATGGCTTTATTCGATTTAGAACATAAATCATAAAAGCACAGCAATAAGTAAAAATCTCATGATAAAAGGAACATTTTACACAATATAAAATACACAATAAAAGAGAATTCATACATCGTCCATAATCATAAGCATTTCCTGTAATTCACAACACATTTTAAGAAAGAGGATACCCCATAAATAATTAAGTCATCGTCTCAGGATTTGTAGCACTAATAAGGCAGGTCGGCATTGTCTAAGCCCCAGTTTTTTTAAAATCAGTTTTAAAAATCTATTTCTTGAATACATATAAAATTTGCAGAAGAAGATCACGTGTAATGTTGATTGGTTAGAGGTGCCATCACATGGACATGCAACTAGATTTCTTGACCAATCATTGATGTTTGGGAAAGTTACCAATCTATGGAAGATCCCTAAGCGAAATCGTGTCAAAAGCATCCTTTCATAAGATCCAGGTCGCGTGTTAAATACGGTTGGATAGCATAGCATGATAACATCATTTGGTTCTCCATAACTGATTTTTTTGTAATCTCTGACGCGAGCCTAATTGCCTGGAGGTGTGCTAAACAGGTTGCTTTAAGAGACTTTCTACTCAATTTGGTAAGGCTATCTGGTTGCTCAAAATATTCTAAATGGCCAATATCAAACATAAAGTTTTTAATGTAGTTTAGCCATGGGATGCTCAACATCCTAGTCAAACCCAAACAATCCTTGATGACCTCACGATTAAAAGTAGTCTCCTCTGTTACCCACACCTTGTGCCATAATAAAATTGGCTCTATTTTAATCAGATCTGTTACATATTGTAACCCAAGTTCAGAGTGACAGACGAAATTTGCTACGCTAGTAGGAGCAGACAGTAGGTATTTTAAAAACGAATTTTCTATTATCTGGATGGAGCTCACATCCTTATATCCCCAGATACCAGCTCCGTACATAGCTGTAGTTATACATTTAGCTTTATATATCACAATCAGTTCTGGGATTGGTCTTCTGCCTAGCCTCCTAGCAAAATTAGTAAGTGCACCAATCATCTTTATGAATAACAGTTTTCTTCCCATCACTGCTGGAGCCCAAGTACCTCGGTAATCAAATAGTATTCCAAGATAAGGGAAGCTGTCAATACATTCTACTTTTGAATTTTCAATAAATGTATTACGACATCTAGCACTATTTTTCCCGCATTTCATAATAAAAGTCTTCGAGATATTTACTTTCAAGCCCCTTTCACTCATGAAAAATATAAAATTCTTTAAAATCTTCTGCAAACTTAATTGGGTACGCGCCATTAAAACTGCATCATCAGCATACATCAGAGCAGGTACGGGTTGTTTATTAATAATAGGAAGATCCTGACACTGTTCAGCTAAAAAAGATCCTAGGTCATTTATGTACAAATTAAAAAGTAAAGGGGCGAGCACACAGCCCTGTTTTCCATAACGAACCCTGGCGCCAGCCTCACTATACAATTGCATGATAAGAGTTATAAGGGAGGCAGCCATCCCCATCTCCTTCAATATATTCCATAGTTTATTATGGTTCACGCAATCAAACGCGGAGCTGAGGTCGACAAATACTAGGAATAGTCTTCCTTGCTTAGCACGTGTGTATTTGTCGATCACTAAGTTTAAATTCAGCCCCTGTTGTGTGGTCCCTAGGACCTTATGGAAACCATACTGGAATTTAGAAAGAACCCCTTTCTCTTCCACCCATATTTGCAATTGATTTAAAATTATTCGACCCATAATTTTGAGAGTTGAATCCAGCAAGGAGATAGGACAGTAACAAGCCGGGTTATTACGATCACCCTTTTTGAATATTGGGACCACTATTGAATCTGACCAGGATGGGAGTGGACCCTGCTGGCAACAAGCATTTAGTACTTGAGTTAAAAGAGGGCCCCAGAACACCAGGTTGGTTTTAAATATATCTACAGGGACACCATCTGGTCCTGGGGCTTTTCCAGCTAAACTCTCATTTATGGCACTTATTACTTCTTGCAGAGAAAAGCGCAAGTCCAACGGGAAGGCATTGACACAATCATCAGGAACTAGCAATTCTTGCTCCATTAAAACTTCAGTTTCCTTTGTGTCATTATATAAGTTTGTGTAATGCTCTACCCAGGAACTTTCACTAATAGCAACCTCAATTGTGGGGGGTCTCTAGGGGTTAAAAGGAGCATTAACCACTTTCCAAAAGCTGGTATTATCTTTCAGGGCACTGGCCTTGCACAGTGATTCCCAGGCCTGTTCCCTTAATCCATTTTTGCGTTCTTTTAAAACATGTTTATATGTAGACCTTGCCATTTTTCTTTCGTTTTGGGTGCTATCTTTCTTATGTAAGACTGTCTTAAGATTTGTATGGGCCTTGGTACATTCTGTATCAAACCATCCTTTTTCTTTTTCCTTTCTCTCTCTAATTTTCACGGTCATTAACTCTTTGACCTTTTTGCTTATAATGCCATACGAGTTTAAAATTTCCATGTTGCTAGCCCCCTCATCCAGGCAAACACTTACTTCAGTCATACATTTGTGGATTAATTTATTAAATATCTCAGTGGGATCTATTTTTGCCCAACTCAGGGAATAGCCATTTAAAGTTTTTATCATGGGTTCGAAAGGAAATAGTTCCTTCTCATTTTCTCCTTCTAGGGTGGCACAGGGAGGGCAAATAGAAATACTCATTGGAAAGTGATCACTCATAGAGATCGGATGAGTCGCAAAATCCTTGACCCAGTTAGAATGGAGTCTCGTTATCATGATATAATCAATAATAGACCCTAGCCCTCTACCATTAAAAGTATTCTCAAACTGTACAGGGGGAAAGCAGAGTTCATTTGCAAAAGCTAGGTCAAATTGATATATGAGCATATTATATTGTTCTCCGAGTGTGGTATTGTCTTTCATTTGGAAGGCAGAAATGCATCGAAAGTCAATAGGTAATAACAGTTGCTCTACAATTCTGTGTTACCCTAAGTCTCCCGATAAAAATGGTACCTCACTTGTGTGGGTAGCCCTTGTGCCCACAACAGGAAATGGCTCAAAATGCAACGTGGACGTACCACATTTTCACAATGAAAAATTACCCTTTTTTGCAAAGTGCCTAGGTGTAGTTTTTGAACCCTAGCTCTGCCGGCACCTAGGGAAACCTAGCAAACCTATACATGTTTGAAAACTAGACACCCAGGGGAATCCAGGATGGGGTGACTTGACTGCCTCCCACCAGGTTCTGTTACCCAGAATCCCTTGCAAAGATAAAAAATTGTCAAAAAACCACATTTTCCCCACATTTCTGTGGTGGAAAGTTCTGGAATCTGCGTGGATCCACAAATTTCCACCCACCCCGCATTCCCCAAAGTCTTACGAGAAAAATGGTACCTCACTTGTGTGGGTTGGCCTAGTGCCTGCGACAGGAAACGGCGCAAAACGCAACGTGGTCACACCTTAATTTCGCAGTGAAAAATGACCCTTTTTTGGCAAAGTGCCTAGCTGTAGTTTTTGAACCCTAGCTCTGCCGGCACCTAGGGAAACCTAGCAAACCTATACATTTTTGAAAACTAGACACCCAGGGGAATCCAGGATGGGGTGACTTGACTGCCTCCCACCAGGTTCTATTACCCAGAATCCCTTGCAAACATAAACAATTGTCAAAAAAAACACATTTTCCCCACATTTCTGTGGTGGAAAGTTCTGGAATCTGCGTGGATCCACAAATTTCCACGCACCCCGTGTTCCCCAAAGTCTTACGAGAAAAATGGTACCTCACTTGTGTGGGTCGGCCTAGTGCCTGCGACAGGAAACTGCGCAAAACGCAACGTGGTCACACCTCAATTTCGCAGTGAAAAATGACCCTTTTTTGGCAAAGTGCCTAGCTGTAGTTTTTGAACCCTAGCTCTACCGGCACCTAGGGAAACCTAGCAAACCT
Source organism: Calotriton arnoldi (assembly GCA_963921515.1). NCBI lineage: Eukaryota > Metazoa > Chordata > Amphibia > Caudata > Salamandridae > Calotriton > Calotriton arnoldi. The sequence continues at coordinate 9,560 of CAWUFW010001548.1, forward strand.
ATACATTTTTGAAAACTAGACACCCAGGGGAATCCAGGATGGGGTGACTGGACTGCCTCCCACCAGGTTCTGTTACCCAGAATCCCTTGCAAACCTAAAAATTATCAAAAAACCACATTTTCCCCACATTTCTGTGGTGGAAAGTTCTGGAATCTGCGTGGATCCACAAATTTCCACCCACCCCGCGTTCCCCAAAGTCTTCTGAGAAAAATGGTACCTCACTTGTGTGGGTCGGCCTAGTGCCCGTGACAGGAAACGGCGCAAAACGCAACGTGGTCACACCTCAATTTCGCAGTGAAAAATGACCCTTTTTGGCAAAGTGCCTAGCTGTAGTTTTTAACCCTACCTCTGCCGGCACCTAGGGAAACCTAGCAAACCTATACATTTTTGAAAACTAGACAACCAGGGGAATCCAGGATGGGGTGACTTGACTGCCTCCCACCAGGTTCTGTTACCCAGAATCCCTTGCAAACATAAAACATTGTCCAAAAAACACATTTTCCCCACATTTCTGTGGTGGAAAGTTCTGGAATCTGCGTGGATCCACAAATTTCCACCCACCCCGCGTTCCCCAAAGTCTTACGAGAAAAATGGTACCTCACTTGTGTGGGTCGGCCTAGGGCCTGCGACAGGAAACGGCGCAAAACGCAACGTGGTCACACCTCAATTTCGCAGTGAAAAATGACCCTTTTGGCAAAGTGCCTAGCTGTAGTTTTTTAACCCTACCTCTGCCGGCACCTAGGGAAACCTAGCAAACCTATACATTTTTGAAAACTAGACACCCAGGGGAATCCAGGATGGGGTGACTGGACTGCCTCCCACCAGGTTCTGTTACCCAGAATCCCTTGCAAACATAAAAATTGTCAAAAAACCACATTTTCCCCACATTTCTGTGGTGGAAAGTTCTGGAATCTGCGTGGATCCACAAATTTCCCCCACCCCGCGTTCCCCAAAGTCTTACGAGAAAAATGGTACCTCACTTGTGTGGGTCGGCCTAGTGCCTGCGACAGGAAACGGCGCAAAACGCAACGTGGTCACACCTCAATTTCGCAGTGAAAAATGACGCTTTTTTGGCAAAGTGCCTAGCTGTCGTTTTTGAACCCTAGGTCTGACGGCACCTAGGGAAACCTAGCAAACCTATACATTTTTGAAAACTAGACACCCAGGGGAATCCAGGATGGGGTGACTGGACTGCCTCCCACCAGGTTCTGTTACCCAGAATCCCTTGCAAACATAAAAAATTGTCAAAAAAACCACATTTTCCCCACATTTCTGTGGTGGAAAGTTCTGGAATCTGCGTGGATCCACAAATTTCCACCCACCCCGCGTTCCCCAAAGTCTTACGAGAAAAATGGTACCTCACTTGTGTGGGTCGGCCTAGTGCCTGCGACAGGAAACGGCACAAAACGCAACGTGGCCACACCTCAATTTCGCAGTGAAAATGACCTTTTTTTGCAAAGTGCCTAGCTGTAGTTTTTGAACCCTACCTCTGCCGGCACCAAGGGAAACCTAGCAAACCTATACATTTTTAAAACTAGACACCCAGGGGAATCCAGGATGGGGTGACTTGACTGCCTCCCACCAGGTTCTGTTACCCAGAATCCCTTGCAAACATAAAAAATTGTCAAAAAAACACATTTTCCCCACATTTCTGTGGTGGAAGGTTCTGGAATCTGCATGGATCCACAAATTTCCACCCACCCCGCGTTCCCCAAAGTCTTACGAGAAAAATGGTACCTCACTTGTGTGGGTCGGCCTAGTGCCTGTGACAGGAAACGGTGCAAAACGCAACGTGGTCACACCTCAATTTCGCAGTGAAAAATGACCCTTTTTGGCAAAGTGCCTAGCTGTAGTTTTTTAACCCTACCTCTGCCGGCACCTAGGGAAACCTAGCAAACCTATACATTTTTGAAAACTAGACACCCAGGGGAATCCAGGATGGGGTGACTGGACTGCCTCCCACCAGGTTCTGTTACCCAGAATCCCTTGCAAACATAAAAAATTGTCAAAAAACCACATTTTCCCCACATTTCTGTGGTGGAAAGTTCTGGAATCTGTGTGGATCCACAAATTTCCACCCACCCCGCGTTCCCCAAAGTCTTACATGAAAAATGGTACCTCACTTGTGTGGGTCGGCCTAGTGCCTGCGACAGGAAACGGCGCAAAACGCAACGTGGTCACACCTCAATTTCGCAGTGAAAAATGACCCTTTTTTGGCAAAGTGCCTAGCTGTAGTTTTTTAACCCTACCTCTGCCGGAACATAGGGAAACCTAGCAAACCTATACATTTTTGAAAACTAGACACCCAGGGGAATCCTGTATGGGGTGACTTGACTGCCTCCCACCAGGTTCTGTTACCCAGAATCCCTTGCAAACATAAAACATTGTCAAAAAAACCACATTTCTGTGGTGGAAAGTTCTGGAATCTGCGTGGATCCACAAATTTCTACCCACCCCGCGTTCCCCAAAGTCTTACGAGAAAAATGGTACCTCACTTGTGTGGGTCGGCCTAGTGCCTGCGACAGGAAACGGCGCAAAACGCAACGTGGTCACACCTCAATTTCGCAGTGAAAAATGACCCTTTTTGGCAAAGTGCCTAGCTGTAGTTTTTAACCCTACCTCTGCCGGCACCTAGGGAAACCTAGCAAACCTATACATTTTTGAAAACTAGACACCCAGGGGAATCCAGGATGGGGTGACTTGACTGCCTCCCACCAGGTTATGTTACCCAGAATCCCTTGCAAACATAAAAAATTGTCAAAAAACCACATTTTCCCCACATTTCTGTGGTGGAAAGTTCTGGAATCCGCGTGGATCCACAAATTTCCACCCACCCCGCGTTCCCCAAAGTCTTACGAGAAAAATGGTACCTCACTTGTGTGGGTCGGCCTAGTGCCTGCGACAGGAAACGGCACAAAACGCAACGTGGTCACACCCCAATTTCGCAGTGAAAAATGACCCTTTTTTGGCAAAGTGCCTAGCTGTAGTTTTTTAACCCTACCTCTGCCTGCACCTAGGGAAACCTACCAAACCCACACATTTCTGAAAAGTAGACACCCGGGGCTTCCAGGGAGGTATGGCTTGCGTGGATCCCCCACCGTTTCCTTACCCAGAATCCCCTGCAAACCTCAATTTTAGCTGAAAAAATCACTTTTTTCACACATTTTTGTGTGGGAAAGTGTGGCATCACTGGCCTCACACAAATCTCCTACCACCAAGCGTTCCCCCAGGTCTCCCGATAAAAATGGTGCCTCACTTGTGTGGGAGGCCCAAGTACCCGCGACAGGCAAGGGCCCACAACGTATTGAGGCGACCTCAAAATGGCCTTCACAAAACCACCTGGTTTTGCAAGGAAGTCACCTGGGTTTTGGCCCTGTGCTCGGCGGCCATCTAGGGAAACCTACCAAACCCACACATTCCTGAAAAGTAGACACCCGGGGCTTCAGGGAGGTATGGCTTCGTGGATCTCCAACGTTTCCTTACCCAGAATCCCTGCAAACCTCAATTTTAGCTGAAAAAATCACTTTTTCACACATTTTTGTGGGAAGTGTGGCATCACTGGCCTCACACAAATTTCCCACCACCCAGCGTTCCCAGGTCTCCCGATAAAATGGTGCCTCACTTGTGTGGGAGGCCCAAGTACCTGCGACAGGCAAGGGCCCACAACGTAGTGAGGCGACCTCAAAATTGCCTATCTCAAAACCACCTGGTTTTGCAGGGAGTCACCTGGGTTTTGGCTCCGTGCTCGGCGGCCATCTAGGGAAACCTACCAAACCCACACATTTCTGAAAAGTAGACACTCGGGGCTTCCAGGAGGTATGGCTTGCGTGGATCCTCGATGTTTCCTTACCAGAATCCCTGCAAACCTCTATTTTAGCTGAACAAATCACTTTTTCACACATTTTGTGTGGGAAAGTGTGGCATCACTGGCCTCACACAAATTCCTACCACCCAGCGTTCCCCAGGTCTCCCGATAAAATGGTGCCTCACTTGTGTGGGAGGCCCAAGTACTCGCGACAGGCAAGGGCCCACAACGTATTGAGGCGACCTCAAAATGGCCTTTCACAAACCACCTGGTTTTGCAGGAGTCACCTGGGTTTTGCTCAGTGCTCGGCGGCCATCTAGGAAACCTACCAAACCCACACATTTCTGAAAAGTAGACACCGGGGGCTTCCAGGGAGGTATGGCTTGCGTGGATCCCCAACGTTTCCACCAGAATCCCTGCAAACCTCAATTTTAGCTGAAACAATCACTTTTTCACACATTTTGTGTGGGAAAGTGTGGCATCACTGGCCTCACACAAATTTCCTACCACCCAGCGTTCCCTAGGTCTCCCGATAAAATGGTGCCTCACTTGTGTGGGAGGCCCAAGTACTCGCGATAGCAGGGCCCACAACGTATTGAGGCGACCTCAAAATGGCCTTTCACAAAACCACCTGGTTTTGCAAGGGGTCACCTGGGTTTTGCCCTGTGCTCGGCGGCCATCTAGGAAACCTACCAAACCCACACATTTCTGAAAAGTAGACACCGGGGCTTCCAGGAGGTATGGCTGCGTGGATCCCCCAACGTTTCTTCAGAATCCCTGCAAACCTCAATTTTAGCTGAAAAATCACTTTTTCACACATTTTGTGTGGGAAGTGTGGCATCACTGGCCTCACACAATTTCTACCACCCAGCGTTCTCCAGGTCTCCCGATAAAATGGTGCTCACTTGTGTGGGAGGCCCAAGTACCGCGACAGGCAGGGCCCACAACGTAGTGAGGCGACCTCAAATGGCCTTCACAAAACCACCTGGTTTTGCAAGGGAGTCACCTGGGTTTAGCTCGTGCTCAGCGCCATCTAGGGAAACCTACCAAACCCACACATTTCTGAAAAGTAGACACCGGGGCTTCCAGGAGGTATGGCTTGCGTGGATCCCCAACGTTTCTACCAGAATCCCTGCAAACCTCAATTTTAGCTGAAAAATCACTTTTTCACACATTTTTGTGTGGGAAAGTGTGGCATCACTGGCCTCACACAAATTTCCTACCATCCAGCGTTCCCCAGGTCTCGATAAAAATGGTGCATCACTTGTGTGGGAGGCCCAAGTACCAGCGACATGCAAGGACACAAAACGTTTTGAGGCAACATCAACATTGCCTATCAAAAAATTTTTGGGCCCTTGCCTGTCGTGGGTACTTGGGCCTCCCACACAAGTGAAGCACCATTTTTATCGGGAGACCTGGGGAACGCTGGTGGTAGGAAATTTGTGTGAGGCCAGTGATGCCACACTTTCCCACACAAAAATGTGTGAAAAAAGTGATTTTTTCAGCTAAAATTGAGGTTTGCAGGGATTCTGGGTAAGGAAACGTTGGGGGATCCACGCAAGCCATACCTCCCTGGAATCCCCGGGTGTCTACTTTTCAGAAATGTGTGGGTTTGGTAGGTTTCCTAGATGGCCGCCGAGCACGGGGCCAAAACCCAGGTGACTCCCTTGCAAAACCAGGTGGTTTTGTGAAAGGCCATTTTGAGGTCGCCTCACTACGTTGTGGGCCCTTGCCTGTCGCGGGTACTTGGGCCTCCCACACAAGTGAGGCACCATTTTTATCGGGAGACCTGGGGGAACGCTGGGTGGTAGGAAATTTGTGTGAGGCCAGTGATGCCACACTTTCCCACACAAAAATGTGTGAAAAAAGTGATTATTTCAGCTAAAATTGAGGTTTGCAGGGGATTCTGGTAAGGAAACGTTGGGGGATCCACGCAAGCCATACCTCCCTGGAAGCCCCCGGGTGTCTACTTTTCAGAAATGTGTGGGTTTGGTAGGTTTCCCTAGATGGCCGCCGAGCACGGGGCCAAAAACCCAGGTGACCCCCTTGCAAAACCAGGTGGTTTTGTGAAAGGCCATTTTGAGGTCGCCTCACTACGTTGTGGGCCCTTGCCTGTCGCGGGTACTTGGGCCTCCCACACAAGTGAGGCACCATTTTTATCGGGAGACCTGGGGGAACGCTGGGTGGTAGGAAATTTGTGTGAGGCCAGTGATGCCACACTTTCCCACACAAAAATGTGTGAAAAAAGTGATTTGTTCAGCTAAAATTGAGGTTTGCAGGGGATTCTGGGTAAGGAAACGTTGGGGGATCCACGCAAGCCATACCTCCCTGGAAGCCCCGGGTGTCTACTTTTCAGAAATGTGTGGGTTTGGTAGGTTTCCCTAGATGGCCGCCGAGCACGGGCCAAAACCCAGGTGACTCCCCTTGCAAAACCAGGTGGTTTTGAGATAGGCAATTTTGAGGTCGCCTCACTACGTTGTGGGCCCTTGCCTGTCGCGGGTACTTGGGCCTCCCACACAAGTGAGGCACCATTTTTATCAGGAGACCTGGGGGAACGCTGGGTGGTAGGACATTTGTGTGAGGCCAGTGATGCCACACTTTCCCACACAAAAATGTGTGAAAAAGTGATTTGTTCAGCTAAAATTGAGGTTTGCAGGGGATTCTGGGTAAGGAAACGTTGGGGGATCCACGCAAGCCATACCTCCCTGGAAGCCCCCGGGTGTCTACTTTTAGAAATGTGTGGGTTTGGTAGGTTTCCTAGATGGCCGCCGAGCACGGGGCCAAAAACCCAGGTGACTCTCTGCAAAACCAGGTGGTTTTGTGAAAGGCCATTTTGAGGTCGCCTCAATACGTTGTGGGCCCTTGCCTGTCGCGGGTACTTGGGCCTCCCACACAAGTGAGGCACCATTTTTATCGGGAGACCTGGGGGAACGCTGGGTGGTAGGAAATTTGTGTGAGGCCAGTGATGCCACACTTTCCCACACAAAAATGTGTGAAAAAAGTGATTTTTTCAGCTAAAATTGAGGTTTGCAGGGGATTCTGGGTAAGGAAACGTTGGGGCATCCACGCAAGCCATACCTCCCTGGAAGCCCCCGGGTGTCTACTTTTCAGAAATGTGTGGGTTTGGTAGGTTTCCTATGTGGCCGCCGAGCCCCGGGCCAAAACCCAGGTGACCCCCTTGCAAAACCAGGTCATTTTGAGATAATGTGTTGTTTATTCCTGCAGCGTGAAAATTTTGGCACAATATTGCAAGGAAAATGTGACAGACATTTTGAGGTTTGCAGGACATTGTGGGTACCATAACTTGTTGGGATCCACAAGAGAGATATCACCATGTACTCCCATGGGTGTTTCGTTTACGACAATATCTACAGTTGGTAGGTTATTCTTAGACGGAATGTACACCTTGGCAGACAGACTAAAAAGACAAAGATTACTGCACAGCCATCTATTCCTCAAGCACACACACACACATACTGGTTGGATTTGGCACGAGGGCAAGTGATGGTTCAGTATATCCAATTTTATTAACAAGAGATTTCACAAAAATGAAATGCACTGTCAATAATTGAAAGGACAAAAACGGAACCAGTGACTCGCAGCTCGTGAGCTGTAAAGCCACGTCAAGGCCCCAACCGCTTTACAGGCCATTCACACACCTTTTATACGTGATACACACAAGACCATTCACACCCCCAGGCACGAAACAAACACATTACAACATTCACAAAAAGGGACAAGGTACACCCTGCTTGAGAAAGACAAAAAAAAATATTACTGCACAGCCATCTAATCCTCAAGCACACACACACATACTGGTTGGATTTGGCACGAGGGTGAGTGATGGTTCAGTATATACAATTGTATTAACAAGTGATTTCACAAAAATGAAATGCACTGTTAATAATTGAAAGGACGAGAAACTGAACCATTGACTCACAGCTCGTGAGCTGTAAAGCCACGACAAGGCACCAACCTCTTTACAGGCCATTCATACACCTTTCATACATGTGACAAATACAAAACCATTCACACCACCAGCCGCGGGCCCATCACATTACAACACTCACACCAGCAGACAGCGCCATTCAAGGGCCCATCACTTTCACACGCCCACATTCCTAACACAGCAACCACACAAGCTGATGGATTGCTTGGAGTGTCGCTCAGCTAGCAGTGTGTGTAGTGACCAGCAGCAAGTCACTACTCACACACTGCCAGCCGAGCGCCAGTCCACGCACACCGCCAGCCAAGCGCCACTCCACGCACACCGCCAGCCAAGCGCCACTCCACGCACACCGCCAGCCAAGCGCCACTCCACGCACACCGCCAGCCTAGCGCCACTCCACGCACACCGCCAGCCAAGCGCCACTCCACACACACCGCCAGCCAAGCACCACTTCACGCACACCGCCAGCCAAGAGCCACTCCCCGCACACCGCCAGCCAAGCGCCACTCCACGCACACCGCCAGCCAAGCACCAGCCTACACACACCACCATCACATTTAGGATTTTTTTATACAAAAAAGAAAACACAAACAAATTGCAAATAGATACAAATCTACTAACACAAAATCAGAAACTAAATACATTGCACTAATGCCAACCTTGAAACAGAACAACAATTCTTAAACATTACAGACCAGGCAGTTCACTTTACCACTCATGGTTGCTCCCAATAATTATTTTGCTTGTGGTACGCTCTATAACAAGCAGGCACACACAGCCCAGGGTTAGAAGGACACTCAGGGCAGTACATACGAGTCTCCTTCTGCGTACCTCTTCGCCAACAGACTCTACATCTCCTAGTGGGAAAGTCTTTTGAGGGTGTAGGAGGAATGTGATCAGGAAAGTGGCGATCTTTCAATCGAGCCACATCCTCCACCACTCCAACTCTAGGAACACTTGCCTGTTCCACAACAACAAGGCTGCCTATGACAGACTCCTGAAACTGAACAAAAGTCAACTTTGACGCAGGAGAACACTCCTTGAACACAACAAAAGCATTGAAAGTTGCTAAATTGAAGAGATGGATGGCCAACTTCTTATACCAAATGTAAGACTTACGAATAGCAGTGTAAGGTTCCAACCTCTGATCTACTCTATCAACACCACCCATGTGCTTATTGTAGTCTAAAATGCACACAGGTTTACGCACTTCAGCAATCTGACCCCAAACAGCCACAGGTGAAGTACTCTCATCATGGATGGTAGTCAGCATGTACACATCCCTCCTGTCCACAAATTTCACAGCTAGCAGTTCCTCACTACGCAAGGCACTGCACTGTCCCCTCTGAAGTTTTTTGCAAACAACCTCTTTTGGATAACCTCTACGGTTAGAGCGGATTGTGCCACAAGCAAAAGTGTCCACTTTGAACAATTCCTTAAACAATTGCACAGCAGTGTAGAAGTTATCAAGGTACAAATGGTGGCCTCTGTTAAACAGTCCTCTAGCAAGATCCCACACAATTTTCTCTGAAACTCCAAAAGTGGACGGACAACCAGGGGGTCAATAGTGGAATCCCTACCAGTGTACACACGCAAATTAAAAACATATCCTGTCCTACTCTCAGACAACATATACAGCTTAATTCCATAGCGTGCCCTCTTGCTAGGAATGTACTGCCTAAAAACCAAACGGCCCTTGAACAGGACCAAAGACTCATCAATAGATATTTCTTTCCCTGGAGTATAGATCACTGAAAATCGATCTACAAAGTGATCAAGAACAGGCCGAATCTTAAAAAGACGGTCACATTCATGGTGATCTCGTGGCAACGCCAAACCATTATCAACAAAATGCAGCATCCGAAGCAAAAGTAAATACCGATCACGAGTCATAACTGCAGGAAATATGGCCGTTGCCATCAAGGGACTGGTAGACCAATATGAACCCATGGACGGCTTCCTTATCAAACCCATCAAAAAAGTCAAACCCAAAAACTTCTTCATCTCTTCCAGATTTGTGGGACTCCACCGGGTAGCTCTAGAATGGGGCCTAAGTCTGGCACTGTTGTCCCTCAAAAACTGTTCAGCATACAAATTAGTCTGCTCAACAATCTCACCCAAAAATACATCATCCATAAACAACTGAAAATACTGTATAGGCAAATAATGTTCACAATCCACTCTACACCCTGCATAACCACTAAAGGCAGGCAACACCGGCTGCACCATGTTTGGATCAACCCAGAGTCCAGCACTTCCAGTAGGAAGCCTAGCAGCCCCAGGCTGCAATCCAGATGCCTCTTGCACCATCGGCACAGTAGTATCCTCCTCTAAATCAGGCACTTCATCTGCACTGAGAGTACCTTCATCATCCGATGATTCCATGTGGAGAGAAAACTCACTGCCTGAATCTTCCCCTCCCTCCTCTCCCTCAGACGCACTGTCAGTCTCATAATCCTGCTCAGAGGAAGATTCAAGAAGCAAACCAACCACCTGCTGAGCAGTAATTCTACGGCTAGCCATAATGATTACTAATAAAGGTTACTTGTCAAACAAGTCAACAACAACAAACCGTTTGTAAAAAAAAGAAATAAACAAAATGTAGCTTTATCACAAAGACCTATATACTCCAACACTATACCACTCACGTGACAGAAGCAGCTAGACTCACCACCACCTACTCTGCACAGACACAGTAAGGATCAACAATATCCCACTAAAAAAGAAGAAGAAAAAAAATTACACAATAAGACAATGCAAAACATCGCAAAGAATTTCATGCTCTGAACACTAACAAATATGCTGCCATTATGGCACCACTTACAAAAAAATTAATTCATGCATGACAATAATACTCATTTGGAGTACACACAACAAAAATAGTTTTCTTACCAAATAAATGCAATTACGCAAAACTGCAGAACCACAACTGCCGAAACCGCAAACAGGAATCAAAAGCTTTACACTAGAATAAAAAGGAGAAAAAAAAACATTACAATAACATATGCAAATAATGCACCAGTCCACACACAATCCACCAGCCAAGCTAAGGGGTAGGTGGGCCTAACAGTATAAATAAAATATTCACCCCAGTAAAAGGGAGCAACCCTTGCCCTTTTGGCCACTCCCCAACACAAAAATTAAAAAAACCCTGGTGCCTAGTGGGCATTCCTGCTGCACAATCACATGATCGTGCAGCAGGAATGCACAAAGAGGCATCGGGGAAAGGAAAACCCTTTCCTTTCCCTCGATGCCTCTTTTGATACAAACCCCCTCCCCGAGCCAAACCTCACCTGATTTCCGACGCGCTGGAAGCAAATGGCTTCCAGCGCGTCGGGGAAGAAAGGGAAACCCTCAATGATGTCAGCGCGCCGCGCGCTGATGTCATTGATGGGGCGGGGGAGGCAGGGGAAGCCCTTCCCCTGCCTCCCCAAAAAAAAACCTAACGATCGGATTCCCACGGGGGGAGCGCCAGCGCTTCCCCCGTGGGTGGTCTTATGACAAGCTGGACTCATCATGAGCACACGAACACTGTGTGCCATGACGAGTCCAGCTCGTCATAAGCACCGAAGGGGATAAAGGGTCAGAGCAGGATCTCAGCGGCAGACGAGGAGAAGGAACCTCCTGTTCACAGGAACTACACAAGCATTGCGCTCGAGAAATTCAAGGATGCAAAGACCTCCATCAAGGATTACAGCTAACTTTTCAGGCTGTAAATGGAGAGAAGCCACATCTGCTTAACCACGCTCACGAATTCTACACGAGAATTGCGCTCGAGAAAATGAAGGATGCAAAGACCTCCATCAAGGATTACAGCTAACTTTTCACGTTGGAAATGGAGAGAAGGCACATCTGCTTAACCACGCTCACGAATTCTGCACACCTGCCCTGCATATTTATCCAAGAAGATGCCACCGTTTTGTGCAATACCTCTACTCAACTGTAGTACTGTCTACTGGCTAATCAGTAAGTGTTACCTCGTTGGGTAAATGTATAGTGCCTTTCCTACACTACAGCTGCGTAAAGGACCAGAAGAATTGTCTCCAGTGACCTGTGTGTCTGTAACTTTGCCACCGCGCCGAAAGCGCCGGGAACCTTTGATTAAGCTGTCCATCATAGTGGGGAAAGGGCGGGCAGACGTTGCATACCGCTAGTGTATGCGTGGCGGGGCCAAACGGGCGGGGCTTCTAGGCCCGTTCACATGCCTCTTGTTTATAAAGGGTCAGAGCACGATCTCAGCGGCAGACGAGGAGAAGGAACCTCCTGGTCACAGGAACTACACGAGCATTGCGCTCGAGAAATTCAAGGATGCAAAGACCTCCATCAAGGATTACAGCTAACTTTTCAGGGTGTAAATGGAGAGAAGCCACATCTGCTTAACCACGCTCACGAATTCTACACGAGAATTGCGCTCGAGAAAATGAAGGATGCAAAGACCTCCATCAAGGATTACAGCTAACTTTTCACGTTGGAAATGGAGAGAAGGCACATCTGCCCTGCATATTTATCCACGAAGATGCCACTGTTTTGTGCAATACCTCTACTCAACTGGAGTACTTTCTACTGGCTAATCAGTAAGTGCTACCTCATTGGGTAAATGTATAGTGCCTTTCCTACACTACAGCTGCGTAAAGGACCAGAAGAATTGTCTCCAGTGACCTGTGTGTCTGTAACTTTGCCACCGCGCCGAAAGCGCCGGGGTCCTTTGAGTAAGCTGTCCATCATAGTGGGGAAAGGGTGGGCAGACGTTGCATACCGCTAGTGTATGTGTGGCGGGGCCAAACGAGCGGGGCTTCTAGGCCTGTTCACATGCCTCTTGTTTATAAAGGGTCAGAGCACGATCTCAGCGGCAGACGAGGAGAAGGAACCTCCTGGTCACAGGAACTACACGAGCATTGCGCTCGAGAAATTCAAGGATGCAAAGACCTCCATCAAGGATTACAGCTAACTTTTCAGGGTGTAAATGGAGAGAAGCCACATCTGCTTAACCACACTCACGAATTCTACACGAGAATTGCGCTCGAGAAAATGAAGGATGCAAAGACCTCCATCAAGGATTACAGCTAACTTTTCACGTTGGAAATGGAGAGAAGGCACATCTGCCCTGCATATTTATCCATGAAGATGCCACCGTTTTGTGCAATACCTCTACTCAACTGGAGTACTTTCTACTGGCTAATCAGTAAGTGCTACCTCGTTGGATAAATGTATAGTGCCTTTCCTACACTACAGCTGCGTAAAGGACCAGAAGAATTGTCTCCAGTGACCTGTGTGTCTGTAACTTTGCCACCGCGCCGAAAGCGCCGGGGTCCTTTGGGTAAGCTGTCCATCATAGTGGGGAAAGGGCGGGCAGACGTTGCATACCGCTAGTGTATGTGTGGCGGGGCCAAACGAGCGGGGCTTCTAGGCCCGTTCACATGCCTCTTGTTATAAAGGGTCAGAGCAGGATCTCAGCGGCAGACGAGGAGAAGGAACCTCCTGGTCACAGGAACTACACGAGCATTGCGCTCGAGAAATTCAAGGATGCAAAGACCTCCATCAAGGATTACAGCTAACTTTTCAGGGTGTAAATGGAGAGAAGGCACATCTCCACGCTCACGAATTCTACACGAGAATTGCGCTCGAGAAAATGAAGGATGCAAAGACCTCCATCAAGGATTACAGCTAACTTTTCACGTTGGAAATGGAGAGAAGGCACATCTGCCCTGCATATTTATCCACGAAGATGCCACAGTTTTGTGCAATACCTCTACTCAACTGGAGTACTTTCTACTGGCTAATCAGTAAATGCTACCTTGTTGGGGAAATGTATAGTGCCTTTCCTACACTACAGCTGCGTAAATCACCCTCCCTCCCTCCTCGTAGGCATTCCTGCTGCACGAACACATGATCGTGCAGCAGGAATGCACAAAAGAGGCATCGGGGAAAGGAAAACCCTTTCCTTTCCCTCGATGCCTCTTTTGATTCAAACCCCCTCCCCGAGCCAAAACTCACCTGATTTTCCCGATGCGCTGGAAGCAAATGGCTTCCAGCGCGTCGGGAAGAAAGGGAAACCCTCAATGATGTCAGCGCGCCTCGCGCGCTGACGTCATTGATGGGGAGGGCGGGGGCGGGGGAGGCAGGGGAAGCCCTTCCCCTGCCTTCCCCAAAAAAACCCGACGATCGGATTCCCACGGGGGAGCGCCAGCGCTTCCCCGTGGGTGGTCTTATGACGAGCTGGACTCGTCATGAGCACACGAGCACTGTGTGCCATGACGAGTCCAGCTCGTCATAAGCACCGAAGGGGTTAATATACTTACAATGTCGATTTTGATGTCGTTTTTAATGCTGATGCCCTTTCTTTGTTGTTTGTTTTTTGTTTTCTGTTTTGTTGCTGATGTTTCTGTTGGTAGAATAAAAGATATTTTCACTGACTTTGTTCAATTGTGCACGAGGTGGGGTGGGGGTTTGGGATACAGTTGGGGTTTGGGTGGCTGTTTTAGGTAATCTTTAAATTGAATTTTGTTTTATACTTACTTTATTTGTTAGACGATTTTTTAAACAGATCTGCAGTTGTTTTGATGCTTTGAGAATTATCTGTAGAGGAGATATAGATTGAGAAAATATATAGATTAATTATTTATGCATGATAAATAGTAGTTTTTGAGGGTTAGTAGTAGTGTTATATTATAAATAGAATTTAACTTACTTTCTGAAGTAGGAAGTAGATTTTTCTTCAATAAAGTCCTGTATTCTGGCAGTAATCCAGCAGAGTTTCGTCTTCTTGTTTCTTTTTGGTTTGAAGTGTAAAATAATGATTAATTTTTCGTTCTTTATATAGGGTTTAATTAATTGTTTCTTTAATGTGATTGTTTTTTTAATATTGTGTGTATTTCATTGGTTGATATTTATTGTATTAATTGTTTTGGTCGTTGTTTTCCATATTTGTAAAACGCTAATTAAGATTCTGTTAAATATAAGATTTAAATAGTTAGTAATAGTGGATTTGTGAAATTATGTATTATTATATGTTTTAGTATTTTTAAAATTGATTGTATTTTATTTATTTTGTATCTAGTGTATGTTTATTTATTGTTTAATATTTTTTCAATATTGTTCAATTTTTTTTGTTTTATCTGCTTTTTAAGATGTCGATATTTTTCTAAAAACGGTAATATTGCTGTCTATACTTTTGTCATCAATATTTTTGACATGTATATTTTTAATGAATGTCCGATATTTTAAATTACGATATTTTTGTGTTCGATAATACTGTTTTCGATATTAATGTTTGTCGATATTTTGCTGTCGATAATAGTGTATTTTTTTAAATGAATATAGGATGCTGATATTAGTGTAGTCGATAATTTTGTGTCGATAAAAATGTAGGTAGATATTGTGTCTGTCGATATTATGTCAGTGATTAAGGGGTGATTAAGGGGTCGATTACGATGGCGGGCGGACAAAGTTAGTATTAAGTCCGCCCGCCATCGCATTGGCAAAAGGGACCGCCCGCCGTAGGTGCGGCGGTCCCGCTATACAAATTAGGATGCGCCCGCCACACTGGCGGGCGCATCCCGTATTTTTACATTGCGACGGGCGGTGCTGCAAGCAGCACCCGCCGCTATGTAAAAATACATGTTGTGCATTTGAATGTACAACGTGACAGGCACCGTGCGGTGCCTGCCACCTTGTACATGCAAATGCAGGGGGGTACCAGAGGTACTCCCCACGTGCAGCCCCCCACCGCCCCACCCCCCGGGGGCCCGCAACAGGCCCCCGAAGGCATTCTCCGCCTGTCTTTTTGCGGCGGGATCTCCGCCGCAAAAGACATGCATCGTAATGCCCACGGCGGTGCCTGCACGGCACCGCTGACATTGCCCCATTGTACCGTGTCCCGCAAGGCGGGCGGAAAAGGACCGCCTTGCGGGACCACGGCGGACGGTCTTTCCGTCCGCCGCAGTACCATTCCCATTCCCACCGCCATCCTAATTTGGCGGTGGGAATATTCAGGTTGATGGCGGGCGGATCGCCACCGCCGGCCCGGCGGTCATCACCGCTGGCCCGGCGGTGGTGATCCGCCCGCCATCGTAATCAGCCCCTTAGTCCCTAGAGCAGTATTTGCAACACTAAATACACTTCTAACCACCTTAATATGGGGCAGGGGCCGCAGACGCCTGAGCTTAGCAAAGTTACAACTCCCGTCAGACGCTGGGGGCATGGGGGCCCCGGACTTTTATGCGTACTGCTTTTCATCACGATTGCAGTGGCTCTCGTATTGGTTAGCAGGCCGTAATCTGCAGGAAATTGCTTACTCGGAGCGCATGCTAGCACAGGGCACACTGCATAGACTGCTCTCCCCGGGTAGTGCTGTACCGCATACTGCAGGAACGCTTCTTAGAACCGCACTCACATACTGGAAGCAGGCATTAAACTACACTAATATTCTCCCTGCGTATGCTCCCAATATACCGCTATTGGGTATTCCCACCAATCTAGGAACACTCACCACCCGTAAATTAGAACCCTGGTTGAAGGCCGGTGTGACAACAGTAGGGGACCTATTTGGGGATAAAATGTTACTTACGCACACAGATTTCATGAGCGAGTGGGGGGTCACGGAGCCACTATTCATGATCCATGCGAGTCTGACGTGATACATTAAAAGACACTGGGCACCCAACGAGGCAGAACCAAGCACACATGAGTTGGCCATCTAATGTATCTTATGGGGTAGTCACCTAACCCGCTGGCTCTATCGGGGCACACGCACGCACCGTCCATCTCCACTAACGGCAACACGCACTAAATGGGAACAGGAAATTGACAGACCACTATCAGACAAAGAATGGGCAATGATTTTAGAATACCCAAAATGAGTGTCCCACAATACCCGTTATAAATTCATCCAGTATATGATAACGCAGAGAGCGTACCTGACCCCGCATAGAATACATGCCAACTTCCCCACCAACTTGCCGCACTTTCCTAGATGTCCTGACCAGGACGCAGATCTTTTACACATGCTTGGGTCCTGCCCTAGCCTAGGGAGATACTGGGGTGGAATACCTGCTACCTTAAAGGAAATCGTGGGAGACACGGGATGACACACAGTAGAGACAAGTATACTAGGGTTATACAGAAGGTGAAAAGAGCACAAAGTGCGAGCCAGGTTCGCGGATTTGGCTTTGCTCCTTGCTAAGCGAGGTGATACTGGGAGGTGGAAATCCCCAGTGGCCCCAACACTGCTCAGTTGGAAAGAAGAGGTGGAAAAATGGGGACTGGCGGAAGGTGTAGCTATCTGAAGAGAGGAAAAAAGAGGCCTAAGAAAGGAACTGATTGCAATGAGTTGGGACCTCTTGTTGGAATCTTTCAAAGCGGCCGACACCTTCACTCCATAAGGCCCTGTAAATGTCATCACACTCCGCCACTAGTCCCCTGCCAGGATAAGAACCCCCACTTTCGTAACCGAGACACGGGGATTGTCGTGATCAAGACTTCCCTAGGTCTCCATTCACCCTCATTCTACGAAGTACCCACCAGACTGGACAACCATCCCACTTTCAGCTTCTACAAACTAGGGTTTTAATCACAACCATACAGAGTTAAGTTTCTAACATTCCGGGATGGCCTGTCACCAGGGGAGGGGGGTGGGGAGTTTGCAAAAATTTATATTACTGGCTATATCTTGATTTAGGAGAATAGTACAATTGTCGTGATAGCAGGACGGGAAGAGATGCCATATCAGGATGTAAGTTGATCAGCCGGGTCCCAAATGAGATGAGATTATGAAGGTGGCACAAGGTTAAGATGTGATGTAACAGTATGCGATTTATTTCACCATCATGTATATATGTGAGATCCTGCTATGCAGATAACGATTTCTTGAATTTCTTTTTTCATGTACTGTAACTGGAGAAAATGAATAAAAATTGTTTTAAAAAAAAAGGAAGGATTTCACATTTGTCAGCATTTAATTTATATCCTGATATGGAGGACAGCAGCATGAATGCAGGCAGTAAATGGCCAAGATTCATACCGGACAGCTTGGTCAACTCCCTAGAATCCTCCATCCCCGTCCTAACAGGAAATCTAGATGAGGCCGATATGATTTGGTCAGATAGGATCAACCAAGCGGCTGACCAATGTATTCAGAAAGCTAGACCAAGAGTACACCGCACTTGTAAAAAAACGGCATGGTTCAATAGTCATTTAGCCTCCATGAGGAAAACATGCAAGAATATTGAAAGAAATTGGAGGATAAAATATGACCCCGACTTCAAGTTCCAGTACAAGAAGGCCATCAGACACTATCAGGATTAAATCAGACTAGCACAAGCCAAACATTTCAAGGAGAAAATTAGTTTGGCGTCCAATTCTCCTAGAGAACACTTTAAGATCGTCAAATCTCTCACCACTATAGAGCAAGGTGTTGCTCCTCACCAATCCTCAAAGGAGAGATGTAACGAGCTTGCCACCTTCTTTAAAAACAAGGTGGAGAACACCTACAACTCTCTGCAAGGGAACAATTACCTAGGTAGGCTAGATCATTCTCCAGGAGTTGACCATATGGGGCAGGTAACAGGGCCAGTAATAGACCACTTCCCTGCCTTGAGTAAGGAAACCACCAGCCTACTCTTGCGGAATATCAAATCGGGCTCTCCCCAAGACCCTGTACCTCCACATATCTTACTTCAGGACGGGGACACCATACTTTCCACCACAGCGGAGCTTCTATCTCTATCTCTCACAACAGGGATAGTTCCAAAAAAGTGGAAGCATGCTATAGTCAGACCCTTACTAAAGAAGCCCCACTTAGGGGCCGATTCTGATCTCGGCCGGTAGGGCACCGAATTGGATTCGGCTTTACCGGATCCGATTCGGACGCCCTGTTCCCGACCGATTCGAACACCCGTCCGCGCGAGCAAGTACGATGCGAGCGTACGCGAAATCCCTGACCGACTCGTTCCCGGCCCCGAACCGCTCCGACCGACTCGTACGGACTCGACTCGCACCACGCAATGGAGACGTTCCCCGACCGGGCAAGTACGATGCGTGCCTCGAACAGTTTGACCAACTCGCGCCGTCCGGCTCGAAAGAGCAGTTGGAGCCAGACTTCGGCGGTCTGTGTCGGACCCTCCTGTATGCGTAGCCACGCGAGTCGCACACAGGGGGGACCCATGGGTCCCCCTACACATGCATGTACGGCACGAGTCGCACTGACACATACCCGCTGTAGGGGGCGCTCTTGTTCGCGTCGCACCCATTGAGTCAATGGGAGCCCGTGTACGCGTCGTACGACCGGCTCCCATTGACTTCAATGGGAGTCCGACCGAATCGAGTCCGATAGCATGCGTCCGCATCGTACTCGTTCGGTCGGACTGCTAGAGTCCGGTTCGGTCGGAGATCTCTCCGAATCCGACTCGTTCGGAGAGATTTCCGGCCCGAATCGGAATTGGCCCCTTTGACTCTACGGTACTGGGGGATTTCCGCCCCATATCACTATTACCCATTCTGGGAAAAATAGTGGAAAAGCACGTTAATCACACCCTCTCACAGTTTCTGGAGGAGAATAATATCTTCCACAAGACTCAAATGGGTTTTCGGCTGCAACATAGCACGGAGTTAGCTCTGCTGGTGGTCACCGAGGAACTTAAAGGAATACTCAATCAGGGAGGTGCCGCCGCAATTCTGCTTCTCGACCTAAGTGCGGTGTTCAACACCGTGGACCACAGTACCCTGATACATAGGTTGAAGGAGGCAGGCATTTGGGATAGCGCCCTTCAATGGCTCACTTCCTTTCTAAGTGACAGATCATTCCAGATAATGGAATCTACCTACCTTTCAGATGTGTTGCAGGGCACATGCAGAGTCCCACAGGGATCCGCTTAGCCCCACATTGTTTAACTTATACATGCGTCCATTAGCCAATATTGTTCAGGAGTTTGGCCTATCAATCATATCATACGCAGGTGACACCCAACTTGTAGTATTTGTGTCGGAGGGCCCCAATTCCAATTACAGCCAACTGGAACCTTGCATGGAAAACGTGGGCAGATGGATGGCCAGCTGTAGCTTAAAGCTGAATGGTGATAAAACTAAACTGATGTTCCTGGGAAACAATCCCAGGCCCTGGACTACAATCAGCTGGCCACAAGAACTGGGTACCCCCCCATTCCCAAAGGGTCAATACAAAATTCGGGGATGTGGTTGAATCACAACCTATCTATGGAAATACAAGCAAAAAAAACTAGCAGCTACCTGCTTTGGTATACTCCACAAGATCCTAATACTTATTTCTGAACAGACACGGAGAACCGTGGTACAGGCTCTGGTAGTCTCTCGACTGGACTACGGCAACTCCCTGTATCTGGGCTCCCCAAAATACGTGGAGAACAGATTGCAGGTGGTTCAAAACGCAGCAGCTAGGCTACTCCTAAAAATATCCAGGCAAGAGTCAGTGAGAGCTTCTCTGAAACAGCTTCACAGGCTGCCCATCCAAGCCAGGATCAAATTTAAACCTCTCTCTAGCTCACAAAGGTATGAATGACAAGGGCCCAGCTTTGCTTAGGACACTTATTTCCCCATACGTGCTTAAGAGGTTTCTCAGATCATCATCAGACCATCTCATGAAGACGACGAGGATAAAAAGATCAAGATGGGGAGGAAGATCATTCTTACACCTGGTTCCGAAGCTTTGGAACTCCATGACCAAGGAAATGAGACTGTTAGGAGATGAACTCAGCTTCAGGAAAAAACTAAAGACATGGCTGCTCCCATGATGACTCACTAAACCATCTCACTACCACCTCCTCTCCGCAGAGCTGTGAAGCCTTTGGGCAGCCATGTGCTTTATAAATCCCGTAAACATAAAACATAAACGGAGGCAAAAAGATTTACTTCTGATAGAAATGCTGGTAATGACGTTTGTGGATGTTAGATAAAGAGTAAAATATCATCAGCATAAACTGAGAGTTTTAATTGTTTATCACCATATTGAAAGCCTGTAATTTGGGAGTTAATACAAATTTATATCAGAAAAGGTTCAAGGGTAAGAAGAAACAGAAGAGGGGAAAGAGGGCAACCTTGTCGAATGCCTCAATACAGAGAAAAGGATGGAGAAAGAAGGCCATTCACTAAAATAGCGGAAGTAGGAGAGGAGTACAACAAAGAGATATAATTAATAAAAGTAGGCCCAAAACCAAACCAGGATACAGTAGAAAAGATAAAAGGCCAGCTAACATGATCACATGCCTTTTCAGCATCTAAAGAAATAGATGCCAATGAATATTTATAACATTTAGATATGCTAAGGACTTAAAAAAATAATCTAGTTGTCTGAAATATGTCTACCCTTAATAAAGCCACACTGTTCCTTGCTAATCAATTGAAGTAATAAGGGTTCTAAGCAAAGAGCCAAGATTTTCGCAAACATTTTATAATCTACATTAATTAAAGAGATGGGCCTATAATTTTTACACAGGGTATAGTCTTTGTTATCTTTGGGAAGAAGACACATTAAGGCATCCTGAAAAGAACCACAAGATTTTTGAGAATCCTTAAAAAGAGAAATAATTGATGTAATTTGGGAAGAAGAAGGTCCGAGAAATGAGAATAAAATTCAATGGTAAATCCATCAGGACCTGGTGCTTTACCATTTTTAATAGTACGGATAACATTAGAAATATCTTGAATGCAAATGTCATCGTCTAATGAAGAAAAATATATATTACGATGAGATGGAGGATTAATGGAAGATAAATAATGAAGAATATCATCTTGAAGTGTAGAAGACTCTGGAGTGTAAAGATTCTGGAAGAAATGTGTAAATTCTGATAACATTTCTTCATTTTTATAGGCCATGCGATTAGTGGAGGTGAGTATAGAATCAATCTTGGTGCGTTCCTTTTAACTTTAAGGTAATTTTCCAAATGTTTTCCAGCTTTATTCTGACCACCATAGTATTTGGCAGAAGCTCTAAGTAAAAATGAATTGCCAGTTTCTGTAGATAATTTATTAAAGGCAAATTTAGATTTAATGAGTTCTTCTAAACAAGTTTTAGTATTGATACGGTCATAAGAGGTTTCTAATTGTTTAATACGTGCTGTAAGTAAATTCAATGTATTCAACAAAGCTTTCTTCTTATGTGATACAAAAGAAATAATGAAATCTCTAGAGACAGCTTTAAAGGTATCCCATATAATCTGGGGGGAGATGGTCGGGTTTTTGTTTTCATGTAAAAAGGTATGGGAAAAAGATTTGAAACTTTGAGTAAAATTAGAGTGCAATAAAAGGAAGTTATTAAATCTCCAACTTCTAGTACCTGGATTAGGTGGAAAAAGCTCCAAATCAAAAATGACAGGGGGATGATCTAAAATTAATATAGGGCCAATAGGGTAATGAATAATATGTTGTGCTAGCAATTTAAAGAGGAAAACATAATCCAAACGAGATTGGGAGCAATGTACAGGAGAGAAGAATGTTTACTCTAAAAGCGTGGGGTTACAAAGTCTCCAAGCATCCACTAGAGACTGTTGTTGAATAGTAGATGTAAACTGGGAATGCATGTGGGAAGGAATAAATTTAGATTTAGAACTACGATCAATAATAGGATCTAAGACCATGTTACAATCACCGTCTATTAATAGGTAATCACCCTTGTAAGTCATTAATGTAGAAAGGAAGCTGGTCCAAAAGGAGCTGTCTGGGGAAGTGGGTGCATACAGATTAAAAATAGTCATGGGGATTTTGTTAACCAACAGGGAAACAGAGGGAAACCCATCTTCCCAACACATCAGTGTCTTGTGTGAGCACCTCTATATCCAAATGTTTGTGACATGAAATGGCTAAGCCATTACGTTTGCCTGAGCCACGAGAAGCAAAAATATGACTAACCCATTGACGTTTAAGCTTAGATATTTCCTTGTGCAGAATATGAATTTCCTGCAATAAAGCAACATCACATTTTAAATTAGAAATGTGCGTTAGTACTCTCTGACGTTTTATATGAGAACCTAAACCCTTAACATTCCAAGAAATAACTCTTAAAGCCATCTATAACATAGTGAAGAATGCATAACTATGATATACATAACAACAGCAGTTAAAATATAACAAAATCTATAAAAATTAAAGAATATCAAAGAACAAATTTTGTTAGCATATGAGAAAAAATACTCAATCATGAATGAAGAAAAAATGGAAAGCCAATAGAAAGCTAGAGATAAGAGAGAAAGAGTATATATGGTATGAAACAAGAGAAAAATATATAGTAAAGAAAATAGATTGCCAGAAAAGAGACAGAAGAAAGAAAAGAGGAAAAGAAGAAGAGATACAAAAAGGAAAAACAAGTACCATATAAACAAGGAACAGACTAACAAACCAAAAACAACATAGAAAAATTTAGGGTGGTGAAGCTACATAAGGAAGACGATACAACCAGATGATCTGGGGCAGGAAAACATGGGAGAAGGGATACACCATCCAAGCGGATCGGGAAGTATAATGTTCAAACACGAAAAAAACGCACCGAACAAAAATAAGAAACATGAACGTTGAATAACACATATTAATAACAACCAGAATGTGCAGTCACAACAAGCGAAAAAGAGAAAAGCAATCGAAGCATGTTACAAAAGAATCAAACATTTGAAAGCCTGGTAATATCCATGTCTTCTTCTCTACAACTGTCCAAAAAACGTTGTAATAAAGTAGGATCCTCAAAAGTCGTGGTTTTACTTTTATAAGTCACTTTAAACAGACATGGATGAAGGAGACTAAAATGAGCATTGATATTTTGAAGCGCAGGTCTCGTCCAAAAATGCTTTTCTCCTTTCTGCTGTATTCTTGGCATAG
Organism: Calotriton arnoldi; assembly: GCA_963921515.1. Lineage (NCBI taxonomy): Eukaryota > Metazoa > Chordata > Amphibia > Caudata > Salamandridae > Calotriton > Calotriton arnoldi. Next base: position 33,148 of record CAWUFW010001548.1, read on the forward strand.
TCTTGGGAAAAGAAAAGAGGAGATCCCTGCCAGGAAAGCCGACCCTTAAGCTTGGCCTTCTGAAGAACTTTCAATAAATCAGTATATTCTAAGAAATAAATGATAGCGCCTCTGGGTTCAGTAGAAGAGGTTGCGGAGGGTAGACCATGACCTAGGCGATGAGCTCTTTGAATATTTAAAACTGGAGTGTCTGGAAAATCAAGAATCTTTCGAAGAAAAGACTTGAAAAAGTGAAATGGGATCCCAACCTTCCAAACCTTCTGCCAGACCATACACACATAAATTGTTATGCCTGTTACGATTTTCAAGATTTTCCACCCGTTTTTGAGAAGAGCATTTTCCAGTTGTATAGGAGGAACCTAGTTCACCATAGCATGCATAAATTCTACACGTTGTTCCATTTGTACCACTTTGTTCTCCATGCATGACCATTTATCATCCACATTTTGAAGACATTCATTAGTTTCTTCCATATATGGTCTAAGAGCCGAATCTCCTCAAGAGTAAGTTCCATGGATATAGACAGAGGTGATGTAACAGGCGACGGAGGGTCTTTTTTGATACGTTTGCCAGAAGAAAGTGCAGGTGAAGCAGTTACTTTTGAAGCATGTTTGGCAGTTGGAAGTGGGATATTTGAGGACGAGGATGATGGCGTAGATCCCACTGAGGGAAGTGCCTTGTTGCATTCTGAATACTCCTTGTCTGTTTGAAGAATAGTAAAAGGATTATATTCTTCCAATGATGATGAGGAAGGAATGGTGGTGGAGGTACGACGCAGAGGTTTTCAACCAGGACCCCTATAATGTGAAAAGTTATAGCCACAGTAAAACACGGTCAGTTCTATTGCGATATGAGGGTCAATGAATCAAAAAAGGAAAAAAAAAGGAAAAAAAAGAGCAATAGTTCTACATAGAGCTCCAAAGTTCTGAAGAAAATGAGGCAGGGCACACCTTTCAATAAACAAAAATAAATGTAAAAGTAATTCTGAAACTATACCAAGGTGAAAGTACCCAAACATTCTGTGCATCAAGGAGGATCCATGAGGGAAAACAGTCACATCAGGCAGAAATCCAGAAAAAAGATATTTAAATATGCCAAATTTGATGTTGAATAGCTGTCTTATATACAAAACAATGCATATCAGACCGCCAAGCAAATTGAAACTGCCGGCAAAACAGTAAAGGTGAGCTGCTCCATTCACCAGAAAAAAAGGAGCGGCAGGAAAACTAAATGGCGGGCGCGAGTTACCAAGAGGAAACTCGCCTGCTGAGTAAACTAAAATAAATAAGAACCAGCTCTCACCGGACTCAAAAAAATGGCATGACTGTTGTCCAGAGTCCTTCACAACGCGAAGAACTCTATTTCAAAGAAAGGTGCGGTGCTCGGTCCGCAAGGGGGTTGACTCCTCTCCCGGGCTGCCACGGAGCTCCTCTAGATGGTCGCCATCTCCTTAGGCGTCAAGCCATGCCCCCACCATTGCTCAGACTTGAACAATGAATAAAATGGACTGTTGTAATTATTTTATGCACAGGCAAATGGCAAATGAAAAACAAACATGGGTTTGATGCCCTACTCGTTTCAGATATAATACATTCATGTTCAAAACAGTGGACCTATTCAGAGGAAAATTCAAGCGTAAATCTACATTTACAACTAAATCCCTTTTTAGGCCTCCAAGGAATTCATAAAGAGATTCCTAACCATCAAAAGCTGTGGAGATCTGTGCCACAAGCGCAGAGTATTCTGCATCTGGAAATTCTAACAGAGGTGGAAAAATGCACATTCCCAGGTGTGAATCCCTTGGAAGTTTGTGACAGCTCACTGACAACTAGCTGTGTGCGGACTCACAAACTGCTCTTGTTCGCATTTCCACCATGGAAATGGTAGGATTTCTACTCCAAGCAGGAGCTGGCATAAATCCCTTTCTAGAGTGGGAAGGGAAATGAGTCGCCCTTACATTTGGTGATGGTACAAGGGAAGGGATTGCTCCATGCATTTGCACTGGGAATCCGCAGAGGGAAAATAGGACCCTGCTAGGAGAGGCACATGGCCTTCCCAAGAATAAGCCTGTAACCCTTTGCCTGGTGAAGCTTTCCAGGTTTACTATTGGGAATGATAGCAGAAAGTTGGAAAATTAAATTTAGGCAGAGGTGGAGATCAAAATCCATAATTTTTCAACTGTCTTTGGTAATTGGGTCCCATGCCTGAAAATACTTTAGCTGGCTGTGGGGAGAAGGAGAGCAGGTGGCATGGTAAAAGTCTGTGTCCTATGTCCATAGTCTACTGGTATGGCTAATGACTAATCATTTGGCAATCTCACGAGGTAGAGTATAGAACATGGTTAAGCTCAGAGCCCACAGAGTACAGCCAGAGACAGTGCCAGTCGTCTCAGTGAACAGGCGGACTTAGTGGAGGGCATGGCCACAGACCAGGTCCTATGCTAAGAACTCACTGGAATGTGGCCAGGGGCTTTGTCCTACAGCCTTTTAAGGCTGGGAGACTTGACCCTGCCAAAGGCCAAGCCCTTCACCCAGAGTCTGCTAGTATATATATAAATATGAACATCTTAGTCTGGAGGGTCTTGAGGAAGCGGGAGGGGCCATAGGACATGATGAAATCCATATATCATGCATGAAAGCAGATCCAGTGTGCCCACCCTGAAGTGTAGGTTTGAAAATGTGCAGTCCCCTACTCTGTTGTCACTCAAAACCGGTGCAGGGGGCATCTCCCCTCCCACTTGGTGCCAGCCTTGCTGGGGGAACAAAAGGGTTGCCTTCTGCAGGTCTCACCGTACGTGTACTCAGAGAGCTATTAATGGTGTTTTCCACGCCCATCTCTGTAATACATAGGCTGAGCAGCTGAATCCCTCCTCTGTAAGTCTGAAGCAATTCCAGCTGGATAATCGTATACAGAGTCTCACCCCAGAGGATAGAGAGTCCCTGGATAGCTCTCTCTCTAAAGAAGAGATCCTTGCAGCAATCCGACACCTTAAGACCACAAAATCTATGGGTAGCGATGGGTTACCTTCGGAGTTTTATCACAAATATGCAGAGATGATAGCTGACAAACTCTGGGAGGTATATGAAGAAGCACTGCGCATCAGGGAGGCATTAATCATGATAGCGCTGAAACCAGGTAGAGGGTATGCAGTCATAATATCGAGTTTCAAATATCGATATACCAAAATATCGATGTTTAAATCTTGATATGACAGAATATCGACCTGCAAGAATATCGTCAACAAGAATATCGACATGCTGGTAAGAAATATCGTTTTACTGAATATCGAAATTAGTAATATCGTTAGTAAAAATATCGTTGTTTATAATATCGATTTTTTTTTTAGTGTTCTGTATGTTAGTATATGTGTTAAAAGTATAGCTTATTTTTTAATGTATGTTTGAATTTTATAGAAATAATTTATTTTATGTTAATTACTTTTTGCGTGTTTTAGTTCCGTAGCGGGTTGTGGGTTTATAGGGAAATAGGGTGGGAAGTAATTTAATTATAATATATTTATTATTAATTTTTTAGAAGTTATTAATTTTTTTTAAAAAGAGCTATGTGGCCGATCATGATGGCGGGCGGATCGCCCCCGCCGGTCACCGCCGGCCCGGCAGGGGGCGTTCCGCCCGCCATCCGACAACAAAGACCCCCGCCATATCATGATGGCTGGGGGGTCTGCGGCGGACGGAAAGACCGTCCGCCGCTTTTCCGCCGGTCGACTCGTCGACCGGCGGAAAACGTGCTGAATATGGTGGCGGTGTCTGGAAGACACCGCCATCCATATTACGATGCAGGCTGTGAGCAGCCTTTCCATGGCTGCTTTTGCCGCCATGGAAAAGCTGGCGGTTCCTGCTGTTGGGGGCCCGTTGCGGGCCCCCAGGGTTTGGGGGGGTGGGGGTGCACATGGGGGTACCTATGGTACCCCCCTGCATTTGCATGTACAATGTGGCAGGCAACGCGCGGTGCCTGTCACGTTGTGCATGTAAATGCACAACATGTATTTTTACATTGTGGCGGGTGCCGCAATGTAAAAATACGGGATGCGCCCGCCACTGTGGCCGGCGCATCCTATTGTGTATTGCGGGACCGCCGCACCTATGGCGGGCGGTCCCTTTTGCAAATGCGAGGGCGGGCGGACATTGTCCGCCCGCCATCGTAATCGACCCCTTAATATTGCGTTTTACTTCCATAGCGGGTTGTGGGTTTATAGGGGAATAGGGTGGGAAGTAATTTAATTGAAATTAATTAATTATTTTTATTATTTACTATTTTTGTATTTAATAATTTATATTATTAATTGTGTTAATTAATTTGTTATTAATTAATTATTAATTGGTTATTAATAATTAATAATTAATTGGTAAATATGTTAATTGTGTAATTGTTTTAGGAGCGGGTTGTGGGTTGATAGGGGAGTGGGGTGGGAAGTAATTTAATTATAATTAAATAATTTGAATTTTTAGTAATTAATATTTATGTAATTAATATTATATATTGTTAATTGTGTTAACTTTTTTTATTAATTAGTTATTAATTAGATATTAATTATTAATAATTAATTGGTAAATATGTTAATTGTGTAATATTTTTAGGAGCGGGTTGTGGTTTGATAGGGGAGTAGAGTGGGAAGTAATTTAATTATAATTAATTAATTAATATTTGTAATAATTAATATTTATGTAATTAATATTTTATATTGTTAATTGTGTAAAAAATGTTAATTATTTACTAATTGGATATTAATTATTAATTATTAATTGGTAAATATGTTAATTGTGTAATATTTTTAGGAGCGGGGTTGTGGTTTGATAGGGGAGTAGGGTGGGAAGTAATTTAATTATAATTAATTAATTAATATTTTTATTAATTAATATTTATGTAATTAAGGGGCCCATTACGATGGCGGGCGGAAGCACAACCGCCGTGCTGGCGGATGCAAAAAGCACCAGTTACCGCCGGCACGCAGCAGTCCACACGCCCGCCCAATTACGATGCGAAAAGCAGGCCAAACACCGCCGGCAAGCCAGCAACACCGTCCGCCATCAAAGTGCGCCCGTACACGTAGCGGCGCAGCCCAACTGACACACACCGTCCGACGAAACACGCCCCGCCCGGCGCATAAATTACGATGCCGCAAACAAACGGCTCCCACGACCAAGAGATACCGTACGACAAACCGAAGCGGTAACACGGACGCCGAGCACGGACAACGAAAAGCGGCTCCCCGAGCATGAATCCAGCACTGCAGGCCGTCCCCATGCTCCTGCTGATGCACCACCAAGGACGCAACGTACCGCGGAGACGCAGGTAGGCACACACACAACAAGTGCACGCAAACAGCGCACACAGTGCAAGGGCGGAAAAAGCGGACAACCCCCACCAGCGCGTGTACACAACACATCCACCATCGCATCCACATATGACACACAGGCCAAATCGTAACATCGCAGAACACATGTGTACACACCACCTGGGACTAGGAACCAACCACCCCGTCACGGCCCCAAAGCGCCGATGACGCCGCCACACATGCGCACAACGCAGAGGCCAACCGCAGCGCCATGCATGCGTCGCACACAGACACAGGGACACAACCAAGCAGCACACACATCAGCCCCACCCCGAACGCACATGACACGTGACAGGCCGGCCACAGACATGTCCCCAACGCCCAATCCACGGACAACACCCAACGCCACACAACCGACGCACACATGTCAGTGAAGACACGCAACAGCAGGACACACCCCAGTGTAACAAACATGGCGTAGCACACAGCGGCGGCAACACCAACTAGGAGAAGCAGGGCTCCTTCGGGAAGAGGAACGCCAGTACCACACAGAAACACCCATACCACCCTGCACATATGAACAAGACATATAAAACGGAACACCAAAGAGCCCGGGGACCGACAACAGGTGGCCCAAGAATAACATCCACACACAAGGCCCAACGCAGAGCGGAAAGGCAGCCTGCCGCCCACACAAGGGAGAGCAGACAGCACTGAATGACCTTCCATTCCAACTCCGAAACCACAGCCCTACGACAGAAGCCGGTGAATACAGCCATTGTCCAAGAATAGACCAACACAGGCATGCCGAGGAGACCGACCACACGGCAGATAGCGCATATCACAGAAGCACACAACGGACGGGGAAGAAAGAAGAAAACACTCCCCCATGTCGGCCACATGCAAGTTAATTGGAAGGAGTCACACAGCACTGACCTTGAACTGTCTGAGAAGCATGTGGGAAGAGGGCCCGTGTCCTCCAAACAAGCCAACAGAACACAAGTCCTGTCTCCCTACGACTACACAGAGCTCACAGCAACCCCGGAGCGTGCACATTGCAGACTGCACACACAGCCGGAGCACGCCACCTCAACGAACCGCTGCGAAATGGCAACCGCAACACACCTACCCAACTACGCCGAACAGCTCAAGCTGTACAAAACCAACCTGTGCCATACATTGGGATGCGATCTCCTGTCCCTGCTGAACGTAAGTTACCGACTGACTTACCGCATCACATTGTTCAGCTGCGTCATGCCCGTCTTCTACTGTCGGAGGTGTCCCTACCAGCATCCCGTCGAGATATGCCTCTCCAACCCGGCATGTCTGAAGGCGGACCTGCTACCACTACTCCTCCCTCTGGACGCACACGACAGGGCCTGCTCTGCCTATGGGGGCATGGCGTATGTGGCCAACATCGCACCCGCACTGAAATGGGACCACTGTGCCTCCACACGACGGATCATCGATAACAGCTACATCGAATGTCACCCAGCATGCCCCATCATGGTCCTCCAAGGGACAACCTACGAACAACACCTTGACAGCCACCATCCGCTTCATTGGCTGGCAAACATGTACACCACCAATGACATGGAAGCCCTGCTGGACGGCATCGCATACCTGACAACCTGTAAATACGTCGGACCACAACGCAGGTTCCCCGAGTGACCTATGATGTCCAACCCCGCACCCATGCTTAGCTTCCGCACGGACTGGCCAGTCACCACCACAACAGCCATACCAAACGACCGGCAACTGTAACCACACCATCAACGACATCGCCATGACATCGGATATGACCGGGACATGCACACTGTTCCCCATCACATCCAGGAACACCGCATGCATCGTGGGAGGCAGTGGCATGGGCTCTGTGTATCGCACCCACATGGACGGAACTGCACGAACAACCAGGACACGACATGGATCCAGCGCCCATGGACACACACACCGCTCAGTGGACATGAATAGGTCGCCTGGAGTCTGTGGGTGCTGCACCCCTCCCACCCCCGCCCCGGGAATCCCATACCAGGACCTTTGCATGGACGACAAGTGCATACAACAACAACACGACCCCAGTGACTGTGACATGTCCAGTAACCACCACATTGCAACAACAAGTGGCACGCCGCTGCATGCACGCAAGCACATGCCCTGATGTCATCTCACATGCACGCGTGCATGAGGAACAACCGCAGCAAACCTGTCACATGGAACTGAGATGGACTGTGCCCATGATGCCAAGCGGTCTGGTAGGCTACATGTATACCGTCTGTGTCAAAGTCCGCAGCTCCGCAGCTATACGTAAATGTACATTAGCACAGCCTTGGCCAAGCAGATGTCACTCTGAAGCCCACATCCCACATGCAACAGCCAATCACATGTAACCCCACTCCCTATCCCATTTGCAATCATGCTCAGTATATCCTCAACATGTATTCCGCTGCCAGTAGTGTCCACTATACTGCATCACAGAGGACAGAAGACTCAATATAATGTTTGAAACCAAAACTGTCTCCGCTGACTCATTTCACAAGTACGAATGAGAGAGGATGAGAGTATGTGAAGTACACGGCAGTCGTGACATGACCATGTAGTCCACTGGTATTGGATGTCAACGCAAATGAGTAGCACTACTGTGGAAGACACACATGTGTCGTGTGAAGTCGTATGGACGCAGTGCTCAGGTGGGTGGGTGCGACGGGTAGATGCGCACATGCCAAGTTGGAGCACGCCGTGTTGGGAGGGGTCATGAACAGTACACCACCGCTTCCCTGGGCATTGTGAGAGGACACCTGTCGGGGGGAGTGAACACGTGTGTGCATAGCAGCCGGGCACACGTACAAAGCGGTACCAGGCGCACCTCAGCCCACCCTCTGTGGACAAGCTGGATCCTGTTGTGCGCCCGCCATGCCCCTGACAAGGCACACACAGCCCCAGTCGACCAGGTGTAACCCCAACATAGTCAATCCGCACAGGCGATACAGGGCACGGGATGGCAGTGGAGCATGGTGTGTGAGAGGTCTCCTCGCGCTCCTCCTGGTCATATCACGCAGGCAATAGAACCTCAACGTCTAGCATGGCACAAGTCAGATGGAAGTGTAGGGGGACGCACCACAGCACGAGCAGCACTGACGTCACGGGAGGTGGCTCGCACCATCCCATCCATTGCCCATCATACCAACCACGCCACATGCCATTGCGACTAAGTGCAAGCGCGTGCGCCACCACCCCCGAGCCCTCCCCAGAGAGGCCAAAGAGTGAATGTGTGGGCCATCAGCCACAGACGGACGCGGCCTGGCCGCAAGGGCAGCCACAGCCACTGGGTGTCGCAGGTGGCGGATCCGGAAGGCGAAGACTGTGATGCATAGTCCATGCAGGCCGGGTCTCCATTTGGGGCACCACGCAGGTGGACGGCGTCCCGCGACACATCATACCCTGAGACAGCCCACTCGTGCAACTGGACCCACACATACACTCCTTGCCCTCTCTGGTGCGAGCTTGGGGCTGCCTGTGCAAGCGCTAGCCTCGCAGGTGAGCATGCATATTGGGGGAGCGAGGGGAGGACATGAGGGCTGGGGCGAAGATGACTGTATCACTGTCAGTAAGTACAAGGGATGACCCAGATGTGGAAAGGAAGAGACGTGTCCCGTGTGTACTGCAACTAGTCGCCAATCCAACTACCCCCCATGTCCGGAATGTAAGCCCGCACCTAGGCCCGCCCATCCGCCACATCGAACATACCACCAGCACGACAACCTTCCCATTCGAAACACTGACTGGGGGTGGCGACCAGTGTACAATCATGTGTAGCCTACCCACGCGTACATGTGGGCCCTCCATGATCCATGTCACCTGCGGCAAAGTCATGACATGCGCAATGAGGGAAGTGAGGAGAGCTGTCCGCCCCACGCGCAGAAGGTGCATCAGCTCCACAGACCCAGCAGCGAGTCCAGCAGGGGTCACATGTGCAGGGGCAGCTGTGCCTGGTGTGAAGGCACATGCATATAGACAGCACATCGACCAATGTGTAGTCTGCCCACATCTACAGTCCATCATCATGCGGACATAGGAATTGAACACAGGGCAACACATCTGAGTGGGTGCACCCACCGTGACCAACAATGCGCAATCATCGACGTACCCGCCCTGTGCATGGCCCCCACCCAACGGAGGCACATCCAGTGCCACCATCCCACACACACAAGCCTTCCACGGAACATGCTGTGTCCAATGGTCAGTACAGAGTCAGCGCCCATGTGGTGGATCCTGAACAGAGAGACACATGCCAGCTCCCACTGTGTACGTCTGCCACCTGGCACGTGCAATGTAACCTCTCACCTGTGACGTGTGACTGCAAGCACACAGCCGTCTTGGCATGGGGCTGTCAATGTGGACACCTGTCAATGTTTCGGGAGGTGTGATCCGTACAGTGCTGTACATAGGGTGCAGTGCTGACACCTACTACTGTCTCATATCCCCTCGTGCCACAGGTCCCACTTGTTTTGGCCGCTCAGCCTGTGCCCACATCGTCGTCGTCGTGTGCCATACTCATCCAGCCGCGGAAGCAGTTCCATGCTCAGCAGACATACATGTTGCCGTGGCGTTGCCGCTTGACGGATATGCAGTCAGTCCCCATCAGCACGCCCGCAAGTCATTGGGGCCTAGATCCCCATGTGCATGCACATGGCAGTGGTTTGTATCACTAGCCATTGCCATTGGTGGGAGACCTGTGTAAGTGTATTGTGGCCGTGCCGTCCCAGCTTGACAGCTGGGCTGTGGCTCATGTGCTTGCTCAGTCATGTCAGTGATGTGTATGCGAAATTGCTATGTGTCGTGTTGCTTTGACATGTGTCCTCTGCCATTGTCCCTAGGCGGAGACCGAACATTGACCGCCCATACCAATTGCTGGCAGACATGGAGGATACGGAGGTCATTAGGAAGTTTCGGCTGGACAGGCCAACCCTGCATCGACTGTGTGCCATGTTAGAACCCCATCTCCGTCCCCGCAGGGTGTATCCGACTGCTGTCACCCCCACGGCTAAGGTGATGGCCGCCATGCATTTCTTCGCCACTGGGTCATTCCAGCACACAGTGGGCAGTGGAGGAGGGATGTCCCAGCCCATGTTCAGCAAGGTGCTGAGGGATGTACTGGCAGCCATGATGCTGTACCGGAACAGGTACATCCGCTTCCCCAGGGCTCGTGAATTGGCGGCAGTGAAGGGTGCATTCTATGCCCTTGGCAGAATCCCACACGTCGTTGGAGCCATTGACTGCACACATGTCGGCCTTGTTCCACCACAGGCCACTGAGCACCTGTACCGCAACAGGAAGCACACGCACTCCCTGAATGTGCAAGTGGTGTGCCTTGCGGACATGGTGATCACCCACGTGTGTGCAAAGTTCCCAGGCTCGGCCCATGACGCACACATAATGCGCAACAGCATCTTGCCACGACTGATGTCCAATCTGCAACAGGATCGTGCCTGTATTGTCGGTGAGTATGTGGAGTGGTGTAGCGTGCTGGCTGTGCGATGCTGTCCCCTGTCCAGTTGGATTAGCAACGGTTCTCTGTGTCCCTCACACCCAGGTGACTCTGCGTATCCGAATGGGGCATGGCTGCTCAGTCCATTGAGGAATCCTCGCACCCCAGCAGACGATCGCTACAATGAGGCACATGGGAGGACCAGACGTGTGGTCGAGCGTACCTTTGGCCTCCTCAAGTCCAGGTTCAGGTGCCTGGACCGCACCGGGGTGCGCTGGCGTACTCCCCACAGAAGGTGTGCCAGATAGTGGTGGCGTGCTGCATGCTGCACAATCTGGCCATTCGGAAGCAGATCCCCCTCATCGTGGATGACGGAGATCAACCAGGGCCCCAGCCCACAGACCAGGACAGCTCGAGTGAGGAGGACAGCGGAGAGGAGGAAGCTGGTAATGTGCGGCAGCAGCTCATCGCCCGCTACTTCACTTGACGGTGAGTGTCCATGTACGACGGCTGATGTGGCTGTAACTGTGCAGGTGTGTGTGTGCTGTGTCAGGGTGGCCGTTTGTTCACTGCGTGCTGTGTGTCAACGCTCCATGGCCAGGGGTAGTATGCCACTGTTGGTGGCTGTGGCATTGTGCCCTATTGCTCTGTGCGATGTGTGTACATTGCTTGTAGTTGTTGACATGTACTGTGTGATGGGTGTGTGACACACTCATTGAATGTGCTCCTGTTCTGTCTCCCACCCCTAGGTCCCTACAGGCCCTCCGGATTCAAATGCCATGCCACGCATCAGGTGCCTTTCCGCCCAAGGTGGCCGTTGTATTCCGTACAAATAAGACACAGGGCACAAACAGCAGTTAGTGAAAAAGGTGCATTTATTACAAACTGTGACATGTGATTGTGTGTAAGATGATGACAAAAGTGGTGCGTGCAGTGACAATGAGCTGTCGGTCATGGCTGCGTGATGATCAGGGTGTACCCACTGGTTCTATGTCCATAGTCCAACACACACATGCCATCCAGATGGCTGTGTGGAGTGGGATCGTAGTCCAAGTCAATGCAGTGGCTGGTCAAGGAAGGCTGGCGGAAGGCTGGCTGGCTGCCTCACTTGCGACTGGAGCGTGCGAAGTCCTCCCGGAAGATCTGTTTCCTCTTCGGACGGCCCCTTCCACGTTTGCGAGGGGGTGCCTGCTTGCGACATGCTGGTGGTTGAGGTGTGATCACTGGCTGTGGACGCAGGGGAACTGGACACTGCTGCTCCACCCTGCGCCCCGGCAGGTGGTGGCGGAGGGGAGCTGCTATCCCTGGCTGTGACCTCACCGCCACCACCAGCTGTCCCATGAGGTCCACGATTTGGCCCATACGGGCGTCCATGGACCTCAACACCCCCAGCACCTCACGCGTGTCTGAGGCAGACCGGACCCATTGTCCTTGGGCCTCTTCATAGGCCCCAAGGACTCTGGCCATGTGAGGCAGGGCATGGCTCCCAGGGGAGGCTGGCGTTTCCCTGACCCTGCTCCTCCTACCAGTCCTGCTGCCACCGGCCTGCCCACTAGCCACATTGCTCACCACGGTCCTCGCTGTGGCTCCCAGGGTGGATCCAGTCGTCCGGGCCACCACCTGCGCTGGGGCTGGTGCCAGCGGAGACGTGGCGGTGGTGGCGGCGGTGGTGGTCGGTGCGGCGATGGTGGCGGTTGCGGCAGTGGTAGTGGCCACAATGACCGTGGGTGTGGCCGCAACGACAGTGGCAGCAGGGGGCTGTGAATGTTCAGCAGCCCTGGATGATGGGTTGGTGGGTAGGAGGGGTCCTGGGGAGCGGCTGGGCCCTGCCACACCAGATGGGCCTGCTTGGTTGTCCGTGTCCGAAGAGGAGGACAGATCCTCCAGATCCGTGTGTCCTCATTGGGGGCTTGTAGGCTGGCTGTGCTGGCTGCTGGCTCCATCCCCAGCATCCAGCAGTTCGTCACCTGTGGAGAGAATGAGATTAGTTATTGTGTTGCACCTGGCGAAGTATGTATTTGTCGTCTGACATTGACAGTTCGTGCAATCTCGTACATGGGTTTCCCGGAGGCGTGTGTGTGGCTGTAGCATCTGTAGTTGTGTGTGCTTGGCAATGGGACTGTGTGCTGTGCACATGTGGCATGGGACGGATTGGCCATGCCGAGGGTGTGTTGCTGTGCCCCTACTTATTGTGACTCTGGTGTATGCGGGCTCCTGGCCCATCCTGGGTCTGGTTTGTACTTTGCTTTTGGGGTTCAAATGGAACGCTTAGGAACGCATATGGCAACATGGGGGCCATGCCCCAGATTCGCATTTGGGAGGGAATATGCTTTTGGGGTTCAAATGGAACGCTTAGGAACGCATATGGCAACATGGGGGCCATGCCCCAGATTCGCATTTGGGAGGGAATATGCTTTTGGGGTTCAAATGGAACGCTTAGGAACGCATATGGCAACATGGGGGCCATGCCCCAGATTCGCATTTGGGAGGGAATATGCTTTTGGGGTTCAAATGGAACGCTTAGGAACGCATATGGCAACATGGGGGCCATGCCCCAGATTCGCATTTGGGAGGGAATATGCTTTTGGGGTTCAAATGGAACGCTTAGGAACGCATATGGCAACATGGGGGCCATGCCCCGGATTCGCATTTGGGAGGGAATATGCTTTTGGGGTACATGCTGTGAGCCATGGGTGCCGAACGTGACATGTGTTGTGGCAGCATGACAGTGCATGGTTTGAGGTGTGTGCATGCTTGACATGGCCTGCATATTTGCTGTCTGTTGTGATTACTGGACATGGCATTGGACGCATCGTTATGAGTGAGTGATGGTTGTGTGCCAGCCAACGTATTGCAGTTGTCCCATCACCTTGGTGTGCGTGCTGCCCTGTGCCATGTGCATCACTGCAGTGCTCGGGGGGTGTGGCCCATGTTGTGTGTTGTTGCTCACAGTGTGTCGTGCACTTCATTGACTTCTGGCACATGGTTGGTAATGGGCATGTATCTTAGCGTGACTGCTGTATGTGTGGCAGCTGTGCGGATGACATGCCTTTCATGAGACTGGGGCTGACGGATGGGATGGATGGTATGTTGTTTGTGCATGGTGTGTCTGTGTGTTTGATGGGTTCAGTGGTGTTCGTGTGCATTTATGTTGTTCCGCTCTGTTGCGTCTAGTGTTGTTTGTCTTACATAGGCGTAGTTGTGGGGTGTGTGGTTGACAGGCAGTTGGGGCTACATGGACAGGACTTCAATGGTGTTTCGGTTGTGTGTGATGAGTTGCACAGTGGCTGCCGTGTGGTACTATATTCAGTGTGGCTTGTGCATGCAGACGTGGCTCCTTGGGTGTTGCTATGTCTGTGATGGGTCATGTGGGGTGTGAGTCTGTTGTTCATGTCCGTGTGCACATTGTTCACTTGTTCGTGACGGTGGGCGGTGCTGCGTGTTCGTCTGCTACGTGACATGTCCCATGTGTTGGTCGTGTTACGGTCCTCATGCCTCCAGTAATCCGGCCCTGTCCAGTTTCCCACCTGCAAGTTGTTCGTGCGTGCACTGTACTGGATGCCACATGGCTCTAAGCGGGGGTGCTCCATGTTGCAGGTCTGTGGGGGTGGGAGGGTGTTGTGGGTCGTGGGGGTGGCTGGATACCCACTGACACTGATTGCTGTGGACCGTGATGTCTGCCTTTCGGCTGTCGTTGTGCACTGCGGTGGCTGACACGTGGGTGTGGGGTGTGGGGATGCTCCTCCTTGCTGTGCTGTGGGACTGGGGCCTGGTGTGTGTTGTACTTGGGCTGTCCACCGTCCCACCCACTGCACTTTGTGTTCCTGCCACTTACCTGTTACTTGTCGGTTGGTGCAGCTGTGGCGGACACATGGGTGTGGTGGGTGCTCGTTGTGGCGCTTCTGGCATATTTGGGGACCTGTTGGTGGTTACGTGGCTGGCTTAGTGTACACATGTCCCCACGCATCTTGCAGTTGTTCGGTTTGGGCTGTGTGTGGTGGTGTCTGTTGCATGTGTGTGTGATGTGTTGTGTATTGTGTGCTGGACATGGGGGTGTTTGTCCCTGGGAGCTGTGGCATGGTGGTAGTGCATGTGAGTACATAGCGGTGTGCTGGTATACATTAGTTTGTACTTACCAGCCTCCACTCCCCTGCTAATCCGGCGAGGATCTCCGGATGGATTACGACTCGCACCTTCTCCTCCCACGCTTTGAAGGTCTTAAAGAGCGCGGGATTCCCTCCGCCAGTGACGGCAGCCAGCTCTCTGTTTTTGCCCTCCTTCTTCTTGACCAGGCTCTTGACGTCATTCCAACGTTTGTTAATCTCGACTCTGTTCCTGGGCAGGGTCCCGACTGCATTGACCTGGTCTACGATCCGGTTCCACATTCTGTTTCTGGTGGCTAGTGGTGTGTGCTGGACCATGTTCCCATAGATTTGTGGGTACACCTTGATGATCTCGTCGACCATGACCGTCAGCTCCATGGGCGTGAACTTGGGCATCCTTTGTGGTGCCATGGTGTTTGTGGTGCTGGTGCGGTGTGTGTTGTGTAATGTGCAGGGGGTTTGTGGTGCCGGTGTTTGGTGGTGGTGGTGGTGGTGGTGGTGGTGTTTGGTGGTGGTGGTGGTGGTGGTGGTGGTGGTGGTTGTGATGTGTGCGTTTCTGTGGTGTGCTGCTGTCCTTGCTGTGTCACTGTGTCCTCTCCTCTCCTCTCTGGTTTGCAATGTAGCAAGGGGTTGTGGTCTGTGGGAGTGCTGCTTTTGTACTCACCTATGTGGGTGTGTCCTCATGGTCTGTTGTTTTCAGGTGTGTTGTGTCTGGGGTTCTGGCCTTTGTATTTTTTGTTTGTCCGGGGGGTGTTTTCGGGATATGTACTGTGCTTGTGTATTTGTGCGTGCCTTGCTGTGTGGACTTGTTGGCCATGTTGTGTGCTATTGGTTTTGTGTGCGGATGGTTTCTGTGCAGGTACGTGGGCGCCATGGCTTCTGCCGTGTCGATTCTCATCGGCATTGTTTGCGCTGGCGGACGGTATATTTGTGGTTTTTCCGCGCTCATGTCGGTGCGATCGTAATTTCACGTGCGGTGTGTCGGCCGTGAGGGCGGGTGGTTTTGTGTTGTCGTGCGTGTTTCCGTCCGTGGCGGGCGGTTTGTCTCCGACTCGGACGTTGGCGGGCGGTATTTTGTGTGCTTTTTCCGCCGATGGCGGTATTTGGTTTGTGTAATCGTAATGGCGTGGTCGGTGTTCAGGCGGTGTGTGCGGGCGGATTTTTGCCGCTTCCATGCCTGGCGGAATTATTTACGCCGGGTATCGTAATGTGCCCCTAATATTTTATATTGTTAATTTGGTAAAAAATGTTATTAATTAGTTATTAATTGGATATTAATTATTAATAATTAATTGGTAAATATGTTAATTGTGTAATTTGTTTAGGGGCGGGTTGTGGGTTGATAGGGAAGTAGGGTGGGAAGTAATTTAATTTTAATAACATTTTTATTATTTTTTTATATAATATTTATTTAAAGTTATTTTATAGTGTTAATTGTGTGAACTAATTTATATTTGATGGTTTTTAAATTGCTTGTTAATTGTTATTAATTAATTAATTAATTGTTAATTAATTATCTTAATTGTGTAATATTTAACAATATTGGTGGTGTCGTTTATAGGGGAATATGGTGGGAGGTAAATTATTTTTGAAAAATTAATTATTTGGTAATTTATATTAATTATTTTGCAGGAGTGGGAATAATAAATTATTCCCCTCCGCTATCCAACACTTTCCCTACTGTTGCACTCACTGGAGTGGGAATAGTAATTTTTATCCTCCCGCTATCCAACACTTTCCCTACTGTTCCACTCACTGGAGTGGGAATAGTAATTTTTACCCACCCGCTAACCAACACTTTTCCTACTGGTGCACTCAGTGGTGTGTGAATAGTAATTTTTACCCACCCGCTAACCAACACTTTCCCTCCTGTTGCAATTACTGGAGTGGGAATAGTAATTTTAACCCCTCTGCTATCCAACACTTTCCCTACTGTTACACTCCGTGGAGTGGGAATAGTAAATTATTCACCTCCGCTATCCAACACTTTCCCTACTGTTGCAATTGCTGGAGTGGGAATAGTAAATTATTCCCCTTCGCTATCCAACAATTTCCCTACTGTTGCACTCTCTGGAGTGGGAATAGTAATTTTATCCCCTACGCTATCCAACATTTTCTTTACTGTTATAGTTAATGTAATGTAAAATATTTTTTTACAAATAAATATTAATTTAAATATTTTTATTTATTATATATATATATTTTATTTTTATATTTATATGACAGGTTTATGTATAAATATATGTATTTAGAATTTTTATTATGTTTCTAACATTTTATAATTAAATAAAATAATTATTTATTAATATTATTAAGTTAATATATATAAAAAAATCAATATGTATGTTTAATTTTTTTTAATGTCACATTTATTATTTATCATTTTTAACATTTTTTAATAATTCTAACTATGGGGGTCATTACGATGATGGGCGATCCGCCCGCCATTCCACACCGCCCGCATGCCATTTCCCCCCACCATATTATGATGGCTGGGGGGTCCGCGGCGGACGGAAAGACAGTCCGCCGCTTTTCCGCCAGTCGACTCGTCGACCGGGCGGAAAACATACATTATATGGCGGCGGCGTCTGCAAGACACCGCCGTCCATATTATGATGATCGCGGAGAGCAGCCTTTCCATGGCGGCGTTGCCGCCATGGAAAGGCATACGGTCTTCGCTGTTGGGGGCCCGTAGTGGGCCCCCAGGATGATGGGGGGATGGGGGGTGCACATGGCGGGTACCTATGGTACCCCCCTGCATTGGCATGGACAAGGTGTCTGTCACCGCGCGGTGTCTGTCACCTTGTGCATGTGAATGCCCAACGTGCATTCCCAGCATTGTGGCGGGCGGTGCTGTGAACACCGCCTGCCACAATGTTGGGAATAGGGGATGCCACCGCCACCGTGGCGGTGGCATCCTAATACTCACGGCGGGACCGCCGCTCCTATGGTGGACGGTCCCATTCACCGTTACGGTGGCGGGCGGACTTTGTCCGCCTGCCATCGTAATGGGCCCCTATGTTTCTATTAATTATATTTAGTATTTAATTAATTTTATATTATTTTTAAGACATTTATAAAAAACTATATTTTATACAACGATATTTTAAACAACGATATTCTGGTTTCGATATTTTTGTACTTACCTTTGTAAAGATAGGATGTCGATATTCTATCCATAGATATTCTAGACTCGATAATCTTGTAGGTCGATATTCGGTCCGTCGATACTCTGTCAGTGATCCCAGGTAGAGATCCCACAATAGCTTTGGCATACCGGCCAGTATCACTCCTAAACATTGATGTGAAACTCCTTAGCAGTCTGCTAGCAGCTCGCTTACTTCCATGGTTACCTGGGGGCCTATTAGGATGGCGGGCGGACTTTCGTCCACCCGCCACCCTAGAGCTGGGACCAGCGGCCAGTGGTGCGGCAGTCCCGCACCAGCGGTGGCGGTGGCATCCTCCATTCCCAGCATTGTGGCGGGCGGTGCACACAGCACCGCCCGCCACAATGCTGGGAATGCACTGTGTGCATTGGCATGCACAAGGTGGCAGGCACCGCGCGGTGCCTGCCACCTTGTGCATGCCAATGTTGGGGGGTACCATGGGTACCTCCCAAGTGCAGCCCCCAACCCCCCAGGGGGCCCGCAACGGGCCCCCAAAGGCATTCTCCGCCTGGCTTTCCATGGTGGAGTTACCGCCATGGAAAGCCCTGCACCACCGACCATCCTAATATGGATGGCGGTGCCTGCAAGGCACCGCCACCATATTGCAGGCCTTTTCCACCCGGTAGGCAATCGGGCGGATTGCCTACCGGCGGAAAACCGGCGGACGGTCTTTCCATCCGCCTGGGTCCCCACCGCCATACTAATATGGCGGTGGGGAAATGTGAGGCGGGCGGTGGGAAATGGTGGGCGGATCGCCACCGCCATACGGGCGGTGGCGATCCGCCCTACATCCTAATCACCCCTTTGGTTTGGTCCACACCGACTAATCAGGTTTCATTCCACAACGAAATGCTCTCCATAAGTTCCGAAGCCTAGCTCATATCTATCGTGCCCCACAGCTCCTAGACAACACCTTTGCCTTACCTCTATTAAACATAGAGTAGGCATTTGATTCCCTAAATTGGACTTACCTTTGGCAAGTGTTGCATAGAATGGGCTTAGGACATAAATTTATTCAATGAGTCTGTCTCCTTTCTACTGATCCCTGTGCCCGGATAGGCTCGGGTGGTGTGGTTTCTGAGTCCTTCCGAATTAGAAGGGGCACCAGGCAGCGGTCTCCTCTTTCCGCTCTGCTATTTGTCAATGACAATAGAGCCCTTGGCAGGTGCCCTACTGAATACCATGGGTCCTTGTGGGATCACACTGGGGCGACCAATCACGTTGTTTTCCTTTATGCTGATGACGCCCTAGGGGCCGATTCCGATTCCGGACGGAAATCTCTCCGACCGAGCCGGACCCGGAGAGAATTCCGACCGAATCGGACCCTAGCAGTCCGACCGGACGAGTACGATGCATTCGCATGCTATCGGACTCGATTCGGTCGGACTCCCACTGAAGTCAATGGGAGCCGGTCGTACAACGCGTACGCGGGCTCCCATTGACTCCAATGGGTGCGAGGCGAACAAGGGCGCCCCTACAGCGGGTACGCGTCCATGCGCATCGCCGCGTACATGCACAGGTAGGGGGGACCCATGGGTCCCCCTGTGTGCGACTCGCGCGCCTACGCGTACAGGGGTCCGACGCGGACCCCCAAAGTCCGGCTCCGACAGCTCTTTCGAGCCGGACGGCGCGAGTCGGTCGGACGGCTCGCGGCGCGCATCGTACTTACCCGGCCGGCAAACGTCTCCATAGCGCGGTGCGAGTCGTGTCCATGCGAGTCGGTCGGAGCGTGTTGAAGCCGCTTACGAATTGGTCGGCGATTTCGCGGGAGCTTGCATCGTACTCGCTCGGCCGGACCCGCGTACGATTTGGTCGGGAAACAGAGCTCCGAATCGGATCCGGTAAATCCGAATCCGATTCGGAGCACTACCGGCCGAGATCGGAATCGGCCCCCTAGTGTATTTGGGACGTTCAGCTGAATTTTTTTTCTTTTTTTTTATGCAGATTTATATAGCGCGAACTCGACCCGAAGGTATTGGAGGGCTTTACATGAGCACTGGTTACGTTACACAAGGACACATTCAGGCACGGGGAGATTAAGTGATTTGCCCAGAATCACAGGATGTGGACGCGACCCCGAGGGGCTACTCCAAGCGATGCATGAATTCGGAGAGCTCTCCGAACTCCGCATCAATCTGAAGAAATCCAAATTATTTTCACTGAGGAAGTTAACTGGGGTCCCTCTGGCGGTGCTCCAAATGGTTGGATTCCCTTTGACGGTCGATGCTGTTCGGTATTTGGGTGTTCGCTTGACACACACAGCCCCAACTTATCTAGCTCTAAACATCGGCAGGGTGGTTGAGGGGCTCCCGACATCCATCCGTTTCTGGGATTTACCTCTTTCTCTCATGGGCAAAGTAGACATTGCTAAAATGATCATCCTACCGTGATGCCTCTATTCACTCCAAAGTACTGTATACGCTATTCCTAGACATCATTTCTGCACGTTGGATAGTCTTATGGTGGACCTTCTTTGGGGCCCTAAATGCAAATGAGTTATTTATTACATGGCGGCACATCTCCAACACGAGATTCATTGGCTTGACCCTGACGACAATTGAGAAAAACAACTTTTGCATGGCATGCATGAGGGAAAATCCCTACAAGTACTGCTAATGCGCGGCTTGCGGGTTCATTCTACTTTCTCCCACGTCATTCCATTGGAGGCAAGTGTTTGGGAAGTTCTGGTTTATAGAGTGCTTCATCACACCCCTTATGCCCCAGATATGCCACTGTGGGTAGTACAACCTTTCCTACAAATTGCTGATCCAATGTCGGTAGAGAGGTGGCGAGATGGAGGCTGTGATTCTATGGGGGACCTTTATTCCGAGGGACAGTTAATCATCAGGGAGGAAGCCATAGATTCTTTTTCTTTGGGTACGGGACAATACTTCGAATGCATTAAAATTTTGACTACAGCCCGCACGATCTGGCCGACCTTTCCCGAGGTGTCACCTCAATCCAACACCCTAGTGACGGTGCTGGAAATGGACCAAGGCTGTAGACTATTATCCATCATCTAGAGGGCGCTCCATGATAATCTGCCACTTCAGCTTTCCACACACAGGTCAAATGGGAGGAAATACTGTGAGGTCCCCTATTGGCTAAAGAATGGGTAAATATACACTACGGAGTGCGATGGTTAGTTCCAATGCACGCTTCAAGCTCCTGCAATATAACTTGATATATCAAACATACCTCACCCAAGCGACCTTGCACTCTATATATCCCACTCGATCTGATTGCTGTGCACACTGTAGGGCCCCAGCAGCAGACTTTATACATATGATATGTTCATGCCCCTCCCTATCCCCGTTCTGGCAGGAAATTATACACAATCTGAATAGGGCCTCAGGTTGGACGGTCCCGCTGGAGATCTGTCAGGTGCTACTGGGCCTGCTCCCTTCTCCTGCAAAAACAAATTGCGCAGAAAGTTTGTTTTGCTCAGCTTGGGCTTGGTGATGCGCCTTATAGCAATAGGTTGGCTTAACCTTGCTTCCCCTACATATCTGGCATGGCTGAAAGATGTTTCTGAGTGGGCAATTGCGGAGGAGGTACGCATGAGACACGTACGTAAAAATGACAAGCTTTAAGATGACCTGATAGCCTGGTCATCCATGTTGTTCGAATTGAAGGTACCACAAGATCCGACCGCTCCCAGAGAGAGGCTCACATGAAGTACTACATACTGTCTAACATGGTTGAGATGAATAATGGGAAAACTCTACTTTACAGGGTTGCACCACAACAACCCACACACCTCTTATCATGGCATTATTTGATATGAGAAACGGGGAATATGCACGAGAGCGAGGGGAGGGAGCAGGGAGGGTTTGTTGGTAGTTTTTCTTTTTTTCTTCTTTTTCTCTTGGTTTTTGGGTTGTTATATGGACAATTGTTTGCTACACATCACCAATAACGCTCAGCTACGACTATTATCAATACCATCCTGGGATCCTGCTTATTTTATCATGGTAGGTCAGAGCCTGTAAAAATTTTTCCTGTCTGATTATTTTCAATCTGCCAACTTCTGAAACGAATAACGTGACTCACCTATATTGCATTTGAAATATCTGGTTCTCTCTATTGTTAAAGTGCCTGAGCTGCAGAAGGTGACACTCTGTGTTAAATTGAGACTCCTACGATATACTGGTTATGTAACATTGCCCAAAAATCAATAAAGTTTATTGAAAACAAATGGTGTTACGGAGTTGTAGCAATCAGCAATTATAATAATTCCAGAAAAAGTTTCAAGATCCTTGCATCCATGTCGTCTGTAAATAGCGATATCCCACAAACGTGGTCCCAGGTGAGGGCCTATAACACCATAATGTATATAAATCCATGAATGTGGCTACCCACGATACAATTTAGATGCCCTATACCACGGGATCTTGAAACATGATTGTACGATGCTTGTGAAAAGGCCGTCTACAGAGTGCACTTGTGTGTGATCGAAAGATCATCTTACTGTGTGACAAAATGAAACCTCTTGTGACCTGCCCACAAGATCTGCAATGTGATCATACAATGTAGAGTAAGCCCCAAGCATTTGTGTGATCATGGAATCGCATGGGCTATGTATCTAGTTATTACAAATCTGTCTTATAAAGGGTGCCATCTTGTAAGGGGGAAAAGACCCTGTAATAAAAAAGTCCACCATTTGTGGCTAAATGCCTAAATCCCACCAGTGTTGAAAAGGCAAAGAAATGGCAACAGTAAGTGCATGGGAAGCTGATGAACAGCAGGGCAAACAAAACATCATGCGAGAAAAGAGTAGAATCGCATGGACCGTACATACTAGCTGTTATGAAACTGTCTAATAAAGGGCACTGTCTTGTAAGGGCAAATCGCCTGATACGGTGCTCCATAATGTGCAGAGGCAGAATACACAACACATAAATGGTTAATCACCTATTCTACAGTCCCATACAAGTGCCCAAATCCCACCAATGTTGAAGAGGCAGACAAATGGCACCAATACGTGTGTATATAGCACTAAAGGACAGCAGGGGAAACAATACTTCATACATTAGATGAAGCGCACTCGCCATTCCAGGTCACCATAAAAAACTTTGTTGGGGCGCTACAAAGAAAAGAGATCATAAACCAGCCCCATACTTCATAGTGAAGAGAGGGAGACAGAAGTAAGACATGCGCATAACCGGTCAGAACAATTCAAAAAGTGAAAATCACTGTGAAGGTTCAAAATTCTAAATTCCTGTGCGGGGTGTAGACAATGAGAGAGGCCATGTTTACATAAAATGACAATACATTAGGGCAGCCTAAATAAAATGATGATAGAATATCAACTGTCAGACCCCGTCCACAGCCACTCAGGATAGGAGAAACTCGCTTCCATATCATACCACAAACCCAGGGTAAGGCCCAAAGTCATTTTCTCTCTATATTAATGCAATCTACATTTGCAAGAGTGATTGGTCTGAAAAACAAATGCTTCTGTGATGGAGAAAAAAATGATTCTCCCTACAATATGATATAAGTTGCCAACGTACTTTCCTTAGGCCTAGGTGCCCGTAATCCCCAATGAATAGCAACACGAGTGTGCCCCTGTCTGCAAGAGTTGTATATAGAAGCATTCCAAATTTAGAATTTTGTTTTAAGTGGGAAAAATTAGAAAATCAAAAATATGAAAGTGTCTCATTCATATTAAAGGCTAGGGGATAAATCTCCCGCTAATGGAGAGAAAGACTGAACCTGATGGGACGTGAGTAAGGAGGGAGGCAAAATATCTAAATGCAGTGTTTTAACATGAACATGGTCTTCTGGGTGTATCCAATCTCATAAAAAGTAGTGGAACTCATTGTTCGTATTTAAGCCTGAATTGACTGATCTCAGGCACCATATCCATCTTTCTTCAGCTTGTCTGAGCAATAACTCTGTATTGCCCCCTCTGTCACTGTTTAATATTTGTTCAAGCCCATGAACCCAAATGCTAGTGTTAGTAGGATGGACTGAGTGTATGCACGTCGCTACTGGATATCGTTCTTCCTGGTGTTTTATGGCTCTGACATGTTCCTGAATTCTCATTTTCAAACATCGCACACTACTGCTCAGGTACATTTTCCCACAAGTATGTCCTATCACATAAACAACAAAAGATGTATTACAGTTTATGAAAGAGCTGATAGTGTATTCTATAGTGGTGTTATACCTGAATTTGATGGGTCTATTGGCCCCCACATGACAGATGAAGCACCCTCCACAAGTATAGAAACCATTAGGTTTATCTGGAATCAAACATCGGGCACCAGTTTCTTTCTAAATGCCTTTTACATAGCTGGGACATAATGTTTTTCTTAATGTAGTTCCTCTCTGGTAGACTATTCTGTTTTTTTTTTATACAGTCCCATCAGTGACTGTTTTAGAGTCAAGTATGTGCCAGTTTTTTCTAGGATATCAAAATTGTAATTGTTTTTTGCATTATACTGAGCGATGAAAATCACCTGATGCTTCATCTTGGCCCCCTTTGTTGCTTTGTCCATGACTAATGGTTAGAGTATGTTTCCTGTCCAATTTCCTGACCCTTTCCTTCGCCTTTTCCAAGACTTTGGCATCATAACCTCTGTATTTAAAATTGTGCTCAATTCTCTGCACCCTTTTATTAAAGATGGATTATTGGCTACAATTACACCTCGCCCTAACCATTTCGCCATAGGGTATGGCCTCTATGGTGGACCTCAGGTGGGCACTCATGGCATGGAGCACACTAATGCTGGTGGTGGGTTTTCTAACGATATCACTGTGAATGGCATTTATATCTCTTAACTCCAGTCCACCAGCCGGCGCACCACATGCCGTGGGTGCCGCTCTCCGTAAGGTGGATTACGGATATGAATACGAACACAAGCAGTAATCTGGTCCCGTCTACTGCAATCAATAGAGCGCACTCTTGAAGCAATGATAGATTCAAAAAATTATTCCACAATTGCCAGAATGACAGACGCGTTTCGGCACTGTCGCCTTCCTCAGTGTCAACAAAATAAATTAATTTGAATGTCATTTAAATAAAGTTATTACAATATAAAACAGGAAATCAGTGACAGCGAAAGAGGGAGAAAGTGCATCCCTTCTGGTGGAAACTATAGCGGCCATCTTGTGACATTGTTGTCAATACAGGCGTGGTGGTAGGTAAAGTTCTATGCTGCAGCATTCCAATCCCCCGATGCCTATCCACCATCCATTGGACCGTCCTGCATTACGCCCTGTATGGGCAATGTGATAACAGGTTCGGCACCCCCCTGAAACTGTAATATTACAGTTTGCAATAGTCACGCCCTGAATGGGCAGAGTAACTCATATGGCCACCTATTCCGCTCGTGCTACGAATTAGCCTATGTGGACCCACATTTCCTCCTCATTGTTTAAACCTTTCGGGGCCTTGCTCTGCAACTGGATTATATACTTTGATTCTAAGATACAGAGTTTTCTAACTCTGTCTCCACCTCGCTCATCCTTACCCACCGGGGCCAGACAAAAAAATCTCAGCAAGCTGTTATTGCTATTGTGTACCAACTCAAAATGCCGGGCAACCGGATAAGTTTGGTATTTATTAGTGATTGCCCGTAAGTGTTCCAGAGTCCTTTTCTTAGTGGGATGGATAGTGCTCCCCACATATTGCTTCCCACATGGGCATTCTAAGCAGTACACTGTATGGTCTGAATTACAGTTCAGAAACTTTTTAATCTGCATTTTCGATTTGCTTCCTGGTGCCATGTATTCCCTCACTTTCTGACTATTTTTACAGGCTTTGCATCTTGTGCAGGGAAAAAATCCTCTAATTGGATCCTTCCTCCTTGCCTTATATGTGAAGTGACTTATAACCAGGTGAACTTTCAGTGAGGTGCCTCTTCTATAGGTGACGAGTGGTGCATCCGATATGTGCTTCCCAATAATATTGTCGGATTTAAGGATGCGCCAATTCCTTCTAAGGATTTGATATAGTTCTGATCGCTTCTCAGCGTAGTCAGTAATTAATCTTACTTTATTGTCTCCCTGAATTTGTTCCTTTTTGTCATTGTATACACCTTCTTTGTCTACAAGTAGCTGACTTCTTAGTATGGCATCGCTTCTACTCTCTGCTTTATCTAATATTCCTTTGCAATAGCCTCTCTTGAGAAATCTTCGCCTTTCCTTTAACTTGGCTATGTTATATTCATTATGTGTAGAACAATTTCTTTGGATTCTCAAGAGTTCCCCAAATGGGATATTATCAATCACGCTTCGTGCGTGACAACTCCCCGTGTGGAGAATCGAGTTGCCTGCAGTCGGTTTACGATAGAGAGTGGTGTGTAGTGTGTTATCTTCAACATACACTCTCAAATCTAAGTAAACTACCTGTTTCTTGTCAATACAGCTTAATGTCAATAATTAATTGTAAACCTTAGCCCATCCAGGGCGAATTGAAGCATAAATTTTGGACAACTTATTTGCTATTTGGTGATAATATGAAAAGTTAGAAATTGATTTACAAATGAAATGTATGTAAGTAGACGTACCTGTACCGTTCAAATATGGTGGAATTCTGTGTTAAGTTTAGATGATATGTTGCAATTTTGGGAAATCGAAAATTAATTTATAATTGGGAAACATTACGCAGTTATTTACAATCATGTGGATATTTGCACTTATGAACTTAGAATAAGTGTAATGATGGATGCGAAACGCTACAATTTGTACAGGAAACTGCCACTTAGATATGGTGAAACATTACTGCCTGATTACCAATTTAAATGGTTGATATGTTAAATAAAAGAGGCACGAAAGCGGCGGTCGCCGACACTGACGAAGGCGACCCGCCGAAACGCGTTTGTAACTAAGTGTATGAATAAATCCTAACGTGGATTTAACCCCCGCGAGTGCTGGTCTTTCCTTTGAATCGAGAGATTTACGCGAGTCTGCCCTCACGTGACAGTGCACCCGCTAGCGAGTGCAGAAGCGGCTGGCAGACTGTGGAGTAGAAAAAAAAATATATATATATATATATATTCCAATATTCCAACAAAAAAAAAAAACTATGCTTTTTGATGTCCAAAACTACATATCCCATAATGCCCATGTACTAACAAAAGTAGAAGGACTACCTTCATCTAATGCCACTCCCACTTGATAAAGACTCTGGGGTCGATTCCGATTCGGGCCGGAAATTTCTCCGACCGAGCCGGACCCGGAGAGATTTCCGACCGAATCGGACCCGTGCAGTCCGACCGAACGAGTCCGATGCGTCCGTATGTTATCGGACACGAGTCGGTCGGACTCCCATTGAACTCAATGGGAGCCGGTCGTACAACGCGTACGCGGGCTCCCATTGCCTCAATGGGTGCGAGGCGGACAAGGGCGCCCCCTACAGCGAGTACGCCGCGAGCGCGCCGCGGCGTACACGCACAGGTAGGGGGACCCATGGGTCCCCCTGTGTGCGCCTCGCACGGGTACGCGTACAGGGGGGTCCGACACGGACCCCCAAAGTACGGCTCCGACAGCGAGTTCGAGTCGGACGGCGCGAGTCGGTCGGAGCGGTCGAGGTGCGCATCGTACTTACCCGGCCGGAAAACGTCTCCATTGCGCGGTGCGAATCGGGTCCGAGCGAGTAGGTCGGAGCGGTACGATCCGGGTACGAGTCGGTCGGAGCGGTCGGGTCGCCCGGACGAGTCGGTCGGCGAATTCGCATCGTACTCGCTCGGCCGGACCCGCGTACGGTTCGGTCGGGAAACAGGCTTTCGCATGGCTTTTTTCCCGACCGAATGGTATTGGGTGCGCCTCCGACCGAGATCGGAATCGGCCCCTGTTTGTCAAAACGCGTCGTGGGATTTTGACGCTGCTGATCGAATAAATTAACATGCTGACAGCCTCTGGGAGTGCAGCATCTCCGTTTGTTTGCAAAGATATATATAACTTTACTATCTTACCTTGGGTAAGATAGTTTTTCACCCACCTCAAATGTTAATTAATTTATACAAAAAACAGGACTGTTTAAATCAAGAAAATGATGGTGACAATTTGTATCACATATCTACCATTCACTGTAATTGCAGTTCATTTAATTTAATTTAATTTAGGCATTTATTGTTATAGCCCTAAACACTGCCGAAAAGATCGGAGAGTGAAAGTCTTTTTTCTATTGTTGTCTTTGACGCGTCCTGCGCAACGCTGTATTTATTCCCATTGCTGGGAAACTGCGGTTGTGTGACCTAGAGCGATGTAAGTAGAAACACGCTATCATTTTGTTTCGTAGTGCCGATTAAAAAACATCTTGCAAAGTATGCCCTGCTGGTGTGGCTCGATTTCTTCCATGTGTGAGAAGGGATAGGCTGTGCATATATATATATATATTTCTATATTATATATATATATAAATATATATATATAATATATGTATATATATATATATATATATACACAAATACGACAAACATTGACTTTATATATATATATATATATATATATATATATATATATTATCTACTGGCGGTCGCCAGTAGATAGTTATAGTTACAACCTATTATCCATAGGAAATCCGCGACATTCTATTTGAAATAACTCTCTTGCCGGTTGACGTATCTTCGCGAAATTTTCAAACTTTGTGGCCCGCTCCGGTCCGCTCCTACCCTGAAAGTCTCGGGGGATTCGTCAAGCGGGGGCCGAGAAAAAGGGGGTCCCAAAACGCGTTTTCCCCATGCACTTTTCCATAGGAAACTTTAGACACGGCTACAGCCCGAACTGCTGAACGGAATTACACCAAATTTGGCAAAGAGGTAGTTCTTGGTTCAGAAAGAACCCTTTTGTTAAATGGTGTAAATCCGTTCAGTAGTTGCTGAGAAAATGAAAAGTACAAAGTTAGTGATATCTATGGCCGAGTAGGGTCCGCGTACCCTCAGCGCACCCTGCGCGCACCGTCCCGATCACGAGCTGCATGTTAATTGGCTGTCAGCTGGCTGTCAACATTCCGATTCAGGAAATGTTGGCAGCCATTTTGTCCCTCGACCGAGGGACAGAAACAAGTGCGCAAAGCGCACAAAGGGGGCAGGGTAGAAACACCCTGACCCCCTAGGTTTGCTCAGGGGGTCCCACTAGGACCCCCTGGGCAAAAAAAATAAAAAAAAAAATTTTTAAAAATCGGCAGGATGCGCTCAGGGTGCGCGAATCCTGCCGGACAATCGAAGCGCGGTCTCCGCGCTTCGATGTTAATTGGCCCCGGGTGGCCCAAGTCCCGGGGGCATGGTGGGGGGGGATAATTTAATGTGTGGGGGCCTCAAAGGGCCCCCAAGCCCCGGGGACCGCCACCCCTGGGGCTTTTTGAAAAATGGTGCGGGAGGGCTCTGAGCCCTCCCGCAGCCCCGGGGACCACCACCTCCCCGGGGCTTTTTATAATTGAAAATAAAACCAGTGTGGGGGGCTCCAGCCCCCCACACGCCCCGGGACCGCCACCTCCCCGGGGCACTAAACATTTTAATATGGGGGTCCGTTACGGACCCCAGAGCCCGGGGACCACCACCTCCCGGGGCTGTGTACTGAATGGGAGGGGGCCGCGCGGCCCCTCCTGGAGCCCTTGATGGCCCTGGGGACCACCACCCCCCAGGGCCGGCTCCTGCAGTGTCCCGGGGTGCCTACCCCGGGACACTGTAGTGTGCTATGGCAGGACGGGAGCCTCGCGGCTCCCGTCCTGCCATAGCAAACTGCTTTGGATATTGGAAGAGAGAGCAGGGAAACCTGCTCTCTCTTCCAATATCCAAAGCGATTGCTTTTCCACATGGGGAGCAGCATGTCAGCTGCTCCCCATGTGGAACTAGCAATGCCGGCTCCCAAGGGACGTGGGGAGCCGGCGGGACTGTGGGGGGATT
Organism: Calotriton arnoldi; assembly: GCA_963921515.1. Classification (NCBI taxonomy): domain Eukaryota; kingdom Metazoa; phylum Chordata; class Amphibia; order Caudata; family Salamandridae; genus Calotriton; species Calotriton arnoldi. The sequence continues at coordinate 63,060 of CAWUFW010001548.1, forward strand.
GGGGACCCCCACAGTCCCCAACGGAGAGGGCCAGCCCCGGGGGATGGGGTCCCCGGGGCAAGTAGTGGCCCGGGAGGGGGCCACGCGGCCCCCTCTCCAAAAAAGAGAATAAAAAATGAAAAAAAAAAATGGAAAGGCCGGCCCCGGGGATGGGGTCCCCGGGGCCTTAAAATGGCCAGAGGAGGGGGCCACGCTGCCCCCTCAAAATAATAAATATAGAGGCCATGCCCCGGGGGATGGGGTCCCCGGGGCCAATACAGGCCCAGGGAAGGGGGCCACGCGGCCCCCTTCCCGTTTTTTTTTGTAATTTAAAAAAGGGGTAAGGCCCTGGGGGATGGGGTCCCCAGGGCCCAAAAAGAGAAAAAGGAAGGGGGCCACACAGCCCCCTTCAGGGGACAAAAAACGATCGGGCCCGCAGGCCCCGCCCCTTCCTTCACCACTCTGCAAACGCGCCCCTGGCGCGTTTGCAGAGGGGAACAAATTCCCCTTGAATACTGGGGGTCCCTGGGGGCCAACTAGCCCACCAGGAACCTCCAGTATGTGCCAGGGGCTGCCTTGCAGAGACGTGTAGAGAGGCCACACCCCTTTTACACCTCTCTGCAACGCAGCTCTGTGGCGCTTTTGGAGGTATATGGTGGGCTAGTTGGACTCCGGGGACCCTCAGGATTCAAGGGGACTTAATCCCCCAACTTAAAACGCGCCACGGGCGCGTTTGCACAGTGGTGAAGGGAGGGGCGGGGCTTCAGGTGACATGTGTGCAAACAGGCCCCGTGGCGCGTTTTAAGATGGGGAATTAAATCCCCTTCAATCCTGAGGGTCCCTGGGGGCCAACTAGCCCAACAGGTACATCCAGAAAGCGCCACAGAGCTGCGTTGCAGAGAGGTGTAAAGGGGTGTGGCCTCTCTACACGTCTCTGCAACGCAGCCCCTGGCGCATATTGGAGGTTCCTGGTGGGCTAGTTGGCCCCTAGGGACCCTCAGGATTCAAGGGGACTTAATCCCCCAACTTAAAACGCGCCACGGGGCGCGTTTGCACAGATGTCACCTCAGGCCCCGCCCCTCCCTTCACCATTGTGCAAATATTCCTCTAAAATCAGCCGAAATACGAATTCCGATTTACTCACCTGTTATAAGGAGAGACCTCAGTGCTGTATCTTTCAGCCCAGTACTGGTCCTGAAAAGTAATTTTAACCGTACTTACCAGTAACTTGAATTTCCTTCCATAGGCTAACATTGACTGGTTTCAATTGGAAATTCTTCTAAGTGTGGAGTTTTGGAACTTTAAAATAATCCTGTAAAATCAGCCGAAATACGAATTCCGATTTACTCACCTGTTATCAGGAGAGACCTCAGTGATGCATCTTTCAGCCCAGTACTGGTCCTGAAAAGTAATTTTAACCGTACTTACCGGTAACTTGAATTTCCTTCATAGGCTAACATAGACTGGTTTCACTTGGAAATTCTTCTAAGTGTGGAGTTTTGGAACTTTAAAATATTCCTCTAAAATCAGCCGAAATACGAATTCCGATTTACTCACCTGTTATCAGGAGAGACCTCAGTGCTGCATCTTTCAGCCCAGTACTGATCCTGAAAAGTAATTTTAACCGTACTTACCGGTAACTTGAATTTCCTTCATAGGCTAACATTGACTGGTTTCACTTGGAAATTCTTCTAAGTGTGGAGTTTTGGAACTTTAAAATATTCCTCTAAAATCAGCCGAAATACGAATTCCGATTTACTCACCTGTTATCAGGAGAGACCTCAGTGCTGCATCTTTCAGCCCAGTACTGGTCCTGAAAAGTAATTTTAACCGTACTTACCAGTAACTTGAATTTCCTTCCATAGGCTAACATTGACTGGTTTCACTTGGAAATTCTTCTAAGTGTGGAGTTTTGGAACTTTAAAATATTCCTCTAAAATCAGCCGAAATACGAATTCCGATTTACTCACCTGTTATCAGGAGAGACCTCAGTGCTGCATGTTTCAGCCCAGTACTGATCCTCAAAAGTAATTTTAACCGTACTTACCGGTAACTTGAATTTCCTTCCATAGGATATCATTGCCTGCTTTTTGCTGAAAAAGTTTCTAAGTGTTGATTTTTGGAACTTTAAAATATTCCTCTAAAATCAGCCGAAATCCGAATTCTGATTTACTCACCTGTTATCAGGAGAGACCTCAGTGCTGCATCTTTCAGCCCAGTACTGATCCTCAAAATTAATTTTAACCGTACTTACCGGTAACTTGAATTTCCTTCATAGGCTAACATTGACTGGTTTCACTTGGAAATTCTTCTAAGTGTGGAGTTTTGGAACTTTATAATATTCCTCTAAAATCAACCAAAGTACGAATTCCAATTTACTCACCTGTTATCAGGAGAGAACCCAGTGCTGCATCTTTTAGCCCAGCACTGACCCTGAAAAGTAATTTTAACCGTACTTACCAGTAACTTATATTTCTTCCATAGGAATCCTTTGTCTGGTTTTCAGCAGAAAAGTTTCAAAGTGTCGATTTTCACAAACTACAAATATTCCTTAAAAATTGCCTGTATGACTGTAAACGCATTCTTTCAACTGTTTACAGGAGATGCACCAGTGCTGGATCCAGGATCCAACACTGAGTAACAAAAAGTAACGATAACAGTTTTTACCTCCTAAGTGAATTTCCTTCCATAGGATAACATTGGTCATTCTATGAGAAAAAGTTTCTAAGTGTCAACTTTTAAAGTACAATAATATTCCTTAAAAATCACGACTGTAACCAAAACGCTTTTACTCAACTGTTTACAGGAGATGTCCCAGGACTGAATCTAGGATCCAGTCCTGTGGTTAGAAAAGTAATCCATAAAGTAACTAATTGTATTTAACTAGAAATTCACATTGAGCTGAATGTTGCATTGTGTTTGAAAATGTGTTGCCCATTGCAACAACTGTAACTACTGTACTTAAAAGTCTATTGCCTATGTGCAAAGTATTTAAACTAAAGTAATTCATTCTGAGAAAGTATTTTTGTAATGTATAATATAATTACAATGTAATTTAAAAATAAAATATGTAAAAAAAAATGTTTTCTAAAAAATTTCGAAATCAGTATGAAAAAAATGTATATAAAAATTAATACATTTAAAAATTGTCATTTACAAAACCTTTGAAATTCACTGAAAAAACCGTAGGTTTCAGACATGTTATAGTTACAAATTAGCATTTAAAAAACCTTTGAAATTCACTGAAAAAACCATAGGTTTTAGGGACGTTATAGTTACAAATTAGCATTTAAAAAACCTTTGAAATTCACTGAAAAAACCATAGGTTTTAGGGACAGTTATAGTTAGTTGGACATTGCACTCGTACAAAACCCGTGAAATTCCCCGTTATAGTTAGTTCAGCTAACTATAACTCGCGCTCCCGCAATGCACTGCTGATGACGTCACATATTACATCACTCATGACATGGTCAGTGACATCACTGATGACATCACTGATGACATCTCAAATGACATCACTGATGACATCATCCACGTGATAATCTGATGCAGCTCTTCACACCCTAATATAACCTTTGATACACCCAATCTAAATTACAGACTGCCATTCGCAAAACCATAGACACTCCAACACCAATAACTACATACCCACTCACTGATTCTTAGGTCTACACACACACATCCACTCACTCACCCGTACAGTCACTCATACTTATGGTCACTCAATACAGGACTATCATATGCACTCTTACTCCTATATAGACACTCAAACACCGCCACTCATCCATAGAGGTACTCACACACCTAGTCAGTCATGCAAATAATTAAACACACTGCCATTTACTCACCTATACAGTTATACACACACCAGCTCACTTAATCATACAAATACTAGCACATTGTTACGCTCTTATACAATCACTGATACAAGCACACACTCATCCATACAGCCACTATCACAATCACTCACTCTCGCTTATAGCTATTTATATACTCCAACACACATATATACTGCCTTTCACATATGTAGTTACTCACACATGTACCACTGGGACATACATTCACTCACTAACACACTCTTACACACACTTACCCACCCATACAGTCTATCACAGATGCACTCTTGAAACCATCCACCCAGTGAATCACCCACTCACACATCTATGCACAGTCGCACACACCCCATCCACACAAACACTCAGGCACCCATACAGATACTCAGACAACAAATCAATAACTCTTATAGACACTCATGTAGCTATTCACAAACCCATGCAGCCACTTACACAGCAACAGACAGATACAGACATTCACCCAGTTTAGTCACTAACCCATGCATTCAGTAAGATACGTTTAATCACTCACTTATAGAATTAGTCACGCACCTACTAAATCATCCATACAGACACTTATACACCCACTCATTCTTCAATACGCCTTTCCCTATATATATAAAAATATTTAAACTTTACAGAAACACACAGGCACTGGATGATGTCATCAGTGATGTCATTTGAGATGTCATCAGTGATGTCATCAGTGATGTCACTGACCATGTCATGAGTGATGTAATATGTGACGTCATCAGCAGTGCATTGCGGGCGCGAGTTATAGTTAGCTGAACTAACTATAACGGGGGAATTTCACGGGTTTTGTACGAGTGCAATGTCCAACTAACTATAACTGTCCCTAAAACCTATGGTTTTTTCAGTGAATTTCAAAGGTTTTTTAAATGCTAATTTGTAACTATAACGTCCCTAAAACCTATGGTTTTTTCAGAGAATATATATATATATATATATATATATATATATATATATATATATATATATATATATATATCTCACCCTGTCTGCACTCTACTGCTAGGGCAATGAGATCTGCATTGGTAGCATGCACACCATGCTGCAAAACTCTCTCCTGTCCCCTCTTTCTTTCCTTTTCTCTTCTAGATGCCACCTGACTGATCAACCTAATTTTTCCATGTTCTCACCCCCGTCTGGTATACTGTACACGGGGTGTGGGATGTTTATTCTCTACATGGACACCTGGGCTTCCTTTAACTCGAAGCGCCCTTGTCACACAGTCAGCATAGACACATATACATATGTGTAGCTTATTGCTATTGTTGTATATTCACACACATGTGTCGTTGTCACTCGGATCTTTGCTTCTCCCTCTCCTACTTTTTGTCTCTTTGTTTCTCTGTTCCGCCCTCTCTTTCTTCCCCCGCCTTTACCCTTATCCCCTTGTCTCTGCCTTGGTTTTTCCTTGGCTATCGCCCTTTTTGTCATGTCTAAGGTCACTGGACCACTGATATGTAATGTAATGCATAATGGGGAACATCTCTTCCGGGCAACAGAAGGGAATATGTAGGAAAAGTTTTCTACTTGCACTTGCAATTCCTTTCTTGTATCATATTTTTGAATTTTTTACCCTGTATATATATTTGTATATTTATTTGTTTTTTGTGAGGGGGATACACCCTTTATTTAATTTCTGGGATGAACAACACTGATTTATTTTTTCCAAAAAAGTTTTGACTAAATGTAGTCTTTTTTCTTAAAGACTGATGAGGTTGCATTTTCTGTAAATGCCCAAAGTCTTTTTCCTATGTTGATTTTTTCTTATAAACTGTGTCTCACTGTATGCTACAAATACAATGCCACAATGTTTCTTCCCTAGCTTTGACAAAGACCTCTCGGTCGAAATGAGTCAGCTACTTTAAATAAACTATTTCTGGACTTACCTGGAGTGCGGGCACATATATATATATATATATATACATATATACATTGCCAATCTCCACCGGGTAATCGTACCCAACAAGGAAGACAGCACTCATGGGGGCGAGTTCCATAAATTTATTAAAACGGACTCAGGGCACACAGATGCGTTTCGTCAACCGCCTTTTTCGATATTCGGAAACGCCGAAACCACCATTTTTTTATATATTACATACGTACACTGCACTTTCGTGTTGGGAACATGAAGGACGGACCGCATTTGTTAGAAGTGACAATCACTGCAGTGGAGAAGAATAATTCCGCCATTTAAACACTATGGGGTCGATTCCGATCTCGGCCGGAAGCGCACCGAATACGATTTGTCCGGAAAAAATACGAGCCGACCGATCCGAACAGTCGTCCGAGCGAGAAAGTACGATGCGCATTACTGCTAAAATTCCGACCGAGCCGTACGTTACCATTCCAGCTCCAGTTCCCCAAACGAGCCGGATCCGTAAACGCCGATTCGAGTCGCACGGAAGTAAATACACAGCACCTTCCGGCCGGACTAGTACGATGCGCACTCCGTACGCGCCGAACTGGTCGCTACGTCCGGCACGTCAGAGCATCCGGGAGAGCTGCACATAAGTTCAGATTCGCGCCACAAGACGATCCACGGCTACGAGACGAACAAGCCAGCTACGAGTACGAGTCAAAGCCACGAGAAACCCGAACGAGACGAACCAACCATGAATCCCATCGCGCAGGTCCTACCAATACTGTACATCTATTACCGGAACCGGTACGGACACGTACGGCGCAGACGGTAAGTCAGACACCCACCACACAAACAAACAACACGTACCCGACATATGTCACACACACATAGGGATGCAGAAATGACGTACACTAGCAACAGCAGAACCATAGGGGCGGGATGGCTATCACCAATGCCATACACACCCATAGGGGCCTGATGGCTACCACTACCACCACCCCTACTCATGTGGGGCTGGATGCCTGTCACTACTACCATCCCTACTCATAGGGGGATAATGCCTACCACTACCACCACCCCTACTCATGGGGGCCTGGATGCCTAGCACTACCACGACCCCTACTCATGGGGACCTGGATGCCTGTCACTACTACCATTCCCACTCATAGGGGGATGGATGCCTACCACTACCACCACCCCTACTCATGGGGGCCTGGATGCCTACCACTACCACCACCCCTACTCATGGAGGCCTGGATGCCTAGCACCACCACCACCCCTACTCATGGGGGCCTGGATGCCTAGCACTACCACCACCCCTACTCATGGGGGCCTGGATGCCTAGCACTACCACCACCCCTACTCATGGTGGGCTGGATGCCTGTCACTACTACCATCCCCACTCATAGGGGGATGGATGCCTACCACTACCACCACCCCTACTTATGGGGGCCTGGATGCCTACCACTACCACCACCCCTACTCATGGGGGTCTGGATGCCTAGCACTACCACCACCCCTACTCATGGGGGCCTAGATGCCTAGCACTACCACCACCCCTACTCATGGGGGCCTGGATGCCTAGCACTACCACCACCCCTACTCATGGGGGGCTGGATGCCTGTCACTACTACCATCCCCACTCATAGGGGGATGGATGCCTACCACTACCACCACCCCTACTCATGGGGGCCTGGATGCCTAGCACTACCACCACCCCTACTCATGGGGGGCTGGATGCCTGTCACTACTACCATCCCCACTCATAGGGGGATGGATGCCTACCACTACCACCACCCCTACTCATGGGGGCCTGGATGCCTAGCACTACCACCACCCCTACTCATGGTGGGCTGGATGCCTACCACTACCATCCCCACTCATAGGGGGATGGATGCCTACCACTACCACCACCCCTACTCATGGGGGGCTGGATGCCTAGCACTACCACCACCCCTACTCATGGGGGCCTGGATGTCTAGCACTACCACCACCCCTACTCATGGGGGCCTGGATGCCTGTCACTACTACCATCCCTACTCATAGGACGGGTAATGCATGACACAACCAGCATACTCCAACATAAGGAATGTCAGCAAAAGACATCCCCCCAACATCATGACAAGAGTGTGTAGACTGTGTCAAATGCCTACAACACTGAACCTGACATTGAACATACAATGTGACCCCCTATCACATGTGTCACACAAAAATGTGTGTGGCCTTCACAATGCAAGCAGACCATGACCACTGTAGTAATGGGGTCTAAACCCCCATCATCACAGTGACCAAAAGGTAAGTGTGGGGTCCATAGCTGAAGCACAGTTTAGAACATTGTGGCAATGGTGTCTAAACCCCCATCATCACAGTGACCAAAAGGTAATTGTTGTCATGGAAAAAGCTGCAACTGCCAAACAGCATGGATGATTCCTGGTCACAGAACAACAAACACATCAGTGGCCAAGTAGTGGTTGTGTCCCATAGCAACATAGATTGGGTGAGGCAAACAGTGCAGTGCAAATAAAACATACCTTTGGCCATGTGCAGACAAACATCACCCATGGGGGCTGACATTGTCTCCATTTATCAATTACACAATGCCAGAAGTGACCATCATAATGCAGACCCACATATCTGCACTAATGGACACACAAATGTAGATATCCTGTGGAGACTGTACATGTGAGGTGAACAAATACCATACCATGGCAGCAATGGGACATACAAACCATGATTATTGTGCTGACTGATGACCTAGGAATCCCAGGGACAGCAGGGGAAATCCTCCAAACAACATACAGGCAATGACACACTAAAGATATGCCAATGCAGTGGTGCAGATGCACAAACAAACAGGCAGCCTCACACTGCATATCAAACACAACAGGTGATGGGGGTGTGTGCCAGTGTCCACAGGCAACCACACAACACATGAGGAGGCCTGAATTCCAACTACACAGATGTGTATACAGTGCCATACAAAAGTAACTCATGGATCGGATTCCCCTATGTGGGCAATCAGGCATTGTTAGATGAGAGGGAGCCCAAATTACACATGTCACACAAGCTTGTAGGAACAGCAACTAACACAGCAAGAGACAGACCCACCACAGCACTACCCCCAGGGACCCCACATTGTGGTGACACTAGCCAGCATGATAATCCCACTGTGATGACAAAGGTAGATGTCGTTCACACTGTGAACCACAGCCATGTGTCCTGAGCAACAAACTACCATCACACCTACACAAGCACAAATCAATCAGCACGGCCTGTCAGCCAAGGCCAATATGGAGGTAGGGGTCTAGCCGTGCAACAACACACATTTGCACACACTCAACACCACACACCTTGATCTCCACCAATGTGCAGCAGTGAAGCTCACATGGACTGGTGGCATTGCACATACACCCATGACAATCCCAGGGGTGGTGGTGGGAACTAAGATGCAGAAACCCATCACACATGGCCAGTCAACAAGACTCGTGAATGTCTGACACACTGCACAGTACGCGGTACATGGGCATGACGTGAAATCCACCCCAATCAATGGGATCCCGGCCACAGTCACACACCAATGAAGAAGCCAAGGTGACCCACAAAGAACACACGTAGACAACTTCCAACATTGCAGCTCTGACCCTGAGGAGTGGCAGCAGTCACACACACAACGTGTCACAATCACTGAAAGCTACCACAAATTGTAAATTACATGACTTGTGTAACCAACAAGTGCCAAGGGGAATCCTGACTGTGTCCCATCTGCGTTTGCCCACATCCCCAGCCCTGACAACAAAGACAACTAGGGATGACAACGTGATGAACATTAGTTTGCCATGCACCCACATCCCGGAGAAACCAGGTCCAAGATGCTGGATGAACACAGGACAACTCAGCAAGCATCACAAACAGGAACATCCGTAGGGACACAGCCTGTATAGGAAAAGGGAAGGGAACACACACAGACATGCTTACACAACACACAACACGGGCCCAGGCAATGTCACGGGATTACACACTGCCATGAGGGGACTCCACTCCTGTGGAAGGTCCGCTGTACCAAACCTTGTCTGTGCACGACTCAAACATGTCAGCAGAACACTCGGTCAGTGAGTCAACAATTACAACACACTGAAGGCTCTGCTCACATCAGCCTGGGTACGGGAGTGTCACTTCAGTCATCTGCATATACCCAAAACACGTGTCAAGCAAGTTGCACTGTATACACAGATGAGTCCTTCAACATTGATGTGCTAAACTGCATGTCCGGTGGAGATGGGCACACAGTCAGGGAAATAGAAACATTGAACAGTGGTAAGCCCACCAGATGTGCATGAGTGTAAGCCACAGATGTTAATTTACAAATGCAAAACGTACATCCCTGTGTCAAATGCTGAACATTACACCCTCAGACTGCAGCAAAGGATGCTATGGATCCAGACTAGATTAGGACACATATCCCATGGACCACATGGAGTCCATCACAGCAACACTTCATTTTCCTGATCTGAACACTATTACAACAGCAAATGCATGATGATACTCATCTACATCATGTACATCAAAAGAAAAACCACTAGTAAACAAAAAGAGGCTTTATTCAGCAAATGTGAAAGAAAAATTTGAAGTCCAAAAGAAACTAAGGCCAATGGCCAGTCCACATTCACAGTCCGAACAGGGTGACATGTGACAACTTGTCACCCATTGCTTGCCTGCACTGGTACGGACAGGGGACATCCCCTCGGAGGGGCATACAAGGGGCAGGCCAGGCACCGCAGGGACAGGATCAGAGGATGCCAGAAGGAGGCAGTGAAGGGGTGGTGGGTGCAGGAGTGTCACCGGCAACTGCAGTGGAGGTGTCTGACTCAGTGGGGGCCGGCACCACTGTAGGGCACAAGTCAGATGGTGTGGGTGCCGGCACCACTGCAGTGGGCCGGTCAGATGGAGTGGACTGGGTCCCCACTGCAGTGCCCAAGTCAGACGGGGTGGTTGTGGACTCCACTGCAGTGCATAACTCCAAGGGAGTGGAAGGGGGGCAGCTGAGGTGGGCAGGACAGAGGGGGGGACCCGGTTGCCACACCAGTGGCACAAACAGGCTGAGCATCTGGGTTGGGGTGGAAGAGCAAGTGGTAGGGGGGAGGGCCTAAGCAGTTTGGGGATGAGGTATTGGTGTGTGGGTGAACCTGGGGCAGGGTGTGGCGGGGGAACCTGTGGAGTGGTGGCCTGGGGGATGGAGGAGAGAGACTGTGTGGTGGAGCTGCGTGGTGGTGGTGGTGGGGTCTTGCCCTTCCTGGTCCGGGGGGACTTCCTAATGGGGTCCTCAGTCTGCCTGTGCCTGGGGAAGGGTGTCTGGGTGTGAGGGGCACTCCCCTCTGTGTGTGGTGGTCGCCTCTACCGCCTGTACGTTGTGTCAGATGGATCTGTGGGGAAGAGGCCAAGCTCACAGAGGAAGAGCTTCTGGGAGGGGGGTTTGCAGGTGAGGCAAGGGAAGGGGTTTTGGAGGGAGAGGTATCTGAGGACTGCGGAGTGCTCGTGGATGCGTGTGTGTGTGTCTGGGCCCCATCCCCTGTGAGTGAGGTATCAGTCCCCTGACTGTGCGTGCGTGTGCGTCTGGATTTTGGCTTGTGTGTCTGTGTGCTGCTTGTGTCTGTGCTGGTGCGTGCCTGTGCCAGTGTGTGTGTGCTTGGGACAGGTAGGGTGCTGGGGATTGTGGATGGGGCAGAGGTAGGAGGGGTGAGGGACGGTTGCAGGAGGGACACTGCTGCCGTCAGTGAGGAGGCCATGGACTGATTGGTCCGCTGTAGGGCAGACATGCCAGATGAGATGCCCTCCAACAGTCAACAGACCCGTGTGTGCATGGAGGACACTCAGCATTGATGTCTGCCCTACATGGATCTGTTTCAGCAAGTCCACAGACTCCACACTCAGGGCAGCAGGGGAGACAGAGGCAGGGGTGCGGTGCCTGGCACGAAGGAGACACGCTCCCCTACATGGGAGCCTCCACAGACATGTGGGATGGGAGCAGATGGGATGGTGGAGATGGTGGTGGTGGCGGGGACAGACTTGCTTGATTTTGTCTGTGGTCTGATGACACCCGCCTCCACAAGGGAGTCCTCACTGGAAGCGCTGTGTTCCTCAGCCGAGGTGGTCGTAGCTGAGGTCTCCTCAGTGTGGCTCCCCTCACCCTCCGTGCCACTGGGTCCCTCGGTCTCCTCTGTAGTGGACCCAGTCTGGCTCTGCCGCTCCTCTTGGTCTGTGGCGCTGTCTCCTCTTGTGGCCGTGGATGTATCTGCAAACAGTTAGGATAAACAGAGCAACATTGGTCACCTGTCGTGACCACACACACCACAGTAAGTACAGCACATCACAGAGCAAGCCCTGCCATCATTTGCTAGACATTGCAATAAGTGCTGACACTGATTAGAAGAAGCCCATTGTCTGCCTGACAGTCATTCATGCCACTCATATCCTACCTGTCCATGCACCCATCTGTCAGGTGCCTGTTGGATGCCACTAATGTGTGCACACATGCACCACATACACAGTTGTTGGACATCCAAGAGAACATATGGAAATGTGTCACTCCAAACACAAGCCATCTCCTGCCACTGACTCAGTATATGTGTCAGGAAAAGTGATGGGCAGAGTCTCTGTTGATATGCGGGTTTTGCTTCCATCACCAGACACAATGATGTCCTCATGTCCTGATAGACAATGCGACAATGGTGTGCATGCCGGACATATCACACTACTGCTGGATCACCCTTTGCGAGTTGAATGTCATGGCACAGGCCTGTCTGGCAAGTCAGTCATAACTGTCTCCTGTCACAGGGGCAGTGCATACACACAACACCAGTCTGCACTGTGTCACAATCATGGAAGTTTTGGGAATGCAAGCCCTGTAGCTGACAGGTGCACATGTGCACCCCTGGCCACCCACATCATGAGGACTAAGATGATCCCACGTCATTCAAATGAGACATTTGAGTGACTGCAGACACAAATCCATACACATGAGCTCTTCACCGTCTGATGAGAATGAACCAAAGCTGCCTGCACCTCAATGTTTCATACACCATTGTGCACAGTCAAGGGATTAGAGACCTATGCATTAACCAATGTGCAGATCCTATAGTCACAACTCAGATGGCTGGCCACCCCAAACTGTTAAACACTCCAGGAGTCCAAAAGCAAGGCCACACCACGGTGACACAGAGGCAGACACCTGAGGGCACTCTTCACAATGCCCAATATGTATGCTGACACACGGGAGTGGGAGAACAGAGTGCCTTCGATGTCCGGAGTAGGCATCACAGTCCTGGTCCATGTGCAACATGGTATTACCCTGAACACTAGGCAGGTGGCTATGCATGTGTCACACACATGATGTACATACTTCTGAGGCTCCTACCTTGGTCTCTGCTGCAGAATGGGTGTGTGGCACGTACCCCAGACATGTGGTGAGTCAGAGCAGCAATTGGAACACATATTAAAGCCATACCCACAGTACATGTCAGATCACAGGCATTGTGTGAGCAATTGTACCACCCATGCAGCCCACAACAAAGTTCCTGTGACTGATGCTGTCCCCAACTTGAACCACAGGTAACTGCAAGTACACAGTACCCAAGTGACCTAAGTCACAGACTGTTAGGGCCACACCTGTGTATTAGATGAGGAGGGGGCATGACACAAGTGAGGGACATGAGTCCAGGACGACAAGACAGTCGTACTGTGGAAGTGTAACCAGGCTAAAGGAGTGCATAGAGCATGTTAGTCATAGTACCCAGAAAAGGCTAGCACTTACCCCCTCCTTGCTGCTGTCTGGCCTTCAGCTGCCCATCCAGGTCAGGGAAGACCACCGCCAGAATCTGGAGCATGTGGGGGTCATGGTCCGGTGTCCGCCCCTCCTGCGAGGAGGCGACAGCTTCAGCTGGACCCTTGCGATCCTCCGGGTCCAGCCACGAAGGTCCTGCCACCTCTTCTGGCAGTTGCGGATCCGGCGCCTGTAGACCCCCACAGATCGTACTGCCCGAGCGATGGTCAGCCAGATCTCCTGCTTCTGGTGGGCATCAACCTGTGAGGATGACAAAGTGAAAAGGCCATTACTACACATTCAACATATCCGTGCATCACACAGTTGGATATACATGTCTCAATCACAGGGGCATATGATGTAGACAGGTAGTGCAACTATGGCTATGAACAGTTGTCCAGCAGTTACTAAATGGTATCATTGCCTGGGAAGTAAAACCTTGTTGGAATGCACTGTTACTGCACTATACCTGTTCAGTGCATGTAACTACACACTTTGGGGGATGACAACTACTCAGTGAGCATGCTAGCCACTGGTGTACACACTGTAAGTACTGCTAGTCAGACAACATGCACAATTAGTAAGGCAGTGGACAGCACACTCACCTGCTCCCCTGGTTTCCCATACAGCTTGCTGTACTGTGGAAGGAGGCTGTCCAGCAGGGCCTGGTTCTCCTCAGTGCTGAAGGCTGGGGCTCTATCCACAGTACGTGCCATTGCAGTAGCCAGACGATGCAGAGACAGCAGCAGTGGTAGTGGCAGATGTCGTCCTGGAGCATGTAGGGCAGGCAAGTGAGCTCTCAAGGGAACAGCCAGCATTATATGTGTGCTGCAGAGGCAGATACTGTCCCATGTGTCCAAAGTGATAGGTCCAAGTCATTTGCATCTTCTGAATCTGGCCAATCCATGGAATTGCACCACTTATACACGCCTACAGCATCCTTCAAAATTTCAACTTGATGACACCCATTAATTTGCAACATTGTTGTGGGTGGCCAACTGAATTCACTGCATCCGCCTCGTACAAGCTTCGAATACGCGTCCGTTACCATGTCAGTCCATAGCCAATGCGTGCGCACGGATCGGTCCATTGCTGTACGACGCGTATTTCGAAAAACAACACGCATCCGTCAACATCATATGCAATGGCCAATGCGTGCGCACGGATCGGTCCATTGCTGTACGACGCGTATTTCGAAAAACAACATGCATCCGTCAACATCATATGCAATGGCCAATGCGTGCGCACGGATCGATCCATTGCTGTACGACGCGTATTTCGAAACATGACACGCATCCGTCAACATCATATGCAATGGCCAATGCGTGCGCACGGATCGGTCCATTGCTGTACGACACGTATTTCGAAAAACAACACACATCCGTCAACATCATATGCAATGGCCAATGCGTGCGCACGGATCGGTCCATTGCTGTATGACGCGTCCCTGTACAAGTCACTCGCATATGTCACCATGGTTGTCACTGGTGAATGTATGCCAGCCACAATTACTTGCCAGGGACTCAGGGGCACACCTACAACACCACAGCCTGTCCACACTGTATCCTAAGGCATGTAAGGCTGCATTACCTGTGTGTGTATGGGGGTCAACATGTGGTTTGTTGGGTGGCACTTGGGGGCAGCCACTCCCAGGCTGTGCACGTGTTCATGGGGACAGAATCCTTTGTGTGTTGTGCACATGACCACTGTGATGTGCAACTTTTCAGTTCAGAGCATGTGGCATGGTCACATTTCCAGGTTGTATATGTGTATGTTATGTCACATACACCCTGAGTCCCATGTGGGATGGTATGTACGTCACAGGGTGACACATTGCCACAATTGTGATGGCCCTCCACAGTCTGTGTGCATGTTGTGTTTCAGATGTCTCTGATTCCATGTGCACAATGGGAGACAGTCTCCACATCCACGTTGTTTGTGCATCGACTTTGATGTTGTGCGTGTGTGTGTCACAGACGTCCATGTCTGTCCTGCAGAGGCAACAGGGGCCACTACCTGTGGGAGTCATGGTTGTTTTGCTGGTGTGTACATGATACGCCATGTCATGCCAGTGTCCATGTGGCAATACAGGGTCCCTGGGAATCTACCTGTCAAAGAGCTGTGATGCCTGGGGCACATCTGTCCTCACTTGTCACTGTGGTGTGCGTTTGGAACGTGACAGCAGTACATGGGTACTGTGACACAGCCTAATGATTTCCCATAGCACAACCTGGAACTTGTTGTCAACACATGTTGAACTGAGATGTTAGATGATGGCCATGTAGGTGCCAAATATGTCCATACAGAACGGCACACACATCAAGTACTTGTGTCTCGTAATGATGTATCATGTGATATTGAGTATGGTCAATGCCACATATGTGGGGTGACTGACAATCTTTCTTTGTTCACCTATGTACTGCAGGGCACCAGCTGTCCATAGACCATTTCCTGACCTTGCAACCATGGTGGAACGTGACTGCATCCGACGGTACCGCTTCAATAGGCCGCTGATTGAGGAATTGGCGGGCGGTTGGCCCCACATTTGCTACCTGGCCGGCCATACCCTACAGCGCTGACCCCCAAGGTGAAGGTGATGGCAGCCCTACACTTCTTTGCCACTGGTACCTTTCAACACACTGTGGCGTCTGCTGGTGGGATGTCAAAGACCATGTTCAGCCGTGTGCTACGCGATGTTTTGGAGGCAATGTTAACATACTTGAACCAGTACATCTATTTCCCTAAATGTCAACAACTCACTGACGTCAAGAGTGACTTCTATGCCCTGGGGAGGATGCCACATGTCATCGGCTCCATTGATGGGACACATGTGGCTTTGGTACCACCACAGGCCCATGAGCAGGCATACAGGAACAGGAAAAATTTCCATTCTATCAATGCTCTGGTGGTATGTCTTGCAGATATGAGCATCTCACATGTGTGTGCCCGTTTCCCCGGTTCTGCACACGATGCCTACGTGATGAGGAGTAGTCGCATCCCGAGGATGGTGTCACAGATGCAGAACCAGCGTGCCTGGCTTGTCGGTGTGTACTGACTTTGTACCATTGTGTGTGTTCTGCAATGTTGTATTCCACCCTCTTTTCCAACTCAGCTAATGTGCAATTGTCTGTATGTAGGTGACTCCGGATACCCCAACATGCCATAGTTGCTGACACCCCTCAGGAACCCTGTGACACCAGCCCAGATGCGCTACTATGAGGCACATGGTCGGACCAGGAGAGTGATCGAGCGGACATTTGGTGTCCTGACGAGCCGCTTTCGCTGAATGGAGAAGACAGGAGGGGCCCTCCCATATGCCCCTGCAAAGGTGTGCAAGATTTTCATCGTCTGCTGCATGCTACACAACCTGGCAGTGCGGAAGGAGTTGCCTCTCATCCTGGATGACGATGACCAACATCCGCCACCTGTGGAGGATCCTGGCCTGGGCCACGATGCCAGTGATGATGATGATGATGATGAGGGTGATGTCCGCACACAGCTCATCACCAACTTCTTCAGCTGAATGTGAGTATACAGAGATGTTATGTCAATGATTTGAGTTTGCATGATATGTGTGGGTGGTGCTCTGGTGCTGTTTGAGTGTGGCCATGTGCTACTTGACTGGATGCGTGCAGCGATGTGTCCTTACAGGTAGTCTGTACTCCCCAACAGTGTTGACATGCTAACTTGGTTTTGTGTAGGTATCTTGTGACATGTATTGGGCATGAGTATTGCAGTTCTGTCCTGTTCTGCAGTGCTTTTAACTGTGTGTCATGTCTGTCCTTCACAGGGTACTTTCCGAGTTGTGTGGTCAACTGTGATCCCCCGACACCATGATTCAACTTCCAGGGTGGAAGCAGTCGTTTCCCTACAGGTGATGTGCCACACACCCCTGGACTTTATTTCTTCAACACTTGTTGACTGTGTGGCCACTGCCACGTGGGATTACCTTGCATCTGTAGTGGAAACAACATGTTGCAAATGTGTAATAAACCTGTGCTTCACTTTGGGATGTGCGTTGTCTGTGGTCACACATCTGACTGACATTTGCTTACTGCACCTGTGGGCTAGTTAACACAGACTCTGACTAGGTGTGGTGTCTGTGCATTCCACTGTATTTCCTGGCAACATCAGTGTAGGCGATGAGTCAGATGGCCCTGGTGTGTATGTGTTGTGTTGCCCTAGTGGTGTGTCTCCCTCATATGTGTCACGTCGCCATGACTCACAAGACGGTGTTGAAATTGCTGTAGCAGTTAGCATGCACAGTGTCATTTAGCAGATCATCATCTCCATGCCAAAATACCACGTTGGAATCACAACAGAGGCAAGTATGGTGTATTAGTGAGTTTATTTACATACATGTGTGAGGATAGTGCACAGGATGGTGGGTGCTGTACATTGGGATTGGAATCCAAAGATACCAGGTGAGTTGGAAGTGTTGGTAGCAGAAATGTCCTGAGTAAAGTCCACAGTCATCTGATACATTAGTCCAACTTAAACTCCCCATGTCATGTGGGAGAGTTGGGTTGCATTCGACAGGGTGAACAGTTTGCACACAAAGGAGAATTTCCAGAACAGTTTTGGGTTCCTGGGGGATGCACATGGCCATCTGCCTCTCAGTTGTCCTTCCTCGGACGACCCCTCTTCTTTCTGGGGGGACCCTCACGTGCAGGCCGCTGCGGTGCAGAGGACTCTCCACCAGAGTCATCCTCCCTCCCTGTGGCAGTTGCAGTTGTTGAGGCACCAGATGTTGTGGGCACACAGGGAGGTGTGGACATGTTGGTGCTAATCTGACGGAGGCATGTCAATATGTCCCTCTGCACCGCTGTCAGTTCTTCCAATGTGTCCCACTTAGACTCCATGCCAGACATGTGTGTCTCCACACGGGACATGTGGGAGTCCAAGCGGGCATGATGGGCAGCTTGCTGCTGTTGAATGTCCTTGAGGATCCCCACTACCTGGCTGATCTCTCCGGTGCTATTCTGGTACGCATCTGCAATGCGTACCAATTGTGGGTCATCATGCAGTCCAGACCCCTCTGCAAACAGCGACCTCTGCCTACCACCCCTCCCACCACCCCTGGCCACATGTGCGGGAACTGTGGTGGCACGCACAGGTGACCCTAGGCCCCCTTGGGGGTTGGTACTGGGGTTGTTGTCCATTGCTTCCCGGGGGGCCGGGTTCCCTGTGCTGTTGTCATTCAGTGTCCTTGGTCTGTCCGTGTCGGCAGGGGTGGTCTGTGTGTTGGCAGATGTTGGAGGAGTGGGTGCAGGGGGTGCAGATGGTGGTCCTGCTGGTGCTGCATGATGACTCACACCGGATGGGCCAGGTAGGTCTTCGCCATCCGAGGAGGGCAGAGGCTGTTCCACACCAGAGAGCTCAGGGGCCACCGGAGCCTGGGACAGGGACTCCTCATCATTTGCTGCTGTGTCCCCATCATCACATGTGTTTGGAAGAGACACACAATGTATGTTATGTTTCTACAGGCATCAATGGTTTAAACACATGACAGTTGTGACTGTACATCTGGATGCGTGCCTGTACATTGCATTGTCCTAAGTTGTCACAGCCAGAGGTTGATATTGTTGTAGCACATTGTCCTGCCAACCTGAAGCATTTCAATGTGAATGTTGAGGTGTGTGCATGACCAGCTAATGTATTGATTGGCTGTACATGGCCATTGCTACTCAAGGGCCATCACGTGCCTGACACAGGTGTGTCATCCTTGTCCACATTTGTCCTTTAACAGGGACATACGTGCAATTCCACTTAGGATATCTTTCAAGATTGGGCCATGTGTGGTGGCAGTTTTTGCCAGTCTTTGTGCGTCACATTGGTGTGTCTGGACAACATGGTCACAGTCCGGTATGCCTGGGATCTCTTGGGAGTATCTGTGTTGTTGTCTGGGTTCCTAGTTCACGTCTCATTTCATACAAGTGATGTTGTTAACGTAGCTAATGATGTTGTTGCTGAGTTTTGTACGTGCAAACGTGATTAATCTTGTCAATGTCCTCCATGGTGATAAGGATTGGGTACGGCAGCTCTCTGGCTTTTCCATTCTCATGACAGTGATGGCCAGTGGTGTGTGTTGCAGTTCTGCTGCTGTGAGTAGCATGTCTCCTCAAATGCAGTCCAGCTTGGTGCTTGTGTCTACAGTGTCTATGACAGTGAGTGGTGTGTTGTGTGAAGGATGCATATGTTGCCGAACGATGTGGGAGTGGAATGCAGCTCACAACCGCAACTTGTGTGACTGACACCATGGTACAGTGTCCGGTATATTGGTGTGTCCATTGCATTCACTGTCAGGTGTCCCCTGTCAATGATGTCTCTGTGACTTCCTGTGTGTTTTGTGCTACGTAGTATGTCTGATTCTCCACAGTTGTCATCTGCAAGACACACCTTCACAGCCAGGCCAGGGGGGCACCCATGGACACTACATCCCCTGACAGTGTGTGTAAACATAGAGTTGCAATGGCTGTGAGTGTGTACGTGTTTGGGTTGGCCAGTGCATGGGTGTGAATTGCAGGCACATCATTTCTCATGCCCATGTGTCAGCCATCTTGCCAGGGATTTTACTTTCGGAGTGACTGGTCCCACGTGTGCAATGTGTTTTTGCAGAGTAGGTGTGTGTATGGCCAGCATTGGTGGTATTTGGTTGACATCCAGACCTCCTTCTCCCCCTAGCCCAGTTATCCCACCATGAAGCATGCCACCCTTGCAGTGGGTGCAGGTTAACTCTCAGGATGTCAGTCAGTGGTGTCCTGCTGTTGGTTGGTACACAGTTCCCAGCAGGGCCTTGTGCTCCCCACAGCTGAGGCCAGTGTCAGACATCTTGGAAGTGGCTTTTCACTCATTCTCTTGTGGAGCACGGTCCCAGGTGTGTTGTTTGGAGTTAGTGGAAGTGGTGTGTGTGTAAGGGCCTGCTGGTAGCTGTAGTCGGAGCTGGCACTCCTCCTCCCCCCAGGCCAGACATCCCACCATGAAACGTGCTTCCATTGCAGGGAGTGCAAGTTGGTTGTCAGGATGTCAGTCAGTGGTGTCCTGCTGTTGGTTGGTGCACAGTTCCCAGCAGGGCCTTGTGCTCCCCACAACAGAGCACCATTGTCAGACATCTTTGAAGTGGCTTTTCACTCCCTGTGAGGTGTGCATGCTTCAGTGTGAGCTTGCCGGGCCATGCGGGTGGGGGATGTTGAGCTGTGACTACCACTCCCATCATGCTGTTGCCTACACCCCCCTTCCCAGCATGCCCATACTTCCTTCCTTTTGAGTCAACTTCACTGTGTGTGAGTGTGACAGCAATGGCAAGATGGCTGACAGTGTGGTCCTGTTGTTTGTTGGTGCACAGTTCCTAGCAGGGCCTTGTGCTCCCCACAGCTGAGGCCAGTGTCAGACATCTTGGAAGTGGATTTTCACTCACTCTCTTGTGGCGCACGGTCCCAGGTGTGTTGTTTGGAGTTAGTGGAAGTGGTGTGTGTGTAAGGGCCTGCTGGTAGCCGTAGTCGGAGCTGGCACTCCTCCTCCCCCCAGGCCAGACATCCCACCATGAAACGTGCTTCCATTGCAGGGAGTTCAAGTTGGTTGTCAGGATGTCAGTCAGTGGTGTCCTGCTGTTGGTTGGTGCACAGTTCCCAGCAGGGCCTTGTGCTCCCCACAACAGAGCACCATTGTCAGACATCTTTGAAGTGGCTTTTCACTCCCTGTGAGGTGTGCATGCTTCAGTGTGAGCTTGCCGGGCCATGCGGGTGGGGGATGTTGAGCTGTGACTACCACTCCCATCATGCTATTGCCTACACCCCCTTCCCAGCATGCCCATACTTCCTTCCTTTTGACTCTGCTTCCCTGTGGGGTAGTGTGCCTGTGCTGACAGATGGCTGACAGTGTTGTCCTGGCGTTTGTTTGGTTACAAGTCCCAAAAGTGTCCCTGTGCTTCAAACGGCATAACCCAGTGTGGTAGTTCTATGTGGGATATTTAATTAGAGTGTGAGGCAATGCATTCTCCCAGGTGAGTTGTGTGGAGTTTGTGTTAAGGGGGTGTGTGAGAAAAGCTGCTGGTAACTATGGTCAGAGCTGTCAGTCCTCCTTCCCACCCAGCCAGATATCCCACCATGGAACGTGCTTCCATTGCAGGGAGTGCAAGTTGGCTTTCAGGATGTCAAGCAGTGGTGTCCTGCTGTTGTTTTGAGCACAACACCCAGCAGGGGCTTGTTCTCCCCACAGCAGTACCCAGTGTCAGCCATCTTGTCAGTTCTTTTCCACTCCCTGTGATGTGAGCATGGTTCAGAGTGGTGTTGATGGGCCAATTGTGAGGGTGACCAATATCTGTGACTACAACTCCCATCATGCTATTGGCTACACTCACTTCACCAGCATACACACAATTCCTTCCTTTCAGTCAGCTTCCCTGTGAGGTGGTGTTCTAGTGGTGGCAAAATGTCTGACAGTGTTTGTTGGTTAGATTTGTGCCACTGCCTTGCTCTATTTGTTGTTAGATTTGTACATGTCATGACGCAGTTACATATCACTATGAGATGGCAGGTATTGTGTTTGTCTGACTAGCATACACATCTTGGGATGATTATCTTTTGGTTACTGTGGCTTTGCTAACGGTGCATGGTTTCACTATCCCCTTGACAGTGATGTGTGTGTATTGTCACACAATATTGGGTATATTGGTTGTGTACTCACCAGGCTCTGGGATGTCTGATAGTCCATGTACGCTCTCTGGTGGTAGGATGGCCCGCACCTTCTCCTCCCAGGACCTGAGGTATACTGGTTTGGCAGGAGGGCCACTGCCGGTGCGATGACTCAAGGCATATTCCTTCTTGAGTAGGTCCTTGACCCTCCGGCGCACGTCATACCACCTGTTCTGGATGTCTTCCTTTGTGCGCAAACATGGTGATTGTGCGTTCACCCTGTCGACGATCCTCTCCCACATCTTGGTTTTCTGCGACATGGGGGTCTGTTGGACCAATGTACCAAACAACTGTGGCTCTACTCTTAGGATTTCATCTACCAGGACTTCCAATTCACTGTCTAGGAACTTTGGATTCTTCTTTGGGGGCATGGTGATGGGTGGTGGTGGGGAGTGATGTGTGTGTGAGTGTGCAAGTGTGGGTGGGTGAGTGTCAGTTTTGCTGGGTGTATGTGAGGGTGCTATTAGGGAAGTGCTAATGGTGTGTGGCTTGTGTGATGGATGAGTTGTGAGTGTGTCTGTGGTTGCTGTCTGATGGTGTTCTGTGCTGGCAGGTCAGTTGAATTTGCAAAGGATCATGGTAGGGATTTGTGGCCTTTATATGGGTGGAGTTGTGGGTGTGTCTTTGTTCCATGTTTTTTTTCCCCAGTATTTATTGACTTTGTCATTGCTTGTTTGGCCCTTTTTTTTGTATTTTTTCCTTTGTATTTTTTGAGCATGTAGGAGATGTTCTTCTGACCGAGTCGGACGCTGCAGTTGGCTCGTGCGAGCTTCTCCGAGTCTTTCACGCTGTCTTTCTGCTGGGTTTCATGTGCGGCATACGCGTCGGTCGCGGAGTATTGGGTTGCTTCGGCTCCCTGTTTTCTATGCGTGTCGGTCGTACGGCTCGAGCTCCGTGCGACTCGGTCTGGTTTTAGACGCATTGCATCGTACTGCGCGGGTCGGAGTTCGCGGGTACGTATCTGTCGGGTTCATTCCTGGTGCATGTCGGTCGGTTCGATTCGCGCAGATTTTCCGGCCGGATGGCTGCTTTCCATGCGGTTCGGTCGTTCGGCTTGTGTTCCGTACGAGTCGGTCGTAATTCACATGCATAGCATCGTACTACGCGGATCGGACAGCGCCGGTACGTGTCACTCGGACTACATTCCCGTACCGAGTCGGTCGGTACGTTTTCCGGCCTGAATCGGAATCGGCCCCTAAGTTGTGGTCTAATACCATTAGCACAAAGTGTTAAAAACGTCCCATATATACATTGTAAACAAAATTGTAAACAGAATTGTTATACCAATTCAACCGAATCTGCATATGGAGTCACATCAGATACAATCTCACCCTGTATGGATCAATTATTGTTGCACTCACATTACATGTATAACGGACGTATATTTCCTCAGCGAATAACTAACATGCAATATCACCCTGTATGGGTCAATTACCGTTGCGCTAACATTGCTTGCTTAACGGGCATATATTCCCTCAGTGGATAGCTTAGCAATTCATTACTTCAATTCATTACTTCAATTCATCACGCCCTAGATGGGCAAATATTCAACGGCTAAATGTTGCCAACCTAAGTGCATTCATACATTTATACTATAATGCATTATTTCATTTCAAATGAACAAAGTGGTAGACTGAGGCAGATAACTATACATGTTATCACTAGTTTCATTCTAGCTCACATACTATCACTGTAGGAGTGTAAAGGTGAAAAGACAAACTAAAATCAAATTATAATGATAATAATAATAATAATAATGATAATAGGAAGAGAAGAGAATACAGGGAGGCATTTGTCAATACTGATGCCTATGAAAACGGCCCGTTAAGCAAGCAATGTTAGCGCAACGGTAATTGACCCACACAGGGTGAGATTGCATGTTAGTTATTCGCTGAGGAAATATACGTCCGTTATACATGTAATGTGAGTGCAACAATAATTGATCCATACAGGATGAGATTGTATCTGATGTGACTCCATACGCAGATTCGGTTGAATTGGTATAACAATTCTGTTTACAATTTTGTTTACAATGTATATATGGGACATTTTAACACTTTGTGCTAATGGTATTAGACCACAACATAGTGTTTAAATGGCGGAATTATTTGTCTCCACTGCAGTGATTGTCACTTCTAACAAATGTGGTCCATCATCCTTCATGTTGCCAACACAGAAGTGCAGTATGTACGTACGTAATATATAAAAAAAATGGTGGTTTCGGCGTTTCCGATGAACATCAAAAAAGGCGGTAGCCGAAACGCGTCTGTGTGCCCTGAGTCTGTTTTAATAAATTTACGGAACTCGCCCCCGTGAGTGCTGTCTTCCTTGTTGTGTACGATTACCCGGTGGAGATTGGTAGCGTTTATATTTATGCGGGAGCACCCCCTCAATGTCAGCACCCGTCCATGAGTGCATCGAGCTGGTGAATCTGGAGCTGCAATATATATATATATATATATATATATATATATTTATATATATATATATATAAATATATATATATATGTAGATCTAAAAAGTCAATGTTTGTCATATTTGAGAGTCATTTTCACATTGAATCTGTTCTCATTTAAAAAGGCATGGTACGCCAGGAACTCAATCACAGTTCCATTCCAAATAATCAAAATGTCATCTATTAAGCCTCCAGGGAAGATGATGTTATTTGTCCAGTCATGTGAGTTGGGCTTCCAGGCATGATCCACCTCAAACAAACCCATGAAAAGGTTTGCGTATGATGGAGCAAACCTTGAGACCATGGCTGTCCCTTGTTTTTGGAGAAACCAAACCCAGTAATGAAGGAAAACATTTTTAGTTAGAATAATAATGGACATTTCAAGCAACATGAGGGTGTGTTTCAAGTGACAAGCATTGTGTTTATAAAGGTGAAATCTGAGGCCCTCTAGTCCATGTTCCATTTGAATACATGTGTACAAGCTCTCAACGTCCATAGTGACAAACAAAAGATCATCACTCTCCCATTGAAAGACCTCCAGTTTACTCAATACATCCTTGCTGTCTCTTAGATAAGAAGGTAAATTCTTAACAAAGGCTTGTAAGAAGCCATCCACATATTCAGCCATGTGTTCAGTAGGTGAACTATTGCTAGAATTATAGGCTTACCTGAGGGAAATGGACCAGGCTTATGGATTTTAGGTAGTACGCATATACCTGGAAACCTGGGGTGGTGAACGCATAGATATGTGTATTCATGATCGGTTAGTAAACATGATTCATGCCAATCTGAGAGTCTAGCATTGGTATGTTGTTGAATATCTGAGACGGGATTCCCATTCAGCTTTTTGTAGCAGACCTTGTCTTGTAGCTGTCTGTGAATTTTATCCAGATAGTCAGTTTTGTTCATGAGAATATTGTTCCCCCTTTGTCTGCTTCACATATGACTATGTTTTCACCTACCACCATTACAGTGTAGGTCCTCCATGTTCTACAAGTCTAAAGTTACCTTGCGTTAGAACTCATCAATGACTGTGTCCTGAGCACTAGGCTGCATGTATTTTGATGGAAGTCTCAAGCCACTTTCAATAGTCACGTCTTCATATACATCAAGTTTGCTTGCTACTTGCCTTAAATCACCCACATTCTCAGGTTCTTTCAAAGATGCAATAACATGTATATCATTAATGTCAGTGATTGAAAAAATTGAGACATGCAGAATGTAAGATTGTAAGGATGTCCGCTGAAATGTTTTTTTAATTTAGGCTTTCTTATAAACTTGAACAAGTCTATGTGTACACCCACTAAATTGCATTTTTCCAGTTGGGCAGAAACTCAACCCTTTGCCAAGAACAAGCATCTCTTGTGCAGTTAGAGTTTTCGAGAAAAGATTTGAATATATGGATTATTTTCCAAGGTAGAGATTTTATTTCTTCTCTTTGTCCTGTGCCCCGGTCTTGCGAGCATAAGGTCCACATTATATATTTCTTTCTTAAAATAGGCATCAAAATCCTAAATTCCTATCTTTTTCTGTGCAGGAGTACTTTTTGAGTACATTTACATTTGAACTGGCTCATTCTTCTGCATACTTTACCACTTGATGAAGGACCAACTGCGCACCATATCTTGATCGTCATTTTTGAGGGAACACACAAAATCAGGTACATGATCACTGCTAGCTGTGAACAATGTATTCAGTAGTAGTTTGATTTTGCTTCAAGTATTTAACTTACATCCAATGACACAGCTTTCCACCAGGCCAATAATGCCTTGACCCCCTATACTTACATTAAGGGCAATTTGTAAAAATACCCATACACCAGTAACTCCTGACTCATGGCCTCACTTTGATGAATCAAGCCAAATAGCTATGTAACACTCATAGTTGTGACATCAACACTGTACAAATAGTGCATAGTGAATTCAGGCCGATGTATAAATGTATAAATGTATAAATGCATAGATGTCGCATGATGATTATTGCAGAATTTTGGTTGAACATTCTCATCTAGTGAAGATGAGATATTTGTAGAAACGTTTGTGCCACTTTTGTGTGCATGTATGAAGTACTGTGGATTTTTTGTAATGTCTTTTATGTTTATTTTTGTGCATGTACGATTTTTAAATGTGTATACGTTATGTGTTTTGTTGCCCTGAAGAAGTCCTTTTGGACAAAATGCATTGGCTACAGCAAGATCAGAGAAAAAAAGAAATATTTTAAATGAAAAAAGTCATAAAGAATCTGTTTTATCAAAAATAAAATTCCGGGACTATGTGCATCTTATAGCATAATGATGAATGTATACTGTTACGAGTACTAAAGGTAATGACCGTATGCGGGTGCTGAGTCACATTTTTTTCATCTCCTGCCAAACTCTCAGCCTTTCCTCCCCCCTCCCCATGTCCATCAGAGAGCCATTAACAAACTGACAGTCTCTCTTAGAGCCCTGTCTGAGCAGCCTAGAATTCTTTTGTGACCTAGCAAGGATGGGCAACAACTTTTGTTTTCCACCATTGCTATATGATGGCAGTGAATAATCAGAATTACTGTCTTTCGCGCTAGTGGCTGTCAGCGAGAGCTGTACATAATAATGGCTTTGTGCTGTTAAGATTTGCTGCTAAGCCTTCAGATAATGAGACTTCATCAAACCTTATTGCCTGTTTCACTTCTTCCTTTTACCCATTCTTTTAAGCACATTGTTTAACGTGGGGATGTGAATTTATTTAATGTTGATCATTCTGCAAAACCACCTTATGATGGCTGTAACTTCTTACCATGTATGTATGGGTGATTCAGAACAATTTGTCGTATAATATTTATGGTAGTAAAGGCTGTCCTAATCTGTTCCTTTTCTGTTGTATCCTTGGAATAGTCCAGATCAGTGACCCCTTCCTATTTACGGCCTAAATGTTTGCACACCTGAATTGTCTAGAAGCTGATTCATTCATAGGTTGGTTACACCTTGCCTTGTTTAACCTAGAAACTTGTCAGCAGTGTGTAGGATGCTGCATCCTGCACTCATTGATATCCCATTGGAAAATGGCTGACATGTATCTCATTAATGCCCATTTGTAAAAGAAGAACTGCAGTGCTCCATCAAGGGTCATGGGAGAAGTACCATCAAGCAGAGTCATGGCGAGTCTACCACAAGTACACATTTATTACAGATAGCCTATTCTTATACCACGAGGCCCGCTTTGCACCTCCCCTCCCAGCATTTAATGGCTAGAGTAGGCATCATACACAGATGCCCTCCCTAGCAATCCATGAAGTATCCCTTTTATCATTATTAGGACTATTGGGAGAATAATGTACCTATCACAAACTTACAGACATTACTCACCATAGACTATCACCCATCGAGACCAGCCATCACCACTGCTCTGTGCATCAATCAGTCAACTCTTATTTGTAGAGTGCGGCTAATCTCCCGACAGGGTACCCAGGCACTAGGTCTTGCTGAGATCAGTCGAAGAGCCAGGTCTTTTGTTCCTTTCTGAATTCCGGGAGTGAGGATGATGTTCTAAGGTGAAGAGGAAGGTCGTTCCATGACTTGGCGGCAAGGTAGGAGAAGGAACGCTCTCCACTGTAGCTTAGGTGTATGCAGGGAGTGTGTGTGAGGGTGAGGTAGGCGGAGGGCAGATGTCTGGAGGGCTGCTGGAAGCTGGGCGGTGGTTAATACTTGCTGGCCCTTGGTCGTGTAGGGCCATGTAGATGTGTATCAGCAACTTGAATTGGCATTTTTTCTGGATGGGAAGCAAGTGGAGGTTCCTGAGTGGGGGGTGATGTGGGCCCATTTGGGTAGGTCAAGGATGCGTCTGGCAGCTGAGTTCTGTATCATCTGGAGTTATTTCAGGAGTTGAGTGGTGATTCCTGCGTAGAGCGTGTTGCCGTAGTCCAGCCAACTGGTGACTAGGGCTTGAGTGACGGTTTTCCTGGTGCTGACGGGGAGCCATCTGAAGATCTTTCAGAGCATGTGGAGGGTGTGGAAGCAGGCGGAGGAGACTGGGTTGATCTGGCATTTCATGGTGAGTTTGCTGACTACGGGGATGCCAAGGTTGCGGTCGGGGTTTGTCGGTGTGGTTGGAGGTCTGAGTTTGGAGATCCACCAGGTGTAGTTCCACTGTATGGTGTTGTTCCCAAAAATCAGCACTTCTGTGTGGTCAGTGTTGAGCTTCAGACAGTTGGTCTTCATCCAGTCGGTGACACTCGTCATGCAGTTGTGGAAATTGGTTCTGTTGGTGGAGGGTTCTTCAGAGAGGGAGAGGATGATCTGGGTGCCGTCTGTGTGGGATATGATATTGAGGTCATAGGTTCTGATGATGTTGGCTAGGGGTGTCATGTAGGCATTGAAAAGGGTGGGGCTGAGGCATGAACCTTAAAGGATGCCGCATATGGTGCTCTTGGGTTCAGAAGTGAACGGTGGAAGGCGGATTCTCTGGGTCATCCTGTAAGGAAGGATGCAATACTTTTGAGGGCGTCTCCATGGATCTCGATTAGGGCCACTGTTTACCCCAGTCCAGGATTATTCTGATGTCGTCAGTGCAGCGATCAGGGCGGTGTCAGTACTGTGGTTGGCATGGAAACCAGATTGGGAGGTGTGCAGCAGGTTATTCCTCTCCAGGTGTTTGGTGAGTTGGCAGTTGATGGCCTTCTCGAGGAGTTTGGCGGGGTTTCTTGAGGAGGGGTCTGACCTCTGTGTGTTTCTATCCATCGGGTAAGGTGGCTGTGGTGATGGATGCTTTGAGAATGAAGGTGAATTTGCCGCTGATTGCCAGGCTTCCGAGGTTGAAGAAGTGGTGAGGGCAAAGGTCTATGGGTGCTCCAGAGTGGATGGAGTTTATGATGGCGGTGGTGCTCTGAGTGGAGATCTGTTCCCATGCGGTGAGCGGATGGTTGTGGATGCCGTCAATTGGTGTGAGGAGGTTGTAGAGGTCGGTGGGTTGGGATTCGAAGTTACTGTAGATGGTGGATATCTTGTTGTGGAAGTAGTCTGCCAGCGTCTCGCAGAGTTTGTGGGAAGGGGGATTGTGTTCTCAGTGGCTGACGGGCAGGAAAACTCTCTGACTATGCTGAAGAGTTCCTTGCTATGGTTTGAGCTTGCCTCAATGCGGTCTGCTAGGGTGCCAATTTTCATGTCTTTAAGCCGTTAGTGGCATTTGTTGAGGGATGAATTGAAGGTGTGTCGATCTGTGGGATCTCTGCTTGCACGCCATGTTCTTTCTAGATGTTTGAAGTTGCTTTTCGATGTCCTGGGTTCTGGTGTATACCAACTGGCTTGTTTGGTGGATCTGCTGGTCTTGACTGGCTTAATGAGGGTGACTCTGTCGGTGCAGCTAGTGATCCAGGCGGAGAAATTCTGGACGGCCTGTTCAAGGTTGGTTGCGGAGTCAGGCTGAGTGGTGTTGAGGGCGTCCGTCCATTGGGTCTGTCACATTGTTCCAGCTGTGGTGAAGGAGTTGGGAGACTTGGTGGTGGTGCATGGGGATCCCGGTGAATTTGGTGACATGACTGTACTTGAATCTATCACTGGTAGTGAACATCGGGTTAAGTGTGTGTCCTGTGCTGTGTGTGGGGTTGGTGACCAGTTGGCTGAGGCCGATGTTGCTCACGCTTTCCAGGAGGTTGGCGGAGTTTGAATCTTTGGGGTCATTGAGGTGGAATTTGAGTTCACCGAGAAAGATGATGTTGAGGGCGTCCATCTATTGAGTCTGTCACATTGTTCCAGCAGTGGTGAAGGAGCTGGGAGACCTGGTGGTGATGCATGGGGATCCAGGTGAGTTTGGCGACATGACTGTACTTTACTATATCACTGGCAGTGAAGCTCAGGTCAAGTGTGTGTCCTGTGCTGGGTGCGGGGTTTGTGACCAGTTGGGTGAAGCCGATGTTGCTCATGCTTTCCAGGAAGTTGGCGGAGTTTGAATCTTTGGGGTAATTGTAGGTGGAAGTAGCAGTCACCGAGAAAGATGTAGTGCTTGGAGACAATGGCGAATGGGGAAATGAATTCGGGGCTGGTGTTGCAGAAGCCGGGGCGTGGTCCTGGGGTCTGTAGGCGAGGTTGCCCATGGTGGTGGTTTTGTCGTTGAATTGGAGTTGGAAATTGAGGTGTTCTATGATCCGTGTGGTGTCATCTTTGGTGGCGGTGCAACAGATCTTTGTGGATGATGGCGCTCCCTCCTCTGTGTTTGTTGGTGTGGTCCTGGTGTATCATCTTGTAGCCATTGGGCGTCACTGTGGTGATGTCCGGGCGGAGGTGGGGTTGAGCCAGGTCTCTGTGATGAAGATAACTTCAGAGTGAGGGTGGTGATGGTGTCCCAGATTTCAGTGCCGTGTTTGCAGAGTGAATGGGTGTTGAGCAGGAGTCTGTGGAGTAGTTCTGGGGTGGTCGTGGTCGATAAGATGGGTGTGGTGGGGGTTTCCGTGAGGGCACGAGGTTCTGAGTTGCAGGTGAAAAGGCAGTGGCGGCAGGTAAAATGTCCTACTGTTGATGGAGAAGATCCATTTCACCAGTAGTTTTTGCGACGTCTGGGGTCCAGGGCTTGGGGCTCTGCGTTGGAGTATCTTTGGGTGACAGGAGGGCCTGGCGATGGGCACAGTCCAGGTTCGGATGGGCGCAGACGGGTTTGCCTTTGGCATGCTTTTGGTACGATTGCGTTGTGACTGCCATTGAGTAGGTCCTGAGAGGGTCCCTGGGAGGTGGTGGGTGGGTCCTGCGGAAGGGAGGAATGGTGGGAAGCAGTGGGGAAAACAAAAAAAGCAGCAAATAAACCAAAAAGTGTCAAGCAAAGTTACAGTACAGGCAGACTATTACAACAAAATGCAGAAAAGCAATACAGGCAAAAGAAAAAAAAAACAGAAAGGGAAAACGAGTACTGGCAAAACACTCGAGGCAGCAGGGGGAGCAGACACGAGGACCTGCTCAATGGGGTCATGCTGCTTGTCTTGTGTCCACAGTCATTCGGGCACATGGCAGTCATACATTCCGTTAGTAACCCTGGGCGGAGCTGGCGTAGTAGTACTCTGTGGAATTTCATGGAGTAACTAGAAAACTCCATAAAATTCAGTGGAGTTCCATGGCTGGCGGAGTAACTTATTCCCCCCCACCCTGTTTAAGACTATATACAATCTTGGCCACTTTATTTTGAACAGTTTGCAATTTTCAGAAGTTATAGCTGTGCAGCACTGAGGTACACATTAACATTGAAGATGCCTGGAAAAACACTGCAATCATTAAAGCAAATAAACGAGTGGTTTGGCATAGAAAGGCTTCTTTCGGTGGGTTACATATGTGAAAATTTGACGATTAAGTAACTGTGTTTGAGAGCGAAAGGATACACATAAGCCAGAAAGAACTTCCACATTTCTAAACATCTACACAGGTTCGGGAGATAAGCCAAACTCAATTTACGAGAAGATTGAGCTAGCTTGTTAAGTACTTGAAAAAAATGACAGTTATGCAGTTATTTAAACATTTACGGTCAGCGGTCATCCATTGCATTGTAGGTCTTAAACATACTGGTATATTTAATGATTTCTCTTAAAGATTCACAATGTATTTTTGTATTTGTTTTTTATTTTGCTGAAAAAAATCTGGTCTTGGTTACTGAGGTGTAATGAAGAAACGATTTGGTTGTTTCTATTACATATAGTAGCGTCTCGACAGTTGATCGCTTTATGCTCGGGACGTACAATGTCTCCCATCACAGCCTACTGTGGTGAAATCATCCCAATTATCTTCATGCGCAATCGTGCCTTCCAAGTGCTCCCCAAACCAGAATGCAACGATTCAATTTGCTAAACCCCCCCGGTCACCTCCTCCCGCTAAACCCTCCCCCCACGCACCTCCTCCCGCCACTCTCCCACGTAGTAAGGCCTGCAGTCAGTGCTGGCCGGGAGACTTACCATCCTCCTCCCAAGGTGTCCTGCTCCTGCCTGCTCCTGCTGCTGTGGCTCCACTCGCCTTCTGCTGCGCTGCTCCGGTTGAATTCATTAAAAGGAAGAACTGCAGTCAGTGTTGCCAGATTTGAGACCCGTCCGAAGCCCAAAGCTGTCCAAGTATAAGCCCAAATTCAGCCCAACACAGAGCAGTATCAGCCCAAAAACCAGCCCAAAGTTGCAACTCTCAAGTTATGCACAATTTGGGCCTGATTCACAGAACTAACTTACGTCAAAAACATAAACGTAAACGTTAACGTAAAGTTAGTACTTTTTAGGTATTCACAGAATACACTTACTCATTTTGGTATTCACAGAATGAACTTACTCATTTTGGTATTCACAGAATAGTACTAACTTTACGTTTACGTTTTTGACGTAAGTTAGTTCTGTGAATCAGGCCCAGTGGGCCTGATTCACAGAACTAACTTACGTCAAAAACGTAAACGTAAACGTAAAGTTAGTACTATTCTGTGAATACCGAAATGAGTAAGTGTATTCTGTGAATACCTAAAAAGTACTAACTTTACGTTTACGTTTACGTTTTTGACGTAAGTTAGTTCTGTGAATCAGGCCCATAGCGTTCAGAAAACATTTTTTAAGGATAAGTCTAAAGTATATTCAGTATACATGTAGTTAGAAAAGGTACAATAGACTCCAATGAATGTCTGCAATCATGCACAAACTCTATTAACAACATTAATTTTGAAGACCAATGCCCACTGTCACCTTTTAATTGGCACATCTGTAATAACAAATCCACACTCAACCTGGCAAATTGATTCTAAGAACTGGAACATCAAAGCTATTTCAGCAGTGTGGCTCCAAATAAATAACACAGAATGGATCTTGCAGAAGTAACACCACACAATGCATAAATTCCAATAGACCTGATTCAGACAGGAGACCCCCAATTTTTTAAGTCAAAATTTGGTTTATTTTGGCTGTCTTCCGCCTGAACTTGCCTCCCTATCATATTTTTAAAATCCACTTTACTCTTCTAAAATGTTGGCATGCATGACAATTTTTGACACAATCCATGTGTTAAAGTAATTCCTGTAGGACTTGTCTTGCAAGCGTTCCATTATATCGATGTACATGAAGATATTTGAAACATAAAGCTTCTTTTTAGAAGGCATTCATGACAGTATGGGACAACAATAAAAATAAACATTGTGGCAGACTACTAACTATTGTGCTGAAATATGAAGTGACGGGGTAAAAACTTAAAGCCTTGAAGGAGAAAAGTCTTGTTTGACAGCTGCGAGGGTCACTACAGTAAGATGACGGGCTCACACCCTTCAGTTAAAATGTCAGTAAGAGGCCAGAAAAGAGACAGTCACTTGCTCTGGCCAATTCCCTTCTCTGCTCTCCACTCCAGAGTCCTTCACCATGACCACATAATCAGGCACTGAAAGTGATACAGTACCAGTGTTGTTGGCTTCGTGCTGCAGTAAAAACTAGAGTAAAACTCCCAGTCTTGGCATGAAACCGATGTGTTTTCTTGGGGTCTAAAAGACCCAATTTCCCAGACCTTTCGGCAACATCCTCCCCTCAACATCTGAACACTCTATCAACTCTGTTGACACTGTCATCACCCCTCTTGTTCCACCTCAATCGATTCCACTTCATCATTTGGGCTGTCCCGCTGTCAAGCCACTGCTGACCTGGGCAATCTCATGAGCCTGTGCAGCTGCTTTATACCAATCACCCACAATGAACTTTACATGAGAGGGGCCATGTAATAATGCCCAATGTATGTCTGT
Organism: Calotriton arnoldi; assembly: GCA_963921515.1. NCBI lineage: Eukaryota > Metazoa > Chordata > Amphibia > Caudata > Salamandridae > Calotriton > Calotriton arnoldi. Next base: position 97,428 of record CAWUFW010001548.1, read on the forward strand.
ATGAGTAATTACACCAATGATGTAAATACCATACACTAATTCATTTTTGTATTAAATTCTTTATAGCGCTGTTAATCCTAATGTACGGTATCAAATTACTTTACTACAGACAAACATATTATACATAGACAATGTATTGTACAAGTGTGTAAATCAATGTACACGAGGTTTCTATATAAAGTAATCAGTGTTACAAGGTGTAGGAGTCACATATCATCCATACTGTTAGGCATTATACGTTAAGAGTCCGTGGTCAGGAGAAAAACAAAGTCTGGCTTTAAAACATAATGCAGTGGTTGCATGTGCTGATAAGACTTCATTATTACCCAAATGAACCCTTTTTTAGCAACCTTGGACTAATGAAAGCTTGAGGGAAAAAAGGACCAAAGCCATGCCTTACAGTTTGCATACAGCTCCTAGATGCCCGTTCATTGCTCACTGTGCTATATTAGAAGGATGTTAACTTATTAAATGCCAGTAACTAGAGGATCTTCGTAACAAATGCAGTAACCTACTGAGTGCTCTAAATACAATACAAATCTGTAATCTGCATGTTGCAAGTAAGGTTATCGCCTGGTCGAATTTGTACCGGCGTGACCAGTGTTTTAGGGTTCCACAGTACCGGCTAGTGCCACACACAACGGGTTAATGTAACTCATTATAGTGTCACCCTGTATTACCACAGGGTCACCAATTTGTCACGTTCATTAATAGATATGAGATGATAGCGCATTCATTACAGTCTGCCTTTCCTGCTTCTGGAGCTAAGAGGACTTTGTTCTGTCCTAGAATACAGTTTGATTAGTTAAACGTGAGTATTAACCAGCAGTTTTGATTCTATCTCTGCAACGAGGACTTGAAGTGCCTCAACCACATGGATTGGACCACACCTTTTGACCAGCACATGTCATTTGCAGTCGTAACTCCGGTCGGACAGATAATAGTGCACTTTGCAGCTTATTTTACAAGGACGAGTAGAAGCTGCTGCATTACATGTTCAAGTCAGGCCAGGCATAGGTGAACGGACTTTGTCACAGCATGGGGTCTGCCCAGGAGCAAAGCTACGAATGATGCAGTAGGTGCAGGAGGCACCAGGGCTGCAGGGTGCCCACTTCACCCTAATTGTGTCGGGCTGATGCACTGTGTCTTGGGAGTCTGGGCAGGCTGCACTGGACTCACAGATTAATCTCTGGTTTCAGCTAGATTAGCTCTCAGAAACAGCACAAGCTAGTGAACCTAGAAGAAGAGAGCCGAAGCGGCCATCATAAGTTAGATACAACAACTTACAAACGTGTAATGCTACGAAGTACAGGCCTGTGTGTGGAAAGAATGGATGTCGGAGACTACACAAAAGCTTGGTAGTAAGGGAAATAGGTGCCACTTAAACACATTCTGTCATCATGTTCAGCTACAGTGTTGTTTAATTCACTGTGTTACTGAAGCGGCAAGAGCTACAAAGGCAACACACCACATTACAGGGGTGGCAGTGAAGTTCAGCAATAGCCTGGAGGGAAAAATTGCACTCATTTAGGACACATGAGAGCCAGAAAGATGGGTGTGCTCACAGAGCTCCCAACACAGCCATTAGCGGACTAATAAGGGAGACTTTCAGCAAAGACCGTTTTAGTTGATAACAGTAAGCATCCTGTGATTTGGAGTTTCACCACATAAGTCACAGTGTTAATGACTGGGTGAAATTCGCCATTACATTGGGTCGATTGACTGCTATAATGAGGTGAGTAATGCAGACCCAGAGAGGGGGGATTCTGTACCACTACTTGTGGAGGGAATACTAGAGGAAGCCAGCTGGGTGTGTTGCTGCATCCTGAGAAAAAAGAAGTGTGGCGTAGACTGTTAAGAGTGGGGGTACTGGAGGAACATGGGGCAGTGAGTTCAGGCTGTAGGAGCCTGAAAGGAGGTACTGCTACAAGATTATGGAGGGGGGGAGAGAACACTCCTGTAGTGGCACGTTTTGGAGGGAATACCCCTGCAGGGTCCTATTGTCACTAGAGAGTGTCCTTCTCCTGGAGTCAAAAGGAAGGGAGGACTGCAGTACAACGAGTGAATACTGCATGAACCAGGATTAAAGCAGTCAGCGTTGTAGATGTCTGGAGGGATAGTGGACATTGGGTGCCTGGGAAGACGGGGTGCTCCGGGGATCTGGAGGATGGGTGAGAGACTACTACATCAGCTGTTCAAAAGCAGTGTTGGCATCAGGTCAGTCATGATGGCACCGAATTTCTGGTGCCGAGACAGACTACATTGTACTCAATTAATGCGGGACAGAGTTCTGAAGTGTTCTGATTTCATGTGAGTACTAAGACCAGTCCAGGCTTTAAAATTTTATTTTGGTGGCAATAGTATTATTTTTTATTTTATGATGAATGCTAGACTCAAGGTACGAGAGAGCAAAGGAAAGTTCTTTCCTGGATGAGATTTTCACACATGGAAACAGTAAAGGACAGCTTTGGAGCAATCTACCATGTCCATGTTATTTACTCATGGGCATGCTGCTGGTACTGCATAGAGTAATTAAATGCGGAGGGCACTGTGTTGCACTGCTTTGGCAGTTTACATGATTCTAGTTCATAAATAAACTTTCAGTGAAGTGTCACTCCAGGTGTCACACAGAAGACATACAAAAGTGACACATAGGCATTCTGCAAACATGTACATTTCACACATAAGCAGGATGAAATCTAGGTAGCCCTGGTCCCAGTTGGTAGAGAAAAATAGCAAAATCGTCAAAAGGCAGTAATTTTCCCCATGCCAAAAATGAAGGCATTGGATTTTATGCAGGGCTTGAAGTGGGATGAAAAAACAGGGGGGTCTCTAAAAATGGCGTGGCTGATGTTATTGGGGCATGGCTTAAAACACTCAAGCTAAAAATCTGTGCTTAGCGTAGTGTGCTGTTTCTATCATTGCCTCCAGATACATAATACAAGAAGTAACATTACCCCTACAGCAAGCCAGGACTATTGACTTTGCCAGTGGGAGTTAGTTCTATAAGCTAAATAAAGAACAACTATGGCTTCGTTGTATATAATATTGAAAATGTTTCAGTTCTGAAATGGTGAGAGTGTGAAAGAACTAAAATGAGTCTCTATAAAGTTACATCAAAGGCAGTGAAGGGTGGCACTGCTGCAGAGTTATGATTTCTTTTTTCTAATCTTGTGAGTGAGGGCAAAAACAGAGAGCCCGATAGCGACCCGTCTCAGCTCCTGCTTTTAAAACTGCTGGACCACTTAAAGCCCTCATTTTATGTAATCACAAATGATCTTACCTGGCTCTAATCCTGTGTAAATTTGATGACATGCACATGCTCTCAGCACAGCAGCACCCTGTGACAGTCAAGACCTGCCGGCTGCCGCCCACACCACGCGGAAATCTTAACAAACAAGGCCTGCCCCTAGAGAACACATGGGGGCAGGCCAGAAGCATTTAGCAGGGCCATCATAGGTAGCGCTTTCGCGCTATGAAAGATTGACGGCTCGCTCTGTGGAATCCGGGAGCTCTGCAGGGTTTTGATTGGCTGCGCTGCCCCCTCCGAGATTTTGCGCACACAGGGCCAAGTAAAGCCCAAGTTTCAGCCCCCAGCCTGGAGAGTTATTTCCCATACAAATTGGAAAAATGTCGCCCATTTCTGCGGGAAATAGCCCAATCTGGCAACACTGACTGCAGTGCTCATGGTGTACTGCATGAAGGCATGCCTGGGGTCAGGCATGCCTTCACGCAGTACACTATGCGCACTGCAGTTCTTCCTGTTAATTAATTCAACCGGAGTAGCGCACAGGGCCTGCAAAGGGGGCCCAGCTGGGCCCGGCACCCCTATATTTCTGCCTGGCCCCCTAAAGCTGAGGCTAGAATGTTGTTAAATAAGTCTTTATGGGATTTAAATAAGTTTCTGTTTGCTGTTTAAATTTCATTTTTTTGGAGAGCAATTCTTGCACGTGGTGTACATTGCACGTAATAAGGGTGGGGAGCTCTGTTCAGCTGTGCTCTGTGCTAGTTGCAATCCGCTCACAGTCCTTGCCTCCCTCAAAAGTGCACGGAGAAGGCAGAAGCACAGTGTAGCTGTGCTGGCGCTAGCTGGTTTGCCTTATTATTTTGTTTTTCTTTACCTTGGCAGCAGTGATTTATGGAAGTCGGAGTAAAGTTGGGGCTGCAGCCTCTCCTAATAGAGATTTCTGGCCAGAACACTCACAGAAAGGTATGAGAATGTGAGTCAGTTCCACGTGAGGGAAAATTCAAATGCAAGAATAATTCTAAACCAGCATTGTCATATAATGCAACAAATAGTCGGTGTGGTGAATGAGGGGCTGGTTTTAGAATGAAAGGAATGTTTTGGAAGTTGAGGGATGGGGTGCCATCAGTGGCAGGAAGAAATTATGAAAAGTAAAAAAAAAATATTGTGGAAGCCCTTTGGATCTGTCTAAAGAAGTCACTGTGTTGCACAAAAAGAGAAATGCATCCTATAAATCAATGCCTTTAACAAATGCAATGGAAACCTTCACATTAACTATACAAACACCTGTCTCAATGAGGAAGTTTAGGAGGTTGAGTGTCTGCTGCTGTAATCTGTGACTAACATACAGGTCATAGATTACAATAACAGCAATGGTGTTTGGTGGGTTAATGCACACGATGCAAAGATTTGAGTGTCCGGAATATCAAGCTCTATTTTTATGTTATGGATTTTATACAGTGTAAAGCCAACTCGAAGGAGAGGTGAAACTACAGAAAAGATTTTTAGTGTAAACTCATTTTTATTTGAAGTTAGAATAGAACAAGACAATGTACAACAATCACTACAATGTGCCCCAGATATAGCTTTCAAATAGCCTACCACAGCAGTTCTGTTTTTAACAAAGCCAGCACTAAAGCAGGTGAGTAATTGCACAGTGCTCAAAGTGGCGACCCCTTTGCCCACCAAGACATGCTGGAACGGGAACAAAAGGCAAGAAAAGGAAGAGAGAACAGAAAATCCAAGAGAATAAGGGAAAAGGCTGAAAAGAAGGAATAAAAGGCTGAGTCAATAAGGGAGTGTAAAAGGACAGAGAAACCACATCAATATATTACCAGTTTATCAGTGCTATAAAGCCACATCCCTCCCCCATTAGCCCCATATGCCTAGAAGGGGAATAAAGTGATATTGTCTAACTCAAAAGCAGAACCTCTACTGCATAATAGCAGTCTGAGTTCACCTCTCCAGGACTTTTCTTGATGCTCTCTGGCCTTGTTAACGAGTCCATCAGTCTTCCCAGTCACATTACGAAGCATGTGACCCCTAAGCAAGCAGTTTTAGTGCCACAGTCTGGAGTGCCTTTGTATTGGCATTTAGCACCTAGCTGATATCTTGGAACAAGAGGATCCTCCTACCTTTCATTTGCAAAGCATTAATCAGAAGCACCACTTTTTTAATAAAAAGGTAATGAACGTCCAGGACACAATGACAGTACTGCCACCACTTTCTTAGGGGATGCCCCCTCGCCCAGAGGGGAGTCTGTACACTTTCTTGTTCAGAGTACCCAGGATGGGAAAGGTACTCAGAAAACATTGCTGCTATCATTTCTATCACACACCCTCCAGCATGATATCCCAAAACCCTAAAGTTGGATTGGTGTCAGTGATTTTCCAGTGCCTCAATCCTTTCTTCTACCACCACCATCGCCCCAGTCACCTACTTCAAACTTATCCTACACCCCATGTCTTCCTTTAGACTGTCCTTCTGCCCCTCGTTTTGCTGTGTTTTCATTCTCATATCCTTCATTCTGGTATTCATTCCATTCATTTGAGGCTCAACACATTCGAATTGTACCTAAGCAGCCACAGATTAATGCTTTTTCAATGTTTTCGAACTTTTTTAATATAGTGTATGACAGCTGGCTTACTGCTATCATCATCTCCCATCTCCTTCTTCCAGCCCGTTAAGCTATGGAGGTCTGACTGATCCCAGTTAAATGGGTTTTCACCAGACATTTCTGGAATTGACCCCTCCTCCATTGGCTGCTGGCAGTGTGTCTACACCTGAGGCTGCACCAGCCCTTTTCTCTCACTGGTGCTACTGGTGCCTTCCGCAATGCCCTCTTCTCCCAGGTTCAATGTAGCCGTCCTCACCCACTTCAAGACAGTGCACTTTCAAAGCTGCAGATTTAGTAGCCTAAAGTCAATCACCACACATGGCAACAGTTGTCGCCATAAGAGCCCTCATAACCAAACAATGAGACTGATGGAAGGAGCTAAAAAAAACAGCAATTTAGCACACTGCCAGGCTCAGCCTAACTCCAGAGACATTTTTATGTTAGTAGGAGCATCTCAACCCCCCACCATGGCAAATATATTTTGATACAGTATTTTAATTGATTTTATACAGTTATTTAAACCATTCATACGGCACCATAGCACAGAAAGCACACCGCACTGTTGGGAAGTGCTTGTTTTGAAGTTTGTTGAATTGTAGTGTTGCCTATTTGGGAAGTGCTTTAGACTTGTGTATGATTAACCAAATTAGTGCTCCTAATCTGACCTAATTGCATAGAGGAGGGGAGACAACTGAGGGATGGTACACATGTGATTTACATTTATTTATAGCTCTAACTGTTTGAAAGTGTTTGGGTTGAGTGTGGCCTTGGTCAGAAGTGTTTTGGTGTTGTGCTTGATGAGTCATTGAAAGCCTTCCTCGTGTTGCTGTTCCTACGCATGCAGTTGAACAAAGTAGTGTCAAACATAGATGCACATGTGGACTTTCCAACCATCCTAGTCAGAGCAAGGGTTACAGTTCTTGGTTGGGTTTCCGCAGCAGAGGAGAAACCCAAAGAAATGCATTGGATTACACTGCAGTCCTAGCAAGTGCCTTTTCTACTCTACTGAAAAGCTACAAAGGGCAATCTTAATGGCATGCACTGGATACAGGCAATCAAAGGAAATGACAGGAAACGCCTACTCAGGAACAACAAAGGAGTAAACAGAGTAATGCAACAGTTTACAGGCAGTCATGGTTAGCACTTATTCAGGTCTACCCATATGCGACATTGGGCAATTCTGGCATGCACAAGGTACATGCAGCACAGCAGTGTACCTGAAGAGTCCATCTAGGGTAACAGTGTTGGTAATATGGCAGTGTAGTATAAGGAATCTGATTAGTAGGTTAGATAATGTGGAGGAGAAGGGGTAATTTAGGTTAGGAAGGAGACCAAGAAGTAAGGGGTCTGGCCCTAATCCCTATCATAACATAAGAGGCCCAAACAGGGAAGATCCCAGATAAGATGGCATTACCTTCCAGCTGTTCATCTGCATGACTAGTCTGGACATATTGAGAACAAAGATAATATCAGTGGTTGGATGAGCACAATGTGGGGGAGTAATGGTTGGTCTGAAGGAACATTTCAAAGGTTTAAGGTGATGGGTTGCTGTCCCTCGAGTCATGCTGATCCCAGGTGAAAATCCAACACAGACATTGCCCAAAATGATTCAGAACCCCTGACACATCGATCAAACTGAAAATATTTATTAAGGAGCGACTGCCCATTTCCCCATGGAGATATGCAACTGTGAGTATTCCTTATTCTGTGTGACAGGATTACAACCACTATTGCGGTATGTAATGGAAATGATCATACCTCACCGCCCTATACTACTCTATCTATTATACAAAAGCAGTTTGTTGACTGCCATAGCCATTCAGCAGTGTTTTGAGGAGTGGCCCTGAGACACTCACACCTTCTCTTTAGGCCTTGAGCTGCTTGGTGATGTGAAAATGAACAGGCTGTGTAGAAGATAAATAATATTTGATCCTTATTACAAGACGATCAGAGATAGAGTGAAAGTGGGAATGTGATAAAGGTGTAGACAACAGGACTTTGTATTCTGTGTTTTGTGGTTTAGTTTTTTGTATTAAACAAATAAATATCTAGCCTTAGCATACCAAGTACTATTGACTAAAAAGCCAGAACTGTTGGAAGATAACACATATGCGACAGGGACACTTAGACCCTCATTCTCTACTACAAGGTTTCAGAGTCTCTGACCTGGAATTATTCCATTCACAAACTCCGAACCCAATAATTCTGGACCCAGAAACCTCAGACTCAGAGACCTCTGAGTAGCTGTGGGCTGCTGTTATGCCTTGCCCCCACCTGCTCTCGTACTTCAGTATAGGGACAGCAGAAAAAGCTCCCTGCAGCTGAAATTAAATAAACTGTGCCCTCCGGCCACCCTTGCCCCCTCTTCAATCAATCAACATGGGCCAAATAAATGACTCATAATATTCACCAACTGCTTCAAGCAGGGAGTACATTTTGCCGGTTTGAGCCCTTTTTTCCAGGTGGGGGGACAAGCAAGATTGAGCCCATTATTACTGGGTCCACATGCTATTCCCCATTCCAGGGGGGAAAAGTGTAATCCTCATTATTTCAAGTAAGATACAGGTCGGTATCTTAAATTCAGTCCCCAGTATATCCCCGCATAAATAATAGCAAAGTTAGAATGAGGCCCTTAGTAGTTTCATTATTTGGAGAAGTTGGGTACTTTACCTGGAGCGTGACTTAGTTATATGCTCAAAAGGGAGGTCTGTGTGCTGTGCATATGCCAGTGGCTGTGCACTTTGATATATCTGAGGTATGCATTCTGCTTATATCTTAGAGGCTGCCTATTGTGTATATTAGAGGTCTGCCTACTTACTGTAAATGTGTTACAGTGCACCCTGTACATATTGGACAGGATGACAGAACAGCTACTCATAATCAATTCAGTGATACTAAAGTTACCACCTCTATTCACATAGAACTCATGGGGTCGCATTGCTGGTTACTGATCAAACGTTTAGCAGACAGGTTGCCTAGCAACATTTTGGACCCTAAAGGTCACCTCTTTGAGTGAGAAAGAGTGATAACAATATTTTCCATTGACAGTGATATTTTAAAACTAAGATATTAACAAACATATTTATTTTGAATATTTGATGCAGCACAGACAAGCTTCAAAAAGTAGCAGAGGGCTTTGCAAAGAAGATTTTTTATTGTGATAGGAGTATCTCTAGCATGAGATTCTATGCTAGAACAGTATCATCTTTGGGGTTTGATAACACCAGATTATATAAACCTGGAGTTTGTGTAAGGGGAGTAGGTGGAATCTGATATTTTGAAGTATACCCTGTCCAATTGTTTTTTTCACAATTGTTATATTGACCAATTGCAGATATTTACATGTGGGAGGGATAGGCCGAAACAGAAGCGAGGAGGCTGTACAAGTTTTTTAATGATGAACAAATTTGTTTGACGGAAGTGTTGAATACTACATTGTTTAGGATAACAGTCTCTCAGTCTTCTAAACAGGGTCTTTAATTCTTCCTCCTTCTTCTTCTCTTTACAGGTTGATGTTGATGATCCTCATCTTTCCTCAGGAGGGGGACCGCTTGGAGGCTCAAAAGAAAATAAATGTGAAGGTGGCGGTAAGTATGAGTCCCTTTTACAGTTTGATGCAGGATGGGTCCCTTCACCGAACCCAAAAGATAGTGAGGCGTAGTGGAGACAACATGGTCTGTATTATATAGTGACTTGGAATGGTTGAGTTTTTAGGGTGAACAGGGTAGAGAGTAGTAGGCACACTCCCTAGTTAGTCTCTTTAGGGGACATGTTTTGAGGTAAGTCAGTGAAAACAGGAAAAAAAAATTGAGCCAGAACTTCCTTATAGCCTTCTTTATACTGGGTGCACTGGTTTCTCCCTCTCTACCAGTCACCACGATCTAAAGAACGGCCGTGAGTATGTGAAGATGGAAGCACAAAAGAAAAAAAGAACGGTTCAAATTTACAATTGCCTATGCACACCCCTCTCCCATGAGTTGTGGGAAAAAGAAGAAAGAAAATAAAGAAAAAAAAACAAAAGGGAAGGGAAAGCAGAAGAACCCTCCCGAATCGCACCCTCTTTCTGCCCTTCCTCCCGCTTACGTACCGGGTCTGGCGCAACTCTCCCGAGTTGCGGCGGGTAGTGTGTTCTCCTCCGAGGGTGACCACCACTCCTCACACCAGACTTCCTGGCTCTCGTCGGGACCCTCGTCGGGACCCTCGTCTTCGGGACACTCCTCCGCAGCGTCTCCCGCCACACTGACACCAGCTTCCCGATCTCCGAGTCTTGCGGCTGGATCTGAGCGTCTTCCGGCTTGTCCAGGTCGTGCCCTGGATCTTCTCTGACGCCTGGATTGGTGGCTGGATTTTCTTCTTCTCTGGCGTCCTCCAATTGGTCCATTGTGTCAGTCACGCCCAGCTTTACTGTTTGTGAGGGACAACGAAAGTCCCTCTTTAGTTTCTCTCCTCTGCTTCTTCCTTCCTGTGACCGATAGACTAACGAAGGTAGGTGTTACTCTTCCCTCTCACGTTCTCCCTCCCGGGATTCCTCACATTACAATTTAAGTTACATGAAAAAAAAAAATCTTAGAATCTCACAACCTTTCGGTCAACTTCCAAAACAAGAATCTCCCAAGATGCTCCGACTGCATCTTTGTAAATTTGTTTATATATTACAATTAGAGATGATCAATGTACATTAAAATTCAGCATTTAACATTTACAAAAATCTCTAAGGGTAAATAATTCTATATTTAAAACATATAATAGAAAATGCATTGCCTGCATTGAAAACTATTGAAACATTGCATAACTTTTTTTACAAACATTCCTCAACCCTACGCCCCTGACCATTACTAAACATGAACTTTTATTTTGTTATCATCACTCCATGTGTATTACAGACGTATAGTCACCTATACTATACCAGAACTCTGTCTTACACCACTCCGAGTCAGAAGAAAGCTAATGTGAATAACAAATGTCTAGAATATATAGTTTTCATCATATAACAAATATATATGTAATATATTAAAAATGTCACATACACCAAATAAAAAGAACATATAATACATGTAATCACAAAAGGAAGATTTTCCTTAAGACAAATCAATCTGTCTTTGAACATTTACACCTCTCCAATACAGATCACTGAGCATCCATGAATTTGATGTTGATCATGTAAGAATGCCCAGTGTTGGTAGGTTGTGTCACAGTAATCTGTTGACGCACTTTGGTGAGATTTATTTATAAATTCCACCTTCTTCAGGACTTTGACACATATATATCTTCCATAGAAGGAAAAAAAATTCACAACAAAACTACAGCTGGGCATCCAATTCACCAGTTAAGGAATTCAAGGGTCTACATATCTCTCCTCGGAATAACTTCAGCAGTAGATAAAAGTATCACTCCACCAAGCAGAAAATACTAGCTCTATTTTCAAGCTTTGTCTTATATGCCACATGTCAAAGGCAAAAAACCTCTGCAGGTCCTTTGAAACTGTATGATCTTGTTTATTTCGGGACCATTACAGCAATATTAAAGCCCAATCACTACATAGGGGTTTATCTAGCACCAAAGTGCTTCAATTCTTGTTTATACCTCCGGTGATAAACCAGTTTTAATCATCAAGTGGTACCACAGAATAATTTGATTCCTCCATCCTCTTTGCATATGTAAGTAAACGGTTGTCATCACTGGGACCATGTCCCCTGAAACATATATTCTTGGCTTCTGCGCAGCAGAAGGTGAGTGGAGCCACATCACTGCAGGCGCAGGACGCCTTGGGAGGAAGAAGGAAGGTCTTACTCCTCTCCGCTGCGATTGCCGAGTTTTGGAAAACTTTGCACTCTAAACGGAGTGCAAAGTTTTAAAACTCCGCAAACTTCGCTGGCGGAGCGGAGTTATCCACCCAGCCTTATCCGTTAGTAGTCCTGCATTAGGCCAACAAAATGTGAAGCGTGATCCTGTTATATGATAACCCGTATAGGTCCTCCCATGTCCTAGACTTCCTCTTGAAAGATAACCTGATATGGCCCGATAGAATTACAGTAAATCACCTGCTGCTCTGGCTCATGCTAGAGTGGTGCCACCAAACTGACATAGCACACATGCACACATTGTGTCACATGTGCTTACTTTTATCCCGATGTCATGTGTTTGAAACAGTTGGTTTGCTGTGATATTGCTTCCATTCTGCTTACATGATACATCAGTAGTGTTCCCGTTGTGTTCATATGGCAGTTATCATCCTGCAGAATTGTGATGCTCTGATGACTTGCCAGCACTGAGCCTTATGCTTCCTCATCACTGCCTTACCTTCTGAGTGTAGATCATGTCTGGAAACAGGCACAGCGGCTCCAATCCATTATCAAATTGATGGGACAGAAGCTTGTGCTGTTGAGCTGAAAGATGCCTATATGTATTGCCTCACACCTCTGTGGTGAGACTGCTTGGTTCAAGCCTACTTTGATGCCTTACTTCCTCACCGCTGACATCACAGTCCTTTATGAAACAGCAGTAACTGTGTAGTGACTGTGTGTGACATCCACGTTTGTGTTTTGCCTGCTGCTCTGCGTGACTCACCTGGCTCTATTCACATTTATTGCTTTGGATTCATATTTTACCACAACTTCATGTTATTACACTGTACAGAAATGTCCTGAATGTTTTCATCCTCTCTGAAATGTGTTTAGATTCATAAGGCCATGCATGGAATGCTGTAAATTCAGCATGTGCACACGCCCAGGAGGTTTCCAACTGTCAATTTTTCTGGCGGCCTCTGGAATGAAATGAAATGAAAAGGAGACTAGTAGAGCGCAAAACATTCACCCAAAGGTTCATGGCGCTAGCTCAGCATAAAACAGAAAAGAGCGATAGAGACAGCTCAAAGGTTGAACAGCCACGTCTTTAAAGCTTTCCTAAAATTCAGCAGTTGCTTTTCTTTCTTAATCTGCACCGGCAGTGTATTCCAAAGTCGGGTCGTACTGACCAGAAAGCTCCTTCCCCCCAAGCACACTTTTTGAACCTGGGAACTACCAGGTTATAGGAATGTGCTGAACGGAGCTGGCGGGCAAGCACGTACGGCTGCAAGTTCTTTTTAAAAAACACTGGCCCCGCCTCGTGAGTGGCCTTAAACGCAATGCAGAGCGCTTTGCATGTTCACTGGCAGCCAATGCAGCTTTTTGAGCGCCGTGGAGACTGATTTGTGTTTTGGGATATTTAGCAATAGCCGTGCACATTGATTTGCACATGTACTGTGTCTGTGCACAAGGAGGATCCATGGTTTTGTTGGGTGATTACTTTAATGTTATAGTTGTGTATACTATTGTGGGACTATGATCTTTTGGCGTTTTTTTGTTTGTGTGCTAAGTTGGTGTTCGTGTTTGACTGTATTGAAAACACTTGTTTGTTGCTGGATAAAGCACAGCTTAACTTTTGATGTGAGCTGTTTTTGTACAAAACTCTTTTTTAGACATGCACACTTATATAGCTGCATTATGCCATTGCTATAAATGTCAAGCATGCTTAAACTCTAAAGAAACATGATTTAAAAGCGAAAGAGAGTATGTACATACTCTGATGCAATGTTCATGGACATTGAACTTTGAATATCATGGTGTTACCAGTCGCGGCTGGCATGACGGGCGGGTTGGGGGTGGAAATGGGGTCGTCGCGGGGGGGAGGCGGGAGGGGTTTAATTAAAAAATAAAATAAAACTTACCGTCCCGCGCCACCTCAGCCTCTGGATGGGTCCGACTCCCGCAGTCCTGCGTTTCCGAATTCCATTTCCTGCAGCTCTCATCGTCATCACAGGAAAGGCAGCCTCCCTCCCTCCCCTTCACCAATCACAACACTGCAATGGCAGCGTTGTGATTGGTGAGGCGCATCGGAGAGCGCCCCAGCCGGGCCATTTTCTCTATTGAGGCTGCTGCATTCAGCAGCCTGCATAGAGAAAAAGGGAGAGTGGGCGGTCCTGCTCGAGGGCAGGGGGGGAGTGGCTTGCCCACTGTTGTGCGTACTGACTGTTTGGTCGGCCCCAGGGCCGACCAAACAGTCAGTACGCACGACAGTGGGCAAGCCACTCCCCTGCCCTCGAGCAGGACCGCCCACCCCAACCAGGCACTTCTGCTTTCTCGCAGTGCGAGAAGCAGAAACATAAATGGTGGTAGTTATTACCATTTATGTTTCTGCCTTCTCGCACTGCGAGAAAGCAGTGGGGCGATGCCCCCACGCCCCAATGGGGGAGCCGCCACTGGGTGTTACACAAACAGCCTCGGACAAGCATGGCTTCCCGTTGTTTTTGTGCATTTGACCGAGTTTAGGGATTAAGAAATCAGGAGAGACGTAATTCAGTCAAAACAATTATATTTCAGTATTTATATTAATCGATTAAGTAGTCCTTCAACAACAGCTTAAAATATCTCGGAAAATAATACGTTTTTTTCAGAATTTTGAAAACTAAAACTGAAGATGTGGCATTATTAACATGGATGAATCCTGATTTAAGTCAAAACAAGGAAACAGATAATCCACATGGCTACTTTTCCTTGTGCAAATTCTGATTCGTTTCACATTTATAGGTGGCACAATAGAAGAGCAGGTAATTGGTTACATTCTCCGGAGGATTTAGAGTTGATCCTAAGAAAATAAGCAATGAGAATAATATGAACTCGAACACAAGTTATAACAATGTGGATATGCATAAGCATTTGCAATACATTTTCTGGATTTCTAAACGAACACCTCAATGACAGTGGTGTAAGTGCTGGGAGAGTCTTGGTAAAGTGCATTGAATTTTCCAGGCGTGGAGACAGGAAAGATTTGAAGGGAAAAAATCAGTTTTCTGTATTTTCCACAATTTGGAGACCCAGTATAGATGGTGGCATTTAGTACAGGCCTAGACTGGGACTTTATTTTAGATACCACCCATACCAATGATTACATTCTAAAACTAAAATAAAAACACAGAGGCCTCAGAGTCTGATTCACAAAAATAAACTTACACTTTTATGTAAGCTGATTCTTTTTAAGTATTCACAAACTACAATTTATTAGTAACTTTACGTCTGCGGAGACTCCACAGTGAGGACGGAGAAATCTGCACATGAAAAGATAGGACAGACCTATCTTTTTATGTGCGGAGTTCTTCGCCCCAACTGCGGAGTCTCCACAGTTGTAAAGTTTCTATTAAATCATAGTTTAAGAATACTATGGTCTTCAATTCACCAAAATGCCATGAGTAGCGGAAGTGACATCACATAGCCTTTGACCTCAATGACATCACAAAAATGACTATATGACCCTTGACCCTGATTTTTGTCTTGGAAGGAATGTCATATGCCACACATGACGTTGCTGAAGTTCCAAAATAACTGTGTTATTGGTATTACAGGATTTTGGAGACACACACACAGCCAAATTAAGAGTATAGCGTGTTTATGCAAGAACAACTGTCAGACACGTCTATACAGCGCAGCCTCAGGCAGGACTCCTCACTACATTCCTGAATCCTTCAACATCACCCCCCATCATAGAGATCACCCACCAAGAGAGTGTCACATGCTATAGAGTGCATTTACAACACAGGATAACACAGTCAAATTTATTTTTTGGTAACCAGGCAGGAAACCGAAGGGCGGGCGCTCAACTAAAGTATTTGGGCAATGTAAGAATACTCGAATAAGTAAAAATTTGTGCTCTAATGGGGAGAGGGGTTGGTTACCAATTCAACCTCGTAAGTTCCCTGAAACGAAGGAATACAACAAGAACAAAAGGTCTACCCCGAGCACACTCCAAATTAATGTTTTATAGTCCAAAATATTTCAGACAGTCTTCATATGTTGTTCCAAGTTCAGATTCTTTATTCTGGTCTCCAGTATTCACAGTTCAATAAGATCATTATTCCAAGACACAGCTTGATGCAATGGTATAGTCACAAAAATCAGCCAACACGTGTTTTGTCATGTGCTGTAGCACACAAGAGACTTCTTCAGGGCTGATAAATATGCCAGTATAATACACTGGTATTAAATTTTCACATACATTTAGGGTAGGGCCAGTATTTGTTTATGGTTGCCACCCTCTACCTTTTGCCAACAATTACCTCCATTGTTTTAGTACCAGCATTCTGCATTGGCGTACACTTGCTAAGAATTTCCTCAAGTATGCCAGTATTTTGCGGGGGGTGCCCTATATACCGTTAACGACCTCTAGTCTGCAAATACCAGTATTTTCCCATTGATGCCCTTTATGCCAAGAGTTACCTTCAGTGTGCCAGTATTTTGTCGAAGGTGTCTTTCATGCTAAGAACTGCTGCAAGTATGCAAGCGCCTGTATTTCACCTGGGCATATCTATAAGACAATATTCACCTTCAATATGCAAAGGCCAACAACAGTCTCAGAAGCATAACATCACATTATCGCCTACACTCTCATTCACTCACACACATTCTCTCACTTATTCATTCTCACTCACACTCTCTTACACCCCTTTAAACTCTTTCTTATTCATTCTTACTCACTCACTTGCACTCACTCTTAATCTCACTCATTCTCAATAACTCATACTTACTGACAATCAGGCCCAGGTTTAGTAATGCTTTGTGCAGGTTTGCATCACTTTTGTGACGCAAACCTGATGCAAAGTGTTAGGGTGAGATTTACTATGCAATGCAAATCAGGATTTGCATGGGATAGTATCCCATAGTAGTGCAAAGTTGCACTATGCGCTGCTTTATGTTACTTTGTGTCAAGAGGGAGTTCCATGGAGGGTTTTGATGCAAATTCATAGCTATAAAGCATTGATAAACAGGAATGTGTGCCATAATCTTATGTCTCTTGGAGGTAGGCGTAACAATGAGAAATGTTTTAATTTCTCCTCGTTTTTCCAACTTTGCATGTGTGCTGCTTTTTAGAGCACACATACAAATTAAGAAAAGCCTTAAAGCATAGTGTTTGTACTGGAATGCACACACCCTTGCACTGTGGAGTAAGAGGTGTGGGTTGGTGCATGGCTGCCAAAAGTGTGCCTGCACGTGGGTAGAGAAAAATTGCAACATAATTTTGAAGATATGGCACATTTTTTCTCTCCCTTTGATGCAAGGCAGCGCAGCAAATTTAGTGCATCATTGCCTGGAAGGAATAGTAAATCTGAGCCTCAGTCTCAGAATATCTCCCTCACTACCTGTGACTGTCTCTCACTCAACTTAATTCAGACCCGTTTACACATACACATGCTCACAAATGCACACGCTCTCTCTCTCACATAAACACACTCTTACCCACAAGCACGAACACAGCATAAATATAAAACCAATTTTAGTTACCACAGCTGCCACCAAAGGACCAATTCCTGCTATTTCTGCTTTATTTTTTATTATATTATCAGTGAATAGAGGAATAATATTCACTATTTCTATAATGATTTACAGTTAGAAAATAATAAATGTGAAGCTGGCCTGTGTTCTTGTAACTGATTTTGCCAAGTCTGAGCCCATGGGTCGCAAAGGCAGTGCCAGGGGTCGCACGGGGCAAGCTAGGGGTCGCAGCCGCAACCCCTAAATCATGTCTATGGTGGATGCCGAAAAAGAGAAAACTTACACAAAAGTGTAAGTTTACCTTTGTGAAACAGGCCCTCACACTGCAGATCTTGTGTCTAAGGCAAAGAAAGAGGACATGTATTTGAAAATGTAATCAGTAGGACAAAAAATGACAAAATGTTAATTTGCTTCTTGCTTTTGTGTGCAAAGTTCCTTTCGTGAATATGGGCCCGATTCACAATAGGAATTTTAAATCTGCACTTGTAGAAGTACTATTCATCACAGATGAAGATTTAGGATTTACCTTTACTCACAAAACTTAGCAGTAGTACTCATGGAATATTGCGCCATGTGATGTTTTTCCTCAATGTGTCATAGCACATCATGCACATTATGGAGTTACTCAGCCATTTACTGTAGTGCACACTACTACATTACTACAGCAAAACCCCAGCTATATCCAGGGTGGAGATAGGTGAGACTGGAATTTGCAAATGCCAACAAGTTTACAAGGGAGGCTTTCACAAACTTGCAATGGAAACCACGCCTTGTTCCTCCCACACCTCTCTTGTTGAATGGAGCTTACTACTGCATAATTGTATGTGCTTGTGGTCGAGAATTACACAGTTGTACAGCCCTTTATGCCTGGCAGATATCCTTTTGTAGATAGCTTTCGAGCGTAAATGAGCCCTTTTATGGCTGTAACATAGTAAGTCTACAATAGTAAATGGTGTTGTGAAGCAAGCCTGCTATTTTGAATTCTAATCTTCTTTACTAGCATTCATTTACAATGGAAAGTTATGATGTGTTCTTACTTGGTCTATCACATTTTAATGTGCAGGGATTCTAATGTATTCCAATAAATATTGCACCAATCAGAATCCCTGACCCACACCCTGATTACATATTTATTTATCCAATGCTTTCCTGACAATACACTAATGACATTTCTTTTAATCGAAATTCCATATATTTAATCTGTTGTATCTAGCATGTTTGCTGGGTGTTACAGTGGAACATCAAATGTCACTGTGATAGCATCCATCTGATCTCTCATTTTCACATCTTCATCTTCCATGTGCATGCAAGGTGAAATAAGAATCAATTTAGAAGGCAGAGAAGAAGGGACAAATTATTTTAGTTGGTTCATGTTAGTTCTGGCTTACATTTGCTAGAGAAGGCATGCATGGCTCCTTCTGCAGTTCTCTATTGCAAAATAGATTTATTTGGTGCCAAACATGTGTCAGCAGTTTCCGCAAAAGTGGCACTCTTGTGTATTTGGCAGTGCACCCTATGTAAATGAGAAAATCTTCATCGGCCCATCATATGTTTCCGTAAAGGAATAACAAAATGTGTACACAAAGGAGATGGTCGACATTTTGTGCCCCAACTTTTCCTTCATCCATTGAGTGAGTGGCTTTTGTTGCAAGGATTCTGTTTGGAAACAGAACTGTTACTTGGGAGAACAAGACATCAGAATGTAGGGACTGAGTCTCTCTACCACATCAGTACCAGTAGGCTCAAATTAGACTAGCTCACAGTGCCTCACCTGCACTCCTTACCTTGCCAGAGTAGCAGGTGATTTTGGCAAACCTGGAACATGAACTTGCAGTTCCCAAGGGAACAGTGGAAGCAGATCATTACCTTTCGTTCTCACTCATGCATGTTCATAGTAAACAGAAGAAGGACACAAAGGAAGTTTATATACAATATATTTATTGAAATGATCATAGTCTATTTTGAAGCAGGTTTGCTGTGATTAGTAAACAGAAAAGAAAAGTAATCAACATTACTAACAGGCTGTAAATAATGAATAAGCCAACCATGGCAACTAATATATCTATCTAGGCCTACCCTCACAGGGTGAGCAGAGGGATATTAGTGATCTCTGGTATTAGCACCAAACCCTATACCTGGTATGTGTGGTCAGGTGTTCCGCATCATAGGTGTAAACTCAGTTTACGCTAGGCTGCTGTCTCCATTCCAAGACTGGTCTCTCTGCTGGAATTCTCCCTTCTAACCTCAAAGTGGCCAATCCACAGTTTATATTATGCGAACCGGTGTGTTAAAAAAATTGCAGCTGTGCTACTGTTTTGGGTCTAAACAGTTAGGAGATGTTGCTGACCGGGCACAGTAAAACATGTACACCATGTTGTTCGACCTTATACGAAATGTTCAGACTAAATCCCAATAAGATTGACTGAATAACAAATAATATGTGCAGCGTATTTCTAAAATAATATCATGTCACAAAAACAAATGTATTGTGTGTGGTTGTGTTAAGCAAAGACAGCCTAAAGCTGCTAATACATGCAACCAAGGAACAACCACAGTGGGCTTAGAAGGGGAAATGCTACAGCTCCTCCTTGGTTGGGAAAGTAACTTAGCGACCAACAAAATAATAAAACACAAGCACAAGCTAAGCAAATTCAATGCGAATTGTTATACAAAATGTTTTTTAATCATATCATTAAAATTTAACATGAGAATTTGGAAAATGTGGCCAAATTAAGGTGAGACGGAGGCTCCCAAGATCTCTTCCACTAGATGAATATTTGGTGAATCCAGAACAGATTCTGTCTCTGCAGACGACGATTCCACAATTGCCTCATTTCAAAGCTCCAAAGAGCAGACATGAACTTTGTTATCAGCCAACGCTGAGGAAGTAGCCTGGCAACCTTCATCCATGTCACTCGAGCTAGAGTTCTGCATTCCTGGTGTTGAGGTACCCATCTTCCCTGGAGGGAGTGGCTCGTACCATGCATCCTGAAGCAGTGGCAAGTTAATGGGACAACTCCGAGAATGGGTCATTATCGGACTCATCAGCAGGTTCATGTCCACAGGCGAAGGCAATTGCAGACCCAAGAAAACATCCAGTGTCCTTTCGAATGGGCACCATAGGCAATGAAACAAGGTCTGTACGCAGGTAAACCAGGCAGGTCGGATTGACAATGACCAGTCATTGTTCAGTTCCTGGATCATTGTGACTCCCAAGAGACATGTCACTATGCGTGATATCGATAACAGACAACACAATGTTATTCAACTTATAAATGCAAGAAGATGTATTAATACTATTATCAACAACAGCAAGTACTTTAGCCAAATTATCTTGCTCAATTTGTCATAAACATGCAGCAGCTTCCATTTGTGATAGTTTTCAAATTTCATTATGTGTGGCATAAATAAATCTTTTTGAACGCGGAGACTTAGGACTCAATAAAAAGTCTGATAAGTCCATGTCTTTCAAAAGGAGAGCAAGATGTTGTTTTACTACAGACAGTGTGGAATGTTCCAACCAATGTTGGTACAATTTCTCTACAAAATAGGTGGTGACAATACCTTAGTGTTGAGAGTTGGAATAAATAGGGTCGGGTCTGCTTGCCTAAAACCCCGGAGTGGAATTATAAAAACAAGCATAACAACTATTTATGTCCACTCGTCACAATAGCCACCCATTTGGACCTGAAAGTGTGGAGTTAAATGTTCCATTCAGTAACATGCTATCGAGTTGCTCTTCAGTGTAATTTGTTAGATGTTGCCAATTGTCAAATCAGGCTATAGAAAGAATATTTGGTGCATTCATGTCTTTAATTTTTGCCAGTACTAGACAAGGAGTCTGATGGACTGTATCATTCAGAAAAATCATTTGTGTAGGAATTAAGCAGGCACAAAACAAGATGTCTATCCCCTAAATTTGCCAAGATTTGGTACCCCAAATTGATTTCATTTCAATGGAATCTTTCCAATAATCATAGCTTTTCATGGCTAATTGTGTGACAAACAAGTCTGTATATATTAGCTTGATTTGTGTGAGCATATATTTATTTGGTGGTCTAGGGACAAGTTTAAAATAAAAATATTTCAGTTCTAATGCATCGTGTCCAGAATAATGTGTGAATTTATCCCTATATGTTTTGGAGCTTCCTTGTGGGGGAGTACGACAATGTTCTCATTGTGTATAATTAAAAAGTCTGCATTGAACACTAGCTAGATGCACATAATGAAGTCCATAATGATGGTAACAGAACGTTTCACCATAATCAGCAGAATTTAAATACAGGTCGTCTGATTCGAAAACAGTGTAGTATTCCAGCGCCGAGAGCATGGAGTTTACAGTCTTAACATCCCATTAATTAGAATGTAACCCAGGAACAAAAACATCACCCACAGAAACCCTAAAAACATAAGGTATTTGCAGAATTTCTGTCGGTCTGAATATATCGTAAGGCACTTTATCCCAAACAATTCCATCAGTTACTGGAACAGCTGACATTTTCACAAGGGATAAGTCTCTTTTAAGCTTACGTGAAGATGAGTGAGGTGTTAACACCTCTTCGAACAGTTCTGTGGCAGAGCATTCTGGGAGGTAATGGCCATTTATCAGCAAAAAGAAAACAGTCACCAATTCAATCTAAGCAAACAGAAAAACCAAGGAAAGTGTTATCCAAACATATATCCTAGGAGGGACCAGATAAGTGTGTTTCGCGTATGAAAACAGAACATAGGCCCGTGTAAGTGGAATGTCTAAAACGGAGAAACTGTCAGAAGAGTCACATGAAAAATCAACTGTTCCCACATAATAACCAGAAGCGATTAATTGAAAACAGGATCCACAAGTACAATAAGAGAACCAGTAAAGTCCACGAGAGGTGGATCAGTTGAAACGACATCAGCTGCAATAGACATAGTAGTAAGTATAGTGCTTTCTTCAGTCATGTGGCTGATATTTGTAGCGGTATTGGGAATCAACTGAAGTTCATTCTCTGCCCCTCCCCACACCCAGGTGGGCAGAAATAGCTTTGATGGTGCTCACAAGCTGCAGAGTAATTTCCTGTATGGTAGTGAGAGGAGTTAGGAAACTACCAAGGACTCCCCCTGGCCTACTGTTTAGAATCAGCCACATGATGTAACTTGATGTGCTCAATGGAGATAAAATGATTGTCTTTAGAATCAGCAAGTGGTGGCAAGATTATAGTTCTTGAATCTTGAATGCCAAGGACTGGCACCGGTGCTCAGTATGATGGGCCAAATTCTTTCTTTCCACAATCCATTCTCGAACGAGATCCCCAACTTGTGGAATCAAGCTAGATGCTGCTGGCTGCGCCTTGATTCCTGCAGAGTCAGACGTCTTCAACTGCTTTGTTGATTGGCCATCACAGATGTTTTGTAAGTCCTGTAAGGCAGCACAACGATAATTTACATCAAAGGCCGTCACAATGTCTGGACCGTCAAGGTCTGCAATGTACATTTTAATGCCAAAAAAAACCTCATTTGGGGTTTGGCCACCAAGAGAACTTTTAAGGAGATTATTAAGTGCTTGTTGTCCCCATATAGGTGGTGGATCCAACTACGCCCTGTACCTAATACTCTAACTGTTAAGGACTGCTTTAGGTCAAAGTTCATCCTCTCCACAATGGAATTGCCATCAGGTCGACATGGTGAAGAGTAATGAATCTCTACACCCAGGGAAGCCATAGAATCCCTATATACTTTCAAGGCGAAAGCAGAGGCCATGGTCCGAGTGGAATGTAGTGCATGCATGTGTTCTGATAAAGACTTGTAGTTCTTTAATAACAGTGCGAGCATCAGTCGGATGTTGTGGCTACATCCAGAAGAACCTGGAGCAAGAATCAACTGTAACTAGGATAAATTTCAACGCTCCATCTCAATTAAGAGGACCACAGTGGTACAAGTAAATGCTGCCAAAATGTTTGTTAGAAATCAACAGGTGTGTCTGCGGTGGATGAGCCACTGTGGAAGATTTAATTTGTTGACAAATGTCACCACAAAGGACATAATTCTTAGCCTTTTTGTATAAGCCAGTCCATACCGTTGCTGTAGCAACAAAATGGTGTCTGCCACACTGGCATGTGCAGAAGCAATACCTTCATTCGCAGCTATCACTAATGCTAGCCTGCAGTTTTTGGTTGGGAATCAAACGATCACCAACTTTTGGAATTGTAACAAAGGGAGTGTTTTATTTACTTAAATGATATGTGTATTTAGTCGGAAAACCCCTAGGTAAAGGGGTGTAGCATTAATGGCAGAAAATATATATTTGTCTACCCTCGTTTGAGAATGAGAAATCACAGCAAGTGTTGCAGTCACAACTACAGATTTGGCAGCTTCATCTGCCAAAGAATTCCCTACAACATGTGGTCCCACACATTGATGACTCAAATCTTTAAGGTCTGCCACCTTCACCCAAAGCTTTTTCTGCATTGCCCTTCGAATCTTTGAATCCATTTTGGTGCCAATAATGCAAATTGTTGTTAAAAGACTGAACACAGTAAAAGTATGGGGAATTCTGGATCCATATTTTCTTGTGCAAGTAACAAGGCTTTTAGTTCAGCTAACTGCGGAGTGCAGTTCCCTAAGGACTGTGTGTGAGTTTTTTGTGGTTGGAATTTTCTGTCCAACATCACACCAAGAACGGTGGCAAACGCCGCTGAATATTGGTGCTTAGTACGTACAGCAGGTTGGGCTGAACCATCACTATAAATAATGTATTTATACTGTTCAGAGGAAAAATATTGCTAGGCATGGGATACACATGCTCTTATTGAAGAAACTCTTGCGTCTGTAAAGACAGGTCAAAGACGAAGTCTACATCAACAGCTGTCAAGGATGTTGCCCATTGTATCCATTAGGATGGAGGGTTTTAGCATTAGGAACACTAGCTTCTGTGGCAGCCTCTAAGGCTGGAATGGGAGTGATCCCAAAAATGCATTTTCCTTGGGCATGTGGCTGCTCTTTAAGCTTAGCCATCTGCACTGCAGTCAGTATTTTTTCAGTGGACGCAAAATGCATTATCGTAATGGAATATAAATGCGATTTATATGCAATCTGCAGTGTTTCACCTTCGTTAAAGGTGATACAGGTAAAGCCAATGGCACCCGCAATTATACGGATGAGTGTTTACATGTATTTAAATGTGTATGTAAGTGTTGTGTTGCAAGCAAATCAGATTGTAGTGATCTGAATATGTCTGTATGTTCCTTTTAAAAAAATTTTTTTTATTAGCCATCAGTTAGATACATTAGACATACATAACACAGAAAAATCAATATATATGTTGTCTTCAAAACACAGAAAAAAAGAGCACAATAAAGAGAGTATTAAGAAATACAATGACCAATGCTTTGCAGCTATTGACATCAAACAGTCTATTGTAAACCATATGAAAACTAGTCCCACTGGAGACACAACCAAACCCTTTCAAATTTTGTCCTTGAGCGTGGACCCCTAGCTTTTGCTAAGGCCAATTCCATTTCAAATACCCCCCTCAACAATACCCAAAATTCCGTAATTTTCAGACTCTGTGTTTGGATCCATGACCTGGCAATACATAAACGAGCACATACTATAATAATCGAAACCATAGACTTCGGTACTTTGCCCGGATCGGCTACTGTCCCCAATAAGATTTCTTTCTCGGTTAAATGAATATCATTACCTAATAACTTACTCAGCTCGAGGGTAACCTCAACACAGAACATGTTCAGCTTTGGACATGTAACAAACATGTGTCGAAGATCAGCGGCATATTTATTACACTTCGGGCAGCATGATTTAGAAGAAGCGTGAGTCGTAGCTCACTTAGAAATGACCTCTGGGGTGTAGTACAACATAAACATAACCCGATGTTGCTGCAACTTTAAATTGATAGAGGTAACTGCAGTATTCAATATAACCAGTGATTCATGTAATTCATGTAATTCCTCTTTTGTAATATCAGTTACAAAAATCCGATTTAATTTGACTACAATCTGTAAGCTATCATCTTTAGCAGCCGATAAGAATCTCTGGTAAACTTTCCCAATACAGCCCCGACCAGAAATCTGAAAAATTGCACATAATACCTCGGTTGAACAGGGTAGAACTGATAAACCCTCTCCATGAATAAAATAATCCCTGACTTGAAGGTATTTAAAAAACGAATTATGTGCTACCCCGAATTCTTCTTTCAGTGATGCAAATGATCTAAAACCTTGCTCATCGTACAGCTGCCCGAGCTGTGTTATGCCGCAACGTTGCCACCCTCTCCCCACAGAGTCAAAAAATATATCCGACAGTCGCGGGTTACCCCAAAGAAAAGTAAATTTGTGCAATTCTGGTAATGCATAAGCTTTGCATATATTTTGCCAAATCCGGGCAATATGTCTGATTATCTTAAAGCGAACCCTTTTATAGTAATTTGTGTCAGCCATTTTGTACAACACAAACCCCGTGTTTAGGCCACAGGCCAGCTGGTACGCAAACCAGATCTTGCCCACGCCTGGCCCCTTAAGTAAGCTCTGAATCCGATTTACAAAAGCGGCCCAAAAATAAGCTTTGAAATCTGGAAGCTTGAAGCCACCTTGTACATATGTTAGCTTAATAAGCCTGAGAGCTCTCCTTGCCCGCCGGTAACCCCATATATAACTGCCTATAGCACTGTCTAATCGCTTAAAGAATGACATGGGAACCCTCAATGGAATAGTACGAAAAAGATAGAGAAACTTCGGTAAAATGTTCATTTTTACTGCGTTACACCTCCCAATAATAGTAAGTGGCAACTTATGCCAACTGCGCATATCTGCAACAACCTTTTTGAGCAGAGGCTCGTAGTTTAATGTAATAATATCCTCAATGTGAGAGCTGAGACAGACTCCGAGATATGCAGCAGTTCTAGTAATTCCTAGCGAGAGTGGGGCTGATTCAGGATCAAAATTTAAAATTGATTGTGTCTTATTTAAGTTAAGCTTGTAGCCCGAAAAAGACTCAAAACGCTGAGCCTCTTGAGTTATCACAGCCATGGTTTCCACCGGTTTCGTGGTGTATACAGCAATGTCGTCTGCATACGCAGTGACTTTTAAAACCATGCCATTAAAAGTTACCGGAAAAATAAGAGTATTGTGGAGTAAATGCCTAATAAAGGGCTCGATGTAAAGAGCAAATAATAGTGGGGATAGCGGGCATCCCTGCCGCATACCCCTCTGGATACTAAAAAAGGAAGACGCAAGGCCATTGAGCCGAATAGCAGCGGTTGGTTTGTAATATAGTTTCTGTACCGCCGAGATAAACCTCCGGCCGAGGCCTAAAGATGACATTGTGTGCCACAAAGACCCCCAGGTCACTCGGTCGAAAGCTTTCTCGGCGTCCAACATTAGTATCCCTATCTGCTGGTCTGAGTAACCGGCTATATCAAATGCAGCAATAGCTGTGTTAATGTGTGCAGCTGTATCCCGACCCGGAACAAAGCCGTGCTGTTGTTCAGATACCAGTAAATGGGTCAGAGGAGCTAGACGAGAAGCAAGAAGTTTTGAAAAAAAAATTGCGTCTGCATTGATTAGAGATATTGGACGGTATGAGCTCCTATCCTCCACAGGTTTCCCCTTTTTTAGAAAGACAATGATATTAGTTATATTCCAGGAGGCGGGCGCATCCCCACCAGATAGTAATCCATTAACCAGCTCTAAAAAAACCGGGACCAGTATATCCTTGAAAGTTTTATAAAACTCAAGAGGAATGGTGTCTTCGACAACTGCTTTGCCGGAAGGTAATGCACTAATTGCTAAGAAAATTTCTGAAAGATCCGCGTTTCTGTCCAATTGATCAGATTGAAAGGAATCCAAGACAGACAATGCGCTTTCTTGTATGTACTCAATAGCTATTTGCTGATTAAAACTGGCCGAGTCACTATAGAGATCAGCGTAAAATAGTCTGAATTGCTCTATTATATCTTGTGATTTAGTATAAACTAATCCATCTGCTCCTTTAATTTGCTTAACATATGATTTGGCCCTCTAATCTGCAAGCTGATAGGCCAAGACCCGTCCAACCCGTTCTCCATATTCATATTGTCTTGTTTTAAACGTATAAAAACTATTAGTACCTCTATCCTTGAGCCTTCTACTAAGCTTAGCTCTTACTTCAATAAGCTGAAGCTAGTTCAATGATTCACCAGCATCCTTAAGAGCAATTGCTCGAGCATGCAACTGCTCTAATTCAGTGTACTGCCTATGCTCATTCTCTACCATACTTGCATTAAGCCGATTCTGCTTAATGATGTATTGAAGTGTTGCCCCTCTGACATATGCCTTCAGACAATCCCAGACTATTGCGCAAGATGCAGTATGTTGATTGTTCTCTATGTATTCCCTCAGCATTCCTTGCATATAAGTTACATAGTCAGGATTGCTAAGGAGGTGCCTGGGAAATGAGAATTCCTTTAATGGCTCTTTAGCCTCAAACTGAAAGTATGCAGTAAACATAATTGGGTTGTGGTCTGATGTAACTTTCGGGCACACCTCCATAGAGGAATTTTCCAGCATAGCTTTATTAGTGAAAATCATATCAATCCTGGAATATTGTTTGTGCGGATTTGAGGAAAAAAGCGTACTCTGGTATTGTAGGATAAAGTTTTCTCCAGACGTCCTCCATCTGATGTATGTGCAGTAAGTCGTATATAGCTGCCCTCATCTGACCCATTCAAACTCGTGCTGCAGTATTCGTAGTGTCAATTTTTTTTAATCTAAGATGCAATTAAAATCTCCCATAACTACTGGATCCCCAGCCCATTCCAGTAGTTCAGAGCACAAAAAAGAGATAACCTCAGGGCAGTCGACATTAGGGCCGTAAACCATACATATCGTAACCTTGCGACCAAAAATCAGAAGTTGGGCAATTGCCCATCTTCCCTTGGAATCGGCTAAAGTACGCAACACTGATATTGTACATTGTTTAGACTTCAATAAAGCCACCCCATGAATAGATGCTGACTGTGAGGTGCACACAATCATGTCATATCCAAGTTGTTTAAAGAGGGTTCTATCATTAAAAGCCAGGTGCGTTTCAGCGAGCCCAACTATATGAGGTTTAAACAACTTAAGTTCTTCTGCGACCAAGCGTCTGTATGTTCCAATGCCCAATGAGAACTGGAAAAATCAGAATGAATCAATTCATATAATGATTTAATGCTTTGTGCACAATCAGGGATGTAAGTGCTGCCAAAATTAAGGAATCCTAACAGAGATTGCAGTTTCTGTAAAGTGTTTGGAGGCTGCAGCAGAGCACACTTTTCTTGGAAGTGTGGTGCAAGGCTTTTTCCTTCATGTGTAAGTTCGTAACCTAAAAATAGGACACTTAGAAAGACTACATTCGATATCTTGAAGTTGAACTTGTAGCCAGATTTAGTGAATACCAGTATAATTATGCGATCCACTCTGGCCAAACTTGTGTTTAACTCATCAACCGTCAAGTAGGTATCATCTACATGGGACTATGTGTCAAGGTCAATATCTTGTAGAATTGACAGTATGCGGGCAGCAAACAGTCCTAGACTGTTCTTATACCAGATAGTGGGACGTGAAAAACACAGCTGAAAGCTGAGTGTCAGGAAAGCAATCCAATCTCTGCTTTCAGGCGCTATATTTTGGCAGTAAAAACCACTGGAAACGTCCAAGGTTGTTTTGTATTTTTTACGGACTATGGGGCACCTGCATCAAGTATTTTACCGGTTGCAACTGTTTGTGACTGGAAAAATGCCTTTTCCGATGCATGTACCTTTTTGCATTTGCAATTTTTTGCGATTACTTAAATTGCGAATGCATTTAGGGAATCGCAATTTGCGATTGCCTATTTGAGATGCATGTAGCATTTCCTAAATGCAAATGTGCATATATGACTGTTTAAATATCTGTAGTCTAAGACTATGTGATATGAGTAATATGGTTTTAAGAAAGGAAAAAGAGAACTATTCAGTTGAGAGACATTGGGTTTTATTACTCCCTGGTACTCCAACTGGGAGAATATTTCTCTAGCGGGTGCTTTAGCATCCCTCTTTATTGGGTATTGTGGTTGCACTTGTGGGCTGGACCATATGGGCATTATATGATGAGGAGAATCCTTATCCCAGCCAACATGATTGTGATATAAAGCTGGGGCTAGTGCAAGAGCCCATTCTGCTGCATAGGCTTGTTTGACTTTGTCTGGGACAAACCAGAGAAAGACGGAAGTATTACATTCTCACCTTGTTGGGATGTTTGGACAAACTGCGAGGGCTGATTGACCTCTGCTAGGAGAATGTCATATGAAGAAGTTACATTTTCTCAGAATATTACTCTAAAGGTGCACTGTATTTCATGCTCAATTTGTATTTCCAAATGATATAATCTGTCTTGAGGGGCTACGCACTTGTCTGGGGTTTCAATTGTAACAAAGTTATCAATTGCTGCAGCTGTCAGAAACTCCTGGAGATTCCGGCACACTATAGTGACTTCTGCCATTCTCTCAAGGAGAGTCACTGCCCACAGTGACGGCTGCCTCAGAACGGGAGCGGTAGGGTGAGGAATGGATAAAAAAATAAAAGATTTACTTATTTTCACCGAAGCGCTGTTGCATGCCTCTCCTCTGTTCTCTTCATCTGCTGGCAGCACTGGAAGCACCCAGGCTCCAGTACTCTCCCAGCCAATCATGACGCTGCATGAGCAGCGCCATATTTGGTCTGAGCAGCCCGTTTGGCCTCTTAGGCAGTGCCTGGGAGCCTGAGGTGCAACGCAGCCCAGTGGAGAACATGCTAAGGGGCCGATTCCGATCTCGGTCGGAAGCTCTCCGAACGGGATCCGGCCGGAAAAAGTACGAGCCGGACGCGTTTTTTCTGACCGACTCGTACAGCTGTCCGACCGAGCGAGTACGATCCGAATGTACGCGTGTGTTCCGACTGAACCGTTTCCGGATCCGAACCGCTCCGACCGACTCGTACGGAAACGAATCGCACCACGCAATGGAGACGTAATCCGACCGAGCGAGTACGATGGACGCGTCGGACAGCCGGATCGAGTCGGAGCATCCGGCTTGAAAAAGCTCCCGGAGCCGGACTTGGGGGGTCCGTGCCGGACCCCCCTTCACCCGTAGTCGTACGAGTCGAACACAGGGGGGACCCAAGGGTCCACCCTAAACATGCATGTACGGTGCGAGTTGCACCAACGCGTACACACTGTAGGGGGCGCACTTGTTTGCGACGTACCCATTCAGTCACTGGGAGCCCATGTACGCGTCGTACGACCGGCTCCCATTGACTTCAATGGGAGTCCGACCGCATCATACTCGCTCGGTCGGACTGCAGGAGTACGGCTCGGTCGGAAAT
This sequence comes from Calotriton arnoldi, assembly GCA_963921515.1. Taxonomy (NCBI): domain Eukaryota; kingdom Metazoa; phylum Chordata; class Amphibia; order Caudata; family Salamandridae; genus Calotriton; species Calotriton arnoldi. The sequence goes on from CAWUFW010001548.1 coordinate 127,943, forward strand.
CTCTCCGGATCCGGCTCTAAGTGTCCATGGCGGTTTGGCCGGCCCAAGAGGGTACTTAGAGTGCAAACCACTCCTCACTCTACTCTGGCGTCACAGAGCCCAGCCCCCCCGACCTGGCTCCAAGTCCCACTTAGAAAGATAAAATGATAATCGTCCTGTTATTATAATTTTCTTTTTCTTTTTTGCACTACTGAAATAGCAGTGGGGCGACGCTCCTCCACCTTAGCGGAGGAGCCGCCACTGATTGTCCACCTCCTGTTCAGGAGGAGAATTCTCAGTGTTTTGTGGCATATTTTGCGGTTATAGTTGCAACCTTCTTTTTCTGAAATGAGGGCTTAAATGAGGAGGTTTTTACCTCTTTCTTTATTTTCACATCAGATGAGCCTTATGAGTCCCTCTACTGTTTCACGTACTCTTCCTGTCTGTGGTCAGAATGCCCTCCTCTCTTGTATTGTTTCTCCACTGAGTCCTGAAAGGATCGAGAAGGTCGTGTAGCAGAAAGCTGATACCTTTCAGGTGGCTTTTTTTGTGTGCAATCACGCAAATTATAGCGTCTGTCAGAGGACTCTGGAGGCGGAGATCCCCCTCGAGATTACGTTTTTTCCCATCGCTTTTTAACAAACTCCGGGTTAGGCTTGGCAGTCTCCTTGTCTGAACTAGGTTTGCCTAGTTGTGGTTTCTTGGGCCTGGTTCCCAAATGATTGCGTCCTTTAGACATATATACTTCATCAATAATTATAGGTAGCTCGTGTTCCAAATTGAGCGGTGTAATCTGTGCAAGCCATTGGTGTATAGCCAGAGAAGCCGCTTCACCTTTAATGTTAGACAGAATCATTGCGGACACTACGGGGACATTTTCCATTAGTTTCATCCCCAAATCCAGGACAGCAGCTGCCCCGCATTCATTCTGTATTTGTTCTAACACCTCCGGCAAGACTGACATAGACGGAGTACCATGTGTTATGGTATAGACTAGGCCTCTCCAACAAGTAGCTTCTGAGCTACTGGTAGCACTCCAGCTACCTGTAAGTAGCTCTCCTGTGTGCTGTCCAGCCTAATAAATTAGAAGATTTTGCTTGGCTGAATTATATTGGTATGACAAAATTGAGAAGAGATGAAAATGTGTGTATTTCCAGAACTCATAAGCTGATGTTTGGTGAAAAATGGTGGCAGTTTTAAAATATATTTAAAGGCAATATTTTAGTGATAAATCATGTGGTGTTGGGGAGATTTATTACCAACATTATTACCTTGGGGCCAGGGGCATTGCAGCTATGGCTGGTATGTATTACACATGCAATGCATTCCAAATTGACAAAACCCTGACAACCCTGCCTGATGCACTGATGTGATTAATACTGGAACTCTTGCATATGGTGGCCAATAATGTATTATTGTCCGATCACTTGTGGTCACTACTACAGTATTAATAATAATATTAGTAGCTCAGAATGATTTTCATTGAACATCAATAGCTCTTATTACAGAAAAGGTTGGAGACCCCTAGTATAGACAGTGGCAAAGAATGTACCCCAGTCCTCTAACTCACATGGAAAGAAGCAGCAGGCAGCAGGCCAATACAGCAAAGCAAGCAGCAAAGTGGCAGTCCCTCCTGGAAGCACAACAGCTATTCTTCCTGGTAAAATGTCCTCAGTTTCAGAAGTGTTCTGAGTATATAGTGTCAGAGGTCCAGTACCTATGCCCATTTTAGCCTTTGAAGTAGGGAGACTTCAAAGAAAGGTTTCTGTAGTGCACAAGACCCTGCCCTGGCTCCTGATACACTACGGGGGGTATGCAGCTCTTTGTGTGAGGGGAGGCACATCCCTTAGGTGCAAGTATCAGCTCCTCCCTCTGACTCTAACTCAGGAAGACCCGTCAGCCTGGTGATGGGCAATCAGGATATGTAGGGCACACCTGAGCTCCCTTTGTGTGTGACAGTCTAGAAGGAATGCACAAAGCCCTGCTGTCACCCAACCCAGACATGTATTCCAGAGACAGGTAGAGGCACAGACTGGTTAAAGTAAGGTAATGCCAACTTTCTAAATGTGGCATTTTTAGACCTGCAATTAAAAAAATACAACTTCACTAAGAGATGTGTTTTAAAATTGTGAGTTCAGAGACACCAAAATTACTCTTCCTATATTTTCACAATTGGAAGTTACACTTGTAAAGTGTTACAAGGCAGCTCCAATGCTAACCTATAGGAGAGATAGGCCTTGCTGTAGTGAAAAATGAGTTAAGCAGTTTTTCACTACCAGGACATGTAAAACTCAAAAGTACATGTACTACCTTTTAAATACATTGCACCCTGCACATGTGGCTACCTAGGGCCTACCTTGGAGGTGACCTATATGTATTAAAAGGAAAGATTTGGGCCTGGCAAGCAGGTAAACTTGCCAGGTCGAAATGGCAGTTTAAAACTGCACACACAGACTTTGCACTGGTAGGCCTGAGCCATGTTTTACAGGGCTACTCATGTGGATGCACAATCAGTGCTGCAGGCCCACTAGTAGCATTTAATTTACAGGCCCTGGGCATATAGTGCACTGTACTAGGGACTTATCTGTAAATCAAATATGCCAAGCATGGAGACACCAACTGCCATTACATTTTAGACACAGAGCACATGCACTCTAGCCCTGGTCAGCAGTGAAAAAGTGCACAGAGTCCTAAAGCCAGCAAAAACGAAGTTCAGCATACAGTCAAAACAGGAGGTTAGAAAGCAAAAAGACATGGGGAAACCACGCCAAAAGATACCAGGTCTAACACACAGCAAGGGCTGGAGGATTAGGGCTTTTCAATAACACTGCATTGAGTACAGAAAAGGTTTGATGGTATTCATTCATAATGAATACCATGGAACAACCTTCTTCCACTGTTAACTGAATACTTTATATTGAAATCAATTTCTCGTTTGTCTTCTCACTGGTATTCCCCAAAGCAGATTTAAGCATATTATTGGAAGTTTCACGTGGTCGGAGCTCTTACCATACATTGAACAGAAGGGGGCAAGTTCCCTTCCCTTTTACATAGTTAACTCTTCCTCGTATCAATGACTAGAAGGTTTTTTTATCAATTTCTCAACTGGCTTTAAATATCAGTGTGCCAATATGTACTGAGATATGTTTGAGAGCACGAAGAAAGTGATGATACTGCATTTATTTTGTTAGTCCTGTTGAGAATGGGAACAGCTCTGAATTTGATCATTTTAAAAGCAGATTTTCAACCTTGCTAGCTTCGAAGCTGCTGATATAGCTGTTTCTAAGCGTTGCCAGTTTCGGAACATATGGTGACAGGGCACCAGTCAAAAGTCACTTTTGTATCCCTAAGATGCAGTCTGACCACTTTTCAATTCCATGTATTGTTTTCATTGCAGGATTCAACCGAGGTGTAGTGCAACCAATCAATACTAAGAAAAAAAAGTTACTTTCTCGAAGAACTTTCCCTTTCAATCCGGTTAAGACTATTGTTAACATCTCAAGCTCCACTCCATATTTTCCTAACTGACCTAATTGGTGTGATGCAGGAAATTCATGCCTGAATTCAATTTACGTTAGTTACCCTTATTACTTTTAAGACTGTTATCAACGTTGACAATAATAAACTGGAAACATGTTGTACACCCCTAGCTACCCAATGAGAAACAATGAGTTAGAGTTTTAGGGCTTGATTCTCAAATTGTTTTGTATGACTAAGTGTAACAAGTTCTTGGTTTACACATTACTTGCTCCTGAATTTCCAGACCTAAGTCACACTGAATATACGGAAATAAACGTAGTGATTTGGGCTTTTAAGAAAGAAATGAAACTGGACCTTCAATGGTCACGATAAAATATCCTATATTAGGTAATGTGTACTCCATGGCTCACACTCCTGCAGGCAGGAAGCATTAAGTGTATATAGAAATCATAGACACATTTGAAGAGTTGTGACAGGCAGAGAGTCTGACTTCGGATATATTCCACCGAAAGAGCCAATTTGTTCACTCTGAAACCCTATCTCTTCCTTTCCAACATACACATCTGTTCACATTGGTCTAAATCTTCATAACAACTTATTGAGTTCATCACGTTCTGATAAAATTTGCCCTTGGTTTAGTCCTTCGTGAGTAAAGAATCCCAGCCTTATTTTCTAACAATTCTTGGCACCGGTTGTAGGAAACTGGCTCTATATATACTACACCAAAGTGAGGTATAGTGAGTATAGAGTCCAGGTGACCCCAGAGGTAGGCAGAGGTTAAAGTTAGATAGAACCTTACTCTCTATTTGTGGTAGAGTGGTCGAGCAGTAAGGCAGATTCAGAGGACAGTGTTAAGCATTTGATGTACACACTCAGTGAGGTCAAGCTCCTCAACCATGTCCTGTATGTCAATATTATCTTCACTAATAGCTGGGTTCTGTTTTTGAGGTATTCTAACAAAAACGTTCTAACCCCTCTACCCTTGACTACAGTGACTTTTTATTTTCTAAAATTCTAAAGGGACTTAAGCAAGGCCCTAACACGACTTTTAGTAGTTTGGTAAAAAATGCCAATTTGAAAAAATCAGAATTCTAAAGGCAATTTAAGAGTTCTGTCGTGTGATCTGGTAGTAACCAAGTAGTCCAACAAATGCAAGTTGTATATCCCACCGCTGATCCACCAATGTAGGAAACTGGCTCTATATATACTACACCAAAGTGAGGTATAGTGTGTATAGAGTCCAGGTGACCCCAGAGGTAGGCAGAGGTTAAAGTTAGATATATAACCTTACTCTCTATTTGTGGTAGAGTGGTCAAGCAGTAAGGCAGTATCAGAGGACAGTGTTAAGCATTTGATGTACACACTCAGTCAGCAAATGAATTCACACACTCAAGAACTGAACTCTAGGCCAATTGTTTTTGTATAAAAAAATATACAGTCGTTTTATTTTAGAACCAAGCAAGCCTGGCACAGCTAAGCATAAAATACTTTGCAATAATAAGTTGCTGAATATAGAACAGTTTGAAAATGCAATAGAAATTGTACTTTGTTTGATTTACAGGGGATGCAGTAGGTTGCAACACTTAGCAAATACAGTACATTGAAATGAATAGGTTTTTTCAGTAAATTACAGGTAAGTTACTTTTTACGTTACTTTTCTAACTCAGTGCTGGATACCTAGATTCAGCACTGGGACATCTCCTGCAAACAGGTAAGTAAATAAGTTTTGGTTATTCGTGCGATTTTTAAAGAATATTTTCAGATTTCAAATCTCCACACTTAGAAACTTTTTGGAGCAGTACATTGAAATGAATAGGCTTTTCTAGTAAATTGCAGGTGTTATTTTTCACGTTACTTTTCTAACTCAGTGCTGGATACCTAGATTCAGCACTGGGACATTTCCTGCAAACAGCTAAGTAAACACGTTTTGGTTATTTGTGCGATTTTTAAAGAATATTTTTGATTTTAAAACTCCACACAGAAACTTTTGGAGAAAAAGTGTCAATGTTATCCCATGGAGTAAAAACAGGTTATCGGTTTGTAGGTAAGTAATCGACTGTGGGAGTTAAGGTTCTTGGGTTAGACTCAGGGGTCCCCCAGGGTCAGTGATGCACTGTTGTTGCACCCTCAGCGGCACTAGGGCAGCCGGGTGCAGAGTGTTGAGGCCCAATGTTATCCTATGGAGGATAGGGGGTCTCCGGTTGGTGGCTGCTGGCAAGCAGGCCACTGGGTTGTGGGAGCAAAGCTCCTAGGGTTTAGGTCAGGGCAAATAGGGAACCAAATTAGCACCAAAGGTGCACCCTCAGCGGCACTAGGGCGGCCGGGTGCAGGGTGCTGTTTTGAGGTCGGGTGCCCTGTTGTTTTCAAAGGAGCGCCTCCGGTTAGAAGAACCACTGCAGGCTCGGGAACGAGGATCTTCTGGGTGCGACCACCACTTCGAGGGGTAAGTTGGGATGTCTCGGGTTGGTTAGGCACCGTTGGTTTGGGCACACAAGGCCATGGGGTGTCGGGTGCAGGGGTGCCTTGGGATGTCGGAAAGTCTTACCTGCTCTGGTCGCAGTAGAGGGGATCCTCTGGATTGAGGCTGCAGGCGTCGACTGGAGGCTTGAGGCAGGTCAGGAGTCGCCACATCTCGGGTCAGGATCGCCGGGGTGACCTCCTTGTGGTGTTTTTCCACTCGAGCTCGGGCCGGGTTTGGCGGGTGCAGAGTGGGCTGGATTCGCGGTATCCGGCCAGAGCCAGAAGCTGCAGTTTGAACAAGTCCGGTGTTCACGGGAGAAGCAGTCTTGGAAGTGAAGGCAGGCAGGTCCTCCGGGGTTATTGAGGTTGCTGGCTGCAGGACACACCGGGATTTTGCAGGAGCAGGTTCGAGGGGAGACAGGCCTGTAAGGCTGGGGCCAAGTCAGTGGGCGTCGTCCTCTTGTTAGCTCTGCACGGCTCTTCGTCCTTCTTCTTCTTTTCTTCTTCTTGTCAGGCTGGATCTGAGGAAGCAAGGTTCAGGGTGCCCCCTAAATACTAGATTTAGGGGCTTTACAGGTAGGTAGAGGGCAGGGACCAATGGGTCCCTTCCCTGGGGTGGGTACACCCCCTATCGTGCCACTCTCCAGTGGGAGGGGGGCAGAGGCCTGTCCCTGGTTGGTTGGGTCCCCCCATCCTCAAGATGGCGGGGACTCAAAGTTGTGCTTCACCTCACCTCCACCACCTGAGGGGTGGAGTTGGCAGAGGTGGTCACACCTCTTTCCCTCACTTGTTTTTCCCACCGGTTCTCCCACCCAAAGTGGGGGGTAGAACCAGTGGGGACCAGTTAGCAAATGGTCTGGGGAGGCTCACAAAGGTGGCATGCCTTTGAAGCTTCCCCTTTCGTGAACTCTGCCCATCCTGGGGGAGGAGGCTTGGCACCTCGTCCGAGGATGTGCATTGTTTCAGGCCCCAGAGAGCAGCAGGCTCTCGACCCAGGGGTCCAGAAACATGTCTGGTGGTGGCAGCTGAAAGCAGCCACTCAGCCTGGACACTAGTGGTGGGTTAGTTTTCAGGGGGCATCTCTGAGATGCCCTCTGTGTGCATTTTTCATTAAATCCCACACTGGCATCAGTGTGGGTTTATTGTGCTGAGAAGTTTGATACCAAGCTTCTCAGTTTTCAGTGTAGCCATTATGGTGCTGTGGAGTTCGTAATGACAAGCTCCCAGCACCATATACTCTTAATGGCAGCACTGCACTTACAATGTCTAAGAATGGACTGAGACACTGTAGGGGTACAGGGCTCATGCACCTGTACCCTCACCACTGGCATAGGGCACCCAGCTAGAGGGGTGACTGATCTATGCCAGGGCAGTGGGTTGTAGGCATGGCACACAGGGATGTGCGCCATGTCGACTCTTCACTTTGTTCTGCACCAAAACACGCAGCCTGCAAAGGCAGTGTGCGTGTGTAAAGGTACAGGGCCTCTAAGGGTGGCACAATAAGTGCTGCAGCCCTTGGAGGTCTTCCCTGGTCACAGTGTCCTGGGTACCTGTGGTACCAGGTGTAGAGACTAAGGGGGTGATTAGGATGTAGGGCGGATCGCCACCGCCCGCATAGCGGTGGCGATCCGCCTGCCATTTCCCTCCGCCCGCCACCCATTTCCCCCGCCATATTAGTATGGCGGGGGGACCCCGGCGGACAGAAAGACCGTCCGCCGGATTTCCGCCGGTAGGCAATCCGCCTGATTGCCTACCGGGCGGAAAAGGCCTGCAATATGGAAGTGGTGCCTTGCAGGCACCGCCCTCCATATTAGGATAATGGCGGTCACATGCCTTTCCATGGCGGAGACTCCGCCATGGAAAGGCATGCGGAGAATGCCTTTGGGGACCCGTTGCGGGCCCATTGGGGGGTGGGGGGCTGCACTTGGTACCCCCCAACATTGGCATGCACAAGGTGGCAGGCACCATGCGTTGCCTGCCACCTTGTGCATGCCAATGCACACAGTGCATTCCCAGCATTGTGGCGGGCTGTGCTGTGTGCACCGCCCGCCACAATGCTGGGAATGGAGGATGCCACCGCCACGGTGGCGGTGGCATCCTAATCGCTGGTGCGGGACCGCCGCACCACTGTCGGCCGGTCCCAGCACCGCTAGGGTGGCGGGCGGACGTAATACGCCCCCTAAATATCGAATTTTTAATATCGAAAGGACAAAATATTGAGTCCAAAATATCGAGAGGACAGAATATAGAAAAGACATAATATAGTTGGAAAAAATATCGACATATAGGTAAGTAATATTGAATGTCATTATATCGAATTTTATTATATCGCCTTTTTTTAAATTGTTTTATATGTTACTATATGTGTTAAAAATATATAATATTTTTTTAATGTATGTTACAATTTTTTTAAGGTAATGGATTTTATGTGAATACATTTTTGCGTATATTAGTTCCGTAGCGGGTTGTGGGTTTATAGGGGAATAGGGTGGGAAATAATTTAATTTACATTATAAAAATTAATAATTTATTAATTAATAATTTAGTTTTTAATAATTAATATTGTTTAATAATTTTTGCGTATATTAGTTCCGTAGCGGGTTGTGGGTTTATAGGGGAATAGGGTGGGAAGTAATTTAATTTACATTATAAAAATTTATAATTTATTAATTAATAATTTAGTGTTTTATAATAACTATTGTTTAATAATTTCTGCGTATATTAGTTCCGTAGCGGGTTGTGGGTTTATAGGGTCATAGGGTGGGAAGTAATTTAATTTAAATTAAAAAATTTTTTTTTTATTAATTAATAATTTATTGTTTAATAATTACTATTGTTAATTAAGTTAATTAATTTATCATTAAATATATAAAAAGTGAATAATAATCTTTTTTAATTAATTGATAATTATGTACATTGTTTAATTTTTTTATTAATTAGTAATTAATTACATATTAATTATTAAAAATTAAGGTGTCCATTACGATACCGGGCGGTAAAAAATCCGCCATCCATCATAGCGGGAAAAATCCACCCGCCTACACCGTCTGAATACCGACCCAGCAATTACGATGCCGCAAGCTCAAAACCGCCAGCGGCGGTAAAAACGCAAAAAATACCGCCCGCCCATGTCCGAGTCGAAGTCTATCCGCCCGCCACGGACGGAAAGACGCCCGACAACATGAAACCGCCCGCCCTGACGACCGAGACACCACCCGTGAAATTACGATCGCACCGACATGACCGCGGAAAACACACAAATACACCGCCCGCCAGCGCAAACAACGCTGATGAAAATGGACACGGCGGAAGCCCTGGCGGCCACGTCCCTGCACAGAAATCATCCGCGGACCCAAACAAACGCACACAACATGGCCAACAAGTCCACACAGCAACCCACGCACAAATACACAAACACAGTACACATCCCGATAACACACCCCCTGGACAAACAAATAAACTACAAAGCCCAGAACACCACCCACAACACACCTGAAAACAACAGACCATCATGACACACCCACATAGGTAAGTACAAAAGCAGCACCTTCACAGACCACAACCCCTTGCAACATTACAAAGCAAAGCAGAGAGGAGAGGAGAGGACACAGTGACACAGCAAGGACAGCAGCACACCACAGATACGCACACATCACACCCACCACCACCACCAAACACCAGCACCACAAACCCCCTGCACATCACACACCACACACCGCACCAGCACCACAAACACCATGGCATCACACAGAATGCCCAAATTCACTTCCACTGAGCTGACGGTCATGGTCGACGAGATCATCAAGGTGCACCCACAAATCTATGGCAACCAGGTCCAGCACACACCACTAGCCACCAGAAACAGAATGTGGAACAGGATCGTAGACCAGGTCAATGCAGTCGGGAACGTTCCACGAAACAGAGGAGAAATTAACAAAAGGTGGAACGACCTCAAAAGCATGGTCAAGAAGAAGGAGAGCAAAAATCGAGAGCTGGCTGCCACGACTGGCGGAGGGAATCCCGCGCATTTCAAGACCTTCAAAGCGTGGGAGGAGAAGGTGCGAGTCATCATACATCCGGAAATCCTCACCGGATTACCAGGGGGAGTGGAGGCTGGTAAGTACGAACAAATGTATACCAGCACACCGATATGTACTCACATGCACCACCACTATGCCATAGCTCCGAGGGACAAACACCCCCATGTCCAGTACACAATACACAACACATCACTCACACATGCAACAGGCACCACCACACACACAGCCCAAACCTACCAACTAACAAAACCATGGGGGCATGTGTACACTCAGCCAGCCACGCAACTACCACCAGATCCCCTAGTACTCCAGAAGCGCCACAACGAGCACCCCCCACACCCATGTGTCCGCCATAGCTGCACTAACCGACAAGTAACAGGTAAGTAGCAGGAACACAAAGTGCAGTGGCTCGGAGGGGGACAGCTGAAGTACAACACACACCAGGCCCCTAGTCCCACAGCACAGCAAGGTGGAGCACCCCCACACCCACACCCATGTATCAGCCATAGCTGCACTAACCGACAAGTAACAGGTAAGTAGCCATAACACAAAGTGCAGTGGGTCGGAGGGGGACAGCTGAAGTACAACACACACCAGGCCCCTAGTCCCACAGCACAGCAAGGTGGAGCACCCCCACACCCACACCCATGTGTCAGCCATAGCTGCACTAACCGACAAGTAACAGGTAAGTAGCCATAACACAAAGTGCAGTGGGTCGGAGGGGGGACAGCTGAAGTACAACACCCACCAGGCCCCTAGTCCCACAGCACAGCATGGAGGAGCACACCCCACACCCACACCCATGTGTCAGCCACTGCAGTGCACACCGTCAGCCGACAGGTAGACATCTCACCCCACAACAAACGGTGTCAGTGGGTGTCCAGCCATCGCCACTACGAACAACACCGCCCCCACCCCCACAGACCAGCAACATGGACCACCCCTCCCGCCCATAACCATGTGGCATCCATTGCATTGCACGCTCAAAAACAACCGGTAGGTGGGAAACTGGACAGGGCGGGGTGTCGTGAGGCATGAGGACTGTATTGCGACCAATACATGGGACATGTCACGTAGCAGAGGAACACGCAGCACTGCTCCCTGTCACAACCATGTGAACAATGTGCACACGGACATGAACCACAGAGTCACACCCCACATGACCCATCACAGACACAGCAACACCCAAGGAGCCACGTCTGCATGCACAAGTCACACTGATTACAGAACCACACGGCAGGCACTGTGCAACCCATCACACACAACAGCAACACCATCGAAGTCCTGTCCATGTAGCCCTTACTGCATGATAACCACACACCCTACAACTACGCCCATGTAAGACAAACCCCACTAGACGTAACAGCGTGGAACCAAAAAAATGCACACAAACACCACTGGACCCATGAGACACACAGGCACACAATGCACATACAACATACCATCCATCTCATCCATCAGCCCCAGTTACATGAAAGGTATGTCATCCGAACAGCTGGTCCCCATACAGTAGTCACGCAAAGAAACATGCCCATGACAAATCATGTGCCCGAAGTGACTGAAGCGCACGTCACACTGTGAGTAACAACACACATAACATAGCCAACACCCCCAAGAGCACTGCATTGATGCACATGGCAGAGGGCAGCACGCACACCAAGGATTTGGCCCATCTGCAATACGTCGTGTGACACACAACCATCACTCAGTCATAACAATGCGTCCAATGTAATGTCCATAAATCACAACAGACAGCAGATATGCCGGGTATGTCAGACATACACCCACCTTAGACCATGCACTGTCATGTTGCCACAACACATGACACGTTCTGCACCCATAGCTCACAGTATGTACCCCAAAAGCATAGTTCATCTCAAAAGCGTTTCAGGGGGCTGTACCCCCTTTTGCCATCTGCGTTTCTAAGCGTTCCATTTGACCCCCAAAAGCATAGTTCATCTCAAAAGCGTTTCAGGGGGCTGTACCCCCTTTTGCCATCTGCGTTTCTAAGCATTCCATTTGACCCCCAAAAGCATAGTTCATCTCAAAAGCGTTTCAGGGGCTGTACCCCTTTGCCATTTGCGTTTCTAAGCGTTCCATTTGACCCCAAAAGCATAGTTCATCTCAAAAGCGTTTCAGGGGCTGTACCCCCTTTTGCCATCTGCGTTTCTAAGCGTTCCATTTGACCCCCAAAAGCATAGTTCATCTCAAAAGCGTTTCAGGGGCTGTACCCCCTTTGCCATCTGTGTTTCTAAGCGTTCCATTTGACCCCCAAAAGCATAGTTCATCTCAAAAGCGTTTCAGGGGCTGTACCCCTTTTGCCATCTGCGTTTCTAAGCGTTCCATATGAACCCCAAAACCATAGTTCAAACCAACCTCCATGATGGGTCTGGAGCCCGCATACACCAGAGCCACAAAATGTAGGGGTACAGCAACACACCCATTGGCATTGCTAATCCGTCCCATGCCACATGTCCACATCACACAGTCCCATTGCCTAGCCCACGCAACCACAAATAGTACAGCCACACACACGCCTCTGGGAAACCAGTGCACGACAGTGCACGAACTGTGAATGTCAGACAACTTATACATACTTTGCCAGGTGCAACACAATAACATGTCTCATTCTCCCCACAGGTGCCAAACTGCTGGATGCTGGAGAGGGAGACAGCAGCCAGCACAGCCAGCCTGCAAGCCCCCAACATGGACTCACGGATGTGGAGGATCTGTCCTCCTCTTCGGACACGGGCCACCCAGCAGGCCCATCTGGTGTGGCAGGGCCCAACCGCTCCCCAGGCCCTCTCCTACCCACCAACCCATCATCCAGGGCTGCTGACCACTCACAGCCCCCTGCTGCCACTGTCGTTGCGGCCACTCCCACGGTCGTTGCGGCCACTCCCACTGTCGTTGCGGCCACTCCCACTGTCGTTGCGGCCACTCCCACGGTCGTTGCGGCCACTCCCACCGCCGCAACCACCACCATCGCCGCAACCACCACCACGTCTTCACTGGCCCCAGCCCCAGCGCAAGTGGTGGTCCGGCCGACTAGGTCCACCCTGGGAGCCAGAGCGAGGACCGTGGTGAGCAATGTGGCTAGTGGGCAGGCCGGTGGCAGCAGTACTGGTAGGAGGAGCAGGGTCAGGCCAACGCCAGCCGTGCCTGGGAGCCATGCCCTGCTTCAAATGGCCAGAGTCCTTGGGGCCTATGAAGAGGCCCAAGGACAATGGGCCAGGTCGGCTTCCGACACGCGGGAGGTCCTAGGGGTGTTGAGGTCCATGGACGCCCATATGGGACAATTCGTGACCCGTATGGACCAACTCGTGGACCTCATGGGCCAGCTGGTGGTGGCCGTGAGGGCACAAGCAAGGCCAGCAACACCACCTCCGCCACCACCTGCTGTGGCGCAGGGTCGAGCAGCAACCAGTTCCCCTGCGTCCACAGCCAGTGAGCACACCTCACCCACCACCAGCAGGTCGCCACCACACCCCCCCCTTCCAAACGTGGAAGGGGCCGTCCGAAGAGGATACAGATGTCCCGAGAGGACCTCGCACGCTCCAAACGCCAGTGAGGCAGCCAGCCATCCTTGACCACCGACTGCATTGACTTGGACTACGATCCTACCCCACACAGCCATCTGTATGGCATGTGTCTGTTGGACTATGGACATAGAACTAGTGGGTACACCCTGTGCATCACGCAGCCATGACCGACAGCTCATTGTCACTGCACGCACCACTTTTGTCATCACCTTGCACACAATCACATGTCTCCTATGAAAATAAATGCACCTTTAACACAAACTGCTGTCTGTGCCCTGTGTTTATTGAACGATCTGTAACCGCCACCTTGAGCAGAAAAGCATCTGATTTGTGGTATGTCGATGGGACAGGAGAGGCTGTAGGGACCTAGGGGTGGAAGACAGAACAGGAGTACATTCAATGAGTGTGTCACACACTCATCACACAGTACATGTCACCAACTACAAGCAATGTACACACATCGCATAGAGCAATAGGGCACAATGCCACAGCCACCGTCAGTGGCATACTAACCTGGACATGGAGCATTGACACACAGCACTCAGTGAACAAAAGGCCTCCGTGACAGAGCACACATACACCTGCACATATACAGCTACATCAGCCGTAGCACATGGACACTCACCGTCAAGTGAAGTAGCGTGCGATGAGCTGCTGACGCACATTCCCAGCTTCCTCCTCTCCACTGTCCTCGTCACTGGACCCGTCCTGGTCTGCAGGCGGGGGCCCTGGCTGATCACCGTCATCCACTATTAGGGGGATCTGCTTGCGAATAGCCAGATTGTGCAGCATGCAGCAAGCCACTACTATCTGGCACACCTTCTGTGGGGAGTACGCCAGTGCGCCCCCGGTGCGGTCCAGGCATCTGAACCTGGACTTGAGGAGGCCAAAGGTCCGCTCAACCACACGTCTGGTCCTCCCATGTGCCTCATTGTAGCGGTCATCAGCTGGGGTCCGAGGATTTCGTAATGGGCTGAGCAGCCAAGGACCATTCGGGTAAGCAGAGTCACCTGGGTGTGAGGGACACAGGGAATCGTTGCAATTCAAACTGGACACAAGGCAGCATCGCACACCCAGCACGCTACACGACTCCACATACTCACCAACAATCCAGGCACGGTCCGGTTGCAGATTGGTCATCAGTCGTGGTAGGATGCTGTTGCGCATGATGTGCGCGTCATGTGCCGATCCTGGAAACTTCGCACACACGTGTGAAATGACCATGTCCGCAAGGCACACCACTTGCACATTCAGGGAGTGGGTGTGCTTCCGGTTTCGGAAGACGTGCTCCGTGGCCTGTGGTGCAACAAGGCCAACATGGGTGCAATCAATTGCACCAACAACGTGGGGGATCCGTCCAAGGGCATAGAAAGCACCCTTTACTGCCGCCAATTCACGGGCCCTGGGGAATCGGATGTACCGGTTCCTGTACAGCATCATAGCTGACAGTACATCCCGTAGCACCATGCTGAACATGGGCTGGGACATCCCACCTCCACTGCCCACTGTGTGTTGGAATGACCCAGTGGCGAAGAAATGCAGTGCAGCCATCACCTTAGCCGTGGGGGTGAATGCAGTTGGATACACCCTGCGAGGACGGAGGTGGGGTTCCAACAAGGCACATAGGCGATGCAGGGTGGGTCGGTCCAGACGAAATTTACGTATTAACTCCACATCCTCCATGTCTGCCAGCAATTGGTAGGGGCGATGTATGTTTGGTCTCCTCCTAGGAAAGATGGAAGTGGACACATGTCAAAGCAACACACAACAGGGCATGTACACATACACAGAACACAAATTACAGACAAAGCAATTGAATCACAGAACAGCTGACAAGTAGGGACAGCACAGCCACAATACACTTACACAGGTCCCATGCCAATGTGTACATGATGATATGCCAACAGACATGTGGAGGCTGGCCACTGGCCGTCCATGCCTATGCAAGCCGCATGTGGTGGCCCTGTCCATTGTGGACCTGCTCCCACACACTAATCATGTCCACACCTGCGCACCTGCGCACATTCTACTGTGTGGTGCACATGGCATCAGCGGACTGTACCCGCCATGGGCCAGGCCCTTACGGCCAACTCCAATGACCCTCGCGGTTGCACCCTGCGTGTTCCACCATGGAGGAAGGCGACCCAGGCCAGCTGGGAGCAGGCCATCGTCTGCAATTGAAGCTGGCAGACATGGTACTCAAATTGCAGCAGCTTGGACCCACTGCAACTGCACCAGGGGGCTATATGAGTGTGGGGGTGAGACCGGCATTACCACAGCTACCTGGGACTGCTGCCTGGCATCCATCAACAACACCTGCTGCTGCCACCTGTCCACCTCATCGCTGATGACGCTGAGGATATGTCCAGGTCCACTGACCAGCGAGGAGCTGGAGATCCTGCATTCCGAGCTGCACGCACACTGCACATGGCTATTCCTTGCGGAAGTTGTGTGTGAAAGACAACTACAGTGTGTGTGGGAGTGCATATGGGGGACACACATGTCGTTGATCCGCAGCACTATGAGTCAGAGCCTGTGGGGGTCAAACATGCACTGCTCACCATGCTGACTGCAGGTGGCAAGGGTATGTGAGCTCTCGGGCGCATTGCCATGTCTGTCCCTCCCGAGTGGTGATATATGGCAACTTCATGTCAGACATCCAGTGACACAGCCAATTGGCAATGCAGGTCTCAGAGCACTTGTTGCTCGTGTGAATGTCAGGCTGGGGCCATGCTGCCCTTCTCAGTCCCAGCAGGCCTGACCTGCACATTGACTGCACAATGCCAGTAGGTGTCAACACAGACTGCCAAGTGGGTTACATGTGTCACCTGTACAGGACCCTCCGGATGAGCGCTAAGTCAGCACTGTCAATTGGCCACACCATGCCTCGTGATAGGGATGTGTGTGAGGGATAGTGGCACTGAATGTGACCTTCGTTGTGGGGTGGGCCATGCACAGGGCGAGTACGTTGATGGTTGCGCACTGTCGGTCACAGTGGGTACACCCACACAGATGTGTTGCCTTGTGATCTTTTTGTGGGTCCGCCGGACAATGGACAGTAGATGTGGGCAGACTACACATTGGTCGATGTGCTGTCAAAATGCATGTGCCTTCACACCAGGCACAGCTGCCCCTGCACATGTGACCCCTGCTGCCCTCAGTGCTGGGTCTGTTGAGCTGATGCGCCATCTGTGCGTGGGGCAGACAGCTCTCCTCACTTCCGTCATTGCCCATGACATCACTTTGCCGCAGGTGACATGGATCATGGAGGGCCGACATGTACGTGTGGGTGGACTACACAAGACTGTCCAATGGTTGTCACCCCCAGTCAGTGCTTCAAATGGGAGGAATGTAGTGCAGGTACTCATTGAAATGTGTCGAGTGGGCGGGGCTGGGTGCGGGGCTCAATGCAAGACATGTGTGGTTTATCGGCGTATTTACTAGTTGCAATACACACGAGGCACGTCTTTTTCAGATCAGATCTGGGTCATTCTTTCTACCAAATGTGAGTCATACAGTAATATTATAACGTTTCCTCATGGCCTCCCCTCGCTCACCCCAATATGCGTTTGCATCTGAGAGGCCAGCGCGTGCACAGGCGGCTCCGAGATGGCACCAGTGAGGCCAAGGAGTGTATGTGTGGGTCCATTTGAACAAGTAGTCTGTCTCGCGGTATCATCAGTGCCGGTACGCCGTCCACCTGCGTGGTGCCCCGACTCGAGCACCGGACAACATTGACTATGCATGACAGGCTCCGCAGTCCCAAAACACCACCTGCAACACACAGAGGCTGTAGCTACCCTAGCGGCCCAGGCCACGTCCAAGTGGAGCTCATGGACCCACACATTCACTCTTTGGCCTCTCTGGTGCGAGCTTGGAGCTGCTCATGCACGCGCTGGCTTCTCTGTTGCATTGGCATGTAACGTGTGTGGGGTTATGGGCAATGAGTGTGATGGTGCAAGCCACCTTCCGTGACGTCACTTCTGCTCGTGATGTGTGCGTCCCCCCACTACTTCCATTTGACTTGTACCATACTACATATTGAGGATGTGTTGCCTGCGTGATGTGCCCAGGAGGAGCGCGCCATGACCTCTCACCCACCATGCTCCACTGCCATCCCGTGCCCTGGATTGCCTGTGCAGGTGGACAATGTTGGGGATACACCTGGTCGACAGGGGATGTGTGTGCCTTGTCAAGGGCCTGGCGGACGCACAGTGGTATCCAGCATGTCCACAGAGGGTGGGCTGACGTGTACGCCTGATGCAGCATTGTTCGTGTGGCCGCCTGTTGTGCACACACGAGTTCACATTCACCCCCAGACAGGTGGCCTTTACAAATGCCCAGGAAAGCGGTAATGTACTGTTCCGGAACCCTCCCAACACAGCGTGTTTCAACATTGCATGTGCGCATCTACCCGTCACACCCGCCCACCTGGGCAATGCGTCACTCCCGCTTCACACGACACATGTGTGTCTTCCACAGTTGTGCTACTCATTTGCGTTGACATCCGATGACAGTGGACCAGATGGTCATCTCACGACTGCCGTGTACTTCACACACTCTCATCCTCTCTCATTCGTACTTGTGAAATGAATCAGCAGAGACAGATCTTTGCTTAAAGCCATGTATTGTGACTTATGTCCTCTGTGATGCAGTATAGTGGACACTACTGGCAGCGGAATGCATGTGGAGGATATACTCAGCATGATTACACATAGCATAGGGTGTAGGGGTACATGTGATTAGTTGTTGCCTGTGGGATGTGGGCTTCAGAGTTACATCTGCTTGGCCGTTGCTGTGCTAATGTACATTTGCTAATTGCTGCGGAGCTGCTGACTTTGACACAGACGGTATACATTTAGCCTACCAGACCGCTTGGTATCATGGGCACAGTCCATCTCAGTTCCATGTAACAGGTTTGGTGCTGTTGTTACTCATGCACACGTGCGTGTGAGATGACATCAGGGCATGGTCTTGCGTGCATGCAGCGGCGTCCCACTTGTTGTTGCGATGTGGTGGCTACTGGACATGTCACAGTCACTGGGGTCGTGTTGTTGGTGGATGCACTTGTCGTCCATGCAAATGTCCTGGGACGGAATTTCCGGGGGGTGGGGTGGCAGCTCTCACATACTCCAGCCGAGCGATTACTGTCCACTGAGCGGTGCATATGTCCATGGGCGCAGGATCCATGTCATGGCATAGTTGTAGGTGCAGTTCTGTCCATGTGGTTGCAATACACAAATCCCATGCCACTGCCTCCCCCGATACATGCGGAGTTCCTGGATGTGATGGGGAACAGAGTGCATGTACCGGACATATCCGATGTCATGGCAGGGTCGTTGATGGTGTGGTGTCAGTTGCAGGTTATTTGGTATGGCTGTTGTGGTGGTAACTGGCCAGTCCGTGCGGAAGCTAGGCATGGGTACGGTGTCGGACATCATGGCTCAATTGGGGGAATTGCGTCGGGGTCCGACGAATTGACATGTTGTCAGGTATGCGATGCCTTCCAGCAGGGCTTCCATGTCATTGGTGGTATACATGTTTGCCAGCCAATGTAGCGGATGGTGGCTGTCAAGGTGTTGTTCGTAAGTTGTCCCTTGTAGGAGCATGATTGGGCATGTTGTATGACATTCGATGTAGCTGTGATCCATGATCCGTCGTGTGGAGGCACAGTGGTCCCATTTCAGTGTAGGTCCGATGTTGGCCACATATGCCATGCCCCCATAGGCTGAACAGACCCTGTCGTGGGCGTCCAGAGGGTGGAATAGTTGTAGCAGGTCCGCCCTTGGACATGCCGGGTTGGAGAGACACAGATCCACAGGATGGTGGAAGGGACACCTCCGACAGTAGAAGACGGGGATGACGCAGCTGAACAATGCGATGCGGTAAGTCAGTCGGTAACTTACGTTCAGCAGGGACAGGGGTTCACATCCCAACATCTGTATCAGGTTATGTTTGTACAGCTTGACCTGTCCGGCGTAGTTGGGTAGGTGTGGTGAAAGTGCCATTTTGCTGCAGGGCGATGTGGTGGCGTGCTCCGGCTGTCTGTGCAGTCTGCAGAGTGCAAGCTCCGAAGTTGCTGGGGAGTCTGTGATGTTCGTAGGGAGGCAGGACTTGTGTTATGTTAGCTTGTGCGGAAGACACGGGCCCTCATCCCACATGCTTCTCTGAATGGTCAAGGTCAGTGGTGTGTGACTCCTTCCAGATAACTTGCATGTGAACGACATGGGGGAGTGTTTTCAT
Organism: Calotriton arnoldi; assembly: GCA_963921515.1. NCBI lineage: Eukaryota > Metazoa > Chordata > Amphibia > Caudata > Salamandridae > Calotriton > Calotriton arnoldi. The sequence continues at coordinate 147,687 of CAWUFW010001548.1, forward strand.
TTCTTTTTCCCGTTCGGAATGTTCTTAGGTGATATGCGCTATCTGCCCTGTGGTCGGTTTCCTCTGCATGCCTGTGTTGGTCTTTTTTGGGACAATGGCTGTATTCTCCGGCTTGTTTAGTCGGGATGTGGTTTCGGAGTTGAAATGGAAGGTCATTCAGTGCTGTCTGCTCTCCCGTGTGTGGGCGGCAGGCTGCGTTTCCGCTATACGTTAGGCCTTGTGTGTGGGTGTAATTATTGGGACCACCTGTTGTCGGTCCCCGGGCTCTTTGGTGTTCCGTTTTGTATGTCTTGTTATTGGGTGCAGGGTGGTATGGGTGTTTCTGTGTGGTACTGGCGTACTTTTTGCTGACGGGGCCCATATTCTGCTGGGTGGTGTTGCCGCCGCTGTGTGCTTCGCCATGTTTGTCACACAGGGGTGTGTCCTAATATTGCGTGACTTCACTGACATGTAGGCGTCGGTTGTGTGACGTTGGATGGTGACCGTGAATTGGGGGTTGGGGACATGACTGTGGCTTGCCTGTCACGTGACATGTGCGTTTGGGGTGGGGCTGGTGTGTGGTGTTTGTTGTGCCCTGTGTTTTGTGTATGCCTACCTGCGTCGCCGCGGTGCGTTGCCTCCTAGGTGGTGCATCAGGTAGAGGATGGGGAGGGCCTGGAGTGCTGGATTCATGCTCGGGGGGGCCGCCTCTTCGGTGTCCGTGCTCGGAGGTCGGGTTTCCGCCTTGCTTTCGCGTGCGGTGTCTCTTAGCCGTGGGAGCTGTTTGTTTGCGGCATCGTAATTTGTACGCCGGGCGGGACGTGGTTTCGTCGGGCGGTGTGTCTCTATTGGGCTGCACCGCTACGTGAGCGGGCGCGCTTTGATGGCGGGCGGCGTCACTGGCTTGCGGGCGGTGTTTGGCTGACTTTTCACATCCTAATTGGGCGGGCGTGTGTGCTGCGGCGTGCGGACGGTAACTGGTGGTTTTTGCACCCGCCGGCACGGCGGTGGTGCTTCCGCCCGCCATCCTAATGGGCCCCTAAATTATTAATATGTTATTTATGTAAAAAAAAATAGTAGTGTGTTCAGTGTTGATAGGGGAGGAGGGTGGGAATTAAGTTAAATTTAATTCAAATTTTAATAATTTTTAAATATTATTTATTCAAAGTTATTTTATAGTGTTAATTGTGTTAATTAATTTAGATATGATGGTTATTACTTTCATTGTTAATTGTAATTAGCTAATTAATTAAATGTTAATTAATTATGTTGATTCATTAATATTTTACACTATTGGAGGTGACGTTTATAGGGGAAAATGTTGGAAGGTCAATATATTTTTATTAATTAATTATTTGTTAATTAATTTTAATTATATTGTAGGAGTGGGTCTACTCAATTATTCCCCTACGGTACCCAACACTTTCCCTACTGTTGCACTCACTGGAGTGGGAATAGTTATTTTTACACTCCCGCTATCCAACACTTTCCCTACTGTTCCACTCACTGGAGTGGGAATAGTAATTTTTAGACTCCCGCTATCCAACACTTTCCCTACTGTTCCACTCACTGGAGTGGGAATAGTAATTTTTACCCTCCCGCTAATCAACACTTTCCCTACTGTTCCACTCACTGGAGTGGGAATAGTAATTTTTACCCTCCCGCTATCCAACACTTTCCCTACTGTTTCACTCACTGGAGTGGGAATAGTAATTTTTACCCTCCCGCTATCCAACACTTTCCCTACTGTTCCACTCGCTGGAGTAGGAATAGTAATTGTTACCCACCCGCTATCCAACACTTTCCCTACTGTTCCACTCGCTGGAGTCGGAATAGTAATTTGTACCCACCCGCTATCCAACACTTTCCCTACTGTTCCACTCGCTGGAGTAGGAATAGTAATTTTTACCCACCCGCTATCCAACACTTTCCCTACTGTTCCACTCACTTGAGTGGGAATAGTAATTTGTACCCACACGCTATCCAACAAATTCCCTACTTTTGCAGTTGTTGGAGTGTGAATACTAATTTTATTCCCTTAGCTATGCAACGTTTTTAATTTTGTTATATTTAATGTAGTGTACATTATTAATTAACATAAAAAAATTAGTTTAATTATTTAAATTATTATATATTATTTATTTTTATATTTATATATGTTTATTTATATATATATGTAAATATATTTTTAATAATGTTCTAAATATTTTATAATTAAGATTAATAATTATTTTATAATATTATTAAGTAAATATATATGTTAAAAGAGAATTAATGTTTTTTTTTTACATTACATTTATTATTTTTACATTTTAAGCTTTTTTACATTATTTTAACTATGTTTTATTTAATTGTGTTTATTATTTAATTACTTTTATATTATTTTTAATACATTTAAAAAATTCGATATTTTAGTTAACTATATTTTAAACATCGATATTTTTTACTCGATATTTTAGTACTTACCTGTTTGTAGATAGGGACTCGATATTCTGTCCCTCGATATTTTGGCATCGATATTCTGGACAGTCGATATTCTGTCCCTCGATATTCAGTCACTGAACCGTGGTACCATTTACCAGGGGCTGACCTGTGGCCAGAGATGCCAATTGGGTTAGTTTTTTGGGAAAAAACACAGACCCTGGGAACCTGATTGGCAGGGACTCAGGGCACACCAAGAAAAAGTGCATCAGTAGTCTGGCAAAAAGTGGGGGGGGTTACTGCAACAGAAACCCACTTTCCTACACAAGCCCCCCCAGCCCAAAGGCCAGGAGACTCTGCCAAAGCTGGGAGAGTCTTACTAGTCTTTCAGGCGAGGAAGAGTAGAGGAAGTGGTTTGAAAGTTGCAGGGCCTACTCTGCCTTACATCCTTCTGTCCAGGTCAGTCCCTTTGGGGAGCTGGCCTACCTCAACAGTTTCAGGACCTAATTCCCAATGCTCCTTTCCTAGCTCTTTAGTGTCTTCACCCCATCTTTTTAGTTTGGGTTCAGAGGTGCCCACCTCTGCAAATTCTAACTTAGCCAGGGCAAAGCCCAGCTTACCCACAGGGGTCACCCACAGCTTGAGCAACCCCACCATGACCAATAGGGTCAGGGGGCCTAACCTGCTATTAGGCAGGGGGCTAGGCCACCATGCCAAGGACAGTGCTGCCATGAAGGCTAGCACCCAGCAGAGGCTGCTGACAGCTGTCAGTGCCCAGAACCACACCTTTAGCTCCTGACTGGTAAGGGAAGGGGCTATCTTACAAGCTTCTTTGGGTCCTGGCTGCCTTTCTGCTGTTTTAGGGTGGGGGGTCACTACACTTGGTAGTGAACACCCTTTCTTCACCCTCTGTTCTGCCAGCTGAGGAGCCACCAACTCAGGCTGCACTAGTCAGGTCTTTTTGTTGGCAATGGGGGACTTTACCAGTGCCACTTTTGGAGTTCTCCTTTACTATGATAGAATCTCCCTGGCCCACTGGAACTGTGGCTAACAGTTGCCCACCTTTCCTACACTGTTTCTTCTTTTTCTTTTGGGGCTTAGCTGCACTAACTACAGGTTGAGCCCCTCCAGATTTCTTGGGTGAGGTCTGGCATTGGACCAGTATCTCTCTTTGGCTCAGACCAACCTCTGGGTGGTCATTCCCCAGGAGACAATCAAGGGGGAGGTTTTTACTAACAAGCACCTGTCTCCATCTAAGGGTCCCAGCTACTTCTAGGAGCAATACAGCCACAGGCCTAACAGTGACACCCCCTGGGCAGTAGCAACCCGTGGTGGGAGTGCTGCCGGGCGGTGACGTGGGCGGGGGAGGGGCAGGGTGGGGGGTAGTAAACTACGAAATACGGACGAATAGAGGTAAGTAAACATATAAATAAATAAAATGAATTACGTTGCGGGGCGCTGCTTCTTCAAATGCGATGCAGCGCGCACAACAAAATTTGTTTTATTTATTTATATGTTTACTTACCTCTATTCGGCCGTATTCCGTAGTTTACTACCCCCCGCCCTACCCCTCCCCCGCCCCATGTCACCGCCCGGCAGCACTCCCACCACGGGCCGCTACTGCCCCTGGGACAGTCCTTACTCTCTTTGTTTCCCCTGGGACATACTGGTGTGGGAGTACCAATCTGTCATGCACCACAGTGTGACTGGCACAGGTATCTCTCAGGGCAGTAGCTGGGATTCCATTCAGCAGTAGGTGGTGGAAGTGTCTACTCCCCTCTGGAATTTCCAGCTCACCTTTTGGGCCCATTTTCCAGTTGAAGGCTAGGAGGACTTCCTCATCTGAGGAACCATCCTCCAAAGCTACACTGGCAACCCCTGGAGCTACACTAGTCACCCCTGGAGCTGTACTAGGGGCTTTGTTTTTAGGACAGCTAGGGTCCTTGGTGTGGTGTCCTGCCTTTTGACAGTTGTGACACCATACTCTGTTGGGATCCCAATTCTTACCTTGGTACCCTGTTTTAGTTTGTGAGGTGTCTTTGGGCCGACCCTCCTGGACAGGTTTTTGGAGGGCTACCTGGGACTCCTTATTTATATCTTTAAGGGGTTCACTGTCTTTCTTCTGGGGAGGCTTTGTAACCCCTTTCTTTTGGTCACCCCCAGTGGATGTCCTAGCTACCCTTGTTTTGACCCAGTGGTCTGCCTTCTTTCGCAATTCTGGGGAAGAAAGTGGACCTAGGTCTACCAGGTACTGATGCAACTTTTCATAAATGCAATTACTTAATATGTGTTTCTTCATAAACAAGTTGTAAATTCCATTAAAGTCATGCACATTGTTTCCAGTTAACCACCCACCTAGTGTCTTTACTGAGTAGTCTACAAAATCAATCCAGGACTGGTTTTGGGTTTTGTGAGCCCCCTGAATCTAATTCTGTACTCCTCAGTTGTGAGTCCAAATCCCTCAATCAGAGTTCTCTTCATGAGGTCATAGGACCCAGGATCTGCCCCAGAAAGGGTCAGGAGTCTGTCTCTGCAGTTACCAGAGAACAGTTCCCAAAGGAGTGCCCCCCAGAAAGTCTTCTTCACCCTTCTGCCTTCACAAGCCCTCACAAAAGCTGTGAACCACTTGGTGATATCATCACCCTCCTCATATTTAGGGACAATCCCTTTGGGGATTTTAGGATCATAAGATTGCTCTCTATCCTCATTATTTTGATTGCTGCCACCATTGATGGGTGCTAAACCCATCTCCTTTCTCTCTTTCTCTAGAGCCAGGAGTCTGGTCTCCAGATCCAGTCTTTTGGTCAGCCTTGCTAAAAGGCTGTCCTCCTCATTGAGGCTGTCCTCAATGTCCTCACCAGGAACCTGAGCCAACTGTGTGGCCTCTAGGTCCCCAGAGGTTGATTCTTGGAAGTAAGGGTACAGGGACCCTTTCTTCCCTAGGAAGTGGTGGAGGTGGGTACCTTTCTCCATCCTCCTCACCTCCTTCTCCCTCTGACTGGTCATCACCATTTTCAGAGGGGTGGGTCTTTGAATACTCAGCCAACAGCTCCTGGAGCTTTTGTTTGGTTGGGTGAGGGCCCATTGGTATATTTTTGAGTTTACATAAGGACCTTACTTCCTTGAAAGACAAGTGAAGGTAAGGGGTGAGGTTAAGCTCCTCAACCATGTCCTGTATGTCAATATTATCTTCACTAATAGCTGGGTTCTGTTTTTGAGGTATTCTAACAAAAACGTTCTAACCCCTCTACCCTTGACTACAGTGACTTTTTATTTTCTAAAATTCTAAAGGGACTTAAGCAAGGCCCTAACAAGACTTTTAGTAGTTTGGTAAAAAATGCCAATTTGAAAAAATCAGAATTCTAAAGGCAATTTAAGAGTTCTGTCGTGTGATCTGGTAGTAACCAAGTAGTCCAACAAATGCAAGTTGTATATCCCACCGCTGATCCACCAATGTAGGAAACTGGCTCTATATATACTACACCAAAGTGAGGTATAGTGTGTATAGAGTCCAGGTGACCCCAGAGGTAGGCAGAGGTTAAAGTTAGATAGAACCTTACTCTCTATTTGTGGTAGAGTGGTCAAGCAGTAAGGCAGTATCAGAGGACAGTGTTAAGCATTTGATGTACACACTCAGTCAGCAAATGAATTCACACACTCAAGAACTGAACTCTAGGCCAATTGTTTTTGTTTAAAAAAATATACAGTTGTTTTATTTTAGAACCAAGCAAGCCTGGCACAGGTAAGCATAAAATACTTAGCAATAATAAGTTGCTGAATATAGAACAGTTTGAAAATGCAATAGAAATTGTACTTTGTTTGATTTACAGGGGATGCAGTAGGTTGCAACACTTAGCAAATACAGTACATTGAAATGAATAGGCTTTTTCAGTAAATTACAGGTAAGTTACTTTTTACGTTACTTTTCTAACTCAGTGCTGGATACCTAGATTCAGCACTGGGACATCTCCTGCAAACAGGTAAGTAAATACGTTTTGGTTATTCGTGGGATTTTTAAAGAATATTTTCAGATTTCAAAACTCCACACTTAGAAACTTTTTGGAGAAGTACATTGAAATGAATAGGCTTTTCCAGTAAATTGCAGGTAAGTTACTTTTCACGTTACTTTTCTAACTCAGTACTGGATACCTAGATTCAGCACTGGGACATTTCCTGCAAACAGGTAAGTAAACACGTTTTGGTTATTTGTACGATTTTTAAAGAATATTTTTAGAATTCAAAACTCCACACTTGGAAACTTTTTGGAGGAAAAAGTGTCAATTATTTATTTATTTATTTGAAGAGTTTTATATAGCGCTGGCTAGACCCGGAGGTATCAGAGTGCTTAACATGAGGATCAGCGAGTTACAGGTTACATAGTTACATCAATTAAATCAAAGAATCACGGAGGGAGGAGGGAGGAGGAGGGGGAGGGAAGGAAACACAGCAGGGAAATGAGGAAAACAATGTCAGATGACCGGCTGGGTAGATGACGGCCGAGGGGGTGAAACCAGGGCCAGACTCCGCTATAGCTGAATATGACAGCTCCACCGGGCATCGGCCAATGTTGCTCGTGAGCCGAGGTAGGTACGAACAGTTTTAGTATCTGCCCATGGGGCATCGTCAAAGGTCAAGCGAAAGTTCCATCATGGGCCATGTTGATCTGCCTCCGTGGTGTGTACAAAGTTCAAGGTTTCAGTCCTGGGGGCATCATCATAGAACCATAGTCAGCACACATCCCGGAGTAACTGGAAAGCTAAGACTGAGCCCTAGGTCTCAACCCTCTACCAGAGGTTCCCTGATTCCTCTGCGCGTCGGGGTTGCCTAGCCCAGGTTTCCTTTCCTTAATACGCTTCCCTATAAACTTCTCCGGAGTAAGTCTGTGGGTCATCTCACCAGTGTGAGAGTTGAAGATCGTCGTGGTAAAAGAGCACTGTGGTGGCCATCTTGGGGTCAGGCAAGAGAAATTCCGCCCCTGTTGTTCCATTTGGCCGGCCCGCCAGCCACAGTATTGCTAAACTCACGAGAAGGCAATGTGATCACTCAGCCCAAGGATCGGTCCAATAATGACATTGTTATTAAATTTCGCCCTCTTTCTCCGAATGATGCAGGGGCTCTCTTGAGCATCGCCCGATGCTGCCTGCAGCAGTTTTGCGGCCCCCTGTTTGGAACCGACAACCTGTTGGTGGTGTCTGGACAATTTTCGCGGCCCCCGGCTGCCTATTCCTGCTCCCGTCGGTGCTTCCCAGCGCCGTCCCGGAACACGAGTCTCCAGCAATGTGAGCGGGGGCCGGTGGCTTGAATCAGAGTCGTCCTCCGTCTCTCGAGCGGCTCCACCCCACTGCAGTTCACACTATCCTGATCCCTCCTCGAGACAGGGGTTCCCCAGGGTGCCTGGGACCCGCTAATATTCACCCATTGGCACAAATAAAGAGTGACTTGCCGTTTAGTGAAGAAGGGGTGTCCTCTTCTAGGAGTCAGCGTGCGATAGTAGATCGGCTTTGTTACTTGCTTCGCTGATAACGGGCGCCATTTTATCTTCCACTCGGCCGATGTAGCTTCGGGTGATTTTCTCGGCTTCGCCGCGATTATGCTCAGGCATCTCTTCCCTCATCCGCTGCTCCAGCTATTCCTCTTGCCAAATCTGGATACTTTTAAGGGTTTACAGGCAGTTACCCGCCGCTTTGAGTTAATGCGCGTGGGGCCTCCACGGAGCTTCAGCTCCAAGCGGCCATCACGGCCGAGGCCACGCCCACGCCACGTCAATGTTATCCTATGGAGGAAAAACAGGTTATCGGTTTGTAGGTAAGTAATCTACTGTGGGAGTTAACACCTTCGCCGCGATCGGAATTCCGCCCAGGTGCTGGACATTCCGATCGCGGGCGTGACGAGCTCAGCTCATCATGTGCACACACCCACCGCGCAGTATGACGAGCTGAGCTCGTCATGAGCATCGAAGGGGTTAAGGTTCTGGGGTTAGACTCAGGGGTCCCCCAGGGTCAGTGATGCCCTGTTGTTGCACCCTCAGCGGCACTAGGGCGGCCGGGTGCAGAGTGTTGAGGCCCAATGTTTTCCTATGGAGGATAGGGGGTCTCCGGTTGGTGGCTGCTGGCAAGCAGGCCACTGGGTTGTGGGAGCAAAGCTCCTAGGGTTTAGGTCAGGGCAAATAGGGAACCAAATTAGCACCAAAGGTGCACCCTCAGCGGCACTAGGGCGGCCGGGTGCAGGGTGCTGTTTTGAGGTCGAGTGCCCTGTTGTTTTCAATGGAGCGCCTCTGGTTAGAAGAAACACTGCAGGCTCAGGGACGAGGATCTTCTGGGTGCGACCACCACTTCGAGGGGTAAGTTGGGATGTCTTGGGTTGGTTAGGCACTGTTGGTTTGGGCACACAAGGCCGTGGGACGTCGGGTCAGGGGTGCCTTGGGACGTCGGAAAGTCTTACCCGCTCTGGTCGCGGTAGAGGGGATCCTCTGGATTGAGGCTGCAGGCGTCGACTGGAGGCTTGAGGCAGGTCAGGAGTCACCGGATCTCGGGTCAGGATCGCCGGGGTGACCTCCTCGTGGTGTTTTTCCACTCGAGCTCGGGCCTGGTTTGGCGGGTGCAGAGTGGGCTGGATTTGCGGTATCCGGCCGGAGCCAGAAGCTGCAGTTTGAACAAGTCCGGTGTTCACGGGAGAAGCAGTCTTGGAATTGAAGGCAGGCAGGTCCTCCGGGGTTTTTGAGGTTGCTGGCTGCAGGACACACCGGGATTTCGCAGGAGCAGGTTCGAGGGGAGACAGGCCTGTAGGGCTGGGGCCAAGTCAGTGGGCGTCGTCCTCTTGTTAGCTCTGCACGGCTCTTCGTCCTTCTTTTCTTCTTGTTGTCAGGCTGGATCTGAGGAAGCAAGGTTCAGGGTGCCCCCTAAATACTAAATGTAGGGGAATTACAGGTAGGTAAAGGGCAAGGACCAATGGGTCCCTTCCCTGGGGTGGGTACACCCCCTATCGTGACACCCTCAAGTGGGAGGGGGGCAGAGGCCTGTCCCTGGTTGGTTGGGTCCCCCCATCCTCAAGATGGCGGGGACTCAGAGTTGTGCTTCACCTCGCCTCCCCCACCTGAGGGGTGGAGTTGGCAGAGGTGGGCACACCTCTTTCCTTCACTTGTTTTTCCCGCCAGTTCTCCCGCCCAAAGTGGGGGGTAGAACCAGTGGGGACCAGATGCTGAAAGCAGCAAATGGTCTGGGGAGGCTCACAAAGGCGGCATGCCTTTGAAGCTTCCCCTTTCGTGAACCCTGCCCATCCTGGGGGAGGAGGCTTGGCACCTCGTCCCAGGATGTGCATTGTTTCAGGCCCCAGAGAGCAGCAGGCACTCGACCCAGGGGTCCAGAAACATGTCTGGTGGTGGCAGCTGAAAGCAGCCACTCAGCCTGGACACTAGTGGTGGGTTAGTTTTCAGGGGGCATCTCTGAGATTCCCTCTGTGTGCATTTTTCATTAAATCCCACACTGGCATCAGGTTGGGTTTAATGTGCTGAGAAGTTTGATACCAAACTTCTCAGTTTTCAGTGTAGCCATTATGGTGCTGTGGAGTTCATAATGACAAGCTCCCAGCACCATATACTCTTAATGGCAGCACTGCACTTACAATGTCTAAGAATGGACTGAGACACTGTAGGGGGACAGGGCTCATGCACCTGTACCCTCACCACTGGCATAGGGAACCCAGCTAGAGGGGTGACTGATCTATGCCAGGGCAGTGAGTTGTAGGCATGGCAAACAGGGATGTGTGCCTTGTCGACTCTTCACTATGTTCTGCAACAAAACACGCAGCCTGCAAAGGCAGTGTGTGTGTGTAAAGGTACAGGGCCTCTAAGGGTGGCACAATAAGTGCTGCAGCCCTTGGAGGTCTTCCCTGGTCACAGTGCCCTGGGTACCTGTGGTAACCATTTACCAGGGGCTGACCTGTGGCCAGAGATGCCAATTGGGTTAGTTTTTGGGGAAAGAACACAGGCCCTGGGAACCTGATTGTCAGGGACCCAGGGCACACCAATAAAAAGTGCATCAGTAGTCTGGCAAAAAGTGGGGGGGGTTACTGCAACAGAAACCCACTTTCCTACACCGGTAACTCTTACTAAATAAAGCATTCAGCCTCTACTGTACCATATCCCAATGATGTGTATAAACAACTGATGGATTCCACTGTTGCCCCTCTCCAGCTCAATTTGAAATTTTCCTTTAGTTCAGGATTAGTACTAATGCGGTTCAAGCACACAACTGCAACACCATCCCTTAAAAAAGTGTTAATGGTCCAGTGGACCAAGGGGTACTAGGCTCATGTCCAATTTCTCATTCCGGGCTAGGTTTTCAGAAAGTGCACTTTCTATTGTAGTACATGACTTTATCAATAACCAGCATTCATTCTTCATGTTTGTTAGATGGACTTCCAGCCTCTGAAGGATAACAAACTTCCTTTTGTGACAATAGATTATGATTAAATGCTTATTTGGTGAGATCAAACACTCCTCTGTCTTGTTCCAATAAGCACAGAGACCCTCTGCAAGTGTTGTATGATGCATTTTGTTGGTTGAACAGATAGCTGTCATGGGCTTTGCATGGACTCGCAACACGCCCAGCTGCTTCTTCAAGGTGTTTGGTAATATCCACGTCTATATTGTATGGCCATATGTATCTTAATTAGTCTTGGGAAAGGGTCAATAGAAACACCCTTATTTATTTTGTGGAACTATTCTGTCTTTTATGATTGAAGGGTGGAGATTGATGATATTGAATGTGTGGAGTAATGTAATAGATTTGTTGCCTTCTACACCATCGGCCAAGTGTGTCATTCACTTCCACTTCCTAATGCAGGCCGGCATCAAAGGCCTACAACCAAATTGCATCTTTCCTGCCTGTTCAAGCATAATCAGAAGGGGTACCACCCTTTAATTTCCAGTCAAACCATCTAGCTTGTGTTGTGCCTCAGTGTTCAGCACCATCACATTCCTTTTCATTGAGTGACTGCAATATCTGATGAGGATGATAATGCATAATCATGATATCTGGTTCTATACTTACTCAGATAACATCCCCCACGTTCTTTCCACACTGAACAAGCAATCATCAAGCACCCTCTGCCTTAAAGAAGTTTATTATGGGAATTTATAAACCATAGACCTACCCCGAGAGGGAGGGCAGCAGAGCACTGTGCATAGACACAGAAAACATGGTGATCATGTGAGGACAGAGACGTGAAGGCATGCTTAGAAAGAGACTTAAGGACAGTAAATAGCTAAAAATCCAGAAGCAACGCAGAATTACAGTGGATTGAAGTGGGCAAGGAAAGTGGTGCTGCTTGCCACACTAGTTGAGGAAGGGAAACCCATGTGGTGCAGATGAAAGGTGCAGCTGGAGACTACAAGTGAGATCTGAGAGCCCATAGAAAGCTGTATGTGATAATGGATTACCAGGCTGCGCACTGTATCCACTGGGATAGAACATGGTCAGGTTTATTGAGCCCAGTAACCGTTCAGCTGAGATACTGCTTGGACTCAAGAAGCTATCTCTGATTGCATAAACATAAGCAGCACTCTTCAAAACCCTATAACATAACATAGCATAAAAACATAACATAACATAACATAATAACATAACATAGTAACATAACATAACATAGCATAACATACCATACCATAACATAACATAAGATAATATAACATAACATAACATAACATGACATAGCATAACATAACATAGCATAGCACAACATAACATAATAACATAACATAACATAACTTAGTAACATAACATAGCATAGCATAGCATAACATAACATAACATGACATAGCATAACATAGCATAGCATAACATAACATAACATAATATAACATAACATAACATTACAACATGATTTACCAACACAGCATATCAGTGAATATAGCGTAACACAACCAAACATTGCACAACATAAGATAAAGGTATAGTAAAGCACAACCTAACATAGCATGAAGTAGTGTAGGATAATATATTAAATATCACAAAACATAGTATAACATAATTATCACAGTTAAACATAGGTTAACAGCATAGTGTAATAGAAGCCCATACAGTCCGTTTTTTTTGCTTCATCGTTCTGATGTTTTATCCCTAGACCACAATACCTCCCTTGATCTCGCACCCGACATTTCCCTAGCATTGGCTGTTATGTACAAAATATGGGGTAGCATTAATTGGTGCGGGTTAATAAATAGTAAGGTGTTACCACCAGCTTTCTCATTTGTATTCTGAAATATCCCATAAACAATACAGTTAATTGCGCTTTTTTCTGATGGCTGTTTCCTTAGAAATAGTTCGAATAGTTAGAATGCAAAATAAGCATGGACAGAAACAAAATCAGAAAGGCTAACAACATTGACAGTAGCACAGTTACATCTGTCTAGTTACTATCGTTTTAAATGAGTACGTGTTCCAAAACAGCTGCAGGTTTATACCACAGCTGCAATAGCTCTACTAAACAGGAATCCTGCATGGAGCATGCCAGTGCCTCTTCATGGTTCATTTGGCATAAAAGAAAACAAGAGATACATATTACACTGATTTAGCTTCAAGCAAGAATATCAAAGAAGGGTGAAAGATAATAAAAGATGAAATTACAGCTGAACGCGGTACTTGTGGCTTAATGCGAAGGCTGTGTGTATTTGACCAAGTTTAACTGCTTGTTTGATTATTAATTAAAATTCGGCAATGAGACAGTTTTTAATTTGATTTAAGAATTTAACACATTGCTTGGGGTTGGAATCGCATGCACCAATCACGAGTTCACATAACGTCAAATACAGCATACAGTTTGCTCTTTAGAGCGGAACACGTGCTAAATACGCCTGCAGAAGGTATGCAAGGGAGGCACTGAGACCAGCCCAGAGATACGAGGAGTGAGCGGGAACAGCAAGCGTGATGTATATGCTGATGACAGACGTGCCTGATCCGGGAACACCTGCAAGCACGCGCTGTGTACATTGCACCAGGTGGAACTGGAAGCCTTATGTGTGACCCCTCCTGAGAAGGCACAGGTGTAGAACCCAGTTCTTATTGTCCTGCTGTGGAGAGACCCAATCCTTTAACTCCACCACCCTTAGCAATAAGGGTATAGAAACAGAGTTGTTGCGACTGGGTTTGAATTGATGGGCCAAATATAACAAACTGTCTGGTGGCTTGGTGAATTAATGTGTCCATCTTAGGGGCCTGTATTTCGACCTCATGGCACCACTCTCAGCAATAAGGATACCGAAACAGAGGAGCTGATTGCGAGGATGGTGGGTCTGAAACTGGCATCGCCATATTTCTTCTGATTTCAAATGAAATGTATCAATGTTGTGCCATCACAACAGAAGGTGCAAATCATTGATGCTGAAGCGACCAATCAAAGTAGGTGGAATTGATTTACAAAGTGGAAGTAGCCTGTTACAGAAAGTTTCAAATCTGTGAATCACAACTGAGTGCATCGTGGGGTCAGGCAGTGGTCCATGAGACCACTGACTGCTCCACACGATGCCATTTAGAGAACGTCTATTTTATTTTTTTGATGCTCATAAATGGAGAAGGGCCTGGAATTATAAGAATTTAGGACTATATGCACGAAGCATTTTTGAGGTCGCAAATCATTTGCGGCGCAAAAATGCTTTCTGGGATGTACAAAGCTAGAATTGTGATTCAGTAACTTGTTACCGAATCACAATTTGGGTTTTGCGATTCAATGTTAGGAAGAAGCGTGTTGTGGGCTTCCCTTCCTACTGCCGAATTGAAATGGTATGTATGAACGTCTTGTGACTGAAATGTGGTTGCAAAGCATGGTGGTAACTCATCCGCAAATGGAAAGGGGTCCCGAAAATACCCCTTCCTCTTTGAGAATGGTTGGAAAAATATTTTTTAAGAGCAGGCCAGTCCAAAGGACCACTGCCTGCTCTTAAAAAATGAAACCTCAAGGTTTCATTTTTTTCTTTTTAAACGCTGCCAATTTTCCTTTAACACCTTGACCGCGGCGCGAATTCCGCCGCGGTGCGGGTTAAATAATGAGTGGGCGTGTCTGGGACGTCCCCCGGCCTTCCTCCGCACACCGTGACGTCGGACGGCCCCCGGCCGTCCGACGCATCGAACGGGTTAAGGAAAATGAGCACGGTTTAAAAAAAATATTAATTTATTTGAAAGCAATCACAGACATGGTGGTCTGCTGACCCCAGCAGGCCACCATCCCTGTAATGGCAGTGAATCGTAGTGGGTCACAGATTGTGACCTACCTCATTATTATTCATGAGGTAGGTCTATTTGATACCCACTGCGAAATGTCAATGAAACTCAAATGAGTGACTTTTGTACATTAGGAATAGCGATTTCCTAATTGCGATTCGCAAAAAATCGCAGATAGCAATCCACTATTCCTAACTTTCACACATCTAGTCCCTACTCCTTCTGCATATGTGAATGCAGGGATGAAGGTATCTTTTTCCTTCCCAGCCTCCTCCATCTCTGTATATGCAGCCATTCGCACTGAGGGGCATATTCACAAGGACTCATCGCCGATTTATCGCCACCTTAACGCAACAAAAGTGGAGATAGATTTAACTTCCCATTCACAAGCGTGTGCAAACTGCAGACATCGCCAGTATTCCCGCGATAACTTCCCCCAAATTTATCTCCACGGGTGACACCACCAACTAACCCTAATGAGATGCAGAGTAGACGTTCCCATGCAAAAACACACGAAAACACCACTACACCACTTTCACAACGAACTGCCAGATCTGCGATGCGAGTCAAAACCACGCGATAAGCCGCTGTAGCAGCAGGTATTTAACACCTGCCTCTTGCTGGTGTAAAGCAGGACGACTACCTGCAGCAGGCAACAGAGCCCCGCACACAGCCACACCCGAAGAACAACCGACGCCATGGAGCTACTCATCATGCAGCTCAGAGCCCCAACAGGGCCACAACACCCACCGCCACCACCCCCAGGACCCGGACCCGCACCCCCCCCCCCTGGACCACCACAGAGGCAGCGCAGAGTAAGACAGCGGACCTACCGAAAACACACCAGTCTCACAGACCTAACGCCCGAGGAAGTCATTGCCCACTACAGGCTCAAAAGGACAACCATCCTCCGCATCATAACCCACATCGCCCACAGGTTGGCGGTCCCAACACAGCGGACCACCAACATCCCTCCGCAGACAAAGCTGCTGGCTGTGCTGCACCTGTTGGCCTCTGGTACCTTCCAACCAACAACTGCCAGAGTCGGAGGAGTCTCACAGCCAGCCCTATCAAAGTTCATCACACCTGTCCTGGATGCCATCATCAGCTTCATACCCCAGTACCTTCACTTCCCCCACACTGCGCAGGAACAGCTAGAGAACAAGCAAGGCTTCTACACCATTGCTAGCTTGCCACACGTGTTGGGGGCCATTGACTGCACACATGTCCCACTTGTGCCCCCTGCGGATACTGCACACCGCTACCGCAACAGTAAGCACACGCATTCCATCAATGTGCAGGCAATAGTGGACCACCGGGGAATGTTCACCAATGTCGTCGCAAACTATCCAGGCAGCGTGCACGATTCCTACATCTTCCGACAGTCCATCATCAACCAGCGCTTCCAGGATGGCACATATGGAACTGGACTGCTCATTGGTAAGTACCAAATCTACACACCACACACCTCAAAGCCACCATCACACAACGCACAACTGTGGGAATGCACACATGACCAAACCACATACAACATGTCAATCAACATGCCCACCTACCAGACACGACAACACAACTACTTTGGGATCCTGGGCTTCCCATGTACACAATCCAGCTATATCATGGCAACACAGCCACACAACAGCAGACAGTGTGGAGATGCGGAAAGCAGGCATGTGCGAAGGATGCAAGTGACCCATGAATGGGAATGTACACAACGACAAGTGAGGCGTGAATGTGCTGGACAGACCTGGGTATGCAAACCACAGATATGTCCATGCAGACATCAACTGCTGGTGTCTGGAGAGTAGTGAACAGTGGACGCAACCATGTCACCCCAGGCCGTGGGTCAGATCGCGGAAATGTTGCTCGCTGCGGCCCCCCTGTGTGCGTGAGCATAGTGGTTTGGCCCAGATTACGCCAGGCCTGCACAGTGGTGTGGACAAAAACCCTGTGGCGCATAGCGTGGTGCTCTCCCGGAAAGGCCAACGTCACTGCCAGGGCAGCTCCTCTCAGTCCGCCATTAGGCCAACGCCATGAGCAGCGGGCCCTGCGAGCCTGTGCACCTGCTGCACCCCAGGACGCTGATACCCAGACCAGGCCTGCCGCCCCAGCGCTCCAAGGCCGCACTGCTCACCTGCCGACACCGTCGTGTGTCAAAGAGGGCCCACCACGTGCCGGTGCAAGCTCCAAGACCCATGCCCGCGACCTTGGCAGCCTCCTCAGGCCATCGCTGTCCTCCGTGACACAGGCCCCCAGGAGTCCTCATTCGTTGACATACTCCACCGCTGCAGCCGGGCTACACTGCAGTCCAGTATGTCCCACATCTTGAACTGAGTCATCATTAATCAATGGCAGAGTCCATGCCAGTGTACGCAGGGTGAGGAGTGAGAGGAAGATGCATCTCAGTCCGGTGGAAACACGGATCACCGTTACGGAGGAGGTCAACCAGTAGCAAGGACTGACCTGGTGCCACTAACCCTGTGCGCCGTGAGTGACTGTCAGCCTCCGGCCGAACATTGTTGGTGTCTGAGCCTGTGGCCTGGGGGTTGTCATCAGCAACGGGCAGGTACGGACTTGGTGTTTGGCATGAGTCTGTGGCATTCATATCCACCATGTTGCCGAACACAGCTGGCATGTGCCCTCTGCATCATGCCCTGGGGGTACACCTCCCATTCTCCCCCGAGACACTCCACGGAAACCACCTCTGATACATACGAGACCCTGCTCTGCCCTCATGACCCTACCCCAGTCTCCCGCAAGTCAGCGTCCCGTGGCGGTAGGCCTGTGTTGGCCGCTGTGCATCCGGGGCCACTAACTCTGTGCGACTCAAGTCATGCTCCCTTGTTGTTCGGACATTGCATTTCTGAGTGCCTGATGACTGTTGGAGTTGTTGCCAGCACCAGCTACTCCCTGAGGGCTGGCTTACACTCACCCCACACACAGCCAGCACATGCGTCATTGGACTAGTGGGCCTGCCATCACATCATGCCGAACCAAGTATTGACTCTTTTCTCTCTACACTGTTACAGGTGATCAAGGTTATGCACTCTGCCCTTGGATGATGACACCCCTCCGAGACCCGAACACACCCGCCCAGAGGCAGTACAATGCGGCCCACATACGCACCAGGGGCATCGTTGAACGCACATTTGGCATGTTGAAGTCATGTTTCAGGTGCCTGGACGGCACAGGTGGAAAGCTCCTGTACAGCCCAGACATCGTGTGCAAGATGATCGTTGCATGTTGTGTGTTGCACAACATCTGTGTACACACCAATGCCCCATGGATCCAAGTTCCAGAAGTACCGGACGATGATGAGGACGATGGGGCAGGTGGCCCACATCCCACTGCAGCTGCGGCAGGAACGGCCCGTAGGAACACCATCATTGCCAATTTCTTCTCATGAGCATGTCACATTGTGGCCGTAACTGGCAATCATGGGACAGTACAAAATGTCCACAAGCACAGCATGTCTGAATAAAAATTATTTGCAGGTTTCAGGTTGTACTTGTACATTGTCATGTCACAGTTTCCTGCTGTGCCAGATGTGATTGGCCATGTTGTGCACATATGCGGCACCAGTTGTGTCCTATGTTCTGTTGTGGAGGTGTTGCTGTTTGTACCAGGATGTTGTCAATGTCGAGGTGCACTTATTCTTATGTGCGTATGCTGCACGGTGGGTGAGTCGCTCCTGCGGCTTTGATTTGGTTGCCACTTATCCCTTTCATGGGGTGTGCCTTTCAGTTCTGTGCTTCCACAGTGCTAAGATGTTGCAGACTTGGGTAACTTGTGCTCTTTGTCGAGTTGTGGCTCTTGGGCATGGTTTGTCCGCAGATGTGTCGTTGACGTCAGGGGTTGTTTGTGCAGGTGGTTGTGTCCGAGTGTGACCTGCTCCTTTTCGGTTGTGGTCCGCACTCAGCCACCTCAGTGTCGTGCCGTGTACATTGTGATGATGATTGGCCTGCAGCCAAGCTACTCGTCATGTGGTGTCTCTTGCATTGTCAGTGTGGTTGACGTATGTGCATGTTTGCTGTGTTTCGCACGTGTGGATGTGTTGGTTGTGTGATTGTTGATGTGTTGGGTGGGTGACCCTTTGGGCACATGGTGTACGTGGGACTACTTGGTGTTTGTGTGTGTGCTGAGGTGTTCCCGTGGGATCAGGGACATGGTCCTGAGTCATTGTGGGTGTGCAGTGTGCTCTGCTGGATTGTGCATGTGTGCCATTGTGCCCATCTCCCCCCATCCCCCACTCCCTGGTCGGTACGCCCCCTGTTGATGTGGTGTCGGGTCATGTTGGGCAGTGTCCAGATCCCCAACTCCTGTCACCGTCTCCCGACTGGTGACTGTGGCCACCATCTTCTCCATGTCATTCAGCTCCTGGTGTTCTGCTGGCCCCCCTCCTCCGAGGTGAGTTGCTGCTTTCGTGTTGGCAGCGAGTTTCTGCTTGGTTTTGCCATTCACATCAGTCCTGCGCCTCTTGTCCTCTTCCATTGTCCTCCTCGGCGCTACGACGGCATTAACATGGTCCGAGAGGGTGTGCCATCTTTGCCTCTTTGTTGCCAATGACACGTTGGAGGTGACGTACAGTTGGTGGTGGTGTTCTATCTCATCCGTGGCGATAATCGGGTTTTCCTGGAGACTGTACCCCGTCTTCCTCTTCTCATTGCCCTTCCACGGGCCCTGGATTCCTGGGTGTTCCTCCGTGGGGATTGTGGGGTTCATGTTGTCCTCTGCAGTCGGTCGGGTGCATCCGTGGTACTCTGCAGTTGATTTCCTTTTTAGTGGCATTTTCCGTATGCTGTTCCTGTGCTTTTTCCCGCATTACGCGTGGTTATTGCTGGCCTCTCGCTGGTTATCACTGTTTTCTTATCGCGCTTGGGCACATCGCGTCTTTTTACGCGTTGGGGTTTGTGTTTTTATCCCCGTCGCAGTGGTTGTATCGCGGACTTTGGCCGCGGTTTCGGGAGGCTATCGCATGGTACCGCCGTGTTGTGAATTCCACGTTAACACAGGGTTATTTTCCCGCGATAGACTGCGATGTGTAAAGTTGCATTAACATTTTTTGGAGATGTTTAGCGCACGTTCTTGTGAATATACCCCTGAGTCTCCAAAGGAGTGCTGCCTCATGCAGATTAAAAGGCTCAACTTTTTGGACTTTTTGCAAATTGTGGTTTAGCACTGTGGCTGATTTATACATCATTTGCTGCCCAAGACCGAGGTTAGGTCGCACAGCAGGTTCTGTGCAATAACAGCGACTGCTCAGTGTCCTGACATTTGTACACCAGACGCTTAGCGGTCAATGTTCTTTTTGTTAGTTTGGAATGTCATGCACATTGGTGCTAATTGATTGAGATATAGTTAGGAAGAAATGCAATTTATAGAAACTGGTCAATGGCATGGCATCACTTATTTTACTGAAAGAAAAAACTGAAAATGGTCTTCCTGTGGAAACAATTCTGCGCCAATGTATGGTTTTTCAATATATTGCATTGTAGATCATTTTTCTCTCGATATTTGAATTTGCAGTTTCATCAGGGCCTAATTACGAGTGAAGGGGCTTTTTATCGCACCTCATAAATAACAATACCCCAGGGTGCGCTATTTATCTGGTGCAAGAAATATCACCTATTACGAGTTTTCGGGAATATATTGCCTGGGGAATTGGATTTTCTCACACCACTCTTACTTGTGCTAGGGCTGTGCTTAATTTTTTCCGCCATGCATAGCACAAGCAATCCTCACAAGAACTACAGGCTTATTTATACCTGTTATGCGCGGTTGCGCTTCCGAGTATAACTTATGCATGAGGTATGAAATGGAGTCCAAAAGGCTTGTGAGATAGCATCTCAAAATGTGTCCATCCAGTTTGTGTGGGTTCCACACTGAATGGTGTTTGCACCACTTCCGGTTTCACAGTTCTTGTGAAACATTTCAGATATAACCAAGTCTCCCGTGAGAAAAAAATAAGTGATTGGCATACGTATAAAGGAAATGGGAAATTATGCAAGCTAAGGGTAGTCAAATAATCGGGAGAATATACTCACGTAATAAAAATTACACACAGGCTAAATTGTACCCATTCACATGAAAAAAGCACCAAGATGGAAGAAATACCTACACCAAAATAAATGCATTTCATAAATAAATATTGTAAAATGTCACCACTGGAGCAATTAAGTAACTAATAAAAAGGGCAGGCGGACATATGGTCGATTAAGATATGGTTCAGGATTATTTAAAACACATTTTGTCCACTCAAGCCTTTGCTGCATCAGTAACGCAGCCACCTAGTTTAGATGACATACATTAATCCAATAAACAATGTAACCTGCTACAAAAATATAATATTGCATTATGGCTATGGTTACTAGTAAGTGAGACAATTAGAAATGTGGCTATCCTAAAAAGAAGATACTTTGGTCCACAAATCCCTTGCCCTGGAGAGGACTATTTTTTGTGGATGACGACATTTTGCTTAGGTAAATATGCTGTCACTCAGACAGTAGGGAACCAATGGTTGAAGTCTGCTGGCCCACTGCTCCATGCTGCATGGTGTGGTGGTTGGATCAAAATGTGAATGACACTACAACAGACCAATGCATCAAGAGGGTTGACTGAGAAGCCCCGGTATGCATACGAGTGTATGTATGTATTTTTTTAATGATGTTTTTGGCCAAAAAGGTCTCGCCTAATGCAGCCCTAAAATGGTATTTAAGGATTTGAGTCCTTACAAATCAAGCAATTTCACAAACTATCCACCCGCAACAGGGATATCGAACATGCGTCCAGATAGACCCATGGCAGATTTCCAAGATAACCACTTACTATATATGATTTACCTTTAGATCAGTTACTTGTAAAAAAAATCATATGAGAATACCCAGAAAATCTGGTCTGTCTCAGGCCTTCCTGGACTTACATAGGACATCAGTGACTATCAAGCTTATTGTATCAGTGAATGAAACTGTATGCTAATTCTCATACTAAGAGCGATGTATATAAAAAACAAACCTGGAATTTAGGAGTAAGCCACAAGAAAGCAAGTGCAAACTTTTTTGTGATTCGGGTTCAATGTGTATAATAGAAGAAGACGTGACTCTTGGAGGTCTATTTTCTGCAGTTATTGAGTTCAAGAATGTATAGTCTTCAGAATTTTAAATACATTTTCAAATGTCTCTATGTATAAATAAACTGGTCAGAGAGAGAGGTGTATGGGCTACAAGCTGCCCAGTGGTTTTCACCCAATTTTAACATCTAGGATACTAACATACACAAAAAGAATACCTTGTGTAAGTAGGCACAGTTAGCAAAGTTTCCATCTGCCAATTTCAGGAGGTTTTCCAAAAATGGCTTTATCTTAGGAAATTCCAGAAAGGTAATAATGTTTTTTTAGGAAACATGACAACTGAAAACGCCTGCTCAAAGTAGCTTTTGCAGGACAAAGAAACTTAAAATGAACATACATTTCCATTGGGAGGGCACCCACCATTTCTTTTTGCACTGGCCGTACAACCCCTGACAGAGTGGATTAGGAGGGACAGACTAGTAAAGGGATTCCAATGGGGGACACCTTCAAGGACCTAGTATTCTTATACGCTGACGACATGTTGCTCTTTCTCCGCAAACCACAATGGACTGGGGAGAGACTAATGACTATTCTTGACTTATACAGGAGGCTCTTGGCCTGAGAGTGAACTGAGACATGTTCAACTGGATACAAATTAGGAGAGATAAAATAATGCCAGAGGAGGGTCAAATTTAATTAAGTATTTGAAGATACATGTTTCTACTAATCCCAAAACCTATTGGGACCCACATTAAACAGCTTTCAGAGGAATCTCAGGAATTGGGACAGTCCTACAATCTCTGCACTGGGCCTATTTGCGCTGTTCAAAATGATCTCATTCCAAAACTCCTCGACATAGTATAGAATTATGCCTATGAAACCCCAGATAGCTTCTTTACGGCCATTGAAGAACCAGCAGCAAATTTCTTTTCATGGAATGTCCCGAGAAGCTCCTGGAATAAGTGTATCCAATGGCCATACTACAGTGGTCTGGGCATGGCCGACAAGCATATACAGTATTGGACAGCTCAACTGCCAGTAATAAAGGACTGGCTCTTCGGGCCTACGGATAATGCAGTGTACCATCAAGAACATGACTTTTTTGAGAACCCTGAACTACTAGATTTTCTCTATGGTCTGTGGATTCCTGACACCTACCCCTCAACCAGTAGAATAGTGCAACATACCTGGAAAGAGGGCACCAAAAGGAAGGTGATGGATGGAATGCATGAAATAATTGCAGCCACTGGCAATCTTTCAGGCCGCATCCCAATCCATTGGTTTCTGCCCACCATGCCACCATAGTTTGGAGCCATTCGTATGCAAGTTAGTTTTGACCCTGATTCATCGGGAGCAGTCCAGCCTGAACTGCCAGGCCAGGTCCTCCCTGAACCAGAACACCGAAGCAACCCAGGACCAGTCTCGCCCTTATAAGGGCTAATCATCCAGGTATAGTTTTGTTCCAGTGGCATAGTGTGCATGTGATACATGTCTGGGCATGCCTGTCCATTGTTTTTCACCCACCAAGCCACTATGTCAGCACACATGACTCTGTGGAATGGGCAGATGCATATATACTGAGAAAAGAAATTTTACTTAGAGAAAGGATGTCCAAACAACATTAAAGATAGGAGGTCTCTGGGTGGATTACTTTGATCTGGAAAGTAATTGACCAATTGAATAATCACTATCATCAGATATGTATCATGGAATTGGGAGAATGATGTACGGAAATGCATTACGTAGTTTTCAGCAGTGGTGGCTCACATAGGGCGTGCTGCGGGCGGTGGGGCGGGGCGGGGGAGGTAGTAAACTCGGACATACGACGGAACGGAGGAACGTAATTATTACTTCCCTCCGTTCCGTCGTATGTCCGAGTTTACTACCCCCCCCACCCTGCCCCTCCCCCGCCTGCCCCACTGCCCCGCAGCACGCCCTATGCGAGCTGCCACTGGTTTTCAGTCATTTTAATGTCTATTTTAATAAGTACCCAATATGCAAACTGAAATTGCTCAGAATGTGCCATTTGTTATCATTAAGAAAATGAATAAAAATTGTTTATAAAAAAGACATTAAAAACCTGCATTTTGAGTGCGAATTCTCCAGCAAAAGATTTTTCATGAAAATGTTCCTGCGAGATCTGTTTCCCTTTAAAAGCAAAGTTACAGAGATGCAGAAATCTGAACCTGCCTAGCTGTCTTCTTGCTTTATTTTGCTGGCATGATCCACCAAGCGCAACGTTTAAATTATATTTAAATGAATGCAAGTGTTAATTTCGAGGTCATACATCACTTTGGGGTTAAGAAATATTTTGCAGAGAGAGACTTCTACACCACCTCCCACCCTTTAGCATAACACTTTACTTTTGACCCCATTTGCTAAAGTTCCTTATTAATTACTGTTTAATACCATAACAGTTACTGGCATCCTTACATTTTGTTTTGTTTTCAATTGTATTTTATTTTCGAAATTATTATCCGAGATTTTTGTAACTCAAGGTAAATAAATAAACCAAAAATCACATCACCTGAAAAAAGTTTGTCTTAACCCAGGGTACTTAAATGTTTTCTCGTCATCAAATTATTGTTAGTCACTCATGAGCCATTACTAGTGCCACGGGCATTGTTGGGACACTTCCTGTGACGTCATGTGAGGGCCCTCTATAAGGGAATATGAATGTTCCCCTCTGACTGGTGAAATTGAGGTAATCTATCAGTATATCAGTATCTTACCCTTTGTACATAGGCAAGAAGAGATGCACAAATTGCCTTCTCACAATGTCACTTTCACGATATTTAACCAAACATTTTGACTTCTGTAGCTCCATTAATTTACTACTAGAGAGCAGATGATGGCTCTTTGCTTGAATGCATTCCAAGATACTCACCAACGATTTTAACGGACGTTCACAATGTGCATGATATAAAAATGGTTGCCACGCACCTGGAATTTAGCAGTATTTTTGACGAGCACAAAATTCTAACATTTTTCTCAAGCATTTGTATTTAGCCCTTGGAGTGTTGGTTCTGTGTTCTCGTCGCTTGACCCACTAACCTTACATACAGAGTGAAAGATGGCGCTCATGCCAAGGGTCAGGGCCAGGCATCTCCTCAACTGAAAAAGCTGATGTTAAATAAAATAAATAGAAAGCCCAAGGATGTTTACATTAATCGCTGAACTGAGGAGTCATCGGAGAGCAATACGGTGGTTACCATGGCAAGTAAGCAAAGCATACCCACACTGCACCGGAGAGAAAGTAATTCAATTCAACTTCAACAGAGTGCATTGTATTAAAAACATGATACCATCTTTTTAAACCGCTTTAAAATGACATCATGCAGTCGTGTATCGTATTTTGGCATGTTATCACAAGTTTTTACCCTGTCCTGAGAGGTAGAACGGATAATGTTTTCCAGTGATGGATATTTCATTGTGTGAACCTCTCATTGTACAAAAACAAAAGGTAGTCTTGATTGCAGTATTGCATCAAGAAACATCTCTGAAAGGGCTGTTCATTTCCATGCACGAGTACAGACTACAATCAATGAATAGAGAACATCGACTAAATATTTTTTTTAAAAACAACAATACGTCTTAAAAAGACGTACGTGTTTAAAATGTTCTTGATTTTTGAAGTTGATTCTATGGCTTCTTCAATAAGATGTGTCGCGATGTTGGCTATGGAAGTCAATTAGGTGCAGCCGGGGTTGCAGTTGCAACCCCTGGCTTGCCCTTTGGTACACCAGACACTGCCTCTACAACCCATGGCCTCAAGGGTTCTCAATGCAGCAGGTGGAACAAAAGGTAAGTGGGCTTTAGAAGTAGGGTGACCAGAAGTTGAGAAGAAAAAAAACGGGTCAGGCCAGACACAAAAGTAGGACTAACGCTTTTAGTCCTTATTTGACTTGGCATCTTTGACGTGGTTTCCCCTGACTTTTTGCCTCTACCTCCTTAGTATTTTTGATGCTGTGCTGGATTTCGTTTTTGCTGGCTTAGATGTTGTGGGCACTTTGCCACTGCTGATCAGTGTCAAAGTGCAAGTGCTCCCTGTGTAAATTGTTATTGCAATTGGGTCTCCTGATTGGCATATTTGATTTACTGGTAAGTCCCTAGTAAGGTGCACTGAGTGTGCCAGGTCCTGTAAATCAAATGCTACTAGTGGGCCAGCAGCACTGATTGAGCCACCCACCTAAGTAGCCCTGCAAATGTAACTCTGACCTGCCACTGCAGTGTCTGTGTGCAGTTTTGAACTGTAATGTTGACCTGGCAGGTGCACCCAATTGCCAGGCCCTAACCTTCCCTTTTCGTACATGTAAGACACCCCTCAGGTAGGCCCAATGTACCCTCAAAGGCAGGGTGCAGTGTATGTGAGAGGTAGGACATGTACTGGTGTGTGACATGTCCTGATAGTGACATACTGCCAATTTCATTTTCACTATTGAAAGGCTATCTGTCCCATAGGATAACATGGGAGATTCTGTGTAACATCTTACAAGTATAACTTCCCATTGGGACAAGATAGAGGAATAAAGTTTAGGCTCTCTGAACTCAGAATTTAATAACACATCTTTTAGTAAAGATGGTTTTTAAATTGTGTGTTTGAAAATGCCACTTTTAGAAAGTAGACATTTTCTTGTTTAACCATTCTGTGCGCCTTCGCCTGTTTGTGAATTGACTGTCTGGTTTTGGAGTGACAGGGGCTGGGGATGTGCATTCACTGTAGACAGCCACTGGAGGATGAGTTGTGCCTGGCTCTTCTTGGATGACTCAGACATGAGCTGAATAGACCTTGGCTGCATTTAGAGTAGTGGGAGGAGTTTTCCTTGCACCTGAATAGGGCCTGTCTCCCTTGCACAATGCTGTCTCCACCCCCTGTGGTCATACTGCACCAGGGAGGACAGAACCGGTTTGGACTGGGCACACAAACCCTTGAACAAAAAAGAACAAAGACAAATTAGGGTATAAGTAGTGGACCTTAAACCCCAGAACTTTAGATCACTTCTGAGCTCAAGAGAAACCTTTGCCAAGGAGAAGAACTGGGGAGCTATGAGGAGGAATTCTGCCCCTTTGCTGTGTGAGGTTGGCCTGCAGTTGCTTCTTCTGCCAAGGAAAGGACAAAGACTAGAACTTTGCTGAGAAACCTGCTTGAAAAAGAATCTCCAAGGGCTTATGTGTGCTGGTCTCCTGTTCTGAAGTCTCAGGGACACAAAGACTTCACCCCCAGCTCCCCTAAACTCTATTGCTGAGAGTTCTGACCTGCCATGAGGTGCCTGTTCCAGTTTTGGGCCTCTGGAGGTTGATCCTGCTGTTGGGAGCTGGAAGAAACCTAAGAGAAGCAAGAAAAACAATCTCCGACGCCATCAGCAACAGCGCCACGACCTGCACCGAAGCCAGGGGCGCCGCTCGTGAATTGCACGCAGCGCTGCCCGGTCTACACCGCAGCTCCAATGCCCTGGGACACCTGCCGACGCCTTCAGTTGTCGACATTCCTGACACCAGCGCTCGCACCATCTCCGTCACCGCCAGCGCCTGCATCCTGTTATCGCATTGCTGATAACCACTGTGGGTGTCTCCATGAACTCACCGACTTCGCATCACCTCACCGGAACCGAGCCTCACCGCCAATGCAATCGATTTCCCCTTTCCTGGCTTCGACAAGTCGTCTCCTCGCAGACACAATGCCTCGCCTCCCCCCTGGCAGCCAGGGAGCTGGCCTGACCTCGGCACCGACGACTCACCTCCACGATGCCATGCATCCTAATTAACTTCGTTTTCCAAGGTACTGTTTGTTTGGGGGTCCGTGTGACTCCATGCCCTATGCTGCGCACCTCGCGGTCGGCGCTGTACTTTGGATTCATTGCTGTCACGATGTCGTAATAGCCCTAGGTGGGGCTATTTGTTTTCTATAAGCTTTATTTTAGAAAATAACTGTTTTTAAGTGCTATTTTCACTACCTGTATGTTGGATTTTTGTCGTTTTGGTCTTGTTGAGTTTACTTTATTTTTATAAACTGGTGTGGTGTTATCGCTGTGCTACTGTGTGTTTTGAGTACAAATACTTTACACATGGCCTTTGGGATAAGCCAGTCTGCTTGTGTCAAGCTGCCAAGGGGGTGAGCAGAGGTTATCTAAAGTGTGTATCCCCTTTACCCTGACTAAAAGCAAGGGTCCCTACTTGGACAAAGGTACCTACCTCTGCCAATTAGAGACCCCCAGTTCTAATATTGGTGGTCAGTAATGAGGATTTGAACTTGTATTTGTACTTGACCCACAGTGATTGGTGTACCCCACTAGTTTAGTGCAGACCACTATGCAACCACATACTGTTTTTCTTTTTGGTTCTATTTTTGTTAACCCTTGAAGTATCCATGCACCATGTCTCTAAATGGTAAACCAGCAAGTGAAGCTGCAGAATTGAAGTTTGACATTGAAATGCAGAGTAGTTGCAAAGTAGATCAACTCAAACAGTTCTGCTAGACCTTTGGATGTCCCACGAGGAGCAACTCTAGGAAAGAAGCTGCAGAAGGCCTTAGGGGTCTGGTGGGAAGCCAGAGAGGCTGGGAAGAATGGAAATGAGGATGTGGATCTGGATGAACAGAGCCAGCAAGGGGAATTTGGTGCTCAAGATCTGCCAGTGGGGGAGGGCCCCCTAGGCCTGGCAGCGGCATGTCTTCTAGAGGTCTGTCCCCAGAGGAGCTGGAGGACAGGCGACAGGAGAGAGAGCACCAAAGGGAGCTTGAAAAGCTCAAGTATGGCATGGAGAACCAGAAACATGCAGAGGAGAATGCTCATACCTTGGAGGAGAAGAAATTATTCTTGGCACGTGAATTGAGCATGAGAGAGCAGGACATCAAGACCAAACAGGCAGAGTCCATTACAAATGGTGGCAGCGTACAGCCAGTGCAAGTAGGTAAGATATACATTCCCAAAGACCTAGTGCAGAATTTCCAGATGTGGGAGGATATTTATGCTTGGTTTCCATCTTATGAGGCAGCACTGCGTATGAATAAGGTCCCTGAAGAACATTAATGGGGGGGGGCTGTGGAAACACTTTGAGGCCAATGGGAGGAACACCCTGACACCTTTGAAGGAGACAGGTGCTCTGACCTATCTCAATATGAAGGAGGCTTTATGCCTCAGGTATGGAGTCACACCTGAGTAGTACAGGGAAAAGTTTAGGTCTTTCAAGAAGATTGAATCCAATACATGGGTTGAATGTGTGGATTTTTATTGCAGAGCACTGGATGGTTGGATAAAGGGCAGCAAGGTAACTGACTACCAGGGGTTGTACAATCTGATTGGTTGGGGGAACTTGACTAGTCTTTGTGTTCC
This sequence comes from Calotriton arnoldi, assembly GCA_963921515.1. Lineage (NCBI taxonomy): Eukaryota > Metazoa > Chordata > Amphibia > Caudata > Salamandridae > Calotriton > Calotriton arnoldi. Next base: position 176,699 of record CAWUFW010001548.1, read on the forward strand.
AGAGCTGCACCCGCATCTGATGGATAGTAAGCTGACTGACCCCAGGCAGCTTGCTCAGGAGGCGGACCGCTGGGCGAGTACCAGGGTCCACAAGGGGTATGTGGGAAACCCAGCAAAAGGTGGGCAGGGTACCCAGTAGAAGAGTGGGGGGACAAGGGTAATCAAAAGGAGTTTTCTGAAGGGCCCGAACATAGTTCCCTGGGTAAAGATTCCCAAGTCCCCAGTGGTAAGAATCCATGGCCACCAAGGGGTAGGCCAGACAACCGTGGTCCCCGCAAGTGTTATGCATGTGGTCAGGAGGGTCACATGCAGAATGATCCCAAGTGCCCCAAGGCACCACCAGCACTAACTGGTGCACCGTTACCGGGGTTAGTTAATGTAGTGCTGTGGGAGGAGTTGGTTTCTAGTGAGGGTGGGGAGCCAGTTGTGATGACCCTTATCTCATTAGGAGATAGAGAGATGGTCCAGGAAACCTGCCTGCTGGATAACACTAAAAAGTACTGTGAGAAGTTGGCCTGGCATATGCTGTCCACTAATTATAGTGGGCACCTTGCACCAGTCCAAATCGACTCTTATGGTAGGTAGGTTAAAGACAACCTTATTGAAAGCTATCCTAGTGGTAGCTATGGAGAGCAGCCTTCAGGCTAAGTCTTGAAGGAATGTAAAGCAGCTTGTTTTACCAGTCTATAATCTCTTGAGTGACCAAATGAAAGAGCCACACCAGGTATATATTCAAAATATATGTATTTATTACTAAACACACCCCTCTAGTCTCTTTATGAGGCTAGAGTTCGAAGTACATAAGTTATAAGATCTTAAATCACAATAATAGCACAAATACACGTTTGGGCCCTAGGGGCGTACCAAACCATATACCAATAAAGTGGTATGCGAACCACGACTGAACTAGACACTAGGCCTAGAGCCTCTAGAAGTGCTTGGACCCCAAGGAACCACCCAAGGTAGTGACACAGGGGACCCACGGGAGACGCGTGCAGTGTAAATACACAACCGCGATACGCCATTAACTTCTATGGAGAAAGTCGGGATCGGGAAAATAGAGGAAAGGGACACTTAGAAGAGGACTAGGACAAAACCCTTTGAGATCTAGGACTTTGAAGAGTCTCTACCCACGGAAGCACCGGAGTACTCGTGTGACCTCGCCCAGGGAAGCCGGGTGCATAGGTGCCTTTCGGGTCGGGTTTCGTCGTCGATTCGAATGGCGATCTGCTGCAAAGTGCTGCTGGCGGCCAAGAGAAAAGTGTCCGGGTGGATCCAAGAGTGGATCGGAGTTCTGGTGAACCTGAAAGCAGAGGGGACAGAGTCTGGGTCACTAGCCAGTGACCAGGAAGGCGATGGACAGATGCCCACCGATGTCGAGTGCTTCAGGTGCGTTGACGGTTGTCTTGACTCTTCAGCCACGAGGTCCAGGAGGCGTTTTCGGTGACCAGGAGCAGGAATCGGGCTGGTACACGATGTCTGTCGAGTGCTGAGGTGTCGGTGACCGGATTGGACCCAACAAGCCTTGGCAACGGCAAGTCTTGAGGAAGATGTAGATCGTCGATGGTGCAGACCAGCAAGGTCTGTGGAACTCACCCAGCAAGGGTAAGTGAGGGCAGGCCTGGAGCAACCAGGATGCCAAGTAAGGAAAAGATTGGCCTTCGTTAAGGGCTACTAGCCAACGGGCTAGCGACCGCAAAGGAGCCTCGTGACGCCGCACGTGGAGCTGGCTTGCAGGACACTCGTGGAGTGGGGGCCAGTGATCTTCGGTGCAGGTGGTGCTGGAGGCTAGGGCTACTCGGAGCCCAAAGCACGACTTCTTGGGAGACCCAGAAGATGGTGCACTTGCAAATGTGCTTGGTGTCCAGGGGTCATGGTCTCAAGTCACCCACGATAGCCACGGGCCTCAGCTTTGCTGGGGACTCAGGGTAGCCTCGGGGAAGTCTGAGAATCTACCTCTGGTGATGCGATGACTTCGGCGTCCGACGGGAGCTTCAGTAATGCGAACCGGACAGATGCTTCTTTGGTGCCTGCCAAGCAGGGGAGTCACTCCTTGACCCCAAGGGAGATTCTTCAGTCCTCTAATCTTGTCGTAGAGCGTCGAAGGTCCAGGATTCAGTGTCAGAGTTTCGTCCAGGTATAATCTAAAGTCCTAAGGACTGGGTTCCTACCTTTATTCTAAAAATAGGGGTTGGACTACTCTGTGGCCCCACCTATGGGTGGGTCAGGGCAGAGGGTGGCTACACCCCTTTCCCTTTGTCCAGTTCGCGCCAAAGCAGGGGCTGCAAGCCCCTGATCCGGTTTGAACTGGGGTATGCACAGGGACACCAAATGTGCCCCAGTGCAGGACTTCAAAGCACCCGAAGTGCTCCCGCCCAGCCCCAATACACATTATCCTGTCTGGGGAGGTGGTCACACCTCCCTGGGACAGGAAACCTATTGTCCAGGCCTCCCCTGCCGGAGTTTCGTCCAGCAGCAGGAGGCCAGACTCGTGTCTGTGGCAGCAGCATCCATTTTGTGATGCCAGGGCTCTGGAAAGAAGTTACCGGACTCGTCAGAGTTAACATGTCTTTCCCTCTAGAAGGGTGGAATGCTACCCCCGCCGCCAGGATTGGCGGGGGTAGTATTCCAAGATGTTTGACACCAAACACGACATGTTTAGGCGCAGCCATTCCAAAGTTAGCATTTTACCGCGAGGATATAATGCGCTTAAGAGTATATGGTCAGGCTGCACTACAAACAGCATCAGAGATGGTCTCCGAACGCTGCAGAGGGCCCTGCTCATGCAGGGGCACCCTCTCACATAGGAACCATGCACTCTGCCTTTAGGATTGATAAGGCCTGCCTTAGGAGTGACTTATAGGTTTATATGTGTGTGTGTATTTCGTGATATAGGTAACCTATATCACAGTAAGGGATGCTTGCACCACCTTACCCAGGCTGCAGTAGCAGACCTGTGGTGTCAGTTTGGATGGCCTTCCAGGGTGGCATAATACATGCTGCAGCCCCTGGCAGGCCTCTGAAGTACCTATGCCCTTGGTACATAGTATACCATATACTAGGGACTTATAAGGGCACTCCAGATCCCAATCAGAGATGTGCCTAAGGCACATGGAAACCATTTTAGAGAGGAAGCAGCTAGGCTGGGGTTCTGATTAGCAGGGCCCCAGCCAGACTAATGTCGAAAAACAGTGAAGCATCAGCAAAAAGTGGGGGTACCCATGTGAAGCAGATCCTACTCTCCTACAAGTACCTGCAGTGGGTGACCATCAATGGGAGGAGGGTGGAAGCTCTGAGAGACACAGTAACCAGTGTGACATCTGTCAGGTGTCAATGGGTTTCCCAAAGGGCACTTTCCTCGCGCACCCGTCTGTCGCACTGCTGAAAGGGGAATAGTTCCCGAGTAGACCACTTCCTCCAAAGTTAACCATATTTTTTGAAATGTAATTATTTTATCCTTTGATCCAAGCACTGTGTGTTTAAATGCGTGCGAACAGAAGCTGTGAAAACGTCCCTTATCACAGCTATTTTTAAAAATTTCCCAAAGGGCACTTTCCTCGCGCACCCGTCTGTCGCACTGCTGAAAGGGGAATAGTTCCCGAGTAGACCACTTCCTCCAAAGTTAACCATATTTTTTTAATGTAATTATTTTATCCTTTGATCCAAGCACTGTGTGTTTAAATGCGTGCAAACAGAAGCTGTGAAAACATCCCTTATCACAGCTATTTTAAAATTTCCCAAAGGGCCCTTTCCTCGCGCACCCGCCTGTCGCACTGCTGAAAGGGGAATAGTTCCCGAGTAGACCACTTCCTCCAAAGTTAACCATATTTTTTTAAATGTAATTATTTTATCCTTTGATCCAAGCACTGGGTCTTTAAATGCGTGCAAACAGAAGCTGTGAAAACGTCCCTTATCACAGCTATTTAAAAAAAATTCCCAAAGGGCCCTTTCCTCGCGCACTTGTCTGTCGCACTGCTGAAAGGGGAATAGTTCCCGAGTAGACCACTTCCTCCAAAGTTAACCATATTTTTTTAAATGTAATTATTTTATCCTTTGATCCAAGCACCGTGTGTTTAAATGCGTGCAAACAGAAGCTGTGAAAACGTCCCTTATCACAGCTATTTTAAAAAATTTCCCAAAGGGCACTTTCCTCGCACACCCGTCTGTCGCACTGCTGAAAGGGGAATAGTTCCCGAGTAGACCACTTCCTCCAAAGTTAACCATATTTTTTTAAATGTAATTATTTTATCCTTTGATCCAAGCACTGTGTGTTTAAATGCGTGTGAACAGAAGCTGTGAAAATGTCCCTTATCACAGCTATTTTAAAAAATTTCCCAAAGGGCACTTTCCTCGCGCACCTGTCTGTCGCACTGCTGAAAGGGGAATAGTTCCCGAGTAGACCACTTCCTCCAAAGTTAACCATATTTTTTGAAATGTAATTATTTTATCCTTTGGTCCAAGCACTGTGTGTTTAAATGCGTGCGAACAGAAGCTGTGAAAATGTCCCTTATCACAGCTATTTTAAAAAATTTCCCAAAGGGCACTTTTCTCGCGCACCCATCTGTCGCACTGCTGAAAGGGGAATAGCCCACTTTGAAACATGCTTCATCATCGGGTTCACCCTGACTCCTAGAGGTCAGGGTGGGCTCGACCGTGTTTCAGGGAGCGCTTAGGAGATGTGGGCCAGGGGGTCTAAAGATACAATTCCTACTACGTTCCCCAGGTATCCCTTTATTCGCGGGGACGTAGCGGATATTAAAATGAATATAAAAAGGGGGTCTTTTGGAGGTAATGGTCCTATGACCCTAAAGATATGCCAACATGTTTCAGCCCTTGGTTAACGGCCTGCTCAGTCCTGGGCTTTCTTCAGGGCAAAACAAAGTTCCCTCCCTGGTAACGGTTAAGGAATTTTCCTATATATTTATATTTGACGGAACAGAAAGCTGTTCCCTCGTGAACAATGTATGGAGGGTATACTTGTCTCTCCATCTGGAATTAACGCAAAAATTCCGCCTGCAAGAAAAATGTGAAAGGAAACAAAAAACAAACAATTTTTGCATTTCATTACATCACATCTCTCAAATTCTGCACTCCCAATGTGCTCGGTGTGCTTTTATTCCCTTCACTCTGTGATCTGTGATTGTGTGAATGAGCTGATTTTGGGTCTACTTAACCCCAAACTGCCTCTGGCAGTGTGCGTCCAATGCTAGCATTCAACTATCACTCGTAAACCGTGAGTACCTTATCCCAAATTAAAACATACACACAATCCAATAGTCCAACTCCACTGCAATCAATCAATCAGTGCATTTATAAAGCGCACTACTTACCCGTGAGGGTCCCAAGGCGCTGGGGGGGGGGGGATGGTGCTGCTACTGCTCGAATAGCCAGGTCTTGAGAAGCCTCCTGAAGGCCAGCAGATCCTGGGTCTGTCGCAGGTGGATGGGGAGGGTGTTCCAGGTCTTGGCGGCGAGGTGGGAGAACGATCTGCCGCCGGTGGTTGCTGTTCGGATGCGGGGGATGGAGGCGAGGGCGAGGAAGGCGGAGCGGAGCTGGCGGTTCTGGGGTGTAGAAGGTGAGACGTCTGTTGAGGTATGTTGGTCCGGTGTTGTGGAGAGCCTTGTGAGCGTGGGTGAGGAGCTTGAAGGTGATCCTCTTGTTTATACAGGTAGTAAAAATAGCACTTAAAACGAATCCAAAATGGCCACATTTGTGTGCAAACACTTGCCCTCCTGGAATGCTTATCCTCATGCTTTATAAAAAATCATTCTGCAATGTCTACTGTGTATGTGCCCTTGTGTGCATACAAGTTGCTATGCTGTAGTGGTTTTTGCATTAAACAATGGCAAAACCAAAATATACATTCGAAAATCCATACTATATGCACCCCAATATTACGTTTGAGACCTATTAACTTTGTCAGTGCTTGTTAGTTTTGACACATAACTGTTTTTGTGCCATTCATGGTGAATATATTGAAATCTATAATACTCTAAAGGGCTTTGAATCATCTTCATTAAAGGATGGTCATGTTGATCTCAGACACATCCATTCCGCAGGCTGTGGTGTCTAATCTGGGAGCCTGGTGCTCTTCAGGCAAGGCCAGCACAGCACTTGCCTGCAATAACCGGCACCCTTCCGAACCAGTAGTGAATCGGTTCAGATAAGCATGCACTGAATTTAGTAAAAATGACTGATGCGACATGATTGTCAACTGCCTTGTTTTACATTAAGTTTGTGGGTGTTTACATAACATATAGTATAAGGGTCTCAACAAACAATGGGCCTGCTGTTTGCGACATGGCAAGTATCTGCCACCTCTTTGAAAGTTAAAGTGTCCCTGGTAACATCACTAAAAGCCATACTCCTGTAGAGCAGAATTTAACACCAGTTGGTTTCACAGTTGTTTCTTTCTACAGGTTTGCAACCACAAATTTCATGCTATCTCAAAACTCCACCTGATATTTTTTTTAAACCCTGTAAGAAACATTGACCTTGACTTAAACATTTAAATTTTCTCCCCTCTATTTCTTTTGAATGACACTCTCCTTCCTCTTTAACATGTGCATGTCTACTGTGTATATAGACCACTCTGTCGGCCTTAATTTCTTTAAACAATATCCCTGCAACCTAATATATCTATTTATTCCATCAGCCATTTGCTTCTCCCATAGCACCCACGTATGATCACACCTAACTCATTAATTTAACATAAAGAAAGCGGAGTAGATGCATGGAATTGTTTCCCTGAGAGCACAAGACTAATCATAATAACCAATGGACTAACTACTAACTTTGAGTTGTTGAGTATTTTTTCTGGTTTTCTGTTTGCCATTTGGGTGCATCCTTCTGCCACTATGCATGAGGAACTATTTTGCATCTAAAAAGTACAATCAGTCATCACACTTTTTGTGACATACAATTATTTCATACATGAATCCAGTAAACAAAACAATCCATAATTTTTAATTTAATAATTTTATCACTGCAGTGAGTAATTTTTTATTACATTTGCCAGTGGTCAAGTGTGAGCCTGACCCTAAAATGGCTGCTTTTGTGCCAGTCGCTTTCAGCTCATGATAGCTGTCTTTAAGTCATGCTCTTTGTCAGATCCTCTTTCACAGGGCCATGGGGATATCACAGAGCTACTGGACCCAACTGTGGTAGATATCAGGCTTTTTACTCCTGATGTCCCTGGGCCTGACCTACTATGTATACTCAGCAACTGAGCCTAGTACTCCTTCAGCACTTGACTCTCAGTGGTAGAGAGGGTTGAGAAGTCCTAGGCTTCTCGAGGGGAGGTAGATACAGGGGTGAGCACAGGCTCACAACAAAAAGTACATTCACTAGCAGCAATAAATGATTGTCCAGTCAAATACTGACTTTTATGATGAAAAAAGTATTCATATCTAAATGAAAAGTGAAATATGGCATACACAGAAAATACACTCAGACCTCAGAGGTAAGGGCTCTAGTGTTCGATGGGCAAGCCCCTGAGTCACACTCACCTCTGACTAGTGGTAGTTTGTATTCCCCATTCACTGTAGACAACATTCAGGTCTGAGTATCAGGAGTCCCACTCCAACTCTTTCAGAACAGTCAAATGTGTTCCAGTGCTGAAGTGCTATCTAGCAGACAAGTTCTCCCAGGGCCTTCTAACCCTTTGATGAGTCTTACCTGCACCAGCAGGGGTTGCAAGGCCAGAGTTCCTGAGAGCATCTCACTTGTGGGTGCAGAGGATGCAGCAGCTGCCTTCGGTGAGTAAATTAAATCCAGAATTTGTAAAGCGCACAATTACCTGAGGGTGTCAAGGCGCTGGGGGCATTCGGGAAGATTAAGCAAGCTATTGCCCAGAGTCACATGGTGCTGTGATCAACTGCCGCTGGCGATCGAACCGTGAACCCGTGGCCCGGAGTCAGGCACCCTGGCCGCTGCGCCACACCTCTTCCACACTTGCGGCTCTGCAGGAGCCAGCTTCTGGGTGTCCTCACTGCTCCTCCGATGCAACAGTAAGTTTCTTTTTATCCTTCCCATAGGTGGAGAAGGGGAATTCAACAGCTTCTGGCTCCAATCCTTAGTTCGGGCTTGGGTCCACTCAAGTCACCATGGCGGCCTCTTCTCTTGATGTCAGCATCAACCAGCCCGCGATCCTTGTCCTCTCTGGTGGCCCCCTCTGGCATACAGGATCATTACTCTGCACTTGGGCAATGGCCTGATTGGCACAGCAGCAAGTTCCTCTTCATGTCTGTCCCCCTCAGGCATACGGGGTCACCGAGTCTCCACAGTACACACAAGCAATGGCCCGTTCAGCATGACTAACTTCATGGCAGCCCCCTCTGGCATAAGGTGTTGCCGACTTACATCCCGGGTGATGGCCCGATCGGCACAACGAACTTCACTGCTGCCCCCTCTAGCATTCAGGACCTGAACTTACACACCGTACATTGGCAACGGCCTGATCGGCATGGTTAACTTTGTGGCAGCCCCGTCTGGCATATGGGGTAGCTGATTTACACCGAAAAACAAAAAGAGAGCGAGGATTTTGGGGTACGTCCTAATCCCCTGGGTAAAGTTATAAAGAAACAATATGGACGGACCCTGAAATAGTGGAGATCTATCAATCACTATGTGTGGTAAGTCCAAGGACCATTAGGTATATTTAAAAGACCCCTCACACACCAACCTAGTTGGTGTCATGCTTCATCATTGGGGTCCCAACCGGGAGGCCTAGTGCCGCCCGGTTGTGCTACGACGCCTGATTACAGCGGAGCAGGTGTAGTGTGAAGATGTGATGTAAAAATTAAAAATACCTCTGAGAACCTTGCCCAGTAAATTTATTAGTGGCGGCTCAGGGTATGGTTAAAAACTATGTGAAACCGACTAACAAGAAATATTCATCTGTAGTGGTTTAGGTGATGCGGTCTACATGTTTCAGCCCGTCAAAAAATTCAAATGGGCTTTCTTCAGGACCTAGAGTTCAAGTGAGTGGCAAAGTGAAGGCCACGTGAAAAGTAAAGTACCAACACACGCACTAAGGTGTGTGGACCCGGTGTCGATATACTTACAGACACCACTCAAAAAACCTGTTAGGGAGAAAGAAATAGACAGCACAAGACATATAACGTTTAGCAACATAAAATGCAATCTTTTAAAGCAACTCAAAATTGCAATCTCCAACAAGCCGTCAAGAATGACCTAGCCACCATCGTGACAGTGATAGTGTAATGATGATATAGCATGCACGTTTCTAAGGCATGCTAGGAAATTAGATAAAACTGAATGAACACATAGGGACGTCATGTGCTAAGACGTGTATTATATAAACCATGTGTCCATGCTAAAGCGTGAATTAAATAATCACATCAAGGCATGATAGAAGCCATGTGCTTGTATGTATCCAAGCAGCGAGTGAGAAATACGCGCTGCATGCCGAGTGATGGTAAAATAATGCGGCGTGGCACGACAGTGGCGAGTTGCATGTGCGGCCGATCGAGCGCCTGTAAATGCATGTATTACAAATTATGCAAGTATTAAAATGGTAGAAAAACATGTGGCAGCGTAAATGAAAAGGGTCATAATTACAATTAGTAGAAAAAGAAAGCAGCTAATCGGGACATGAGAGGGGTTTCAGCCGATCAACCGATCTGTGGGATAACATGGAGAGAAACAGAAGATCGATTTTTAGTGCAAAGCGGCTTTTAGTGAAAAAGCCAAAGAGTCGTGGGGCAGAATGCCCGTCGTCCACAACTACAAAACCTTACTTGGTTCCGTGAGGATTCCCATGAGACTACCTACTGCGGTCTCCCGAAGTCCCGGCTGGTGAGGGACGCGGTGGGAGAACGAAGTTAAATCTAAAATACAGGCGTCATACAAGGAAATGACGACACTACGTAAGGAGATGGCATTAGCAGGGGACAACTGGTCTGTGTATAGCAGACAAAACACAGCAAAAGTGCGGCGGCCATGTTGGAAAACTCGCGAAGTAAGCGAGATAGACAGTGGCGGCCATACTTAAGTGTTAAAAGATCAGGATATAGATGCAAGAGAGCCATAGTGTGTGCTCTATATCAACTGAAAAAAGGGGGGGAAAAAAGGGGGGGTAAATGATGCCCACGAAGATGTGTTTAGAGGGTGGTGCACCAAGCAATATAAATAAAAATAAAAATAAAAATAAAGGACAGACAGACGGATAGCGCTGAGCATAGAATGCGCTCCGTGTTTCAACCAAAATAGTGTGGGAAAAGACCACATATAAAGCACAGTATGCACAATTGGGCATGATTTCTAAGACAGATAGCAGATAGATATGGATTCAGTTAGATGAATAGCTATTAATTTCAAAGACAGATAGCAGTTGATCTAAATTCTGTCAGAAAAGAAGGCTATTAAGTGAATCTCCTATGCTGATAAAAGTGTGGAGAAAGGACTACTGTCTCCTGAGACTTTGCCAAGGAATATTATCGTTAAGTCCCGTCAGATGACTAGATAGGCGATAAACCCATCTTTGTTCTTTCTCCAGTAGACGATTTTGTATGTTAGGTAGGTTAGGATCGAGGACCTCAATGACTACCCAGCTGATGTCGTTAGTAGTATGTCCAACCTCAAGGAAATGGCTTGTCAGTCTTGTTGTTGACTTTTTGCATCTGATTGTGCTACGATGCTCGCAAATCCTAGTCTTCACTTTCCGATTAGTCATCCCAATGTACGAGAGATTGCAAGGACAGGTGATACGATATACGACGTGAGCTGTATTGCAGTTCGTGTGTGTCCTTAAATGCCAGGTCTTGCCTGGTTCTAGGTTCAGACTTTTGGTGGTCACTGTTAAATGGCATACACTACAATCTCCACACGGGTAGTGGCCCACAATGTTAGGGAGCCCCCATGCGTTGAGAATAGTGTTAGTGGGTTTCCTTTGGGGAGCAGGTCGTGTGGAAACCAAAGCGTCCTTGATAGATCTAGCTTTTCTGTGTGACATCAGTGGAGGTTCCCAGTTCAGGTTGCCTGTATTAAGAATCTGCCAGTGTCGTTTTATAATATCAGACACCGCGTAAGAGACAGCGTTATAAGTAGTGACGCACGTGAGTGGGATGGAGGTAGATGCACACTTCTGTGCTTCAATGAGACCCTCACGATTTTGATTGCGAGCACGCTTGTTTGCTTTATCGGTGATCCGCTGAGGGTAACCTCGCTGCCGTAATCTAGTACTAAGATCGGATGCTTGTTGTTATAATCTCTTATGTCACTGCAGTTCCTACGGAGGCGAAGATATTGACCATAGGGAAGATTCTCCCGCAGGGGTCTGGGGTGGAAGCTAGAGAAATGGAGAAGTGAGTTGCGAGCCGTTGGTTTGAAATGGGTTTTGCTTTTCAAAAGACCTCCTTCTGCTTCAATATCCAGATCAAGGAACGTCGCCTTATTGTGATCGAAACTGTATGTGAATTTTAGGTTGGGATCGCAAGTGTTCAGCCATGTGCAGAAGAGTAACAATGATTCGGTGTCTCCTTCCCAGATCATTAAGATGTCGTCAATATACCGTTTGTAAAATTTGATCTGAGGGATGCACGGCGTATGGTTGTCTAATAGATATCTTGATTCGAAATGGTACACATAGAGTCCCGCTATGCTGGGGGCAAAAACACTCCCCATTGAAGTTCCATATTTCTGCAAGTAGAGTTGGCCTTCATACTCAAAGAAGTTCTCTTTGAGTGCTAAAGCAGCACACTCCAGAATGAATATCTTCGGGGTCTGGTATTGCCAGTCAGATTCATTAAGAGCTATTTTCAATACTTCAAGGGTGTCGTCTTGCGGGAGGCTGGTGTAAAGGCTCTCCACGTCAAGACTAACCAGGAAGGAATTATCAGGATTAAAAGCTAAAGTGTCAATGAGTCTCAAGAGATCCTTTGTGTCCTTGAGATACGTACTGGTGGACTGTACCATTGGTTGAAAGAAAAGTCACAATACCGTGATAAGGGTTCCAATAAGGACCCAATGCCCGATACTATGGGACGTCCCGGAGGTGGAAACTTGTTTTTATGAGTTTTGGGCAAAATGTAAAAGTAAGGTATTTTACCAGAAGTCGTAACCAGAAATTTAGCTTCCCTGGTTGTGATTTGACCTGAGTGTTCAGCATCATCAACCAGTGTTTGGATGCGAGTTTTAAGTTTTTCACTGGGATCTTGTGTCAATTTTTCATAGTTCTTGGGATCGTTAAGGAGGCGGGCACATTCCTGTCGATAGTCCTCAAGATTAAGGATCACTGTGCCACCACCCTTGTCCGCCGGTTTTATGATGATAGTATCATTAGTTCTTAGTGATTCCAGGGCCTGATACTCCTTACTGCTGAAGTTTTGGAAGGTATGTTTGTCTTGGAGACTTTCCACGTCTTTAAAAACAGCTTGCTCAAAAACAGTGATTTCTGGTGGTATTGCACATGGTGGTGGCATGTAGGTGGATTTAACACGAAATTGGGTATCACCCGCTTGATCAGTTGTGAGCTGTGGTGTACTTTCGAAGCAGGCTTTTAGTCTGAGTTTACGAAAGAATTCTGCCAATTCGCAGTGTAGTCGGAATTTGTCAAGTTTTGCCGTTGGTGAAAAACCGAGTCCCTTTTCTAGGACTGACAGGTCTGATGATGATAGAGCATAAGTTGAGAGGTTGGTAACCAGACTTATCTCGTGCTGGGTCCCGGTTGTAGATCCTTTGTTTTGCTCCTCGTCAAAGTGCCTTGGGTTTGGTCGTCTTCCCAATGCACTTGATTTGCTCTTCGTCTTCTTCCACGGCCTCGGGGACCCCTTCCTAAAAAGGAAACTGTTGATTCTGATTCAAGTATGGTGGTGGAGCAAGAGGCGGATTCCAGCCATATCCATACTGTGGATGCATTGGAGGATAGGGGGTCATGAAGTGCATGTTAGCACCCGGCGGTCCTTGAGCCCAGGGTTGTTGCCAGCCTGTGTGCCTTCCCCTGTTCTGTGGTCTCCTGCGGTAGCTATTGGAACTTGAACCGCTGCTGCCAGAAGAGTCCTCATCCGAAGATCCCCCTAAAGCATCTGTTCGTATTGGTGGTTTATAGTCACTGTCAGCGTAGGGATAGGTTTTGGTGTAAGAGAACTTTTTAAGGTCCTTCTGGAATTTATTGATCTTGGTCTGAGTTAGGCTCTCCTTGTATTCATTAACTTCCTTATTAGTTTCATCTAGTTTTTCTTAAAAGAAGTTAGGGTGGCCTTGAAATGTGTCTCTGTCAACTGGATATCAATAAGGATGGCTTCTGAGAGGCGTGTAGCGGTCTGTATGATTAGGATCATCCAGTCACGTGTACAGCGCCACGCTATCTGAGCCCAATCCTTGCGGAAAGTTGCATCGTCTAAAAAGATACGTGGCGCATTAGTAACGATCAAGCCTCTTGGAGCAGTGTTAGTTCTTAAATATTCTGTCAGGATCAACCCATGAAGTATAATCCTAATGCGATTTCGTTTTTTCTCGTTGAGATTGTCCCAATCAGCTGTCTGTGCAATAGATGTCGATACATTGAAGTCTGCCAATAGAGGAGGGTTGGATAGAATGTTGGTGACATCGTCCAAGGTGAAACCCAAGCCTTGATTTTCTGCCATGGTTGGATACGCTGGTAATGAGTTCTACCAGAAGATGAAAAAATAGCTCTCACAGCTGTGCGCTGCGTAGTAATCCAAAAAACAAAAAGAGAGCGAGGATTTTGGGGTACGTCCTAATCCCCTGGGTAAAGTTATAAAGAAACAATATGGACGGACCCTGAAATAGTGGAGATCTATCAATCACTATGTGTGGTAAGTCCAAGGACCATTAGGTATATTTAAAAGACCCCTCACACACCAACCTAGTTGGTGTCATGCTTCATCATTGGGGTCCCAACCGGGAGGCCTAGTGCCGCCCGGTTGTGCTACGACGCCTGATTACAGCGGAGCAGGTGTAGTGTGAAGATGTGATGTAAAAATTAAAAATACCTCTGAGAATCCTTGCCCAGTAAATTTATTAGTGGCGGCTCAGGGTATGGTTAAAAACTATGTGAAACCGACTAACAAGAAATATTCATCTGTAGTGGTTTAGGTGATGCGGTCTACATGTTTCAGCCCGTCAAAAAAATTCAAATGGGCTTTCTTCAGGACCTAGAGTTCAAGTGAGTGGCAAAGTGAAGGCCACGTGAAAAGTAAAGTACCAACACACGCACTAAGGTGTGTGGACCCGGTGTCGATATACTTACAGACACCACTCAAAAACCTGTTAGGGAGAAAGAAATAGACAGCACAAGACATATAACGTTTAGCAACATAAAATGCAATCTTTTAAAGCAACTCAAAATTGCAATCTCCAACAAGCCGTCAAGAATGACCTAGCCACCATCGTGACAGTGATAGTGTAATGATGATATAGCATGCACGTTTCTAAGGCATGCTAGGAAATTTGATAAAACTGAATGAACACATAGGGACGTCATGTGCTAAGACGTGTATTATATAAACCATGTGTCCATGCTAAAGCGTGAATTAAATAATCACATCAAGGCATGATAGAAGCCATGTGCTTGTATGTATCCAAGCAGCGAGTGAGAAATACGCGCTGCATGCCGAGTGATGGTAAAATAATGCGGCGTGGCACGACAGTGGCGAGTTGCATGTGCGGCGATCGAGCGCCTGTAAATGCATGTATTACAAATTATGCAAGTATTAAAATGGTAGAAAAACATGTGGCAGCGTAAATGAAAAGGGTCATAATTACAATTAGTAGAAAAGAAAGCAGCTAATCGGGACATGAGAGGGGTTTCAACCGATCAACCGATCTGTGGGATAACATGGAGAGAAACAGAAGATCGATTTTTAGTGCAAAGCGGCTTTTAGTGAAAAAGCCAAAGAGTCGTGGGGCAGAATGCCCGTCGTCCCAACTACAAAACCTTACTTGGTTCCGTGAGGATTCCATGAGACTACCTACTGCGGTCTCCCGAAGTCCCGGCTGGTGAGGGACGCGGTGGGAGAACGAAGTTAAATCCAAAATACAGGCGTCATACAAGGAAATGACGACACTACGTAAGGAGATGGCATTAGCAGGGGACAACTGGTCTGTGTATAGCAGACAAAACACAGCAAAGTGCGGCGGCCATGTTGGAAAACTCGCGAAGTAAGCGAGATAGACAGTGGCGGCCATACTTAAGTGTTAAAAGATCAGGATATAGATGCAAGAGAGCCATAGTGTGTGCTCTATATCAACTGAAAAAAGGGGGGAAAAAAGGGGGGTAAATGATGCCCACGAAGATGTGTTTAGAGGGTGGTGCACCAAGCAATATAAATAAAAATAAAAATAAAAATAAAGGACAGACAGACGGATAGCGCTGAGCATAGAATGCGCTCCGTGTTTCAACCAAAATAGTGTGGGAAAAGACCACATATAAAGCACAGTATGCACAATTGGGCATGATTTCTAAGACAGATAGCAGATAGATATGGATTCAGTTAGATGAATAGCTATTAATTTCAAAGACAGATAGCAGTTGATCTAAATTCTGTCAGAAAAGAAGGCTATTAAGTGAATCTCCTATGCTGATAAAAGTGTGGAGAAAGGACTACTGTCTCCTGAGACTTTGCCAAGGAATATTATCGTTAAGTCCCGTCAGATGACTAGATAGGCGATAAACCCATCTTTGTTCTTTCTCCAGTAGACGATTTTGTATGTTAGGTAGGTTAGGATCGAGGACCTCAATGACTACCCAGCTGATGTCGTTAGTAGTATGTCCAACCTCAAGGAAATGGCTTGTCAGTCTTGTTGTTGACTTTTTGCATCTGATTGTGCTACGATGCTCGCAAATCCTAGTCTTCACTTTCCGATTAGTCATCCCAATGTACGAGAGATTGCAAGGACAGGTGATACGATATACGACGTGAGCTGTATTGCAGTTCGTGTGTGTCCTTAAATGCCAGGTCTTGCCTGGTTCTAGGTTCAGGTGTGTGAGGGGTCTTTTAAATATACCTAATGGTCCTTGGACTTACCACACATAGTGATTGATAGATCTCCACTATTTCAGGGTCCGTCCATATTGTTTCTTTGTAGCTGATTTACACACCACACATGGGCAACAGCCAGATAAGCACAGTTAGGTTAATGGCAGCCCCAGCTGGCATACGGGGTAACCAACTTAAACATCATGCACAGGCGATAGCCTGATTGGCACAGTTGTCCTCTCCTCACACCTCTCTAAAGGGATCCACTCACTAGATAGTCCTGAGCTGGGTGGAAGGCTGGAAGTGGCGCCTGACCTCAAGATGGCGTCCAGGCGGAGGTCTCAGCTACGATAGGGGAACAATTAAATACACTAGCTACTAGTCTGGGGGACAGACATAGAAAGCCATAGATCTGAAGCATCTCATCCATAAGTGCAAGGTGAAAAGGCTGATGCACATCGCACTGCCACAAACAAAGCTATACCACACGCCTGACCCTAAAATGGCCGCCTCAGGCTGAACTTGGCAAGACCACCATTGACTCGGCTCACGCCTGACAGCCACTACTCAGCATCAGCCTACACAAAGGGGCCGCAAAGCGGAGGGAGGGCTGCCCACCCAAGAGAGGAAGGCCTACAACACAGCCCTTATGCCAACGAAAAAAAGTGGCATAAATGGTGTGGTGCCCAAGTGTGGAACTCCTGAGGGCGCAATAGCTCAGTGGCCTGACCTGGACACACGGACTACTTCTGGCTCAAGTGCTTCCAGCCTGGAGACGCGGTGGGGCTCCCCCACATACTGACCTTGATCCTAGATCTAGAGACTAGAGGCCTGAAGGCAAGAACGATGGGTTGTCCCACAATCTACAGACTTAGGCTAGCGGGAGGACGAAGCGGAGGGTGTTTCCCAATTACACCGGGACCGAAGACCGATGCCTTCGAAGCGGTAATTACAAATGAATCTGTTTGTAATTACCGCTGAACCCGAGTACCATTGGCTGTCACCCGGTGGAGCTGTCCTATGCAGCTATAGAGGAGGCTGGCCATGGTTCACCCCCTCGGCCGTCACCTACCCAGCCGGACTTCGGACATTGTTTTTAAGGGTGCTTCACAGTCTTGTCTATCTTTCACTTTGACTGCTTGTTTCCCCTGAAGTCCCTTCCCCCCTCTGGTTTGCCTGACGCTATCTGCATTCCTTTTCCCCTGTTTACCTTTCTCCCTCTACCTTCCATTCCACATAAGACGTTTTGTCTTTGCTACGTAACGCGAAAATAACTTATGTTATCGTGTAATAGCATGTTTTTCGACTGTCTGTTCTCACCGCGGAGTCCGAACAACCTTGGCCGATGCCCGGTGGAGCTGTCCTATGCAGCTATAGAGGAGTCTGGCTAGGGTTCACCCCCTCGGCCGTCACCTACCCAGCCGGACATCGGACATTGTTCTTAACGGTGCTTCACGGTCTTGTCTATCTTTCACTTTGACTGCTTGTTTCCCCTGACGTCCCTTCCCCCCTCTGGTCTGCCTGACGCTATCTGCATTCCTTTTTCCCCTGTTTACCTTTCCCCCTCTACCTTCCATTCCACATAAGACGTTTTGTCTTTGCTACGTATCGCGAAAATAACTTATGTTATCGTGTAATAGCATGTTTTTCGACTGTCTGTTCTCACCGCGGAGTCCGAACAACCTTGGCCGATGCCCGGTGGAGCTGTCCTATGCAGCTATAGAGGAGTTTGGCCCTGGTTCACCCCCTCAGCCGTCACCTACCCAGCTGGACATCTGACATTGTTTTCCTCGCCTCCCCGTTATGTTTCCTTCCCTCTATCTATCTCTTATGTCTATACTTGGAATCTGTAACTGAAGTAAGTATGTAATTTTTAACTTGCTGATCCTCATGTAAAGCGCTCTGATACCTACGGGTCTAGCCAGCGCTATATAAAACTTTGCAAATAAAAATAAAATAAATAAACTAGATCCCCCACTTGACCTTGCTCTCTCTGCAATCTCTTCTTCCTCACAGAGCAGCACACTGGTCTTGTCAAGCAGGCAGGCACTTGTGTTCCAGAGTCCTGTGGCAGGTGGTCTTGGATTCCATGGGTGATGTACCCTCACCCATCTGGAAGACTGGCAGGCCTCAACCCCCAGTCTGGGTCACAGGCGGAAGTCCTGCAGAGCTCATCCTCCTCGCACATCCTTTCTGGCTGCTCGACAATTGACATTTTTGTGGGCCTTGAGCTCCCCTTAAGATAGTCCTTTTGTTGGAAGTGGGGGTCCTTATCCCTCACCGCCGCCACCAAATGCTGGAGGCGGGAGTCCCCATCCCACATCTCTGTTGCCAGGTGTGAGATCCGGACCCCTCGTTTCAACGTTAGGCTAAGTAAGGACACCGTCTGAGATAGCCCTGCTCACCCCCTTAGTAGCTTGGCACGAGCAGCCAGGCTTATCTCCAAGGCACAAGTGTACAGTATGTGCAACCACACTCACAGCAACCCAATGATGTCACCACAAATAGACTCCACACGAGTTTTTATCAAACGAGTATAATCTTTATACAGGAAGATATACGATATGACCACACAATACAAAACCAACATATAATAATGGGTAGTATTTCTTCCGGTGGATTGGTAGGTTCTAATCCCAACCACCGCTTCTAACCAACAGTTAAGCTGACTTCTAACCGTTTCCAAAAGGTTAGGTAGGTCGTATTGCTAGAATCACACATGTTGCAAAAGAAACGAAATACTGCAATGCGTAACGATATACTCCTGAACTGTGCAATAGAGAAACAATGCCATACGTAGCACCACAGTCATGTACTTTGCAATAGAAGGAATAATGCAATACGTATCACCACCAGCATGCCCTGTGCAAGGAAGAAACAAAGCAATGCGTCACGCTACAATCATGTACTGTGCACTGAAGACATAATGCAATGCGCCACGTTATAATCATGTACTGTGCGATGAAGAAATAATGCAATGCGCCACGCTTACAATCATGTACTCTGCAAGGGAAAATAACGCAGTGCGTAGCGCACCCAGTATGTAGTTCGTCAGGCACAAATAGAGTCAGGCGTCATACGACAGTTCGATAGTTCGTTAGCAGCAATAATGCAAAGTGTAATACGACAGTCTAGGTGCTCCGTTTACAGTTGCCCCCGACATGGATCAATGATGACACAAAAGTACCGCTTCTCACTCCGGCCCAAGTACTGCCCCTCCTTGGGCCAGCACGGGCCTCGATCTGAGCCGAAGCAACAAGCTCACGCAGCTGCCAGGAGCGAGAGGCCGAGAGAGTGTCCCTCCGAGCCCGCACCCCACCCCAGGTGGTGATCCACGTTACCTGGGGGGGCGCGACCCCACTCTCCTCCCCTCCTTCAGCGACTTGGGCCTTGATCCAGAACTCCATCAATGGGCACGGCGAGCTCGGGCCGGCAACTCCGCTCCTCCGAGACTGCCGGTCCGGGCCGCTACTGTTGCACTCCGAGGGCCCAATGACCTGGCCCTCCTTCCGGCAGTCTCAGTGGACATCGAGACCCGCCCTCAGCACTTGTGGAGGCTTACTTCGATTTCGGTGCACACGCTACCCAGGCACTCCTCACCAGCGCCTCTGGTTGCACCGCGACACGCACTCTGCGCGTCCGAGACTCGCCTCTTCTCTGGTGCACACGATGACCAGGCGATCGTCACCACTCCTCGGCTTGCACCTCGACACGCACCCTGCGCGTCCGAGTCTCACCTCTTCTCCCGGTGCACACAACGACCAGGCGCTCTTCACCAACGCCTCAGCTTGCACCACGACACGCACCCTGCGCGTCCGAGTCTCACCTCTTCTCTCGGTGCACACAATGACCAGGCGCTCTTCACCAATGCCTTGGCTTGCACCACGACACGCACCCTGCGCACCCGAGACTTACTTCTTTTCCTGGTGCACACAACGACCAGGCGCTCCTCACCAATGCCTCGGCTTGCACCACGACACGCACCCTGTGCGTCCGAGTCTCACCTCGTCTCCCGGTGAACACAACGACCAGGCACTCTTCACCAATGCCTCGGCTTGCACCACGACACGCACCCTGCGCGTCCGAGACTCAGTTTACTCCTGCGTGCCCACGATCACAAGGCAGAACTCCTGAGGGTCTCAAGCTGCAAAAGCACGCGCACACCGCGTTGCTTGGGACTTCTCCGGAAACTTTTATGTTCCTGTGTTTCCAAACAGGGAGCCAGCTCACCTCGGGCCCTTGGGGTTCAGGACACAGCACAAAGCACAGTCCTGTTCAAGAAGGGGGGGACACCACCCACTGCAATGTCCCTTCAGTCTCTTCCTTAGTAAAAGCTACAAACTGCAGGCCAACCCCAGATCACGAAGCAAGGGTCAGTCCTATCCAGCAGTCTCTTCAGCAACTTCTTCCTTGGCAGAGGTTCTTCTTGACCCCGAAAGAGGTCAAAGCCTTTGCAGACTCGACCTGTCCATTTCGCCATTCAAAATTACACCCAATTCTAGGGGTTTCAGTTCTCTTAGTTATACCCCTTCATGTCTTTGAAGTTCGTTGTGCTCAGGGGTCCCTGACCCCTGCCTAAATCAGTTCTGGGTTTCTCCCTCCTAGTGTCACATTTCTCCCTTTGATACTGGGGGTCTGGACCCTTAATCACTCAGCAGGAGATGGGTCAATTGTTTTATAGCTGCAACCCAGGCCTCTTCACCTCCCAGGGTTTCTCCTCGCATACTCTCCAGATGCAGGTCAGCCAGGTGCCATCTCACCCCCTCACCAGACAGTCAATCCACATTCAGCAGAGACACACAGAAATGCTTAAAGCACAAAACTCAGCCACTTTCTAAAAGAGTGGTTTCTGAACACACAGTGACAAAACCACTTTCATAGAAAGATGTGTTATGACACTGTGAGTTCATACATACTAAACTTCACCTCTCCATTATAAACGTATAGGAAACTAGGCTAACAAAACACCATACCCAGCCTCCCCCATTCTGTCCTATGGGCAGAATGGCCTTTCACCAGTGAAAACGAAATGGAGTGTTTTTTCACTCTCAGGACATAGCACACACCTCAGTATATGTCCTGCCTTTTACCTAAACTGCACCGTGCCCAGGGGTTACCCGGGACCTACCACAGGGGTGCCCACAGGGTACGCAAAAGGGAAAGTAAGGCCTGACAAGTGGTTGCACTTGTCAGGACAACATGCTAACTTAGCAACCTGCGTGCAGGCCCTACACTGAAGGCCTGAGTTCCCTTCTCTGCGCGCCTTTGCATTACTAGCCCTTGCACACACAGTGCACATCACTAGGGACTTTTACTAGTAAGGCAAACATACCAATCATGGTCAACCAATTACCATTGTAATTTATATAGGGAACCCTTGTACTTTGACACTGATCAGCAGTGGCCAAGTACCCAAAGCATCTAAATTGGCAACTCTATGTCAGGAAAACGGTCTAGGGGGAAAGCAAAAAGTTTAGGGAACTTTAGCCAAAAAGGCCAAGTCCTACACCTTTTCAAGACACTAAATTTGATTTAGGGTCTTAATCTTTGAAGTTTATGTTGGGGGTTTGCTTTCCTTTGAAGTCGCCTCTCCTCTGCCCTTCCTCCAGAAAGCAGTCTGTCACAGCAGCAGTGTCTCCAAATCTGATAGCCCCACAACACAGGCCTTCGGTGTGACTAGAGGTTCACACCTGAATGTCAGCCACAGTGATGGTATGATTCTCTTACCAGCCTCAGCTCCTACCTGAGATGTGCCCAAGACCCTTTTGAGTGACCTCTCTCTGAATCAAAGAGCACTGTTTGAAGTGTATAGAAGAGCCTGGCTCTTCTTTCTTCAGTGTGGGTCCCACTCAGCTCACAGGAATGCAGCACTCCACAAATACGTCTGGAGGGGTTCCTCTACCTCATCATGCTCCTCCAGTCAGCCCTTTGTCTCACAAAATGGAACCCAGAATATTCCATGTACTGTAACATTCACAAGCACACATTCACCTAGCACATGCATACTACACACAGCAACTGCACAGCACTACATACTGTAGCGTATTCCCTAGCCCTGAAGCATGCAGATGAAGTACACCACACAGGAGCTGTAGTTAAACACTTCTTTAGTCCTCAGCATACGCTCATGCACTGTGCATTGCATCATACTTTTCAGATAACCACACTCTGACACCTCCCAGCATATTACGCAGTTCCTGTCTAGAGGCCGCCCCAGAACCATGAGGGCCCTAACACGTATAACACAAAGATGCTACATCACCCCATTTGTTAAATAAAAAGTTGCAGACCTCATTAGAAATCACATCTCTTCAATTAGTCGGCGAGGCGCTCGCACTTGTCTACCGGCTCGGGTGATCCAAGATGATCAGGGTCCACCTTGATCAGGCAATGGCGACTTAGGCTCAGGTGCTTGAGCTGGACCTGTTGGGGTCGCCTCACATATGGTTTCAGGACTTGACAAATGTTGCGGTAAGTGTTTAAAATGTGATGTGTCCCGAGTGATGGTAGGTCCAGGACAATGTGACGTCACCTTATGTCCTTTGTGCATCACAACCTGTAGAGTATTGGCTGCAAATGGAGTGTCCATTTTCCATTTTTATTTTTGTTTAACCAGTACCCAATCTCCTTCACCAAAGACTGTTTCCTGGGCATGACGATGCTGGTCAGCATAGGTCTTAATTTTCCTTTTCCGAGTAGTGTCGGTGTCTCGAACTTGGTCAGTTTTAACTGACTGATCCAAGGTCCATTGCGGCAGTTTTGTTCTGATGGCTCTCCCAAATAGCAAGGTGGCTGGACTCTCACCAGTGTTCGAGTCAGGAGTTGATTGACAGGCTCTGAGGGCCTGGTACAAGGTTTGTTTCAGGTCGATTCCTTCCAGGGACGCTCATGGAATGCCTCTCTTGAGGGTAACCATGAATCGTTCAATGACACCATTGACTTGGGGCCAGAGGGGTGTGTTCTTATAGTGTTTGACACTGAGTCGGACAAGAAATTCTTTGAACGCTTTGCTATTAAAAGGTGGTCTCAGGAGGATTTCAGGAATGCTCCATGTTGCAAAAATATAATCTAGGCATTCTATGGCTTTGTCATGGGTTGTTGATGACAGGGTGTCTACCAAAGGAAAACATGAGTATTCGTAAATGACTACCATGAGATTGTTTCCATTTCCTAGAGATCCAAAGAAGTTAACAGCAACCCTTTCCCAAGCATGGGCAGGAAGGCCAGACATTGTCACTGGGTGCTGTGTCACCTTTCGAGACAAACAATTGCAAATGTGGTATGTTTTCAATTACTTCTCAACTCACCCATCTAGCTGAGGGAACCATACTTGACATCGTAGGGCTCTTCTGGTGGCTACAATACTACAGTGCCCTTCATGAGCAAGCTCGACGATTCTCTGCCTTGGGCTTTCAGGTCTGATGATTTGTGAACCTCTTAGTTTTACGCCTTGTTGGGAGACTGTCTACTCATCTCGTACATTTTTAAACTTTTGAAACTCAACGTCGTCGGCAATGAGTCAGGCATTTCTTCCCCATGATTGTGTGGCAAATGATTTCTTTGATAACCATCATGTCCTTATCAGCATTAGTGGCAGCAGTGATTTGTTTCACCAACAGAGACATTGGTGTGCTGGATTTCATGATAAAGTTGAGATATGCTTCAGATGTCTTGGATGTAGAGCTGAGATGTTGGGACACTCGTGAAAAGTAGTCTGCTGGGTTTTGATCTTTCCCCGGCTTGTGTATAATCTCATAGTCATACTCTTGAAGTCTTAACCCCCACCTCTCAATGCGAGTGGGAATCCTGGCCTTTGGATTTCCAAAAATTGTAAGTAGTGCCTGGTGGTCTGTAAACCGCTTTCCATAGAGTTATACATTAAAATGTTCGCAGTCTCACACCACAGACAGATTCTCTTTTTAAGGCTGGGAGTAGGCGCTTTCTGTCTCAGACAGGCTCCGACTGGCATAAGCCACAATAGGTCTCTGAGCATTCGGATGATCATTGTGTTGAGCAAGGATTGGCCCTCGCCTGACTAAGCTTGCATCAACCATTGCCTTAGGTCGTAACTTGGGAGCAAAATAGGCCATTTCAGTTGCATTCTCAATGCCATGTTTAATGTCTCTGAAACATCTGTCACACTCTGGTGACCAATGAAAAAGTACATTTCATTTGGCAAGTCTCTTAATGGGGCACTCACGGTACCAGAGTTGCGGATGTATCTTGAGCAATAACTGGCCCTGCCTAGGAAGGATTGCACCATGGTAAGAAAAAATTTGGGGGGGCACAAGTGTATGACAGTGCTTGCACCTTATCTGGGTCTGGGGTCATTCCCCATGAGAGAATCTATGCCGAAAATCCTGAGTTTGGTCTTGTGAAACTCGCACTTTGCAGCATTCAGAGTCAGACCTGCATCAGTGAGTAACTGTCACACTTGTTTGAGGGTTTTATTGTGTTTTTTTGTGTTCTCCCAAAAACCTGTATGTTATCACTATAGTTGAAAGCATGTGTGACAGGTTGAATTACTCGGCGAATGACATCCTGAAATATCTCAGCAGCCGAAGATACCCAAAATGAGTCAAAAATATAGTAATGTACCTGCAGTTCTCTTCTAGTTCAAGTTTATAGTATCCTTTAGTTAGGTCATGATGGGAAAATACTTTGGCTTTGTTCAGTTACATGATCATGTCTGCTATGTGAGGACCAGGGTGGCTTTGTTTGGCTGGCGCATGTTTACTCCAATACACGCAAATCCACTACTGTCGTTTTTGGACACTATGACTCTAGGCAAAACCCATGGTATAGGGCCTGTGGAGCATTCAATGATGTCATGTTTCTAGAGTGCTTCCAGTTTTTTTTCACAGCTTCTTATGGATGAAAAGCAACTCTGTAATGTCTCTGAGCAACAGGGTGAATGTCTTTGTGGATATGAAGCTGTACTTTCATTTTCTTGAGTTCTCTCAGGCTGTGGAACAGAAATGGGAATTGGCTTGTGATCTCAGATTGAGCACAGAGGTTGTAATTGAGGGATATGAACCCCATATCAGCAGTGGTGGCAAAGCTGACCAAACAGGCCCTTGACAAAGTCCCTTGTATAACATAAATGGTGGATTGTATCAATGTCTTTTTGTGTTGCATTGTCACTGTGAATGACCCTTGGCTTTGCAGTGGCTCAGACGCAGGTCAGGTATGGACCTTCATGACTGACGGGATAAGGCGAAGGACAGGCGATAGCTTATTAAACTTTTCCATGGGCATGATGGTAATCAACGCACCACTGTCTATGATGAAAGTTTTTGGGTGAGCTTCACTTTCACTGTGATTTTGGGACAAAGTCCAAAAGAAGCCTGTTGTTTTGCTTGACGTGTTTTCTTTGAATTGTGATCTTCTTTACATGCAGCTAATCCAACGTGTACACGTTGCTTGTTGGTTGATACCATTAGGGCACACTCATCTTCTTCATTGGTACTCGATATTGGCATTGAAGAGCCTTTGTCCGATGAACTTGATGACAGTTGGCTTTGCCTGATCTCCACTTGGCATAGTTGATGTTGCTTTTTAGTTTAGTGGGCGGGGCAAAAGTGCTTCTGAAACATTCTCGCGTCCATCTTCTCTTTCCGTCATGCCGCACTTATTTTCTTTGGCTTGGCACACAGTTATGAAGTTATTTTCTTTCCCACAACCTTTACAGACCTGTCCAATGGCTGTACATTCACCTTCGCGGGGAAACAAAAATCCACATCGAAAGCATAGTTTTGATTTCTTTAAAGATGTAGACACATTTCTGCATGCGCTTGCTTTTCACAGTCAGTGCTGATTCATTGTGAGCGGTTCCTGCTTCCATGTCAGCAGCTTGTCTGTTTGCTCGTTCTTCTGCTCTCACAGCCCTCAGCATTTTCTACAAGCTGTGCATTTCTCTCAACATGCGTCTTCTAAGCGAGTCTGAAAGACATCTTTCGATGATTCTGAGACGCATGTCTTCTTCGTCGGTGAAGTCACAAAATGTGCAGTGTTTGATGAGTTCATCAAGTGTTTCGGCAAACTCATCCATTGTTTCAACAAACTGTTGCCTTGCTTGGCTGAAGATATACCTTTCATAGTCGACGTTCGGTATTAGATTGAACTTGGCTTCTAAAGTTACTTTTACCTTTTGGTATGATTTTGCTTCAGTTTGTGAAATCTTCTTTAGCACTTCTTTCACCCCGTCATCTGTAAGGTTTTTCAAGTATTTGATGATCGCCTTTTCATCTTCATCTAGCGCATCTATGAAGTCATCAAATGTTTCGATCCACGCAGCCTACCTTGCATCAATGTTCTGCTTCTTAGAAGTGTTTAAAGGCGGTGGTGGCTTCAAGAACACATCTGCGTTGTATTTCGCAGTCTCTTTTTCTGCCATTGAGAGCACGTACTGTTCAGACAGCTTTCAAGGTACCAGGCTGTCTGTAACTTCTGCAAACACAACACTTGTGCTTGCACATGGCTCACCATGCCAGATCTTAGGTTGTAGAATGCTTGACTTGTTTTTTGAGGGTGAGTAAACTCTCTGTTTCTCATACCTGGTTGTTGCTGCCATTATCTTTTTGCTTTGTTTGAGTAATTGCTTCATATTCGTGATATAGTGCAGCGTCTCCGTCTACCGCTTCACTGACAGTTTGGCATGCATTTTGAATGTGCCCCTTTGCAGGGCCTTCACTTTCTTATTTGCTGTGTATGGGCGGGAGTAGGGCCTTGACTCCACTAGTCCCGGTCGCAGACTGCTTTGCATCGATCTCGGACACACAGGGCATTCACAAGCAGTTTTCCGTACTGTTGCAACCTCTCAGGGAGACAGCATGGACAAGTATTCCCTACTCATCGTCAGATGTAGCTTTTTCCCCAGCCCTGGAGCATGCAGATAAAGTACACCACATGGGAGCTGTAGTTAAACACTTCTTTATTCCTCAGCATACCCTCACATACTGCACATTACTTTTCAGATAACCACACCCTGACACCTCCCAGCATATTATGCAGTTCCTGTCTAGAGTCTCCCTCAAAACCATGAGGGTCCTAGTGCGTATAACGCCAATATGCTACACATATTAACTTGATGTAAGCCAAGGGTGAATTAAGTCCACAGCAGTGGACCTTTACATGAGTGAGCCTGTGACACAGGTAAAAAGGCCTGTTCACTTCTACTGATCACTACATGGTTGCTGCCCCCACTGTGCTCACTGTACTTAACTCCTGGCAAAGGCAGTAGCATTTCACCACTATGAGGAAAGTGCATTGGGCGCCCTTCCCAGTCACCCCCACTTTGAAGCTGAGGCACAGAAATAAGAGAGCTCAGACCACAATATGTAAGCCATGTGAACACCTTGTTCTGCTGCTTTGGACTGCATTTTAAAATGTTGATATTAATACCAATACAGCAATACACAGACACTCACAGCCAGTATTCTTTTTCTCTATTATGATATTAGCCCTACTGTACCATAGACAGTAGTTTTGCCATGCCTCAGCAGTTCAGATACAACCCAGAGTGCTTTCACAAGCAGATGAGGTACAATACACATCTTTGACATAGTCGAGTACAGCATTTTTCAGTGCCTTTTTTTGATGCATTTGCACCTGTGTATCTGTGTAGTACCCGATTCGGCTGTGGGTATACCCATAACAATTTTTATACTTGACTGGACACCTGGAATTGTACAGAAAATTGAATATTTAAGAGCTCCATGATGAGGTTGAACCCACCCGGGTGGCATTGTCCTACGACGGTGAGAGAAAACACCAATGATGTAGAATGTCACTACTTGGTGGATGAAGTGTTTTCTATTAATATTATTAATATTCCTGTGGGATATGGCATAAAGGCAGTTAACAATTAATTCTTGGGCTTCCCCATTTTGTGGTGTAAGGTTTGCACCAGTTACATTACACAAGATCAAATTCATTTTTATTTTGGGCAGGGAGATTAAGTGATTAGCCCAGAATCACAGGACGTTGAGCTAACGCCAGAACTCGAACCTACTTCCCCAGTTTTTTCTCTGGGAAAGGTAGCCTCACAACAAGGCATATGCAAACAAACACCCCCTTCAACAAGGCCTAAAAGACACTGGGACTTAGGTGACAACATCTGGCCCCTACCAAGGCCACTTCTCTTATTCACCCCCTCCCCAGCCCACTATAGCCGCAGGGTGGTGACCTGGCAAGGGAGGGGGTCATGAAAAGCCAACTGCTGCGGCTCCAGAAAATCACCTAGCCGCCCTGCAAGGTCCCTCTATACTCCCACCCTCCCCACACCCACTATGGCCTGATTATGATGGCACTGCAGGAGATGACACTGCTTCTGGGCTGAGATGAGAATGCCCTAAGGACCAGAACAGTTTGACAGCATGGCAGGGGAGTGCGGATAATGCTGAATTCACATTGTTGTGGTCTGGCGGAGACTGGGGAAGACAGTAGGTTTCTGTGGTCCGCTTTATAGAGACCCTAAAAAACTGGTCCTCAGGTCACCCTGAGGCACTGGCTCATAACTCAAAGCCCGACTGTCTGCCTTCCCAAACCGACCCTGGGCAAGTGCAGTAAATCCATATTTATATGACACATATTTGCATAAGTCCCTGCACAAGTTCCACAGCTCTGCCCGTATTATGAGTGGTGGATATTCAATTAAAATTAAGCATCACCACACAAGTGCCAATGCAACTCTTAGTAAATCAAATCTAAGCCTTAAAGTCTTGAGGTTGCCATTTATAAACCTGTTTTAGGGACCCATATTTCAGAGATAAAACATAACTTTTCCTGCTATTTGCAAAGAAGTAATTATGCAGCCTGATACCCAAAGTGATACTGAAGAATGGTTCCTGCGCATCAACTTTTACTGATAGGTCCTGTCAACAAGTTGTGAAACAAACAGAGATTTATTTTAACAGATAGGGCCGGACTGACTACTGGGCGTTTTTTGCTGGGGTGGCAGGGTTGGGTCCCGGTTCACTGCTGAGGGGCTGATTTTCTTGCTGGGGAGCTGCCGGCACTTCTAAATGAACAATGCAAAACAAATAGTTTTAAAGCATACTTTTTAAAACATTTGTTTTGCATTGTTTATTAAGGAAAGCCCGGTAGCCAGTCCGGCCCTGTTAACAGAAATTAAACTATTGATTTCTAGAGGCATAGGGCGGGAAGGACAACTCCGTACATAAAAAGATAGGTGTGCCATATCTTTTTATGTATGGAGTTCTCGCCACAAATGTGAAGTCTCCGCAAACGTAAACTTAGTATTAAAATGCAGGTTTGTGAATTCCAAAACAAACATAAACTTACACAAATGTGTAAGCTTACCTTTGTTAATCAGGCCCATTGTTGTTTTTCTTTTTTTAATTACATTGGTTTAGGATAAGAAATTCCAGGGATTGAAAAATATGAACTAAAACAAACACTATGTGGAAACTACTGCCCATGTTCACTGTCAGCAACTTAACTGCTAATAAAGCGCAGAGAGCTAAGTGACCTAGGATCTGATTTAAAGTTTGTCGGATCGTTTACTACATCACAAACATGACCAACCTGTCTGCTAAACTCTACAACAGGACACTTGTGCTAAACACAGCCTTACAATTGAGCCCCTGTTTGATTCCTGATTAACCCGTTCGCTGCTTCTGTCGGCCAACGGCCGTCGCGAACACTACCTCCGTAGTGCTGCGCACGTCCGTTGGCAGACTCGGCCCCGCTCACTCTTCAAAGCCGCCGCACCGCGGCGGAATTTCGGCCGCGGTAAAGGGGTTAAGATGGACATAATTTAGGCTGAGTAAACAAGTTTTAAGAGATACAACAAACATTGAAAAGAAGATTGATTGCTGGGACATATTTCTAGTATATCAATTGGGGCATAAGTCTTCATAAAAAAAATTCCAGTTCGCAATTGTATCTTTTTAGGTCTCGCCTGCAGGCAGTGCACATGCACTGCTGCTTGGTGACGATGTATTGTGTCTAACAAAAAAAAGCCTCTGAAAAGAAGTTTTTATCCCGCCTATTACTTACCATTCGTTGGAATCATTATCACTCTTCTTTGCTGCTTCCTAATTCGGCAACTGGTGCAAGGCATCATTTTCTGTGTCACTTCCTGACTGATTTTTCTTAATTAGTGCCCATCTGCTGTTCGCAGTGTGATTGAGTTACTATTCCTTTTTTGTTTTGGTGTTTTTATATAATGCAAACTCGGCCCGACCCGAAGGTACTTGAGCGTATAACCACCCCCAAATATGCATGTCCCAGTATAGACCATGTATTTTTCCCCTGTTAAATTTTTGCACCATGTAAGAAACTGAGTGATTGGTTGAAAGAGGTGGAAGCCCTACTCAAGCAACAACCAAAATCCTGGTCAGGGTGAACAACAAAAGTCACTAAAGTAGCCTGTGCTTAACCCTCTGGTAGCTTGGCACAAAGCAGCCAGGTTTAAGGTGGAGGGAATGTGTAAAGTATTTATTCAGCACACAAACAGTAATAAAGTGGAAACACAACACAAGAAAAATCAAAAATCAATTTTAAAAAATCAGTAGAACCAGAGATATTCAGTTTTAAAGATTGTAGTTAAACTAGCGCCTAAAACCATAAAGCACCACCCACAGTCATCCATTCATGCTAGAGTAAGGGAAAGTAGCAAGTTCAGGCTGACCATGTTGCGGTGCAGATCACATAGAGAGACATGGGTAGTCCCACTGAAAAAGGTACTTTCTAAGTCCGGCACAAAGAGTTCAGTTCGAAATTATAAGAGGACGCATGGAGAAGGCTTAGCATGGCGGACGGCCATTGGAGCATGAAGAGCAGGTCAAGCGTCATAGATGGTTGTTGCTGTAGCTTCGCTTTGGTGGTTGTCGGCTGGTGGTCATTGCTATAGAGAGAAGTGTAGTTCTGACGTTGCTGGTCATCGCTGGCGGTCACTGTCGGCGCAAAGAGCAGATCTCACCGGAACTTCACGCTGGCCAATGTTGCAGGTGGCATGGTCTTGGTACGAACGGGCCAGTCCACAATGAACCCAAATATCAGGATTTCCCTTTTTCTTTAGGAGGAGAACACCCATATGCCAGGACCTGGGGTGGCACCTATTTGGGGTCAAGACTCACTGCAGTAGAGACCAGCAAGCCTCAGGCTGGTCCAGTTGCAGGTCCAGCCTTAGTCCAGTTGCAGCTGTTGAGCTATACAGCTGCAGGGGGGCTCTGAAGCATGTTGTGTCCCTGTAGCTCACACAGGATGTCAGCCAACTGACCCTTGTAGTCATACTGGTTAGCCTGGGATGAAGGCAAGAAGGTTCAGTATTCCTCCTCAGTCAAGGCAGTCCTTCAAGCAGCAGGGCAGTACTCTGGAAGCAGGACATTCCTTCTAGTCCTTCTTCTTTAACTTCCATAGGTCCAGGAGTGTTCTGATGAGTGGCTCTGGAGGACCAATATTTATAACTGGTGCCATACTTTGTGTGTGGGACTTCCTGTCCTACCCCCACAACCGGTTCTGAAAAGTTCTTCACCTTCCACTGTCAAGCCTCCAAACTTTCTGGTGGTGACAAAAGGCAAGACAGACCAGGTGTCATGTTTCTTTGTGTGCGCAGGAAGCAGAGCCATCAAATGTGTAAGTGGGGCTGGGTAGAGCCCCTCCCCAGTCATCCTGTCAGGATGACCCAACAGCAGAGCCATTCAGAGTCATGTGATCCAAGATACTTGCAGAGGGCATAATCGGTTGGCAGAAGAAAGTGCCTACTTTCTAAAAGTGGCATTTTCAGAATTGTAACTTAAAATCAGACTTCGCCATTAAAGAGGGTTTTAAATTACAATTCATTTGAGTGTAAACAGCATATCTCTCTCTGCTCCCAGTCTACAGTTAGTTAAATTAAATAAAGTAACCATGAGATAACCCAGTGTTAGTCAATGGGAGAGA
Organism: Calotriton arnoldi; assembly: GCA_963921515.1. Lineage (NCBI taxonomy): Eukaryota > Metazoa > Chordata > Amphibia > Caudata > Salamandridae > Calotriton > Calotriton arnoldi. Next base: position 208,570 of record CAWUFW010001548.1, read on the forward strand.
TAGGCCTTCCAAAAGTGAAAATTGACTTTAAGAGTTTTTCACTGCGAGGTCAACTTAAATACACATGTCATATCTGTTAAATACATTAAACCACACCCTCTGAGCCTTTATGGTCAACCTTACAGGTGACATAATTATTAAAAATGAAGGTGTAGGTTTGGTAAAAGATTTCTTTTGTCAAGTAGAAATGGCAGGTTATAACTGCACAACAGGCTGCAGTGGCAGGCCTGACACATGTTTAAAAGGCCCCTTTAGTGGGTGGCATAATGAGTGCTGCAGGCCCACTATTAGCATTTAATTTACATGCACTGGGTACATGTAATACCATCTACTAGGGACTTACAATTAAATTAAATGTGCCAAATAGATGTAGGTCAAATTTACCATGTTTGCACAGGAGAGAGCACAAACACTTTATCACTGGGTAGAGGTGGTAAAGTGTACAGAGTTCTAAAGCCAACAGAAACAAGTTCAGCAAAACAGGAGAGACGAAGGCAAAACATTTGGGGGGAATACCACACCAAGGATATCAGGTCTAACCCACCAGCTGAAATTTAAAGGGAGAAAAATCCTGAGAATGGAAACTTTACCACATCACTTGTAATTTTGACCCTTGCACAAGTGTATGCACAGTTGCCACAATCTAAGGAGGCACCCGCAATTGAGGCCACTGTGTTTGATGGTTGTACAAAGACCCACAACTCTCAGAGCCAATAGATGAGTTATGACCGCCAATGATTTTTCACTATGTACCAACCATTCATCATATTTTCTTTTTTTAACATATTTTATTACATTTTTCAAGTACCACTTGGGCGAGAGCCCAACATAATCCACTTGATAGCAAAATATCAAAGAATTAGCAGCAATGGAAATATCAATTGGTACACTTTGTATACAAAACAAAAGAAAACAAACTATGAACTGTACGCAGACATTCCCACCCCACCCGCATCGGCAAGCAAAATTCAGTACACATTTATGTCCAAGAAAAGGAAACGATACATCATACATTTTGACCCACAAGCTTCTCATGAGGCAGTTCCTATGGGGATTGCGAAGGAAGAGGAGGGAGATCAATGCCACGGTATGTAGCCCACCGAGACCATATCTTTCTAAGTTTTTGGGGGCAGCCCCTCACTTGACATTCATCATATTTTAAAGAAAAATCAAAGACTAAATATTAGGCCCAGGGGGAACCTTTCCATTGTTGCAGAATATCTTAGAATCTGAGCTTATGCTGGGGATCTTTCTCAGAGAATATTTTCAAAAAGCATTTTTGTGGACTCTTACCTACAGTAGGAGGTCAAAAATGTATTGAAATCTAATAAATAATAGCAAATGTCCTACCATCTTCAATTTCCACACTTCTGCCAACAACAATGGTAACCCACCTGTTTGTGTGGGACAGAGTGGGGAAAAATGCAATCATTTGAAGAAAAGAAAAGAAGCTTGAAAAAATAGACCTTTAGGATTATGGATAGTTGATGCAGGAGACCCAGGGTTGGCTAGCACCGAGGCAAACCTACCAACCCAAGACATTTTTTAAAACAAGACACCCAGCAAAATCTCGAATGGTGTAGCGTGCAAGGATACCACCATTCTTTTTACCCCTACAAATGTCAAACACATAGAGTGGCAGAAAATTACAGAATTAGTAGGAAATAGCAAATATCCTACCGCTCAGCATTTCTATATTTTCCCGATAAAAATGCTACCACACATGGACAGGAAAGACCCAAAAACATGACCATGTTAAGGGTGACAAAGATGCTGTGAAACTGTATATGTGGAACTTGCAGAAACTGACTCAGCAGAATTCCATGGAGTTACATAAAAACTCCACGAGATTCCGCGGAGCTCTGCCAACGGGCAGAAATAGGCATGTCGCACTGATTGCACTGTGATTTAGCACTGGGAACGTGATCCAGTCTGAAAAATCTGCTTGAATGTTACCACGCAGCACACCAGAGGGGGCAGCTACTCGAGTTGATTTTGTTGCTGCTTGAGGAGGTTTTCTACTCAAGCGGTAGCCTTCTGACCACAAACGGTCGCGACCACCCTCAACTGCCCATGTTTGGAAAATCTCACTAGTTGTCCTCCTAGTGACCGGAAATCACGCTATGGGACGCCAAATCTCGCTCACGCTCGGCAACTTACCATTCTGGAGCCACGCCTGAGGAAAAATTCCACTATGCGGTGGTTGGCGGAATTTGGCCAGAACGTTGCATTACAAGGGTAATGCGGAGTCACCAAAATTTTGCAATTTCTGCCAGCGGAACTGAATATTTTTCCCACCCCTACTTTTTGCCAGGACTTTGAGTTAGTACAAGTGCATTTCACAGAAACTGATCAATATGAATCACTATGCTTAGAAAAGTGAAAAATCATCCTTATATAGTCGATCATGTATCCTATTGTCTCCTTCTCTTGCCACTTAGAGTCTCAGCCTTAAAACAGAAAAGCACATTGTTAAGTAAATGCACACTCATTAATTCTTTCCAATATTATCTTTACTGTACAAACATGTTTATTAATTGTTACCTCAATGGCCAGAAAGATTTTTTAGAATCATAAGATTGCCAGCTCTCACAAGTGACAATTACAGCTACTTTATCTATGTTGCTTCATACCTGAAAGCAAAAGCAAACTTTTTTAGACAATGCTATCATTTTTATTGTTAATTAAAGGAAGAAGGGAACAGCCAGACTAACCCTCATACTTGCAGGTTGTTTTGATCCTGTGTCACTTTCAAAAACTATTTTTGGAGAGTACCAATGATGCACAATTTTAAATCTACAAAGTGGAATGATTTAGGGCATCAATGTTTGGGGCATCTGTCTGTTGTCTTGCCATGTGTGTGCTAACTCCTCATGTTACTCAGCTGAGTTTACTTTTGCACAACAATTGATGTAAAGAAATCAATTCACATGCTAACATCTTGGAACTTCAGGAGCCAGACAGAGTGCACTTAAATACAACTCAAGCTAAGAAAATCTAATGTGGTGATTTTGTATTGTATTATATTGCAATCATCTAAAGCTTCAGCCCCTCACGCACAAGGAGGAGTTGAAGTGCTTTACAGCAAGTAGCACACTACTCTTGAACCCAAGGCTAGTGGTTAATCCAGTGTGGCTTATTGGGATTAGTTTTGTCATCTCAAGGAAACCATTCCATACATTTACTCCAGTTTCTTTCTGATACAGTGAATTAATAGGAGTTTAGTGTGATTATTAGTGGGGGGTTATGTGTGTTTATGCCGCTTGGAACAACAAAGGCCTAACTACACCAGCACAGTAGGTACACAAGAAATGCATAGAGGAAGACCTGAGTAGAAGGCGATTTCAAAGCTCACTGATGAGATCAAAAAATTTGGGGATTTGCTCCTGGCATTATTATAAACTTAGGATAAAGACATATTGACAAGAAAGGCATCGTGCATGTTGTGTGCTGATAAAGACTTAAGAGTTTAAAAATATGATAACACGCTCTCCCTGCAAACAGCCACAGCAGTGACAGGCTAGCTACCACCCCGCCTCCCCGGAGCCGCAGATAGGCTGTAACTCCCTTTTGTGACAGCACCTGCCTCACCTCTGCTGCCGCAAAGAGGGGCATATGTGCAATGAACTGGCGGAGCGCGGGGTAGCTCCAAAATTGCTAACGCTGCACTCCCTCAGTTAAAAAACGAGGAGAAATTTAACATTTCTCCTCGTTTCGCCATGTTAAGACCAGGTTTTTTTTGTCTTAATTTTGGCACTGCCCCATATTTATGCCACTCTTGTAAATAGGGGGGAGCATCAAAAACAATGGGAGTTGCGGCGGAACGCCCACCGCAGCACCCATTGCCCGCCCCTTTCCCGCTAAGTGTAGCGTGAAAGGGGGCCTTTTTTACTAGGTGGAGTTAAGCCACGTTAAGTGGCTTAACGCCGCCTTGTAAATAAGGTGATGGACTTAACGCCACCAGAACGTGGTGTTCTGGTGTCGTTAAGTCCTTGTACATATGCCCCAGAGGGTCTTGGTGTCGACGTTTATGTTAAGGCTATCATTCTAAATGACATCAGAAAGAACTAGCCTAGATTTGGACACAGACTCTTGCCAGGGTGCATTAATAAAGCTCCTGAAATCTTGGTGAAAGAACAGATGGTCACATCCTGCTTGAATCACCTTGCTGGTCTAACAGTGGAAAAGCTGATTTTTTTGGCTTTCCAGCAACCCTTCTCCTTGTTCTGCGTAGTACACAGTGGTCTAAGTGGGGGAAAAAAAGTAGGGGAACTGTGGGCCGGGAATCAGAGGGCGGGAATAACCCGAGGATTAGGTCAGTGGGCGGAGTCAGAGGTGTGGCAGAAAGAGCAAAATGTCCCAATTTTTTGTATTTGTTTTCCATTTCACTAACCGGTTACAGCTTATTACGTTATTTAATTCAACCAATGGATACACATGTTTATTTAAGGTTTAATATGAGTTATTGACATTAAAATACATTCACAAAGTGGAATATGTTTCCAATCACAAAACATCCCAAATACGCTTAAAAGTGGAATCACAAGCCATTTGTCTCTGAGCCATGGAGTTTCTGTCATCAGCACTTCTCCTCCCTTTTTCCACAAGAACAGTTCAAACATGAATGACAAAATATCCTAGTTTGCAAATGTTTTCCACATAATCATGGCTCTGCCATATTTGCCACATAATACATCATCTGCTGCATAATCTGACGATTTTAACTAATAAATTGTTTGTAGCTCAAATGGATCAAAAGTTACTAAAAAATGTGACTTATGCTGCTGCGAAGTTGCGGGCCCTTTGCAAAGGTTGATTGGTCACCTTCCTCACTGCTCCATTTGTATGTTACACTGGTACTAATAAGGAAAACTTTTTGCAGAGACTGTTAACATGTGTAAAAATGTCATAATAATAAAATATCTGAAAATTTACAGTGTCACTAATACCAGTGTAGGGTGTCACACATATTGATTTCTATCCAAATGAACCCCTTTTTGCAACAATGGGATAATCAAAGACTTGGGGGGAAAAACCATAATGCTCTAATTTATACCTTGCAGTTTTCATGCAGCTCTTAGATGACAGTTAATAGCTCACTGCTCTAAATTAGGATTTTGACTTATAAACTGTCAGTAACAAAAGGATCTCTGACAAAAGCAGTAACCCACTGACCTATTTACATTATGTGCACTTTGTGATCTGCATGGTACATGTTCTTAGCACCAGGCATATTAACCCTCTGCGCTTTCTTTCCATGAGTCAAAACTTCCACTAGACAAAACACAATCTCTCTCTATTAAGAACATTAATCACCGGAGTTATCATGACATTTTTATTGTTGCTGAAAATTGCTGGAGACCAGGAAGGAGGCAGCAAGCGCTTTTAAAAACATATTATACTTGCAAACACGACGCCCCCACCCGAAGTCAGCGCCTGGTGCAGTCGCACTGCCCTAGAGCCACCCTGCTTAAGGGTCCAGTGACCTCAGTGACAGAGTCACTGTCACTCTATGGTGTGCTGCTTCATAGGCCTGCCTGCAAGACTGAAGGTGAACTTCAGTATGGATTGTGGTGGACAGGCCTTCAAGGTTAACCCACACTTGCCACCGCTAGGGTCCACCTGCTGGTGCTAAGACACAGGGCTTCTAAGGTCTTGCGGGGCCTTCTAAGGTCTAGCATGGGAATGCACTCCAGCAGGAAAGTGGTCTGGGAGACTGTTCAAGAAGGCTGAACCTGTTCCCCAGTTCCAAATTTGGCAGCTCTTACCATGGTGCCACATCCTCTCCCCCACTGAACACCATACTGCCCCACGGAGAGAAACTTGCACTGCCTTCAACTACAACCCAATTGTGCCCCGCTATAAACACCTGGATGCGACTAAATTCGAAATGTGCACTAGACAAGAGCAATATGCTGCCTAAAAAAAATTAACAACATCCTAGAAAAAACACTCATAGGGATCTAGATTAAGTAAAGCAGGTGAAATGTAATCAGGAACAACATGGTTACCTTAACGCTTTTACACTCATTATTCAGAAATCAGTGAGTGCTTTTGCCTGAAACGTTAAGGCCATGACTACAGGGCCCAGAAGGGAGCCGTTTTAATGCCCATTGCTTATATCCTTACAATATATAAGCAGTATGGTTTAAAAAGACCGAATTCGTGAACACAGAGCCGCAGTACACATGTTGGGGGATATGTACAAGGAAGTGGCGGGGAGAGGCGTTAGCCTTCCTGGCTTAACGCCTCTCTCCCCCACTTCTGAAACGCAAGGCTGCACCATATTTACAACAATATGGTGCAGCCTTGCCTTTCCCCCTGCGATGGCGCTACACTTAACAGTGTAGCGCCAACGCAGGCACTCTTGCACCATAGTGCAAGGGTGTCTGCGTGCAGGGAGGATTGTTTATGTGTAGGAAGGTGTCCCTTCCTGCACATAAACAATCCTGAAATGCCATTTTGTCACTTTCACTTGCGCTGCTTAATGCAGCACACATGAAATTCACAAAATGGCATTTTTTTTTAAGATTGTTTATGTACAGGAAGGGGGACCTTCCTGTTCATAAACAATGCATTTTGCTTTTTCTACGTGTGCTGCACAAGGCAGCACATATGGAAAAAGAAAAAACGAGGAGAAATAATGCATTTCTACTCGTTTCGCCAACTTAAGACCAGGTTTTCCCTGGTCTTAATTTTGGCGCTGCCTCCTATGTACGCCACGCTTGTACATAGGGGGCAGCGTCAAAAACAATGGGTTTTGCGGTGGAACGCCCACCGCAACACCCACTGCCCACCCCTTTCACGCTAAGTATAGCGTGAAAGGGGGCCTTATTTACAAGGCAGCGTTAAGCCACGTTAAGTGGCTTACGCTGCCTTGTAAATAAGACTAAGCCGCAATCGCCACCACAACGTCAGTAAAAGTGACGTTGTGGTGGCGATAGGGGCTTGTACATATGCTATTTATCAAAAGAGGGGGACTCTAGGAGCTATTCTAAAAGGTCCAGTGACCCGTGATCCCGAAATTAAACTTATACCAAAGGGAGTCACCGTTCCTGAGTGGAGATGGAGAAGAGGGAAGTAGGGGGTACTCTTGTCGTGTGCTACTCTGCTTGTGGGAGGCAGGGTGTCCTCATCTTGATGCCCTCAAGTCGGGTGTAAGTGGCAGTGAAGTCCTAGAAAGTGCATTTTTAATACACTTTCTAGGACTTCACTGCCACTTACACCCACGCACCCATACAGCTTCATCAAAAGATCTCCGAAAAAGAGACCCTTCAGGGGACCCGTAGGGCATTGCAGCGCCGGCCCGACGAGGAGCAAAAGCCCAATGATGAAGCATGACATCCTTCGGGGTGTCGGAGGGCATCAAGATGAGGACACCCTGCCTCCCACAAGCAGAGTAGCACACGACAAGAGTACCCCCTACTTCCCTCTTCTCCATCTCCACTCAGGAACGGTGACTCCCTTTGGTATAAGCTTGTACATATGCCCCTTTGTTTTCCAATTCACCCATCAAGCAGGTATTTCAGTACCTCCAGGAATGGTGCACTTTCCCACCCAGAGAAAACAATGTTGTTCAAAGAGAGACGAGAACATAAAAGTAGCGCTTCACTGGCAAACACTGTAAAGTGGTGCTAATGTGTTTGGGTGTGAATAAAATCATTCTGGCCACTTTGCGACCGCTCTATCTCGCTTTAGTTATTTATTTATTTATTTTTCATATTTTGAATGTTTTATTTCTCTCCATCGCGAGGCTGCACTTTGAAATTGAAAAATGTCAGAAAAAGACAACGTTTCTAGCAAAAGTGTTTTTCTTTTTTTGGATACAATTCACAGGGGAACAAATAAACGAAAGGAGGAAAGACAGGGTAATACCAGTTTCTTGAAGTCATGGTTTTTAGTGAGTGAGGAGGAGCGAGCCAGAAAGAGAGGGAATAAGAGGAAGAAAGAGAGGGGGGGCAGCTGCCAGCGGCAGAGCAGAAATGGACACTGTCCTAGTGTTCTCTGGGCAAGAAGGAAAGGACAGAGTCCTTTTCCTTCTTTGCCCGCCCACCCGTCCCCGAACGCCGAGTCTTATTTATAGGCCTTGACGATTTCTGGCGTCCTGGGATGCATGTTTAAAATAAAAAAGCTGGGGCACAGAACCGAATAAATTAAAGAAGTTGGGGCACGCCGTGCCCTGCCGATCCCGCCCACTTCGACCACTGGTAGTACACAAAGAATGGGCAACAGGTCCGGCTTTAACATTGGTGGTGCCCATTGCGACACTCTTTGTTGGTGCCCCATTGACATCCTGCTCCACGAAGGCCCTATCACCCTTCAACAGTGCCCCTCATCTCTCCATAGCCCCTCTCTTATATGTATGTCATTTGTTTTCTAGCACTACTCATTCCAGTGCAGAGTGTCAGAGCACTTTACATCACGGACACACACAATATACAGACACATTGAATCATACTAGAGTAAATCACGGTATAGGAAATGTAACATAAGACAAAGAGGACTACAAGGTGTAGGAGTCACATGTCATCCAGACTGGTTGGCAGTATATTTTAAGAGTGTTTGTTCTGGAGAAGCACAAACTCAGGATTTAAAACATAGCAGTGGTTGAGGTTGGCTTTACTAATAAGGGTTTATTTCTACCCAAATTAACCCTTTTTAGCAACATTAGGATAATGAGAAACTGAGGAAATAAACAAATGTTCTAACCTATACCTTGCGGTTTACATGCAGCTCCTTGATGACAGATCATAGCTCACTGTGCTATATTAGTACTGTAACTTGTGAACGGCAAGTAACAAAACAATCTCTAAAAAAAAAACAGCAACCCACTGAGCTATCTACATAAAATGTAATTCTGTGATTTACATGGTACATGTGCTTTGCAGCAGGCATGTTAACCCTCTGTGCTACTTTATGATGAGTCAAAACTGACACTCTGATTTGTCAGAGGGCCCAGAGGACCCTAGAGGGCCGACCAAACAGTCATTGCGCCTTCAGAAGTGGGCACACCACTCCTCCCCTGCTCGCAGAGCAGTCCCGCCCACCCGTTCACCCGCAACTCAGCATAAAATGGTAATAACGGGAAGTTATTACCATTTTATGTTTCTGCTTCTTGCACTGCGAGAAAGCAGTGGGGCGACGCTCCTCCGCTCTAGTGGAGGAGCCAACACACTTTCTTCTAGTAACAGATATAATTACATCACCAATAGGAGAAAGGCTCACCACCTCAGTTATCAAAAACCCAAACACGACGAAAATGAACAGGCGCCCCCGCGCCTAGGGGAGGGGCACCCTTAGTAGCGCCATGGGGCTGAGCCTCCTCCGGGGCCAAGAAGGGGGCTGGATGGATGATCGAAGAGGCCAGGTGACGTCATCGGGGTGCGCTAGAAAAAACCTGGTAGATTATTTAAGGCGGCGCCTCGGATTTTTCAGCCTCTTTGTCCCCTTGGACCTCAGGCAAGCTGCAGGGGCACGTCATCGACGAGGAGCGAGGTTTTCGGTCGGCGGCTGGCGGATTGTAGCACAGTAGGTTGGAGGGGGGCCTTGGCGTAGTGTGTCGCCCGCATATGGGGCGGCTTGTAATAGACATAATAGGCTTTTCTGAATTTGCAAGGGATGTAGCTAAAGCTGCAGACCTTGGAGCTGAGGAACCGGGTTTGAGCCTCGGTGTCTTCTCAGCATCCTGTGAATCTGGGCGAATTGCTTAAATCTCCCCGCGCCTACAAAAACAACTATTTATGCAGGGGGCGCGGTGGTAAATTGGATAGAAATTGAGGCAGTTGCGATAGGCGGGGGGCGTGCCCGTATGTGGGCGGCGGTAACGGTGGTGCGCAACTGTTTCAAAAATTAAATGCGGAACTGCGCCAACCAACATACTGCTTCAACAAGGTCCTAGAGTTCCTGTGTCGAGGGTTACTGCAAAGGTGAGCAGGGTAGATGGCGGGGGCGCGATGGAGGGGACTTCCATGAGAGTAGCTGTGAATACAGTCGCTATAATTCAGATATTGGAGCATTATCTTTGCTTAGCACGTATGTTTTAAGTCATGGGGTTAAGCCTCCTCAGTCACTGTACAGAAATAAATGTTTTTTCAAAGGGGGGAATCGCACCTAAGATTGATTGCTTGATTTTCTCTTCCCTTATATGTCTGCGGGAGGCGCACAACGTGAACATGGCGGCAACATGGTCTCAAGACGGCGACTAATAGGAACTTGCGAATGGCCGACGTCTCGGTGCCAGCAGACATGGGCAAAGGCTTCTGTGTCGCGTATGGTAACTATTTTGTAGGTAATATGCAGATTGGCTCAGGGTATGTATAGCCAGCTTTGCTGAGTGGTAGCGTAGCCCGAACGCAACACAGAGCCTACTTCGAAGCGCCGCGAATGGCCTAGCATTGTCAGTTTTAGTGATTTGTACGGTCGGGTTTTGATGCCGCAGAGAGGTGGTGGAGCAAAGGCTAGAGCTGCCTACTTCGAGGTGAGGGTAAGCGTTGTACATTGTATGTGGCTACAAGAAGGTGCTATGCGAGGCTGCGAATGCAGCACACGAGGACGTGAGCCATGCATAAGCAACTCTAATGTGAACTGGTACAGCTAGGAGAAGGGGAAAATACATGTTTGTGCCTTAGGAAGCTGTGGAATAGAAAAACCTTGTCTTCCGGGTAGGGGAATGACTGTGCAGCGTCTTTACCCTTAGGCGGTTTTGCCTATGACCGGGTTCGCTCTCAGTATTAGCGAGGCACAGTAGGGCTAAAGTGCAACGAGGTGGCAGAACGGCCATGTTGGCGCTAGCAGTAGTTAAGAGTTTCAATTTGGCACTTTGCGTTAGTTAACTGGGAAGAAAGGATCGTTGCTCAATGAAGCGGATACATCAGATTTTACAAATATGCACCATAGTAAAGTGGCAAACGGGAACTACTCTGAATAAACTATATTCAGAGTGAAGGGGATCCTTTCAGCATGAACCAATTATGTCAACGGTATGGTAATTCAAAGCCAATTTGGTTAAAAATAAAAAAATTAAAGTTCAATATTGGTGCTAAATTGTTGTACTTTGATTCACGTTTTTTATTTAAATCGTGTTTCCTCTATATCAGTTACGGCCTGGCCACATAAAATACATGGAAAGTATTTGGCGATTATTGAATTCCTTTATTGGATACATTGTAACTGTCCGGAATTCTATATCATGTTATGCCCCGTATTGACTTTTGCATTATGTCTGGCAACGTTGGCACAACAGCAGGCCAGTCCTGTGGCGTCATCTGCGACCACATGTGGCTTTAAGCATGAAGGGTGTGGTGTAACGGCCCAAGCTGCCAACTTCAGTGCGGAGGGATCCAGGCTGAAGCCTTGGCGTTTGCTCAGCATCCAGGATTATGGGTTAATCAATTAACCTCCTCGTCACACTTTCAAATCCTGATTTATTGTTATAACCGAAACTCAGCATTTCACAACTGCCACAGTGAATTAAAAGGGGGCCGTGGTGCCATCCTCCCCTATTGGCCGTCACCAACCTTGTCGCATGGCCCTGCACTTCCGACTTCCAAATGTGAATACACATTTTATTTCGTTGGTATGATGGGCGCACTCCTTCCTTGATTAGTAGAAAGGAAAAGAACTCACAGGGGGGGGACTGATCCTCACGCGATGTTTCAGTTCTCGCAAACAAAATGAACAAAGCATTGTTACCGCGGGGAGAGAGTAGCGGCCGATTGCACATTTCTTGGCACTATTAGTCACGCCGCAGGAACTGCAAAGTTTCAAGTATGCATCTTTTAGGCAGAAGTATCTTACCTTAGTACAGCAGATTATATCTCTGCGTTGAGCAGTAGGCAGTGACATGTATCCAGTAGGGGGTAACCCTGTACGTCTCTAGACCAGAAAGTGTAGTTTGTGAACAAATGTGGGCATGTAGCCGCATGCCTACTTGTGAGCGGTGTCTTCAGCAGAAATATTAAAGTCCTTAATAGAAGGACTGGGGGACTGACAATCTAGGCAGATCCACATCAGGGATTGGGCTGGAGCATGGCAACTCAGGGCGAAATCGAGTGTAAAGCACGGTACAAAGAAGGCATTGCGGTAATTATGCAACTGCAGTTGAAGGAAATTATGACAACTGTTACATGGCATTGTTAAAAGGTCGAGAGAAGGGGTAGACAGAAGTTCTATAGAAATAAATAAAATAGGGGTATGCTTCTTTCTTGGTGCAGTAGTACTGCCTGGTAACGCAAACTCTAAACTGGATGTGTTCAAAACACCCGACCCAATGAAAACAATGGGGTTCTCTTTGGAATAAGTTAACAAGGCAGCGCAATTAACTTTTTGCGCCTCACATGAAAACAGTACGTTAATCAAGGTCTCCAAACACGTGGAGAAAACAGCTCTTGTCTGAGTCTCAGCCTTCTTAAGATCCCGCGACATGACATGTTCAGCACATAGGTGCAGAGGTTTTAGGTACCTTTAATTTGTTCAGTGACGGTAATATCCGGAGTGCTGCGGCACTTCTGTTAAGGATGGTACCACATTATCTTATTTCTGAGGGGTGCTTCAGCTGAATGTTAATTTGACTCCGTCTGCATCTCGCCATCTCTGTCGATTGACTGGTTGGTTAATGATCGTGCAGTCTGGCATTTACTACCTCTGATTCTGCATATCAAGGAGCTGTGATTCCGAGGTCGGGGTTAGCGCTTTGTGCAGTGGCAGCAGATGTTCAACAAGCCAAATGATTCTGTGGCAATTTTCGCGGCTCTGATAAGGTGTTTATTGAATCTTAATATTGCCTCTCTAATTTCTTACTCATTCTGGTTTGGCGATTTGTCGTGATTTGTACATGGCTTAAGCAATAGTGCTTTGGAAACTTTCTCCATGAAAATTATTATAATTGAGTACCGGCCACCACGAGCCACACCAAAAGCTGCTCTGGCAAGGGTTGCGCTGGGCGCTACCGGCTTCACTCTTGTGGCAGGAGGACAAAACCCTTTCTCTATGGGGTCGTGGGATAGGTAGCCTATGACTAGATCATTTCCCCAGGGTGTACCGATGAATCCTGGGGCAGGACAATACCCCGAAGAGGTAGTAAGGATGTTGCAATCGATGGCTATACGCTGTGTTATGCTGCGTTGCTTGAGCACATTATCACCCAGGAAGGTGTCCTGGCGTTGTTCTAAGGAGCTTGCCTTCTTATTAAAATCCATCTGTAATAAGCATCTGCGCAAACACACATGACTTACCAAATAGTCGTAACACACACTCTGATGCAAATAAGGGCATACCTCCTTTTTTACATGTGTGCGTTGGTTAAGCACATGTGGGTTTGTTTTCCAGAAGTGACATCACAACCCCGGCAGTTGCGACAAGTTGGCTTCCCTACACCGAAAGCACTTCTTCTGTTAGCCGGCTCCACGAGAGCGGCCGCGAGCTTATCCCTGTAATTAAGGAAACGCATTTGAAAAGCTCATCCCAATAACGGGGGGCAATTTAAGGGTGACATATTCCACAGGGCAATGTCGGGAAATTGCTAACAAATCAATCAACATTAGGGTAGCTTTACTTAATTGCCAAATATTTAGATGCAGAGTTTCTCTTTTCCTTTTAATGCAGAGTTCTGTTTTCCTTTTAAGTGTCAGCAGTCTTTAGTGAGGACGGATGGTGTACAACACAATTAACTTGGGGGGGCCCTGGGTACTCCGCCAGCTCGTGAGGATACCTTTCTCTTTCATCTCACTTCCTTATTCCTTACTCAATTGTGTCCCTGCATCTATTGTGTTTGTCCCATCCCGAGAGTATGTTAATTTTACATTGTTTTCATGCAGGGCGATTTGAGACCTTTCATTGAGGATTGGATGCTTGATACATATGGATCAGTTTACCCAGGGTGGGGACACCATGAAGGAGGACCTACAGGAATGCTTAACATCCCTTGGATTGGCTCTTTGGTCTCTTATATTTGTGTCAGTCACCACCAAGAAAGGAATAAGCATGGAGATTTAGAACCAGGGTCCCACTTTGGTAGCATCAGAGCCCGGAAGAGGGGGAGACGCTGTCTTTCGATCTGCTTCCTTTCAGAGCTGGAGGCCCACTCTAGCGGTAAATGGGGATTCATAGGATGACTCGGCTTCCCAGGATTACGGTGGGACGGTCGACAGGGCACCCCAGTTGATGTGCGCAACCCAGTACACGTTTTTTGGTGTGGGCATGCCTTTTATGCACAGAGCGGAGCAGCACTTCAGCGGGTCCAGAGTGGAGGTAGTACAGGGGGCTGCTGGGTTGGCACACCATTGGATTGGGGTGGGAGGGCTAATATTGCAGGATCTCTTTGGTCGGCTTCAACAGGCAATAGAATAAAAAGCAGTACTCCGTCCTGTCATTTTGGTCATTCACGCTGAAGGGAATGATATGATGCCGCAAGGCATGCGAGGGGTGAGGGACGCCATGTTCGCAGCCATGTCTAGGATTAGACAATGCTTACAGACAGCGTCAAAATTGTGGTCGGAAGTAATACCTTGGGCGGTATGGGCGGGGGGGCTCCGGTTAAGGCAATGAACGAATCGGTACAGAAGCGGAACCATTCATTCAAAAGAATCTTAACAGGTTCTACGAGGGGCACAATTCGGCGCAGCTTGCGCCAGCTAGGGAAAAGGGAGTTGTTCCATCAGGATGGGGATGCATCTGTTGGTAAAAGGGCAGGAGCTCGTTATCCAGGTTATACTGGGGGCTATTGTGGAGCACAGTCAGCGCCAGGGGGGGGAGGGCGAGTGCGCCAGGGAGCTTCTCACCCTGTGGCGGAGCACTGACAGTTAACAACAAAGGGGGATGCACAACAATGGAAGTTCAGCGACTGGATGGACCCCAGGAGGGGGTAGGATCGACGTGTGCAGAGGGTAGGCGGGGAGGTGGGACTGACCTGCTGGTGGTCCTGGACTCTACTGCCCTAACCCGCAACGTATGGACTGAGTAGAACCTCGGGGAGGCTGCCTGTGTTCAGGTACCCCGGTGGGCCGGTGCGCTATGCAGTGCCCTGGATTTCAAGTAGTTCAACTGTTTACTGTAGCGCATTGGGGCCTTCTGGCACAATGTGCGCAGCAGAGTGGGTGCTTGGTGGGCCGAGACGGCGAAGTTCAAGTTCAAATGTACGGCCAAGTTCAAGTGTATGGCCAAGTTCAAGTGTAATGTCGTGCCTAATTTCCTTACTGCCTTTGATATGTTGGGGCCGCTAAAGTGTGATGCTGTGAATAATTGTTATATATATCCAAGTAGGATAATGTTACCCTCGTATTGGTTTGTGGTGAATTACCTGGTTTGATGTGAATAAAAAGGCTATGCCGTGGACAACATACTCTGATTCTGAGAGTTCTTTGGCACAGCGGGGAGGAAAAAGTGATGAAAATTAAAATTGGGGAGGAGTGAATGTCACGTTGTGCGCGTACTATGAACAGGCGCCCCCGGCGCCTAGAGGAGGGGGCCTTTAGTAGCGCCACAGGACTGAGCCTCCTCTGGGGCCAAGAAGGAGGCTGGATGGATGATCAAAGAAGCCAGGTGATGTCATCAGGTGCGCTGGAAAAAACCTGGTAGGTTATTTAAGGCGGGGCCCCGGAGTTTTCAGCTTCTTTGTCCCCTTGGACCTCAGGCAAGCTGCACGGGCGCGTCGTCGACCACCCACCCACCCGGCAGAAGAGCGAGGCCTCGCCGGATCACTGACAGTTAACAACAAAGGGGGATGCACAACAATGGAGGTTCAGCGACTGGATGGACCCCAGGAGGGGGTAGGATCGACGTGTGCAGAGGGTAGGCGGGGAGGTGGGACTGACCTGCTGGTGGTCCTGTACTCTACTGCCCTAACCCGCAACGTATGGACTGAGTAGAACCTTGGGGAGGCTGACTGTGTTCAGGAACCCGGTGGGCCGGTGCGCTATGCGATGCCCATGATTTCAAGTAGTGCAACTGTTTACTGTAGCGTGTTGGGGCCTGCTTGCGCAGCAGAGTGGGTGCTTGGTGGGCCGAGACGGCCAAGTTCAAGTTCAAATGTATGGCCAAGTTCAAGTGTACGGCCAAGTTCAAGTTTAATGTTGTGCCCAATTTCCTTACTGCCTTTGATATGTTGGGCCCGCTAAAGTATGATGCTGTGAATAATTGTTATATATATCCAAATAGGATACTGTTACTCTCGTATTGGTTTTTGGTGAATTACCTGGTTTGATGTGAATAAAAAAGCTATGCCGTGGACAACATACTCTGATTCTGAGAGTTCTTTGGCACAGCGGGGAAGAAAAAGTGATGAAAATTAAAATTGGGGAGGAGTGAATGTCACGTTGTGCGTGTACTATACCCCTTTGCCACCTACTATGAACATGATTCCGAACTCTCTCTGGGTACAGGACCTTGAACCGTTCTCTCTTCAGGTTTTGTACAGATCTCCTCTGCTCCTGAACTAGGTTCATTCTTTGCAGATGCAATGTTAATATCAATGGCTGCCGTATCAATAATGCTCATGGGACAGTCCGTTACTTCCACTCTATATTCTGGGAACATTTGCATTTCAACTTAAACATGTTTATTTTCATGTTGCTATTGCTTGCGGAATGGTATAACTGGTAGCCGGTTTATCATCGGCTTCAGTGAATTTGTGACGTGTATGGGTTAATAAAGAAGTCCATGTGATATCATCAAATATTGGCTTTCATCTATATTTATGGAAATCCTTCCGTATTCAAAATAACTTCGCTGCATTATCCCAATTTACACCCCTTCTCCCGCGGTATTAGAGTGTTTTACGATTTATAGAGATGACTCCTAGACACAATGTTTGACAAGGGGTGCTGCAGGTGCAGTGGCGTAGCAGGTGGGGGTATGGGGGGATTGAGGGAGGGCACGAGGTTTGGGGGCGGCGCCCCGTCTTATCTGCGGCTGTCGCCACACAGGAATCGCCTGCACCCCCCCACCCCGCCCGCTCCTACAGGCGGCCGTCTTCCAGCTACGCCAATGAACAGGTGATTGTGCATGAATATTACCCTGTGGGTGGGTTTCTTGGGTAATGCCACCTCACAGTAATATCTGTGACTGGGTGGCAGCTGTGGCGCACACGCTGCGCAGTGCAGGGGGTCCAGCGCTACTACTGGCTTGTTGCCGGTTTTTTATTAAAGCCTGTCTTATGTTCCAGAACCTTACACCTCTGCAGGAGGGAACAGCTTTTCTTTGAATGTACCAAGACATCTGGAAAATAAAAAGAATCTTCATGTGTGTCGTGCGGTATTTCTATGAGTTATGAAACTGAGCAGGGTGTGTTTGTTTCGGATATTTTTGCATTATCTGCTACAATATACAGGGTGTAGTTCTAACCTAAGTAGTAATTTGCCTGGTTTGGGTGCATGAATGTATTTACATTTTTCATTTTAGCAATTAGAAATTCAATGTATTCATTCTAAGAAACTATTATATGGCACACATTAGAACGAGGATGTGAAGTCTGCTAATTGTCGTCATAAAAAACAGAAGGGTGTTCCACTATTTTTTAATTGACCTGGACAATTCTGATTTGAATCTAACTTAAGCAGCATGCAAATATGCAAGAGGCAGTCCATAATGTGAATACATAAAGGATGCATAAATACTCAAAGACGCCACAATTGTTCCCTGGGTTGTGCTATATAAACTAAACAACCGGATACCAAATGAAAGACTCCGAAAAAGGTTGGATGCCATGTTATTTGGAGGTGGTCTATGATAGGTTAGAATAAGTAAAAAAGTACAAGTTGCCTTAAGAAATGAGTAGACAGCCTTTGACCTGCTAATGTGCTGTTAGCCAGATTTTGAGTAAGTGTGAGGGAATCACACAAGATACCAATGTACCCTCAGGAACAATAACCTTGACATTAGAGACATGGGTCCTCATTTAAAGTTGGGTGCTAGTGGAAAATTCAGATTTTCCACAGCAGGGTGGGTAAAAAAAATCATGATTTTATTAAATATATGGAGACAAATATTATGCATACCTCTTTATTCCCACCAACACAGCAACAACCAACTAGAACTTTGACAGTAGAATAAGAATCTTCACAACATTCTATTCAAGTATAAATAATCCCAACATGCCGCCATCTTTCTTCTTTTTGCTGATAATAAACCAAGTCCTCCTTTTTGAATAAGAACCACCATATGAAGTTCTTCTGCTATCTTTCTCCAGTCAGATTCAAACATAGCGTGAACTTCACTCCTGTTCTCCCATATTTTCTGTAATCATAAAATTAAAGTTTGAGGGTGGGAAAACAATTTTTTTTTGGGGGGGGGAATAATATTAGCCTCCATGTCTGTAATAAATCATGTTTTTCTACCCACCATTGCTGTGGAAAATCTGAATTTTATGCAAGGCATGGATGCCAATATTATGCATGTTCAAAGCCTTGCCATAACATTCAATGCAGCCCACTCCACTGATTGAAAATAAAACCTTTTAAACACAGAATCTGTTGCCCAATCTGCTGAAGCAAAAATGCTTCTTAGACTTCCTCCTACTAAAAATGCCTTTGAAGCCATAGCACCTCTTGCTGAATGTGCTCCAAATTTAGAAACATCAATTCTTGCTTTCCTCATAATCTTGTTTACCCACCTCACCGGAGTGGGACATGAAACAGGCTTATGAGGATACCTGAAAGAAATCAATAATTAGGAAACTTCTAGTTCTCTTCTCATACTCCTTCAAGTACCTCACTACACACAGCTTCTCATTTCCTCCCAAAAATTGTTCTAGAGATGCTCTTAATTCTGTCCCTAATGTAAAAACACACACCTTCTGGAACATAACTGCTAGAAGACACCTCCAAAACCCTTATGTCTGACACTCTTTTGAAAGAAATCATACAAAGTAGCATAGCTAATTTTAAAGTCTGTTCCCTCAATGACAAGAATGTATTCCCTCTCCAACTAGACAGCCCCTTGAAAACTAAATCAACATCCCAAAGAGACAAAATCTTTGGGCCTGAAGGCACCTTCAATAGGACACTCCTTATGAACCTCTTCACCATATCATGTTGCCCTACTGGCAATCCATCCACTAACTCATGGCCTGCCGGCTTAAATTCACTGAATTGAATGAACTTCCTCCTAAAAAGACCTCTGTCAAATAGTTGATTACGCTCAACACAGAAGCTGAAATGGAACCCAGAGCCCTCCTAGAACATCTCTTCCACGCCAATATGTAAGCTTTTGTAGTACCCGGTGTCCAGGAACCCTTGATGAGCTTCGTAGGCTCTGACGATTATCCTGACACCTGCCATACTCTCCTGAAATCATCCAACCCATCAACTGCTGTTGACCGTGTTGCACCAGCAAATTACATTACCCCACTGGATTCACCAACAATCTCACACACCCCGGTAGAAGCACCAGATCGTCGATCAGCAAATTTACTTGAAACCACACCTGAGAAGGCCAAAAAGGTGCCACCAACACTAGTTCAGCCTGCTCTCGCCTCACTTTCATTACCAGGCTCTGTATCATGGAAAATGGAGGATACGCATAATTGCGTGTTGATCCCAATGCTGAAGGAATGCATCTACTACCTTCGCCTCCAGATCTGGTTTCCAACTGCAGAATTCCAGAAGCTGAGTGTTCAATCTGCTCGCAGACCGATCCATCTTGAATGGACCCCATCTGTTCTACAAAGCTCTGTACACCTCCCTGTTCAACATCCAGTCACTGGAATCCCTCGGATTAATTGAATTCCAATCTGCCACTGAATTGCTCAACCCTGCAACTTGCTGGGCTTGCACCATAATATTCTGACTTAGACAAAACTGCCAAAACGTCTTAGCTAAATCTGCCAGCGCCTCTGGCCGAGGACCTCCTAACCGAATCACATACTTTACGGCTGACACGTTGTCCATTTTTACCAAACACAACATTTTACATGGTTTTTGACAAAACATCTGAGAGCAAAAGACCCTGCCAACAGCTCTAGGTAATTGATATGCATCTCTTTTTTCTGAAAAGACCACTTCCCCCCAGTTGTTAAAGGACCACATCTTGCTCCCCATCCTTGCAGACTGGCATCAGATTCTATTACCAAATCGGGGGCTTCCCCGAAAATGGCCTTTCCATTACAAGCATCTAAATTTTCACTCCACCAATGCAACTGATTTTTCGGATCCACAATCAACTAAACGTTCTGAGAATACCTCATCCCCATCCAAAGTTACTGCGTCTTTAGTCTTTGCAATGCTCAGTAATGTAATGATGCAGGAAATATTGCCTGAATTAAAGTCTAAAGAAAGCCCAAAAGCCTCGCAAGCTGTCGCAGTGAAATTAAACTGCTCTCTTTCACTCTCCTAATCTCTCTGCAAAACCTCCACATCTTCTCCGCTGGCAACTTCAATACACTTTCCAGCATCCGTATCTGAAAACCTAAAAATACAGTCTCCTGACTCGGCACCAAACATGAATTCTTCCTGTTCACACTGAACCCCAGATCCTCTAAAACACGAACTGCTAATTCTGTTTGCTCTTGTGCCAGTTCCCTGGATTCTGCCATGATTAGAATATCATCTAAATATACTATCAAACCAACACCTCTCGTTCTCAACCATGCCTTCACTGGTCTCATTACTTTCGAGAGATGATGTCAACCCGAACGGGAGACAAGTGAACCTCCACATCACCCCCTGCCGTTGAAATCTCAGACAATCTCTGTGTTCCTGACATATTGATATTGTCAAGTATGCGTCCTTTAAATCTAAACGCGTCAACATATCTCCTTTTCTTAAAAGGTCTCAGAGCAAGTGAATACCTTCCATCTTGAAATTATTGTACTGCACCCAATCATTCAATTCCTTCAGATTTATCACAGGCCTCATCCCTTTTTTCTTCTTTTCCACCAAAAATATATTGCTTGCAAACCCTCTTGATTCTCTCTCAAACTTTTCTATTACACCATTCTCCAAAAGTGCATTTGCCTTCTGACTGACCAAATCCTCTAAATTCCGTGAGAACTTCAGAACCCCTGGTTTTCTTACCTGAATTGGTACACTTACAAAGTCTATTTGATAACCTTGAAAAGTTTCCAAAACCCACTTATCTGATGTAATCTCCATCCATCGAGGTAAAAGTATGTGAGTCTGCCATCCAGCTTTATTTGGATACATAAAGGGTCTTTTACCAAACATACCTTGTGAACCTCTTGCCCTTCTGTCACAACTTGTAGATCTTCCTCTTCCTCTCTGTTGTTGTGGGTAAAATCCTGGAGTTTGAAACCCTCCTGAGGGTCTAGAACCTTGCAAGAACAAAACTTGTGTGATTTCACATCCGTAGCAAGAGAATCAACCTCGCATTCTCCTGGGCCCTCAAAAATCCTTCCTAATGTCTTTCTAAACCTTCCGAATAAAAGTAAAAGTTCAAACATAAAAACTGGCCTTGTCTTTAATAAACTCCTCTCCAAAAAGCAACCCTTTGGCTTCCTGCCCTGCCAACTCTGCCAATTTTGGATCCATTTTCAAGAGAATGCTTTTCCTCTGTTCAATACAAAGGGCAACGTTTGAATCGTTGCATCGTTTGAACGTTTGCTCTGCACCCATTGGCGCCCCTTGGTGCAACTACTCAACAGTTAAATTTCATTTCTTCAAGTATGCATCCTCGCACATATCAGAAATCTTTATCAAAGGGCCAAAGACATCCAACAACCTATCATGACACCCTTTAAAGCCCTTGTTGCACCCTTCCTGTGCGTCTCATCGTGATTTATTTAAAAATGCCATCATTTTGGGATCTAGCTCAGGTGTATGAGCAACTTTATTACTCAATGATGACTTTGGACACTCAGATCTCAGCCAGTTTCTCACTTCTTTAGGAATTTCTTGCCTAACCCAATACTCCACGTACTCGGCCAAATGATCAGTCGGAGTCCACTGAGGTAACAACGGATGTTGAATAAGAAGATGATCAAACATTATCTCACCCTATGGATCCAATAATCCTTCTCTTTTTTACTTATTTGCCTTTTCTGCATCACCTCATCCTGATCTGTCTCCTCCAAATCTGAGAAGAAACTATTCTTTACATCACCACCACTAGATGACTCAGCACAAGCCACCAGTTTGTGACCCCTCTTAGCCTTGTCTTCCAACTCTAAAAGAGCTGCCCATTTCCTTTTACCTTGAGAACCATCATGTCTTTTCATAGTTTGGATTCTATCCCTGTTTTCAAATAAATGATTTCTTTTTTGCGTCACTTTACGTCCACCATTCGATATACCTGTTTTCACACCAACCTCCTCTACAGACCAAAAATCCTCATCCTCTGTCCTAATAGATCTAGGGCACATTCATCAAGATAAGGAATTGCGATTCCTTAATAGCGATTTTTAAGGAATCGATATTTAGAAGTCGCAAATCCTTATGCATGTAGGAATCGCAAAATAAATAGCTATTCCTACACATTCCTTAATAGTGAATCGCAAATTGCCACAGTAAAATGCTGCTGTTCATTGGAACAGATAAGTCCTTTTTAAAGAATTTCTAAGGGTTAGAGGGTGTGGGGTTGTAGGAGGGAGGTTTAGAGGTTAGTTATAGCATTGTTTTGTGGGGTTTCTTGGACATTTAGAGCCTAATTACAAGTCTGGAAGTCCAAGGACTGCCAGACTAGTGGGGGCCCAGCAGTGACGGTCCAACCACCATTGCACCAGCTCTCCGACCGCCCTATTACAAATAGGGCGTCCAGACCACCATGGACCCCTGCAACAACCAGGGAACCACATTCCCTGGCTGTCCTGCAGCAGTGAGGGACTCACAATATGCTGGCAGTGCCGTTGCAGCACTGCCCTGCTTATTACAAGTTTCAGGACTGCCAGCAGTGTCATGGTGGTCCTACAGCGGTGCCTTTCGATGGCATACATAGGTGCCTTTGAAAGGCACCGCCGCAGGACCACCAAGCCGACGGCTCACCAGACCACGAAAAACTCATAATCTGGCGGGTGGGAAGAGGTGATGTTTGGTGGTACTGGAGTGGGGTGTGGTGGCCCGCTCCCGGACCGCCAAACTCATAATTGGGCCCTGAGTTTTATTAATAGTAGTGTTTTTCACTAGTGTGTAGTTTGGGCTTTTCGTGCAATGTTTTAGTATGTATCATTATGTTATGTTACAGTGTGTTATGTTACATAACATAACATGTGTATTTGTAAAGCGCACGTTCACCCGTGGGCATCTTGGCGCTGAATAACACATGTTTATTGTTACCCAACAGTACTCATTTTATCACCCTTGGAAGGATGAAAGGTTGAGATGACCCACCGGGATTTGAATCTGACCATGAGGTCTAACACAGGCCTCTACAGAGGGCGCATTAGTTCACTAAGCTACCATACCTGGTTACTTATTTTATGGTGACTAAGGGGCTGATTACGAGTACGGTGGTCTTGGTACCGCCATAGCCATAGTGGTGGTCTGACCATCACAACCTAGGTGGCCCGTCCGCCTGATTACAAGTTTGGCTGTCAGACTGCCAGCAGCCCGGCACAACACCACCAACACTGCCAGGATCTCGGATCTTAATGGTGCAGCAGAGGCGAAGGTGGTATTGAATGGTGGCGGTGCCGAGGTAGGCACCGTGGTCAGTATTATAACTTCCCTTTTTCGGCAGCCTTTTCATTGCAGGAACCACGCCATGAAACGGATAACTGAAAGGAAAGAAAGCGCCCCAAAAATGGCCCCCGGGCGATTTCGCCAGCGGGGTAGTGAATGGGGTCACATGTTGTGCCCCCCTCTTCATGCACTGTGACGGCATCTGCTGCGGCCCTTCTATTTGTCCGACTACGGAGCACCAGTCCAGTGGCCCACTCAGAATACAGTGATCTGAACACCGCGGGCTTTGCAGTGCTCTCCCAACTGCAGCATTGGCAGTCCGGCGGAGGGACCGCTGACATCATAATCAGACCGAAGTGTAATGTATATGTATTTTTGGGAATTTTTGGGAGTTTTGTGGATGAGTTTTATTGTTTACTCTACAGGTTTTTTCAACAAATGTTTCCTAGAGGCATTGGGAATTCGAGGATCATTTATATTTTTATACACTTGTTCAGGTTTTTTATGTTTCCTGGGTTCATTATATTTTTGCATTTTTTAGGGCTTTTTGGAAAATATTTTTTCTGCTTTTGGTCGATTATTATTTTTGACTACATGGATGCAGAAGAAAATCTGCAGCTACAAAACAGTAAGTTATATTTATTTGATTTTTTTGGGTGTGAAATGTTATATTTTAATATTTGTGTAAATAGTTTTGTGAGTGTTATTTGGAAATGTGTGGTTTATGTGTTGTATTTATTTTACACAATGGATTGAATTTGTTATTTGAGCTTTTTGGTTGGTGGGGTTTACATTTTTCATGTAAATAATTTATATCTTACTTTAATATCTCAGTCTCATTTAATATTGGAGATTTATTTGTATCAAAAAAGAATTGTCATACTGATTTAGATTTTGAGACCATTCTTTGAGACTTTGGTAGGCCACTATTTATTTTATAATATGCTTTTGGCTATTATTTCTAAATAATCTACTCCTTTGTTGTTTATAAAGACTTTGGGGCCGATTCCGATCTGGGTCGGAAAGCTCTCCGACTGAGCCGGATCCGGAGAGATTTCCGACCGAGCCGGACTCCCGCAGTCCGACGAGCGAGTACGATGCGGCCGTATGCTGCCCGACTCGATTCGGTCGGACTCCCATTGAAGTCAATGGGAGCCAGTCGTACAACGCGTACACGGGCTCCCATTGACTGAATGGGCACGTCGCGAACAGGGGAGCCCCCTACAGTGGGTACGTGTCGGTGCGACTCGCACAGTACATGCATGTGTAGGGGGGACCCTTGGGTCCCCCCTGTGTTCGACTCGTGCGGCTACGCGTGCAGAGGGGTCCGACACGGATCCCCCAAGTCCGGCTCCGGGTGCTTTTGCGAGCCAGACGCTCCGACTCGATCCGGCCGTCCGACGCGTCCATCGTACTCGCTTGGTCGGAAAACGTCTCCATTGCGTGGTGCGATTCGTGTCCGTACGAGTCGGTCGGAGCGGTTCGGACCCGGGAACGAGTCGGTCGGCGATTTCG
Source organism: Calotriton arnoldi (assembly GCA_963921515.1). Classification (NCBI taxonomy): domain Eukaryota; kingdom Metazoa; phylum Chordata; class Amphibia; order Caudata; family Salamandridae; genus Calotriton; species Calotriton arnoldi. Next base: position 233,649 of record CAWUFW010001548.1, read on the forward strand.
CGTACGCTCGCATCGTACTTGCTCGCTCGGACGACTGTACGAATCGGTCAGAAACAAGGCCTCCGAATCGGATCCGGTAAAGCCGAATCCGATTCGGAGCCCTACCGGCCGAGATCGGAATCGGCCCCTATGACTTTACATTGTAGCATGTGGTTCACTATTTTGGTTTGTTTGCTAAGTTTAGGTGCAATTTGGGTAACAGATTGCTCCATTCATAGTTGTTGGTAGCTTTGTTCATTTTATAATACATCTATAAATTTATAGAGCTATCAGTTGGGTACTGCCTAGTGTGGATTGGAAGGCATTGTACCATCCATTGCTAATTTTGGCTTCCTATGCCAAGGTGCTGTCATAGACATTCCACTATAGTATTTGGCATTTGGGTTGGCGTCTGTGCCCGGAGCGATCCAGTCTGCCAACCCAAGTGTCTTTGAAATAATACATTAGGAGGCTTAGTTGGTTAGCCACCTCTGGGGCAGGGACATGGGCTAGTGCTATCGTTTTCTTTCACCAGCAAATCAGCTGTTTGTAGCATATTCTACACTTCAAGGTCGATTACGCGTTAGGTGGTCCAACTGCCAGACTGCCAAGCTGGCGGCTTCCCGACTGCTGTATTCTGAGGATTCCACTGGGTTGGGGGTGTTGTGTTGGCGGTGCAACGGCCTGCTTCAGCTCATAGAAAGAGTCTGAAGCCTATGCCGCGGCTGTGGCAGTGCCGCTTGCACGTCGGTGCACTGTGTACCATGCACCATGTCGTGCATGTACGATAGTGCATGCAGTGGAGGGCACAACTTGTGCCCCCATACACATCCCCCCATGGTCAACTTCACCTTGTTGCCTTGTTTGAGGCCCCTTCACAACCTTCCCGCTGACCTTTTCATGACAGGGTCCCCACCATGAAAAGGTTGGTGGAAAGGCAGGTCAGAATAGGCCCGGTGGTGCCGGCATCAGCACTGCTTCCATTCCCTGATGCTTCCCCCACCACAGCCCCATCAGGACCCAGGATCCAGGCAGCAGTCTAGCTTCGGCTTGTGGCGGTCCGACTGCTTACCTCATAATCGGGTGGTTGGACCGACAAGGAGGCGGCATTCAGACCACCACCGTAGGTGCACCAGTCTTGGGGCCACAGTACTCGTAATCGGCCCCTTAGTGCAGATTGTTGAAGGTGTCTGCATATGCTTTGATTGAAATGATAGTAACAGCCATGTTTGACTGTGGGAGTAAATTTTTAAAATGGTTTGAATCAGGGCTTGTACAAAGTCTATAAATATTGTTTGTGGGTAGTAGTTATTTCTTTTATGTTTAATGTGATTTAAAAGGTCGTAGTATGTGCTGCTTTGTTTATTGGTAGGAGGACATATATAAAAGGGATATTTGTATTTTGATATTCACCATGTATGGTGTACATCTCAATGAATGGTTCGGGACTCATTTTGATGGTTCCATCCGTCATCCAGGATAGACAATGGTTCAGTTTAGTAATTTATCTGCTGTAGAGAATATTAGGATTTGTTTCTCATTGTTTAGGTTGTCATATAAAAGGAAAGTTTCCTCATGATGTATCATTGCTAAATGTTCAAGTATTTCTATGTCTTGGTATCTTCAAGGGCTATAAGGAGTATCACTGGTGGCTTTTTTAGTTCATGGAATATATTATTTTAAAGTGGGTACAGGTGATAGTTGGCCTGTGATATGCTCAGACTTTAAGCAGTATATCTTTTAGGATTTTAGATGTGGGTCCATGGAGCTTGTGCTTGCCTCTTTTATGTCCTGCAATACTTTCCTTACTATTTCTGTCACATTTTAGGTGGTTGTGTTCTCTTACATAAAATTCCAACATAATTTTTGCAGTGCCCCCTCCCTCCCCCTCCATAGCATGCATTAGAATAATATTTGGTACGTTTCCAGTTCACATTTTCTGTCAATGCACTTTCTTGGTTGTAGGTGTAACCCTTGTGACTTGGTAACTGCATTACTTTCTAGGATGTTATAATTACATATAACTTATGCAACTACTTCTATTTTGTATACTTAATAGTATGTTATTTTTAGATGTTTCACACTGTTTTGCTGCTTTTCCTTTGTAATGTGGAACAGGTGCTTTCCTTTCTGTTGAAAGAAAAAAACCATCAGTTTCATTTTAAATGTTTATTTGTAGTAGTTTGTAGAGGCTGAGGTCATTAGGTTTAGTTTTACTTGCTATTGGGATGAGTTTATATTTTTCAATAATTTTTGTATGCTTATTTTGTTATTTGTTTACTGGTTTGTGATAGGTGTTTTTTCTGGCAGCTTATCTCTTTTTGACGTTGTGATTTATTTTAGGAAGTACATGTAAAGAGATAGAAGTAGGACATTGTTTTGTTAATTATTTGCAATCTTACATTTTTAAGTTTATTTACAAGTAAGTTTTAGTTTAAATATAAGTTTTACTTACTTGGTTAGGCAGTTGTTGAGATGTATATACAGCCGCCGCCCATGCAGGTGAGAGCTTGGGGGCGGTGGGGCCAGGTGGGGGGATTTTGATGGACGATGACGAGGGAAAATTAAATAAACAATTCATTTTCCCTCGTCGTCATCTGTCAAAATACCCCCCACCCGGCCCTACCGCTCTTACCTGCACGGGCCACGGCTGTGTATATTTTTCTTCTTTTAGGGTCTGGTCAGAGAATCAGCATTTTCCTCGCCTTTCAGAGGTTGTCATTTTTTATAAGAATTTAGTTTATAAAATTAGTGTGCCTTTTAGATTGTTGATTTAATTGTTTGTCTGATTTTATTGATTAAGATATTTATAGTTTGATTTTATTAGTTAGTATAGTTTTAGCTTGAATTATTTTTTATCAGTCATGCTCTTTTATGGTAAATGCTAATTTCAGTTTTATTTATAATGTTAGATGTATAGTTTGAGAGTTTTGAATAGAATTTTATATATATATATATATATATATATATATATATATATAAAACGCGCATCGAACTGTTGATTTGCGGTCCCGATGCAAAAGAAGAAATAGGAGACTGTGAGCAGAATATCTGTCTGGCTCACTGAAAAGGATAGCGAGTGGAGAGGCGAAGGAGACCCCGAGAAGCGCTCGACCCTAAGGTAGGCACTTCTATTAGGGCTGCACGGGTGTACTGGGAGGGGGAGGGAGACGGGTCTAAGGACGCGTGTCCTTCTCGCCTTCCTCCCCGTTCGCGACATCGGGAAGGAGGCTACATACGGGTGCCGCGGGCGGGGACCTTAACAGGAAAAACAAGAAAGGAACGTGACTACTTGTTTACCCGCAGTCTACCCAACCCAATGCTAATTATACTTCACGTCCACACTGCCACTCTATCCGTCTAACCCTGAGTAACTATAAACACAACAGTTACGTACGGCTGTCTGCAGGAAACTCTCGTGAAAACAACAATTAACAGGACTTGCCGAAATAACTCTTCATCTCTTTGTTCTTCTTTGTTGATTCTCGTTCAAACGAACGTTTTCTCCCCATACTTATATCCGTTACTCGTATGAACTTGAAGCAGGGCATCACGCCAAGAAAAACGTCACCAACAAGCCGGATTGGGAGTTACACCCAAAAATTATTTCTTAAAACGAGCAACGTATAGTTGTGAGGATCTCAGACCCCGTGGTACTGCACAAGATAATCAAAACGAGAACGTCCCAGGATTCAAGGGGACTTAATCTCCCAACTTAAAACGCGCCACGGGGCACAGTGGTGAAGGGAGGGGGCGGGGCTTCAGGTGACATGTGTGCAAACAGGCCCCGTGGCGTGTTTTAAGTTCAGGAATTAATTCCTCTTCAATCCTGAGGGTCCCTGGGGGCCAACTAGCCCACCAGGTACCTCCAGTAAGCGCCACGGAGCTGCGTTGCAGAGTGTTGTAAAAAGGGGCGTGGCCTCTGAACACCTCTCTGCAACGCAGCTCTCTGGCGCATACTGGAGGTACCTGGTGGGATAGTTGGCCCCTAGGGACCCTCGGGAATGAGGAGGAATTAATTCTCCAACTTAAAACACGCCACAGGGCGTGTTTGCAGACATGTCACCTTAGGCCACACCCCCTTCCTTCACCATTGTGCAAATATTCCTCTAAAATCAGCCGAACTACGAATTCCGATTTACTCACCTGTTATCAGGAGAGAACCCAGTGCTGCATCTTTTAGCCCAGCACTGACCCTGAAAAGTAATTCTAACCGTACTTACCAGTAACTTGTATTTCCTTCCATAGGAATCCATTGTCTGGTTTTCAGCAGAAAAGTTTCAAAGTGTCGATTTTCACAAACTACAAATATTCCTTAAAAATCGCCTGTAAGACTTAAACGCATTCTTTCAACTGTTTACAGGAGATTCACCAGTGCTGGATCCAGGATCCACCACTGAGTAAGAAAAAGTAACGATAACACTGCTTACCTGCTAAGTGAATTTCCTCCCATAGGATAACATTGGTGATTCTATGTGAAAACGTTTTGTGTCAACTTTTAAAATACAATAATATTCCTTAAAAATCACTACTGTAACCAAAACGCTTTTACTCAACTGTTTACAGGAGATGTCCCAGGACTGAATCTAGGATCCAGTCCTGTGGTTAGAAAAAGTAATCCATAAAGTAACTAATTGCATTTAACTAGAAATTCACATTGAGCTCAATGTTGCATTGTGTTTGAAATTGTGTTGCCCATTGCAACAACTGTAACTACTGTACTTAAAAGTCTATTGCCTATTTGCAAAGTATTTAAACTAAAGTAATTCATTCTGAGAAAGTATATTTTGTAATGTAATGTATAATGTAATTACAATGTAATTTAAAAAATAAAATATCTAAAAATAAATAGTTTAAAAAAATGTAGTAAATCAGTATCAAAAAAATAAAGATAACAATTAATACATTTAAAAATTGTCATTTACAAAACCTTGGAAATTCACTGAAAAAAACCATAGGTTTCAGACATGTTATAGTTAGGAATTAGCATTTAAAAAACCTTTGAAATTCACTGAAAAAACCATAGGTTTCAGGCACGTTATAGTTAGAAATTAGCATTTAAAAAACCTTTGAAATTCACTGAAAAAACCATAGGTTTCAGGCACGTTATAGTTAGAAATTAGCATTTAAAAAACCTTTGAAATTCACTGAAAAAACCATAGGTTTCAGACACGTTATAGTTAGAAATTTGCATTTAAAAATCCTTTGAAATTCACTGAAAAAACCATAGGTTTTAGGGACAGTTATAGTTAGTTGGACATTGCACTCGTACAAAACCCGTGACATTCCCCCGTTATAGTTAGTTCAGCTAACTATAACTCGCGCCCCCGAAATGCACTGCTGATGACGTCACATATTACATCACTCATGACATGGTCAGTGACATCACTGATGACATCACTGATGACATCTCAAATGACATCACTGATGACATCATCCATGTGATAATTTCATGCATCTTCTCACACCCTAATATAACTTTTGATACACCCACTCTAAATTACAGACTGCCATTCTCAAAACCATAGACACTCCAACACCAATAACTACATACCCACTCACTGATTCTTAGGTCTACACACACATCCACTCACTCACCTGTACAGTCACTCATACTTACGGTCACTCAGTACAGGACTATCATATGCACTCATACACCTACATAGACACTCACACACCGCCACTCATCCATAGAGGTACTCACACACCTAGTCAGTCATGCAAATAATTAATCACACTGCCATTTACTCACCTATACAGTTATACACACACCAGCTCACTTGCTCATACAAATACTAGCACATTCTTACGCTCTTATACAATCACTAATACAAGTACACACTCATCCATACAGCCACTCTCACAATCACACACTCTCACTTATACCCATTTATATACTCCAACACACATATATACTGCCTTTCACATATGTAGTTACTCACACATGTACCACTGAGATATACATTCACTCACTAACACACCCATACACACACTCACCCACCCATACAGTCCATCACAGATGCACTCTTGAAACCATGCACCCAGTGAATCACCCACTGATACATCTATGTGCAGTCACACACACCCCATCCACACAAACACTCAGGCACCCATACAGATACTCAGACAACCAATCCATAACTCATATAGACACTCATGTAGCTATTTACAAACCCATGCAGCCACTTACACACCAACAGACAGACGGATAAAGATATTCACACAGTTTAGTCACTAACCCATGCATTTAGTAAGATACGTTTAATCACTCACTTATAGAGTCAGTCACGCACCTACTAAATCATCCATCCAGACACTTATACACCCACTCATTATTCAATACACCTTGGCATATATATTAAACATATTTAAACTTTATAGAAACACACAGTCACTGCATGATGTCATCAGTGATGTCATTTGAGATGTCATCAGTGATGTCATCAGTGATGTCACTGACCATGTCATGAGTGATGTAATATGTGACGTCATCAGCAGTGCATTGCGGGGGCGCGAGTTATAGTTAGCTGAACTAACTATAACGGGGGAATTTCACGGGTTTTGTACGAGTGCAATGTCCAACTAACTATAACTGTCCCTAAAACCTATTGTTTTTTCAGTGAATATATATATATATATATATATATATATCTTATATCTTAATATTTACGCTCATGTATAAATGTCTGTAGGTAATGCAAATATTTTTGGGATTATATTGGTATGAATTTAGTTATATATTGTATTGGGGTGCGTTGTAAATATTTTTGTGATGTAATATATTTATTTTTCATCGAAACATGTATATAACATGTTTCATGTTTATTTTAAATAATTGCTTTGCATAAAAAGTGATTTTTTTAGTATTTATTAATGATACTGCAATTATTTTGGCAATATTATTGTAGTCAATATTGTGTGAATTGATATTTTTGACATATTTTATATTTATTAAATGTGGCGGTATTTTTGTTTCCAATGTTTGGGTTTTCAATTTACTAAAAATCAATATTTTTAACCACGATATTTGTTTTCTCGATATTTGTGGTTTTATTAGTTAAGTACAGGAGGTGATATTTTTGTTAACAATATTTATTTTCCGATATTTTTGTATTTCGATTCAGTCAGGGGCTCTCACTCACGCAGAACTTTACATGAGTGGGATCACTAGAATGCACTCTACTCTGACACAAAAACATTGTCTGGTCATAACTAAGGATTCACAAAGCTCAGTATGTTGTCAGCACCACTTTATGTGCCTAGCCCAGGACATAGACAGCAGTCATTTGCCTGCTATTAGAGCAGGGGTATCCAAGATTTTGTGTAGTGAGGGCTACTTCTGATCAGTGAAAATCATTGTGAGCTACTGAGGGCTAAACAACGTGTGCATTGTTTCCAGACACCCCCATGCCCAGCTTCATTGACTGTAAGCCTAATGTCCATAGAGCCAAACACTATGGTTTGAAGAAAATACTTTTATTAAGGGCACTATGACAGGGCTGCCATGTATATCAGTGAGAGCGTGGTCTTTGGGGATGTATGAACAAGTGTGAGTATGAATGGGATATTTTTGTGTGGGTGACTGTGAGCCTGTGTTGTATGTACTTGCAGCACAGGACATTCCTTTCGCCATATGCGGCACCGTTACATGTATAACACAATCATTTTTCTAAATGAGAGAAATTTAAAGTGCGGAAAAATGCTCTGCAAACATTTTCATAATATGGAACCTTTTTCTGCACTTCAAGTTTCTCTCATTTTAGAAAATGACCATATTTTTTAGTTACAATTATGACACTGTGTCAACTAGGCACTGGGAGTAAGGGGCCTGCTGTTTGTAAATGTGACATTTTGAAATGAAAGAAAATTAAATTGAAGAGTTAACTTAATCATAAAGGTAACTTTTCATTTGAATTTACTCCCATTTAAAAGCATTTAGAAACATCATTTTGTTCATAGCTCCAATATTGAGTTGACAAATGGGGGTGAAGCATTATTCAAGTATGTATAGATCCACATTAGACAAGCCAACTATAGACGAAATACAGCCGGCGCAGGGAATAATTGCCTCAAGGTTTCTCTCAATCGATCTTCACATCACTTTAGACAAGGTAAATGTAGCGATTAAATCTAGTAAGGGAGGAAAAGCACCCAGCCCGGACGGCGTACCCGTAGACCCTTTTAAAGCCAACTTTCCGCTATGGGGCCCACTGCTGACACAAGTGACAGCAGTATTCTGCTCTTCAGGCCTTATTACAACATGGTCTGAATCACTTTTGGTACCCATCTTCAAGAAAGGGGACCGACAGAACCCAGCTTGCTACCGGCCAATATCACTCCTTGATTCCTTGGTTAAAGCGGTGGGGTGCATTGTACTCAATAGACTTCAGGATTGGGCTGAAGACAATAACGTATTATCTGAGTTACAGTTGGATTTCAGGTGGGCTTGGGTACAGTCGAGCAAGGATTACATTTAAATATTTTAATCGGGAAGCTCACAGTGGCCAAACAGGGCAGATTATATCTGGCCTTTGTAGACTTAACCGCAGCATTTGACTGCGTAGAACATGACAAACTATGGACCATACTGGCCAATATGGGTGTGGAAGCTTCACTCTTACATTTTTAAAGGCATCTATACACCAGGACAAAAACAAGGGTACGTTATGGGAGAAAGGGCAAATGTACTGCTCCATTCGCCGTAGAGAGGGGGTAAGACAGGGCTGCGTACTGGCACCTTTTTTGTTTACGCTTTACACCAACGGACTGGAACAAGCATTGGTGGATCAGTGCCAGGACATGCCACAAATTAATAACCGCGCTATACCAGCCCTTCTCTACGCCAACGATGCTGTCTTGATGGCACATACACAACTAGGCCTCCAACGGGTGTTAACTAGCTATACCATATATATGCAGAATCTGGGTCTCCGAGTTAACATCTCAAAGACATTCATTATGAAGTGCGGGAGAGGGAGCACAAAATGTAGGGACATACACATAGATAATAATAAGATAGAGCATACAAAGACATTCCCCTATCTAGGTATCCTCTTCGACCACAAGGGTTCATGGTCCCAGGAAGTCAGAGCTAGGTAGCTTTTATTTCTGAAATCTACGGCTGCCCTAGCGAACTTTGCAAGAAAATTGGGAAAAAGACCTCCTGAAGAGTTGTTAAGCATATATAGGGCAAAATGTCTCACTACCACCATGTATGGCGCTGGTGTATTGGGTTACGCTGATACTCAGCCACTACAGCTGGTGGAGAACACCTTTTTAAGATTTCTTTTGGACGTCCCTGGCAGTTCTTACACTTATATATGTCATGCAGAGTTGGGGTTACCCTACATAACGGACCTAATAAAAATACAGCCAGCTCTTTTGTGGCATAGGATCTGGACCACCACGAAAACTAATTTTAACAGGGATATTATAAGAGAATGCACTAATCTCTATCGGGCTCTTGACATCCCACGGCTGAAATATATAAATAATTTCATGAATGATTTGGGCCACCTGGAATATTATAGGGACCCAAGCTCTACACTCACTATAATTAGGAAAGATTTTAAAAGAGAGATCATGACTTTTTTAGAGATAAACATATCTTCCACAGAAATAGTGAAGCAAAGAGTACAGTCTAATCGATTGACACTGACCACTTATGACATCCGGCCTTATCTTAAAAATATCGAATGTTTACAGGATAGATTTGTCCTTACCCATTTTAGGTTTGGTATCTTTCACTGACTAATAACCTTCCCATTAATGAATGATTGGTCGAAAATGCTAAGTAAATGTCCATGTGACGAAGTGTCAGCACAGTCCACAATACACGTTGTTCTTTTTTTGTAAATTTTATGTTCTACGTAGAAAGAGGTTGATCCTGTCAATCTTAAAGAAACTTGGTTTTAGACAATGCCAACCTGCATTTTTATTTCTGCAATTCTTAAACAATGAATTTTTACTAGGTCTATAGCATGCTTCTTAAGAAATGTAATCAGAAGCAGAAAAACCATGAAATTATACATTTTTTAACAATGATCGCTTTTAGGTGCTATAAAAGATCGGTGTCCTGTCTAGATAATTTGTATAATACTAATGTAAATATATGTTTTTGATTTTATTAACGATGAATACAAATGATTTTTTATTGTATGTGCTTTTATGATTTTCTGTAAAAATCGACTAAAGCTTAATGAATTGAATTGAGTTGACAAGTACTCTTATTTAATATTTAAATACCTCAGTACTTCAGCCGTTCACCACTTTGCTCCAGCCCTAGCCTCAGTCATAATTGCGATTGTATGATGGAAGGTATCTGTATTAGAGCAGACTTGGTGCATCCCTCCAAGTCACAGAACAGTTTTAGACCTCGCATTACCATGGACAAGCCTATGCTTCTGTGCACACTTTAGATTGGCATTGTTACAGGGCTAGCCAAAAACCCAGGATCAAATTTTCACATGCTGTCAGGCACACAGGTTAGGGGTACACTTTAGTTTGCCTTGCAGGGGCATTCTTGTCTCTGCATGCCAGGTCCCAGAGTCTATCACATGTCCCCAGTGCTAAATAATGTGTAATTTAAATTAAATTACATTTTTACAATTTTTTGTGACACTGGGGTAAGTTTTTAAATCTATTCAGACACTACCACTTCCCACTTCCTGTTGATTTTAAGCAGCACTCCAATACTCTGTAAAATCTAGTCTGCTATTCTGTCAAGTCTAGGGCAACTGTGGGTACGTTGTTTGGCTCCTAATTCCATTGATATTGATCTGTGGTAGGAAACCTTAAAGATATGGAAACAAGTCTTGACCACAAAGTCCCAACTCTTGGTTCAACTCTTGATAGTTACTTGACAATGGAGGACTATTTTAAACGCTGCTCTCCCCATCAATCCAACATCTGCCTCCAGTCTCCCGGAGCAGTGGTGCAAGATTATCCACATAGTGAGAGTCTTCATCTCTGGATATCCATAATCCTAAATATTGAAAATGTCCCTTTTCAATCCTGAGCGGCTGTCCTGCTGCATTCCTCTCCCAATCGGGAAATCCGGAGAGAGGACCCTATTCACCTTAATTGAAGCACTTGGCTTTGTGTAGAGCAAACAGACCCAAGGCCAGAAATTTTGCCCCCAACCCGATCTTCTGCAGGACTGCAAACAGACAGGACCACTCCACTGACTCAAATGCTTTATGGGCGTCACGGGAGGATACCGCCAGTGGCACCTCACCCCTTGAGCTGCCGTAACATTGTTCTAAAGTCTCCTAAGGTTGAGCCTGGTAGATCTCTGGGGCATAAATCAATTCTGGTCCGGGTGAACCAAGTCCAGAATCACCCTCTTCACTCTATTCACCAAGGCCTTAGCTAGACTTTTTCCATCAACATTCAAGAGGGCGTTGGGTCTGTAGGAATCCCATCTGTCTGGAGGTTTCCCTGGTTTTAGGAGAGGAACCACTGTTGCCATCCTCAAGTCTTGTGGGAGTTCCCCTTTCTCATGTGTTTCTACATGCATCTTGTGTAACTATTTTAGCAGACAATCGTCTCATAAGCTCTACTGGGAGTCCATTCTGCCCCGGGGCTTTCCTGGCCTGCAACTGCAAGAGCACCATTCGAATCTTGACTTCCGTCAAGTCCTCTTCTGCCTCCAATGCCTTCCCTTTCTCCAGTTTTCTACAGGGACAATTCCTGACAAATTCCCTAATCTCCAATTCCTGGCTTGTTGTATTCCCTGAGTTAAATTCCCATAGGTAGCTAGCCATGACCCCCACAATGTTATCACTACCAGCACCCTGACCCCTTTGGGCCCACTAATTTGTTACCATCAGCAATCTCTCCATTTCTCTCACTGCTAGCCATGCCAAGAGCTTGCCCACCTTGTCACCTACTTCATACAACCATCTCTGATGAGCTAAGCACATCTGTCTCACCTCACTGGTCACCATGTCTCGGTATTCCTCCTGTTTCCGTACCAACTGTAGGCTCAGCTCTCCCTTTGGGGTTTGGGCATGCCTATCCTCTAAGAGTCATGTCTCTCTCCAGTTCTAAACAATCTTGCTCCCTTTTCAGTTTGTCCCCCACTTCTCTTGAAATTATTTCCCCCCTTGCTGTAACCTTATAGGCCTCCCACAGGGTGGCTGTGCTGCGTGTTGCCTCCCCATTTTCTGTACAGTATACATTTGCGGCTCTAGTAAGTCGCAACCACCTCCCCGGGGGAAGTCAGCTGCCAGGCCCCAATCTGCCATGTACCCGCCCCTCTCCATCACAGGGTGCTCAATGTAATTTCCAGTAGGGAATGATCCGACCTTGTGCCTTAAAGGCTGCCTCTGTCAGTCTAGGGAGAGTCCGGGCAGGGCGAAGAAATAATCAATTGGGGAATGTGAATTATGCACCCCGAGTAATAGGAGTACTCCCTATCATGACCATTTAGGGATCTTCAAGCATTCTGCAGGCCCAATGCCCTAACAAATCTTTTTAATTTACCCCATGGGCTTGCTGTATCAGTCAAATGCATGTCAGGGACTTTCTCTCCAGGTTACCCATCAGAGGTGAAGAATCCAACACACATCAAGATAATGAGAATGCGAATACTTTTGTGGAGGATTGACTGTGGAATGAAAGGCTGATCACCCACAAACAGTGGTTAGAAGTTTCCAAACAGGATGCCACGTTACAGTCTGTTTTGAAATTCTTGAAAGAAGGTTGACCCAAGGAAAGAAATGTTGAGGCCTCTTTAAGACCTTTTGTACAGATTTCAGAGCACCTATCAGTTGTTGGCGGGGTGCTAGTATGTAATGATGTGTGTGTGCCTCAAGTTACTATCAGAAATGAAACAATTTCACTGGGAGACTATTGGAAGCTCACTTTTTAAAATCTATTGATGATTGCACCACCTGCTTGGTATCTGATAAACACTGGAAGGTACATGAGTCACCTAGTCTTATGGCCCCTCTACCGGAGGATGCTTGGCAAAAAGTGGCACTTGATTTTGTGGGTCCATGCGAGTTATTGCCTATTAACAAAAGATACATGGTTTTGATTGATTATTTTTCAAAATGGGTGTATTTTGGTTTTACCTCCGTTCCCAACACTGATGCTTTTTAAAAAGAATGAAAACTATTTTTTTATGTAGAAGGAGCACCCACTTTACTTTACTTCATTGAGGGTTTTCACATTACTCATCTCAGAGTTGCGCTTTACTCACCTTCTGCTAATAATTTGGTTGAACGCATTAATACATTCTTAAAAAAGGGTGTGCAAACATCCTTGACCATGGGTCTTGAGGTTGAAACTTTTCTCAGGGAGAACGTTTGGTCAAATCTAGAAATTCCACACAGTACAACAGGTATGTTCCAATTTATGATGTTACGTAAAGATTTCTAAGGGCTTCAGTTTGTCCTGACTGGTGAGAGAGATAAGCAAAAAGAACACACATGACTTTCAGACTATTGCATCCAGAGTTAAATTAATGCAAAGTCAGGTTAAATAATGCTTTGACAAAAGACACAATGTCAAAGAATTAACTTTGAAAGTAGGGACTGGGTTTTGATCGGGAATCGCACTGAGGCCCAGAAGCGTTTTTTGAAATGTTCAAAACTAGTTTGTGTTGAAACAGTGTCTAAAGGCTCAGTACTTACAAAGGACAAAGGCTAGTAGAGTAAGAGAGATCTGGTCAAAATTACCCAGCACAGGCAGCCAAAATTCAAGCTGTGCAAGGATATGATTGCAAGAATTCCACTCTTGAAAGCACTTGGTGGCAAACAACTCAAAATGCATTCAACTGACAGTCAAGGGTCATCTTAGATTGATAATGCAAATGATTTCTTACTTTCACAAAGACAACCTGGTACAGATCTTGTTCCTGAACAATCTAAGGGTTGCATTATGTCCAATAACACCAGAGGTGTACGCAATACTAATATGCCTTCTAAATTTAAGGATTATTATATGTCTTACAGAAAACTAAATAAAGGTAAATATTGTATTGTTATGCTTATTCTAGATATTTTTATTTTATATTTTTTTCATACAAATTATTTGCTTTATTTTTTCAAAATGGGGAAGGTGTTGTACCATAAGACATTGTAGTAATATATGGAGTTTACAGTATCTTTAAGAACTTGTTATGAGCAAGCGAACTCCTGCTATGCAGAGCGAGCTCACTTGTCAAAAATAAATGCATTCTGGTTGCTATGTTTCCTTTTAAGTTTCTGCTTTATGATCCACGCTGCTGCTCCACATTGGTTGCTCAGTTTTCGCTTGGTGTCTGATGCATGAGGACAGGCAGCGTGTGGGCTCCTTATTTATTACCTTGAACTTCATGAATAAACACTGTACTTATCTCCCCTTGGCTCCCTAAGTCTCTTTGTAACAGTACTGTTAAGTTTTAATTGTCCTGGTAGTGAAAAACTCTTAAATTCGTTTTTGAGTACTGCAAGGCCTATATCTCATATAGCATAGGAGTTCCCTTATTACATTTTATAAGTATGATTTCAAAATGGGAAGTTTTATTTATTAAATATTAAATTAAGCTCTATTTTTCTAATGGTTAACCTCATGAGGCAAATGCAATCCTTGTCAACGAGTTCATTCAAAATATAAAGTATAATGAGCACAGAGAGCTTCTTGTCCTGGCTCGTGTCAGGCTTTTATTTTCTGTTTTTTCTCTTTTTTTCGTTAGACATGTGCATGGGTCTCCAATATAGCAACTTTAGTCGAAACACACAAAAAGTGTGGTGTTGTTTTGGCAATCTAAATACAAGTAATATGTACTGTGACCTTCTGTATATACTGTTCATATGTACTATATAGCAACAGTGGTGTTTGTATTGTTTTAAACCTGAATGAAGTTGTAGGGATACTTCCCAGAGATGACGAAACACGTGTTGGCTAACGAAAAAAAGAGAAATACCAGAAAATAAAACCACGACACGAGTCAGGACAAGAAGCTCTCTGTGCTCATTATACTTTATGTTTTGAATGAACTTGTTGACAAGAATTGCGTGTGCTTCATGAGGTTCACCATTGGTGTTCAATCCCAGGATTGTATTAAGGGGAGTAGGGTGTACCTTCCCCTCATTTAAGAGCACCGCGGGCTAAAACCCTGTTCATATACAACTGTTAAGGTTGGTTATATGAGCACCTGAGACCTCACAAACACCTCTATTTTTCTAACCTGGTGTGGGATCTTTATATATGGTGTTTTCACAGTTTTACTGTTTGAAATTTTGCACAAATAATTTACACATAGCCTCTAAGTTAAGCTTGACTGCTCTGTGTTAAGCTACCAGGGGGTTGAGCACAGATTAATTTAGGGTTTGCTTGTGCCTTATCCTGACTAGGATTGTAGTGGCAGCTTGACCAGGGTTCACACCCCAGTCAACCAGTTACCCAATTTCTAATACTTCCATACAGTCTTTGTGAAGAAATTCAAGTCCATAAATCCTTGAGCGTGCATTTCAAATATCACTCTGCTTTCTGAGCTCATAAGGATATAGAGGCAAATAGTCCTTCATTGCAGTCTATGTTACATGACTGCCAATGTAGCAATTTCCAATAAATACCCTTTTATATATCTTGTTTTTTATGATCCAATGGCCTCTAATAGAGTTGACGAGTTTAATCCTAACCTGATGTGAAACAAAAGTATGATACCTTAATTTATCATGCAAGTGATAAAAATACTTATCACCAACAAACACCCTTCGGGATTTTATCCAGAGTTACATACGTACTCATGCAGATCATCTTATACTTTAATTCCTATTTTTTTGCAGATACAATAGTTGAACAATGGGCAAAAATAGTTCTTATCTTTGTTATCTGCTGATCATTTTTTTTAGATTGGGCATTAGCCTATACCATATGTTTTTACGAACATTAAATATATAATATAAATATTTATAGGGGCTTTCATCCAGCCCTCTTCATCCTTTGGTATCTTATTGTATCATTGTATAATATTCTATCATTCACATTTTTCTTCCACCCACTAAATTATAAAGCATGGGTCAGTGGTCAGGCCATTTCAACCACTGGCTAACTTCATTGTCAGTGATGGCAGTCTGCCCTTTAGCAACAAGCACATCCACACACAAAGTAGTTCCCTAAAGTGCCATGGACTGCTGTGGCAATGTGAGATTTTTGGGGGGGAAAAGAATATTTTTGCCAGCTTCATCAACAATAAAGGTTTGCAAAAAAACATGACAAAGCAAGCACTGACTAAGCCAAAAGGCTGGCAGCCAACACCAGACAAATTGACTTTGCCAATGCTGTTTTTTGTGGTTTAATTTCTTTTACATACATGTATGATTTTTAATAGGCAAATAAGAAATAATGTGAATTCTGCTGCATACTAAGGTAAGTATCAATGATGTAAAAGGCCATGAATGCTAAATAAACATAGGTCGCCATGTTTCTATTAGGCTTATTACCGCAATGAATCATTGTCACTGTGTGGGAGGCATATATATAGGCATTCTTATTGTAATCTGCTTATCACCTTTTATTTTTAGTGGTTTCATTTGATTGACATGCATTGTACGTTTGTCCGTGGGTCTCTGTCTTACTGGTTCATTTTAAATCTACCAACCACCTTCTGTTACATTTCCTTAAACTATCATGAGCAGGGAACCGTTACATTTTAAGCAGGAAACCCTTAAACTTTGTTAAATAACTTGCATGCCCTAATAAATGTAACCAATAAAAACAATAATGTTTCACTACTAGGCCCATGACCCCAGCCAGGTTCATGCTGCAAAAATACCCACAATTAAAAAATGCTGAAGATGTGATTGAACGGTGCATGCCATTGTTTACGTCCTTTCTTTATTTTACTTCTAGCATTTCCTAACAAATCAACAAATAAAAGACAAAGACCTCAGCGGACAATATATCTATATTGTAGAGGCCACCCGGCCGATACACTAAAATGTATCCATGCATCACCCCTCGTGACCGGGCGCGGTCCGAGGGTATAAATAAATGAGCCTGAGGTCGCACGTGACCTTCGGCTGGAAGTACACCCAGACTGTGTGCGCATCTGTACAGTGTGCTGCGTAGGCCCCAGTGACATACCTGGTCCTCGCACATTTACACTGGCGACGAGGGGAGTGTAAACCCTCGTGGCTTCCCGGCTCTGCTGCAACGCTGGTCCGGCGGGGTGTGTCTGGTTTCAACGGCTGCCGGAGAATCAGCGCGATGGCACGCACATTGGCCCCGCATTGCCTTGCCCACACTCGCTGCGGAGGTGCACAGTGGTGAACAACGGCAAGCTGTATCGCCGGAGGCCATGCAGTGCTGTGCCCTTGGTCGGAGCGGAAGAGCTCCTCGTCGTGGGCTGAAATACCCGGGGACCCGACCCGTGCACGTCGCACGGCACGGAGGCGGAGCCTGAGGCCTGCAACGAGGCTCCTCTCCTGCTTGAATCCAGGAGCCTGAAACAGACGCGGACCTTGCCCTGCCGATAACGGGAGAACTAACCAAGTAAGCAGAGGCCGGGTCTGTCCTGCAGATACCCTCAGTGAAAGGGATAAGATACATTCCAATAGCTGTGGCAGTGTGGAGAGGTAACCACCCTTAGCCTGAGCCCAGTGCCTACAGACTGACACCAGCAGTCTGCACCACGCACCACAACAGAGCAGTACCGGCAAGAGGCCCAGCCCAACAGCTAGCAAGTCAACCACAAAGCCCAAGGGGGAGTGCCACAAGATCCTGGAGGTGTACTTGTCGGACACCAGCAGCAAGGGGATCCACCATTCCAGGGGACTGGGTCATGTCGATACTCCACGCACTACACACAACGTCGCACCATGTAAACGAACCAGCTGCTGCGCGCCATGGGAGACCCACCACTGCCACAACAGCAGGCACAAGCGCCAATGGCACCGTACTCGCACGCATCAGTCAAGCCAATACCCCCGTTCAGCCAACTTGTGGACCCTGCCAGCGCCGCACCCAGATGGAAGCTCTGGGTAGGTCGCCTAAACCACTATTTCACCGGGACCAGAGAGACAGACGGGATGGTAAAACGTTCCCTACTGATGCACTTTTGGGGCGATGAGCTCTATGAGCTATTCGAGACACTGCCCAACACGGGAGCGGCCCATGACTATGACGCAGCCATCGCAGCACTGAACAGGTACTTTGACCCGCAGATGAACCCCGATTACGAGCGGTTCAAGTTGCACCAGGTCTGGCAAACCGAAGCAGAAACAGTGGATATATTCTACGCCCGGCTCAGGAAGTTGGTGCGCATGTGTACCGGCATTGACCAAAATGAGGAGATCAGGGCGCAGATCATCCAGAGGTGCAAGTCTGTTGCCCTGCGATGCCAGATGCTTCGACAACCAGGGATCTCTCTGGATGAAATCCTGGTCCTGGCCCACTCCCACGAACTGTCAGACAAAAGGGCCGAAGAAATGGAGGCCGTCCGAGTGAGAAACACTCCGGCCGCGTCAATGCAGAAAGTAGTCCAAGTCAAGGAAGAGACGGTGGACGTCATACAGAGACGTCCCGCCCCAGGACAGAGGCGAGGCACCAGGAGCCGGCCAAGTGGCAAGTGTAGGCACTGCGGATTTGACCACAGAGAACAAGACAGGTGCCCAGCGAAAGGACAAACCTGTTCAAAGTGCGGCAAGGCAAATCACTATGCCAGCATCTGCTGCAGCGGTGGAGGGTGATCTCGAGGAGGCACTTCAAGAGGGCACCCAACGACCATTCATCACCTTACGCTCGAGGAACACGACAACCCTGAGGAACCACCAGGACAAGGCGCCACCGCTTACTATGAAGATGACGACGACACCTTTGTCATCTCGTTCACTGGAAGGCCAGGACGCAAGAGGCGCCCACCCCCAATGTGTGACATCACGGTCAATGGGACCTCTGTACACACCCTGATAGACACGGGCGCATCGGTAAACGTGATGGACTCAGACCAGTACGAGCGGCTGTTGCCCAAACCACGCCTGGCACCCAGCTCTGCCAACATTTACACCTACGGAGGCACAGAACCGTTGCCTCTCCGCGGGATGATGGAGGTCGAAGTCTCAAGCTCGGAATACTCAGCAAGAATCGAATTTCATGTGACCGAAGGCAAGAAAGGGACGCTGTTGGGGTGCCACACCGCAGAAGACCTGGAGCTGGTATTCTTTGCCAAGCAGGTTCACGACACCCATGCGGAGGACATGCAGAGTGAGTTTCCTCAGCTCTTCCAAGGTTTAGGCAAGCTTCGAGGATGCCAATTGAGGCTACATATTGACAACGCAGTCCAGCCGAGAGCACTCTGGCACCGATGCATCCCTTTTCAACTCCGCCCCTTGGTGGAAAAAGAACTGCAGAACCTCGAAGACTTAGGGGTCATAGAGAAGGTATCTGGGCCCACCCCGTGGTTGTCCCTGCTGGTCGTTGCACCAAAGCCGAAGCAACCTGGTGCCATTCGACTGTGTGTCCACATGAGGCTCCCCAATCAGGCCATCCGGCAGGAACAACACCTAACCCTGACGATGGACGACATTGTGGCGAACCTGAACGGGGCACAGTGGTTCTCAAAATTGGATCTGAACTCCGGATACCACCAGTTGGAGTTGGCACCAGAAAGTAGGTAAGTCACTACTTTCTCCACGCATGTCGGACTTCGACGGTATACCCGGCTCAGCTTCGGTGTGTCCTCCGCCGCAGAGGTGTTTCAGAATGCCATCAAGGAAGCCCTCTCAGGCCTGGTCGGAGTGATCAATTTGAGTGATGACATCCTGATATATTCCCATTGCTTGGAGGAACATCATGTCCAGCTGAGGGCGACCCTGCAGAGGCTATCAGACTGCGGGCTCACGCTCCACAAGAAGAAGTGTGCATTTTACCAAGGGTCAATAGACTTTTTCGGGTATGTCTTCTCACGAGACGGACTCCGCGTCGACCCACGCAAGGCTGAAGCCATCAGGAGAGCCCCTGTCCCGCAAAACCCCACGGAAATACGGAGCTTCCTCTGGATGGAGACGTATTGCGGGAGGTTTATCCCGAATGTCGCCACTATATCGGAGCCACCCCGACAGCTGACAAAGATCGGCACACCATGGGAGTGGACGACCCGAGAAGAGTCGGAGTTTCAGAACATCAAGAAAGCCCTCCTGGATCAAACAACCATGGCATACTTCCACCCCAAGAAGAAGACGGAACTGGTGGTTGACGCCAGCCCAGTCGGGCTCGGGGCAGTCCTTCTCCACGAAGACCCCAAAGGAGTCTGTACCCCTGTGGCATACGCCAGCCGAGCGCTATCCCCGACGGAAGCCAGATATGCTCAAATAGAGCGGGAGGCGTTGGCCATAAGATGGGCCTGCCAGCACTTCCATTTGTACCCGTGCGCCACCCTTTTCGGGTGATAACTGACCACAAACCCCTCCTGCTGCTGTTCAGTGGATCCTCACATCTAGCACCACCACGAATCGAGAGGTGGGCAATCCAGCTGCAGGCCTACTCGTTCCAACTGCTGTACAGAACCGGGGCGGACAACCCGCCGACTTTCTGTCAAGGCACCCCACGGTAGAGAACAGTGAGCGGGCACAGGACGAAGCCACCAACACAGAGGCCTTCGTAAACATGGTGGAAGACAACGCATGACCCGTGGCAGTCACGAAAGAAGATCTTCGGGACGCCACGGATGAAGATGACACCTTGAGAAGAGCAAAAGAGACTCTGGAAAGGGGACAATGGCATCGTTTCCTCGATGGAATCTCCCTACTCACCGCCGAAGAACAGAACTCCTGACGTCAACTCTGGAGGGTACGACACAAACTCAGTGTCGGTGGGTCGGTCTAATATTACGGGGGCAACGGATTATCGTTCTAAAAAACCTGTGCCAGTGCCTGGTCGGGCTCGCACATCAAGGACATCAAGGCACCGCCAAAACCAAGGCCAGACTACGGGCGAAGGTGTGGTTCCCCAACATGGATGACATGGTGGAGGAGGAAGTCAGGCGCTGCCACCCATGTACTATCACCGGAGGCGACCCCGCTCCCGTGCCTGTAATCACAGAGGGACCGTGTCGCACACCATGGAAGAAGATCAGTATCGACTTTGGGAGCTTCCCAGGCGGGCGGCACACCATGGTCGTCATGGACTCCTTCTCGAAGTTCCCGGTAGTTGAGCTGGTGCTGTCCACGGCGTTCACCCATGTTCAGCCAGCCCTGGAGAAAACATTTGCCATGTTTGGACTGCCTGTTGAAGTGAAGTCTGACAATGGGCCCCCGTTCCAGGGCCAAGACTTCCATGATTTCCTGGAGCGGAAAGCCATCTGACACGCCGAATCACACCGCAGTGGCCTCAAGCCAACGGCGAGGTGGAGCGGTTCATGAGGACACTGAATAGAGCTCTCCGAATTGGAGTGGAACAACACGAAGACCCCGAGGCGTGCCTACACCAATTCCTGCTTGCATACCGGCAAACACCTCACTTGACAACCGGGTGCGCTCCGGCCTCGCTCCTGCTCAGGCGGTCACCATGAGATCTGATTCCAGAGGACCCAGAGTGGGCGCCTCCATGTTTGGATGTCGAAAGAGCCCAGCAAAAGCGGAAGACGACCAACGAGAAGGCGACCATGAGCCGAGGAGCCAAAGCTCCGACAGTGCGCATGGGGTCCAAGGTGGTCATCAAGGATCGTCACCCAGGTTGGAAATTTCACACGCCCTATGAGCCCGAGTTGTGGACTGTCACCCGAATGGACGGCACTATGGTCACGGCACAACGAGACAGACACACAGTGGTGAGAAACGTGTCATGGTTTAAAGAAGCACAAGGTATGCCAACCATTGACCATTCACCCCCAGAGGAGAGTGAAGAACTGGAGAACATGCCAGCGGGAATCCACATGGAAGTCAACCCAGATCCCGTGCCTTTGGCGACACCACCCGGACCACATGAGTCAGGAACCTGCCCCGCCGATCCGGTAGCGCCTGAGGCGCGGGATGAATATCCCGAAGGCACTGCCGGCGACCCACAGGGAAGGCCCACCTGAAGTCAACAATATTTGCTCCGACCCAACCCAGCGCCTAGTCAAAGGCTGAAAGACTTTGCATGCTAATGGGCCGTGGAACCCACAAGCCCAGGATAGTGACTCTTTCCGAGCATGCCGCTAATCTGCGATGTTTACTTTTGTTCTTTGTTCTTTCTCTCCCTCATTTTCTTTCTTCTTTTGTTTCCTGTTTGCTCTGTTCATTCTAAAAGAAATGAGGGATGTAGAGGCCACCCGGCCTATACACTAAAATGTATCCATGCATCACCCCTCGTGACCGGGCGCATAAATAAATGAGCCTGAGGTCGAACGTGACCTTTGGCTGGAAGTACACACAGACTGTGTGTGCATCTGTACAGTGCGCTGCGTAGGCCCCAGTGACATACCTGGTCCTCGCACATTTACATATATATTGTCATTGCTGGTTGCCTGAGGTTCACAATGGGTGCTCATGCGAGCGGCACCTGTGAACTCACAGTAGACCCTTATTTGTGATAGTGAACTACCAAAAACAAATACTTTTCACTCAGCAACACACTGAATAACACGGTCTCTTTTTCCAAAACACAATACAAGCATGAGGCTGGAATGCTCCCTCGATTCTGTATGTTAATGTACGATAGTCACAGAAACCTCTGGAAAATTGTTATATTGAAAAGCATTATCTTTCAGTGAAGGTTTTGTGTGTCTAGGAAAGAAATGAACATTTCAACAGAGAAAAAAGACAAAGCACTTTTTTTATTTTTAACGTGGGTATTTACATCTCACACTTTGTCAGCGTTCAACTCAGTGGCAGGAAGTAATGCTCTGCTGTAACTGTATTCAGAAATGTCCATTAAAGTCTCAGGTGACTTTGTATTCCACAATATTCCTACAACTTTCAAGACAGAGAGCTTGGAATGCCACACCGCAATCATCATGTGCAACTCAAGTTCTCTATGCAGGCTATCATGGGTTTTTACAAATGTAAACCCTGTAGGAAACGTTTTTAACAAAAACCTTTAGTACAAAAGTGTGAACATTCATAGCCCAAAAATGGAGAAAAAGAAACATTCACTAGCTTACACGCAGACTTTGAATAGTGTATAGCCTGGCTAAGATACGATAACTTAAGACAGCATGACATAACACCACAAAACATACGATAACATAATGTAAAATACCACAACATAACATGATGTAACGTAACACAACAACACAACATTACATTTTTTACACCATTATAAGTAAGACACTTTGGGCCATATGTACTAAAACATTTTCCCATAGACACAGAATGGGTAAGACCCTGTGATCCAGCTAGCCCTTTCTCTTCACTTGGTATCATAATACAGTATAGAGATGTTCCATCTAACATACACAATATGAAATAGAGGTAAAATGAGAATATAGCCAATGGGGGTGACTTTTAAAAAAAAAAAAATATGCAATTTTTCTCCAACAATGTTTGATTCAAAACGGTAACACCCTGAACTTGTAGTTTTATGAAGTTGGTCCATTTAACAATACAAAAATGCAGTGGTGTAATCAGAGGAGAAGAGGTAGTAACATGAAAACCCTTGAACTCCTGATGAAATCAGAGGATGTGCCTTGACCCTGATAATCGGGTCCTGCATGTATATTTTTTATTATAGTGGGTTCTTTGAAACCCAATTGTGAGGCAAGTTTACAACGATTAATGAGAAGCATAAACAACTGGCTAATGAAATTGGTAAAATCACACATATTGCAAAATAGTAATTTGAGTTTCAAGGAGCAACAGAGTGATAGAAATTGCTACCAGTAGCTAACCCTAAGTGACGCATCGAGCCAATGTAGCACTCACCCTAACCAGTAGTTTTCGGGCAAAAATGAGTTTTTCTTGGAATGTGCACATATGCACCGATTACCTAGCTAAAAAAAGTAGGTATGTATGAGAACATTATTTAGAGCTCTTTATTCATCATGCGAATTCAGTTTTCTTTCGATAAGTTAAAAATGTGACATCTTTCACCAAAAATGACTACAAGGCCTCAATTGGCTGATGCACTGAGTTGCACAGCTCTATGTACATTAGGCTTTGTTAAAGACTGTGAACAAGAACTGTGCAGAAGTGTATGCGAAGGTCAACATTTGTTTACAAGGTGACTGGGAGGAGAAGCTGCAGCGCAGAGGGCGTTCTCCACAACGCATCCTTAGAAGCACATCTTCACCTTTAGAGAACTAAGGGCCACATGTATCAACCAATTTTGCGTTTGCAAATGGGCCGATTTGCAGAATCGGCCCATTTGCGAACGCAAAAAAGGCTTTTTACATGTATTGCGATTCGGTAACCTGTTACCGAATCGCAGAATGGGTTTGCGATTCGGTATTTGGAAGGGGTGTGTGTAGGGCGTCCCTTCCAAACAGCGAATCCTAATGGTATGTATGAATATTTTGTGCACGTGAATGCAGTCGCAAAACATTCGCATTTTACTACCTGCTTCAAGTAGGTGGCAACCCATTCGCAAATAGGAAGGAGTGCCCAAAGGGCCCCTCCCCCTTTGGGAATGGTTGTAAAAACGTGTTTTACGAGCAGGCAGTGGTCCCATGCCTGCTCTTAAAAAAAGGAAAAGAAAACTTTTCTTTTTTTTTTTTGTAAACGCGTCCTGTTTTCCTTTAAGGAAAAGGAGCTGCATTTAAAAAAAAAGATTGCTTTATTTAAAAGCAATCACGGACTTGGTGGTCTACTGACCCATCAGGCCACCATCCCCGTGATTTTAGCAATTCCTAAGGGTTCGCAAATTGCGATCTACCTTATTAATATTAATGAGGTAGGTCAATTTGCGACCCTCTAGGAATCGCTATATGAAACTCATGGAGTTTCATACATTGGAAATTGCGGTTACTTAATTGCGATTCTCAGAAAATCGCACTTAGTTAATCGCAATTTCCAAATTTGATACCTGTAGCCCTAAGGGCTTAATTTACAACAAATTGACACAGGGCAGAGCTGCACGCCACTTTGCTGTGCTGCCCTGCCAAAAAAGAA
Organism: Calotriton arnoldi; assembly: GCA_963921515.1. Taxonomy (NCBI): domain Eukaryota; kingdom Metazoa; phylum Chordata; class Amphibia; order Caudata; family Salamandridae; genus Calotriton; species Calotriton arnoldi. Next base: position 258,647 of record CAWUFW010001548.1, read on the forward strand.
AAGGGCAGGAATGCGCCGTATCTATGAGATATGGCAAATTCGTGTCCTCTTACACTGCGCTGGCGCACAAATGACTGCCAGGCGTCAACGCAGGCACCCCTGCACCATAGCACAAGTGTGCCTGCATTGAAAAGTTGTGCAGGAAGGGACACGTTCCTTCACAAAAACGAAAGTTATGCCACCCCAGGCGAGGCACAGGGCTTTGATGCTTTCCCAGATTCACAATATTTTGTAAATCTGGGAATGTGTCAAAAACTATGGGCGTTGAGTGGGAACACCCACGCAACATCTATGGCATGCCTCCTCAAGGCAGTGTGAGGCAACGCAGCGACTTGCGCTGCGCTGCCTTACACCATATCTATGAGGTCATGAAAAGCCACACAGGGTGACTTTCCTTGGCCTTGTAGATATGGGTCTGCACTGTGCACTGCCGTACTGACAAAAAAATTGACGTTCCGGCGGCACACTGGGCTTGTAAAATAAGCCCCTCAGTGCTCGAGTATGAGTGACCAGAGGGGTACGTGACGTTTATTGCACCTGATAAAAATTGATTCCCCAGGGAATATATCTGGTAAAATAAATATTTCCTATTACAAATTAGGCCCTCTAAAATATAATATAATATGATTTTTGGGCTTGCAGCACCAAAATCTGCATGTCCTAGTATTCACTGGGCTCTTTCCCCCCAAAAATGTGTGCAGGTTAGACATGCTGAGATTTATCATGAGAGAAAAATTTGGAGGTGCGGTTTTATTGCACCAGGTAATTACTGGGTGTGATAAACATGTCACAACTTGTAATTGCCATCCACGCATAAACATGTCACTAGTATACTGCAAATTGTGAGTAAACAGGTGTTTGTGCATGGATCGTAAAATCCAGATGAACTGTAATCAAAGCCCAAGAAGAAGGAATGTTAAGGCTGGCTGTGAAGCGACCCTAAGGGAGTAGACCAGCCTTAGGCAGTTCCACCATGTTCTCTGGCTTCTTATGTGGGACATCTTTCAGCCTGGTACTGTCTCGGCCTCTCTCAAGCTATGGAGTTAAGACCTGTCTTAATGAGAGCCAAGCCGAACTTCCAAGTTGTCCTAGAACAATTTCATATGTGTTTCATCTTTTGTGTCCTTGTGACGTTCTTTCAATCCTTTAGAATCCCAGCTCTCTTTGAATAAGTGATTAATTTATAATAGGATAAGGGCAGGAGTCAAACTTTTTTTCTATCTTTATTTAAAGGCAATTTCAGACATGGTGGTCTGCTGACCCCAGCTGGCCACCATCCCTGTGGCAGCTATAATTCATAGTGGGCCGCAATTTGCGACCTACCTCAGTAACATTCATGAGCTACATCCAATAGCGACTCAGTATGATTCAGTATTTTACAAACTGACCTATCAGTACATAGGTCAGTTCGGAAAATACCACACGGGTCACAAATATACTGGTCACAAATTGAGACCAGTATTTTGCGTCCAGTGCTTCGTGCATCTGGCCCATAGAGCCCTAACACTTTTTTTAAGGAAGCTTGACTGCGAGTCCTGTTGCCATATAATAAATAATCCGTGATATGCAATAAAATGTTGTATTACTTTTGTACCTCTTTCCCACAGTCTCTCTTGCAGTGACATTTTGTTCCATGGGGCTGATAATTAACACCTTGCTACACTTGTGAATGGTGTTATGTCTTCTGAAGGAATTCAAAGACAATTCCTCAAGCCATGGTACCTAGAGGAATGTGTAAGTGCAGAAGGTCATCGCATAACCTTATCAGAGCATAGCTAACAATGCATAATTGCCACAACAAAGCATAAACAGGAAGGCAAGAAAAAGAAAAACAAATAGTTCTGTTCCTTAGCGTGAGCACATTTTAATTTGACCAGATTATTTTGGGAAAGGAGGCTAAAGTTACAGAGACGCATACTAGTGTGGCGAGGGTGTCATAAGCCATAATGCTAGGAAAAGAATGGCTAATACAACCTCTGGTTTCATTGTAAATAAGAGCTAGAGTAGAGCTGCAGCAGACATCTTAAGTCTCTGGGTCCTGGTGCACTGCACCTGCTGCACATTTGATAGCTACGCCACTGGCACAGTTCTATTTTGTCATAGGTTATATTGCCGCGTTCCTCCTTGTGGTGAAAATCGTAGTATATATCATTTATGTATTTTTCGAGTGTTAGTAATATGCTCAATTGACACTTATAAGACTTCAGGAAAGAATCTGGGGAGAAAGAAGGAGGGAGAAGAAGAGAGAAAGAAAGAGGCAGGGAGAGAGAAAGATAGAGAGAAATAGATGAGAGAGATGATACTACCTTTTGTAAAATGGTCAAAAGAGTAGTAGAAATGATGGAAAATATACTGAAAACATGAAATCTGATCAATGGGATGCATCGATTCATGATTTTGCACCTTGTATCTGGTTACAAAATTTTAAGTGCATGCATCTTTGATCGTTTATTTACTTAGTTTAGTTTTTTAGCTTGCACTAAAAGCCACTTAATGTTGTTTCAAAGAGGTAAGAGGGACAGAGCTTGAGGGCTTCAAGAAACTCTCCAGAAAATGTCATCTACCCCAGCTCCTTTCTGGAAAGTTTTGGGGTCAACCGTCAAGCAGGGACTGAGAAAAAAGGGGTGGGGGACTCAAAATGCATTTTCCCCATGCAATTTTCCATTGGAAAATTTAACAGCGATACCACAAACACTGCTAAACAGAATTACACTAAATTTGGCAGAAAGCTATATCTTGATCAAGAAAGCGTAATCTTTGTGATTTGGTTTAAATCTGGTCAGTAGTTTTTGAGAAATTAGTTTTCAAAATGTATGTATATATCACCCAGATCCAGATTTGTGGATCCAACAGATCAATATATTTGATCTGATTGGCTGTCACCACATCAATAAAGATGTTTCGGCAGCCATTTGAGGACTTGGAGACTCATTCCCATGTCCTGTAAAAATGCTAAAAAAAACATATAGGCGACAAAGTAGGGATTTTTTTTCTCAGCTTCGCACATTCTTGGAGTGCAACTTTGGCTCAACTTTGGTAGATGGCATGAACTGCAAGCCATTTCTGATTGAAAGTGTGTGATGAGTTGAGTGGACCAAAACAATTAACTTACAAAATGAAATAAAGCACTTAAACTCTCAAACTCTCATACCTTAATTAGTTAAGATGAGAAAATTGTAATAGGAAAAATGTTCCAGTAATGGTTTGACCGGATAGCTACTGAAGGCTTTTCCTGCCCCAGTGCTGAGCCCTTTGTTTGATGTTTGAGCACTTCTCTCGTAACCCTTCATAAGTTTTTTTCCACAATCGGTTTCCAGTCCAAATATGTGTCCTTTTTTCCCACATGGTATGTATTCTAAAGTTACCCAGAGTTTGTGCATTCTGCTGGAGGGAACTGAGAAAATAGCCAAAGTATAGCAAAAGTTTGTGTTTTGGAAAAATTGGGAAAAGTTCTGTGCAAGAAAGCATGTTTTTTGTTTTTAAAAAATGGCATCAGCAAAAGATTTGCTGTGCTAAGATCACTTGTTTCCCAGCCCACAGAGACAGCAGTGTTGTGATAAAAAAAAACATTTTTTCTTACTGATGTTTTTGAATTTTTTGGCAGTGACACTTAATTTTTCATATTGTTTGGGATTTCAATCTACATGCTGGAAACAGGTATAAAATCCGTTGATGAATCTGAAAAGCTATACATTCCTAAAAACCAAACAAAATTCCAAATTCAGTAATAGACATTTGCATAGATTATTCATTGTTTCCTAAGGAAACTATTCATTGAAATAAAAACGAATGTAAAAAATAGAAACAAATAGAAAAAGCTGATATTGTTTTCATCTGTAATTCTTTGTCCTGAAAAGTTGATTTACAAAAGCAATATACTGTTACATCCGCCAGACTCATCTGGTTATGGAGATATATTTTGCTTGTTGGTTGTTCAAAAACACGCACTACCCTGAGCCAACAATTGAGCTGCAGCTTATAATGATTTTTTATTGTATACCAACAGTACAACAATTCATATGGTAAAATCTAATGAAGAAAAATGGGTCTGAAGAAAACCTATGCTATTTTTTAAATGAGTCCCAGATACAAAGTTTAAGAATAGTGGTTATTTGTACATCTATTTAGGGTCACCCATACTATCATGTGATTCAAAGGGTATTTTGCAAAATATGTTTCTTCTTACACACTGGCTTACATTTGGAAGCCAAAAATGGAGAAAAATGTTCTGTTAATACGCAACGGTAATCCACTTGTGTGGCAGGGCCTCGGGCCTAGGGCCTGCAACAGGAAAGTTCCTAAAACACAATCTGGAGGCATAACATTTTCGCATGAAAAAAGACCCATCATCCAGGGGAACCTACAAAAATCAGACATTTTAAAAATGTAGACATCTAGAGAAGTCCAGGGTAGTATGAAGTGCATGCATTCCACTACCTTTTCTTACCTAGAATGCCCTGGAAACCTCATACTTTGGCTAAAATTATGCATTTTCAACAGATTTCTGTGGGGGGAACCTCCAGAATATGTGGGGATCCAGAAAATTCCAACCACCCAGTGTTCCAACACTTTTACTGATAAGAAAAGTAACCCACTTTATGGTTGGGTTAATTATTAGAGACAAGAATGGGCCAAACCAGTGAACATGGAAGGCCCATCGATAGTACATTGTCTTAATAGAGTCACAGTTTTCATCCATTCATGTTGCAGGCGATTGGCCCAGTCATGCAAGTGGGGTACTATTTTTATTGAGAGAGGTGTGGGAAAGCTGGGTGGTAGGAATTTCCTGGATCCCCACACTTTCTGGAACTTTGTCTCATAGAAAAGAGTGCCAAAATATCTTGATTTTAGCCAGAGTTTGAGGTTTACAGGTAATTTTGCGTATGGAAATGTAGTGGGATCCATGAAATTCACACCACTATGGACTCCCCAGGATGTTTAGTTTTCAAAAATATCAGGAGATATTATTGGTATTTTAGAGCTGGTTCACAGAGGGCCAAAATACAGTAGTCAGAGGACAATTTGATAACAGAGTTTTTCAAGCTTACCAGGAAATGCTGAACTTCAATTACCCTGAAGTCATCTGCAGAACAGCTGTTGAGAAACTTCCTGCAGCATAATGTTTGTAGGTGAGACTGTCATCAATGTGGGAAGCTAATTGAGGATGGCTTCTAAAATACCTTTCTCACTGTTGATTTTTCTGTTCTAGAAGATGGTTTGCACACTGGCAGTGAGGCTTGGAAAACAAAACTGAGACATCAGGGACATTTCATGTCCTATTTTCCACAATGGGACGGGCTGCCATATGTGCTGCATCCTGTACCTCAGCTTTGTGTGAGACAGCTGAACAAGATGGTAAGTAGCTTTAAAATCTCATAGTTATGACATTTGGAATTCACAAGTATAGGAGAAATCATGTAACAGACTAATTGGAAAGATATTTGAGTTTATATGAAGCAATTGTAATTAATATTGCTCACTTATCCACTACTCAAGTACAGACTCGTGCCGGTTGGTTTTTAGCAAACCCAGTGGTGCAAATTTCGAAGAACAAATGCTATTAATATATGATCTCACGTAAATAAAAACTCAGGAACCACTGTTAATGAGATAATTAAGATAATTTATTAGCTAGAATACTGAACCCAAGACTTACTGCTTGTGAGCAGTAAAGCCTCATCAGGGCATCAACCACTTTACTGTCCATTCACATGCCTTTCACACACCACAAAAAAGCCATTCATACCTCCATCCGTTGCCCCACCACAACACAACACTAACATCAACAAAACGCTGCCATTCAAGGTCCCATCACATTGATATGCCCACAAGACAAAACACTAACCACAACACCATCAACCCCATCATCAGCCCACAGCATACACACACCTACAGCAACTCAATAAACGTATATCGCCAGACAACAGCCACATACACCACTAGCTAATAGCCACACATACCATCAGTCAAGAAGCACTCACATTTCTATACGCACATACTGTCAGCCAATGTGTGCTGTGATCTGTGTATGACTTCTACCTTGACCATCAGCCTTCTACGTACATGGGATCCCTAGAAACACAAGCCTAGGCTAAGCTCTGACTACTTTTTCATGTCTCCGTCTTACTCTGAGTCCTGCATAATACCCTGAGGGTACCAGGTTACCCTTTACTAATGCCTCCTCGTGGCAGCCTGCTGAGCCTCAGGAAGACTTGTCATTCATGCACCTTTAGCACACTCACTGTGCTAAATCCAACTACTTCTACTGTGTGGTAGTGGGTTGGGGGTGTTCAAGAATGCCCTCAGGCTCGGTCATTGGACAGTGTGAGCATATTTCAATTCTATGAAGTTCCCTAATGAGCACTTCAACAAAGACTGAGAGTCTAAGGGTTTGGGGAACAGCACACTGTGTCAAAAATATGGCACATGTCCTGTCCACCTACAAGTGCAGAGCATTGACTTTAATGCGCTTGTAATACTGCACTCAGAACATCCACCATGTTTTGAAGAAGAATTAAGGTGTAAAACAGGCCACCTGTATGTCCTATTTGTATAGTGGTGGGTACAGTGATCTGTGGTACATTCCTACCTCCCAAATAGAAGTTGTTCACCTAAAGGTTATAAACTTTACAGTGGCGTAGTTAGGCCTTTTGCCGCTCATAGTGGCCCCTTCGTTTGCCGCCCGTGGCAGCTGAATTTAAGAGCGGGGGTTGCTGGCTATTCCCCCACGACGGCTTCAAATAAGAGCTGATATGGGGGAGAGGCCGCTGCCCCAAAACTAGTGCAGCCTGGGGCCGACTACACACCCCGCCCCCTCCTTGCTACGCCACTGAAACTTTACGCAGCACTGACTGTGCAAGCTCCTGTTAGAAATTGGGTTACTGGTTGACTAGGGTGTGAGCCCTGGTCAATTAGCAACCACAATCCTAGTCAGGGTAAGGTACAAGCGAACCCCAAATTAACCTATGCTCAACTCCCTTGTAGTTTGGCACAGAGTAGTCAGGCCTAACCTAGAGGCACTGTGTAAAGTATTTGTTCCACACCTCAAACAGTAAAACAGTGAAAACACCACATGGAGAGATCCCACACCAGGTTTAGAAATATAAAGAGATTTGTATCAAATAAAACAAGACCAAAATCACAAAAATCCAATAAGTGAAAACTAAGGTCAAAATAGCACCAAAAACACAAAGTGCCAACTTGAGATAAAGGGTCACGCCGAACCGGAACAAAATCACAAATTCAGGTTGACCGTGATGGAGCCAAGGCCGGCTACAGGGATTCAGTTGGGCCCGCTGAACAAAGTACCTTAAATCCTTGTTATGGAGCACTGCGTGGATCCGCGTCGAAGATGCACAGCGCAGTTGAAGCGAGGTGCCGGTTCCAAGATGTGGCAAGGCTGCAGTGCAAGGTCCTGTTGTGTCGTCATCGAGAATCCTATGCGAACTCCTGGCATTGGGATGTGCTGTGCGATTGGCGATGCGTTGATTCCGAGGAGCTGCGAGGCTACAATGTGGAGCATGGCGTTGTCAAGGCTGCCGTCGACAAGAGATGCGAGAACCCTGGCTTGTGATGCGCCAGTGGTGATTCGTCGGTGACACAGGTCTTTGCGATGGGTCCAATCCACACAGCACCGGCGATTCATTGGTTCTGCTTGAGGATACCCTGCTCAGCCAAGGAGATGAGTTGGTTGTGCTCCGGGATGCAATGCTCAACAGGGGAGATACGTTGATTCCACTGGTAAGTACCTTAGGCCAGGGCCCAGGGCTGGGGTGGCACAAGTGGGAGGGTAGACTCACCGATGGCAGAGTCCAAGTGCAGGTGCAAGGTTGTTGGAAGCCTGTTATGTCTCCGAGGCTTCAGATCAGGAGGCTAGCCAACTAGCTCTTGGAGTCGCTCTGGGTTCTGGGGCCAAGAGATGCATTTCTAGTCCTTTTTGCCCATGCAAGAGGGCAGCAGGTCAGCACAGCAAAGCAGGAATCCAGCAGAAGGCAGTACAGCAGAGTGGTAGTCCATCAGCAGCACAGCAGTCCTTCTTTCTGCAGAGTTTCCAGTGGTCCAGAAGTGTACTGAAGTGGATCTGCCTGAGGTCCTTCTTTCACACACAGTTGTGCCTTTAAAGTGGAAAGAAGTTTCTACAGGCATGCCTTTGAAGTGCACAGATGCCCTGCCTTCCCTGCCCTGGCTCCAGACTAACTACAGGGGATATATAGCCCTTTGTGTGAGGGCAGGACACAGCCTATTTTGGTGTAGGTGAGGCTGGGTCCAGCTCCTCTCTCCCATCCTGCCAGTGATGGCCCATTCAGTCACACCTAAGCTCCCATTGTGTGTGTGGCTGTCTAGGAGGAATACACAAAGCCTAACTTCCAACTACACCCAGTCATGTGACTAAAGACAGACTGCAGGCACCAAATGGCTAAGGCAAGAAAATGCCAACTTTCTAAAAGTGGTGTTTTCAGAATTGTGATTTAAAATCCGACTTCACCATGTTAGGATTTCATATTAGTATTCCAGAGATACCAAACCTGAACTAGGAATAACTTCACATTTTGAAATTGCACTTATAACATGTTATAAGGTAATCCCAATGTTGCCCTATGGGAGATATAGACCTTGCACTAGTGAAAACGAATTTAAGAGATTTTCACTAACAGGACATGTAAAACTTAAAAGTAGATATATAACTTTTTAAATACACTGCACCTGACAGGTTTGGGCTTGGCAAAAGGTTTATTTTTTCTGGTGGAAATGGAAGGTTAAACTGCACATACAGGCTCTGCAGTGCCAGGCCTGAGACATGTTTAACAAGTGACTTAAGTGGGTGGCACAACCAGTGCTGCAAGCCCACTTGTACGATTTAATTTACAGGCCCTGGCACATGTAGTCCCACGTTACTAGGGTTTTATAAGTAAATTAGATAGGCCAATTGGGTATAAGCCAATGTTACTATGCTTTAGGGAAAGAGCACAAGCACTTTAGCACTGGTTAGCAGGGGTAAAATGTGGAGAATTCCAAGTCCAGCAAAAGCAAAGTCATCCAAAAACAGGAGGTATGAAAGCAAAAAGTTAGGGGGAAACCACGCCAAGGATGCCAGGTCTAACAGTCCCATGCAATTTTGTTTTACTAATTCCTAATGTGGAAGGGCAACCTTCGGGGTTTATACTGCAGTCCTTCCAGTATACATTCTCAGGCTGTAAACAAAATTAGTGGAGCTCTTGCACAACATGTACAGCTTGATGCTCTAAAAACGCTCTTTTCCTTGCTATGTAATCCTTGAACAGCAGCCACCCCTTTGAAAAGGATCAATGACACGGCAACTGCTATATTCATCCCAGGAGCAAAACACCCTGGAAACTTGCAGATAAATGTTTCTTGACAGGCCAAGTTCAAGCAATCAGTACTGCAGAAGCATAATTGAAATGTATACCATGCAGAATCAAAAACCTATCCATGACCAATGCAGATCTGGGTGTTTCCCAAAATGTATGAGTTGACCAGTAAGGCTATGCAGTTGGCTTGTACCTTATTCACTTGAGAAGTGTATAGGTCTGAATTCTTTTCAACTTCCCAAGTGAAGTTTGAGTCACAGATGTGGCTTAGGATGAGGCACCAGAGTTCCTCCATGCTCCCTTAAAAACTATATGGCATGCAAATTCATTTGATGCACAATTTCCTCAAGGAACACTCCAGCATCCATCTGCATAGGAAGTGACACCACAGCCTTTCCCATCATCCATCTGCACAGGATGTGACATCATTGGTTTCCCACCAAAACTGTTTTTAAAAAAGAAGTCAAATTAGAAGGCTTTATTTTCTATCAGCCATGGTATGAGCTCGTTGATTATTCCTGTGACTTGATTGGATTAATGGGACGATATTGCTTGTGACTTCTCAATTGCTGTTTGGGTTGCTACAGGGCATGACTCATGGAGGGAACGGGAGGGCGGGGAGTTTGGGGAGTTCAAGTACTGATTTTGTTAGGACAACTGTATAGCCTTGATTCACTGTAAGGCAATGATGATGCACACATGGTTGTAGTCTGCTGATGTGATAAACCTCAATAAAAACTGTTTAAAAAAAAGTTAATCTGCGCAGCAAGTGACACCACTTCAATAGACATCATCCATCTGCACAAGAAGTGACATCATTGGATTTCTCATCATCCAACTGCACAGGCATTGGCATCACTGGTTTCAGGCTAAAATTGTCTTCAAAAGAAGAAGCCAAGCAAGAGGACTTTCTTTTCCATCATCCATCTGTACAGGAAGTGACATCATTGTATTTCCTATCATCTATCACTGAATTTCTCATCTGTTGACATCACTGTTTCCCCTCCAAAATAGAAGAACCCAAGTAGATGGACTTCATTTCCCATCATCTACCTGCACAGGATATGAAGCCACTGCTTTTACCTTCACCTATCTGCACAGGAAGTGACATCACTTCCTGCATTCTGCCTATTTCAATCAACGCTTCAGGGTGTCGATCGCCTGGGCGTTTCAAGCACAGGGTTGGACACAGACAAGGGATTGGGCCCGTAAGTGCCTTGGGCCAGAACCCCTGTTGCACTGAAACTTACAAGGTAAGATAAAATCATGTGCCTCACCTATCAACGCATACTGCCAATCTCCACAATCACACCCAGATGTAGATGACCAAGACACTCAAGTAGCATTTTCACAACCCATAGACCTCAAGCACATTCTTCTCATGCCACAGAACAAAAATTAAGAGCTTAATTAGTAATTTCCAGCGGGCTGGGGACCTGCGGGCATTACACAGCAATCAAAGCTCAAAGTTCTTTTTAAGGGTTGGTCTCAAATTTCATTCAGTAGAACAGACATGCAACTTTTTGCAGTTAACTCTCCAGTCACGACAGAAAGTGGGGGGAGGGCAGTAGTGGTTTTAATTCAGTGAGAGATGTCGTAGCAAAACTGCATTTTTGGATTATTCCATATTACTGGATGCCTAGTGTAAAATAAATAATTCTTAAATGAAAAGGAATCCAAAGTTGATGAAGAAGTAAGTTTTATTCCAAATGAAAGGTCTCATCCATCCAGTAGCCTGTGAGAGATCAACTGAACATTTTACACTAAACACATGCATCACCAGGTTCTATCACCATGGTGCTTCTCAAATGAATACACTGGATTCCATGCCTAAGAAGATGCACAGAAATAAAGCACAATACTGCACACCTTCCCTCTATATAAACATAAGTGAGGAACAGGTAATGAGTAAAGAAAACATGAAAAATATACAAGCGGAAATAAATAAACTGGTGGGGATAAAGTTAAAACATTAAGAAAATAGTAAACTAAAGTGAATAAATAATGAAGATCTCATCTTCTATTGCGCTCCACGACATAGGGGTCGATTCCGATTCCGGCCGGAAAACGTACCGACCGACTCGGAGCCGGAATTAATTCCGACCGACACGTACCGGTGCAGCCCGACCCGCAAAGTACGATGAGAAGCGTGCAAAACCCGACCGACTCGTACGGAACACAAGCCGAACGACCGAGCCGCGCGGAAAACACCAATCCGGCCGGAAAAACACGCGAATCTAACCGACCGACACGCACCCGGAACAATCCCGAACGAAACGTACCCGCGAACTCCTACCCGCCAAGTACGATGCAACGCGTGGAAAACACGACCGAGTCGCACGGAGGACAAGCCGTACGACCGACACGCATACAAAACTGCGAGCCGAAGCAACCCAAAACACTGCGACCGACGCGTACGCAGCATAGAAAACAGCACAAACACAGCGTGAACGAATCGGAGAAGCTCGTACGAGACAACTGCAGGGTCAGACTCGGTCACAAGAACGTCTCCTACATGCACGAAAAGTACAAAGGGAAAATACACAAAAAAAGGCCAAACAAGCAATTACAAAGCCAATAAATACTGGGGGGGCAGGGAACAAAGACACACCCACAACTCCACCCATATAAAGGACACAAATCCCTACCATGATCCTTTGCAAATTCAAATTACCTGCCAGCACTCAACAGACAGCAACCATACACCCACAGCTCATCCATCACACAAGCCACACACCATCAGCATCTCAACAATTAGCAACCTCACATACACCCAGCAAAACACACACTCACACACCTTCACCTGCACACCAACACACACATCACTCACCATCACCACCCATCACCATGCCCCCAAAGAAGAATCATAAGTTCCTAGATAGTGAATTGGAAGTCCTGGTAGATGAGATCCTCAGGGTAGAGCCACAGCTGTTTGGTACACTGGTCCAACAGACACCCATGGCGCAGAAAACCAAGATGTGGGAGAGGATCGTCGACAGGGTGAATGCACAATCACCATGTTTGCGCACAAAGATAGACATCCAGAACAGGTGGTATGACGTGCGCAGGAGGGTCAGGGAGCTGTTGAAGAAGGACTACCTCGTGAGCCAACACACCGGCAGTGGCCCTCCTGCCAAGCCAGTATACCTCAGGCCCTGGGAGGAGAAGGTGCGGGCCAACCTACCACCAGTGAGCGTATATGGACAAGAAAACATCCCAGAGCCTGGTGAGTACACAAGAAATGTACACAATATTGTGCCACAATACACACACATCACTGTCAAGGGGAGAGTCAAACCATGCACCCTTAGCAAATACACAGCAACCAGAACAGAATCATCCCAAAATGTGTATGTCAGTCAGATAAACACAACACATGCCATCTCATAGTGACATGTAACTGTCTCATCACATGTACAAACACAACTACAACTACAGCTAGGCAGTGGCACAAATACAACTAACAAACACATCCAGACATGTAGCCACCACTACAACACCACCACACAGTGAAGCCCACTGAAAGAAAGGAATACTGTGTATGCTGGGCAAGTCAGTGTAGCCAATAGCATCATGGGAGTCGTAGTCACAGATATTGCCCACCCTCACAATGCGCACATCAACACCACCATGAACCATGCTCACATCACAGGGAGTGGAAAACAACAGACAAGATGGCTGACACTGGCTACTGCTGTGGGGAGCACAAGGCCCTGCTGGCAACTGTGCACCAACCAACAGCAGGACACCACTGACTGACATCCTGCAAGACAACTTGCACTCCCTGCAATGGAAGCACGTTCCATGGTGGGATATCTGGCTGGGTGGGAAGTAGGACTCACAGCACAGACCATAGTCACCAGCAGCTCCACCCACACACCCCCCTAACACAAACTCCACACAACTCACCTGGGAGAATGCATTGCCTCACACTCCAATCAAATATCCCACAAAGAATCACAACCCTGGGTCATGCTGTGTGAAGCACAGGGACACACATGGGACCTGTAGCAGAACTAACCCTAGGATAACACTGTCAGCCATCTTGTCAGCACAGGCACACAACCCCACAGGGAAGCAGAGTCAAAGGGAAGGAAGCATGGGCATGCTGGGAAGGGGGTGGAGGCAATAGCATGATGGGAGTGGTAGTCACAGCTCAACATCCCTCACCCACATGGCCCAGCAAGCTCACACCCAAGCATGCACACACCACAGAGAGTGGAAAGCCCCATCAAAGATGTCTGACACTGGTGCTCTGTTGTGGGGAGCACAAGGCCATGCTGGGAACTGGCCATCAACCAACAGCAGGACACCACTGTCAGCCATCTTGCCATTGCTCTCACACTCACACACAGTGAAGTCCACCCAAAAGCAAGTAAGTATGGGCATGCTGGGAAGTGGGGTGGAGGCAATAGCATGATGGGAGTGGTAGTCACAGCTCAACATCCCTCACCCACATGGCCCAGCAAGCTCACACCCAAGCATGCACACACCACAGAGAGTGGAAAGCCCCATCAAAGATGTCTGACACTGGTGCTCTGTTGTGGGGAGCACAAGGCCATGCTGGGAACTGGCCATCAACCAACAGCAGGACACCACTGTCAGCCATCTTGCCATTGCTCTCACACTCACACACAGTGAAGTCCACCCAAAAGCAAGTAAGTATGGGCATGCTGGGAAGTGGGGTGGAGGCAATAGCTTGATGGGAGTGGTAGTCACAGATATTGGTCACCCCCACAACTGTCCCATCAACACCACCCTGAACCATGCGCACATCACAGGGAGTGGAAAACAACTGACAAGATGGCTGACACTGGCTACTGCTGTGGGGAGCACAAGGCCATGCTGGGAACTGGCCACCAACCAACAGCAGGACACCACTGTCAGCCATCTTGCCATTGCTCTCACACTCACACACAGTGAAGTCCACCCAAAAGCAAGTAAGTATGGGCATGCTGGGAAGTGGGGTGGAGGCAATAGCATGATGGGAGTGGTAGTCACAGCTCAACATCCCCCACCCACATGGCCCAGCAAGCTCACACTCAAGCATGCACACCCCACAGAGAGTGGAAAGCCCCATCAAAGATGTCTGACACTGGTGCACTGTTGTGGGGAGCACAAGGCCATGCTGGGAACTGTCCACCAACTAATAGCAGGACACCACTGCCAGCCATCTTGCCATTGCTCTCACACTCACACACAGTGAAGTCCACCGAAAAGCAAGTAAGTATGGGCATGCTGGGAAGTGGGGTGGAGGCAATAGCATGATGTGAGTGGTAGTCACAGATATTGGTCACCCCCACAACTGCCCCATCAACACCACCCTGAACCATGCGCACATCACAGGGAGTGGAAAACAACTGACAAGATGGCTGACACTGGCTACTGCTGTGGGGAGCACAAGGCCCTGCTGGCAACTGTGCACCAACCAACAGCAGGACACCACTGACTGACATCCTGAAAGACAACTTGCCCTCCCTGCAATGGAAGCACGTTCCATGGTGGGATATCTGGCTGGGTGGGAAGGAGGACTCACAGCACAGACCATAGTCACCAGCAGCTCCACCCACACACCCCCTAACACAAACTCCACACAACTCACCTGGGAGAATGCATTGCCTCACACTCCAATCAAATACCCCACAAAGAACCACAACCCTGGGTCATGCTGTGTGAAGCACAGGGACACACATGGGACCTGTAGCAGAACTAACCCCAGGATAACACTGTCAGCCATCTTGTCAGCACAGGCACACAACCCCACAGGGAAGCAGAGTCAAAGGGAAGGAAGCATGGGCATGCTGGGAAGGGGGTGGAGGCAATAGCATGATGGGAGTGGTAGTCACAGCTCAACATCCCTCACCCACATGGCCCAGCAAGCTCACACTCAAGCATGCACACCCCACAGAGAGTGGAAAGCCCCATCAAAGATGTCTGACACTGGTGCACTGTTGTGGGGAGCACAAGGCCATGCTGGGAACTGGCCACCAACCAACAGCAGGACACCACTGTCAGCCATCTTGCCATTGCTCTCACTCTCACACACAGTGAAGTCCACCCAAAAGCAAGTAAGTATGGGCATGCTGGGAAGTGGGGTGGAGGCAATAGCATGATGGGAGTGGTAGTCACAGATATTGGTCACCCCACAACTGTCCCATCAACACCACCCTGAACCATGCGCACATCACAGGGAGTGGAAAACAACTGACAAGATGGCTGACACTGGCTACTGCTGTGGGGAGCACAAGGCCCTGCTGGCAACTGTGCACCAACCAACAGCAGGACACCACTGACTGACATCCTGAAAGACAACTTGCACTCCCTGCAATGGAAGCACGTTCCATGGTGGAATATCTGGCTGGATGGGAAGGAGGGCCGGATGTCAACCAAATACAACCAATGCAGACCATGTACACACCCCAACATTCACATAGAAATGCCCAAATAATACAGGACAATGTGCTACACCAATATCAACCCCTGACTGTGACAACTTAGGACAATGCAATGTACAGGCCCGTATCCAGAGGCACAGTCACAACTGTCAGGTGTGTCAACCATTGATGCCTGCAGAAACATAACATACATTGTGTGTGTCTCCCAAAAACAGGTGATGATGGGGACACAGCAGCAGACGCTGAGGAGTCCCCGTCCCAGGCTCAAGAGGATACGGAGCTCACTGGTGTGGAACAGCCTCTGCCCTCCTCGGATGAAGAAGACCCACCTGGTACCTCCGGAGCAAGTCATCATGCAGCACCAGCAGGACCACCAGCTGCATCCCCTGCACCCACCCCTCCAACGACTGTCAACACACATACCACCCCTTCCGACATGGACAGACCAAGGAGCACCACCACCACCAGCACAGGGACCCTGGACCAACGTGGGGCCATGGACAGCAACACCACCAACAACCCCCAAGGTGGCCCAGGGTCACCTGTGCGTGCCACCTCAGGTACTGCACGTGTCGCCAGGGGTGGTGGGAGGGGTGGGAGACATAGGTCGCTGCTCGCAGAGGGGTCTGGACTACATGATGACCCACAACTGGCACGCATAGCCGATGCGTACCAGTCCAGCACCGGAGAGTTTAGCCAGGTAGTGGGGCTCCTCAGGGACATTAAACAGCAGCAGGCTGCCCATCATGCCCGCTTGGACTCACACATGTCCCGCGTGGAGTCCAAGTGGGACACACTGCAAGAGATGACGGCGGTGCATAGGGACATATTACAATGCCTCCGCCAGATGAGCAGCAACCAGTCAACACCTCCCTGTGTGCCCACAACATCTGGTGCTGAAACAACTGCAACTGCCACAGGGAGGCAGGATGACTCTGGCGGAGAGTCCCCTGCACCGCAGCAGCCTGCACTTGAGGGTCCCCCCCAAAGAAGAGGGGTCGTCCGAGGAAGGACAACTGAGAGGCTGATGGCCATGCACAACCCCCAGGAAGCCAACACCTGTTCTGGAAAATCACCTTTGTGCCCAAACTGTTCACCCTGTCGAATGCAACACAACTCTCCCACATGACATGGGGAGCTCAAGTTGGACCAATGTCTCAGATGACTGTGGACTTTACTCTGGACATTTCTGCTACCAGGACTTCCAAATCATCTAGGAACTTTGGATTACAATCACAATGTACAGCACCCACCATCCTGTGCACTATACTCACACATGTATGTCAATAAACTCACTAATACACCATACTTGCCTCTGTTGTGATTCCAACGTCGTCTCTGAAGTGACGATGATGATCTGGGAAATGACACTGTGCATGCCAACTGCTACAGCAAGTACAACACCGGCATGTGAGTCATGGCGACGTCACACATATGAGGGAGACACACCACCAGGGCTACACAACACATACACACCAGGGCCGTCTGACTCATCGCCTACACTGATGTTGCCAGGAAATACGTTGCATTGCACAGACTCAACACCTATTCACAGTCTGTGTTAACTAGCCCACTGGTGCAGTAAGCAAATGTCAGTCAGATGTGTGACCACATACAACGCACATCACAAAGTGAAGCACAGGTTTATTACACATTTGCAACATGTTGTAACCACCACAGATGCAAGGTAATCCCACCTGGCAGCGGGCACACAGTCAACAAGTGTAGAAGGAAGGAAGTCCATGGGTGTGGCGCACATCACCTGTAGGGACACGACAGCTACCACCCTGGAAGTCGAATCACGGTGTCGGGGATCACAGTTGACCAAACTACTCTGAAAGTACCCTGTGAAGGACAGAAATGACACACAGTCAAAAGCACTGAAGAACAGGACAGAACTGCAATACTCATGCCCAATACATGTCACAAGATACCCACCCAGAACCAAGTTAGCATGTCAACACTGTTGGGGAGTACAGACTACCTGTAAGGACACATCGCTACATGCATACAGTCATGTAGCCCATGGACACACTCAAACAGCACCAGAGCACCACCAACACATATCATGCAAACTCACATCATTGACATGACATCTCTGGATACTCACATTCAGCTGAAGAAGTTGGTGATGAGCTGTGTGCGGACATCACCATCATCATCATCATCATCATCATCACTGGCATCGTGGTCCAGGCCAGGATCCTCCACAGGTGGCGGACGTTGGTCATCGTCATCCAGGATGAGAGGCAACTCCTTCCGCACTGCCAGGTTGTGTAGCATGCAGCAGACGATGACAATCTTGCACACCTTTGCTGGGGCATATGGGAGGGACCCTCCTGTCTTGTCGAGGCAGCGGAAGCGGCTCTTCAGGAGACCAAATGTCCGCTCAATCACTCTCCTGGTCCGACCATGTGCCTCATTGTAGCGCATCTGGGCTGGTGTCACAGGGTTCCTGAGGGGCGTCAGCAACCACGGCATGTTGGGGTATCCGGAGTCACCTACATACAGACAATTGCACATTAGCTGAGTTGGAAAAGAGGGTGGAATACTACATTGCAGAACACACACAATGGTACAAAGTCAGTACACACCGACAAGCCAGGCATGCGACTACTCCTCATCACGTAGGCATCGTGTGCAGAACCAGGGAAACGGGCACACACGTGTGAGATGCTCATATCTGCAAGACAGACCACCAGTGCATTGACCGAGTGGTAGTGTTTGCGGTTCCTGTATGCCTGCTCTTGGGCCTATGGTGGTACCAAAGCCACATGTGTCCCATCAATGGAGCCAATGACATGCGGCATCCTCCCCAGGGCATAGAAGTCACTCTTCAAACCAGTTAGTTGTTGGAGTCTAGGGAAATAGATGTACTGGTTCAGGTATATCAACATAGCCTCCAAAACATCGCGGAGCACACGGCTGAACATGGTCTGTGACATCCCACCAGCAGTCGCCACAGTGTGTTGAAAGGTACCAGTGGCAAAGAAGTGTAGGGCTGCCATCACCTTCACCTTGGGGTTCAGCGCTGTAGGGTACGGCCGGCCAGGTTGCAAATGTGGTGCCAAGCGCACTGCCAAATCCTCAATCAGCTGCCTGGTGAAGCGGTACCGTCGGATGCTGTCACGTTCCACCATCGTTGCCAGGTCAGGGAATGGTCTAAGGACAGCTGGTGCCCTGCAGTGCATAGGTGAAGAAAGCAAGATTGTCAGTCACCCCACATATGTGGCATTGAACACACTCAATATCACATGATACATCATTATGAGGCACAAGTACATGATGTGTGCAGTTCCGTAAGGATATGTATGGCACATACATGGCCAACATCTAACATCACAGTTCAACAAGTGGCATCAATAAGTCCCAGGTTGTGCCATTGGATATCATGAGGCCGTGTCCCAGTTCCCATCTCCTGCTGCCACGTTACAAACACACCCCACAGTGACATGTGAGGACAGATGTGCCCCAGGCATCACAGCTCAACGACAGGTAGATTCCCAGGGACCCTGTATTGCCACATGGACACTGGCATGACATGGTGTATAATGTATGCACCACAGCAAAACAACCGTGACCCCCACAGGTAGTGGTCCCTGTTGCCTCGGCAGGACTGACATGGACGCCTGTGACACACACACGCACAACATCAAAGTCCATGCACAAACAACGTGGATGTGGAGACTGCCTCCCATTGTCCACATGAAATCAGAGACATTGTAAACACAACATGCACACAGACTGTGGAGGACCATCACTATTGTGCCAATGGGTCACCCTGGGTTAAACATACCGTCCCACATGGGACTCAGGGGGTATGTGACATGACATACACATACACCACCGTGAAATGTGACCATGCCACATGCTCAGATATGAACAGTTGCACATCACAGTGGTCATGTACACGAAACAACAAGGATTCTGTCCCCATGAACACGTGCACAGCCTGGGGGTGGCTGCCCCCAAGTGACACCCACAGAACAACATGTTCACCCCCATACACGGAATAGGTAATGCAGCCTTACATGCCGTAGGATACAGTTTGGACAGGCTGTGGTGTTGTAGGTGTGCCCCTCACTCCCTGGGAAGTATATGTGGCTGGCATATGTTCACCTGTGACAGGCATGGTGACATATGCCAGTGACTTGTACAGGGACGCGTTGGACAGCAATGGACCGATCAGTGCGCACACATTGGCCATTGCATTCAATGTGTGCTGGTACGCGTTGTATTCGCAATACGCGTTGGACAGCAATGGACCGATCGGTGCGCACAAATTGGCCATTGCATTCAATGTGAGCTGGTACGCGTTGTATTCGCAATACGCGTTGGACAGCAATGGACCGATCAGTGCGCACACATTGGCCATTGCATTCAATGTGTGCTGGTACGCGTTGTATTCGCAATACGCGTTGGACAGCAATGGACCGATCGGTGTGCCCGGCCGGCCCATTGCATTCAATGTGTGCGGGTACGCGTTGTATTCGCAATACGCGTTGGACAGCAATGGACCGATCGGTGTGCCCAGCCGGCCCATTGCATTCAATGTGTGCGGGTACGCGTTGTATCCTAGGTACGCGTTGAACAGCAATGGACCGATCGGTGTGCCCGGCCGGCCCATTGCATTCAATGTGTGCGGTTACGCGTTGTATCCTGGGTACGCGTTGAACAGCAAAGGACCGATCGGTGTGCCCGGCCGGCCCATTGCATTCAATGTGTGCGGGTACGCGTTGTATTCGCAATACGCGTTGGACAGCAATGGACCGATCGGTGTGCCCGGCCGGCACATTGCATTCAATGTGTGCGGGTACGCGTTGTATCCTAGGTACGCGTTGAACAGCAATGGACCGATCGGTGTGCCCGGCCGGCCCATTGCATTCAATGTGTGCGGGTACGCGTTGTATCCTAGGTACGCGTTGAACAGCAATGGACCGATCGGTGCGCACCCATTGGCTATGGCCTGGCCTGGCAACGGACGCGTTTTCAAATTTTGAACGAGTCTGATGCTGTAAATTCAGTTGGTCACCCACAACAATGTTGCAAATTCATGGGTGTCATGAAGTTGAACTTTTGAAGGATGCTGGGGGCGTGTGTAAGTGGTGCAATTCCATGGATTAGCCAGATTCAGAAGATGCAAATGACTTGGACCTATCACTTTGGACACATGGGACAGTATCTGCCTCTGCAGCACACATATAATGCTGGCTGTTCCCCTGAGAGCTCACTTGCCTGCACTACATGCTCCAGGACGACATCTGCCACTACACTGCTGCTGTAACTGCACCCTCTGGACCCTGCAGTGGCACGTACTGTGGAGAGAACCCCAGCCTTCAGCACTGAGGATAACCAGGCCCTGCTCGACAACCTCCTTCCACAGTACAGCAAGCTGTATGGGAAAGCAGGGGAGCAGGTGAGTGTTCTGTCCACTGCCTTTCTAAATGTGCATGTTGTCTGACTAGCAAGGCTAACAGTCTGCACGCCACTGGCTAGCAGGCTCACTGAGTAGTTGTCACCCCCCATAGTGTGTAGTTACATGCACTGGACAGGTATAGTGCAGTGACAGTGCATTTAAACAAGGTTTTACTTCCCAGGCAATGATACCATGTAGTAACTGCTGGCATACTGTCCATGGCCATCGTTGCACTGCCTGTGTACATCATGTGCCCCTGTGATTGAGACATGCACGGATATGTTGCATGTGTAGTAATGGCATTCTCACTTTGTCATCCTCACAGGTTGATGCCCACCAGAAGCAGCAGATATGGCTGACCATCATCCGGGCAGTGAGATCCGTGGGGGTCTACAAGCGCCGGATCCGCAACTGCCAGAAGAGGTGGCAGGACCTTCGGGGCTGGACCCGGAGGATCGCACGGGTCCAGCTGAAGCTGTTGCCTCCTCGCAGGAGGGGCGGACACCGGACCCTGACCCCCCACATGCTCAGGATCCTGGCGGTGGTCTTCCCTGATCTGGATGGGCAGCTGAAGGCCAGAGAGCAGCAAGGAGGGGGTGAGTCCATGACTGCATTGTGAACTATGTCTGCCATGCTATGTGCCCTCCTCTGGCCTGGTTAAACTTCCACAGTGCATCAGTCATGTGGTCCAGGACCCATGTCCCTCTATTGTGCACTGCCCACTCCTCATCTGATACCCTGGTGTGGCCCTTACAGTCAGGGAATTGTGTCACTTGGGTACTGTGTCCTTGCAGTTTGCTTGACTCAAGGTGGGGGACAGCATCTGTTTCCCTAACTCTGTGGTGGGCATCATGGGTGGGTCCATTGCTTACACAATGGCTGTGTTCTGACATGTAATCTGCGTGTTACTTTGATATGTGGTCCAATTGCAGAGCTGATCCACCACATGTGCCTGGGGTATCTGGCACACACCCATGCTGCGGGTGGGAACAATGTTTGGGCCCCAGGAGTGTGTATATTACGTGTGTCACACATACTTAGCCAGCTGCCTACTGTCCAGGGCTCATCCCTCATTCATGTGGGGCAGGACAGTCATGCCTACTCCAGGCCATACAATACACTCTGTACTCCCACTCCCGTGTATCAGCTGACACGTTGTGCTCAGTGATTTGTCCCCTCAGGTGTCTGCCTCTGTGTCAGTGTGCTGTGGCTTCGTTGTCAGGTCTACTGGGGTGTTTCTCGGTTGGGGCTCAGCATGCCACCGGAGATGTGACCATAGGAGACGATACTTGTGTGACACATAGGTGTTTGATCACCTGACCGTGCAGACTGGGGTATGCGAATGTGAAGTTCAGGCAGCTGTTTCCCATTCACAGCAGATTGTGAGGTGCTCAGGTTCAGAGGGTAGTGTTACAGGTCTCCCATATGTCCAATCGGTATGACCTGGACAGATAAGTGTTCAGATGATGTGGTGTGTGGGGATGTACATGTGCACTTGTTCAGCTCCAGGACTTGCATTCCCCATGACCTACTATTGTGACACAGTGCAGAGTGTTGTTGTCTGGCTGCCCTGCCCATGTGACTGGAGACAGTGATGTATGACTTAGCAGGCATGCCTGTGCCATGGCATGTGACTTCCTTTTTGTGATCCTGCAGGGGAGTGACATGTGCTACATGCACACCATTGTGGCAATGGCTATCAGGTCATGGGTGCATCATGGTGTCTGTCGCTGGTATGCATCCCATGCATTTCCTATTTGACTCTGGGCATCCCTTTCATCCGGACACCTGTACTGACTCAGTGGCAAGAGTTGTGATGTGTGCATGTTCACATGCTTCACCGTGTTCTCTGACCTGTCCAACTACTGTGTAGGTGGTGCATGTGTCCACACTGGGGTATTGCCATCCAACAGACACCAGACAGATGGGTGCAAGGCCAGGTGGGATGTGAGTGCCATGGTTGACCATCAGACTGACAATTGGCTTCTCCTGTTCTGTTTGGGCACTTTTAGCAATGTTCAACTAAGGATGCCAGGGCTTGCTCTGTAATGTGCTGCACTTACTGTGGTGTGTGCGTTTGGTGCAGGTGACTGATGTCTGTCTCTTTCCCTATTGATTGCAGATACATCCACGGCCACAGGAGGGGACAGCTCCACGGACCAGGAGGAGCCGCAGAGCCAGACTGGGTCAGCAGCCGAGGAGTGGTCGGAGGGACCCAGTGGCACGGAGGGCGAGGGGAGCCACACCGAGGAGTCCTCAGCACCATCCACCTCAGCTGAGGACCACAGCAGCTCGGAGGATGACTCCCTTATGGAGGCGGGTGTCAGCAGCCACCACACCCCAGCTAGTGTTGCTGTCCCCGCCACCACCACCACCGCCCTCCCATCGGCTCCCATTCCCGAGGTCCGTGGAGGCTCCCATGTTCGGGAGCGTGTCTCCTTCGTGCCAGGCACCGCACCCCCTGCCCCTGTGTCCCCTGCTGCCCTGAGTGAGGAGTCTGTGTACCTCCTTCGCCAGCTCCATGTAGGGCAGACAGCGATGCTGAGTGTCCTCCATGCACACACCACTCTGTTGACTCAGCTGGTGTCGTTCATGGAGGGCATCTCATCGGGCATGTCTGCCCTACAGAGGGGCAATAGGTCCATGGACTCCTCCCTGACGGCAGCAGTGTCCCTCCTCTGACAGTCCCTCACCCCTCCTGCCTCTGCCCCATCCACACTCCCCAGCACCTTACCTGTCCCAAGCACACACACACCGGCACAGGCACACACCAGCACAGACACGTGCAGCACACAGACACACACGCCACAAACAAGACGCACACGCACGCACAGTCAGGGGACTGAAACCACACTCACAGGGGATGGGGCCCAGGCACACACACACGCATCCACGAGCACTGCGCAGTCCTCAGTTGCCTCTCCCTCCAAAGCCCCCTCCCTTGCCTCACCTGCAACCCCAAAGACACAGCGGCTCTTC
Organism: Calotriton arnoldi; assembly: GCA_963921515.1. Taxonomy (NCBI): domain Eukaryota; kingdom Metazoa; phylum Chordata; class Amphibia; order Caudata; family Salamandridae; genus Calotriton; species Calotriton arnoldi. The sequence goes on from CAWUFW010001548.1 coordinate 282,766, forward strand.
CTCAGTGACCTCGGCCTCTTCCCCTCCGATCCAGCTGATACAGCATTCAGGGGGAAGAGGAAGCCCACCCACATGGAGCGGAGTGCCCTCGCCCACGGACACCCTCCCCCAGGCGCAGACCGACTGACGCCCCCACCCGCAAGTCCCCCCGGACCCGGAAGAGCAAGACCCCGCCGCCGCCCTGCAGCTCAGGCACCAAGTCTCCTTCCTCCATCCCTCAGGCCCCCACTCCACAGGTGCCCCCACCACACCCTGCCCCAGGTTCCCCCACCCACAGATACACCATCCCCAAAAGGATCAGGCCTTCTCCCCCTGCCACTTGCTCTTCCGGCCCCACAACCCCCGCTGCGCTTGTCTGTGCCACTGGTGTGGTGAGTGTGTCCTCCCCTCTGTCCTGCCCACCTTACCTGATCCCCATTCTCCTCCCCTGGAGGTAGGCACTGCAGTGGAGTCCACTACCACCCTGTCTGACTTGGGCACTGCAGTGGCGAACCTGTCCACTCCATCTGCACGGTCCACTGCAGTCGTGCCGGCACCCACACCATCTGAGTCATGCCCCCAGTTGTGCCGGCACACACCATGTCAGACACCTCCACTGCAGTTGTCAGTGGCTCTCCAGCAACCACCACCCCTTCCCTGCCTCCTGCTGGTGAGCCCTGATCCTGTCCCTGCGGTGCCTGGCCTGCCCCCCGTATGCCCCTCCTAGTGGATTGTCCCTGGTTTTTATCAGTGCAGGCATGCGTAGGGTGACATCTGCCACTGTCACCCTGTTTTGACTTTCATGATGGACTGGCCATTGGCCTTTGTTTATTTTTTAAATGACTTCAAGTTTCGAACACACATATGCTGAATAAAGCAACTTTCTGTTCTCTAGTGCTTTTGCTTCTGATGTACATGATGTTGATGATGCTAACCATGCCCTTGCTGCAGTGATGGTGATATTTGGTCTCATTAAAATGAAGTGTTACTGTGCCGGAACCCATGTGGTCCAGGGGGACTGTGTCCTATCCTGTGGTGTATCCATGTCATCCTTAGCAGCATCTGAGGGTGTCATGTTTTCAATATTTGGCAATGGGATTTCCTACTTACATTTGCAATGTCACATCTGTGGCTTCCACCCCTGCACATCTGTTGTGCTTGCCATTGTTCAATTAGTCTAGTTCCCTGACCGTGTGGCCATCTCCACTGGACATGCAGGTTTGGGCATCAATGGGGAAGGACTCATCTGTGTTGTCAGTGCAACTTGCTATACATGTGTGTTGGATCTGTGCTGATGATTTCGTTGACACTCCCATGACCAGGCTGATGTGACGGGAGCCTTCATTTGGTGCTAATTGTTGACTGTGTGACCAAGTGTTCTGCTGACATGATGGAGCCCTACTGATGCGACATATGGCACAGCTTTCCTCACACAGAAGTGGAGTCCCCTCATGGCAGTGTGTACTCCTGTGACATCGCCTGCGCCCAAGGTGTGTGTTGTATGAGCATGTCTGTGTGTTCTCTTCCATGTTGCTGTGCATGCTGGGATCCCTAGTGATGTTCCTGTTTGTGATGCTTGCTGAGTTGACCTATGTTCCCCCAAAGTCTTCTCCCTGGGTTCTCTGTGATGTGGGTGCATGGCACATTACTGGTCATCAGGGTGTCACCCATAGGTGTGTTTGCTGTCAGGGCTGAGTTTGTGGGCAGACGCTGATGGGTCACAGTCAGGATTCCCCTTGGCACTTGTTGTTTACACCTGTCATGTGATTTCCGGTTTGTGTTAGCTGTCATTGGTTGTGACACGTTGTGTGTGTGGCTGCTGGCATTCCTCAGGGTCAGGGCTGCAATGTTGGTAGTTGTCTATGTGTGTTCTTTGTGGGTGACCTTAACTTCTTCATTGGTGTGTGACTGTGGCAGGGATCCCATTGGTTTGTGTGGTATTGCCGTCATGTCCATGTACAGCGTAGTGTGCAGTGTGTCAGACATTCAGGAGTCTTGTTGAGTGGCCATGTGTGATGTGTTTCTGCACCTTGGTTCCCACCACCCCCTGGGATTGTCATGGGTGCATGTGCAATGTCACCAGTGCATGTGAGCTTCACAGCTGCACATTGTTGGAGGTCGAGGTGTGTGGTGTTGAGTGTGTGCAGATGAGAGTTGTTGCCCGGCTAGTCCCCTGCCTCCATGTTGCCCTTGGCTTACTGGCCGTGCTGATTGATTTGTGCTTGTGTAGGTGTGATGGTAGTTTGTTGCTCAGGACACATGACTGTGGTTCACAGTGTGAACGACATCTAGCTTTGTCATCAGAGTGGGATTGTAATGCAGCCCAGGGTCACCACATTGTGGGGGCCCTGGGGGTAGTGCTGTGGTGTCTCTGTGTCTTGCTGTGTCAGTTGCTGTTCCTACATGCTTGTGTGACATGTGTGATTTGTGCTCCCTCTCATCTGACAATGCCTGATTGCCCACATAGGGGATTTGGATCCATGAGTTGCCTTTGTGTGGCACTGTATGCACATCTGTGTAATTGGTATTCAGGCCTCCTCATGTGTTGTGTGGTTGTCTGGGGACACTGGTACCCCCCCCCCTCACCTGTTGTGTTTGATGTGCAGTGTGGGTCTGCCTGTTTGTGTTTGTGCATCTGCACCACTGCATTGGCATATCTTTAGTGTGCCATTGGCTGTATGTTGTTTGGTGTGTTTCCCCTGCTGTCCCTGGGACTCCTAGGTCATCAGTCAGCACAATGATCATTGTTTGTGTGTCCCATTGCTGCCATGGTATGGTATCTGTTCACCTCACATCTACAGTCTCCACAGGGTATCTGCATTTGTGTGCCCATTGGTGCAAATATGTGGGTCTGCATTCTGATGGTCACTTCTGTCATTGTGTCATTGATGAATGTTGACAGTGTCAGCCCCCATGGGTGATGTTTGTCTGCACATGGCCAAAGGTATGTCTTATTTGCACTGCACTGTTTGCCTCCCCCAATCTATGTTGCTATGGGACACAAGCACTACTTTGCCACTGATCTGTTTGTTGTTCTGTGACCAGGAATCATCCATGCAGTTTGGCAGTTGCAGCTTTTTCTTTGTCAACACTTACATTTTGGTCACTGTGATGATGGGGGTTTGGACCCCATTGCCACAATGTTCAAAATGTGCTTCAGCTATGGACCCCACACTTACATTTTGGTCACTGTGATGATGGGGGTTTGGACCCCATTGCCACAATGTTCAAGATGTGCTTCAGCTATGGACCCCACACTTACATTTTGGTCACTGTGATGATGGGGGTTTGGACCCCATTGCCACAATGTTCAAGATGTGCTTCAGGTATGGGCCCCACACTTACATTTTGGTCACTGTGATGATGGGGTTTTGGACCCCATTGCCACAATGGTCATGGCCTGCTTGCATTGTGGGGGCCACACACATTTATGTGTGGCACATGTGATAGGGGGTCACATTGTAGGTTCAAAGTCATGTTCAGTGTTGTAGGCATTTGACACAGTCTACACACGCTTGTCATGGTGTTGGGGGGTGTCTTTATGTTGCATTCTTTATGTTGGTGTGTGCTTGTGGTGTCATGTATTAGCCATCCTGTGAGTGGGGGTGTTGTTGGTGGTAGGCATCCATCCCCCCATGGGTAGAGGTGGTAGTAGTGGTAGGCATCTGGCACCCCCTGGGTAGAGATGGTAGTAGTGGTAGGCATCTGGCACCCCCTGGGTAGAGATAGTAGTAGTGGTAGGCATCTGGCACCCCCTGGGTAAGGGTGGTAGTAGTGACAGGCATCTGGCACCCCCTGGGTAGAGGTGGTAGTAGTGGTAGGCATCTGGCACCCCTGGGTAGAGATGGTAGTAGTGGTAGGCATCTGGCACCCCTGGGTAGAGGTGGTAGTAGTGGTAGGCATCTGGCACCCCTGGGTAGAGATGGTATTAGTGGTAGGCATCTGGCACCCCCTGGGTAAGGGTGGTAGTAGTGACAGGCATCCAGCCCCCATGGGTAGAGGTGGTAGTAGTGGTAGGCATCTGGCACCCCTGGGTAGAGATGGTAGTAGTGGTAGGCATCTGGCACCCCTGGGTAAGGGTGGTAGTAGTGACAGGCATCCAGCCCCCATGGGTAGAGGTGGTAGTAGTGGTAGGCATCTGGCACCCCTGGGTAGAGATGGTAGTAGTGGTAGGCATCTGCCACCCCTGGGTAGAGATGGTAGTAGTGGTAGGCATCTGGCACCCCTGGGTAGAGATGGTAGTAGTGGTAGGCATCTGGCACCCCCTGGGTAGAGGTGGTAGTAGTGGTAGGCATCTGACACCCCTGGGTAGAGATGGTAGTAGTGGTAGGCATCTGGCACCCCTGGGTAGAGATGGTAGTAGTGGTAGGCATCTGGCACCCCTGGGTAAGGGTGGTAGTAGTGGTAGGCATCTGGCACCCCTGGGTAGAGATGGTAGTAGTGGTAGGCATCTGGCACCCCTGGGTAGAGGTGGTAGTAGTGGTAGGCATCTGACACCCCCTGGGTAGAGATGGTAGTAGTGGTAGGCATCTGGCACCCCCTGGGTAAGGGTGGAAGTAGTGGTAGGCATCTGGCACCCCCTGGGTAGAGATGGTTGTAGTGGTAGGCATCTGGCACCCCTGGGTAGAGATGGTAGTAGTGGTAGGCATCTGGCACCCCCTGGGTAGAGGTGGTAGTAGTGGTAGGCATCTGACACCCCTGGGTAGAGATGGTAGTAGTGGTAGGCATCTGGCACCCCTGGGTAGAGGTGGTAGTAGTGGTAGGCATCTGGCACCCCCTGGGTAGAGGTGGTAGTAGTGGTAGGCATCTGGCACCCCTGGGTAGAGATGGTAGTAGTGGTAGGCATCTGGCACCCCTGGGTAAGGGTGGTAGTAGTGACAGGCATCCAGCCCCCATGGGTAGAGGTGGTAGTAGTGGTAGGCATCTGGCACCCCTGGGTAGAGATGGTAGTAGTGGTAGGCATCTGGCACCCCCTGGGTAGAGATGGTAGTAGTGGTAGGCATCTGGCACCCCCTGGGTAAGGGTGGTAGTAGTGGTAGGCATCTGGCACCCCTGGGTAGAGATGGTAGTAGTGGTAGGCATCTGGCACCCCCTGGGTAAGGGTGGTAGTAGTGACAGGCATCCGGGCCCCTATGTGTATATGTGGCATTGGTGATGGCCAACCCGCCCCTATGGTGCTGCTGTTGCTGGTGTAAGTAATTTCTGCATCCCTCTGTGTGTGTGTGATATGTCGGGTACGTGTAGTTTGTTTTTGTGGTTGGTGTCTGGCTTACCTTCTGCGCCTTACGCGTCCGTGCCTGTTCCGGTAGTAGATGTAGAATATTGGTAGGATCGGAACGATGGGATTCATGGTTGGTTCGTCTCGTTCGTCTTTCTGGTTGCTTCGCCTCGTCCTCGTTGCTCGCGTGTTCGTCTCGTAGCCGTGGATCGTGTTGTGGCGCGAATCGGAGCTTATGTGCGCCTCTCCCGGATGCTTGGACGTGCCATGCGTAGCGACGGGTTCGGCGCGTACGGGAAGCGCATCGTACTAGTCCGGCCGGACGGGGCTGCATTTTGGCTTCCGTGCGACTCGATTCTGCGTTTCCGGATCCGGCTCGGTCGGGGAACAGGACCTGGATTGGGTGAGTACGACTGGGTCGGAATCTGTGCTGTTGTGCGCATCGTACTTGTTCGTTCGGATTAATGTGCGGATCGGTCGGGAAACAGGCATTCGCATGGCTTTTTTCCCGACCGAATGGTGTTAGGTGCGCCTCCGACCGAGATCGGAATCGGCCCCATAGTCTTTGAACCTTGACAGCTGTCTGAAAATTCTTTTTTCTCTCTGTGGAGCTGAGGTTGTAGGACTCTCACATTTCCCTTCTCTCTGTGGAGTTGATATTGTAGGACAAAATGAGGCAGAGTCCGAAAGATTATACTCCTTGTGTACCAACTGATCCTTCTTAACAACAACAGCAGCTCTATTGAGATTCCAAATACGTGAATCTTGAGTTTTAATAGCATTAGTCAAAACTTTTATTACTTTATGCGGTTTCTGAAACAAATTAGATGTTTTTCTCCAAAAAGGAGCTCTAATCATTACCCAATCTCCAATTCTCACAGAGGTAAGTTTGACAGATTTTCCAGAATCAAAATTTAACTTACGAGCATTAATTCTTTCAGCTTCTTTGATTTTCCACTTATCATCAGATATAAGTAATCCTTTTTTAGATTCTGCTTTGTTCACCCAATAAAAGTTTTAGGGTACCTTCCCTTAAACAACTCAAAAGGAGTCCTTTCTGTGATGGCATGTGGGGAAACCCTATAAACTTCCACCTTCTTGTTCATCTCTTCTTTCCAATCTAGATTATTTTGTTTGGCCATGGCAATAGTTTCCTTTAACACTCGGTTAAAGCATTCTACCATACCATTTGTCTCTGGATGATATAAAGAACACCTTTTGTGTTTGATGGCGCAACATTCCAAAAATTCTTCCATCTCATTAGAGACTAATTGAACTCCATTATCCGTTAGTAAAACACCAGGTAGCCCTTCTCTCCCAAACACTTCTTTCAAAAATGAAATGACATGTCTTGTTTCAATGCCTCTAGTGACCTTAATTTTTGGCCACCTAGAATACATGTCAATGAGAACTAAGACAAAGACAACACATCTATTTCCTTTTATGGGACCCATAATGTCAAGTGCTACTTCTTCCCATGGTCCTTTTGGACGATCCCTGACCACCATGGGTTGTACTCTGGGTTTTAGACTCTTCTCACTCAAGGCACATGGAACACATTCTCTTATTAAACGTTCAACTTGTAAATCCATACCAGGCCACCAGTAGTTCAATCTAAGTCTTTCTTTAGTTTTGGACATTCCTTGATGTCCTGAATGAGCCAGATTCAACAACTCAATATGGAGTGACACAGGTGGAATAAGTCTAGTCCCTCTAAATAAAAGTTCCTTACTCTCAGAGAGTTCACTCCTAACATTCCAATATTTCTCACAATCTCCCTTAACTTTGGTGTTCCAACCTTCTCTGATTAACAATAATAGTTCTTGTAATTCTTTAACTGAGACACACTCTTCACGCCACCTGCTTTCTTTGACACCATCACACTCAATATTGCATACCCAGTCATCTAGCTTATCTTCTTCAAGACATTGGGCCTGATTCACAGAACTAACTTACGTCAAAAACGTAAAGTTAGTAATTTTTGGTATTCACAGAATACACTTACTCATTTTGGTATTCACAGAATGAACTTACTAATTTCGGTATTCACAGAAGTTAGTAGTCCTAACTTTAGGACTCCTAAATGCCTTCTGTGAATACCGAAAGTCTTAAAGTTAGGATTTTTCTCAGTTTAGGAGTAGTAAAGTTAGGACTCCTTACTTTAGGACTCCTAAATGCCTTCTGTGAATACCGAAAGTCTTAAAGTTAGGATTTTTCTCAGTTTAGGAGTAGTACTACTCCTAAACTGAGAAAAATCCTAACTTTAAGACTTTCGGTATTCACAGAAGGCATTTAGGAGTCCTAAAGTTAGGACTACTAACTTCTGTGAATACTGAAATGAGTAAGTTCATTCTGTGAATAGCAAAATGAGTAAGTGTATTCTGTGAATACCAAAAAGTACTAACTTTACGTTTTTGATGTAAGTTAGTTCTGTGAATCAGGCCCTTTGTTTTTCTTCATTACTCTCCCCTAATGTTGAAAGAGCATCCGATATCTTATTCTTGGCTCCAGGTAAATATTTTACTTCAAAATCGTACTCCTGTAGCGCAACCACCCATTTGGAGATTCTGCCTGAAATGGCATCAATGCCCTTTTTCTTAAAGACCTCACACAGAGGCTTATGATCTGTGCATATCACAAATTTTGTCCCCCAGAGAAGATTCTTAAGTTTCTTTACGGCCCAATGTACTGCCAGAGCCTCGCTCTCTATAACTGAGTAACGTAACTCTGTTCCTCGGAGACTGCACGAGAGAAAAAGAATTCAATTTTCAGAATTATCACCTTCTTGCTGTAATACTGCACCTAAACCCTTCATGCTAGCGTCTGTGATAAGAACAGAATTCTTGGAAGGATCAAAACTCTTTAACTTAGGAGTTCTTTTTAGCATTTCCTTAATTTCTTTAAATTCAGTTTCACACTCCTCTGACCACATAAACTCAACACCTTTACACAGTAATGTTCTCATGTTGACACACCTTTCGGCAAAACCCTTTACAAATTTGCTGTAATATTCTGCCATACCAAGAAACTTCATGAGTTCCTCCTTATTAGTAGGAGAAGCTAATTTTTGTATGGCATCAACCAAATCACTTTTAGGTTCCACACCTTCACCAGATATGGTGTGACCTAAGTAATCAATTGAAGATCTCCCAAATTTGCACTTATCTAATCTAACTGTGAGATTAAATTTGTCAAACCTTTGTAACACTTGTCTAAGCCTCATATCATGTTCTTGTTCATCTTTTCCAAAAATTAGAATATTATCTTGATAAATCTTTACTCCCAGCTGATCTTTCAGCACTTTTTCTAAAGCTCTCTGAAATACTGAGGCTGCCGATACTAGTCCAAATGGTAGCCTTATGAATCTGTACGTCCCGAAAGGCGTTATGAAAGATGTAAAATCTTTGGATTTCTCATCAAGCATTATCTGGTGATACGGAGATTTAAGATCTACTGTAGAAAAAATCTTAGCCCCCTTTAACAGCATAAGCATGTCAGAGATTTTAGGAAGAAGATATCTATCTACTATAACTTGCTTATTTAGCTCCCTTAAGTCAACACATAAGCGTAGACTTCCATTAGCTTTCCTTGCTGCAACAACTGGTGCCAACCACTGAGTTCCTTCTACCTCCTCAATGATACCCTCAGCCTTAAGTTTCTCTAACTCCAACTTCATTTCATCTCTCACCGCAATGGGCACCCCCGCACCTTACCAGATACAGGTACTGCAAAACTAACTAGTCGTATACTGTGCACATAACCACGAAGACATCCTAGCTCACTCCTAAATACACTGGGGAAATCCTTATTTAAAATTAAGGAGTAGCTGTCATTAAAGTCTTGTTTGACTTTTACCTCACTTACTTGAAAATTCTCTTTTAAAATAATCGGAGGATCATTATTGGGATCCAGTATAACACCTAAATCTCTCTGGTGAAACCAACTCAGGATACTATCACCCTTTTGGGAAATGTAGATTTTTCCAGAAACATACCTTCCTTTGTATTCAATCAGACCAGAGAAATATCCTAAGAGTTTTATTGGTTCACCACCATAAGCACTAGGTTTAATGTCAGGCTTTAATATCTTCCCCTTGTCTTTAAGATTTCCTAAATAGAACTGTTTGGAGATTATTGTGATTTTCGCTCCCGAATCAAATAGTACCTTGGTCCTTCCCCCTTCAACTATTACCTCGTCCAAGGGACCTTTCTTATTACAAGCAGTCACCTGAGAAAAAATTTGACCACAGTCATGAGAAATGACATTAACTTTCCCTTTGTAATTCTTAGCTTTACAAACTGTAGTGTAATGTCCCACTTTCTTACAATTTAAGCATGTAGATCTCAGTGCTGGACATTTCTTATCATTTGCAAAGTGACCTACGTTCCCACATCTATAGCACTTGGGATGGAAAATGTTTTCCATCTCAAGTGCTACTTATCCCATCCTCGTCGCCAGTGTAAAATAGATAATTCTTAAATGAAAAGGAATCCAGAGTTGATGAAGAAGTAAGTTTTATTCCAAATGAAAGGTCTCATCCATCCAGTAGCCTGTGAGAGATCAACTGAACATTTTACACTTAACACATGCATCACCAGGTTCTATCACCATGGTGCTACTCAAATGAATACACTGGATTCCATGCCTAAGAAGATGCACAGAAATAAAGCACAATACTACACCTAGAGTTGCCTCAGTCGATCTTCCGGTGCCATGTCAAGGCACCACTCTAGGGGTTAGGGTGGGAGAGGGTCAGGGAGATTGGGGGGATTGGGGTGGGATAGGAGGGTGCTTGTGGCGGGCCAGGCTCCAAGGATTGAGGGAGGGTAGGGGGTTCGGTCAAGAGGGAGGAGGAGGGGGTGGGAGGGCACAGAGGCACGGGGTAGGCATGAGGGTTAAAATGGAAAAAAAAGCAAATAATGAGAAGTAGACAGTACAATGTCACGCAATAGGTTGAACATTGTTTCATGTAATGTTAATGGATTAAATAATAGATTGACGACCAAGGGAATGCTAGCCTGATTTAGATCTTTCCAGTTAGATATAATATTGGCGCGGAAGACACATTTAAAAAATCAGGGTGTACAACCTCAGATTCCCTCGCAGATTCAATATGCATTTTTCGCTTCATCGCAGGCTTCGATCAGGGGGGTAGCTATATTGATAATGCGGTCAGTTCAATCAGAAATCTTGAAGGTAATTTGGGATCCAATGGCTAGGTGGATGTTTGTTAAATTGCAAATTAAAAGGGAAATTTATAATTTGATAAATTATTATGGTTCTATTGAAGATTCACCAGTAGCCTTACAAGAACTACATTCTCTCTTGCAAAATGAAACAGGGCTATATTATAATGGGTGGGGATTTTAATTTAATTCAAAATTTAGCAATGGATACAACATGTTCTAGTAAGCTACAAAACGAACTAAAATCTATAAAGGCCCTGCAAGTTTTAATTCAAGATTTCACCCTTATATATGTTTGGCGTACACAGAACGATGCTTCGCGAGAATATACGTGTTATTCAAAACGCGATGGTACTGCGTCTAGTATAGATTATTTCCTGACATCATATATGTTAGCATGCGAGGGGGCAAGTATTGTTAATAACTTATTTTCAGATCACGCTTTGATCACCCTTTTTATTCCATTGGAGACATCTGGTGCTTCAAGAGCCAGATGGAGCTTTAATAAGGCATTCTTATTAGAAGACAGCTGGGTAGAACGGATAAAAAGCAATCTGGAGGAATTTTTAAAGATCAATATTGATTTGGCATCAGACTTTGTGGTCTGGGAAGCATTAAAAGCATTTTTTAGGGGACAAGCAATCACTTTCTCTGCTGCTACTAGACAGAAGGAGAAAATGCAACTGGATAATCTGAGTAAGGCAGTGGATAAGGCCATCGTAGCATATACCACCACTCCATCTAAAAGGGCGATGAAAGTATTGAAAGAAGCTTAGCAGAACCTACCTGAGTTTTTTTTGCAAGGGAAGCTTTGAACCATTCCTCATACCTACAGCAAAGGTATGAAGAAAGTGAATTTGTTGTTGGTAGGATTTTGGCTTGGTCCGTAAAATCTAGAAATAATTCTAATTGTATCAGAAGAATAAAAGATCCCATGCAGAATATTAGAACTCTGCCATCAGAAGTGGCCCAGATCTTTTATCAACATTATGTAAAAATGTATACCGTGGGGATAGGTAGTTCACAGGAGTTAATAGAAGGATGGCTGGCAGACATTGAAGTCCCAACCTTAACAGAAGCCCAGGCTGACTCAATCAAATCGGCCATAACTTTATTGAGGTACAACAAACGATTAAATCCCTTCCCAATGGCAAAGCTTGTGGTAAAGATGGATTGCCAGCAGAATTTTATAAAGCTTTTTCTCAATAATTAGCACCTTTTTTGGTTCGTTTATTTAATCAGATTTTTCAAGGGTGCAGTGTTCCCAGTTCATTCTCTGGGTCCATAGTAATTAGTAAAAAAAAAAAAGGAAAAATCGGAACTTGATCAAAACTCATATCGCCCTATCAGTCTCCTTAATAGGGATTATAAGCTGATTACCAACATTATGGCAAAAAGTGTTACAGCCCTAGCGCAAAATATTATTAATTGAGATCAAAACTGCTTTCTCCCTGGGAGATTGCTAACTTCAAATATACATTTTCTAATACAAGCTATAGATTATTTTTCAATTCAGAATATTAATGCCGCTGCCACTATGCTTGGTGCTGAGAAAGCATTTGATTTGGTGGAGTGCGAAGTACTTTTTGCAATTCTCTGTAAATTTGCTTTTCCAGCTAGTTTTCTTTCGATGTTACGAATGTTATACTGAGGGGCCAAGGCAACTATAGTGATTCATAAAATAGCAGTGGGAGACCTAAATATTAGTCGTGGCACTCGTCAGGGATGCCAAATGTCACCCATATTGTTTGCGCTATGTATAGAGCCATTGGTTTGTGCTCTTCGTCCAGATCAATCCATTAAACCACCTGTTAATGCACGCCAAAACTTAAGCTATGATATGGTTTTATATTTAAAGGCAGATAAAGATAATGTTTAATGAGCTTTTAATAAGATTTCCGAGTTTACAGCGATCGGGAGCTATAAAATTAATCAAGTAAAATCTGAAGCTTTAATTTTTAATAGCTCCCCAGAGATATTACCAATCGCTTTGCAAGCGTCTTTTTCAGCTACACGTCCGATTAGATATCTTGGGATTAAGGTGACTACAAACTATTGTGATATATACACCTTAAATTATGCTCTTTTATTAATCAAAGTTCGTGCATTACTCAATCGTTGGGACAAACTTTCTTTTACCATTATTGGTCGTATATCACTTATAAAAATGAATTTGTTACCGTTATTTCTGTTTGCTTTTCTCAAATGTACCAATCAAGTTAACCAAGGCTTTTTTCGGTGCCTTGGAAGGCAATATTCAGTTTTTTATATGGAAGTCAAAGCGACCTAGGGCCAATCTGTCAGTACTTTCCGTAACTCAATAGGAGGGAGGTTTATCTCTTCCTTGCTTGAGAACTTACTATAATGCTAAGCTTTTAAGCTGGCTGAGTTTTACATCAAAAAAGATAGCTGTTAGCAAAAATAGATCCGGCTTTCTTTTTTATAATCCCAAGATTACCGAAATGTACGCGCTGTAAGACACCTCAAATAGTAGCAGAACATACAAGTTATATTTGGCGAGAATATAAGATCCCATATTATCACCCTCAAATGAAGTTAGAGGGATGTGTTGGCCTGGGTTTGAGCTTGGAACGTTCTACACTAACACATTGGGCAAACATTGGATTCCGTACAATAGGGGACTTCTTTCACAATAATGGTTTCATCATATGGCAAACACTTAATCGTAAACATAGATCACTGAGTCCAACACTGTTTTTCAGCTATACTCAAGTTAAGCATTTATGTTCAAGTAACTCGGTCGAAGCGAACGATACAGCTGAGAAAATAGGCCAAGCTTTTTCTGTTTCACGGTGTAAGGGAATCGGCAAATGGTACAGAATTCTGCATCAACATTCTGGAGTTAAGTTAATATCAAATCACATTAACAGCATAACCAATACTTCAGGCTGTATTATTACGAAGGTACATTGGGATTATTATAATTGTTTTAGTAGTAAATTATCCAAGCAGCCAACTTTAAGCGTATGAATTTTTTTTTGTAAATGGATGCTCTATTATACCCTGTAAAAATTCAAAAACATTTCCCATGCTGCCACTCCCTCCTGCTTTAGATGTAGATCTCAGCCAGGAGACTAGCTTCATATGATAATCACCTGTCCTAAATTGAATGGGTTTTAGACAGGAATTTTTAGCGAAATTAGTAAATGGGCAGAAAGAATATTTCTGGATCTGATAGGAGCCCTTTTTTGGTGTCCCGTTAAGTACTCATAATTTGACTACTGAATTGAATCAGCTTTGTTTTATAGCCTCTTTGGTCACCAAGTCTCTGATTTTGGCAAATTAGAAATTGATAAAAATACCTACTATGAATCAGTGGTGTAATAAGATGGATAAAGTGCATGGCCCTGAGTATCTGTATGCATAAAGAGTAGGTGCTCTTAACTTAAGCGTTTTAACAAAATTTGGTCAAGCTGGCAAAGGGTGTCCGGATTAGAATAAGGAAGTCATGAATTAAGTACTGCTGTGTATAGTATTTCAATAATCCAGTAGCTTAGCTTTTATAACGTGGCCATGGGTATATATTTGGATATCTTATGAATAATTTTTTTTATGAATCTATCTGGCATTGGGAAGCTGTTTACTGCTAATTATTTAAATATTTTTGAATTATTTAGAGGAAATGTTATCATGAATTATTAACTGTATAGGAATAATTTGTATGAACTATTAATATAAATTATGAATTTTGAGAAAAGAATGATGCTGCTGTTTTTTTCCCCAAAAACCTTTCAAGACAGAGAGCTTGGAATGCCACACTGCAATCATCATGTGCAACTCAAGTGATCTATGCGGACTATCATGTGTTTTACAAATGTATATCCTGTAGTAAACATATTTAAAAAAAACCTTTACTATAAAAGTGTGGACACTCATAGTCCACAAATGGAGAAAAAGAAGCTTTCACTAACATACACGCATACTTTCAATAGTGATTAGTATGGCTTGGCTAAGATAAGATAACTTAAGACAACATAACACAACAAAACATACGATTACATAATGTAAAATACCATGACATAACATGATGTAACATAACATAACACAACACCACAACATTACATTTCTTACACCATTTTAAGTAAGACACTTTGGGCCATATGTACTAAAAAACATTTTCCCATTGACACAGAATGGGTAAAACCCTGTGAGCCAGCTGGCCCTTTCTCCTCACTTGGGATCATAAAACATTGTAGAGATGTTTCATCTGACATACACAATATGAAATAGAGGTAAAATGAGAATATAGTTTATGGGAATGACTTTTATTTAATAATGTCCAATTTTTCTCAAACAATTTATGATTCAAAACGGTAACACCCTGAACTTGTCGGTTTATGAAGTTGGTCCATTTAACAGTAAAAAAATGCAGTGGTGTAATCAGAGGAGGAGCGGCAGTAACATGAAGCCCTTTAACTCCTGATGACATCAGAGGATGTGCCTTGACCCTGATAATCAGGTCCTGCATGTATATTTTTTAGTTATGATGGGTTCTTTGAGACCCAAGTGTGAAGCAAGATTACAGCGATTAATGAGAAGTGTAAGCACCTGGTTAATGAAATTGGTAAAATCACACATACTGCAAAATAGTAATTTGAGTTTCAAGGAGCAAAAGAGTGATAGAAATTGCTACCAGTAGCTAACCCTAAGTGACGCCTTGAGCCAATGCAGCAGTCACGGTAACATATTGTCTCACTCCATAGTTTCGGGCTAAAATTATTTTTTGGGGAATCTGCACATACCCACTGATTACCTAGCTAAAAAAAAGTAGGTATGTATGAGAACATTATTCAGAGCGCTTTATTCGTCAGCGAATCCAGTTTTCTTTTGATGATTTTGAAATATATGACATCTTTCACCAAAAAGGACTGGAAGGCCTCCATTGGCCGAGTAGGATGCACGGAGTCTCACGGCTCTATGTACATTAGGCTTTGCTAAAGACTGTGAACAAGAACTGTGCAGAAGTGCATGTGAAGGTCAGCATTTGTTTACAAGATGACTGGGAGCAGAAGCTGCAGCGCAGAAGGTGTTCTCCACAACCCATCTTTAGAAGCACATCTTCACCTAAGAGCCTCATTTTCAACAATTTGACGCAGGACAGCGCTGCACATCACTCTGCTGTGCTGCCCTGAATCAAAAGAAAAGGGCAGGAATGCATCGTATCTCTGAGATTTGACTCATTCCTGTCCTCTTACACTGCGCTGGCACACAAATGGATGCCTAGTGCTAACGCAGACACCGTTGCACCATGGCGCAAGGGTGCGTGTGTTGAAATCAGGTTGTTTTTGTGCAGGGAGGGACACCTTCTTAAACAAAAACAACTGTTACGCCACCTCTGGGGAGGTGCAGGGTTTTGACGCAATCCCAGATTTACACTATGGGGTCGATTCCGATTCGGGCCGGAAAACGTACCGACCGACTCAGTACTGGAATTTAGTCCGACCGACACGTACCGGCGCCGTCCGACCCGGGTAGTACGATGAAATGCATGGGAATCACGACCGACTCGTACGGAACACAAGGCGAACGACCGACCCGGACGGAAACAAGCTATCTGGCCGGAAAACCACGCGAATCGAACTGACCGACACGCATCAGGAAATAACCCGAACGAAACGTACCCGCGAACTCCGACCCACGCAGTACGATGCAATGGGTGCAAATTCAGACCGATTCGTACGCAGCCCAAGCCGTACGACCGACACGCATACAAAACCCAGCCGAACAAACACAATACTCCGCGACCGACGCGTATGCCGCACATGAAACTGAGCTGAAACACAGCGGGAACGACTCAGAGAGGCGCGCACGAGACAACTGCAACGTCCTACTCGGTCAGAAGAACGACTCCTACATGCACAATAATCACAAATGAAAAAATACAAAAAAAAAGGGCCAAACAAGCAATGACAAAGCCAATAAATACAGGGGGTGAAAAAAATGGAACAAGGACACACCCCCAACTCCACCTACATAAAGCCCACAAATCCCTACCATGATCCTTTGCAAATTCCACTGACCTGCCAGCACAGAACACCATCACACAGCAAACACAGACACACACACAGCTCATCCAACACAAAAGCCACACACCATTAGCACCTCAACAAATAGCACCCTCACACACACCCAGCAAAACCTACACACACACACCCTCACGTGCACACACACACACACATCAACCACCACCACCACCACCCATCACCATGCCCCTAAAGAAGAATCCAAAGTTCCTAGATAGTGAATTGGAAGTCATGGTAGACGAGATCCTGAGGGTAGAGCCACAGTTGTTTGGCACATTGGTCCAACAGACCCCCAAGTCGCAGAAAACCAAGATGTGGGCGAGGATCGTCGACAGGGTGAACGCACAATCACCATGTTTGTGCACAAAGGAAGACATCCAGAACAGGTGGTATGAATTGCGCAGGAGGGTCAGAGACCTACTCAAGAAGGATTACCTCCTGAGCCAGCACACCAGCAGTGGCCCTCCTGCAAAACCAGTATACCTCAGGCCCTGGGAGGAGAAGGTGCGGGCCATCCTACCACCAGTGAGCGTATATGGACTAACAGACATCCCAGAGCCTGGTGAGTACACTAATATACACAATATTGTGTGCCAATACACACACATCACTGTCAAGGGGACAGTCAAACCATCCACCCCTAGCAAATCAACAGCAACCAAAAGATAATCATCCCAAGATGTGTATGTCAGTTAGATAAACACAATACATGCCATCTCATAGTGACATGTAACTGTGTCATGACATGTACAAACCTAACAACAAATAGAGCAAGGCAGTGGCACAAATATAACCAACAAACACTGTCTGATATTTTGCCACCACTAGAACACCACCTCACAGGGAAGCTCACTTAAAGGAAGGAATTCTGTGTATGCTGGTGAAGTCAGTGTAGCCAATAGCATGATGGGAGTTGTAGTCACAGATACTGCTCACCCTCACAATTGGCCCATCAACACCACTCTGAACCATGCTCACATCACAGGAAGTGGATAAGGACCGACAAGATGGCTGACACTGGCTACTGCTGTGGGGAGCACAAGGCCCTGCTGGGAACTGTGCACCAACAAACAGCACAACACCACTGCCTGACACCCTGAAAGCAAACTTGCACTCCCTGCAATGCAAGCACGTTGCATGGTGTGATATCTGGCTGGGTGGGAAGGAGGACTCACAGCACTGACCATAGTTACAAGCATCTCAACTCACACACCCCCTCAACACAAACTCCACATAACCCACCTGGGAGAATGCAATGCCTCACATACCAAATGAAGATCCCACAAAGAACCACCACCCTGGGTAATGCTGTGTGAAGCACAGGGACACTCTTGGGACTTGTAGCCAAACAAACGCAAGGACAACACTGTCAGCCTTCCTGTCAGCACAGGCACACTACCCCACAGGGAAGCAGAGTCAAAAGGAAGGAATTACGGGCATGCTGGGAAGGGGGGTGTAGGCAATAGCATGATGGGAGATGGAGTCACAGATACTGCTCACCCTCACAATTGGCCCATCAACACCACTCTGAACCATGCTCACATCACAGGGAGTAGATAAGGACTGACAAGATGGCTGACACTGGCTACTGCTGTGGGGAGCACAAGGCCCTGCTGGGAACTGTGCACCAACAAACAGCACAACACCACTGCCTGACATCCTGAAAGCCAACTTGCACTCTGCAATGCAAACACGTTGCATGGTGGGATATCTGGCTGGGTGGGAAAGAGGACTCACAGCACTGACCATAGTTACAAGCAGCTCACCTCACACACCCCCTCAACACAAACTCCACATAACCCACCTGGGAGAATGCAATGCCTCACATACCAAATGAAGATCCCACAAAGAACCACCACCCTGGGTAATGCTGTGTGAAGCACAGGGACACACCTGGGACTTGTAGCCAAACAAACGCAAGGACAACACTGTCAGCCTTCCTGTCAGCACAGGCACACTACCCCACAGGGAAGCAGAGTCAAAAGGAAGGAAGTACGGGCATGCTGGGAAGGGGGTGTAGGCAATAGCATGATGGGAGTTGGAGTCACAGATACTGCTCACCCTCACAATTGGCCCATCAACACCACTCTGAACCATGCTCACATCACAGGAAGTGGATAAGGACTGACAAGATGGCTGACACTGGCTACTGCTGTGGGGAGCACAAGGCCCTGCTGGGAACTGTGCACCAACAAACAGCACAACACCACTGCCTGACATCCTAAAAGCCAACTTGCACTCCCTGCAATGCAAGCACGTTGCATGGTGTGATATCTGGCTGGGTGGGAAGGAGGACTCACAGCACTGACCATAGTTACAAGCATCTCAACTCACACACCCCCTCAACACAAACTCCACATAACCCACCTGGGAGAATGCAATGCCTCACATACCAAATGAAGATCCCACAAAGAACCACCACCCTGGGTAATGCTGTGTGAAGCACAGGGACAACCTGGGACTTGTAGCCAAACAAACGCAAGGACAACACTGTCAGCCTTCCTGTCAGCACAGGCACACTACCCCACAGGGAAGCAGAGTCAAAAGGGAGGAAGTACGGGCATGCTGGGAAGGGGGGTGTAGGCAATAGCATGATGGGAGTTGGAGTCACAGATACTGCTCATCCTCACAATTGGCCCATCAACACCACTCTGAACCATGCTCACATCACAGGGAGTGGATAAGGACTGACAAGATGGCTGACACTGGCTACTGCTGTGGGGAGCACAAGGCCCTGCTGGGAACTGTGCACCAACAAACAGCACAACACCACTGAATGACATCCTGAGAGTCAACCTGAACCCACTGCAAGGGTGGCATGCTTCATGGTGGGATAACTGGGCTAGGTGGAGAAGGATGGCCGGATGTCCACCAAATACAACCAATGCTGGCCATGCACACACCTCAACATTCATATTGAAATGCCCCAGGTATGCATGACAATGTGCTACACCAATATCAACCTCTTACTGTGACAACTTAGGACAATGCAATGTACATGCCCTCATCCAGAGGTACAGTCACAACTGTCAGGTGTGTGAACCATTGATGCCTGTAGAAACATAACATACAATGTGTGTCTCTTCCAAATACAGGTGATGATGATGGGGACACAGCAGCAGGCGAGGAGGAGTCCCTGTCCCAGGCTCCGGGGGACACAGAGCTCACTGGTGTGGAACAGCCTCTGCCCTCCTCGGATGGCGAAGACCTACCTGGCATCTCCGGTGTGAGTCATCATGCAGCACCAGCTGGACCAACATCTGCACCCCTGCACCCACCCCTCCAACAACTGCCAACATACAGACCACCCCCCGCCGACACGGACAGACCAAGGACCACCGCTGACAACAGCACAGGGCCCCAGGCCCACCGTGGAGCAACGGATGACAACACCATTAACAACCCCCAAGTGGGCCTCGGGTCACCTGTGCATGCCACCGCAGGTCCGGCACGTGTCGCCAGGGGTAGTGGGAGGGGTGGTAGACATAGGTCGCTGCTTGCAGAGGGGTCTGGACTGCATGATGACCCAAAACTGGCACGCATCGCTGATGCGTACCAGGATAGCACCGGAGAGGTCAGACAGGTAGTGGGGATCCTCAAGGACATACAACAGCAGCAGGCTGCCCATCATGCCCGCTTGGACTCCCACATGTCCCGTGTGGAGACACACATGTCTCGCATGGAGTCCAAGTGGGACACATTGCAAGAACTCACAGCGGTGCATAGGGACATATTGACATGCCTCCGCCAGATTAGCACCAACATGGCCACACCTCCCTGTGTGCCCACAACATCTGGTGCTGCAACAACTGACACCACCACAGGGAGGGAGGAGGACTCTGGCGGAGACTCCCCTGCACCGCAGCAGCCTGCACATGAGGGTCCCCCCCCCAAAGAAGAGGGGTCGTCCGAGGAAGGAAAACTGAGAGGTTGATGGCCACGTACATCCCCCAGGAAGCCAACACCTGTTCCGGAAATTATCCCTTGTGTGCAAACGTTTCACCTTGTCGAATGCAACAGTACTTTCCCACATGACATGGGGAGTTCAAGTTGGACTAATGTATCATATGACTGTGGACTTCACTCAGGACATTTCTGCTACCAAGACTTCCAACTCATCTGGGAACTTTGGATCACAATCCCAATGTACAGCACCCACCATCCTGTGCACTATACACACACACATTTCTGTAAATAAAATCACTAGTACACCATACTTGCCACTGTCGTTATTCAAATGTGGATACTGTTATGGTGATGATTTTCTGCCAAATTACACTGTGTATGCTAACTGCTACAGCAAGTACAACACCGTCGTGTGAGTCATGGTGACGTGACACAAATGAGGGAGACACACCACTAGGGCTACACAACACAGACACCAGGGCCATCGGACTCATCGCCCACAGTGATGTTGCCAGGAAATACAGTGGAATGCACAGTCACCACACCTATTCAGAGTCTGTGTCAACTAGCCCACAGGTGCAGTAAGCAAATGTCAGTCAGATGTGTGACCACAGACAACGCACATCCCAAAGTGAAGCACAGGTTTATTACACATTTGCAACATGTTGTTTCCACTACAAATGCAAGGTTTACCCACGTGGCAGTGGCCACACAGTCAACAAGTGCAGAAGATATGAAGTCCAGGGGTGTGTGGCACATCACTTGTAGGGAAACTACTGCTGCCACCCTGAAAGCTGAATCATGGTGTCGGGGGATCCAAGTTGACCAAAGTACTCAGTAAGCACCCTGTGAAGGACAGACATGACACACAGTTAAAATCACTGTAGAACAGGACAGTAGTGCAATACTCATGCCCAATACATGTCACAAGACAACTACACAAAACCAAGTTAGCATGTCAGAACTGTTGGGGAGTTCAGACTACCTGGAAGGACACATTGCTGCACGCATCCAGTCAAGTAGCACATGGCCACACTCAAACAGCACCAGAGCACCACCCACACATATCATGCAAACTCACGTCATTCACATTACATCTCCCTGGATACTCACATTCAGCTGAAGACGTTGGTGATGAGCTGTGTGCGGACATCACCATCATCATCATCATCATCACTGGCATCGTGGTCCAGGCCAGGATCCTCCACAGGTGGCGGACGTTGGTCATCGTCCTCCAGGATGAGAGGCAACTCCTTCCGCACTGCGAGGTTGTGTAGCATGCAGCAAACGATGACAATCTTGCACACCTTTGCTGGGGCATATGGGAGGGCCCCTCCTATCTTGTCCAGGCAGCGGAAGCGGCTCTTCAGGAGACCAAAGGTCCGCTCTATCACTCTCCTGGTCCGACCATGTGCCTCAATGTAGCGCATCTGGGCTGGTGTCACAGGGTTCCTGAGGGGTGTCAGCAACCACGGCATGTTGGGGTATCCGGAGTCACCTACGGACAAACAAGTGCACATTAGCTGATTTGGAAAAGTGGGTGGAATACTACAGATCAGAACACACACAATGGTACAAAGTCAGTACACACCGACAAGCCAGGCACTCTGGTTCTGCATCTGTGCCATCATCCTCGGGATGCGACTACTCCTCATCACGTAGGCATCGTGTGCTGAACCAGGGAAACGGGCACACACATGTGTGATGCTCATATCTGCTAAACATACCACCAGAGCATTGATCGAATGGTAATGTTTACGGTTCCGGTATGCCTGCTCATGTGCCTGTGGTGGTATCAAAGCCACATGTGTCCCATCAATGGAGCCAATGACATGTGGCATCCTCCCCAGGGCATAGAAGTCACTCTTGATGTCAGTGAGTTGTTGACGTGTAGGGAAATAGATGTACTGGTTCAGGCATCTCAACATTGTCTCCAAAACATCGCGTAGCACACGGCTGAACATAGTCTGTGACATCCCACCGGCAGTCGCAACAGTGTGTTGAAAGGTACCGGTGGCAAAGAAGTGTAGGGCTGCCATTACCTTCACCTTGGGGGTCAGCGCCGTAGGGTACGTCCGGCCAGGTTGCAAATGTGGTGCCAAGCGCACTGCCAAATCCTTAATCAGCTGCCTGGTGAAGCGGTACCGTCGGATGCTGTCACGTTCCACCATCGTTGCCAGGTCAGGGAATGGTCTATGGACAGCTGGAGCCCTGCAGTGCATAGGTTGAAGGAAGAAAGTTTGTCAGTCACCCCACATATGTGCCATTCACAATTTCACATGATACATCATTACGTGACACAAGTACTTGATGTGTGTGGCGTTCTGTCGGACATAACTCGCACCTACATGGCCATCATCTAACTTCTCAGTACAACATGTGTGCACAACAGGTACCAGGTTGTGCTATGGGAAACCAATAGGCTGTGTCACAGTACCCATTTACTGCTGTCACGTTCCACACACACACCACAGTGACATGTCTGGACAGATGCGCCACAGGCATCACAGCTCATTGACAGGTAGATTCCCAGTGACCCTGTCTTGCCACATGGACACTGGCATGACATGGCGTATCATGTACACGTCAGAAAAACAAACATGACTCCCACAGGTAGTGGCCCCTGTCGCATCCGCAGGACAGACATGGACGCCAGTGACGCACAACATCAAAGTCCATGCACAAACAACGTTGATGTGGAGACTGTCTCCCATCGTGCACATGGAATCAGAGACATCGGAAACACAACATGCACACAGACTGTGGAGGGACATCACTATTGTGGCAATGGGTCATCCTGTGACGTACATGCCTTCCCACATGGGACTCTGGGGGTATGTGACATGTCATACACATACACCACCTGGAAATGTGACCATGCCACGTGCTCCAAAATGAACTGTTGCACATCACAGTGGTCATGTGCACAACACACAAAGGACCCTGTCCCCATGAACACATGCACAGCCTGGGTGTGGCTGCCCACAAGTGCCACCAAAGAAACCACATGTTAACCCCCATACACAGAGAAGGAAATGCATCCTTACATGCCTTAGGAAACAGTGTGGACTGGGTGTGGTGTTGTAGGTGTGCCCCTGGGTCTCTGGCAGGTATATGTGGCTGGCATACGTTCACCAGTGACAAGCATGGTGACAAATGCGACTGACCTGTACAGGGACACGTTGTACAGCAATGGACCGATCGGTGTGCCCGGCCGGCCCATTGCATGTGTTGGGAGCGGGTACGCGTTGTACAGCAATGGATCGATCGGTGTGCTCGGCCGGCCCATTGCATCTGTTGGGAGCGGGTACGTGTTGTACAGCAATGGACCGATCGGTGTGCCAGGCCGGCCCATTGCATGTGTTGGGAGCGGGTACGCGTTGTACAGCAATGGACCGATCGGTGTGCCCGGCCGGCCCATTGCATGTGTTGGGAGCGGGTACGCGTTGTACAGCAATGGACCGATCGGTGTGCCCGGCCGGCCCATTGCATCTGTTGGAAGCGGGTACGCGTTGTATCCCGAAATACGCATTGTACAGCAATGGACCGATCGGTGTGCACGCATTGGCTGGGGCCTGGCATGGCAACGGACGCGTTTTCGAAGCTCCAACGAGTCTGATGCAGTGAATTCAGTTGGCCAGCCACAACAATGTTGCAAAATCATGGGTGTCATGAAGTTGAAGATTTGAAGGATGCTGTGGGCTTGTATTAGTGCTGCTATTCCATGGATTGGTCAGATTCAGAAGATGCAAACGACTTGGACCTATCACTTTGGACACATGGGACAGTATCTGCCTCTGCAGCACACATATAATGCTGGCTGTTCCCCTGAGAGCTCACTTGCCTGCACTACATGCTCCAGGACGACATCTGCCACCAACACTGCTGCTGTTTCTGCATCCTCTGGCTACTGCAATGGCACGTACTGTGGAGAGAGCCCCAGCCTTCAGCCTTGAGGAGAACCAGGCCCTGCTAGACAGCCTCCTTCCACAGTACAGCAAGCTGTATGGGAAACCAGGGGAGCAGGTGAGTGTGCTGTCCACTGCCTTACTAATTGTGCATGTTGTCTGACTAGCAGGACTTACAGTGTGCACACCACTGGCTAGCATGCTCACTGAGTAGTTGTCACACCCCAAAGTGTGTAGTTACATGCACTGAACTGGTACAGTGCAGTAACAGTGCATTCCAACTAGGTTTACTTCCCATGCAATGATACCATGTAGTGACTGCTGGCAAACTGTTCATAGCCATTGTTGCACTGCCTGTGTACATCATATGCCCCTGTGATTGAGACATGTATATCCAACTGTGTGATGCACGTATATGTTGCATGTGTAGTAATGGCCTTTTCACTTTGTCATCCTCACAGGTTGATGCCCACCAGAAGCAGGAAATCTGGCTGACCATCGCCCGGGAAGTAAGATCCGTGGGGGTCTACAGGCGCAGGATCCGCAACTGCCAGAAGAGGTGGCAGGACCTTCGGGGCTGGACCCGGAGGATCACAAGGGTCCAGCTGAAGCTGTCGCCTCCTCGCAGGAGGGGCGGACACCGGACCCTGACCCCCACATGCTCCGGATCCTGGCGGTGGTCTTCCCTGACCTGGATGGGCAGCTGAAGGGCAGACAGCAGCAAGGAGAGGGTGAGTCCATGACTGCACTGTGCACTTTGTCTGACATGCTATGTGCCCTCCTCTGGCCTGGTTAAACTTCCAGAGTACATCAGTCATGTGGTCCAGGACCCATGTCCCTCATTTGTGACATGCCCACTTCTCCTCTGATACGCATATGTGTGGCCCTTATAGTCAGGAAATTGTGTCATTTGGGGACTGTGTCATTGCATTTAGCTTTGCTCAAGGTGGGGGACAGCATTTGTTCCAGTGACTATGTTGTGCGACTCATGGGTGGGTCAATTGCTTACACAATACCTAAGTTCTGACATATAATCTGGGTGTAACTTTGATATGTGGTCCACTTGCTGATCTGAATCACCACATGTCCCTGGGGACTTTGGCACACACCCATGCTGCTGGTGGGAACAATGTTTGGGCCTCAGGAGTATGTGTATCAAGTGTGTCACACATGCTTAGCCACCTGCCTACTGTCCAGGACTCATCCCTCTTACAGGTGGAGCTGGACAGTCATGCCTACTCCAGGGCATACAATACACTCTGTACTCCCACTCCCGTGTATCATCTGGCATGTTGTGATCAGTGAAATGTACCCTCAGGTGTCTGCCTCTGTCTCATTGTGCTGTGTCTTCGTTGTCAGGACTACTGGTATGTTTATCGGTTAGGGCTCAGCATGCCATCGGCGATGTGACCATGATAGACGATACTTCTGTGACTTATAGGTGTCTGATCACTTGACTGTGCACACAGGTGTTTGCGACTGTGACTTTCAGGCAGCTGTTTTTCATTCACAGCACACTGTGAGGTGCTCATGTTCAGAGAGTTGTGTTTCATGTCCCCCATATGTCCAGTTGGTATGACGTGGACAAATAGTAGTTCAGATGATGTGGTTTTTGGGGGATGGACATGTGCACTTGTCAGTCACATTACTTGCATTCCCCATGCCCTCGGATTGTGACACAGTGCAGACTGTTGTTGGCTGGCTGCCATGGCCATGTGACTGGAGACAGTAATGTATGACTTTGCACGCATTCCTGTGTCATGGCATTAAACTTCCTGAGACTGATCCTGCAGGGGAGTGACATGTGCAACATGCACCCCATTGTGGCATTGACTATCCAGACATGGGTGCATCATGGTGTCTGGTGCTGGTATGCATCACATGCATTTCTATTTAGACTCTGGCCATCCCTTTATCCGGACACCTGCACTGACTCAGTGGCAAGAGATGTGATGTGTGCATGTTCACATACTTCACCGTGTTCCCTGCAATTTCCAACAACTGTGTAGGTGGTGCATGTGTCCACACTGGGGTCTTACCATCAGACAGGCACCAGACAGATGGGTGCAAGGGCAGGAGGGGTGTGAGTCCCATGGTTGACCATCAGACTGACAATTGGCTTCCCCGAATCTGTGTGAGGACTTTAGGCAATGTTCAACTAAGGATGCCAGGGCTTGCTCTGTGATGTGCTGTACTTACTGTGGTGTGTGCGGTCAGTGCAGGTGACTGTTTTTGTCTGTTTCCCTAATTGTTTGCAGATACATCCACGGCCACAGGAGGGGACAGCTACACGGACCAGGAGGAGCAGCGGAGCCAGACTGGGTCAGCATCCGACGAGTGGTCAGAGAGACCCAGTGGCACGGAGGGCTAGGGGAGCCACACCGAGGAGTCCTCAGCACCATCCACCTCAGCTGAGTACCACAGCAGCTCGGAGGATGACTCCCTTGTGGAGGCGGGTCTCAGCAGCCACCAAAGGCCAGCTAGTCTGTCTGGCCCCGCCACCACCACCACTGCCCTCCCATTGGCTCCCATTCCTGAGGTCCGTGGAGGCTCCCGTGCTCGGGAGCGTGTCTCCTTCGTGCCAGGCACCGCAGCCCCTGCCCCTGTGTCCCCTGCTGCCCTGAGTGAGGAGTCTGTGTACCTCCTTCGGCAGCTCCATGTAGGGCAGACAGCAATGCTGAGTGTCCTCCATGCACACACCACTCTGTTGACAAAGCTGGTGTCGTTCATGGAGGGCATCTCGACGGGTATGTCTGCCCTACAGAGGAGCAATAAGTCCATGGACTCCTCCCTGATGGCAGCAGTGTCCCTCCTCCAACAGTCCCTCACCCTTCCCACCTCTGCCCCATCCACACTTCCTGCCACCCTACCTGTCCAAAGCACATGCACACCTGCACAATCACACAAGCACACAAACACGAGCAGCACAGACACACCCAAGAGAAAGGCAAGACGTGCACACAAGCATCCTCAGGGGACTGATACCACACACACAGGGGATGGGGAACAGACACACACACAGGCATCCACAGTCACTCCGCAGTCCTCCAAATCCTCTCCCTCCAAGACCCCTTCCCTTGCCTCACCTGCTACCCCACCTACACAGCAGATCTTCCTTTGTGACCTCGGCCTCTTCCCCTCCAATCCTGCTGATCCAGCATACCGGGGGAAGAGGAAGTCCACCCACACAGAGGGGAGTGCCCCTCGCCCCCGGACACCCTCCCCCAGGTGCAGGCAGACACAGGACCCCATTCGGAAGTCCCCCCGGACCAGGAAGAGCAAGACCCCACCACCACCACCACGCAGCTCCACCACCCAGTCTCTCTCCTCCATCCCCCAGGCCACCACTCCACAGGTTCCCCCGCCACACCCTGCCCCAGGTTCCCCCACACACTGATACCGCATCCCCAGACTGCTTAGGCCCTCCCCCCCTGCCACTTGCTCTTCCACCCCCAACCCAGACGCTCTGCCTGTTAGTGCCACTGGTGTGGAGACCGGGTCCCCCCTCTGTCCTGCCCACCTCATCTGCCCCCCTTCCACTCCCTTGGAGTCATGCACTGCAGTGGAGTCCACAACCACCCCGTCTGACTCGGGCACTGCAGTGGGGACCCAGTCCACTACATCAGACCAGCCCACTGCAGTGGTTGCAGCACCCACACCAACTGACTTGTGTACCACAGTGGTGCCGGCCCCCCTGAGTCAGACACCTCCACTGCAGTTGCCGGTGACACTCCTGCACCCACCACCCCTTCACTGCCTCCTTCTGCCATCCCCTGATCCTGTCCCTGCGGTGCCTGGCCTGCCCCTTGTATGCCCCTCCAAGGGGATGTCCCCTGTCCGTACAAGTGCAGGCAAGCAATGGGTGACCAGTTGTCACTTATCACCCTGTTGGGACTGTGATTTTGGACTGGCCATTGGCCTTAGTTTCTTTGGGACTTCAGAGTTTTCCTTGCCATTTGCTGAATAAAGCCTCTTTTTGTTTAATTGTGGCTTTTCTTTTGATGTACATGATGTGGATGAGTAGCATCCTGCATTTGCAGTTGTAATAGTGTTCATATCAGGAAAATGAAGTGTTGCTGTGATGGACTCCATGTGGTCCATGGGATATGTGTCCTGTTGTAGTCTGGATCTATGGCATCCTTTGCTGCAGTCTGAGGGTGTAATGTTCAGCATTTGACACAGGGATGTACATTTTGCATTTGTAAATGAACATCTTTGTCTTACACTGATGCACATCTGGTGGGCTTACCACTGTTCAATGTTCCGATTTCCCTGACTGTGTGCCCAGCTCCACTGGACATGCAGTTTTGCACATCAATGTTGAAGGACTCATCTGTGTATACAGTGCAACTTGCTTGACACGTGTTTTGTGTGAATGCAGATGACTGACGTGACACCTCCGTACCCAGGCTGATGTGAGCAGAGCCTTCTGTGTGTTGTGGTTGTTGACTCACTGACGGAGTGTTCTGCTGACATGTTTGGGTCGTGAACAGACAAGGTTTGGCACAGCGGACCTTCCACAGGAGTGGAGTGCCCTCATGGCAGTGTGTAATCCCGTGACATTGCGTGGGCCTGTGTTGTGTGTTGTGTAAGCATGTCTGTGCATGTTCCCTTCCCTTTTCCTACACAGGCTGTGTCCCTAGGGATGTTCCTGTTTGTGATGCTTGCTGAGTTGTTCTGTGTTCATCCAGCATCTTGGACCTGGTTTCTCCGTGATGTGGGTGCATGGCA
Organism: Calotriton arnoldi; assembly: GCA_963921515.1. Taxonomy (NCBI): domain Eukaryota; kingdom Metazoa; phylum Chordata; class Amphibia; order Caudata; family Salamandridae; genus Calotriton; species Calotriton arnoldi. Next base: position 311,738 of record CAWUFW010001548.1, read on the forward strand.
AACTAATGTTCATGAGGTTGTCATACCAGCTTGTCTTTGTAGTCAGGGCTGGGGATGTGGGCAAACGCAGATGGGACACATTCAGGATTCCCCTTGGCACTTGTTGTTTACACAAGTCATGTGATTTACAGTTTGTGGTAGCTTTCAGTGATTGTGACACGTTGTGTGTGTGACTGCTGCCACTCCTCAGGGTCAGAGCTGCAATGTTGGAAGTTGTGTACGTGTGTTCTTCGTGTGTCACCTTGGCTTCTTCGTTGGTGTGTGACTATGGCCAGGATCCCATTGATTGTGGTGGATTTCACATCATGCCCATGTACGGCATACTGTGCTGTGTGTCAGACATTCACGAGTCTTGTTGACTGGCCATGTGTGATGGGTTTCTGCACCTTAGTTCCCACCACCACCCCTTGTATTGTCATGGGTGCATGTCCAATGTCACCAGTCCATGTGAGCTTCACTGCTGCACATTGGTGGAGATCAGGGTGTGTGGTGTTGAGTGTGTGCAAAAGTGAGTTGTTGCATGGCTAGACCCCTACCTCCATATTGGCCTTGGCTGGCAGGCTGTGCTGATTGATTGGAGCTTGTGTAGGTGTGATGGTAGTTTGTTGCTCAGGACACATGGCTGTGGTTCACAGTGTGAACGACATCTACCTTTGTCATCACAGTGGGATTATCATGCAGGCTAGTGTCAGCACAATGTGGGGTCCCTGGGGGTAGTGCTGTGGTGGGTCTGTCTCTTGCTGTGTTAGTTGCTGTTCCTACAAGCTTGTGTGACATGTGTAATTTGGGCTCCCTCTCATCTAACAATGCCTGATTGCCCACATAGGGGTATCCAATCCATGAGTAACTTTTGTATGGCACTGTATACACATCTGTGTGGTTGGAATTCAGGCCTCCTCATGTGTTGTGTGGTTGCCTGGGGACACTGGCACACCCCCCATCACCTGTTGTGTTTGATATGCAGTGTGAGTCTGCCTGTTTGTGTTTGTGCCTTTGCACCACTGCATTGGCATATCTTGAGTGTGCCATTGGCTGTATGTTGTTTGGTGGCTTTCCCCTGCTGTCCCTGGGACTCCTAGGTCATCAGTCAGCACAATAATCATGGTTTGTATGTCCCATTGATGCCATGGTATGGTATTTGTTCACCTGATATCTAAAGTCTCCACAGGATATCTACATTTGTGTGTCCATTGGTGCAGATATGTGGGTCAGCATTATGATGGTCACTTCTGTCATTGGGTTATTTGTGAATGTTGACAATGTGGGCCCCCATGGGTGATGTTTGTATGCACATGGCCAAAATGATGTTTCAGTGACACTGCACTGTTTGCCTCGACCAATCTATGTTGCTATGGGACACAAGCATTACTATGCCACTGATGTGTTTGTTGTTGTGTGACCAGGATTCATCCATGCAGTTTGGCTTTGGCAGCTTTTACCATGACTACACTTCCCTTTTGGTCACTGTGGTGATGGGGCTTTAGGCCCCATTGCCACACTGTTCAAATTGTGCATCAGCTATGGACACCACACTTACCTTTTGGTCACTGTGGTGATGGGGCTTTAGGCCCCATTGCCACACTGTTCAAAATGTGCATCAGCTATGGATACCACACTTACCTTTTGGTCACTGTGGTGATGGGGCTTTAGGCCCCATTGCCACACTGTTCAAAATGTGCATCAGCTATGGACACCACACTTCCCTTTTGGTCACTGTGGTGATGGGGCTTTAGGCCCCATTGCCACACTGTTCAAAATGTGCATCAGCTATGGACACCACACTTCCCTTTTGGTCACTGTGGTGATGGGGCTTTAGGCCACATTGCCACACTGTTCAAAATGTGCATCAGCTATGGACACCACACTTCCCTTTTGGTCACTGTGGTGATGGGGCTTTAGGCCCCATTGTCACACTGTTCAAAATGTGCATCAGCTATGGATAGCACACTTACCTTTTGGTCACTGTGGTGATGGGGTGTTCGAGCTCATTGCCACAGTGGCCATGGTCAGCTTGCATTGTGGAGGCCACACACATTTATGTGTGACACATGTGCTAGGGGGTCACATTGTATGTTCAATGTCATGTTCAGTGTTGTAGGCATTTGACACAGACTACACACACTTGTCATGGTGTTGGGGGGGATGTAATTTTCCGTCATTCCTTATGTGGGAGTATGCTAGTTGTGTCATGCATTACCCGTCCTATGAGTAGAGGTGGTGTTAGTGGTAGGCATCCATCCCCCCATGAGTGGGGATGGTAGTAGTGACAGGCATCCAGCCCCCCTGAGTAGGGGTGGTGGTGGTGGCAGGCATCTAGCCCCCCCTGAGTGTGGGTTGTGGTAGTGGTAGGCATCCAGCCCCCCCGAGTAGTGATGGTGGTAGTGATAGGCATCCATCCACCCATGAGTGGGGATGGCAGTAGTGACAGGCATCCAGGCACCCATTAGTAGTGGTGGTGGTAGTGGTAGGCATCCATCACCCCATGAGTGGGGATGGTAGTAGTGACAGGCATCCAGCCCCCCCTGAGTAGGGGTGGTGGTGGTGGCAGGCATCTAGCCCCCCCTGAGTGGGGGTGGTGTTAGTGGTAGGCATCCATCCCCCCATGAGTGGGGATGGTAGTAGTGACAGGCATCCAGGCACCCATGAGTAGTGGTGGTGGTAGTGGTAGACAGCCATCCACCCATGAGTGGGGATGGTAGTAGTGACAGGCATCCAGGCACCCATGAGTAGTGGTGGTGGTAGTGGTAGGCATCCATCCCCCCATGAGTGGGGATGGTAGTAGTGACAGGCATCCAGCCCCCCCTGAGTAGGGGTGGTGGTGGTGGCAGGCATCTAGCCTCCCCTGAGTGGGGGTGGTGGTGTTAGTGGTAGGCATCCATCCCCCCATGAGTGGGGATGGTAGTAGTGACAGGCATCCAGGCAACCATGAGTAATGGTGGTGGTAGTGGTAGGCAGCCATCCCCCCATGAGTTGGGATGGTAGTAGTGACAGGCATCCAGGCACCCATGAGTTGTGGTGGTGGTAGTGGCAGGCATCCATCCCCCTAAGCGTGGGGATGGTAGTAGTGACATGCATCCAGCCACCCCTGAGTAGGGGTGGTGGTGGTGGCAGGCATCTAGCCCCCCCTGAGTGGGGGTGGTGGTAGTGGTAGGCATCCATACCCCTAAGGGTGGGGATGGTAGTGGTGGCAGGCATCCAGGCACCCATGAGTAGTGGTGGTGGTAGTGGTAGGCAGCCATCCCCCCATGAGTGGGGATGGTAGTAGTGACAGGCATCCAGGCACCCATGAGTAGTGGTGGTGGTAGTGGTAGGCATCCATCCCCCCATGAGTGGGGATGGTAGTAGTGACAGGCATCCAGCCCCCCCTGAGTAGGGGTGGTGGTGGTGGCAGGCATCTAGCCCCCCCTGAGTGGGGGGTGGTGGTAGTGGTATGCATCCATCCCCCCTATGAGTGGGGATGGTAGTAGTGACAGGCATCCAGGCACCCATGAGTAATGGTGGTGGTAGTGGTAGGCAGCCATCCCCCCATGAGTGGGGATGGTAGTAGTCACAGGCATCCAGGCACCCATGAGTTGTGGTGGGGGTAGTGGCAGGCATCCATCCCCCTAAGGGTGGGGATGGTAGTAGTGACATGCATCCAGCCACCCCTGAGTAGGGGTGGTGGTGGTGGCAGGCATCTAGCACCCCCTGAGTGGGGGTGGTGGTAGTGGTAGGCATCCATACCCCTAAGGGTGGGGATGGTAGTGGTGGCAGTCATCCAGGCCCCCATGAGTAGGGGTGGTGGTAGTAGTAGGCATCCAGCCCCCCTGAGTTGTGGTGGTGGTAGTGGTAGGCATCCATCCCCCATGAGTGGGGATGGTAGTAGTGACAGGCATCCAGCCCCCCTGAGTAGGGGTGGTGGTGGTGGCAGGCATCTAGCCCCCCTGAGTGGGGTGGTGATAGTGGTTGGCATCCATCCCCCCATGAGTGGGGATGGTAGTAGTGACAGGCATCCAAGCACCCATGAGTGGGGATGGTAGTAGTGACAGGCATCCAGCCCCCCCTGAGTAGGGGTGGTGGTGGTGGCAGGCATCTAGCCCCCCCTGAGTGGGGGTGGTGGTAGTGGTAGGCAGCCATCCCCCCATGAGTGGGGATGGTAGTAGTGACAGGCATCCAGGCACCCATGAGTAGTGGTAGGCATCCATCCCCCCATGAGTGGGGATGGTAGTAGTGACAGGCATCCAGCCCCCCCTGAGTAGGGGTGGTGGTGGTGGCAGGCATCTAGCCCCCCCGAGTGGGGGTGGTGGTAGTGGTAGGCATCCATCCCCCCATGAGTGGGGATGGTAGTAGTGACAGGCATCCAGGCCCCCCTGAGTAGGGGTGGTGGTAGTGGTAGGCATCCAGCCCCCTGAGTAGTGATGGTGGTAGTGGTAGGCATCCATCCCCCCATGAGTGGGGATGGTAGTAGTGACAGGCGTCCAGGCACCCATTAGTAGTGGTGGTGGTAGTGGTAGGCATCCATCACCCATGAGTGGGGATGGTAGTAGTGACAGGCATCCAGCCCCCCCTGAGTAGGGGTGGTGGTGGTGGCAGGCATCTAGCCCCCCATGAGTAGGGGTGGTGGTAGGGTGGTGTTGGTGGTAGGCATCCATCCCCCTATGGGTGTGTACGGCATTGGTGTTGGCCATCCCACCCCTATGGTTCTGCTGTTGCTAGTGTACGTTATTTGTGCATCCCTATGTGTGTGTGACATATTTCGGGTACGTGTAGTTTGTTTGTATTGTTGGTGTTTGACTTACCGTCTGCGCCGTACGCGTCCGTGCCGGTCCCGGTAATAGATGTAGAGTATAGGTAGGACCTGCACAATGGGATTCATGCTTGGATCGTCTCGTTCGGGTTTCTCGTGTCTTCGACTCGTACTCGTCGCTGACTTGTTCGTCTCGTAGCCGTGGATCGTCTTGAGGCTCGAAACGGAGCTTATGTACGGCTCGCCCGGATGCTCAAACGTGCTGGACGTAGCGACGGGTTTGGCGCGTACGGATTGCGCATCGTACTAGTCCGGCCGGAAGGTGCTGTGTATTTGCTTCCGTGCGGCTCGATTCGGCGTTCACGGATCCGGCTCGGGCGGGGAACAGGAGCCGTATTGGGTGAGTACGGCTCGCTCGGAAACTGGGTTGTTATACGCATCGTACATGTTCGTCCGGACGAGTGTACGAATCGGTCGGGAAACACGCATTCGGCTTGTATTTTTTCCGGACGAATACTGTTAGGTGCCCTACCGGCCGAGATCGGAATAGGCCCCTATGTTGTGAATTTGGGAATGTGTCAAAAAGCCATGTGCGGTGAGTGGGAACACCCACCGCAACACCCATGGCACGCCTCCCCAAGGCAGTGTGAGGCAATTCAGTGACTTGTGCTGCGTTGCCTTACACCACATCTACAAGGCCATGAAAAGCCACGCAGGGTGGCTTTCTGTGGCCTCGTAGATATGGGTCTGCACTGTGCGCTGCCAGAATGAAAATAAAAGTGACATTCTGGCAGCACACTGGGCTTATATATAAGCCCCTAAGTGCTCGAGCATGAGTGACCAGAGGGGTACATGACATTTATTGCACCTGATAAAAATCAATACCCTAGGGAATGTATCTGGTAAAATAAATATTTCCTATTACAAATTAGGCCCTCTAAAATATAGCATAGTACGATTTTGGTGCTTTCTACACCAAAATCTGCATGTCCTATTATTTACTGGGCACTTTCCCCCAAAAAATGCAGATTAGACATGCTGAGATTTATCATGAAAGAAAGATTTGGAGGTGCGTTTTTTTTTGCACCGGTAATTATTGGGTGTGATAAACGTGTCACAACTTGTAATTTTTTACAAAAGAATGGGGACAATGGGCTTTTGGAAAGGTCCAACGTACATGCCCTAGATAATCAATAAAGAAGAAGTACGTGGTTCCTCTGTGAATACAGAGTATTTATTGCAGGTCGTGAAAGGAAGGGGATTCTTCCTTTCGGAACTGGTGCCCTCACACACCCAGCAAGCTAGGTGTCATGCTTCATCATCTGGGCCTGCTCTCGTCGGGTCGGCGCTGCAATACCCGACGGGCACCTAAAGGGGCTCTTTATCGGAGATCTTTTGTTCCTTGCCGGTGGGTGCCGTGGGTGTAAGGGCCCTTTGATTGTGTGGATGTAGTAGTATGTGAAGTGAGTTAAAACAAGTCAGGGTGCCTTATGGAACATATTTTATTCTTGGTAGGCCCCCTGCCTGATTAAAATAAAAAAGGAGAGGCGTCTATCTGACTATAATGGGTCAAGATCAGGGCCCTCTATTCCTAGTGGGTCAACATGTTTCTCGCCATTGTTGTCTTAAGGATCAAAGGCGATTCTTCAGGACCGTAAAGTGAGTCTATCTACACCCAGTGGTGTGGTGAACTACCTACCACTCTTGGATAAGCGGGTTGTGCGCCCGTTGTTTCTATGGACGACCCAATCACTAATTGAATCGTGCCTCGTCAGTATCCAGCGGGCCGTGGACACAGCGGAGAGGGGTAGGTCAACCACACGGCTTTCATTGAAAGCAGACACATAACTTATATGTGTCCACGGCCCGCTGGATACTGACGAGGCACGATTCAATTAGTGATTGGGTCGTCCATAGAAACAACGGGCGCACAACCCGCTTATCCAAGAGTGGTAGGTAGTTCACCACACCACTGGGTGTAGATAGACTCACTTTACGGTCCTGAAGAATCGCCTTTGATCCTTAAGACAACAATGGCGAGAAACATGTTGACCCACTAGGAATAGAGCGCCCTGATCTTGACCCATTATAGTCAGATAGACGCCTCTCCTTTTTCTATTTTAATCAGGCAGGGGGCCTACCAAGAATAAAATATGTTCCATAAGGCACCCTGACTTGTTTTAACTCACTTCACATACTACTACATCCACACAATCAAAAGGGCCCTTACACCCACGGCACCCACCGGCAAGGAACAAAAGATCTCCGATAAAGAGCCCCTTTGGGTGCCCGTCGGGTATTGCAGCGCCGACCCGACGAGGAGCAGGCCCAGATGATGAAGCATGACACCTAGCTTGCTGGGTGTGTGAGGGCACCAGTTCCGAAAGGAAGAATCCCCTTCCTTTCACGACCTGCAATAAATACTCTGTATTCACTGAGGAACCACGTACTTCTTCTTTATTGACAACTTGTAATTGCCATCAACTCAATAAACATGTCACCACTTATAACTGCAAATCGCAAGTAAACAGGTGTTTGTGCATGGATCGTAAAATCCAGAGGAACTGTAATCAAAGCCCAAGAAGGAGGAATGTGAAGACTAGCTGTGAACCGGACCTAAAGGAGTAGACCAGCCCTAGGCAGTTCCACTATGCTCTCTGGCTTCTTATGTGGGACATCTTTCAGCCTGGTACTGTCTGGGCCTCTCTCAAGGGATGGAGTTAAGAGCTGTTTTAATGAGAGCCAAGCCGAATTTCCAAGTTGTCTCAGAACAATTTCATATGTGTTTCATCTTTTGTGCCCTTGTGACGTTCTTTCAATCCTTTAGAATCCTAGCTCCCTTCGAATAAGTGCTTAATTTGTAATAATAAAAGGGAAGAAGCCGAACGTTTTTTTCTTTCTTTATTTAAAAGCAATTACAGACATGGTGGTCTGCTGACCCCAGCTGGCCATCATCTCTGTGGCAGCTATATTTCATAGTGGGCCGCAGTTTGCGACCTAACTCAGTGACATTCATGAGCTACATCCAATAGCGACTCACTATGATTCAGTATTTTGCAAACTGACCTATCAGTTCATAGGTCAGTTCGGAAAATACCACACGGGTCACAAATATACTGGTCACAAATTGAGACCAGTATTTTGCGTCCAGTGTTTCGTGCATCTGGCCCATAGAGCCCTAACACTTTTTTTTAAGGAAGCTTGACTGCAAGGCCTGTTGACATATAATAAATAATCTGTGATATGCAATAAAATGTTGTATTACTTTTGTACCTCTTTCCCACAGTCTCTCTTGCAGTGACATTTTGTTCCATGGAACTGATAATTAACACCTTGCTACACTTGTGAATGGTGTTATGTCTTCTGAAGGAATTCAAAGACAATTCCTCAAGCCATGGTACCTAGAGGAATGTGTGAGTGCAGAAGGTCATCGCATAACCTTATCAGAGCATAGCTAACAATGCATAATTGCCACAACAAAGCATAAACAGGAAGGCAATAAAAATAAAAATAAATAGTTCTGTCCTTTAGCGTGAGCACATTTTAATTTGACCATATTATTTTGGGAAAGGCGGCCAAAGTTACAGAGACGCATACTAGTGTGGCGAGGGTGCCACAAGCCATAATGCTAGGATAAGAATGTCTGATACAACCTTTGGTTTCATTGTAAATAAGAGCTGGGGTAGGGGTGCAGCGGACATCTTAAGTCTCTGGGTCCTGGTGCACTGCGCCTGCTGCACCTTTGATAGCTACACCACTGACACAGTTCTATTTTGTCATAGGTGATATGGCCCAGTTCCTCCTTGTGGTGAAAATCGTAGTATTTATCATTTATGTGTTTTTCGAGTGTTAGTAATATGCTCAATTGACACATAGAAAACTTGAGGAAAGAATTTGGGGAGAAAGCAGGAGGGAGTAGAAGAGAGAAAGAAAGAGGCAGGGAGAGAGAGAGAGAGAGAAATAGATGAGAGATATGATGATAACTTTTGTAAAATGGCCAAAAGAGTAGTAGAAATGCTGAAAAATATACCGAAAACCTGTGTTTCATGAAATCTGGACCAAGGGATCTATTGATTCATGATTTTGCACCTTGTATCTGGTTACAAAATTGAAAGTGCATGCATCTTTGATTGTTTAATTACTTAGTTTAGTTTTTTTAGCTTGCACTAAAATCCTCTTAATGTTGTTTCAAAGAGGGCTTCAAGAAACTCTCCAAAAAAAGTTCATCTACCCCAGCTCCTTTCTGGAAAGTTTCGGGGTCATCCGTCAAGCAGGGACTGAGAAAAAGGGGGCACTCAAAATGCATTTTCCGCATACAATTTTCCATTGGAAAATTGAACAGCGATTTCACAAAAACTGCTAAACAGAATTACACCAAATTTGGCAGAATGCTATTTCTTGATCAAGAAGGCATAATCTTTGAGATTTGGTTTAAATCTGTTCAGTAGTTTTTGAGAAATTAGTTTTCAAAATGTATGTATATATCACCCAGATCCAGATTTGTGGATCCGACAGATCAATATATTTGATCTGATTGGCTGTCACCACATCAGCAAAGATGTGGCGGCAGCCATTTTAGGACTTGGGGACTCATTTGCATGTCCTGTAAAAATTCTAAAAAAACATATAGGCAACAAAGCAAGGATACCCTGCCCCCCCTCCTAGGCCTGGTGGCGGGGACTCAGAGCAATATCCCCCAAAAAAATTCTTAGTGTTGTGTTTTAGCGCAGTGCAACTTTAGCTCAACTTTGGTAGGTGGCATGAACAGCAAGTCATTTGTTATTGAAAGTGTGCGATGAGTTGAGTGGAACAAAACAATGAACTTACAAAATGAAATAAAGCACATAAGGGCAGATTTACAATAAACTAACGTAGCGCGGTGCAGCAAGTCATTTTGCTGCGCCGCGCTGCATTAGTTTGGAAGCACAGGGATGCAACATATTTACAACAATATGTCTCATCTCTGTGCTTCCCCCTGCGCTGGCGCACAAACTGCTGCCAAGCACCGATGCAGGCACCCTTGCACCATGGTGCAATGCTGCCTGCGTCACAGGGATGATTGTTTATGTATAGGAAGGATTCCCTTCCTGCACATAAACAATCAGAAATGGCGTTTTACAACTTCTATGTGTGCTGCATTAGCACACATGTAACTTGTAAAACGTCTTTATTTAAAGGATTGTTTATGTGCAGGAAAGGACACCTTCCTGTACATAAACAATCACCAGAGGTGATTTCCTCTTTCTATGCGTGCTGCATTCTGCAGCACGCATAGAAAGAGGAAAAAAACGAGAAGAAATGAATACATTTCTCCTCATTGCGCCACCCTACGCCTTTCTGGGGAGGCATAACATTCAGACGCAGTTCCAGATTTACGATTTCTTGTAAATCTGGAAATGTGTCTGGTTCCATGGGTGTTGCTTGGAAACACCCACAGCAGCACCCATGGAACGCCCCTTTCACGCAAAGTGCTGCGTGTAAAGGGGCCATATTTACAAAGACAGGAAAAGCCACGCAGGGTGGCTTCTTCTGTCCTTGCAAATATGGGTCAGAGAAATGCGCTGCCGGCGCGTCACAAAAAGTGACGCACTGGCAGCGCAAGGGGTTGCAAATCTGTCCATTAAACTCTCAAACCTTAATTAGTTAAGATGAGAAAATTGTAATAGGAAAAATGTTCTAGTAATGGGTTGACCGTTTAGCTGCTGAAGGCTTTTCCTGCCCTGGTGCTGAGCCCTTTGTTTGATATTTGGAGCACTTCTCTCGTAACACTTCAAACGTTTTTTTTCCACAATCAGTGTCCAGTCCAAATATGTGTCCTTTTTTCCCACATGGTATGTATTCTAAAGTTACCAAGAGTTTGTGCATTCTGCTGGAGAGAACAGAGAAAATAGCCCAAATATAGCAAAAGTTTGTGTTTTGGAAAAATTGGGAAAAGTTCTGTGCAAGAAAGCATGTTTTTTGTTTTTAAATGACATCAGCAAAAGATTTGCTGTGCTAAGATCACTTGTTTCCCAGCCCACAGAGACAACCAGTGTTGTAAAAAAAAATTCTAACCAATGTTTTTGAATTTTTTGACAATGGCAGTAAATTTTACATATTGTTTGGGATTTCGACCCTAGAAACAAGTATAAAATCCGTTGATGAATCTGAAAATCTATACATTCCTGAAAACCCAACAAAATTCCAAGGTCAGTAATAGACATTTGCGTAGATCGTTCAATTTTTCCTAAGGAAATGAATCATTGACATAAAAAATAATGTAAAAAATAGAAAAAAATAAAAAAGCTGAGATTGTTTTCATCTGTAATTCTTTGTCCTGAAAAGTTGATTTACAAAAGCAATACACTGTTACATCCGCCACACTCATCCGGTTATGGGGATATATTTTGCTTGTTGGTTGTTGAAAAACACGCACTACCCAGAGCCAACAGTTGAGCTGCAGCTTATAATGATTTTTTATTGTATACCAACAGTGCAGCAATTCATATGGTAAAATTTAATGAAGAAAAATGGGTCTGAAGAAAACCTATGCTTTTTTTAAATGATTCCCAGATACAAAGTTTAAGAATAGTGGTTATTTGTACATCTATTTAGGGTCACCCATACTATCATGTGATTCAAAGGGTATTTTACAAAATATGTTTCTTCTTACACACTGGCTTACATATGGAAATCAAAAATGGAGAAAAATGTAATTGCTAACAACAGTTGTTCTGTTAATATGCAACGGTAAGCCGCTTGTGTGGCAGGGCCTAGGGCACGAAACAGGAAAGGTCCCAAACACAATCTGGAGGCATAACATTTTCAAATGAAAAAAAAACCATTTTAGCAATGTGGTATGTGTGAAATTTGGTCCTGGGCTAGGCCATCATCCAGGGGAACCTACCAAAGAACAATACCCCACTTTATGGCTGGGTTTATTATTAGAGACAAGAACGGACCAAACCAGTAAACATGGAAGGCCCATGGATAGTAGATTGTCTTCATATAGTCACAGTTTTCATCCATTCCTGTTGCAGGCAATTGGCCCAGTCATGCAAGTGGGCTCTATTTTTATTGAGAAGGTGTGGGAAAGATGGATGGTAGGAATTTCCTGGATCCCCACACTTTCTGGAACTTTCTCTCATAGAAAAGAGTGCAAAAATATCTTGATTTCAGCCAGAGTTTGAGGTTTACAGGGAATTTTGCGTACGGAAATGTAGCGGGATCCATGAAATTCACACAACTCTGGCTCCCCAGGATGTTTAGTTTTTAAAAATATCAGGAGACATTATTGGTATTTTGGAGCTGACTCGCAAAGGGCCAAAATACAGTAGTCAGAGGCAGGGCTGGACTGGCTACCGGGCGTTTTGGCATGCTGCCGAGCTGGGGGCTGATGTCACTGCGGTGGGGGCTAATTTCGTTGATGGAGACCTGCGTGTGCTACGAAATAAACAAAGCAAAACGAATTTCGTTCAGCACACGCAGGTCCCCATCAACGAAATCAGCCCCCAGCTCCGCAGCATTCCAAAACGCCCGGTAGCCAGTCCGGCCCTGGTCAGAGGGCAATTTGATAACAGAGTTTTTGAAGCTTACTAGGAAATGCTGAACTTCAATTACTCTGGAGTCATCACCAGAACAGCTGTTGAGAAACTTCCTGCAGCATAATGTTCGTAAGTGAGACTGGAATCAATGTGGGAAGCTATTTGAGGATGGCTCCTAAAATACCTTTCTCGCTGTTGATTTTCCTGTTCTAGAAGATGACGTGCACATAGGCAGTGAGGTTTAGAAAACAAAACTGAGACATCAGGGACATTTCATGTCCAATTTTCCACAATTGGATGGGCCACCATATGTGCTGCATCCTGTACCTCAGCTTTTTGTGAGACAGCTGAGCAAGATGGTAAGTAGCTTTAAAATCTCATGGTTATGACATTTGGAATTCACAAGTATAGGAGAAATCATGTAACAGACTAATCGGAAAGACATTTGAGTTTATATGAAGCAATTGTAATTAATATTGCACTCTTTTCCACTACTCAAGTACAGACTCGTGCCGGTTGGTTTTTAGAAAGCCCCAGTGGTGCAAAGTTCGAAGAGCAAATGTTATTAATAAATGATCTCACATAAATAAAAACTCAGGAACCACTGTTAATGAGATAATTAACATAATTTATTAGTTAGAATACTGAACCCAAGAATTACTGCTTGTGAGCAGTAAAGCCTTGTCAAGGCATCAACCACTTTACAGTTCATTCACATGCCTTTCGCACACCACAAACAAAGCCTTTCATACCTCCATCCATTGCCCTACCACAACACACCACTAACATCAACAAACCGCTGCCATTCAAGGTCCCATCACATTTATATGCCCACAAGACAAAACATTAACCACACAGCCATCAACCCCATCATCAGCCAACAGCATACACACACCTCCAGCAACCCACTAAACACATATCGCCAGCAAACAGCCACATATACCGCCAGCTGATAGCCACACATACCATCAGCCAATGTGAGCTCTGATGTTATGTTATAGGACATTTGTATAGCCATGTTCACCAAAAGGTCTCTTTTCACTGATCTGTGTATGACTTTTACCTTGACCATCAGCCTTCTACATACATGGGATCCCCAGAAACACAAGCCTAGGCAAAGCTCTGACTACCTTTTCATGTCTCCGACTCTCTCGGAGTCCTGCATAATACCATGTGGGTGTCAGGTTACCCTTTACTAAAAGCTCCTCATGGCAGCCTGCTGAGGCTCAGGAAGACTTGTCGTTCATGCACCTTTAGCACACTCACTGTGCTAAATCCAACTAATTCCTCTCTGTGGTAGTAGGTTAGGGGGTGTTCAAGAATGCCCTCAGGCTTGGTCATTGGACAGTGTGAGCATATTTCAATTCTGTGCAGTTCCCTAATGAGCACTTCCACAAAGACTGAGAGTCTTAGGATTTGGGGAACAGTACACTGAGTCAGAAATATGGCACATATCCTGTCCACCCATATGTGCAGAGCATTGACTGTAATGCGCTTGTAAAACTTCACTCAGAACATCCACCACGTTTTGAAGAAGAATGAAGGTGGTAAACAGGGCACCAGTATGGCCTATTTGTGTAGTGGTGGGTACAGTGATCTGTGGTACATTCCTATCTCCCAAATAGAAGTTGTCCACCTAAAGGTTATAAAGTTTACAAAGCAGTGACTGTGAAAGCTCATTTTAGGAATTGGGTTACTGGTTGACTGCGGTGTGAGCACTGGTCAAGCAGCAACCACAATCCTAGTCAGGGTAAGGCACAAGCAAACCCCAAATTAACCTATGCTCAACTCCCTTGTAGCTTGGCACAAAGTAGTCAGGCCTAACTTAGAGGCACTGTGTAAAGTATTTGTGCAACACCTCAAACAGTAAAACAGTGAAAACACCACACAAACACATCCTACACCAGGTTTAGAAAAATAGAGAGATTTATATTAAATAAAACAAGACCAAAATGACAAAAATCCAATAAGTAAAAACTGAGATATTCAATTTTAAATTTTAGGTCAAAATAGTATCAAAAAGCACAAAGTGCCAACTTGAGATATCTGGTTGCGCCGAACTGGGACAAAATCACAAGTTCAGGTTGACTGTGATGGAGCACGGGCCGGCTACAGGGATCGAGTTAGGCCCGCAGAACAAAGTACCTTAAATCCTTGTTATGGAGCATTGCATGGATCCTCGTCGAAGATGCGCAGCGCAGTCAAAGCGATGTGCCGGTTCCATGATGTGGAGGTCCTGTTGTGTTGTTTTTGAGAATCCTATGCGAACTCCTGGCATCGGGGATGTGCTGCCCGATTGGCAATGTGTTGGTTCCGAGGAGCTGCGAGGCTGCGATGGGGAGTATGGCATTGTCCAGGCTGCTGTCGACAAGAGATACGAGAACCCTGGCTAGTGATGCGCCAGTGGCGATTCGTCGGTGACATAGGTCTTTGCGATGGTACCAGTCCACACAGCACCGGCGATTCATCGGTTCTGCTTGAGGATACCACGCTCAGCCGAGGAGATGCATCGATTCTGCTCCGGGATGCAAAGCTCAGAAGGGGAGATACGTTGGTACCACTGGTAAGTACCTTAGGCCTGCTTCCAAGGGTCCAGGGCTGGGGTGACACAATTGGCAGAGTAGACTCACATATGGCAGAGTCCAAGTGCAGGTGCAAGGTTGTTGGAAGCCTGTTGTGTCTCTGAGGCTTCAGATCAGGATGCTAGCCAACTAGCCCTTGAAGTCACTCTGAGTTCTGAGATCAAGAGATGCATTTCTAGTCCTTTTTGCCCAGGCGAGGCAAGAGGGCAGCAGGTCAGCACAGCAAAGCAGGAGTCCAGCAGAGTGCAGTACAGCAGAGTGGCAGTCCTTCAGCAGCACAGCAGTCCTTCTTCCTGGCAGAGTTTCCAATGGTCCAGAAGTGTACTGAAGTGGTGCTGCCTGAGGCCCTGCTTTCATATACAGTTGTGCCTTTGAAGTGGAAAGAAGTTTCTACAGGCATGCCTTTGAAGTGCACAGATGCCCTGCCTTCCCTGCCTGGCTCCAGACTAACTACAGGGGCTATGTAGCCCTGTGTGTGGGGGCACGACACAGCCTATTTTGGTGTAGGTGAGGCTGGGTATAGCTCCACCCTCCCATCCTGCCAGTGATGACCCATTCAGTCACACCTTAGCTTCCACATTGTGTGGCTGTCTAGGAGGAATACACAAAGCTTAACTGCCAACTACACCCAGTCATGTGACCAGCGACAGACTGCAGGCACCAAATGGCTAAGGCAAGAAAATGGCAACTTTCTTAAAGTGGCGTTTTCAGATTGTGATTTAAAATCTGACTTCACCATAAGTTAGGATTTCATATTAGTATTCCAGAGATACCAAACCTGAACCAGTTATATCTTCCCATTTTGAAATTACACTTATAAAATGCTATAAAGTAATCCCAATGTTACCCTATGGGATATATAGGCCTTGCACTAGTGAAAACAAATTTAAGAGATCTTCACTAACAGGACATGTAAAACTTAAAAGTAGATATCCAACTTTTTAAATTCACTGCACCTGACAGGTTTTGGCCTGGCAAAGGTTTTATTTTGCCAGGTTGAAATGGCAGATTAAACTGCACATACAGGCTCTGCAATGGCAGGCCTAAGACATGTTTACGGGTTACTTAAGTGGGTGACACAATCAGTGATGTAAGCCCACTTGTAGGATTTAATTTACAGGCCCTGGGCACATGTAGTCCCACTTTACTAGGGGCTTATAAGTAAATTAGATAGGCCAATTGGATGTAAGCCAATGTTACCATGCAAAATGTATGAGTTGACCAGTAAGACCATGCAGTTAGTTTGTGCCTTAGTCACTTGAGAAGTGTAAAGGTCTGAATTTTTTCCAACTTCCCAACTGAAGTGTGAGTCCACAGATGTGGCCTAGGATGAGGCGCCAGAGTTCCTCCATGCTCCCTGAGAAACTATATGGCATGCAAATTCATTTGATGCACAATCTTCTCAAGGAACACTCCATCATCCATCTGCATAGGAAGTGACACCACAGCCATTTCCATCATCCATCTGCACAGGAAGTAACATCAGTGGATTTCCTATCATCCATCTGCACAGGAAGTGACATCACTGGTTGCCCACCAAAACTGTGTTTTAAAAAAAGACAAATTAGAAGGCTTCATTTTCTATCATCATGTATGAGTACTTTGATTATTCCTGTGACTTGATTGGATTAATGGGACAATATTGCTTGTGACTGCTCAATTGAGGTTTGGGTTGCTACAGGGCATGGCTCATGGAGGGAATGGGAGGGCGGGGAGTTTGGGGAGTTCGAGTACTGATTTCTTTAGGACAACTGTATAGCCTGGATTCACTGTAAGGCAATGATGATGCACACATGGTTGTAGTGTGCTCATGTGATAAACTTAAATAAAATCTGTTTTTAAAAAAAATGAATCTGCACAGCAAGTGACACCACTGCAATACCCATCATCCATCTGCACAAGAAGTGACATCATTGGATTTCTCATCATCCATCTGCACAGTCATTGACATCACTGGTTTCAGTCTAAAATTGTCTTCAAAAGAAGAAGCCAAGCAAGAGGACTTTCTTTTCCATCATCCATCTGTACAGGAAGTGACATCATTGTATTTCCTATCATCTATCTGCATAGGAAGTGACATCGCTGAATTTCTCATCACCCATCTGAACAGGAAGTGACATCACTGTTTCCCCTCCAAACAGAAGAAGCCAAGCCGATGGACTTCATTTCCCATCATCCACCTGCACAGGAAGTGATGCCACTGCTTTTACCTTCATCTATCTGCACAAGAAGTGACATCACTTCCTGCCTTCTGCCTACTTCAATCAACTCTTCTGGGTATCTTTTGCCTAGGCGTTCCTAGCACAGGATTGGACACAGACAAGGGATTGAGCCCATAAGGGCCTTGGGCCAGAACCCCTGTTGCACTGAAACTTACAAGGTAAGATAAAATCATGTGCTTTACCCATCACGGCCTACTGCCAATCTCCACAATCACACCCTGATGTAGACAACCAAGACACTCACATAGCATTTGCACAACCCATAGATGAATGCACATTCTTCTACCACTCACCCTCAGACCATCCCAACGCATGCTCACTAAGTAGTACTCCATGCACCAGCCATCACAGACTTCATCACCTATCACAAGCTTGATGCCCTCTTCATCACAGGGACATGAGTCATACCCAAACCATCGCACATCCTAGACATCACAGGCTACAGCATCCATTATGTGGACTATGCAGATAAGAAGGGAGGATGCCTTGCTGTCATCCTGCAACCTAGACATGCAAGTAAAACTCAACTTCATGGAGCTGCTGACATGCCATTTCCCAATCTCTGCAACTTAGACTGCCACCTTCCATCTCATGTACAGGCCTCCCTGGCAGAAAAAGGACTTCATTGGTGATCTCTTCACACTGTCATCCATCCCACATGCCCACACTTCAATCTTGGGTGACTTTAATCTCCCAGACAAGCTCAAATAACAAGCGACACCCTCTTCAATCTCATCAAAACACTCAGTTTTGTATCGCTTGCCACACAACCAACACACTCTAAACGCACTTCTAAAAAAGTTCAACAATTTTTTGTAAAGTGTTGTTAATATCCATGCCCGATTTACAACACGCAAGTGCAAGCCAAAGCCTTCAGCACCATGGTACTCTAAAGACCTTGCAGGCAAGAACTGATCAATTTATAGACAGGAAAAAAAATGGTAAAAATAGAACTCCCAAGGACCTCTTCATGCTGAAGTCCTTCTGCACAACATGCAGACAGCTCATCACATCATCCATAGCACAGTATTATTCCAACACCATCAATGAAGGTACCAACATAGCAGAACGCTATTCAAGACTATCAAGCACTACATCAATCCCCCGCCGGAGCAACCTATTCCTTACTCCACAGAAAAATGCAATACCATTAAGCTCTTCTTCTGTGAAAAAATACAGAAGACTGCAACATCAACATCAACTTCACAGAACCTGCATCATCTCTTACATCCCCCCTTTCTGTAGTACTCCACAATGGCGGGCCTTCAAATCCTTGCCTCTCCCAGACCTTGCTGACCTACTCAACTTCCTCAAAACCATTTCTTATGAAGATGCTGTCTTACCATCATCCTTTATCAAAGCTATTTCTGTGGATTTTCTCTTACTGTTGTCAATGCTTCCCTCACTCAAGGGATCTTCCCAGAAGCTCTTAAAAAAGACCAGAACCTACCACTCCTAAATAGATCTTCCCTAGACCTTGATGACCTCCCCAACTACCGATTCATCACTCACCTACCATTCATCGGCAACATAATTGATAAAGCAGTCTATTTTCAACTCCAAGATTACATTATATGCTAGCCACCTCTTGCACAACTACCAGTCTGGCTTCACAAAATGCTGCAGACCAGAGACTGCAACCTTACACCTTGTAGACAATGCTATCTTGACCACGGATTGAGATGATCCCCTGCATCCTGATATTATTGGACCTCTCAGGTGCCCTCAACACAGATAACCATCCCACCCTCCTACTCACCCAGAAGTCTCGAATGGACTTACCAGCAATGTCCTTCACTGGTTTTCCTACTGCTTTTCCAACCAACACCAATTTGTTCACATGGGCACCTCCAAGTCACAGAAGATCATTATCACATGTGGAGTCCCCTAAGGCTCCATTCTGTCTCCTATCATCTTCAACTTTTACAAGGGACGGCTTGGTGCTCTCTTCACAGATAACAGCATCAACATTCTTCAATATGCTGATGGTACACTATTCTACCTGAAAGTCTTCTCTGCTTTGGACAACCAACGCCTCAATCAATGTTTGCACATTTTCCACACCCAGATGTCCAGAGCCTACCTGAAGCTCAGCCCAACCAGGAAAGAATTCCTGTTGTTTGCCAAGAACAAGAAACAACATACAGTACAAACCTGTCTCAATGACATGAATCATGACAGCTTCAAACCCCAACTTTCACAGAATGCCAAGAGTAGGAAGCTGGATCTTTATATGACATATCAATATGAGATATATCGTGTAAAGAAATACACACCAATTTATTAAAAGTACACATATCTTTATATATGTTTAGGCACCAGAAGCAAATCGTTCAGATAAGTACGTTTTTATATAGGATGCTTTTCAGTTCAAAAATTCTGCAATTTTTAGGAGCTGCAATATTATCCTACGGGAGGAAAAGTCAATGGCGCATTCAGGTACAGTACAGCAACTTACTGGACCAATCTCCAGGAGCTAAGATGTGTAGTAGGCAAGGTCCAAGGCAGCACCAGCAGACCACCACCAGCTGCACTAGGGGGCCGGGTGCAGAGGTGCAAAACAGGGGGCTCAGGCTTCACGATTATCGGGATGTAGGGACACCTTTGGTCCTCTTCTCCACAACCCATGGGCGAGGGGTGCAGAGGTGTCTTTAGGCATCGACTTGTTCTTTCCTGGACCAGTCACAGTAGGGGGGGCCTGTGTGAAGAGGCTGCAGGTGATGACTGAGAGTTCACTGCGGGCAAAACCACAGTGGACTTGGTCTCTGGAGGGCTTGGGGACCACAATGACACAGTTGGTCCACTTCAACTCGGGCTTGGAGTGACGGGTGCAGTGGTGTCTTCAGGCGCCGGGTTGCTGTGATCACAAAGTCCTCACAGGAGTCTTTGGTTGCTTGCAGGATGCAGGGCAGCAGGTCTGCTACTTCTTGTGAGGTCTTGGTTCCTGGGTGAAGTGCTGGCTGGTATCCCAGGCTTTGGGGACTCAGCAGCGGCAGGACAAGTTGATTTTTGCCGCAATTGTAGAAGTCAGCAGGCAGGCCAGCAGGGTTGGCGCCAGGTCAGTTGCTGGGACTTCAGTTCTTGCAGTATGCGACACTTCTCGTCCTTCTTCATCTTTCATGTTGGCAGGATCTGTTGTCCTGGTACCAGGGGCTCCTCTAAATACTGAATTCAGGGATATTAGGGGGGTGTAGGGTAGAAGGCAATGGGCTACTTACCCTTGGGGTCACTATGCCTCCTATATGACCATTTCCTTTGGGAAGTGGGCATAACCCTGTCCCAGAGTTCCTAAGTGTGCCAACACAAAGATGGCCACTTCTGAAAAGTCGTTCCCACATCAGATTAGGCCACCTTAGGGGTGGTACTGGCCTGGGGTTGTGCACGCTTTCCTGATTAGCTAATTTCCCGCCTGTCCAGATGCCAAAGGGCTCTAGACAAAGGGGGGCCAACCCCCTCTCATGTGAGGGGAGCCAGATTTGCATTTCATAGGCGTGCTAATCAGTAGGCCATCCTGAGGGAGGGGGTGTGAACATTATCTTTCCATGGAGGCTTGGTTTCTGACCTCCTGGGAGGTCAGAAATCTGTCTCAGGTGGCATGCTGGCAGACACCAGTCAGCCAAAACACCAGAGGCTGGTAGGTTTTGAGAGGGCACCTCTAAGGTACCCTCTGGGTTCATGTATTAATAAATCCAACACTGGAATCAGTGTGTGTTCATTAATATGAGATGTTTGACACCAAACATCCCTATCTTCAGTGAAGCCATCATGTAGCTGGGTAACTCATTTTCACCAGTGTCCAGCACATATTCTAAAATGGCTTTCCTATTCACTTGCACTGGCAGTAATGGAACTGACCAGCACAGGGGCATATCTGCTCAGGTAGGTATACCCTCACATGTAGTATTAATCACCCTGCCTTAGGGCTGCAAGGCCTACTGTAGGGGTGATTTTCAACTACTACATGTAGTGTTAGGGGACATGACACACAGGGATGTGCGTCATGTTGTGTTTTTATATTTGTCTGCACCAAACCATGCAGCCTGCAGTGGCAGTCTTGCATGTGTTTGGTTAGGGGTGCCTAAGCGTTGCACGATTTGTGCGGCAGCCCTTGGGGAAGTCTCTTTAGTACCCCAGGCCCTAGATACCAGAGGTACCACTTACTAGGGGCTTACAAAGGGTGCTAAAGTAATTCCAATTGGGGGAAACAACTGTACAGTTTTGGGAAAGAGATGCGGCACTGGGGACCTGGTTAGCAGGAACCCAGTGCACTTCTACTCAAAATCACATCATCTACCAGGCAAAAAGTGGGGTTGACCATGTCAAAAAGAGGTATTTTCCTACTCCAAGTCACTTGTATTCACCCTGGACACATTCACCCTCAAGGTGCACATTGTGGGAAAAAAAAAGATGGCCTGGCACCAGCTCTCTCTTTTAAAGAAATTCAAATAGTTTCTTCCACAAAGCAACTTCAAACCTGCTGCTCAATCCCTTGTACTCTCACATCTGATGGTGGTTATGCCCGACTCCATGGCCTCTCTTACTCCACACTGGCACTCCATAGGGGCATCCTGCATGCTGCAGCACATCTCATCCAGGTCCTAAAGAAATATGATCACATAATCCCATCATGATGGTACTGCATTGACTCTCCTTGCCCACCCACACCATCTTCAAAACCAGCTGCACAATTTATAAGTCATTATGACCCCCACTTATGATGGTTCTCGGCAAACCTGCAGCCAGGACATCACTCAGGATCTGGAACAACATCTCCATATCCTTCAGGACTGCCCCAATGCTGCTCCAATTTTGGAAAGTTTTAAAGTCTTACCTCTTTAAAGAACTGTGAGATGTCTGGCCTGATAGATCCCCTCCTTACCTCAAGTCAGCCACGCCGCCACCTCCACGAACAACGCCTTTGCCAGGAACCCTGTAAAAAAGGAAAGGAAAGGGTTAAAACATCGGAGCCGGCCTAAGCAAAGAACAGATATTTTTTCAAGCAGGGAGGCAGAGTTGCGAGATGGAAGGACCAATCAGAGAGAGTTCAAGGGAACGAAAAGGAGGCTACAGGACAAGAGGAGGAGAGTATCGATTCGGAAGGGGGGGAAAGAACGGAGAGAGAACAGACCAGAGTTAATGGGCCCATACTCCAGTTAGTACGTGGTGGAGCAAGAAGGGAGACCTGCGGAGCAGACCAAAGCATGAGGACACTGTCCTCAAGGAGCAAGGAGAAGAGGTCGGGAGGACATCGGCCGAGACGCCCCAGAACCAGAGGAGGAGAATCCCAAACCCTGGTGTGAGGACTGGTGGTAGACCGCGGAGGAGGCTTTAGAGCCGCCGCAACTCCAGAGAGTTGCGGCGTAGCGGGTGAGCTCAGGGAGCCAGAGATAAGGGATTTTTAAGGGTGATGTGTGGAGTGTTGCATGGGGTCAAGAGGGTTCACATGTGTGTTTTTTTCTGCACTACGAGCCCCAGAAGCCACAGGGTGATTTATAGTGATTGTATGAGTTGACCCAACGAGACAGTTGTCTTTAAACCCTATGCATTGCCTAAAGTTCCATCCCTGAATTACCGTTCCAAACCACACGTACCTATTTACTTTAAAGACTTGAAATTCCATTACTCCTGGAAAAGCGGAATCATTGGTGTAAAAACCCGGAAACGGGCCAACCAAGCTCATATTCCACTGGCAATACACAAGGAGGGAATTACTTTGAAGGAGGAGAAGTTGTTATTCGTCCTTCCTCTCATTTCTTTTCTGTTATAAATCTTTCCCATTTATTTCTGATCTCGAGCACAACTGGGTGCGGTGACAGGCCGCCATTATCCCTACCCTAACATATACTTACAGCTGTATCTTTTTCTGAGATTCTGGGTCCCTCCCCTCGCACGAAAGACCTGCAAAGGAGAAAGAAAAGAATGTTGATTCAAATCTGCCAACCAAGGAGAACCATCCTTATCATCATTGTTTTCTTTATAACGAAATTTCAATAGAAGACACCATTGACAAGAAAACCCAGCCTCCTCGTCTATACATTGCCCTAGCCTCTTAAAAGAACACTACATCAGAATCCAGCTTCTTCTCCTATTACTCATTGACTTTTTGCTTGTATTTAGCCATCTAGAAATGTGCTGCTGCCTTTTCGCTGGGTTCACGCTATATCGAGAAAAATAGTCAGCAGACAAAACATCTACAGCATTGACTTTACATCCAGCATCAGCAGTAAATGGGGGAATTTCTGGCAGAAATAAATTAGGCACTTTCCCTGTGCTCCACGTAGTACCTGCCTACAATTCGGCCTATGTTACATTGCAACTGTTTCTTACATTTACGAATAGCGCTTGTGAAGGGACAACCCAACTGTCATAGCCATGTTCTTAAGAATCACTGAAATAGTTGTCATTAGAAATAACTTTCAGATTCTAACCCTTGATTCTCTCCTTCAAATACAGTCTCAGTATCAAAACCTCCCTAAGAGCGCTCCTCTATTACTTGGGTTACCGCCTGGGCCACAGTAATCCACTTGGACACCTTTTTTATTAGCTAACTAAATTCACCTGCAACAACTATGTGCTAGGTATAATGCAGAAATATTTGTAGAATTGTTAATGAACTAGGAATGCGATGTATGTTATCATCACAAATGAGAATGAGTGTAAGAGAACAATTGGCTCAATAAAAAGAAAAAAGACTTCTCTTTCACCGTGCGATGCAAAACAATTACCAAAGAAGCTAAAAGAGAAAAAAATATTACTTCAATTTGCAACACATGCAATAAGGCACACTAAAAAGGAATTTTTTTTCTGAAAAAGGATATATTGCCATAGTAGTCCCTGCCACTGAAATGAACTACTCTGTCTGAGGATGTGCTTGTTGTGAAAGGGCAGAATGCCCTTGTTACAGCTAATGTAGCCAATGTTTGAAGTGGGCTGACCTTTAAGCCCCATTCTGTATGCTATGGTGGACAGAAGCAAAATGAAGTGGACACAATATGCGACAAAGCCTGAAGTGAACTGACCCATTGACCGCATGCTAAAGGCTTTGGTAAGTGGAAGCAAAATGTGAATGGAACAGTAGTTCACCGAAGACTGAAGTGGCCTGACCACTGGAGGGTCAGCTGTTCTGCAAGAAGGGGCAGATCCCTCACCAAAATAAACCCCTGGTGACCTACTGGGATTCCCGCCTGGGGACTGTAGTCCCAGATGGGATCCATGAGCAGGAATACATCGTAGAGGGGTACCCCCTATTAAGGGTTTTCCTTATATCACTATTCCTGCACAGGGCTGCCCACTGCCTCAGGGAAGGAGCAACCAAAAAACAAAATGGCTGCTGTATTTTTCATTCTCTGAGGGGCTAATCAATCCTTCCTCAGACCTGAATCAGTCCCTCCCCAAAAATAGAAATTACCAAAAGTCAATATATGCGCCCTGTGGGGATCGATATATGCCTGTTGGGCTGACCACCCTCAAAACAAGATATCCCTAGTGACTTAAGGGATTGATGATTGTGGACAGCATTCTATCCATGACCCACAAGCTGGAATTGTTTTGAGAGAGGCATCACTGGAAAGGGGAGACTGTTCTCTTTCTAGTGATTCCTGTGTAAAAAGAAAAGAGGGCCTCTAGCAAATAAATCCCACCAGACGTTCACGGAGCTCAGCTTACCTGCTCATCATTGCACCATCTGGTGGGACAGTGCACTGACATCAATGACTGGCTGGAGGATTGATGAGGGCTGATGTGCAGGTGATTCTTCTTCTGCCACCATGATTATTTCCATCGGGGATGCCTCTAGTGTAAGGACCGGAGGTTCCCTTGCACCTGTTGACATCCACCACATTCAAAAGGTTAAAAACCATAAAAGGTTCAAAAATTATAAGGAAAAGCTAATACTTTCACTGGATTCAGCAGTAAACATATGCTTATTATTAGGCTCTGGGAAATCAACAAATGTGAAAAATATAAAAATAAAAAACATATTAAGAGTTTGATTTTGAGTTTGGATGTAACATGGTGCTCATGGTATACCCATCTCATTCATCCTTCTTGATGTCAGGAGGAATTGTAAGCCTTGCTGAATTCTCCACCCCTATCCTCATCTTCAAACAGGAATTACAAATTGCCAAGTGGGATTTTTTCCCCCTTTGTGGATTTTGCCTCCTAACTATAACCCTCTAAAGTTGGCACACAACACCTTTCACAAATATTATTATGTGCACAATGGTATCGTGGCTGCAGGGAGGAGGTACCCCTTTCTAGGGCAATCAAAAAGACCTTCTCAGCCTCTAGTCTTTGACAGTATTTCAGAAAAAGTAGGTAGAGATAATTTACATAAATGAGACATGACTTGGATAGTTCCCACTCCTACTGCTTTGTCCACATAAAATACAACTCTTTCACCTCCAAGTTAGTAGTATTTGGCCACTGATCTAAGTAAAGCATCAGGTGTCATTGCAGAGTTGAGTTTAACCTCCAGAGCTTTGTCAATGAACCTCAAGTCTATGGGTAGTTCTGAGATGCAAGGTTCAGTGACATTGGTAAAGGGGCTTTTTGAGATGACCACCAGTTGGTTTACTTTTCAGAGCATTGAAGGTCACCCATGTTTTGTTGCTATGCCAATATTCTAGAGCTTGAGATTTGCCCTATTTGATAGAGGTGCATAGGCAGAGTTGTATGTCACTGGCATCTAGTGATAGAGGAGTCTCTGACCGCTGATATGGAGGAGCCAGAAGTTAGACACTATAGGCTAGGGTGTCTATGCTTGGGCACCTTACGTGTGACTGGGTTGAGGTATAAATATGCACACTGTCTACATCAATTCGTGTGAAAATATGCAACAGACCCATGCGATTAATAGTGCTGTTAAAAATGGCAAAGGAGGACATTTACCAATAATGCCCATGAATCAAAGTAGCTGAATTCTTTGTCTACCCTGCTGGAATTCCTTGAACGTTTACTTCTCCTGCCTTAGACCAACTAGCAGACACACTTCTTCTATCTGTATGGTACCAGAATATCATGGACTAAACATTGCCATCCAAAATATCCTGTCCTAAATGTTGTACGCCCATTTGGATGAGTTTTCGGACATGACATTTATGTCAGAAAATATTTTTGTCAATATATTTATGACATAAAACCCTTCTATCAGTTCATATGCCTGGCATTTGACAGGAAAATCATAAATGCTATTGATTTAGAGGTCTCCTTACTCTTCATGTCAGTGGCAGACACTATCCACCTTTAAGGCATAGCCACACTAAACAAGCATTGCAGCTCCATGCAGTGCAAGTTTAATGTACATTTGTGTGCTTTCTGATATCTATATTTGGTGAGGACCATTTAGGAAAGGGTGGTTGGTGCATACATAAACCTTAACAAATTTTTATTTTAAACCCCTTTAATTGCCATGATATTTGAGAGATGTTCACTGTGACTCTCTATCTGCCTCTTTTCTCTCTCATTCCCCTTTCTCCTTCCCTCCAGAGTTTGTTTCTACTAAATGTCCTTACTCACGTATGGACAGTGCTAAGTCTTGGGGGAGTTTGACTGATTGACATCAGACTCTGCCATTCAAGTACTGCAAATCCTGACAATTATCTTAAGACGGCCAATGATGCATGCTCAGCATCTCAGTATCAAGTTGCAGTTCATGGTCTCATTCATAGTTGAGAAGATGCATAATCTCTGTTATTTTTCAGAGCTTAGAAGTCCTTTTGTTTTGTAAGTGTCAGTAGGCATGGCATTTCTGACATTTTATGAATAGCAATGATTCCACCGGGTCCCACCTACATATATGTTTGCAATGTGAACACCTGTCTTCATGCCTTGGAATGTTTTCTTACATTCCATGTATGTTGACTCAGTATAGGAATGTACATTCCTGAAAATGGTGTAACTGTAGTATAGAACTCTTATGTCTGTCGTTTAATGAACAATCATATAAAGACTTCACAAGGAAGAATGCAGTCGTTTTCTAGACAAAGAAACTTAGGTTTAGGTGAAAAGTAATAATCTCCTGCAACACTGCTTAGTTTTGACCACAGCTAGATCTCCCATGGAGGGATAAATAAATATGTTTATTTCCATTTCGGGGTTGAGTATCATGAAGAGATTTTGTACATCATTTTTCAATAATAGAGAAAAATGCAACCTCGTGAAGTATGAGAGTATGGAATTTAAAGATTTTATGTTTATTGAAATTTCTTGCTAATAAAGACTTGGCTACTGCACAAACATATGGTTAAGAATATCTTTTTTACTGATTTTGTTTCTCGATAAAATTATGTTCTTACAGTTCCTTTTTTGCAGCTCATCACATTCACTATATGATCTACTTTTTGTTTTCAGTTTTCATTAAATAAAGTAATTTTTGACACTTGCCAGAATGTGGAGTGGCTGTTACTTTACTTACATTACTTCCTACTTTCTACACCTCCCCAGTGCCCTCCAACATCTCATGGGTTCCATATTTTATTAAACTTTCTTAGGCTTCTTAGTAAGTTCTTGTTCAGACCCCATGCCAAATATCCATGCCTTTTCACCATTACTTTTTTGTCTGCACTGTTTGGACTCCCCAGTCTCTCATAATATACCTCCCATCCACTATAAACCCAGGAAGTGAAACGTTTTTTTATACTTAGCTATTTGGATGTCCCCCAGGAATCCCAGTATAGGCTTTCAGGTTGTTAACTGTGCCTTCTCCCCAAATGTCCCAGATAGCTCATTCCCTATAGCTTCCAAGATTAGTGTTATTTGCCTCCACTCTCATAATCCTTGTATAAGGCGTCCCTCGTCTTTGTTACATTTCCAACACACATCTATGGGAAACAGAACCATCTTCTGGCATAGGATTCTATGGTAGTGTGCCCTGTGTAATATCTTTAAATGCATTATTCTAAAGTTGGATCTGATTGCCACTACTCCTGGGTGACTTAGTGCTTCATCCCAATTGTCATCTTCCAAGTCTTCAAGGTTCTTTTGCCATCTTTCACCCAAACATGTTAGGCTGTCAGTGGTACTGCTAATGATGGTTTTTTGAATTTGGGAGATGGCACCCTTCCTCAGCTCCTCTCACTGAAATCTCCATTCTCGTGGGGTTTCATCCTTGGTGTTGGTACAATCACCGTCCACTGTCTCAAAGACATGTCTTAGCTGCCTGTATCTGTAGAGTTGTGCGGGGTGAAGGCCGTACTCCTGGAGCAATGAGAACACTTAAGTGCCTCCATTCCCAGTATGTGTCCTAATTCCAATATTTCTAGTTTGTCCCATAGCTAGAAACCCTTTAGGTGCCGCCTCCCCCATCATCTCCCCTTTCTACATTGGGGTCTTTTTTGTTCACCTTTATAATCACTCTTGTATGTAGCAGTAGGTTCCCCAACCCAGGTCCTTTGTACAGATAATGTAAGTATGTTTTTAGTTCCTATTGAATGTCTGTCTAGAATAGTTGGGATACCCAGTAGTAATACTGGATGTTATAAAGTGCCATATCCCAGCTGTAAACTGTGCTAGGAAGAGTCTCAAGGGAGATTCTGCGGCTTCCCTCTTCCCACAGAAGTGTTCTCAACTCTTTCTGTAAGGTAAAATTAGCCCGGCTGTAATATCATTTTGAAGAGTGCCACTCTTCCTAGCAGTGATAATGGCAGAGACCAGCAGTGCTCTGCCATTGTTATGACTAGTTTTGGGTTTTTGACAAGGAATTACTCTTTATGTTTATTGAGTTCCATTCCCGAGTATCAGAAGCCTCTCTAACTGTCAAACTGAATGAGATAATCTTTTCTTGTCCCAAACTCTAGTCCAAAACATTATTGATTCTGCCAATAAATTCTCTGAACCTGAGAAATATGTCCATGAGGGTGGGGATGTTGCTATTTGGTTGTGTTACGCTAAAGAGGATGTCATCCGTATCTAGAGGTATCTTATTTTCCCTTCATCTAAATCCTTTCACCCGTGGGCTACCAAGGTCCAACAGGCCAGAGACTCTACCACAAGGGCAATGAGGAGGGGTTGCCGGGGTCCACTCTGCCTTATCCCCCTTCTCAGTTTGAAGATGTGTGATGTCTTTCTGTTCTACCTCGTATTTGTCACTGGGCATGAGTAAAACAGTAGGACTTAAGCCTAGAACTCTGGGCCTACCATATAAAACGATTTTATATATAAAACAATATAAAAACTTGTTTGGTCTCTGTGTATTAGGTGTGGTATTTTCTTATTGGGTCTGTTTATTAGAACCTTGACTAGAATTTTTACCTCTGTGTTGATGATGGAAATTGGGCGATACGATGAACATTCATCTTTAGACTTACCCTCTTTGTGTAATCCGGTTCACTGACAGAATATCGACCCCCAAAATATCTCCTTACAAAAATATTGTGACCAAAATATTGATGTCAAAAATATTGTCATCCTATAATTATAATGGTAAGTACAAAGATTTTGAGAAAAAAAGTATTGTAGTAATAAATATTGCTGTATTAAATATCGTTTTTTAACCCCTTCCATGCCTTGGATGTAACGGTTACGTCCAAGGCTGTGGTGCACCGGTGCCAGGCACGTAACCGTTACATCCAAGGCACACCATTCAGAAATCTCTCTGCTGAGAACAGCAGAGGAGCTGGGAAAGAGCTTCTCTAGCTCCCTGAGGCATTTTTTTTTCAGTGTAGTGACGATCAGTTTTCATGGCGTGCCGACATAATTACACTGAAAGTGAAAGTGAAAAGAACTGATCTGTTCATTTCAATTTCACTGCCTATGTGCTCCTGCGGCTATCTCAGACCCCCGAGCACATAGGCAAACGAGAGAGGTATTATTGGAAAGAGGAGAATCTCCCCTTTCTACTGGTACCCTTCCCTAGTGTATCCCTGTTTGGGGATCGCCGCAGGTAGGCAATACCCAAACAGGGATCCATCCACTAGACACCATGGAGGGGGGGACCGGCCCCTTGGGCAAGGGCATTTGCTCCTCCATATAAATTTGGTCTAATTCAGTCTTTCTGCCCCCAGGGGGGCATTTGGGGGTAATAGCCCCCCAATCAGCCCCCCTAGGGGGCAGAAAGCACACTAGATACCAGGAATTTATATTGTTGAAAATGTAGTGGTGGAGGCTGCCCTAAATGGACATTATAATGCACCCACCCTTCCCAAAAATTGGCACAGTCTGGCAGATGGGGGCAGTTTCCTCCGATCTGCCCCCTTGGGAGGCAGAAAGCCCAATAGGCCCCAGGGATTATTGGTTTTTCTTCATAATAGAGGGGTGGGGGCTGCCCAAAATGGGCATGCCAATGTCCCTACCCCCAACACAAAAAGGACAGTCTTTCTGCCACCCCGGGAGGTAGATGGGGGTTATTACCCCCAATCTACCCCCCTGGGGGGCAGAAAGCCCACTAGACACCAGGGATTTTTCTTTCTTTCTAAAAGAGAGGTGGAGGCTGCCCAGAATGGGCATGCTAATGTCCCCACCCCCCAAAACTAAAGGGACAGTCTCTCTGCCCCACCTGATGGCAGATGGGGGTTATTACCCCTAATCTGCCCCCCAGAAAACCCACTAGACCCCAGGGATTTTTTTGTAAATTATAAAAGAGGGATATGGGTTGCCCACAATGGGCAAGGCCATGTCCCCACCTACAATTATAAAAACAGAAGTCTTTCTGCCCCTGATGTGCCCCACCGGGGGCAAAAAGCCCACTAGGCACCTGGAATTTTTTGTGTTTAATATGTAGGGGTGGGGTCTGCCAGAAATGGGCATGCCAATGCTCCCACCTCCCAAAACAAAAAAGGGACAGTCTTTCTGCCCGCCTTTGGGGGGCAGATGGGGGTTATTAACCGCGACCTGCCCCTGGGGGCCCAGAAAGCCCACTAGACACCAGGGATTATTTTAATAAAAGAGGGGTGTGGGCTGCCCATAATGGCTGATGCCAATGCCCCCCCCAAAAAAATAGCCCCAGTCTAGCTGCCCCCGGAGGGGCGGAAACCCCACTAGCCACCAGAGATATATTTATGGGCAGATCAGCGATATTTTTAGGCTTATCTGCAGAAAACCACTAGACAATAGCGAAAGTTTCTGTTGGCGTGTAAACTGGAGTACAGCTGATGGTCTGTGTATACTGGTGTTTGACTGGCTGCTTGTGAACCTGCATTTTGCAGGCGGTGTGTGTGGACTTGCGCTTAGCTGTCAGTGTGTGTGGACTAGCGCTTGGCTGGCAGTATGCGTGGACTGTCACTTGGCTGGCGATGTGCGTGGATGGCATTTGGCTGGTGGTGTGCATGGATGGTGCTTTGCTGGTGATGTGGCTTGCATGGATCCTCCAGCGTTTTATTACCAAGAATCCCCTGCAAACCTTAAATTTAGCTAAAAAGTCACACTTTCCTCACATTTCTGTGTGGAAAAGTGTGGAATCACTGCGCCTGCACAAATTTCCCACCACCCAGCATTCCCCTCGGTCTCCTGATAAAAATGATACCTCACTTGTGTCGGTGCCCAAAGCAGAGAACCAAAAACATATACAATGAAAAACTG
The DNA here is from genome assembly GCA_963921515.1 of Calotriton arnoldi. Lineage (NCBI taxonomy): Eukaryota > Metazoa > Chordata > Amphibia > Caudata > Salamandridae > Calotriton > Calotriton arnoldi. The sequence goes on from CAWUFW010001548.1 coordinate 343,305, forward strand.
AGGGGGAACCAAAGTGGGTCCAAAAGGGCTAGTTTTTTTCATAAGTTTTTAGGCTGACTCTTGGGCTGCCAAGCTAAGCCTAAGGGGATATGGTCACATTTACAGATAAGTTGGATGAAGGAGGTGAAATGAGTTTTTGCTTACTGGAGCACGATCTAAATTATTGCTGGGGCGAGTAACGCTAAAGTATGTATAGCGCTGGCACTCCTGGTCTGTAACATGAGCCTGGTTAGGAAAGTTAAGTATGGCTCTGTAATTAAGAGAATCACAGCTGAAAAGTTACTCGCAGCAACAAGTTTGCGCTAAGGATGAGTACTAGCGATTCATTACTGTACATGTAGTCGTAGCACTTGGTGTAGGATTATCAAGAATTTATGAGGATCACCCAGACACGTGGGGTTCATATTTGGTGTAAAACCGGGCAAATTATAGGTTGGTAGTGCAATCTATGATAAATTGGCTGAGCGAGGGGATGACTGTTGATAAAGTATTAAGGCACAAACCAACAGTGTGTGTTTAACATGTTGATGAAGGGGGTTATGGTATATAGTTATTATGGAGCAAATTGAGTATGAATGCTGATATTAGGTTTCAGATTAACCTTAGTAATGGGACAGTGAGTCCATGGCAGTTTTTGCATTGCAAGTGTGTAATAACCTTGGACACTCCAGCCACAAGCAATGAAATGACGCTACAAAGTCAAGGAGGTTTAATTCACATTAGGACAACATTAACTAGGAGCCCTGTTTGTGAGGGGTACACCCATACTGGGACGTGGCGGAATGGTTAATTTATGGCAAAATATGTGAACTAGGAATATTGGGCGTATGAGACAAGTGGAGTAGGAGTTCTTTAGTGAGAACATCACTCCTATCATACTCTAAGATGTTATAATTACCTCCCTAACTTAGGTGGCATGCTCTGTCATTTGGAGCACATCTTTACTACAAGAAAAGGCTCATTGTTGAAACATAAGCTCACGGCGCAGTTGATTACAGCCATAAAAGGTGAGGCTTTGGAACTATGGGTAGTCTCATTTAAAACAACTATTTTCATGAACAACATCTCATTAGATAAAGTGTCATGTTGTAGAATATGTGAATTAGGAATATTGGGCGTATGAAGGAAGTGGAGTAGGAGTTCTTTAGTGAGAACATCACTCCCATCACATTCTAAGATGTTATAATTACCTCCCTAACTTAGGTGGCAGGCTTTGTCAGTTGGAGCACATCTTTACTACAAGAAAAAGCTCACTGTTGCTACATAACCTCACGGCGTGACTGAAAACAGATATAAAAGGTGAGGCTTTGGAACTATGGGTAATCTTGTTTAAAACATCTAGTTTCATGAAAAACATTTCATTAGATGAAGCGTCATGTTGCTCAACTCAATGCTAGGAATAACATTCTATCGGTTTCTCTCTTCTGACGTAAACCTTAGAGATATTCTCATTCCTCTTTCTTTTCTCTTTCTTTTCAGACCTTTGGCATGTTGTAGGATCGTGTTTTTCATAAAAGGATAAATGTAACTGGAGTGCATTAATTGAACAAAGGTGTTATTTGCTGTCTTACTTTTACATGTCTTTTCAAAGGCCTCTATTTTAGCTTCTATTCTCTTTTGATCTGGAGAAAAAGTCTCCAATATATGTTACACAAAATGTACATAGCATTCAATGTCACGTAAAGTGTCTGTGTATAAACTGTTTGTTTTGTGTTATTTATGTATGACTTACATTGATCACTTTATGTATAAAACTGTAAAGGTGTATGTTATTTAGTTATGTTAATGTTGGTGTTGTATAAGTATAGATCATGTGCGTCGGTCAATTTTTGTGTCTTATATGTGTTTTTATGTTATTTGTTACAGCCCTGATGAAGTTTCACAACTTTGGGGCCGATTCCGATTCGGGCCGGAAATCTCTCCGACCGAGCCGGAGCCGGAGAGATTTCCGACCGAATCGGACCCGTGCAGCCCGACCGAACGAGTACGATGCGTCCGTATGCTATCGTACTCGAGTCGGTCGGACTCCCATTGAAGTCAATGGGAGCCGGTCGTACAACGCGTACGCGGGCTCCCATTGACTCAATGGGTGCGAGGCGGACAAGGGCGCCCCCTACAGCGTGTACGCGGCGAAGCGACTCGCGCCGTACACGCACAGGTAGGGGGGACCCATGGGTCCCCCCTGTGTGCGACTCGCGCGGCTACGCGTACAGGGGGGTTCGACACGGACCCCCAAAGTACGGCTCCGACTGCTCTTTCGAGCCGGAGTACCCGGCTCGGTCGGACTGCTCGCGGCGCGCATCGTACTTACCCGGCCGGGGAACGTCTCCATTGCGCGGTGCGAGTCGAGTCCGAGCGAGTCGGTCGGTGCGGTTAGACCCGGGAACGAGTCGGTCGGAGCGGTCGGGACGCCCGGACGAGTCGGTCGGCGATTTCGCATCGTACTCGCTCGCCCGGACGCGCGTACGAATCGGTCGGGAAATAGGGCTCCGAATCGGATCCGGTTAAGCCGAATCCGATTCGGAGCCCTACCGGCCGAGATCGGAATCGGCCCCTTTGTGTTTTGAGGAACGAAACACGTTGGCTGTTTTTATGAGCGATTATCGATGTTGAAATAAAGAAAGAATTGAAGATGGACTAAAATGCGCTTTGTTCGGTGCACCTCCTTATGTTCAATTTGTCTCCTGAATCTGTAACCAGTAGCACCAAAGGGTGACAGGTGTAGTATTGTGCACGACTATTATAAATATAGTATCAGTAGCATGGTGAGGTGCTATCTAACAGGTCAGTCACCCTGCATCTTCTTTGGATTGAAAAACATAATAATATAAATGATAACAATATAAAATAAAATATAGAAAACCTAATACATATACTATTCCCACTACAATTTATACAAAACTACGCAAACTATTATGTTAAATATAAAAATAATGTACTACTCTTACTTCATGCAAAGCAAAAATCATAAAACTGGGTAACATTTGCAAATCTCCCACCAGTAAATGCAACAGTAGGGAAAGTGTTGGATTGAAGATAGTTAATATTTACTATTCCCACTCCAGTTAGGACAACAGTTGGGAAAGTGGTGGATTGCGGAGGGGTAAAATTTACTATTTCCTCTCCAGTCACTACAACAGTGGCGAAATTCTTGGATAGTGGAGTGGTAAAATTTACTAATCCCACTCCAGTCAGTACAACAGTAGGGAAAGTGTTGGATTGAGGAGGGGTAAAATTTACTATTCTCACTCCAATGATTGCAACAGTAGGGAAAGTGTTGGATTGCGGAGGGATAAGATTTGCTATTCCCACTCCACAACAGTAGGGAAAGTGTTGGATAGCAGAGGGGTAAAATTTACTATTCCCATTCCAGCAAATGAAACATTAAAAACAAACAAAATATTTTGAACAAAATAAAATTTCAAAAACAAAGTAAATAAAGAAAAATATAAATATGCACAAAAAAACTACAAATATATTTAATATCAAAAAATATATATAGATTACAATGTAAAATACCTATCACAAATAACTACAAATACTATTATAAATAAAATACAAAAATAATTTTCATGCAAACAAAAAATTTATTTAGGAATTATTTATAAACAAAAATATTTAATACATAAATTTAATTTAGTTACTTCCCACCATATAACTCCACAAAACTCACAACCTGCACCTAAACCTTAACTTTAAAAAGCAAAATGTTTAAACTATTAATATACATATTTATCAACAAACTAATTATCATTAATTAAATATTAATTATTAATTATTTAAAATTAATTTACTTCCCATACCCCTAAAAACCCACAACCCACATCTAAAATCCTAAATAAAAAAATAATTACACAATTAAATTAATTAATTATCAATTAAACAAATATTATTAATTAAATACTAAGGGGGTCATTACGATGGCGGACGGACTTCAGTCCATCCGCCATCGTCTCGAGGAGTGGGACCGCCTACAAGGTGGCGGTCCCACAGGGGGAATTACGATGCGACTGCTATCACGGCGGTCGCACCTGCCATAGTTAACATTGCGGCGGATGCTGCAAGCTGCAGCACCCGCCGCAATGTTAATGATGTACTTTTAACATTTCCCTGCACTACGTGGCAGGCACCATGCGGTGCCTGCTACATGGTGCAGGGAAATGTAGGGCTCTTGCCTCAGGCCCAGGCATGAAGGGGGGCCCGCTACGGGCCCCCAAATCCGTTTCCGCATGCTGTTTCATGGCAGGTTGACCGCCACGAAACGACCGGCAAAAAGCGATATCATAATCTCAACGGCGGTGCCTGACAGGCTCCGCCGCAATGCTTGGCAATGCAGCTGCTACGACAGGCGTTCGGAAAATGACCGCCTGTCGGAACCGTGGCGGTCGGTCTTTCCGACCGCCATGTTTCCGCCCACCATTATAATCGGGCAGGCGGAAAACTGCAGTACGGTGGTGGAGGGCCTGCTACCGACAGTGTGTCAGGCCCTCTGCCATCGTAAAGACCCCCTAAATATTAATTCATTCAAATTAATTACCTTGCCACCCTTTACCCCTATAAACCACAGAACTCACACCTTATATTAAACTTTAAAAAAATTAACTACACAATTAAAATAATTAATTGTCAATTAAATAGTTAATAGTATTTGACAACTAATTATTATTTAATTTAAATAAATTTTCTCCCCACCCTTTACCCCTGTAAACCCCACAACCCACACCTAAAAAAGAAAATTAATTAAACAATTAAGCTAATTAATGATCAATTAATCAATATTAATTAGCAACTAATTATTAAGTAATTAAAATAAATTACTTCCTACTCTTTACCCTTATAAATGCCACAACCTGAACCTAAAAAAACCAAATAACACAATTAACCTAACTAATTATCAATTAATTAATTCATATTAATTAATGACTAATTATTAATTAATTAAAAATAAATTACTTCCCACCATTTACCCATATAAATCCCACTACCCGCACATAAAATTTCCATTAAAAAAATTAATAGCACAATTAACATAATTAAATATCAAGTAAATAAATAATATTAAATAAAAAATAGTCATTAATGTATTAAAATTAAATTACTTCCCAACCTATACCCCTATAAACCCACAACCTGCTACGGCACTAAAAATCACAAAAATTAAATAAATGTAATAACTACAAAAAATGTAACAAACATATTAAAAAACATAAACAATAAATGTACAAAGCATGTACATCATATACATTTGAAATACATACATAATTAAAAAACGATATTTTAAACAATTGTGGCCCTTGGTGTGATGTTGGGTGGAAAGCCATCTGACAGCTCGTCGGAGGCTTTCTGCGGAACATCATAGGTTTCCGTCTGAGCGCCATATTATGATACTGGCGGTTGGAAGTGATCCAGCGCGGCTAATATAAATTATTCTCCTTTGGACATAACATCCAGGTAAAGATCATTCACAACAACTATACCATATGACGGTGGGGCCCATAACACCGCATAATCATACACTCTCTCAGTTATTCCCTGGATGACATCCACTTTCACTAAGGAGAAGAACGAAATTGCTGGAGGAACGGAATACCTTATTAAAGTTTACAGGATATTATTTTAAACAACCGTGTTTATTCAGTTTTAATCCTGACGGTTCTAAAACATCAAGGTATTCCGCTTTTTGGTCGATGGACCAACTAGTAGAATAAGTTGATGGCGATCAAGACCAGCTCAATCTTTAAAACCATATTACATGTTATATCCATTAAATAAACTAAAGAACCACAGACTCGGAATTAATTAGAAATAGATTTTATCTAAATTCAGTTGCATGAGTGAGATTCTTAGTTAATTAATCACTTTAATACACTTCAATAACTTATGAGAAATAGATTTTATAAAAGATTATAATGCATACCCATTTGTTGCGGTTTGAAAAATTCACCAAAAGCAGATCACAGCATTGAACTCCCAAAACTGACTGACTGTCCCGCTAACAGCCTCCTCAACGGACCTCCCTTACAGGTTTCCCGTATCGGTCTCGTTCCTTTCCCAGTCAAGTTTTTAAAGTTCAGAAAAAGAATTCTCCAAAGAAAAGCGGCCTCTAGAAAAATGGCAGCAGCTTCAATGTTCAATGTTCAAAATATGCAGGAATAGCGCTCCTCCTACTTAAGAGCAGGTCCTCTTATACCCTACTACTAGCTTACTAAACAAAAAGTTGCAATCTTTGGGGGCGAGTATCACGCTAATTGGTCCATTGGAGGGGTGGCAAGAATCACCTCATTGCCCTCCTTGTTCAAACCGGTTCTAAAATTGTTTAAGGATTATATTTTCACACGACCTTTGGGTAATAGCAGTCCAATTGACAGTTCACTAAATGTTTCACTTTTGTTGGTCACATTTTAAACAGTCCATTGTTAATTCATTTGGGTTCAGTTTCCATTCTCACGGATGTGTGCTGAGTCTTTCTTGGCATTCTCCTCAAGTCAGGTCAGCCTGACCTTGACACTTCTCACTCTGGGCTCGAACTGTACCCACGTGGTTTAGCTCTATGGCTTTCTTCCGCTTAGAGGCCATCTTTGTGTCTGCGCATGACCTCATCTGCCTCGGCAGCCATTTTCGCAGCATGGCCTAGCAGGCCCAAACGAACTATCATAAGAACAAACACAATCATAATTAAAACAAAGAAAATAAGCCTTTCTGTTTCCCACCCGTCATTCTAAGTACCCAAGTTAGGTGTTACCTAGCAGAAGCGACATTTAAAGCCATGTTTACTTACCATCCGCATTCTTTGCCACAATACAATTTTACTACTTAGCACAAATCATGCGATTTTGCTCTAATTATTACGCAAATCACTATATTAATTTTATTTTACTTTACCATTTGTGAGTAAGTTAGTTTTGCACATAAAGGGCAGTTACCATTGACGTAAATGTCTACTAAGGGTGCAAATTGTTGGTTAGTTCATCAAACAATTATTATCGTTAAGTTATTATCCTTATTATGGGGGGTTACAAATTTATTTCATTTACCTTGCTCCATCAATAGGAAGCCCTCGGGGAATTCCGCTCTGCTTCGGACTGCCTCACAGAGCCCATCGGGGCGTCGGGCGGAATTGTAATCCCAAAATGTCAGAGGAGCCAGCCTTGATGTTGCTTTCCATCTGCCCCTTGATGGTGGACCGCCCGCCATGAAAAGGCAGGGGGAAAGTGACTTTGGGGTCCCCTAACAGGCCCCCTGCCCGCTTGGCCCTCAGTTTGAAAAAATCAATTTTGCTATTGCAGCTTGTGCTGCGGCCCTTTTCCGGCTGCCACACAAGCTGCAATAGAAAAATGGATGTTTCCGACCGCCCATAGGGCTATTGCATCCTCATACTGCGGGTGGAACTGCCGACTAATAGTCGGGCGGTTCCATTTCCGCTACGGTGTCGTCCGACCGACATTGTAATTAGGCCCTATATTTTTGCAAACTATATTAATAACTTTGATGTTTTAAAAATTGATCTTACTTACCTTAAAATTGAAATTCTTGACAACGATATTCTGGCTGACGATATTTCCATATCACTATATTTTGGACATGATATTTTGGTATGGTGATATTTTTACTTCGATATTTTGTCGGAACAATTGTTACTTTCCGAAGATCTTCAGAGAGCCTTCCTGTCACTTTTGCTTCTGTGAACATATCTAGGAAGTGGGAGCTCAGGGTAGAGGAAAGTCTTTTGTTCACCTTTCCTAGTAAAACATCCAGATATGGGGTTTTGCCCATTCTCAGCTACTTGATGCCCTTTTCAGTCTCATCTAGCACAAGGGGTTGTCTAGTACTGTTTTTTGGTTAGTTGTCAGAGTTGATTAGCTGGTGCCTTAGAGGAATTTTATTAGCAGAGCATCAGTCTACTCTCTTCTTCCTCGTCATCATACATTTTGGCATTATATACAGTAAACTTCAGGGCAATACCCTCAACCTCCTTGGATCTCTGTATAATATCTGTATTTTACTGTCTGCATCCATCTGAGACCCAATTCCCTGAGACCCAAACAGGCCAGCGATTTCCTGGCTTTGTTACCGGTCTCATATATCTTTTGCTGCATGGCTAAGTATTTAGCTTTAGCCTTGTTATTTACAAGTGCTTGGTATTTTATTATATATTATGCTGAGATTATATGTTCCTCTGAATCTACATTGGAGTTAAACCTCTTCTCCCTTTTTTGTATTTCCTTCCTCAGGGTCCCTCACTTTTTAGCATTTCAGTTTTTATTTAAGGCTTGCTTTTGTAATCTCCTATCCTCTAAACACTGCTCTGTAACCCTCCCAAAGCATCCCTGATAGGTGGACCATGCCTTTACTTTCTTCAAAATATGTCTTCATATTTTTCCTTAAAGATTTTTCTGTTTTCAAATCTAGTAGGTCCCAGGTGCTTTATTGAAATACCCCTTCCATTTTCTGATATCTTTTGTATACTGCATACCAATGCTTAGTGGTCTGAGATTCCCCTTATCTTATATTCTATCCCTGTTGTTCTAGACAGTTCCATCCTTGAATGAATATGTGGTCTATTCAGGAGTATAATTGGTGTGTGCCCAAAGAGTATGAGTATTGCACCTCTTCAGGTTGTATCAATCTCCAGATGTCTATCAGTCCTTGTCCTTTTGTGAACCTTGCAAGTTTGTCTCCTCCCCTCCCTTACTGTGTGCAATTTTGGACCTGTTATTAGTGATGTCCATTATGTTGTTGAGGTCACCTGCAACCACTTGTAATGAGTCAGTGGTCTCTAGTGGGAGCAGCCCCACTTCCTTCAGTACTCTTTCCTGGAGTCAAATACTACCTCACTACTAATCTCTTTATTTTGAGTCTCAACCCGTTCACATTATATGCCATTTTGGTGTATGTGTCATTCTCCTTGTTTGCTATATCCTCCTGTCTAACTTGGGTTGACCCCCTCCCCCCAACTGGGAGTGATTTTTTAAAGTTATTTTCCTTTCTTGCGCATGGTCGGCCATGCCATTGTTTACCTATCTTGTTTCTATTAACTTGCGGCTTTGTCTGAGTGGTATGGTCTGTATTGTCAACTACAACAAAACCCAATCCTAAACAATATTTCCCCCACCAGTCCCAACACTTTTAGCCAGTGGATTTAGAACTATCCTCCCTTTCCTCAAGGATGACTCTGCATATTTTTAACTGAACTTAGCACTTATGTGTTCCTATTACTCTTATATGCCCCTTGGTCTTGCATCCAATACTTTAACTTTATCTAGGCTTAAGTCTGTTCTGTCACAGATGTAGTGGTTGTTTCATCACCTCCGTGCATCAGTCCTCTTGTGGATACTATATCCCCATCTATTACACTGGGTGGTTTCTTTGACTCTTCTCTTTCACTGCATTGTGCTGACTGAGTCTTATGTCCTGCCACCTTTCTTTGGGTCTTTCTCCTCACTCCTTCACCTGGATCTCTTTCACTAAAACTAAAAGATCTGACTAGATGTGCCCTGCACATGCCACATCTAGTCAGATCTTTTAGTTCCATTTCCCATTTCCAAGCTTCATCCGGTAAGAAAATTGGCTCTAAAGCTGTGCATCACTTTCAGGTTTGCTGGATAAAGTGGCTTGTATTGTATCTTCATTGCTCCTAGCTTGGGCTTTACTTTGCCAAATGTTTTGTGCTGTTTGAGGACCTTCTTTGTGTAGGTCAGGAAGAACATTATGTGGGCTGATTCATATGTCACCTTTTCCTCCTTACTTGCTGCTTTTAGGATTGCGTTCTGCTCTTTGTAGTTGATCATTGGGGTGGGGGGCTCCCAGGGAAGGATGGAGCAAGGTTCTATGAGCTTGTATTACTCTGATGCAGCTGGATAGTTTGTCTGTGGGGGCTATTGTGTTTAGACATGACTCCAAGAATTACTCTAGGTTTCATCCCTAAACACTTTCTGGGATGCCCACTGTAATGAGGTAGCTTTGTGTGGCCAATCACTCTGTATCCTCCACCCTGTCTTCAAACATTTTGGTGTGTACCAGGTGCCTTGTCACATTGCCCCTATGTTCCCCTATTGTATCTTCAGGGTTTGAGACTCTCTCTTCTGCTGCTGTCTTGGTATAATCTCTCCTTGTTTCAACCCCACTGAAAATAGGGAGGCTGCCATCTTAAAGTCTGGTGCCCTTGTTTAAAATACAGTGAGTCCTATTTTGAACCCAGGTATACAATTAATTACCATTGGAGCTGCCATTTTGTGGTCATTCAACACTATAAATCAGCCAAAAAGAGAGTAACTAAGAGAAAAAAGCACAGCATACAAACAAGAAGTGCATAAAAAAGAAAATCATGTTCCCTGAGGCGAAACCCAGAATATCGCATCTCCGACCTCCGGACTAGCTACTTATATCTGCAGGAAAAAACATTGGCCCCAAATGGCAGGAGTGGCTGGATGATGTTAATGACTTCATTGAAGCATCAGGAGAAAAGACAAAAAGCAAATATTATCCACAATGAAGACTCTCATCGGGAAAGAAATCCAAAAAACGATACAGGAGGTGCCAACAGATCAAGCAGCGACCTGTACAAAAGTGCTAGAAGCCAGAGATGCAAAATTACTACCAAAAACAACGTTGACTGTGAATGATATATATTCAATCTAGCATCTCAAGAAAAGGTGGAACCCATGGGAGCGCTCATCACAAGGCTGCACTGTTTAGTTAAACAATGTGAATTTAGCAAGTTCACAGATGAAAATGCCATCTGACTACGGCTCACCGAGGGCGGTCAATCTGAGTTGCTTCAATGCCGACTTCTGTGGACAAAGCGATACAAAAGGGGATGATGGACGGAACGTTTGAGCCAATCAAACACTCACCCCCAGTCAACTGATCTGGGTTTAATCCATCATCATTCTTTAGCTCACTCCACCACCCCAGTTCAGACATGGCCATATGCAAATCAGTCTGACCCTGTGCCTCATGGGAACAGTCCAGCACGAACTGCCAAGCCATGTCTTCCCTGGACCGGAAACAAGCATCCTAGGACCGGTTTCTGGCATTCCAGCCGTCATCAGCCAGGCTTGCTTGAATCCAGTGGCAAAGTGAGCAAGGGACCCACGTCTGGGCATACCCCCGCCAACTTAGTGCGAACAAAGCGATACAAAAGGGGATGATGGACGGAACGCTTGAGCCAATCAAACACTCACCCCCAGTCAACTGATCTGGGTTTAATCCATCATCATTCTTTAGCTCACTCCACCACCCCAGTTCAGACATGGCCATATGCAAATCAGTCTGACCCTGTGCCTCATGGGAACAGTCCAGCACGAACTGCCAAGCCATGTCTTCCTGGACCGGAAACAAGCATCCTAGGACCGGTTTCTGGCATTCCAGCCGTCATCAGCCAGGCTTGCTTGAATCCAGTGGCAAAGTGAGCAAGGGACCCACGTCTGGGCATACCCCCGCCAACTTAGTGCGAACAAAGCGATACAAAGGGGATGATGGACGGAACGCTTGAGCCAATCAAACACTCACCCCCAGTCAACTGATCTGGGTTTAATCCATCATCATTCTTTAGCTCACTCCACCACCCCAGTTCAGACATGGCCATATGCAAATCAGTCTGACCCTGTGCCTCATGGGAACAGTCCAGCACGAACTGCCAAGCCATGTCTTCCTGACCGGAAACAAGCATCCTAGGACCGGTTTCTGGCATTCCAGCCGCCATCAGCCAGGCTTGCTTGAATCCAGTGGCAAAGTGAGCAAGGGACCCACGTCTGGGCATACCCCGCCAACTTAGTGCGAACAAAGCGATACAAAAGGGGATGATGGACGGAACGCTTGAGCCAATCAAACACTCACTCCCAGTCAACTGATCTGGGTTTAATCCATCATCATTCTTTAGCTCACTCCACCACCCCAGTTCAGACATGGCCATATGCAAATCAGTCTGACCCTGTGCCTCATGGGAACAGTCCAGCACGAACTGCCAAGCCATGTCTTCCTGGACCGGAAACAAGCATCCTAGGACCGGCTTCTGGCATTCCAGCCGCCATCAGCCAGGCTTGCTTGAATCCAGTGGCAAAGTGAGCAAGGGACCCACGCCTGGGCATACCGCCAACTTAGTGCGAACAAAGCGATACAAAGGGGATGATGGACGGAACGCTTGAGCCAATCAAACACTCACCCCCAGTCAACTGATCTGGGTTTAATCCATCATCATTCTTTAGCTCACTCCACCACCCCAGTTCAGACATGGCCATATGCAAATCAGTCTGACTCTGTGCTCATGGGAACAGTCCAGCACGAACTGCCAAGCCATGTCTTCCTGGACCGGAAACAAGCATCCTAGGACCGGCTTCTGGCATTCCAGCCGCCATCAGCCAGGCTTGCTTGAATCCAGTGGCAAAGTGAGCAAGGGACCCACGTCTGGGCATACCCCGCCAACTTAGTGCGAACAAAGCGATACAAAGGGGATGATGGACGGAACGCTTGAGCCAATCAAACACTCACCCCCAGTCAACTGATCTGGGTTTAATCCATCATCATTCTTAGCTCACTCCACCACCCCAGTTCAGACATGGCCATATGCAAATCAGTCTGACCCTGTGCTCATGGGAACAGTCCAGCACGAACTGCCAAGCCATGTCTTCCTGGACCGGAAACAAGCATCCTAGGACCGGTTTCTGGCATTCCAGCCGCCATCAGCCAGGCTTGCTTGAATCCAGTGGCAAAGTGAGCAAGGGACCCACGCCTGGGCATACCCCCGCCAACTTAGTGCGAACAAAGCTGATACAAAGGGGATGATGGACGGAACGCTTGAGCCAATCAAACACTCACCCCAGTCAACTGATCTGGGTTTAATCCATCATCATTCTTTAGCTCACTCCACCACTCCAGTTCAGACATGGCCATATGCAATCAGTCTGACCCTGTGCTCATGGGAACAGTCCAGCACGAACTGCCAAGCCATGTCTTCCTGGACCGGAAACAAGCATCCTAGGACCGGTTTCTGGCATTCCAGCCGCCATCAGCCAGGCTTGCTTGAATCCAGTGGCAAAGTGAGCAAGGGACCCACGTCTGGGCATACCCCGCCAACTTAGTGCGAACAAAGCGATACAAAAGGGGATGATGGACGGAACGTTTGAGCCAATCAAAAACTCGCTTTGTTCGCCCTAAGTTGGCAGGGTATGCCCAGACGTGGGTCCCTTGCTCACTTTGCCACTGGATTCAAGCTAGCCTGGCTGATGACGGCTGAATAGCCAGAAACCGGTCCCAGGATGCTTGTTTCCGGTCCAGGGAAGACATGGCTTGGCAGTTCGGGCTGGACTGTTCCCATGAGGCACAGGGTCAGACTGATTTGCATATGGCCATGTCTGAACTGGGGTGGTGGAGTGAGCTAAAGAATGATGATGGATTAAACCCAGATCAGTTGACTGGGGTGAGTGTTTGATTAGCTCAAGCGCTCCGTCCATCATCCCCTTTGGTATCGCTTGTTCGCCCTAAGTTGGCAGGGTATGCCCAGACGTGGGTCCCTTGCTCACTTTGCCACTGGATTCAAGCTAGCCTGGCTGATGACGGCTGAATAGCCAGAAACCGGTCCCAGGATACTTGTTTCCGGTCCAGGGAAGACATGGCTTGGCAGTTCGGGCTGGACTGTTCCCATGAGGCACAGGGTCAGACTGATTTGCATATGGCCATGTCTGAACTGGGGTGGTGGAGTGAGCTAAAGAATGATGATGGATTAAACCCAGATCAGTTGACTGGGGGTGAGTGTTTGATTAGCTCAAGCGCTCCGTCCATCATCCCCTTTGGTATCGCTTTGTTCGCCCTAAGTTGGCAGGGTATGCCCAGACGTGGGTCCCTTGCTCACTTTGCCACTGGATTCAAGCTAGCCTGGCTGATGACGGCTGAATAGCCAGAAACCGGTCCCAGGATGCTTGTTTCCGGTCCAGGGAAGACATGGCTTGGCAGTTCGGGCTGGACTGTTCCCATGAGGCACAGGGTCAGACTGATTTGCATATGGCCATGTCTGAACTGGGGTGGTGGAGTGAGCTAAAGAATGATGATGGATTAAACCCAGATCAGTTGACTGGGGGTGAGTGTTTGATTAGCTCAAGCGCTCCGTCCATCATCCCCTTTGGTATCGCTTTGTTCGCCCTAAGTTGGCAGGGTATGCCCAGACGTGGGTCCCTTGCTCACTTTGCCACTGGATTCAAGCTAGCCTGGCTGATGACGGCTGAATAGCCAGAAACCGGTCCCAGGATGCTTGTTTCCGGTCCAGGGAAGACATGGCTTGGCAGTTCGGGCTGGACTGTTCCCATGAGGCACAGGGTCAGACTGATTTGCATATGGCCATGTCTGAACTGGGGTGGTGGAGTGAGCTAAAGAATGATGATGGATTAAACCCAGATCAGTTGACTGGGGGTGAGTGTTTGATTAGCTCAAGCGCTCCGTCCATCATCCCCTTTGGTATCGCTTTGTTCGCCCTAAGTTGGCAGGGTATGCCCAGACGTGGGTCCCTTGCTCACTTTGCCACTGGATTCAAGCTAGCCTGGCTGATGACGGCTGAATAGCCAGAAACCGGTCCCAGGATGCTTGTTTCCGGTCCAGGGAAGACATGGCTTGGCAGTTCGGGCTGGACTGTTCCCATGAGGCACAGGGTCAGACTGATTTGCATATGGCCATGTCTGAACTGGGGTGGTGGAGTGAGCTAAAGAATGATGATGGATTAAACCCAGATCAGTTGACTGGGGGTGAGTGTTTGATTAGCTCAAGCGCTCCGTCCATCATCCCCTTTGGTATCGCTTGTTCGCCCTAAGTTGGCAGGGTATGCCCAGACGTGGGTCCCTTGCTCACTTTGCCACTGGATTCAAGCTAGCCTGGCTGATGACGGCTGAATAGCCAGAAACCGGTCCCAGGATGCTTGTTTCCGGTCCAGGGAAGACATGGCTTGGCAGTTCGGGCTGGACTGTTCCCATGAGGCACAGGGTCAGACTGATTTGCATATGGCCATGTCTGAACTGGGGTGGTGGAGTGAGCTAAAGAATGATGATGGATTAAACCCAGATCAGTTGACTGGGGGTGAGTGTTTGATTAGCTCAAGCGCTCCGTCCATCATCCCCTTTGGTATCGACTTCTGTGGAAGAGCAACACCCTGGAAGGCATTCAGCATAACTTGAGTAAATGATCAAGATGAAACTCAAGCAAAAATGATTCAGTCTAGGAAGGGGCAAAGAGAGATCAAGCCTTCTGGTTACAAAATCCCACACATAAGAAGCCCCATATAAGTTGCCCCTGAAACTCAAGGTCACAGGACCGTCATCAACTTATGGATAAACAACACAATGCAGACAAGCAATGGAAATGCCATCACTGTAGCCAGTCATATCCCATTGTGGGCACATGCTCTGAAATGGGACAAGAATGTCACAAATGTAGAAAAGACAATCATTTTGAAAGTATGTGCATAGTATCACACCAAGGGAAACACATGAACTTAAAAGAACATGGGAGGTGACACCATGCAAATGCTGTAACAGACAACACCAGCATCTCATTCAGGTCTCGCACGACATCACGAACCACAACAAATATAAGGAGGTCACATCCAGGTCCTCAACTGTTACATCAACATTTTAACATTCTCTGTAAGATGATGACTATCTGCTCATGGTCGCTCATGATGATGCCAGAAAAAAAGAGATACTCCAGTCTACAACAAGAGATGGGAAACTGTGGTGACTTGGTTGTCGCCTCTCCTTTCTTTTGTGCTCCTCTTCCCTACTGCTCAGCCAGGATGAGTGTGGAATGCGTGGTGATGTCATTAATGCTTGGGTTGCTTGGAGACTTGTGAGAGTGTCAGTTGATCAATGCAGGCTGAGCAGCAGGGAGGCTGCTCCTGGTGGGGCTACTATTTACAATCTTACTTACCATCTATCTACCTTCGACTTACTTGAAACTGAATCAATAAACTACATTCTTGGAACCTTCTACTTGGCTACATTTGGACTTCTTTACACTACAACATTTTGGCGACGATTTGAACTCAGAACCTACGATTTGTGGACTATGTTATACAAAGAACATTGATACTGGAACTAAGGAATCAAAGGATCAAGGATACTGCAACCTAAGAAAATTCGAGTTTGAAGGTAATTTAACGCCCTGATATGCCCCACCAGTGTCTTCCTCATCTTGACAGCCTGTCTGGGCGTTTATTTTTTTCCTTCCATCAATAAACTGAAGTGTCATTTCCAATTTTACACCTTGCTTAGGGCGTTTGACTTTTACTCACATCCATCCAGTAACCAGCTTACTTCGAAGATATTCTGACACCTGCCTGCCATGGTGTGAACCCAGCATTTACAACAACTACAATAATTGGCAAACCACTGAACAATTAAGGTGTGAATTCGTATTTGAGACTGGTAGTGTTTATATTTCTCCATCAACAGTGATTGATAGCGCAAGCTCCATCTACAGTGACTGCCGTGTACTTTAACTGGCACTTCAGAAGCTCTTTCCTATGAGCACTTTGTGGATCGGTGCGTGAGTGCTTACTGCAAGATCGGCAACTACCTTCCAGTTGGTGGACTTAGGTCGTGTGTTTTATCAGAAGTGGGAGCATGCAGCTGTCGCAGTGACATTGGTGAGGTGTTTTTTTTATGGTCCGTGTTTATTTTAAACCTTTAGTTTAGTCAGAGCTGTGAGCTGTTAGCAGTGCACGCGTTTTTTTTCAAACTTACAAACTTGCGCGAACAACCTTACTAGTTGCTGTTCACGTGCAGCACCTTTTTTAAATAACGCAGGCGCGAGTCATTGATAGCGCGCTCACCTACCTGTGTCCTGCTGCCTTCCACGGATGCTCTGTGACATCTTTCTTCTTTGCGCCACAGTCTGCTGTTGTGCAACATTGGGCAGCACGCCTTTACCGCAAGCCACCCGGCGCGGCCGTGACAGCGTGCCGCCATCTTGTGTCTCCACCGCAGCCCTGCATTTGAGTGACGCTGTTCTTTCTTCAGTGCGGTTTCTGCCAACCACGTTGTTTCACAATAAAGTTTTGTTGAAATGCCTGCAGCTGTGATGTCGCTCTGTTTACTTCTCCTGCTTCTCTTCGATTGATCTCTACAGGTACAGCTACAGGTTCCCTTTGGCTTTTAGATCTGGTCCATGACTTATTTTTCGGCACTATCGCAACCTATCGGGCGTTCTCCAGCTTTGTGGGCCGCCTACTTTAGCCCTTACGTTGCGATTGTCGGACTGTGCTAATTTTGTTTCTTCATGTTGCTCCGAGTTAGAGATGCTACATAATGGAGCTACTTACAAACTATGTTGGTATTTGAAGTGAGCAACATGTTGGATTTTTGCTAAGGTCTTTACCCATCATCTCTGTGAGGACTTCGGGTGAGAAATCGCTCAGCGGAGCATTATATGTTATGTGTGATATTGTTGTTCTTGATACTACATATTGAATACCATTTTTATGTGGGGATCTGTGTATTCCTGTACAGCCTATGTGACTTGTGTGTTTTCACTACAATGTGTGGGGTGTCATGTTTCACAGTACATTTATAGGTTTATTTGCTTGAGCTTTTGTGCTTATTGTGTTTGCCTGAGACTTTCCTTGTCCTGTCAGGCGTGTAGCGCAGTTTTGCGTTATTGGGTTGACTACTTAATGATTTTTACGTACTCTTATTTTGCTTATTTCTTTTGTCCTGTTAGGTTTACAGCGCTGGCTCGCTGTGTGCTTTAGGGATGATTGCTTTATTGTCTACAGTTTTAGTTTGTGTTTTGCCGGGGACGTTTTGTCATGTCTGGTGCACAAATTGTAGGGGTGCCTGAGACGTCAGGTGTACAAGAGTATTTACGTTATGACTCCATAGTGTCCAGTGTTCTTTCATTCTGATTTACATAAGTGCGTATGTGCGTATGTATATTTCTTCAGTGATATTTCATGACATACTTATAATACTGTGTGCGGTGTGCTTCATAGCTCAGTTTTTCTTTGCGCCATACGGGTTTTTTCCTGATTCTTTACGTGTGCTTGTTTTGCCTAGACATTTTTCTTTGTCAGGTGTACAGCGCATTGGGTTGCGCCATGATGTTGGTTACGTTACTGCCCATGATGTGGTATATGCTTTTCCTGAGACTTTTGTTCTTTCAGGTGCACAGTATATTTATGCGTGTCCGTTTTGAAGTTTACTTAGCAGTGCGTTTTTTCTTAGGCTTAGGTGTTTGTGTATTGCTTTGATCCTCGTTTTCTTTTCTTTGTGAGAAAGGGGCATGGGTGTGCGTGTTCTTAGCAAATCAATTCTTGTCTTTGTTTATTGCATTTTTGCATTGTGTTATGCTTTCTTTGTTTCAAGCTTCTTCAACTTATTAATCTACTGTTTATTTGCATTTAGAGCATTTAATGTTTTGTCCATGCTCTGATGATGTTAGTATTTAGTATTCTTTGCTATCTTTGTTCCATTTTCTATTTGTAGGTTATACTTCATCGCATTTCTTTATGTAATGATCTTTACATTGTTTATTTTGGTTACAGTCATTTCTTGTCCTTACTTTATTTCTGTCTTAGTTGGTGTAAGGAAAGGGGCTATGTGGTGACTTGGTTGTCGCCTCTCCTTTCTTTTGTGCTCCTCTTCCCTACTGCTCAGCCAGGATGAGTGTGGAATGCGTGGTGATGTCATTAATGCTTGGGTTGCTTGGAGACTTGTGAGAGTGTCAGTTGATCAATGCAGGCTGAGCAGCAGGGAGGCTGCTCCTGGTGGGGCTACTATTTACCATCTTACTTACCATCTATCTACCTTCTACTTACTTGAAACTGAATCAATAAACTACATTCTTGGAACCTACTACTTGGCTACATTTGGACTTCTTTATACTACGACAGAAACCATTTCATCTGCTTCGTACTGGACAGCGGAATACTGTTAAGCTACATCTGTGTAGAAGAATATAGCAAAATGAAGCCCAAACCCAAACTGCACCCACCTAAGGTACAAGTGTTCACCTGGATGGCTAAAAAGTCATGCCCATGCACTAGCAAATTTGTAACAACTCTCAACCATAAGGATCAGACAGTAAGCAGAAATACACATCATGGATGGGCACAATCTGGCTGACTGTCTTCTCATGCTACCCATGGATGAACAAATGAATCTGATTTCTGTCTTATACATGGTAGGAAAAACAAAAGCCTATGCAGTACGAATACACTCATCAAACCAGTAGCTTAACACCACAGAAGGATACATTTTCACCTACAGAAGGCCGTGGAAGAAGAAATTGAAGAGCTCCTAAAGACTGACATCATGGAAAGTACCCAAGGACCAACAACATGGGTATCCCAGCTGGTGGCAGAACCCAAAAGCATTCCAGAAGGTGAGGTGCGCCTATCCTTAACATGAGGCAACTAAACCTGGTCATATAACAGGAAGGACATGCAGGGCTGTATCAGTTGGACATGATTGCACTCCTCAACAGAGTGTGAGTAGTCTCCAAACTGGACCTAAACAAAGGATATCACCAGTTAGAACTACAAGAAAACTTGATGTACATCACTTATTTCACCACGCATTGGTGCTTATTTCACTACAAAAGACTCATATTTGGGGTGCTGTCAACAGCAGAAATATTTCAAGAAACCATTCAACAGGTCATCAGTCCAAATGTGCAATCAATAAACTGCAGTGATTACATTTTGGTATTAGTAACTGCAACAGAAGAACATGATTATGCTCTATAAAAGGTCTATAGAGCACTCATAAGACAGTAGCCAAGATGGCGGATGTGTTCAAAATAAGGTCCGCCAAGTCAACCCAGTTATCCGGCATTATCCTGCTCCCAGTTGGCCATCGGAGGCGCAGGCTGACTTTGACTATGCCTCATGCAGCCCTGAACCATTGGTGCTGCTTGCCTCACTGAGGAGAAGTCTGCAACCTCCCTGGCTGCCGCCACCGCACTGCTGCTGCCCCTGAACTTGGCGTGCCTGCCCTGCTGGAACGCTGTGGTCCCGCAGCTGAGGGACTAATATTGGGAGGCCAGCTGTGCCCGAGAGGCGGAGAGATCGGGTGGAGCATACTCTGGTACCAGAGATTGCTGGCTGCCTGATATTAGATCTGGAGGACGTTGGGGACCTAATTGGAGCCCTGCTGTCACCGTTGGGCCTACCTGCTTCCTGGGAGGCATGATGGGATAAGGCCCCCAAGAGGTGAGTGTGGTGCCTCACTCTTCTGGGGCTGCAGCCTGGACTTTGGCCCGTCCCTGCTTCAGTAGAGCCCCGAAGTGGATCAGGGCCCCGAGATGCTGTAAGTGGGCATACTATTGACTGTGCAGTTCATGGCACCCCACCCCCCCCACTCGGATGCTTTCTACCCATGGAGCGTTCTGGATCGGCCCTCAGCAGCATATGGGGGATCACCCGTTGGTGCAACCTGCTGCTCCTCCACAACACTGTTAGTAGCCAATGTGACCGTCTTGTGCTGCCTCCCGAGGTCTGGGCCTGTTAGAGTGATGGGAATCCATTGTTGTAGGAGAGCTGCAGGGCAGTGAGCCACTGTAGCACAGAGGTGACGCTGAGGGCACACTACTGTGAGGTGGCCTGTGAGGTGAGGTGAGCTGCCACTGTGCTGTCCCTGGGAGAGGCCTACTGAGTGCTACTGTGGGATGTGGAGTGGGCCGGAGCACTGCTACCCCCAGTGAATTGTTGACATTGCTGTGCCCTCAGGCCTGCCCTCTCACCCCGGGAGCTGTGAGGACCTCAGCTCATGGAGGTGAGTGGGAGGTCCTTGCAAACAGAGGCACAGATTACTCCCTCGCCCTCTCCCATGTGTGCTGGGGCTGTTGAGGAAATGATGGAGTGCCGCCTGAGGAAGAGACTTGTTACCCTTGCATGGCGCTGCTGAACATCTGCGAGGCATCCCTTGGGCTGCACCCAAGAACCTGAGGCTGCCGGTAAACTAACCTCGACTTCTATTGGTGAATACATGCTCAAGTTGCGGAAACAGTAACAACGCAGCAAGGAGTAGTTCCCTTACCCTGTGCTGTTTGGGAGCTTTGCACAGAGCACCCTACGGTATTGCTCCACAGAGGCCTGCTCCTTCCCTGCCACTGTTGTCTGCCCTTGGGTTTCTCCAGGAGTGGGCAGCTGCCTGAACATGGCTGGATCGAGTGGGCTGCTCGTGCTACAGCATCTGAGTCATCTTTAAGGCGCTTGCAAGCAGGTCCGCTATACTGAGTGAATTAGACCTATCCTTGTGTTGGGCCCAACTACATAGTGCACCCCGATGGACTGCCTTCGACCAGGCACCTATAATGTAACAACAGAACCACCTGCTGCAGCTGCCATAGTAACTGGTAATCATGCAACCATGGGTCCCCCTGACCGTCCCTCGTCCTTAGAGGATAAATTAGATGTCATCTTGGATGCTGTCGAAAAAACTCGGACGTCCCTGGAGAACACGAGGGTCTCCTTGGGGAACAAAATAGACAATATTGCAATGGACCTTAATCTGCTACATGCAGACCACTGAAAGCTGGCTTACAAGGTATGCACCGCAGAACACGCCGGTGCCGAACTCTAGCCGAAACCCAAAGAAATGGAGTCCTCCATGCAGGCTCCGGTGGGCCGCATCCTTACCCTTGACTGCAGGGTGGAGGATGCGGAGGGCTGCTCATGCAGAAACAATGTTCGAGTAATGGGCCTTCTGGAAGGAGTTGAGGGACACAACGCTGTGGAGTACATAGACCGCTGGCTGTGTGACCTGCTTCCAATGATGGCTTTATCGCAGTTCTTTTTAACTGAGCCGGCCCACCAAGTTCCAACTCGAAAATCCCCAACTGGCTTCAACCCTAGACCACTGCTATTTCACCTGCTTCACTACAGTGATACCATTTTACGTCAGACCAGGAAACTTCGAGAAATTGCGGTTGACAATGCCCGTATTATGTTCTTCCCTGACTATACGGTGGCAGTGCAGCATTAACGGAACTCCTTTCTGGCGGTTAAGCGTTGCCTCCGTGAATGGACCTGAGGTACTCACTCCTGTTCCCTGCAAGGCTGCTGTTGTAGCTGAAGGAAAGGAGAGCTTCTTTGACTCCCCTGAGGACACTTGGGAATGGCTAGAAGCATCAGGATGTGTGCCGGTTCGCCAGACCATGCGAGCAGAGTCTACGCCTGGCGGGACTGCCGGTAGATGCAGTCATAAACGCCATCAGGTGGCGTGGTGCTCCTCCAGGAATGGCTAGTTCCGTTGAAAATAAGAGAACCTTCGATGAAGCAATTAGATAAGTTAGAAGCCAATGGAGTAATAGAGAATATTGAAAGTTCTGAGTGGGTGGCTCCCAAAATCGTAGCAGTTAAGGATAATGGGAAAAATATATGTCTCTGTGTTGATTTTAGGGATTTGAACACGAACATCTGGATAGACAGGCATCCCTTACCTAAGATTTATGAGATGCTGCGCTCATTCAAGAAGCCAAAATCTTAAGTGAGATTGATTTATCCTCTGCTTACCATCATGTGGTCTTACACGAAGAGTCTAAACACCTCACATCTTTCATTACTCCATTTGGAACATATCAGTAATGCAGAATGCCTTTCAGATTGGCATCTGCAGCAGCGGTTTTCCATAGGATTATGCACAAAATCTTCCAGGATACCAATAAGGTGATGTGCTTCCAAGACGATATTCTCCTAAATGGAAGCTCGGAAAAATAACACGACCTTTTGTTGAGGGAAGTTTTAGGCAAGTTGGAAAAAGCAGGACTAACTATTAAATTGGATAAATGTAAAATTGGTGTGTCTCCGTCAATTATTTGGGACACGCCATCTCAGGTGATGGCTTAAAATCTAAACTTAGTTTGGTTGATTCTGTAGAAGCTACACCATCCCCTCCTAATAAAGAGGAACTCAAATCCTTTTTAGGGTTGCTCGAATACATGTCCAAATTAGTTGAGAATTTTGCTGATCTGGTACTTTCTTTAAGGGCTCTACTAAAACAAGGTGTTCCTTTTAGTTGGAATTCCGAGTGCCAATCTGCATTATAATGTATCAAACTTGCCATTGGAAAAGCACCACACATGGGGGGGCGTGGCTTGGCGCCGACTGCAATGGCGGCGTAGCTCCGGAGCTCCGTCTGGGCCTGCGGCGCAACCCTAAAATCCGCTAATAATCCGACAACCAAAGGACAGCAACATAGAACATATGGCTCCGGGAGCAGAGGCGCCGGTGAGGAATCGTCGTCCTGACTCCCGCTGACTGCGACAGCCGAGAATAGCGGAGCGGCATTGAGGCTGGGTGCGGCGGGCTGGCCCTGGAGGAAGTGGGCGGAGTCCCGTAATCCGGCGGCCCGCGGCGAATAACAAACAAAAGCCGGGACTGCGCTCACGAGCGAGCCGCGGCTGGGGGCCTCCCCTGGGACAGCGCGACGCGAACTGCCAGACCCCCCTGAGAGCGCTGCCCGGCTGCAAGGATTGAGACCCTCCTTCGAGGTGACCCGGGAGGCTTGAGTGAGTGCTGATAGGTACGTGGCTGCACCCCTGAGAACGGCCGGAGACCCACACAAAATTGAGACATTTCCAGAGACGCTATACCATTAGAATACCAGGGCAGCCTACGATAAATTGGGGAATTGCCATTAAAGGACTGGCGTTGATTAAACGAACAGAAGACATCTGGACACCAAGTTTAATGCCAAGTTTACTGCCGAGGGAAGCGCATTCAAAGGAACAGTCTGCACGTGCGTCCCCCCCCCTCTCTCCGGCGCCGTCCGGCTACGGCAGGCAGATCCAATACGTTGAGAACAGACGTGGGGCAAGTACGTAAGAAAAGGCATTGTACACAACCCCACCTCAAACTCCGGCCCTATATACACAGTGCCTGATACGTCGTGCCACTACTGTCATACTACACAGGCGCCCGTATACACGAAGAATCGAAACACGAGGCGGCGGAGGGCGGGGAACGGACCGGAGCGCAGCACAGCGGGGGTTAAATAATACCTGGGGAGAGTCTGAACCGATCAGAAGCCACGACTACGGATAAGACCACCGTGCACAGCGCATTGCAGTAAAGCGAAACCCCCGGACCACAATAACTCACAAAGTGCCACCAGTAGGGTCCAAGATATTGAAACTCTCCCTGTCGACCCCACACCGCTGGAGGTGAGGCCTACGTGACATAATGACAAAACCTAAAGGCGCGGCAACGTCCGTCCAACTCAACAAGATGGACAAGTATGCGGGCCCCCGCCAACTTCCGGCGGCGGATGGAACAAATGATGAAACCGCGTCCGCAGAGGAACCATCTCTAGGATCAATCATGGCGGCGATACAGGCAGTCGGCACAAATCTGGAGACGAAAATCGATAAGGTCACAATTGAGATAAACTTAATGAGAGCAGACATGCGGAAAACTTCCGACAGGGTTACGGCTACGGAAGGGAATGTGGTAGAGCTTCAGACTGCGACACGCAAATTGGAAGAAAAGGTCCAACAATTAGTCCAACATCATAAAGAAATGGCACTCCATTTAGATGATCAGGAAGGAAGAGCCCGTCGCAACAACATACGGGTGGTAGGAGTACCGGAGGGGACGGAGGGGCCCAGTGTGGACCTCTTCCTCGAAGACCTTATCCTGCATCATCTAAAGCCCAAGAGACTCTCCCCATTATTCTCTATTGAAAGGGCACACAGAGCCCCAATCCCGAAGCCAAAACCTGGAGCACCACCTCGCACTATCATAGCGCGTATCCTGAACTTTCGTGACCGAGACGCGATCTTGCAGGCAGCAAGAGTCACCGGGTACCTTCAGTATGACAATGCGACGATCCGGTTTTTCCCTGACTTCACCTTGAAGGTGCAACGAGAACGACGTTCCTTCGAAGGCATCAAACGGGCTCTCCGAGACAAGGGCTTTAGATACATGATGTTCTTCCCAGCCAAGCTTAAAGTCCTCGACGGTGAGAAATCCTGGTTCTTTACGACGCCGGAGGAAGCACTACGTTGGCTGGAGGAGGGTCCACTCAAGTCACAGCGCCGAAGGGAGGAATCGGAACATCGAAACGCCGAACCCCGCCCCAAGGATTACTTGCACAGGTGTAGGGGAGGGCAGCGCTCGCCATCGAGATCCAGAAGCTGTCGCTCTGCCAGTCCTGGTAGTGAAACTGCACGTGGGGGGAAATGAAGGACCGCATAGCTGTACTGGTCGGTAATCGTCTCTCTTATTGCTACTATATGGGGTGGATAGAAATAGTGGTGGAAACTCCCGCGTGAAGGACCATATAAGAGCCCGCTATGCCTACTTAAAGTGGCAGAGGTAGCATGTCACTGAACAGAACAACTTACAGACCTGCCACTGTCCCTTAATGTACCTTGATGTGGCCGTGGGCCCGGGAGGAGGGAGCTGCTGGGCGCTAACACCACGCAACCGTACGTTTAATGGGTTTGATTTTAGGGCTTGTAAGCACTCTGTTTTTGGGGTGGTGGGTAGTTTTAAACCTACTAGGCAGGGATGCAGGGAGGGGGGTTGAATTGTTGGGAGATAGGGGGGGTGGGTGGGTAGGGAGTTTATTTATACTGACAGGAAATAATCCCACGCTGACCCCCAATGTAGACGTAAAATGCACTAAGTTGGGTATGAAGATATTCGGACCAAGCCGGGGAGGCGGGATGCAGGTTCCAGTCGCAAGGAATGTTGATATGCAATGCGAGAAAGTTTTACTTGTTGATGTTTTAGTAGTTATTTATTTGCAGAAGTCAATATACGATAACTGTAGTAATTGGTTCACAATGTCCTTTGATATCCGATATGCCACATGGAGTTGTACACCCAATGTCTTCCTCTGATCCAATGACACCTCACACCAAAACACCAACACTATCACTCATCTCCTGGAATGTCAATGGTCTAGGAGATAAGATCAAGCGAGGGCTAGTACTCCAATATTTAAAGCGCAACTCCCCAGCGGTTGTATTGCTCCAAGAGACACATCTGATGGGTTCCACATGTAAGGCCCTTGACAGGTGGGGGTTCCAATTAATGATCCATTCGGAATTCACCACAGGATCTCGGGGAGTGGGAATTTTAGTGAAAAAACAATTTCCCCTTATTGTTCACCGTACCTTTAAAGATGACCAAGGACGATTCGCGGCCTTATCGATTCAATGGGAGGGTCGAATGTGTAATATAGTATCGGTTCACATCCCTCCCGCTCTGCAATCCCCCGCTTTCCAAGATCTGGGCAAATTCCTCCTCACCCTACCAGACGGAGATCTAATCATAGGAGGGGACTTTAATATGACAGCAAATGACGTACTAGACCGCACACCTAACCGACCGCAACATCGTACCAGTTCCCCACTGACCGAATTTCTGGAGGCACACGGCTTACTAGACATATGGCGGCTTCAAAACCCGACGATGAGACAATATACATTTCACTCAGGAGCGCATAATAGCCTCTCCCGTATAGATTATATACTAACGGCCATGAATGATCTAGGGAGGATAGGGGCGACTCACACACTTGCCCAGGGGAATATCTGATCACTCCCCGGTAAAGACAGAGATACGTGCACATTGTACTACTCAGAGACGCATTTACCCCATCTGTCCAGGGTTCCTCCTAAATACTAAGATCAAGAAATCATTAACAAAGACGACCACACAATACTTCCTAGAAAATGAGGCATCAGTCTCCCCTTCTCTGACGCTGTGGGAAGCTTACAAATCAGTAATAAGAGGCCAAGCGATCTCCATTATTGAGGGGCACAAACGGGAAAAACGGAAAGACATAGAGACCTTGGAGCAGGAAGTGCGCCACCTGGAATCCCAACATGTAGCCGCCCCCACTGACGAGACAACACATGCCCTACGCATTAAAACACAAGACTACAAGGAACGGCTCTGGGCTGCCGCCCAGTGCCATATACAAGCGGTCCAACATAGGGTCTATGAGTCCGGAGACAAAGCAGGTAAACTTCTTGCCTGGCTGGACAAAAAAGAACGGGTGCGGGGATGGATAGCGCAGATCAAAACCAACGACGGTACACTCACGAGGGACCCGCAATACATAGTCGACACATTAGCACAACATTATGAACAAATCTACACCTCCACGAATACCACTACAGTACAAGACGCGCTTGCATTCATCCATGACATTCGGATGCCTCGGCTCACGACGCAGGAAGCCGACAATCTAGAAGCAGACATCACAGTAGACGAACTTAGAATGGCCATTTCTAAAATACAATCGGGCAAGGCCACGGGTCCCAATGGGATCCCGATAGAGCTATACAAACAAACGTCGGAGAAGATAGCCCCATATTTGCTAAAATGCTCGAAACCAGTCGCGATATGGGAAGGCTCCCTAAAGATCAACGGCTGGCCACTATAGTGGCCATCCATAAGCCTGGAAAACTAGCAGAGGAATGCATGTCATATCGCCCAATCTCCTTAATTAACGCCGAGGGGAAAATTTTAGCCAAAACACTAGCGCTCAGACTGACCCCACATCTTCGTACATTGGTACACCCGGATCAATCGGGCTTTATGCCCGGCAGAAACACGGCCCTGAATCTTAGACGTCTCCATGGAGTATTAGGTCGTAAACACACTATCCAGGAAGACGCTGCGGTCCTTTCCTTAGACGCACGAATGGCCTTCGACTCGGTGGAATGGGCCTTCCTATTTGCGGTCCTTCAACACCTGGGTTTCGGACCGAAGTTCTGCTCTTGGGTACGTTTATTATATACTGATCTGGTGGCACATGTCATTGCTAATGGTCACATTTCAAGGGAATTCACCCTGGGCAAGGGGACGAGGCAGGGCTGCCCACTGTCACCTTTATTGTTCGCGCTAGTTCTTGAACCGCTGGCGGAGTGGATACGATGTGACCCCATGGTTCGCTGGTTAAAATGGAGGGAGGAATGGGAAGATCGTATTTCCTTATATGCGGACGATGTGTTATTATATATTTCCTCGCCTACAAGATCGCTACAGGCGATACTTAATATATGCGCGAAGTATGGCTCCGTCTCCGGCTATGCCATCAACTGGGATAAGTCGGTGCTTTACATATTACATGGCCAGCCCCCACGTCTCCCAAGAGGATGTAAGGTTCAAATCATCATGGACAGCTTTAAGTATCTTGGAATATATATAACCGCAGACTGCGACACATTCTTAACGCTTAATTTACAACCTCCTCTGCAACGACTTAAAAGCGATATACGGCATTGGAAGACGCTGCCACTCTCCCTTTTAGGAAGAGCGGCGCTATTTAAAATGATGGCCCTGCCCAGATTTCTGCCCTACACAACACCCCCTACCCAGTCCCTGACTCATATTTCAGAGCGGTAAACTCAGAGGTGGCAGCCCTCCTTTGGGACAGCAAACCAGCGAGAGTGGCAGCGACAAAAATGGTGAGAAGTTGGTATGACGGCGGGATCGCCCTCCCGGATATCAAGGCTTATTACTGGGCCTCACAGCTTGCGGTGATTAATCAGTGGCTCCACATGCCGGACTCGGACCCAGCTTACCACCTCGACAGAATGGCTTGGGGAAAGGGCGGTTTCAATAGAGCGCTGTATAACACTCAGAAAGACCGACACCTTATTGGCCCAGCGGCACACACCGTCCGCGTCTGGCACACTGTGAACAGACACCTGGGTTGGACCGGAAAACTCACGAAACACACACCCCTGTGGGACGCACGCAAACTGGGAACACTGGGAAATAATAAAGGATTCCATAAATGGGATCTAATCGGTATTTCCCAGCTTGGAGATCTCTGGCAGACTGGAAAAGTAGTCAGCTTCGCCCACTTGCAAGAGCATTACTCTATGGCTCCAGGCGAAAAATTCCGGTATCTCCAAATCAAACATGCAATTGAGGCAGCCCTTCCTGAAGCCACGATGCTCCCAGAAGCCTCCCCCCTAGAGGACCGACTACTTACCGATTATCTCTATAAAAAAACGACGTCATTGACATATAAAAAAATTATTAATAATCGACCAGACCCACTACTCCGACTCAGGGAACTCTGGCAGTCCGACGTTGGGGATATGGACGACCCAGACTGGCGTGAGGCACTAGCCTCACCTAAAGAGGTGGCAATCTCCTCTAGACTACGTCTGGTGCAGTTCAAAATACTACATAGAACCTACTACACACGGACGGTATTACACAAGATGGGGAGAGCCCATGACCCAAGCTGCCTGCGCCTCTGTGGGGATATGGGCACCTTCTACCACACCTTGTGGGACTGCCCTAAACTAGGGTCTTACTGGGAGGAAGTAGTAGGTACAATTGCAGAAGTCACTGGGAAACAGGTTCCTCTGGAACCCCAGTGCTGCCTTCTTAATGTATGGGGCCCGACAAACCTCACCCATGCAGAACGCCTGTGGGC
Organism: Calotriton arnoldi; assembly: GCA_963921515.1. Lineage (NCBI taxonomy): Eukaryota > Metazoa > Chordata > Amphibia > Caudata > Salamandridae > Calotriton > Calotriton arnoldi. The sequence continues at coordinate 372,698 of CAWUFW010001548.1, forward strand.
CACGACTGGCATGACGATAGCCAAGCGAAACATAGCGCAGAAGTGGGGAGCAGGAATAGTGCCAACAATAATACAGTGGGATAGAGACATGGATACCATCATGGTGGCGGAGAAAGCCGCGTTTATAAATCGGAAATGCCCTCGTAAGTGGGTTAAGGTGTGGGGAAAATGGAACACGCTCAGAGGGGACATTTGTGCCCCCCCAGAAGATGAGACAGATTCGGAGGAAGACGTGTAAGGTTGTGAAACTATATATGTAATAATGTAATATGGTATACCTAGATGACTGTAAGGAAAATACATTGTGATTGTACAATAATACTGCAAATCTGCACTGTTATGTTATAAACGTTGATGAATAATAAAAACATATTAAAAAAAAAAAAAGAAAGAAAGGGTTGCCAGAAAAGCACCACACATAGGGATCTTCAATATCAATGCCAAAACAGTTACCACCAATGTCATCAATGTATGTTTGAGTGCTACATTATCTCAGTTTGAAGACAGAGAAGAAAGAGTAGTGGCTTTTGCTTCTAGGTGTTTATTTGGATCCAAACGTAGTTACTCCACTATAGAAAAGAGGCTTTGGCTTGTTTCTGGGCCATAAAGCATTTTATTTTTTTCCTGTGGGGGTTACCATTCATTCTATGCACAGACCACAAGCCTTTGATTCCATTTTTTCCCCACAAAAGGTATGGAAAGAACAACATCCCAGGTTGTGAAATGGGTTCTGGGTCTATTAGTCTATAATGATGAAATAGAGTATGTACCTGGTAAGAAAAATTTAGCAGCTGACTGTCTATCCCGTTTACCATTTGATAAGGTAGAACAGGAATCAAAACTGGGGGGATTAAGTTGTTCTAAATATAAATATTCCCACCATTTAGAAGTAAGAATGGGGCAGGTGTATGGAACTAGACATGACAATTTCACAGGTAAAAAGGAAAATTGTGGAGGGATGCAAGGCCTTACCAGATGACCTTTAACCTTTCTGGAATGTGAGAAGTGTACTATCTATAAATGGCGATCTTGTAATGAAAGGAGACCAAGTTATTCCTCCTGAAGGGATTAGAGATCGTATTGCTGATATTGCCCACAAAGGTCACCTGCACAGGAATCTAACAAAAAAAAGTCAGTTCAGCATATCGGTTCCCTAAGATGAATTCCATGCTAGAAAACAAAGTCAAGGATTGTTTTGCTTGCAGTGTGAGTGACAAATCTAAGATTATATGCAATGTTCCTTTATCTCCCACAGAAGTACCATCAAATTCATGGGATAAACTGGGTCTTGACATCATTGGCCCAATACATTTAGAAGGAATAACTGAAAAATATATGTTTGTGCTAGTGGATTATCATTCCTGTTCGGTAACTACCTGTTGGCTAATGTTTGCACCAAATCACTAATACATTTTCTTACTGAAATGTTCGCTAGGGAAGGAATTCCAGGTTCATTGGTTACAGACAACAAAGTACAATTTGCATTGGAAGAAATGAAAGAATTCTTAAAAGATCTACCCATCCAACACATCAGAACTCCTTTAAATTGTCCCAGAGCGAATGGGTTAGTGGAACACATTAATTGGATGATAAAATAATCCATTCAAGTGGCTCATATGGCAGGAAAAAACATAGAAGGTAATCTAAAAGATATGCTATGATTGTACCACACATTGCCTAGCATGATATCAGGTATATCTCCTTTCCTTGCTTTAAATAGAAGAAAACCAGGATCGAAACCTTTGCCTAATTGGCTTAATAGGGGAGGGCCGGTGTGGGTTCACTGGAAGATCATGTCAGAAGAGAGAGAGACATCAAAAAGAATATAAACAGAGGTACGACAACAAATGTGGTGTGTTGGATAACAAATGAGAAGAGGGTTAATGGGTTTTGGTTAACAAACCTGTAATACTAAGAACAAGTTCAACAGATACTCCAAAACATTGAAAATCAAACAGGTAAAAACTAACATAGTCATTTTGGAAGATGGTCACTGCTGGAGTATGGATAGACAAGTAAAATGTCCCACTGTGTGCATTCCAAAAGATTCATAGTAGTTTCTTCCCTACCTTTTCCTTCAGGGTAAAGTGTATCTTATTTCAAAAATGTTAAGGAAAGGATTTGTGTTGTAACTTCTTTAGTCATTAAATAACTGTTGCATGTTCACATTGTAATAAATTGAAAATATTCAATGTATGTATTTATATCCCATTGGCATCTTCCCCCACCCCTATTATCATCTATGGTGTTCTCCAACTGTCTTGAATCTCAAGTTAGAATGCTGGTGAAGGGATTTAACTGTCTGGTATTGGGCACTGAGCAGAGCGTGGAGATATCTCTAATAAAGATCTACAATTAATACCTCTTGATTTATTCCTGTCTGTGATTTTAACATTGGTTTAAAAAAATAAATTCCCTATGCATTTTCCATAGACGTTTTTAAGAAACACCACCACAAATGCTGCAAGACAGAACTACGCCGAATTTGGCAGGAAGCGGAATCTTGGCCCAGAAAGCTTATTTTTTTGTGATTTTGACATAAATCCATTCAGTGGATTTAGAGACATAATAGATCAAAAAATATTTGTATATCTGGACTGTTGGATTTGAGGGTGACTAAAACCCAGATTTAAAAAATAGAGTGTTCTGATTGGTCCATTGGGATTTTTTTCCCCTAGGACTAATTCGCTCCCACATGAGACAAATTCCTGAGGGAGTGAGCTCTCTGATTGGCTGCCTGCAGCATGAAGTAAAATGTTGCAGGCAGCCATTACAGGACTCTGTAACTAGGCGTGGGAGGCCAACTCCGCACTCTGCTTGGTGCGTGGACAGTCAGTTGCTTCACAGGCAACTAGAAAAATATTCAATGCTCTAAAATTTAAAGAAGAACAACAGCGTGATTAACAGCAGTACAGTTAATAAGGGCAAAGTTTGAAGATGGTATATATAGGCAGTCTATCAGAAAGGGCTGAACAGATGGATCTTCAGATCAGGTTCTTCCTGAAGCAGAGCAGGCTGGAAATAAGTCTAAGACCCTCAAGCATACAGTTCTAGAGTATTATGTGAAAGGGGCTAGATGTATGCATGTAGGGTGACAGCTTCTTTTACTACTCTAGCCAGTGGTAATGGAATATGTGCCATAAACTGTGTCATTCGATGTACAACAGGTTGGCTTGCCGCGGCCAATCAACGTCAGAATGGGAGACCCAGAAAAAACCCTGACATATGCTATCTGTTTATGCCTTGGCTAAGACAAAACTGAAACAACACATAGCCGTCTGCTACCTTTGAAATTAACGTATCACTGCAAAGGCAGAAATAATGCTTTGCAATTGAAATTGGTTAAAACCTCTTGCTGTGCAATCAGTGAAAAATGTAATTTGCATAACATGGTAATTCGGATGATAAACCAATCCATGTTTGAAAAAAAAGTTGCAAACCTGGCCTATCTACTTATCTTGATGAACAGCAGATTGTCAGAACAGCAGAGAGTTGTTCCTTGTGATCTTTGGGTTGGCCAGGATTGCGAGACAGCATGGGCCTTCCTGCCACACACAGGATAGGGGATACACACTGTGGCAAACGGTGAGCCCAAGGTAAGGGGGATCAGGACCAAATAACAGACTAAAATAATAAAGCGAGAAAAACACAGGTACACATCTCCCTTCTGGAAAAGAGAGGTTAGGTTTACTAACTTAGTACTTGATGGGTTCTGCATGAATTATTTTCTCACAGATAGCAGAGGATCCTACCTGGGATTGGATACTTGGTTCTCATTTGACGATCCGGTGTTCCTTTCTAACTTTTTGTTCCCTGTGAAGGAGAAATGCACAGATCAAACGAGGGTTCCCAAAGCTAACCAAAACCCTCAGCCCACATTCTTTTTTGCACTGGAGAAGGTAGACATACCTGCACTATGCTTCCCTGTCGACTCCTAGGGCGGGTTGCCTTTTCTCTGTCAGGACCTGTGAAAAACCTATAAGGGTGGTTGAACCTTTGAATACTCAGGTTCAGTTAGGAACTGGACCTCTGATCAACTGAGGTTATCTCAAAATGCGGATACTTATGGAGGGTGTTATAACATCACACCCGATCTGAGTACTGCACATGAAAGTTCTAAGTTATACAGGTTTCTTATGGATAGATGGTCACACACTGAACAATTATACATGCTCACATATACTCAACTGTTTTGATATCTATGGCCAGAGTTCTGAAACCAATAAGCTTCTCGCACTCACAAGCCTTGCATCAAACACAAAACTAATTGTATAGTGAAACGTGCTCACAACACGTAAGGTTTGGTACACAGCACACTCAAATAAATGGGCGGGAATCTAGAGTTCTTTGTGGGCGGAGAAGGTCCAAGCGGAGGTCCGTACTTCCTCGGGTTCTCAACCATTGAGAACCCAATGGGCGTGGTATAAATAGTCTTGGCCTTCCAAAAGGGCCACCTTGACTTCTGAGGCTAGTTAGTCTCGAGGGTAGAAGAGGCTGATGACGGGGGGTCCGCCAAGGTGGGTGTTGACCTAGATGCCTGAGGATGGAAGTCTGTATGGAAAACCGTTACTTTCATAAGTGGCATGTACAACGCATCTTCATCTTTACTACGTTTTGCCTGATTTGTAGTGCCAAAAGGGATCCCTTTGAAAGGGGGAGATTCGAGGTGAGTCCTGCGATGCACAGTCCCTTCTTACAGGTGGCGACGCATATATGTTGTGTTGTGCGCTTGTGCATTCTGACACAGATAGGCACTTTTTTTTTTTGTTAGCCAGCAGCCATTACATGAGAACATATACATGATCAAACACAGACAACAAGAAATAAATAAATAAGTGAATAAAAGAAAAAGAGAAAAAGAACGCAGAAACGGGAGGGAAGAGCATACAATCATGAAAAAAGCACTTGAAGGAGAGCGAGCAACATAATAAAATTTAAATCCTCCCATAATTCTATACATCAAAACAAATTAACAACCCTATCGGGTAGAGCCAAATGGGGATTTAACAGTTCACAAATACATACTGGCTATCAGAAAAGCAAATAATAAAGAGATAGCACCTATGAAAGATATTCCGTAAGGACCCCCAAATTTCTTTACCTAATTTCTGTTTCTGTGGCCCTTTAAAGGCATATAAGCTAGTTTCTAATTTACATATCGCAAATAATTTCCCTCTCCACATTTCAAACGAGGGGGTTCTTTCTGTCGCCACACTGATGCTATGCAAAGTCTGGCCACAGCAACAGCTATATATACTAAATACCTATAAGTATATATTCCCTGCGTTAGCATGTCATCTTCTAAAACCCCCAGCAACATAACTAATGGCGTTATCACAATCTGCACCCCTGTGACTTCCATCAAAAAAGTCTGTATCATATTGGTTAGTTGTATCAGTTCAGGACATGTTGAAAACATGTGGACTATATCTGCCTGACCCATCCCACATCGGGTGCATTTATCCTCATTCATTCCCCCCAACGAGCAATTTTTGCTGGTGTGTAATACAAATTAAACATAGTTTTATACTGTTGTGTTCTGAGATTGGAGGAGATTAAGAGTTTATCAGCTAATCTAATTGATTGTGACAAAATATTTCCATCAAGAGAAAGTCTGATGTTCCATTTACCATTTTGTACCTCTACATCATCCTTCAATGTTTCAATAAGTGTTTGATATATATTTCCAATCTTTCCCAGGCCCTTCACAACTTCTAGTAACTTATTTTTCTGTGTTAACTGTGACACATCACCTCTTTTAATCAAATAGTCACGGATCTGCAGATATTTAAAAAATCTGCTTTAGGAAGATCGTATTCAAACATTAATGCAGCATATGTCTTAACACCCTTGTTGTCTACTAAGTCTCCTAACGTCTGTATTCCTAAATTCCTCCATCTATTTAAAATACCGGTTGAAAAAATTAGGGGGTAAAGTGGAGGCATCAGTTGGAGTATAATGATTAATCCTACCTATCTGTAAATATCGCCTAATCTGGAGCCAAGCCTTATGCGCAGCCTGGACCACCTTGAAGCGGGTTTTTTTATAGTAACTAGGCTCCAGAATCTTAAAAAGCTCCTCTCCGTTATAGGACCTAGTAGTAACTGATAAATATGAGGTATATCGTTTGTGCTGTCCTCATTAGCCCCCACTAATAAAATTCCCATATATTGTAGTAAGCATGCCCAATAGTAAAGCTGAAAATTGGGGACAGCCCAGCCCTCGCTCCCGTGGCAGGGTCATTAAGTTTCATAGCTCGGCGGGGTTTACCCTGCGCCCACAAAAACTGCCGCATATAGATTGTAGTTTCTGAATCTGTTTCCTGTAATTTCTAAAGGAACCGACCTGAAGAAATAAAGAATTTTTGGTAGGATATTCATTTTTAAGACGTTACATCTTCCCATCATTGATAAATGTAAACCCTCCATCCTATCTAATTCCGTTTTAATCTTCCGTAACATAGGGTCCCAATTAGATAGAACCATTGTGTCAAGACATGCATTCAGCCGAATCCCCAGATATATAGCCTCCTTCGTGACTCTTGAATCATTAAAATGTACTAAATCTGTACAAACAACCTGTGTTTTGGCTAAATTTAACTTAAAGCCTGAACTCCTCCCATATAATAGTGCTAGTTGTTCCGTCTCTATCAAAGTAGTACCCGGATCAGATGAAACTATCGCTATATCATCTGCGTATGCTAATATACTAACCCGCTCCTGCCTAAGACCTGATTGTGTATTTAACCTATGTTCTAATAGGTTTAGGAGCGGATTAATATAGAGCGCAAATAGCAGAGGAGAACAGGGGCATCCCTGCCGAGTACCCCTTGATATAGATATAGGATTCGATTCTAACCCCAGCGCACAAACCCGGGCACTAGGTGATCTATACATAGCTTTAACTGCCTGAATGAAACCCGTACCAAATCCTTGCCACCTCATTGTTGCCCATAAAAACTCCCAGGAGACACGGTCAAACGCTTTTTCCGTGTCTAGTAGTATCACTCCACACAGGTAGTTTACGAGTATTGGCAATGTCCAATAGCGTCGTGACCCTACTTATGTGGTTGACCGTGCCCCTCCCTGGGATAAATCCATGCTGGTGAACCGAGACTAGAGGCATAATCACTCTGGAAAGTCGTGATGCTAATATTTTCGCATAGATTTTTCCATCACAATTTAGGAGTGAAATTGGTCTGAAGGAGCCTGGTAATGTAGGTGGCTTATCTTTTTTAAGAAATATAATGATACTGGCAACATCCCATGATGCTGGTGCAGCACCCTTTTGTGCCTCCCGAAATACGGTTAACATATCAGACTGTATTTCAGGTAAGAAAAATTTATAAAATTCCAGAGGGAGCTTATCCGGGCCAGCTGCTTTCCTGAAGCTAAGGAGCCGACAGCTTCTACAAGCTCTTCCATCGATATAGGTTCCTCTAATGCTTTCTGATCCTCTTCATTCAGTATCCCCCTGTGAGGATCTTTGTAGAAGTCTCCTCTCCCCCTGAATATGACAGTCTTCAGAATACAGCCCCTCGTAGAAAACCCTAAAAACCTCTAGAATACCTTCCGGTGTTTCTACTATGTTCCCCCTTAAATCTTCAATTGCCGATATAGTGTTTTTAGCCTCCTTAGATCTGATCTTCTTTGCCAGGCATCTACCAGTTGCCTCACCAAACTCATAGCACTCTCTCCTAAAAAGATGGTATTTTTTTGCAATATCTTTGGCCCACTCCTCATTTATCCTAGCTTTGCAGCATGCTACTTCAGACTGTGCCTGTGTAGTATCCAAGCGCCCCTGAACCGCCTCTATCAACGCATATTCAGCATAGCGCAAGCTATCATATAGCGTCTGTTGATGCTGCCTAAGTTGCTTTTGTACATGTAGCCCAAAACTTAATATTTCACCCTCAGCCCTGCTTTCATAGCATCCCACACTATATGACATTTAGTAGAGTTTCGGTTTATGGACAAAAACTGAGTTAACCATTCTTGCATATGACAGATAAACTTTTCATTTAATAGTAACTTCCTATCGAAAGAAAATGCGCCTCGAGTACGTGTCAGGCCTTGCATTGTAAATCTCAACAAGAGAGGGTTATGGTCCGAGGTGATTCGGGGAAAAATCTGTATATGTGCGTCTACTAAGTGAGTTTTAGTAACAAAAAATAGTCTAGTCTAGCTAGCTTTTGGTGAGGGCAAGAATAGTATGTATACCCTGGGTCTGGATGTTTTAATCTGGGCCAGACATCGATTAAACCATGCTCATCAACGAGCTGCTGCAAAGCTCTGTATACCTTCGGTTTCCTGCCAAAGTATTTATCACCCCCGGCCCATAACGCACTTCCCCCATTTGAATATTAAAATCCCCCGTCAATACCAAAGGGGTAGCCCAGGTGGCCAGTTCTATATTCAAATATTCAATAACCGGAGTTTCATCATAATTCGAACCGTATACAGAGCATATTGTACATTTCTCATTGAGAGCTAAACATTCAATCACCGCCCAACGGCCGTATTTGTCTGCTAAGCTTCTTGTTACTTTTAATAAAATTATTTTGGCAAGAATAGCAACACCTCTATTAATAGTACCTTGTGAAGTACAGACCAAAAGCTCAAATCCTAATTCCCTTAATACATTGCGTTTACTCCATGGAACATGTGTCTCTTGAAGACAAACCACATCAGGGGACATGTTCTTAATTTCTCAAGCCACTCTTTGCCGTTTGCCCCTTTCATTAAGACCACGCACATTAAATGTACATATATTTAATGATGCCATTTTTTTTAACCCTGGATCGATACAGCAAATAGCGTTCCCCTTCCTTTTTTTTTCCCTTCCTCCTCTCTCTCCCTTTTCCTCTGCTCCCCCCTAGCTCCTGTTCCTTCAATTTCAAAATTTCTGCAATAGCTACTGACTCATTTTTTTAGTTTTACCCCTGCAACCCCCACCACCCTTGGTAGCCCCCCACATCACACCAGCAACCACCCCCCACCTCCCCACTATCGCCTTCTCTACCACTGAAGGCCCCCCTGTTACCCTCCCTGCCATAGAGGCTGGTAGACCCAACGGTCTACAGTGATGGAGAGCCTCGTAGAACACCGAACCTCCCTGTACCCCCGACTGTGCAATACACCCTACCTTATATTTATAAACCAGCAAATGCAAAAAAGAACACCAATTAGTTGTAGGGATCTACCCTTAACAAAAAAACTAACCTAAAGACTGCGATTCAGCATGAGAGCACAGAGTTATTTGAGTTCATTAACCGAAAATTTCAATACTTCCTAGGCCTTGATTTCATGTAGATATTCTTTTGCTTTCAACTCAGAAGTAAAGAATCTTATTTTATCTTTATATATTATTTTCAATTTGGCAGGACTTAAGAGAAATGCTTGTGCGCCCTTATCCTTAAATGGATTGATTAGCTGTCGTAGCTGCCATCTTTTTTCCACTGTAGCCGGGCAAAAATCGGGACGAACAAAAACTCTACGCCTGCCGCTTTTCTCTGTCTATCAGGCCTGGCCAGATCATACAGGGCCTCCCTAGATAAGAAATTAGATAGACATATCAATATAGCTCTAGGCCTCATATTAGCTTGAGTTGATCCTGCTTGATAGCTTGACACGAAAAGGAAAGCGGTGGGCCCGCTGGATCTCTGTATCCCATGTCCAGTTAGTTAATTCTGGAAAGGCTTCAGTGAAGAGTTTCACCACAAATTTCCGGGGGTCCGTACCTTCAATTCCTTCTGGCACACCAAGAATTCTCAAGTTATTACGCCGGAGGCGATTTTCCATATCCTCAAGCTTCCAGGATATATCATTCCTATGTGACCCTAACGTTTCAGTAGTTGTTTTCTGCGCAGTCATTTCATCTTCAAGCGTAGAAATTCGATTTTCTGCCTCTGTAATCCTTTCCGCGATCTCTGAGCAGGATTTGGCCATTCGCCGAATTGAATTCTGTAGTTTCCTACAGGCACCTTGAGTTTTTTGACTTTCTGCCCGGCTTTCGTCTCTATGTGCCATCATAGTTTCGTATATCACTGCCAATGAAATACTGCCGGATCCCTCTTGTTTCTGACTCCCCCCATCAACTCCATTCCCATAATTACCGGAGTTACCCAGCTTCTCAGCATGAGATGAGGCCGAAACCATGGATAAAGCAGAGGGGGCGATTTTTTTACGTACTGTCCCGGAGCTTCCCATCATATTGTTGCTTCCAGGAGTTTCCATTACTTGGTAAACACTACTAACTTCACTCCACCGCCTGCAAGCTAAGCTAGGAGGGCCTTCAGAAAGATGTAGTGATTCATCGCCTGATGAATTAGTCTGATCGGAGAGTGAGAAAAAAGGTCCCTCTATATCTGTATCTGTCGGATATATATCATCACTTAAACCCTCATTAGACCCTTCTATATCCTCTGCTGATACTGGTTTATCTGCTTCCGAAATTAAAGCCACACTTTCTGGCCTTGAACCAACAGCAGCCGGGTCTACAAGCGCCGCATTTAAGCATGTCTCTGTCATATGCATAGAAGCCTGCCTTTCCAATGTAGGGCTGTGCTGAGAATCTAGATCCCTCCTATGCTCCATGGTCTCCATATCAAGTCCCGATACCCCTGTATTTCCTGAGCTCACCTCCACTGAATTCTCCGCATAAACTGCTTCTTCTGTGGTGGCTTTACCATTGATCATCTTCCTCCCCCTTCTGGCTGCCAAAAATATTGCAGGAGTAACTCTCTTCCCACTGCCCGTCTTGCTTCCAGGCTGTAACTGTTATTACTGCTTCCATGGGCAGTGTCAGCCGCTCCACATCGTTGTTTGTCTTGGGCCATTTCCGGGGGTCTGCTCTGCGCAGTAGTGCCTCATGCGCCGCGCGTCTTTCCTCCTCTGAGGTTCTTCGGCGGCATCCTGAGCAGCGCAGGGGTCCGATCCGGTCCCACAGCCACACGCGCCGAGCACCAACACAGATGCAGACATGGAAATCGAGGGAATCGACAGCCCGCCGTGCAACACCGCAGCGCCGACAGGTACCAGGGCATTCCTAGTCAAAAGCTTCGTATTTATCCGGTTTAACGTTCCGGTCCGCAGTCTCCCATCGGAGTGAGCAGGGAGGTTAGATTACGAGAACTCACTCGGCTGCGAGGTCAGCCGCCATCTTGCCTCCCTCCCACAGTGCACCCACAGATAGGCACTTCTTCTGCAATTTACCCCAGTTGACGTTACAATGACATTGCTATGTTACACTGCTAATCATATCTGAATGTTCAAAGATAGGCCAACGAAACCTTACACATGTTTATAGTCTCCAGTGAGACAGTGCCATATTTGGAGAATTTGGATCTTATTAAAGTGGAACATTTTGTATGAGATGTGTTCAGGAAACATCACATTTCTTTAGAGCCTCAATTAGGATATCTGCCAAATCTGGAGAATTCTGGATCTTTTACTAATGTGGAAAAAATTGCTTTCATGTTCAAATATAGACAACACCAATTGCTACAAAAACACACAATGGATATTTGCAAAAATAAATGTAAACATGATATTGCATCGTACATTTCAGCAACGCTTTGAAGCATCAATTACTAACAAATATTGTATTGTATTGAACTGTACAGTCTCTTCACTATGTGGAACTGCACCTCAACGTCCGGTCACTGTGGGCTTCAAAATAATAATGCTGATGTAGCACATGATGTGCTCATTCTTGCCGGTCCTCCGTAGCGACCTGTTGTTCTTCATCCATGTCTTGAGAGTTTGATAGGCTTACCCTAGCCTTGATGCATCCTTTTGGTCACAGCCACATCTTCAAGTCTTCTTGAATTCCAGATGGTAATTGTTGGTTCTTATCTTTGCCGGAAGAAAATTCCAGAGCTTATCAGGTGGTATTGAAATGACATTCTGTCCATTCGCTACTTCTAGAAGGTCAAGATAATCATTTGTGCTTCCAATGTAGATTGAAGTGTTCTGTTCTGTGAATATCCTGTGAGATTTACTTGAAGGAAAACTCTACTATTGCAGTTGATGACTATTTGTGTTATGCAGAATATCTTGAAGGTTGAGCGTCTAGTGATAGGAAGCCAGTCATGAACGTCTGTGGCTGGTGAAATGTGGTCTTGTAGATGTACAGTAAAAGCTGCCTCACCACAGAATTTTGAACTCTTTGTAGCCTTTACAGTAACAGAAGTGAAACCCCATGTAGAATCTGTATGCATTATCAAGTTGTGACAGACAAGGGATGTGGTCATTGAAGCTTATCTGGACATCCTAGAAGAATGAAAATCTGTTAGCATCTACATGTGCAAAAGGCACTTTTTGTAATGTAGTTTACTTGTGGACCCAGAGAAGGGCTGTAATCCATGATTACACCTAGGTTTCTTACTTCTGTTGATTTTTCCAGTGGTATTCCAAGTTCTTGAGGCCAAACTATCAGTAGACAGTAGTTCCTCCATTCTCCACATGTGAAGATCTCTGTTTTGGCTGTCTTAAGTGTGAAGTGATAAGTTAGCATCCATTAATCAATGGCTTAGAGACAGGGATCTTGTCTTGAGTATCAAGGTCTTGTCGATTTCCCAGCTCGAGGATGATCTGTGTGTCATCTGCATAGTTGTTGCATGTCAGGTTAAAATATTTCATCAGGTCTTACAGAGGGTTTAGGTAGACTTAGTAGGAATGGAACAACAATTGGTCCTTAAAGTGCGCCTGCCTTGATGTTGAATATTGGGTGACATAAACTAAGGCTACATATCAATCTCTATAAAATAAATGACCCCATTTTCAAACTCACAAATTAAGTTGAATCAGGTTCTATCACTTGCAGTTCACCTGCATCCCACTATGAGCCCTGTTCCTTAAATTTTACAAATTATCAAACATTATAGATGTACCCATAGTTCAAAGATCTTCAAAAATTATTTGCAAATTTCTCCAAAAATCTTGTCTTCTAATAATCACTGCAGGTGCATAATTTTTCAACTGATTCAGCATATTTCTCAATGCATCTCTGGCACATCCATTCTGCTCTTCAGCTTCCGATCATGGTAACAAAATTGCAATTTATCAGGTAATTTATCCGGTAACAAATTGCAATATCTTCATGATACTTTCAACCTATGCATTTTATTCAGAGGAGAGGTGCACGCAGCCTGGTCCTTTAAATGTTGAGGCGATCCCATCCCCTGGAGAAATCCCCCAAGTGGTCCTTCCGGGGCTGCTGCATGGATGGGTCCTCCTGCTGTGGGCTGCGCATGCCTCCTCTAGACCCCCAATAACCTTGATGTGCTGGACCATCACTCCACGGTTTCCACTCCTCGCTCTGCCTCAGGATCTTTCAGCACACCGAGAGCGTGCTGATGGACTTGCAGGCCCATGTCACGACAGGAAGCAGGGGTGTAATCCCAGGCACCCAGATTCCTTGATGCCACTCTGTGAAGGCAGCGCGCGCACTCCCAGTCTGAGTGGGAAGAACCACTGTGGCGCGAAGGGGTGGGAGGCTGCTTACCTGTACCATATGCAGAGCCAGGTTACACTTCCCCTCACTGAACAGAGGAAGCCCTGACATCTTCCAATCGTGGATGGTGAAGGAGCGTGGAGCCCCTTACTCCGCTTTTGTTTGTTTGCTAGGCAAGTAGGCAATCCCTACTTGACACTGGCAGCCCCCTATTCATACCTAGTCTATTGCCACGGGAACAGGATGTAAAACAGGGGTGTCACCGGAGGCTGGCACCGGGTAAACTCTGGGGGTGACTGGGGGTGAGTGTCTGAAAGTTTCAGCGCTCCGTCCATCATCTCCTTGTGTTTGCCGGGTAAACTCTGCCATGTGGCAGAGTCAGAGTTTTTTGCCTGTACATAAAGGCCACATATACGAGAGGTAGACATAGGTGACTCATGGGTAGTGGCAAGTCTAGTGCAGGATTGCCTCATTAGGATCCTCTAATCCTGTTCTGAAGAATGCCAATGGCTCGCTTGAGCTACAAGGCAGAAACATGTCGATAGTATAAATGGTGATGGGGTACTAATTCCCCCTTTCCCCACGACTGGTTTAATACCTAGGGGTCGATTATGATGCCGTTCGGAAAGGCTCCGAATCGGATTCGGGTTTGCCAAACCAGATTCGGAAGCCTTGTTTCCGACCGATTCGGAAACCTTTCCGAATGACCAATTACGATGTTCGGACTTTCTGAATTGGTTCCGAATCCAAACCGGACGGCATTCGGAAAGTCCGAGTCATTCGGAGCCAAGACGTGTGTCTATGGGCTGCATTTCCAAACGACTCGGAAGCTTTCCAACCGAGCGATTACGATGGCAGATTCAAACAGGCCTTCCGAATCAGTTGTTCCGACTCAGATCGGCAGTCAGAATCTGACTTTGGGGGCCTGTAGGAGGCCCCCCTTCACCCGGGGCCTTCCGAATCGGTCCCGAGGGGGTACCCAAGGGACCCTCCTTTCCAACCATGCACAGTGTGGCAGGCACCAAGGGGTGCCTGCCACAGGGTGCGCGATTTTCCCCAGCCACCCGTTTCTTCAATGGGAGCCTGTGTATTCGGTCGGAACACAGGTTCCCATTGAAGTCAATGGGAGTCCGACCGAATCGTATCCGTAAGCATCTGGATGCATTGTAATCGCTCTGTCGGACTCCCCGGATCTGAGTCGGTTGGAAAGCATTCCGAGACTGATTCGCTCAGACTGGTTTCCAAACTGCATCGTAATTGACCCCCAAGTGTCATATCTAATGATTAAAATAGTTTCTAAGACGCCACATTGGTTTTTAACACATTATAATCACACGTCCACTCTTAGGTAGAAGTGCCTCCCTGACTTCAGGTGAAGACCCGCTCTCCATCAAACCGGGTTTTTAAAGAGCGTGGGTTGTCCTATGATTAAGCATGACACCTGGTGGTGTGTGAGGACAACCCATCACATTTTTGTGTATGTTCAATAACTCATATTGAGTAGGACTGTGAGGGATGTATAACGAAAAGATTTAAAAAATTTAGAAAACTTTCTCAGGTTACTCTGCATGCATATATTATGTTGGGAGGCCAGCTCACCCTTGAGACCCCATAGCCTCTAGTTCCCTACCCTGGATACACTCCAGGGATGTGTGCTTGCCCCTACAACACTTGCACATCACAAAGTCTCTGCCTGAGCACACTCACACAGGGTTTGACATTAGTCATTTGTGACTCTAAACAAGCTGGGGCCAGGGCAGGGAGGCAGGAAATTCCAAACACCTCTGTGGGTGGAAACCTCCAGAATCTTCTCCTTCTTCTAAGTTGACATCAGGTATAAATATTTGACCCCTAGACCTAACTCTTCAGATCACTTCTGGACCTGGGAACTCCGCAAGTAGAACTGCCGAGCTGTGTGAACACTGCCCTGCTGCCCAAGATTGCTTTGCTGACTAAGGACTGCTTTCTACCCAAGCCCTGCTTTGCTGCACAAGTACTCTTCTGCTGCTGCTCCTGATCTGTTGACTTCAGCCTGCCTGTATGACCCAGGTCTCCAAGAAGAATCTCCAACAGTCAGTCAGCTGACCTCTTGTTCTCAAGCCACAGGGACACCACATTCTTCGAAGAATGATGCATCTCCATCGGAACTGCCACCGCGTGACCCATCCCTATCGCAGAGCCTCACACCAGACCTCACACCAGAGCTGCTGCCCATCGGAACCGCCACTGTGCAACACATCCTCTACGCCGGATTTCACACTGCCGCTGCAGCACGTCAGAACCACTGCTGCATGAGGCATCATTGATGCAGAGCCTTGTATTGTAGCCACCGTTCATCTGAAACACAGCTGTGCAATGCATCTTTAAACGTAGAACCTTGCATTGCAGTCTCTGCTGTCAGAACTGCTGATATGTGACATATTCCCAACACAAGGCCTCACATCGTACTCGCAGCTGCTCAGTGCATCCCAGTTACAGGGCTCCACTACGCCGCCACAGATCTTCGGACCCACAACTGCGCGACGCATCCTCAACGAGGGACCTCACAACACTCAGCAACCAGAACTTAAGGTACTCTTGGTCAGTGGGCCTAACTGGGTCCCTGTATCTGCCCCATGATCCATCACGGTCGGCCTGAACTTATGGCTTTGTCCCGGTACGGTGCAACCAGATAACCACAGTTGGTGCTTTATGCTTTTACTTAAATCTTTCAAACTGCCTATTTCCATTTCTACTAAGTGGATTTTTGTCATTTTTTTTAAGTTTGAAAAGGAATTTTATTGAAGTAATATGAGATATTACAATAGATATAGAAATAAAGAATACAATGTTAATCGTATAATTTGTTAAGTAATTTGAAAAAGAGGGGAAAAAGGGAGGAAGAAGGGAGAAAAGAGGGAAGGGAAGGGAAATGATACTTATAAAATAATACTCTTAGCATAACCACTTATGCAAAATAGTAATAATTACAAAAGATTCATAGTTAAAAAGGCATAAAAGTTAAACAAGAAAGAATAAATAACAGTAAAAACAATTCATGGAGGTTTAGGAACTTCTTCAATGCTAGGGTTGTGGGTTTGTGTTACATTTGCGGACATATCTAGAAAATGAGTAATAGGTGACCATAAATATTCTCGTTTTACAGCAAGGGATATGGGATGGACATATGCTCTATCTAACCTGTGATTGTAACAGACCCCATAGCTTGATAAGAGATGTTAGTGGTGTTTTTCCATGCCCTAGTAATTTGTTGAAAAGCCACCGCAAGAAGGAGATCAACAATATGGAAAGTATTTGGATAGGACTCCCATGCCGAAGATACACTACCTAAAAATAGGTTAACAAAAGTGAAGGGTATCTGTGTATGAAAAATATTGTTAATTTGATTCCAGACCCGCAACCAAAATATTATGAACAAGAGGGCAAGTGAATAACATATGATGTAAATCATCAGGGGATTTGTTACAGGACCAACAAGATGGAGAGAGAGTAGAGTTCATTTTATGCAAAGACATAGGAGTTAGTAATAATCTATTATAAATATAAAATAATGTTTGGGTAGTGTTAGCAGCCCTAAAAGATTTCCTAATCTTAGTCCAAATCTTGTTCCAAGTAGGAACAGTTAGGGACAGTTTGAGATCCGCCTCCCATAACATTTCTGCTTCAGTTTTATCGCGAATAATTGGAGAAGAGGAGAGATGTTTATAGACTTGGGATGCAGATGGAGAAAGAGACAAGAGCAGAAGAATGATGGGAGGAGAACAGGAGGAAGGAGAATTGGATGATAAATTATTGTATGTTGATTGGAGCAGCGTAATTAGAGATGTGTACTTAGATAAATAGGAACTAGGCAGGGAAAAACGTACTTGAGCGACTGAAAAAGAAGTACAGGTGTCATTCTGAAAAAGTTGATGAACCCAATGAAGTCCTCTAACGTGCCACTCTTTCCAAAAGATGACTCTACGATTAACTTTAAGAAATTGATTATACCATAAAGAGGATTGCATGAAACGATCTCTAGGAGAAAGGTGATCAATAAATAAGGGTTGAAGAATTTTGCAACAGTTGTTGAAAATAGGAAGGGAAAGAGATGAAGGACGATGAGAAAAAGATAAAAATTCTCGGAAAGAGAAAGGATGAAGAAATTGCTTCTCAATAACAGTCCACAATGGTAATATCAAATCTTCGTTGACTTCTTGAAGTA
Source organism: Calotriton arnoldi (assembly GCA_963921515.1). NCBI lineage: Eukaryota > Metazoa > Chordata > Amphibia > Caudata > Salamandridae > Calotriton > Calotriton arnoldi. The sequence continues at coordinate 390,357 of CAWUFW010001548.1, forward strand.
AAAGAGAAGTTTGTTTAAGAGAGAAAGCGGTATGATATGTTTGAAAAGCTGGAAAGTTGACACCTCCTAATTGTTTTGGTCTCTTAAGTTTAAGTAAAGACATACGAGGTTTATTATTATTCCACAGAAATTTTGGTAATATAGAATAAATTGTTTTAAAATGTGAATTAGGGATGTTTATGGGAAGATTGGAAATATAAAAGAGTATTATAGGGACTAACATCATCTTTATTGTGTCAAGACGACCCCACCAGGATAAAAATAAAGGATTCCATTTGGACGTAGCATTTTTTAATAGAGTCTGCAACTCCTTTAAGTTGATTGTAACGGTTTCTTTAATGGAAGGTTTAAACCATAGACCTAAATATTTTATTTTATCTGGGTTCCAACGAAAACCAGAAGAAAGGAAATCTGCGGAGAAACATAATGTATTTAATGAGAGGATTTCACATTTGTTGGAATTAAGTTTGTAGCCAGAAACGGTGGCAAAGGACTGAACCTCCGATAGGAAGGCTGGTAAAGAAGATTGGGGTTGTGATAAAAAGAGCAAAATATCATCAGCGTAAACAGAAAGTTTTAATTGATTAGAGCCATAATTAAAACCACGAATGTTTGAATTTGAGCGGATCTTGATTAAAAAGGGTTCAAGAGCTAATATAAAAAGAAGAGGAGAGAGAGGAGAACCCTGTCTTACCCCCCGATATAAAGGAAAAGAAGAAGAAACAAGACCGTTAGCCAATATAGAAGAAACAGGAGAAGAATAAAGCAAAGAAACATAATTTATGAATTTATGACCAAAACCAAACCAGGACAGAGTGGAAAAGATAAAGGGCCAACCAACTCTGTCATAAGCTTTTTCAGCATCTAGAGATATGGCTGCTAAAGACTCCGTACATAATTTGGCTTTAGTGAGAACATTAAAAAAGAGTCTAGTATTATCGGAAAGATGTCTTCCCTTAATAAAACCACATTGCTCTCTTCCGATGAGTTGAGGTAAAACTTCCTCTAGACGAAAAGCCTAAATTTTTGCAAAGATTTTATAATCCAAATTATTTAGAGAAATGGGTCTATAGTTTTTGCAAAGACTATGATCTTTACCTTCCTTAGGAAGAAGGAAAATCAGAGCTTCTTGAAAAGAGCCAGTAGACCCTTTGGAGGAATTAAAGAAGTGAAATAAAAGATGTAGTTTTGGGATAAGAAGACGGGAAAAATGAGAATAAAATTCAATTGTAAAACCATCAGGTCCTGGGGCTTTACCTCGTTTAATGGCTCGAATAGCAGAAAGAATGTCTGATTCCCGGATATCTTCAGCTAACACCGAGAAATTCAAATCAGGAGAAGAAGGAGGCGTAATAGTGGATAAATATTGCAGTATAAGGTCCTGGGATATCAGGTTTTCAGGGGTGAAAGGGTTTGGAAGAATTGGTTAAATTCTGACAAAATTTCTTCATTCTTGTAAACTAAAAGATTATTAGAGGACAGAATAGAGCTAATGTTGGTGCGCTCTTTTTTAACCTTAAGATAGTTGGCTAAAGGTTTTCCCGCTTTGTTTTGACCCCCATAATATTTAGCTGAAGATTTAAGCAAAAATGAGTTAGCGTTGTCTGTTGACAATTTGTTGAATTCAAATTTGGTTTTGATTAATTGATCTAAGCACGATTTAGAATCAGTCTGGAAAAAAGAGTGTTCTAATTGCTTGATACGTGTCGTAAGTGATTGTAGAATCTGTAAAGAGGATTTCCGTCTCTGGACGCCGCTTTAAAGGCATCCCCGACAATCTGTGGAGACATATCAGGAGTTTCATTTTCACGAAAAAAGGTGGTGATAAAAGATTCAAACTTTTGGGTAAAAGTGGAGTCCAGTAAAAGAGAGTTATTGAATCTCCATCTACGAGTATCATGGTTAGGGGGAAAAAGGTCGAGATCTAAAGAGACGGGGCATGATCGGAAATCAATATTGAACCAATATCGGAAGGAGTAATATGTTGTGCAAGTGCTTTTGAGGTGAATAGGTAGTCTAAACGAGATTGAGAAGAGTGCACTGGAGAAAAGAAAGAATACTCTCGAAGTGTAGGATTACATAACCGTCAGGCATCTACTAGAGATCTTTGTTGAATAGTGGATGTGAATTGAGAGTCCATAGGAGAAGAGGAGAATCTAGAATGAGAGTTGCGGTCAAGAATAGGGTCCATAACCAGATTACAATCCCCACCAACCAACACATAATCATCATGGAAAGACATCAATTTAGATAGAATTGTAGGCCAAAAAGTAACATCTGTGGCAGTAGGTGCATATAAATTAAGAAAAGTCAAAGGAATATTATTTAATAACAATGAAAGAGAAACCCATCTACCCGCATCATCAGAATCTTGCGAAAGAATTTTCAAATCAAGACGTTTATAAGATAATGAAAGAGAAAGAAAAGAAATGTTATAAATAAAGAAAACATAACATACAATTCAGAAATATGAGAAACCATTGCTAGAAATGTAAGTGAGATGAAGATGAAGAAGTCGTTAAAAAAGATTGAAAGAACTAAGCAGATAAAGGGAGGAAAACTATATAGGAAGAAATGAATAGTTATAAAAATCAAGAGAGTAAGAGGGGATAACATAAGTTGAATGAAGGCAGATAGCATAGGAAAGAAAGAGGAGCTTACAAATGAGAAAGCGAGACAACTTGGGAAAAGGGAGTGGAGAAGGAAAAAGACAACAAATAAAAAACATATATTATAGAATCCATCAATATAATGACTAACTACAGAAAACATAAACAAAATGAGGGTGGTGAAGCCACACAGGGAAAATGGCACAACCAACCGGGCAACTCGGGGCGAACCGGGGAGGGAGAACATCATCGAAACGGACCAGGGATAACAGAGAATATGAAAACAGGAAGATGCTGCACCTAATAAAGAGAAAAACACAGGTGAGTACAACATGGATGCAACGTATGGGAAAACAAGAAACTTCAGTAAACAAGTACATCACAACATTATTGTAAACAACAGAACAAATCAATTGAAGGACAACATGATACCAGACATTAGCTATACCGCACCTAATACAGAGAGAAAGCAATAGGTGAATACAACATAGAGGAAACCAAAAAACCGAACTAGATGAGATACAACACAACAATGTCAAAACAACAGAGCATACAACACTAATGCCATCACAAGATTAAACACTAGCTTGTCGAGATAAATCCAAGTCATCTTCTCCACACTGTTTCAAGAACCGTTGTAGTAACGCAGGATCTTCGTAATTCGTGGTTCTATTCTTATATGTCACTTTAAAAAGACACGGATGAAATAGACCAAATCTGGCATTAAGAGTGCGAAGTGCTGGTCTCATTTCTAGGAATTTCTTTCTTCGATCCGCTGTGTCCTTGGCATAATCTTGAGCAAAGAAGAGATTGGAACCTTGCCATGAAATGCGACCTTTGAGCTTAGCTGCCTGCAGGACTCTTAGTAAATCTGTATACTCCAAGAAGTATATGATCACTCCTCTAGGTCTGATTGAAGAAGCTGCCATGGTTGGAATACGACCTAAGCGATGTGCTCTTTGAATGTTTAAGACAGGAGAACCAGGCAGACCAAGCACCTGAGGAAGAAAGGTTTTGAAGAATGAAATGGCGTCTGAGCCTTCCAAGCCTTCAGCCAAACCATAAATGCGTAAGTTGTTACGCCTATTACGGTTCTCCAAATTTTCCACGTGTTTTTTAAGTAGTAAGATCTCTGCTTTGATTGAAGGGATTTGGTTCGCCACAACCTGAACAGATTCTACTTGTTGTTCAATCTGTATAACCTTGTTCTCCATAGTAGACCACTTGTCATCTAACACTTGAAGTCTTTTATTTGTTTCCTCCATGCAGGGCCGAAGAGCTCGGATCTCTTCAAGAAGGATATCCATAGTAATAGGAGGAGGGGATGTAGTAGGAGAAGGAGGATCCTTTTTAATATGTTTTCCAGAAGTCGATATAGATAAAATGGTCGATTTAGGAGTTAATTTGTAGGTGAAAGAGAAATGTTAGGTGGTGTCAGCAAAATATCCTTATTGGAAAGAGAAGAGTTACTCTCAGCGTTCTCCATATTCGTTGAAAGAACAGAATAGGGGTTGTGATCAGCCAAAGATGAGAGTGGTACAAAGGAGCCAGTAACACGACGAGTAGACTTTGTTCTCCCCATAAAATGATTAGCGGAATTTAAGGATGCTGAAAGTATCAGGACAGCGTGAAGATATGAGGTAAAAGCATAGATTCAATGTAGGGGGATAGAAGTGATGTGTTAGAGCCGCCAAAAGAAGAAATTCTTTGAATGAAACTACAACAAACAGCTCCTGGAGAGTGGGAAGTCCAAAACCAGTAAATTAGAGAATAGTTATAAGCCACACCGGGAGCAGTTCATTCATAGTCCACTCCTGCTTGACATAACATGTGTTGAGTGTCCCAAAAAATTAATGTGAGGCTCAGTACACCACCTACAGCACCTGGAACCGCTTAAAAACACCAACATTAGGCTGAACTATTCACCAAGCGACATCAGTGGCAAATAGACCAACAAAGAGTCATTCAGACCAGCTCTGCATGTATTTGAAAATGCTGTAAACCAAATAGAATTCACCAATATTGTGCTGTAAAATTTTCCTAATGTTTTATCTTTCATTGAATAAAAAAAATGCTTTCCTCTGTTTTCCCCTTTAACAAATAAGCATTAAGGCTTGTTCGAGCGTTCAGAACATTGTGAAACGCTCCCGTATCTGAACGTTATGAAACGCGGTTCGCCGCGTTAGAAAAAACAAAATGGCGGGCGCGTTCCCGTGAGGGAAACACTCCGGCCACCAAGGAAGGGGAGAGACGCTCACCCGAGCCACGAAAATGACAGAAAGGACATCCAGGGTCCTTCATCTGCCGGAAACATCTATTGATATGCGGCAAGGCGATGTGGGTCCGCACGAGAAATCGGCCCTCCGTTCGAGCCGCCGCGGAGCTCCCTCAGCAGGCGGCCATCCTCTATTGGCATCAAGCCACGCCCCTCGATTTTTGTCATTTTGGCCTCAAATAATTTATTACATTTTAATTTATTTTTCTAAATTGGTGTGGAATTTTTCTTGTGTTGAGTTTTTACTTTATTACTGTTTGAAGTGCTGTATTTATCCTTTACACATTGCCTCTAAGTTAAGCCTGACTGCTTTTGTGCCAAGCTACCAGAGGGTTAAGCCCAGGTTAATTTGGGGTTTACTTGTGCCTCACCCTAACAGAAATTTTGGTTGCTACTTGAGTGGGTTTCATCCCCCTCAACCAATAATCCAGTTTCCAACAAGGATAATATGAAGTTACATGAGTCTCCTCTTCTGAGATAACACAAATGACTCAGCTTCATTTAGACCCCAGCGGACAGCTCGCCAGTATTTCAGATCAGCTGAAGCTATGGCTTTGCTCTTATAGTGGTGGACAGTCCACCAAATGTATAGAGCTCCATCAGGTAGGTGCTGGATCTCTGTGCTTTCACTGGAGTCACTGGTTTGATTACATGCATGTGCATTGGTTCAAAGCAAAGTGGCACCAAGGGAGTAGACAGGGAAATTAAATTCCTCCCACTTTGAACTATATGGCTGCCACTGAGTATGTGTGTTAACTATGCCATCCCGACCCTATAAATGAAGGCCTGTAGGCATTTTTCCTGTTCCCCTAAGGAAAGCTTCCTTCTTCCTTCACTTTTCTCCTTTCTAATGTATTTTCTACTTTCATTTGTTCCTTCCAACTTTCTTTGTCTACAGCTTTCTCTTTTCCTTCCAACTTTCTTTCCTTGCTTGCATTCTTTCCTCCCTTCTTTTGTGCTCTCACTCCATTTGTCTCTCTCTTACATTTTGTTCACTGTAACCATGCAGGGGTGTAGCTTCAGGGGGTGTTTCGGGTGTGAGACCCCCAAATAAATGTATTCTTGGCTTGATAGTTGGGCCAGGGGGCCCTTAGTCAGGTCCACTATGTCTGTGTTGGATTTTTCTGGTAATTCTCAAAACCCAGAGGTTTTAACTTGTTTATTTTTGGGTCGGGAACCTAAATATATATTCAATAGTTTACCAACAAAGTAGTAATTCTGCACTCATAGAAGTAATCCTTGAATGAATGATCATTGCTACTTTTTGGGGTTCACAAACATTGGCAGTAGTAGGCTTGGAAAGCTGTGCCGTTTTCTGGTTTCCAGTCCCACTACTAGCAATCAAACACCCAAACATTGATGGTATGAATGTTTGCAAATAGTCTATACACTGGTAGTCTCTTAAGATAACATTCCAACTCATTGTTTTTCCCCCACTGTGTCCACTGTTCTACACTAGAGAGGGGCCCACCTAATGTAAATTAGTAGGGAGCCTGTTCCTTATGGGAACAGTCCACCTCGAACCACAGTCATCTCATCCATTCGCCCTATGGGCCACCACTTTTTTAGTATGCCAGGGAGAAATTTATGTTGCTCCTGCATAGTTTGTATAGTTTCAGGAATGTTGTGTTTCCCTTATGTTAAACTTCCAAAATAACAACATTACACCACATTGCATAATTGCACACCATTCGTAGAAATAATGTACAATAAATGAGACATTTGCAGTAAGAATTTACAGTGAACGCACCAGTCACAGTAAAACTGTACTGTGAATGAACGAGACCAAAAGAACAAGAGAAGCAGTTCTTCACAGTGCTTTTGTTTTTTCCTGTGCCAAAAATTCGCATGCCAACACATTTTGCACAAAAATATAGCGCTTAATGAGGGATTTGCATGTTATGTAATTGTGCTTAATTGTTCCAGCAAATTTTGTTAATTTCGCACACCACTAATTTTTAGTTGGCAAATTTGAGATTCACCCCCACACCGAATATCACTGACTAAGCTACACCCTCCTAACCATGTTTGGCTTATGTGCCCTTACTCCCCACCAGACTGTGTCATTGTGTCTTTGTTCTTGCACTGTGATTTATTAGCTTCTGCTTCTGACTTGTGATCTAGAAGTCACTTTTCAAAGTAAAGAAGAGCCAATGAAGAAACAATGTAATCTGTCTAGTTCCCCTCCTTTCCCCCCGCTTGAGCTGGTATAACCAGGTGCTTGAGTGCACAGGTGTCATTTATCGCAAATAAATTGTTGAAAACACTATTTTAGCAGGGGACGGTGGAGCAAATGTGGTTTTTGTCCATGTTGGTTCGTGCACACATCATTTTGCACTTTTTCGTACTTGTTTGCTTTAAACAACAGTGCAAAACTTCCCTACTTTAGTGTTTGTTGTAAACCTAACTAACAAAAGATATATTGCAGGGCTGCAATTGATATTTTGTCAGAGCTGTACTACTTGGTAAAAAATATTTCTATGTCTATTACTTCTAATATTTACAAAGTATGGCTTTTTGCTTTCCTCTCGTCTTATTGTAATCACTTTGCTTCAATTAAAAAAATGCAAGCTGCTCAAAACTAAAGTATTAGTATATGTTGTTATTTCATGCTTTTCGTTTTTTCATGGTATTGATTACTGTAACATTATTTAACCAAACAATTTCCTACCTTTTCCATTTTAGGAACTGTTATGACAAAAATAATTTCAGTGTCTTTGAAGTTATGTTATGTTATGTTATTTGGATTTTTAACGCGCACGGCTACTCACGAGTGTCCCGGCGCGATGTCTTAAGGGGAGCAAGGAGCCTAGCAAGCGAAAAGGTGAGTTTTCAGTTTTTTCTTGAATGCTGTTGGGTCTGCGATATTACATAAAGCCAGGGGAAGTGCGTTCCAGGCAGCCGCAGCCCTCCATGCCAAAGAACTACCACCAAGCTTCTGGTACCTAAATCGAGGAACCAGAGCGGTGGGAAGTCAGGTGTCAAAGGACAATAACTGGTGTTAGTCTGAGTATGGGTGGAATGTGAGTGTCTGGCTTGATTTGTATCGTTTGTTTTCTAGAATTATACTCACGTCAAATTATTCAACCAATCGTCCTCTAGCAATAGCTACTTATTAAGTATTTTCATTTCTGCCTTCAAGGGTTATTACATAAAAAATAACATAACTCTCAGGCCACATTTCTAAAAACACATAGGGCCATATGTATCATTCCTAGGTTTTACGATTCTCAAATAGCGATTTTTTGCGAATCGCTATTTGAGAATCGCAAAATCGGATGTATGAAACAAATCGCAATTTCTTAGCGAATCGCCAAAATTCGCAGAATTATCTGCGAAAGCCCACATTGTGATTCCTTAATTGCGAATTCGCAAATAAGGAATCGCAAAATCGGGAGTCTGCCATTCAGGTGCAGCTTGATGACATCACAACCAGGAAGTGTGACTGCACAGCTGCACCTGATTGCCAGAAGCTCAGTCAGAGGCTGGGAGGAGAGTGAAGGAGCACAGCACTGCCATCCAGGGAGGCGAAATGAATCTGCAGGAGAAGGAGAAGGAGGATGCAGGAAGGAAGAGAAAACCAAAGTTCAGTGAGAGGGAGCAGGAAGTTCTTATAGAGGAGATGGTAGTGATGGAGCAGAGAAAATAAAAATTTTAACCCCTAACAAATTTTATAAATAATTAATAAAAGGTTCGTTTAAATGTATTAATCAACACTGTACGTGGGGAAGGGTAATACGCAAGTGTATGTGCTGAATAATCTATTAACGAATGTCTGTGTGTCTAATTATAACATAAAAATAAATGCGTACTAATTTATAATAAATGCATGATTTGTGCTTCATAGAAAAGAAACGTGTCGTTGCAAAAACAATAGTGATGGTAAGTAAGGAACAGCTTAAATGTTGCTTTCTGCTAGGTAATAACTAATTGGGGTACGTAGATGACGGGAGGGAAACGAAAAGGCTATGTTTCTCTATTTTAATTATGTTTTGTTTATTTCAAAATAGTGCTTCTAAGTATAAACGAGTGGCGATATAAAATGGCTGCCAGTTAATGAAGTGCGCAAGTGCGGGGAAACACGTGACAAGGGAGAAAAGTTGGAGAAAAGCTAACCTCGTGATGTTGCTGAGAGGCTAGGATGCGAGAGTGGTCAAGGCTGATGTGACCTAATTGAACTGATAGTGTGCCGTGGTGATCAGCGAGAAACCGTGGGAAACCATTTTAAGAAAAAGGACAATGCCTGCAGAGTTCTCAATGTATCGAAAGAAGTTACAAATGTACTGATCGAAGCGGATGGAAACATGTCTTGAACTGTGAGAAAGGAAATGATCCAAGGACCATTTGGATCCGAGAGAACTTGATTAAAAGAATGAATAGATGAAATGAATGGACCAATGAAAGAAAAGCGTGCTATTAATGTTGCAACAATTAGTTAGCAAAGTTAGAATTAGGGTATAAGAGGGCCTACTCTTAGTGGGAGGGGAACACAGTCCCGATCGAAGTTGGAGAGTCGTGTTGGTGGCTTCCAGTGCTTGGTGGTCCTGATCGATCCATTACTGAGAGGGAGATGCTGAAAGACTGTTAGATGAGACGGGTTGCAGGTAGCTGATGCTGACGAGCTGAAGTTTCTGTTGCTGTCTTAATTTTCCAGTTGAGTATGAGAATCAAGTTATTTTTAATTCTTAAACTTAGGTTAGAAATCATTAGGCTAAATTAGGAAGGTAGGTGTGAGAAGTTGGCCTGGCATATGCTGTCCACTAATTATAGTGGGCACCTTGCACCAGTCCAAACAACCCCTTATTGGAGATAGGTTAAAGACAACCTTATTGAAAGCTATCCTAGTGGTAGCTATGGAGAGCAGCCTTCAGGCTAAGTCTTGAAGGAATGTAAAGCAGCTTGTTTTACCAGTCTATAATCTCTTGAGTGACCAAATGAAAGAGCACCACACCAGGTATATATTCAAAATATATGTATTTATTGCTAAACACACCCCTCTAGTCTCTTTATGAGGCTAGAGTTCGAAGTACATAAGTTAGAAGTTATTTAAACACAGTAATAGCACAAATACACGTTTGGGCCCTAGGGGCGTACCAAACCATATACCAATAAAGTGGTATGCGAACCACGACTGAACTAGACACTAGGCCTAGAGCCTCTAGAAGTGCTTGGACCACAAGGAACCACCCAAGGTAGTGACACAGGGGACCCACGGGAGACGCGTGCAGTGTAAATACACAACCGCGATACGCCGTTGACTTCTATGGAGAAAGTCGGGATCGGGAAATTAGAGAAAAGGGACACTTAAAAGAGGACTAGGACAAAACCCTTTGAGATCTAGGACTTTGAAGAGTCTCTACCCACGGGAGCACCGGAGTACTCGTGTTACCTCACCCAGGGAAGCCGGGTGCATAGGTGCCTTTCGGGGTCGGGTTTCGTCGTCGATTCGAATGGCGATCTGCTGCAAAGTGCTGCTGGCGGCCAAGAGAAAAGTGTCCGGGTGGATCCAAGAGTGGATCGGAGTTCTGAAGAACCTGAAAGCAGAGGGGACAGAGTCTGGGTCACTAGCCAGTGACCAGGAAGGCGATGGACAGATGCCCACCGATGTCGAGTGCTTCAGGTGCGTTGACAGTCGTCTTGACTCTTCAGCCACGAGGTCCAGGAGGCGTTGTCGGCGACCAGGAGCAGGATTCGGGCTGGTACACGATGTTTGTCGAGTGCTGAGGTGTCGGCGACCGGATTGGACCCAACAAGCCTTGGCAACGGCAAGTCTCGGTGAAGATGTAGATCGTCGATGGTGCAGACCAGCAAGATCTGTGGAACTCACCCAGCAAGGGTAAGTGAGGGCAGACCTGGAGCAACCAGGATGCCAAGTTAGAAAAGGATTGGCCTTCGTTAAGGGCTACTAGCCAACGGGCTAGGGACCGCGAAGGAGCCTCATGATGCCGCACGTGGAGCTGGCTTACAGGACACTCGTGGAGTGGGGGCCAGTGATCTTCGGTGCAGGTGGTGCTGGAGGCTAGGGCTACTCGGAGCCCAAAGCACGACTTCTTGGGAGACCCAGAAGATGATGCACTTGCAAATGTGCTCGATGTCCAGGGGTCACGGTCTCAAGTCACCCACGATAGCCACGGGCCTCAGCTTTGCTGGGGACTCAGGGTAGCCTCGGGGAAGTCTGAGAATTTACCTCTGGTGATGCGATGACTTCGGCGTCCGACGGGAGCTTCAGAAATGCGAACCGGACAGATGCTTCTTTGGTGCCTGCCAAGCAGGGGAGTCACTCCTTGACCCCAAGGGAGATTCTTCTGTCCTCTAATCGTGAGTAGAGCGTCGAAGGTCCAGGATTCTGTTTCAGAGTTTCGTCCAGGGATAATCTAAAGTCCTAAGGACTGGGTTCCTATCTTTATACTAAAGATAGGGGTTGGACTACTCTGTGGCCCCACCTATGGGTGGGTCAGGGCAGAGGGGTGGCTACACCCCTTTCCTTTGTCCAGTTCGCGCCAAAGCAGGGGCTGCAAGCCCCTGATCCGGTTTGAACTGGGGTATGCACAGGGACACCAAATGTGCCCCCAGTGCAGGACTTCAAAGCACCCGAAAGTGCTCCCGCCCAGCCCCAATACACATTGTCCTGTCTGGGGAGGTGGTCACACCTCCCTGGGACAGGAAACCTATTGTCCAGGCCTCCCCTGCCGGAGTTTCGTCCAGCAGCAGGAGGCCAGACTCGTGTCTGTGGCAGCAGCATCCATTTTGTGATGCCAGGGCTTCGGAGAGAAGTTACCGGGTTAGTCAGAGTTAACATGTCTTTCCCTCTAGCAGGGTGGAATGCTACCCCCGCCGCCAGAATTGGCGGGGGGGTAGTATTCCAAGATGTTTGACACCAAACACGACATGTTTAGGTGCAGCCATTCCAAAGTTAGCATTTTACCGCGAGGTTATAATGCGCTTAAGAGTATATGGTCAGGCTGCACTACAAACAGCATCAGAGATGGTCTCCGAAACGCTGCAGAGGGGCCCTGCTCATGCAGGGGCACCCTCTCACATAGGAACCATGCACTCTGCCTTTAGGATTGATAAGGCCTGCCTTAGGAGTGACTTATAGGTTTATATGTGTGTATGTATTTAGCGATACAGGTAACCTATATCACAGTAAGGGGTGCATGCACCACCTTACCCAGGCTGCAGTAGCAGACCTGTGGTGTCAGTTTTGATGGCCTTCCAGGGGTGGCATAATACATGCTGCAGCCCCTGGCAGGCCTCTGAGGTTCCTATGCCCTTGGTACATAGTATACCATATACTAGGGACTTATAAGGGCACTCCAGATCCCAATCAGTGATGTGCCTAAGGCACATGGAAACCATTTTACAGAGAAAGCAGATAGACTGGGGCCCTGAATAGCAGGATCCCAGTCCAACTAAGTCATAAACCAGCAAAACACCATAAAAAAAGTGGGGGCAACCATATAGTCAGATTCCACCTTCCTACAGTAGGCAGGTAATTAGGGTTTTGCTTCATGACAAAAATGTCCTTTCTGCAATAAAATTGATTATGCTTAATAAATATTTGAATTAATAATGAATGAATAATTGAATAAAAGTTTAAATTCTTTCTCATGCTTTTAAAATTATATAAAATTTAAGATTCTTTAAATCAAACGACTCAGTGGTTATTTTACTAAATGATTGTGACACCAGTAATTGGTTATTGTGATTTAGCTGGTCTTAATCACTATGAACTAATTTCTTACATGAATGATTCATCGACAAAACAATGAGCAGGAATATCTTAAGAAATAACTGAAAAGAAAACGATAGTTTTAGGTAAAAAGATATCCCGGCTCCTTCCAGCGGTACATAAATGGTGTTTTCCATTTAGTTCTCATGCTTCTCCTAGGAGTATAGATTTTCGTAAAAGTGTAAAGGAAAATCCAGGTGTGTGCGTGTGTGATAGGCGATGTTTATGGGCCCCATCGTCATGTGGATGTGAGAAAATATAGTTTGCCCCTGGATTGACCAATAAGTGACCTAGGAGGAGAATAGTTTTATTGTACGCGCTGCATCAGATTTCTTGGTAGCAGAGTTATGGTTTTCTATAGATTAGTTTAGTGATTATTGTTTATTGATTATTGATTATTTTTTTATGACTAATACTATATGTTGAGTCGTGTTATGTTATATGTGAGTTTTCACGCTTCTGGGATGTAGGAAGTGGAACACGTGTGGCAAGAGAAGTCACATGGAATTTGGTACATGGTCTGAATTCATTTTGGTAATAACACAGGTTGTGTTATGTTAGGGATTTTCTGTACGAAAGGTGTGTAACTGAAATAGCAAATCACGTTTTCTTGTGAAACTTTGGCCTTAATTCTCAGGAGCCTAGTCTCCACATGTGTCTTATCCCCAGAGAAACGAGTAACTTGTTTGCTTGAAAGAAGGGTAAGGTAGAGGGAAGTGCTACTTTATCGGCGAGAGTTAATAATTCTGTGGTAGGGTAGAGGTAAGCGCTGCCTACTGGAAATACAGGATTCTTGTGTAAAAGGACAAAGCTGTCACTTTTGTTTAGCGAATCAGACTATGGAATTGTTTTAATTGTTGTAACTAACGGAGAAAACAGTGAAAAGAAAAATTGCCGATAAATTTTGTAAAGGAGGGGTAAAAGAGCAGGAGTGACGTAGAACAGTGCCGCGCTAGGATTGGATAGTGTCCTAGTCACGTGAACACAGAGTCAGGAGTGACGTAGAAAAGTGCCGCGCTAGGATTGGTTGGTTCGCGGACGAAGGGAATTGTTCTGATTGGTGCATTAGTGTGAGTCGCGCTGTAATTGGTTGAAGTTCCGTACACAGGACAGTGTTGATTTGAAGAGAAAAACCAATCGAAAACATGCCGTATTACGAGTATGAAAGGGAGAGAACGTCATGGACGACAAAATTAAAGAATTTCTTTAAGAAAGACAAAAAGGTTGTGACTAGAGAGGGACAAGTAATTCCTCCGCCGAAATCAGCAGCTTCACATATGATGCTGAAATATGGATATCATACATGCATATGGTTAGAAAATTGGGCAAAGTATACGAAGAATGATGGTGCATTAGCTTTCCCTGAGAATGGTTCATTTAGTGTAGCAATTTTGCGAAATTTGCGAGAAAAGATGACAAATCTAGAACCTAGACCTAGACCGACACAGTTTGAAGCGTTGACAGAATGGGAGGATGAGATGTATGAGCGAGAGAGATTCAGAGGTTTAAGAGATCATGAGTTTATGCCTGGAAGAATGTGGGGAATAAATCATGAGGATAGAATAAAACGCTGGAGATGTGCTAACATGACTGGAGGTTTGTTTCCAGCTTTTACAGTTGAGGAAGAGACTAAGAGAAAACGGACTGAGAAAAAGAAACATATGGAGAGGGAAAAATATATGCATGAGAGCGAAACGGATGATGAATTGCTGGAAGATATTTTAAATAGAAATCCACCTCCGTATCAGCAGAGTTCTACAGTGGTGACACCAAATGCGCCGTTAATAGAGACTATGCGAAATAAAAGTCCGGAAAAAAGAATTGAAATAAATAGGTCACAAGATCAAATGAGAACTTCACAAAATGAAGGAATAGAAAGCGACAATGCAAGCGAATTAGCAAGGACAACAAAAGAACTAACTGAGAAGATTAGAGAATTAACGAAAAATATGGAAGCAGTGACTGTACCTGTAACAATAGGTCCAGTAATACCAGTTTTTGAGAATCAGAAAATTGATGAACGATCTTTAGTGATTCCCATGAGTTTACAATTTCAGAGAGAAAAAGAAAGGATGGAACAAAGTGCAAGTACAAGTAATTTGGCTAGTACTTACAGACCAAGTCCACCTACAAATTTGACTGTGAATGAGTGCAATGGTAGGAAAATGCATATGGTAACAGAATCTGCAACAGAGACTCCTGAAAAGAGTGGTAATTGGGTAGAACTAAATAATACACCCATAGGTCCGACTCCTGATGAGTTAAATGAATGGATGAAGGCATTTAAAATAAAAGAACCAGAAGAAAAACCATTAGATGTAATTAGGTTAAAAATTGACATGGAAGAATTAATTCTAGGAACGATTGGTACAGAAAAGATAAAAAATTACCAGGATGATGAAATAATGTTTCTGTGCAAAAGTATTACATGGAGAGCAAAGAATTTACATGACAAACTAGAAGAAGTAGCCAGTGAAATTGGAATAGACTTTGCGAAAGTGAAAACGTTGCAGAAACCATATAGAGTAGACTTTTGTGAAAAAGATATTGAAAACTTGAACACGGCAGGAAGGCTGACACAAATAAAAGAGTTAATTGTGTTATTGAGAAAATGGGGTGATGTGGACAGATGGAAGGTTAGATGGACAAAGAAGAATTAGAAAACTACAGACAAAGCTTCTTTGGCTTTTATGATAACTGAAAAAGAACCTGTTGCCAGAGAATACCCTATGAGAGAAACTCCAGGTGGTAGTTATGTGCATGTTCCCTGGACTAGGCAGGATATACTGTCATTTACAAATGACTTTCCGAAGCTAAGAGAGAAACCAGTTGAATGGTACCGACAAGTAGAGAGATTTGTAAAGGTTTCAAAGGTGTTGTGGATAGATTTAGATGGATTATTTGACATAGTGGTACCAACTGATTTGTGGTCAGAATGTAAGATTACAGTTGACTGGCCAACTACAGAATATCCAAGAGATCCTAAGACAGGAGCTCCAGGTCCTGAGGTGATGAAGAAGTATGATAAGGTGATTACCTTTTTGAAGAATAAAATTCCTCCTAAAGAAACAGATTGGGTGAAAATTGATAGAACTACACAGGAAAGTAAAGAGTCTGTACATGCATACTATGAAAGGTTATTGTTGGTTTTCAATAAGCCCGGGCGTAGTTTGCGTAGTAGCACTTCACGTAGCTACGTGAAGTACAGCTTCAACTACACGTAGCTATGCAAATTGCGTAGTGCGTAGCTGTGTGCTTGACTGCACTGTACAATAATTACCAAAAGCAAACTTGTACAGTGCAAGTTAAGATAAAATAAATATCTCTGTCTTTATATGCTAAAAATGCATATAATCATTTCACTAAAGTGAAAACAAAAAGTTAACAAGCAGTGAGAGAGGTGATGATTTTGGTATCCTCACTAACTTAGGGAGAGAACCAACAACCAAGCAGATGTCTTGAAAACAAAAAGCACATCTTATTGAATCGATTCCTCCTAGGACCACTCCAGCATAGTTATGGGCAAAATATAATCCCAACCAAAGTCCTGCAAGCATTATGGACGAGATTAGCAGTGGGCAGTGAATATTATAGTGTTCAATATCAAAATAATTCTACAAAGAGCTGCAGTTCAACTAGTCGTCACTGGGTGTCGTCCCTCAAGAGTGAAATGCAAAAGTATTGAAAACCTTTCATGAAGCTTTTGCATTTGACTCGTGAGGGACGACACCCAGTGACGACTAGTTGAACTGCAACTCTTTGTAGAATTATTTTGATATTGGACACTATAATATTCACTGCCCACTGCTAATCTCGTCCCATAATGCTTTGCAGGGCCTTTGGTTGGGATTGTATTTTTGCCCATAACTGTGCTTGGGGTGGTCCTAGGAGGAAGGGACCACCATTGAATCGTTCACATGATATGCTTTTTGTGTTCAAGGCATCTGCTTGGTCCTCCCCCTAGGTTAGGGGGACTCCAAAATCATCACCTCTCTCATTGCTTGATATGTCAAAATTCATTTTTGTGAATTGGTTATATGCTTTTAGCATAAAAAATTGCTTTATCAAAGCATTTGAAGGAGTTTGTTATTATTATTAAGCCTGGGCGTAGTGCTAGCTGTGTGCTTGACTCACTGCACTGTACAATAATTACCAAAAGCAAACTTGTACAGTGCAAGTTAAGATAAAATAAATATCTCTGTCTTTATATGCTAAAATTGCATATAGTCATTTCACTAAAGTGAAAACAAAAGCAGTGAGAGAGGTGATGATTTTGGTATCCTCGCTAACTTAGGAGAGAACCAAGCAGATGTCTTGAAAACAAAAAGCACATCTTATTGAATGATTAGGTGGTGGTCCCATCCTCTTAGGACCACCTCAGCACAGTTATGGGCAAAATATAATCCCAATCAAGGCTCTGCAAAGCATTATGGGACGAGATTAGCAGTGGGCAGTGAATATTATAGTGTCCAATATCAAAATAATTCTACAAGAGCTGCAGTTCAACTAGTCGTCACTGGGTGTCGTCCTCACGAGTCAAATGCAAAAGCTTCATGAAAGGTTTTCAATACTTTTGCATTTCACTCTTGAGGGACGACACCCAGTGACGACTAGTTGAACTGCAGCTCTTTGTAGAATTATTTTGATATTGGACACTATAATATTCACTGCCCACTGCTAATCTCGTCCCATAATGCTTTGCAGGGCCTTTGGTTGGGATTGTATTTTTGCCCATAACTGTGCTTGGGGTGGTCCTAGGAGGAAGGGACCACCATTGAATCGTTCACATGATATGCTTTTTGTGTTCAAGGCATCTGCTTGGTCCTCCCCTAGGTTAGGGGACTCCAAAATCATCACCTCTCTCATTGCTTGATATTTTATTGTCAACATTCATTTTTGTGAATTGGTTATATGCTTTTTAGCATAAAAAATTGCTTTATCAAAGCATTTGAAGGAGTTTATTATACTCCTGCTACGCTACGTTTATTAGTACAGTTATTCACTCTGCTACGTGCAATTTGCGTAGTGCGTAGTAGCACAAACTTTGCATGCTTCGTGAGCGTAGCAAAGTATTATGCCCAGGGTTAGTTTTCAAACAGTATAGTGGATATGAGGAGTTAAGTGAAAAAGATATGAGTCATTTCGTATACAGATTTGTGTTTGGGTTGAAACCAGAGATTAGTGAAATGATTAAACAGCATATGATTAATTGGCAGAATGGCACAGTCGACGATGTGCTAAGGTATGCTAAGTATTGCAGTGATGATATTGAGAGTAGACAGCGTAAATTGAAAGAGAAGGCAATGTGGGCACAGGTGAAAGTGGCAGAAAAACAAGAAGCTCAATTGGATAGTAATAGTGGGAATGAAACAGGACAAAATAAAATGCGACCTAACATAGGTAAAGGGAAAGGTCAAGTGAGTCTAGAGGAGGCAAAGAAGAAATGGCCCTGTCATAATTACGGAAAATTAGGGCATTGGAGAAACGAGTGTAAGTTCCCACCTAAACCTAATCCGGAAAATCAATCATTAACTCCACAGGTGCAGAATGAGGTAGTTGTTCAACAAAGTCAGGTGCCGCAACCACCACTTCCCAACATTGTTAACCAGCAAAGATACAGTACAGAAACAGGATTCTACGGAGGAGAGCAGGTAACACAGTTGCCGCGAGCAGCTAACATTTCTCAGTATTGGTTGCGTCAGAGTGAGGATGAGCCGGATGAAAGTTTCTGACGGTGCCCAGGAGAGGGGAAAGAGTGCGTACTTGGTGCAACTCTAGAGGTAGATCAGTCTGGTCCCTTTGTGGATGGAGAAGTGAATGGTGCAAATGTAACATTCCTTGTCGATACTGGAGCTACCCATTCTACTGTTAGATCAGTGGAAATTCCAAACCTTCCTCTCTCAGGTGAATGCATTCAAGTAGTAGGAGTAGAAAATCATCAGATTAAAACACCACTTACTGAATTAGTGGAAGTAAAAATTGGTTCTTTTAGCAAAATGCATAAATTTGTAGTGTGCGATTGTAGTCCTGTAAATCTTTTAGGTCGTGACCTCTTGTGCAAGATGAATTGCACAATTTATTGTACACCAGATGGAATTGGATTCCAGACCTCAGATGAAGATGTATTGTATAAAGTAACTTTGATGAATCAGGAACCTGAAATGAATGGGTTGTTTCCTGCATTTGATGCAGAAAAACTTCCAGAAGAACTAAAAATTGCAGTGAAAGAAAGTGTGTGGGATTTTACAGGAGAAGATATTGGATTAATGAAAGAAGTTGATCCCGTAAAAGTAACAGTAAAAGAAGGAACAACTTACCCGAATACGCCACAGTACAAATTAACTCCAGAAATAATTGAAGGAATAACTCCTGTAATAAATAAAATGATTGAACAGGGAATTCTAAAAGAAATAATGAGCAGCGCATGTAATTCACCTATTATGGGACTGAAAAAGCCAAACGGAACATATAGAATAGTACAGGATTTGAGAAAGATCAACAAAATAGTTGTGCCCTGTTGTCCAATAGTGCCAAACCCTGCAGTAATTCTATATCAAATTCCACACGAAGCTGAGTGGTACACAGTGATAGATTTGTGTCACGCATTTTCTCTATTCCTTTGCATCCAGATAGCCAGCCATTATTTGCGTTCCGGTTCGGAGAGCGTATTTTGGCATGGTGCCGAATTCCTCAGGGGTATACAGAAAGCCCTCAATCTTTAATCAGATTCTAAAGAAATCTCTGGAAGATTTGAAAATGCCAGAAAAGTCAGTGATGGTGCAGTATATCGATGACCTATTGGTGGCATCGAAAACAAAAGAAGCATGTGTAAGTGATACAATTGCTTTACTGAACCATCTAGAGAAAAGAGGACATAAAGTGTCCCCTTCAAAATTACAATTTTGCCAAAAAGAAGTTCAATATTTAGGGCATAAAATTGAGAAAGGAGTGTGAAAGATAGCGACAGAAAGAGTAAGAATGATTCAAGGAATGAGAGCACCAATGACGCAAAGAGAGGTAAGAATGTTTCTGGGAATGGTTGGATATTGCCGACAATGGATAAGTGGTTTCTCTTTGATTGCAAAACCATTACAAAAGTTGACCAAGAAAGATGTAAGAGACCCTTTTGAGTTAAATAACAAAGAAATGAAATATTTCAAAGAGTTGAAAAAGAAATTGTGTGAGGCCCCTGCTTTAGGCATGCCTGATTATGAGAAGGATTTTGAATTGTACTGCAGTGAAAGAGATGGATGTGCGTTTTCAGTACTGGTACAAAAACATGGAACAATGAAAAGACCAATTGCTTATTTTTCAGCTGTTTTAGATCCTATAGCAAAAGCATTGCCCGGATGTCTGAAAGCAGTTGCTGCTACTTGTGTAAGTCTGGAACAAAGTGAAGGTATAGTGATGGGGTATCCACTGAGAGTATATGTTCCCCATTCAGTAGAAATTCTTTTGACAAGAACAAAAACACAGTACATGACACATAGTCGGCTGA
Organism: Calotriton arnoldi; assembly: GCA_963921515.1. NCBI lineage: Eukaryota > Metazoa > Chordata > Amphibia > Caudata > Salamandridae > Calotriton > Calotriton arnoldi. The sequence continues at coordinate 410,471 of CAWUFW010001548.1, forward strand.
CTAAGTACGAAAAAGTAATCTTGAGTGCTGAAAATGTGACCATAGATAGATGCATGAATGTGAATCCTTCAACATCATTGCCAGATGAAGAGAGTATAATTGAACAAGACGAAGTAGATCCTGATTGTCTGAATGTGCTGGAATATTGCACAAAACCAAGAGCTGACATAAAAGATGAACCGTTAAAGGAATCCGATTATGTCATGTTTGTAGATGGCTCATGTTTGAGAACGAAAGAAGGAGTTCTAAGCGCAGCTTACGCAGTGTGCACAGTGGCAACTGTGATGGAAGCGTCTTGTCTGAAAGGAATAAGGTCTGCACAAGTTGCGGAACTGATTGCTTTGATTCAAGCATGTAAATTAGGAAGGAATGTGCGAGTCACAATTGTGACCGATAGCCAATATGGTTTCGGTATCGTACACGACTTTGGTCAGATTTGGTCACAAAGAGGTTTCTTGACGTCTGCAGGAACACCTATCAGAAATGGAGATTTTGTTAAAAAGCTGCTTGAAGCGATACAGCTGCCTAAACAAATAGCTGTAGTGAAGTGCAAGGCACATAAGAAAAACGAAGATTACATAGCTGTTGGCAATAACTATGCTGATGAGATCGCCAAATATTGTGCAGAGAACATGGTGTCCCTGAATAAAAACAGAGAAAGGGAGCATATCTCTTCTCCTTTGCTTTTTACTAACACTGTCGAGACATGGGATGACGTAAGACAGTTACAGGAAGCTGCAAATGATGAGGAAAAAGATTACTGGATAAAAGCAGGATGTAGAAGACAAGAAAATAATGGTGTGTGGGTGTACAGAGATGAAAGACCAGTTATGCCTGATAGCATGATTGCAGACATGGCACGGATGTACCATGGACAAGCTCATATTGGGAGAGATGCAATGATCAGACTTTTCAGACAAACTTGGTATAACCTAAAATTCAGAGCGATAGCTGAAAGCCTTTGTCAAAGATGTCTTATTTGTCAGCAGTTTAACCCAGGAAGAAAGACGGTAGTGAGTCTAGGAACAATAAGACGAGAAGGAGGTCCGTTCACTAGACTGCAATTGGACTTTATCGAAATGCCCCCTGGTAACAGACTAAAATATGTTCTAGTGGTCGTCTGTTTGTTTTCTCGTTGGGTGGAGGCATACCCCACTAGAAGGAATGATGGAACAACGGTGGCAAAACTTATGCTGCGAGAGTTCATTCCAAGGTATGGTTTTCCAGTCACGGTTGAGACAGATAGAGGAACACATTTTCAAAATGAGTTGATCCAATTGATTTGCGAAGCATTGAGTATTAAACAAAAACTACATTGTGCTTACAGACCAGAGGCTTCTGGGGTAGTAGAGCAAATTAATGGAACAATTAAGAACAGATTAGGAAAAATGTGTCAAGCTACAGGACTCAAATGGCCAGATGCACTGCCCCTTGTTCTGATGACCATCAGAAGCATCCCTGAAAAGAAAACTGGACTTAGTCCTCATGAGATGATCATGGGACGAGCAATGAGACAAGCACAAGTACCTGTCAACAAGTTATTGACTATAACTGATGATCTAGTACTGGATTATTGCAAGGGACTGGCTGATGTGGTGCGTTCTGTGTTTCATCAGGTTGGACCGGATGCGACCACTCTTGAAAGAAAACCAGCCCACGACTTGAATCCAGGAGACTGGGTCCGTATAAAATTCCACAGGAGAAGAAACTGTCTAGTTCCTCGCTGGGACGAACCACGACAGGTAATCCTAGTGACAACGACTGCAGTCAAGTGTGCAGGAGTGAAGAACTGGGTCCATGCCAGCCACACAATCAGAGTTCAAGAACCTACTGATCGACATGTGAGTCGACGTCTAGAAGTGTGGGATAAAAATTTAACTGCTGGAACAACAAGAATAAGAGAAAGGGTGCCAGAACTTGAAGATCGACCTGAAAGTCGACATCTTGGAAACCTCAACTGCGAGCACCTCTAGAGAAGAAGAGGAAGAAGAAGAAGAAAGAAATTCAGAAATTCCAGAACCTGAAGATCGACCTGTAAGTCGACATCTGGAAATATCTGACACAAGTTCAGGATCTGATGATTCAGTTTCAAACTGTGAAGAGTTTCGAAGGAGAACTTGGGGTTATAAACCAATTAGAGAAGAAGATGAGCAAGAAAATGATCTAGATGAGCAACCAAGTACAAGTTATGGTGGAAATCCTTCAGAAATAATATTAATAGACGAAGTAGGGAAAGAAGTACACAAAAAGCTAGAGAATCGAGAAGAACCCCGAGGAGCAATAGGGACAGATAGAGAAACAAAAGAACAGAGAAATTTAGAAGTAGAAAGTGAGGAAAACACCAAATCGGAAGAACACCGAGGAGGGACAGTAATAAGGGAACACAAGAAGGAGAAGACAGATCCACCAGTAAGAAACAACGAGATCATAAGCTTCAAAATAAGAGACAATAGTGAAACAGTTGAAACCGAATCTGAAGAGAGTGGAGAAGAGGAGAAAGCAAAAACTGAATCAAGAAAAAGAAATTGGAATTCCGAAAGAGAAGAAATGGAGGGTGAAGCCAAAAGACCAAGAAAAGGAGATAATTGGCCCAGCAACTATATAAGAAAATTGAGATATAGAATAATAAGAGCAGGAGAAGAAAGTGCTGAACAAGTGAATGAAATAACAAGTCAAAAGGGACAAGAAAAGCCAAGTGGAAAACGACTGCAAAAGTCTAAAAGAACGAAGAAAGTGAATGCAAAGTATAAGTCACCTGAGTGGCTATATATCGCACTGACGGATTACAAAGAAGAAGAAAACTCTCACGAGAACCCGAGACTAAGAAACCGAATGGGTAAAGGTGAGATGCAACAAAACCTGAAGTGAAGACTTATAGTGCTTCTACCGGACGTGACAATTTTACTGGATATGACAAATCACCGGATGTGACAACGAAAGAATTCTGGAGAGAATTAAAAGAAAGTACCAAGCAAAGACTTTTTGAAAGCCGAGTGGCATCTAAGTCATTTCTGAGGTGTAGTGACACAATTTTCTGAAACTTCAATAAAAAGATAAATGCAAAATGGAAAATACTAGGGATAGAAGAGATAAATGTGAGTTTGTAAAAAGATGGTGTAAAATGTGCTGCTTTTGTACAGGTTTATTAATGACCGTATGGATAGTTTTAGCAATCACAATTCCTATTAGTTTAGCTGTAATAGAAGCGAAGAATGATACTAAACCAGAAAAAGAAACTAATATTAAAGAACCAGTTATTTTAAGAAGTAGTGCAGAATTACATAAGGATAAGTCAGTAACAGACTTTTCTAAAAATGTTTTTACAAAATTGTTGTATGAATATGTAGAGACAATGGATGTGAGAGATTGTTATGTTTGTATGCAGTTGCCTGCATCAGTGTCAGAAGGTGTGACTTATCATCACCTACCTCTAACTTATGGAATAACCTGTAGTGTAATAGCAAGTTTATTTTATAAAACAGGTAGATTAGAATCTTATTATACTGATATAGATAAGATTTTTGCAAACGTTCCAGTAGTACCAGAACTTAACAAAGTAAAACCAGCAAAAGTTTTAGGAGAATTCTTTCTAGAACATAGAAAATTAACCTTAGAAGAAATAGTTAATAACAACCTTACCTGTGAGTTAAAGAAAGAAGAAAAGATATTTTTAGAAATGGTTGAAGAAAGAAGAATGAAATTTCAAAAAGAAGCAATAAAAGAGGAAGGAACACATCTATGGACGTTTGAGGAAGGAAATCAGGAAGGGAAAAGATAAATGCAGCAATGACATTAGATTGGCTGCAAACAGGAAAGTTGTGTATTAGGAGAAATAAGACAGTCTATGACAATTACTTTGTAGGTTCCAGTATCTGCCATGACAATTATCAAATTTTGGGAGGTTGGGGATTCAAAGGTGGAAAAGATCCAATATTTCCAGGTATCTATTATATTTGTGGGAATAGAGCTTATTACAGGTTACCGGACCATTGGTATGGAACTTGCTATGTAGGCCTGGTCTTTCCAAAAATCTTTCATATGGACAGAGAAGAAAAAGGAACATACAAGATGATTAATAGCTTTACACGTAGAAAGGGGGAAAGTTTTTCAGAAATTGTAGGTGATATTTTTGGAGCATTAATACCAGCAGTGGGAATATCTTTGAATGCATTTAAAATTGGAAGTTATCCACAGTAGTAGATCGTTTGTCTACAGATACTGCGGGAGGGTTCTTAATGTTAAATACCGAAATGGTTGCCATGAGAGCTATGGTGATGCAAAATCGGCTTGCCCTTGATATTCTTTTGGCAAAAGAGGGTGGAATCTGTGGAATGCTGAAAGTCCAACATTGTTGCACTTACATTCCTGATAAAAGTGAAAATATACAGAAGTATATTACAAATATTACAAATTTGCACAAAGAACTAGTTCCACTGGATGTTGAAAGTGTGTTGGGAAAACTTGGTAGAGGGTTTTCTTCCGTAGCAAATTGGTTGACCAGAATGAGTAGACTAATGATAGGCAAAATTATAATAATAGCAACTGAAGTAATATTGTTAGCCATGGTGTTGAAAATTGTAATAACGTGTATAAAAAGAAAAGTAAGACAAAATAAGATAAAAAGAAATAACAGAATAATGAAAGAGAGAGAGAGAGAAATGGGTGAAATAGAGTTAGAGAAAATGAAAGAAAACATATATAAGGAGACAAGAAGACAAGAGGAAAGGGAAACAGATGTGTAACTAACAAAAAGCAAAAGGATGAAAGACATATGCTGCCTGAAAAAGAAGTATAACTTGGTTTTATGTGGTGATTTAAAAATCACCAAAGGGGGAGTTGATGGAGCAGAGAAAATAAAAATTTTAACCCCTAACAAATTTTATAAATAATTAATAAAAGGTTCGTTTAAATGTATTAATCAACACTGTACGTGGGGAAGGGTAATACGCAAGTGTATGTGCTGAATAATCTATTAACGAATGTCTGTGTGTCTAATTATAACATAAAAATAAATGCGTACTAATTTATAATAAATGCATGTTTTGTGCTTCATAGAAAAGAAACGTGTCGTTGCAAAAACAATAGTGATGGTAAGTAAGGAACAGCTTAAATGTTGCTTTCTGCTAGGAAATAACTAATTGGGGTACGTAGATGACGGGAGGGAAACGAAAAGGCTATGTTTCTCTATTTTAATTATGTTTTGTTTATTTCAAAATAGTGCTTCTAAGTATAAACGAGTGGCGATATAAAATGGCTGCCAGTTAATGAAGTGCGCAAGTGCGGGGAAACACGTGACAAGGGAGAAAAGTTGGAGAAAAGCTAACCTCGTGATGTTGCTGAGAGGCTAGGATGCGAGAGTGTCAAGGCTGATGTGACCTAATTGAACTGATAGTGTGCCGTGGTGATCAGCGAGAAACCGTGGGAAACCATTTTAAGAAAAAGGACAATGCCTGCAGAGTTCTCAATGTATCGAAAGAAGTTACAAATGTACTGATCGAAGCGGATGGAAACATGTCTTGAACTGTGAGAAAGGAAATGATCCAAGGACCATTTGGATCCGAGAGAACTTGATTAAAAGAATGAATAGATGAAATGAATGGACCAATGAAAGAAAAGCGTGTTATTAATGTTGCAACAATTAGTTAGCAAAGTTAGAATTAGGGTATAAGAGGGCCTACTCTTAGTGGGAGGGGAACACAGTCCCGATCGAAGTTGGAGAGTCGTGTTGGTGTTGGTGGCTTCCAGTGCTTGGTGGTCCTGATCGATCCATTACTGAGAGGGAGATGCTGAAAGACTGTTAGATGAGACGGGTTGCAGGTAGCTGATGCTGACGAGCTGAAGTTTCTGTTGCTGTCTTAATTTTCCAGTTGAGTATGAGAATCAAGTTATTTTTAATTCTTAAACTTAGGTTAGAAATCATTAGGCTAAATTAGGAAGGTAGGCAGGTAATTAGGGTTTTGCTTCATGACAAAAATTTCCTTTCTGCAATAAAATTGATTATGCTTAATAAATATTTGAATTAATAATGAATGAATAATTGAATAAAAGTTTAAATTCTTTCTCATGCTTTTAAAATTATATAAAATTTAAGATTCTTTAAATCAAACGACTCAGTGGTTATTTTACTAAATGATTGTGACACCAGTAATTGGTTATTGTGATTTAGCTGGTCTTAATCACTATGAACTAATTTCTTACATGAATGATTCATCGACAAAACAATGAGCAGGAATATCTTAAGAAATAACTGAAAAGAAAACGATAGTTTTAGGTAAAAAGATATCCCGGCTCCTTCCAGCGGTACATAAATGGTGTTTTCCATTTAGTTCTCATGCTTCTCCTAGGAGTATAGATTTTCGTAAAAGTGTAAAGGAAAATCCAGGTGTGTGCGTGTGTGATAGGCGATGTTTATGGGCCCCATCGTCATGTGGATGTGAGAAAATATAGTTTGCCCCTGGATTGACGAATAAGTGACCTAGGAGGAGAATAGTTTTATTGTACGCGCTGCATCAGTAGTCAGCCATGAATTCCTCTTTGGCAAAAAATCCCTGCGCGTGCCAGAGGCAAGGAAGCGGAAAATCTGGGATTCCATACAGGAAAAGGTGAATGCCATTGGCGTAACCCACCGCTCCGTGGAGGATCTGCGCAAGCGGTGGTACGATATGCGCCAAAGATCCAAAGAAAAGGTGGCAACCAGGTTGGCTGAGTCGAATAAGACCGGTGGCGGAACATCCACTGCAACAGACTCCACGCCCCATGAGGAGTTGGTGGAGTCCACCTTGCAACCCGAGAGCGTCAGTGGAGTGGCTGACCTGGACAGCTCCGACCCACCAGGCAAGGTAAGATGTATGCCATCTGTCCCCTGCCACTCCACCAATGGCACCCACACAGTTAGGACCCCCCAGTAGCAAAACAGTTGTGCAACTCCAGTACATGTTGTTGTGTACACCTTGAAATGCATCATGGGAGATGTAGTCACGTGCACCAAACAGTGTTGCAATGAGACACAGCAAGTTAGTAACAATGCCAGTGAGTTAGGGAAGGGTAAAATCAGGCAGAGAGTACGTAGGTGATGCAAATACGAAGTAGATTTATTCTCTCACAAAAGGAGTTGCAGGACACTAAAACAAATGTCTGTGCTTCTGTCTCCACAGCACCACCAGTAAGGCAGGAGGGCAGTGCAGGGGCTGAGGAGGCAGACGACAACGATGAGCAGGCAGGGGATGAGGAGCAGGAGGTACAGACCCCTGAGATCCCTGTAGTATGCAGAAAGCGCCACATCGTGCCACCACTACCACAGATGGAGGCAGACCAAGACGATAGCGGAGAAGAATCCCAGCCAGTCCCGGCCCACCGGGCAGTCCGTCGCAGGCAACAGTCCCTTGACCCCCAGAGGGAAGGAGGGGGGAACAGGCGCAGGTCAAGGGCGTCCACCAGTGCTGGTGCTGAGGATCAGCAGTCCGTGTTTGCCGGGCTGGAGGGCACCATGCTGAGGGTGCAGCGCCTGCAAGCAAAATCAATGCGGTCAATGCAGCGTCAGTTTGCCTCTTTAAACCATCACATGAGCGACATGAGGGATGGGTTCAGGGAAATGACCGGTGCAATACGCGAACTGTGTGCCTTGCAGAGGAGAGCCAACGCCCGCATGGACACATACAGCAAGGCGGTCAACCGCCTGTGCACCGTCACGTCCCTGCTGTCACGTCGGTGTGTGGGCATGCAGGTGGAAATGGCACATAACAGCCAGGATGTGGCCAAGATCTTGGTGCAGGTGACACATGCCGTGGAACTGATGCAGGCGGCTGGCACAGGTGGGATAGGACCCCTGGGCACAGGGGAGAGTGAGGATCAGTCAAGCAGGAGCAGCATGACCCCACACCCCCTGAGACCAGACAGAGGAGCGGGAGGCAGGGGAGAACACACGATGAGCCGGGGGTAGAGCAGTGGGCACCCACAGCGCGGTGCAACAGGCCGTGCCCGCAGGAGATGAGGTGGCATCAGGGAAGCATGGCAATGAGTCAGGTAACCCATTGCTGGGGACTGGAGTGTGTCGGACATCTTTTCTCTGTGACTTCAACATTTGCAAATATGAGTGACACACATTAGGTGTGCGTCAGGCTGTGTGCCAGATATATTCCTGCTATTCAAGGAATAAAAACACAGTTGTGCACCAATACATCGCATTGTGTCATTATTCCTCACCTAGAAATAGTTGCGCGTGATCTCCTGGCACCTCTGGCGTCCGGCAGCCGCCCCAACACCACATGCTGGTCCTGCACGAGGAGCTGGTCCCTCATCATCAGAGGACTCTGAGCCGCTCAGCTCCACTGGGGTGCCCTTCCTGGTTGCTATGTTGTGGAGCATTGCACATGCCACCACTACCTTGCAGCAGGTCTGTGGGCTGTACTGGAGGGCACCTCCGCTCTTGTGTAGGCACCTAAATCGGCTCTTTAGGATGCCAAAAGTCCTTTCTATCACACTGCGGGTCGACTTGTGGGCATTGTTGTAGCGACGCTCCGCAGCAGTGGCTGGATTCAGGTAGGGCGTCAGATGAAATCACGCACTGCATACGCGCTGTCCCCTGCAGGGTGCAAAAGAAATGGGTTACACACTGTCATCCCAATCAAGAGCTTTACTGAATGTGTGAATGTGAGCCATGTATTTACCTAGCAAGTAGCCCTCACCAAACTCCCCACCCAAGAGGCGACGGTGTAACCCACAGTGGTGGAACATGAATGAATCATGGGTGCTACCAGGATATTTTGCCACTATGTCCGTGATGACATGGGTGGCATCACAGACTACCTGGATATTCAGGGAATGATAGGACTTCCTGTTCCTGTACACATATTCTGTCTGGGATGGGGGGGAGAGGGCGACATGGGTCCCATCAATGCAGCCAATTACATGGGGGAATTGGGCTATCTGATAGAACCCCTGCTTGGTTTGGTCGAGTGTCTGCTGCGTGTTAGGGAAATGGATGTGGTGATGCATCCTCTGTATCATGGCATCCAGGAAACTGTGAAAGAGGCGCGACAGGCTACTCTGTGTCACCCCTCCTGCTGCTGCTATCACCCCCTGAAAACTCCCAGACGCCAGCAGGTGCAGTGAGCACAGGACCTGCACATGGGTGGGGATGGTGCGTGTCCTGCGTGTGGGGTGCTCCAGCATGGGTTTAGATCCTCAATGAGTTCTAGGATGCTGTCTGGGTGCAGCCTGTACTTTTCATGGACCTCCTCCTCTGTTTGCTGGAACAAGGTGATGCGTGCCCTGAATATCCTCTCCGGGCGTCTCCTTCCCTGGGCAGCAGCTCTGATCCTCGGTCTCCTAGCGATGATGTACAGCGCAGCCATTGTGAATGGCCCTGTAGCATTCTGGCTCAGTTTATATAGGTTGCACCTGGTTACCACCTGCTCAGAGTTGGTGGTAATTGCGAGGTGCAAAATTGCGAATTTCGTAAATTCGCTATTTGTGATTTTTTGATACATTTCATTTGCGATTCGCTATTTGCTAATACTTTATTTGCGAAATTCGCAAATGAAGTACCGCAAATTGCGAATTCGCAGAATTATTCGCAGTTTCATGCTCGCAGATTTCTGCAAATCGCTATTTTTGCGATTCGCAATTTTGCACAGCGATTTCCTTTCATACATCGCACAACGCAATTTTGCGATCGCAAACACTGGATTTTTGCGAATCGCAGTGTTTGCGATCGGAAAATTGCTTGATAAATATGGCCCATAGTCATCAGTAAGACACTTTCCAAACATGCTCTTTCCCACAGTTGTGTTGCATTCCTATCTAGCAATTTACCTTTTTAGTTTCTCTTGTTGTTATGTATCGGCATAGTTCTCAGTTCTTCCGGGTACTTTCACTTTGAAATAAATCCGACTGTGAACTCAAATGTCTCAAAAGAAAAGTGTAACTATCACATATCTATCTCTGCTACCTGACGAGTGAAACTGTGAAAGGTGGGCGTCTGTCATTCATGAAAGGTTTAAGCACTTTTAAATTGGAGTAGCTAATATGGTGGTGTGGATCAGTAGCAATGTTTGATTTGCTACTGCACTTTGTGTGTAACTTTCGGGTCAGAGATTGTGATCCTGGCAAGACTGATTGAGGCCATCGTTTCTCACACATTAATAAAAATGAATGCTTCTGAGTTGCATAACAGTAAGATTTATTTTTTAGAACGTTGTAAACAACAAGATGGTTGCCTTTTTTTCTATCAACATCTGTAATGGGTTCAGTACTGTTGAAAAAGAAGTATTAGCAAACAATACATCTGGTTCTTTCATTGGGAAAGTGTTTTTCGCATGAAGATTAAGTGTGTGCACTGTTGTGTAACAGAGTGTGCGTAAATAAATGGGGAGTTCTCTTCGCATGGAAAGTATTTTTAGCTCTGGGGTTTTGTTAGCCAAGCTTGTAATTAAACCGATTGCTAATAATATAGATAGAGTGTGCTTTGGGTCCACCTCTCTTTGAACTATTGATTTTCTTCCACCAGTCTCTTTTAACCATTGGCCTGTGACTTTATCAGTTGTGTCTTGGTCCTAACAGTAGACTATTCGCCTCTCACCTATTACTATTAGCTGTTTGTGTCTATCCTTCTGCCTCCACTTTGGTGCTTGCATTGAGCTGCATGAGGGGCTACAATTCAAGTATAGTCCTTCTCTGATCACTCCGGTTTGCCCTCTCGCGTGTGTCTCACACTAATGTTTTAATGCTGCTTACTTTAGCTTTTTAACCCCAGACCTACTGGCCTTGCCAATGCTTGTTTCTATAGTGTAAAGAGGCAGTACAGTTACCCCGCGTGTGATATTTGTTTGGTGAGGACTGATGTAGCGTGCTTATGGAATGCTCAATATTGACATTGTAAACAGGGCACAACAAGTGGGCGTACTAGCCAAGTTACGCATTATGCAAGTGACATCATGTCGCGTGGCATCACAGCTCATGACATCGCAAGTGGCGTCACAGGAAGTGGAATAACAACCAATGACCTCACAAGAAGTGACATCACAAGAAGTGAATCAGATCTTAAGACCTCACACATATGTTTAGCAGGTCTATCATGCGTACATTTGAGCGTATTACAATATTTAACAAATGAAATTTTGTGTCAGGGTTGTGCAAAAATAGTGACGCAACCCCGAAGCAAAATCTGGGCCACAAACAAATTGGCAGCAAAGAGAAACATGGCAGTAAATCTGTTATGCTTAATTGGTTGCAAAGTCTGCGCTTTAAAATATCTTATGGGGTTTAGGCACCTGCTGCAGAGATCTTTGTAGGCCAACTAAATAACAATAATGGTAAGCTAACTGTGGAAGTTAGCGCAGTTGCTGGAGAGATCTGTGCTTTGTCTAGACCCAGTTTTAAATCAAAGTAGCATAGAGGGCTAATATGTCTCCTGCAAAGCACATTATGTAACACGCAGATGACAGATTGTTATTTTATATAAATGGGTAAGTGGGTTATTGCTTTCAACACAGAGACCCTTTTTAGGTCGAGCCTATAGTGGCAGCGCGCATGCGCTGCTCGCTTTGCGGGGCCTGCAGTATTCAGTATGGAGTGGAAGCTCCGTGGAAGCTCCGCCCACTCTCCTTCCATCTTTTTCATTGGCTTGTGTCTTTGTCGTTCCTAAATGCTGCCTTCCGATTAGTTTTAGGCTTGTTAGTCCCTCCTTATGACGGCCATGTCGCCATTTCTATCCTTCCATGGCTACTGGCCCCTTTACTTCGAGTGTTGCACAGTATGTTTTATTTAGAATGTGAGCACTATTTTCTTCCCGTGCCCCCCCCCCGCAGTCCGTGCCTTCTCGTCAAGTGTGAAGAAGCGCATTTGTACTAGTAACGATATACATTTTTTCTATTGTGAAAACAGAAACCGATTTTTTTCCCTTACTGATACTGTGTGTGGGAGCAGCTTACACAACAGCAAAAACGTTGCAAATAATAATTGTTTAAGAGAAAACCATGTAGTAAAATGTCATTCATGGGGCGAAAACCAGCGCAATTGTACGTCTTTTTTTATTGCAGGTGCTTTCTTATAGGACCTGCTTGACTGAAGCTGGGCAGCACAAGGCGCTATACTGGAGCTGGGTCTCGTCACCTTATGCTGACTTTATGTTGGCATAGAGACATCATGGATCGGTGATGCAGGGGGCCGGGTTGCAGGAAGAATAACGCAGATGTTTAATGCTCCCAAAAGGCCTTTACAGGTAGCTTTGTAAAGCACCCGAAAACGTTAGATGGAATTACTGTTAGTACTGTTAAAACAGTGAGATCTGCTTGGCGCCAAACTCCCTCTTTGAGCACCCCTCGGTGCCTACTGTAATCAAAGGGCGAGATAAGCGAACCAGAAATAGAAGGTGCCGATGACAGGAACCAGGTCCCAGAGGAGCGGTAGCCAGCGGCAGTGGGGCAGTTAGCGCCGATGGGCGATCAGGGCTGTGAGCAGAAGAGCGTCTGACTGGGGACCAGGGCCGAGAAGAGCGGGGCGTGCTGCTGCCTGGCGGCGACCAGGTTAATGAGCGGTAATCCCGAGCTGCAAGTTGGCCAGTGACGCGAGAAGGCCCTGGGATGACTAGCAGACTGTTGTGACGTGTAAGTTGGTGTTGTCATTACACGAGGGAGATGACGTCAGGCTTGAGCCTGCTATATTTTGATGGGACTGGGGTCTGATTACGTGTTCTATGCCTCTGCCAGGAGATGGGCAGCTCAAAGAAAGAAGATGGCGTCATCTTGTGGGACGTGTCATCTGACCTCCATCTCACCTTGTACAGGACTAAGCCAAGCACCTTTCGTAAAAATTCTGAGAACATGTGACTTTGTGACACAGCCACTATCGGCTGACATCATCCCCTCCCTCCCAAGGGCGGTGCAATGGGTCACGTGGTGTTGGTTACTTCACTATCGTTATGTGGTCCACCCTCCATTACAATTTGTAAATGAAAGTACGCCGGTGCCTGAAACTCCTGGTCAGACGTCAGCGGCTGGTGCAATTAAACGTCGGCCTCTTTAATTCATTTCTAGACTGCGCCTTTTCCTGACCATTGCACATTCGTGTTTTCTCCCTTTGCTACGCATCACTTCCACTCTTGATATCTGCCATGGAGGTTTCTCCTATTTGCCCATCAACTCCTCGCCCCATTACCTGAGTGGACCCCATAAAGAACCCAGGACCGCGCATCATGTCATAGACAAACCACCCACCCCCGCGCCATACATCACAGGCGCTGCAGCTGTGTTCATACTGTGGGCTGAGATGTCATGATTTTTTACACCTCAAATAGTAACTCTGTTATTGCAGCGCTCAGAAACCATAAACACGAGGGTGCCTGGGCACCCTTAGCTCGAGCTCCTCCGATTACCAAAGATGAAAGGAGAGTCCTGCAGTGTTTGGTGTCTGTGGTTTGGAGTCGGGCGGCCTGTGTGTTGTGAGGCATGGGGGGGTCTTGCAGTGGGATTAACGGAACAGGAGCAGCGGGACCCGTGGGAGTAGAACTGTTACCAGCAGCTGGAAATGATTACATGCAGTGCTTAAGGGAAGCTCCTGGGGCCTAGGAGCTGTATGCGTTGGTTAGGGTGTTTGTCTTGCTCCATGTACTCACTAACGCTGTTTTCCCCGGACTGGCCTTTCCTGTGACTTCCTGATGCATTCTGGGTGTTGTAGGCTTGGTTTACCTACACTGATTTTTCAACAACTATACTTCGTGTAGGAATGAACTGGAAGTAAAAGGCCCACACCAGACGCAGGGGTCTGTGATGAACATGGCGTGAGTTAGGTGCTCACCCAAGGTGAGGGGCTATGATGGTACCAGGTGGGCGGAAGGTGGGTTGGTAATCTGCAGATTATGTGGGTGAAGATTATTAAGAGAGTTGCTCTTGTAGGTGAACCAAAGGAAGCTGTTTTTTCTTATCCATACTTCATTAAATGGGTTCTTCTTGTGGATGAACGTTACTGATGCAGGTTGAATGAAGTTCATTTAGTGATGTTTTCTGGTTGTACTGTATTGGTGCAATGCAATAGGTCTCGCATTCACGCGAGTTTGAGCTATTGGCATTGTAAATGACAATGGCTTTTATTAATGTTTTGGGTTTTAAAACATAAATAAAAGGCATTGTCATTTACAATACTAATAGCTTAAACTCTCGAAAATGCGAGACCTATTGCATTGCAAATGCTTGTTGCTACTTGCAGTTCATAAATTGTGTTCCATCTAATATAGAACAGTGAGGTATGAAGGACATGTGGCTCCTAAACTCACTGTCTTATGTAACACATCCTGTACATTGATTACAGACATATGCTTTATTGTCAATGTATAATGTGTACATGTGATGTAGAGCGCTCTGACACCCTGCAATGGGACGAGTTGCACAATAGTGCTATAAAAGAAATAAAACAAAATAGTGATATTTTATCGGGATTTGTGTAAATACTGGGACAGACCACACATCTGATATTCTTACAGTGCATGCATATCTCTTATATACAAGGACTGAACAAAGTCAAAAGCATGCCTCTCTTAAGTACACGTGAAGTGATATGATGTGTGTCTTTGTTTCCCCTCCACTGCATTTATATGCGAGGCTCCTGAAAACTCCTGGCATCCACCCTGTGAAAAGAGTGGGTAGACGCCGTCTACCCGTGTGCACCCTTGACTTGTGCCCTAATTGTAAACCCATGTACTTCAACCCAATTTCAAATTTCGCCATTAGCTGGCTAATGTCCACCTGTGTCACCAGGTCTAGGTCACCAAATACTTCATAAGTACCCAAGTGTGAGAGACAGGCGGAGGATGTGTTGCTATTGAATACATGTCCTGTGGCCCATTAACACTTTTCAAGTATTCGGTGACCTGGGAACGGAGAGGTTAAATCACAGGAAGGGGTGGGAAATATTGGAAAGCGTGGGAGCGAAGGCGCATCTATCATGTGTAGAAAAAATGCCCAGATTCTCTGACGATGACACCAGTTATTACAAAGCTTCGCCGAAGGTAAGGGTAAATGGTACACAGTGGTGTAACTAAATTTGAGGGTACCCTCCTGCAAAGTACATGGAGGGGGCCCCCATGCTCCAGACCCAGTCAGGAGCACTCAGGCCAGGGATCCGCCGCCAGTGCACAATGTGGGAAGGGACCCTGAAGTTCGGGGACCCCCGCACCACAGGGCTGTGAGGGCTATTGTTATGCCACTGGGCACACATCATGAGGGCCCTACTGAAGCTGTGCATTAGAGATCACTTTGCCCTTTCAGGAGAACATGCACACAAGAACCAACTAGAAAAATTCATAAACTTAAGGTCGTATGAGAAATGGTCTAATAGTGTTTGGCATCAGGTGGGCACGTTTTCTACAACCTTTTCTCCCCTGGATTCAGTTCCGGATTTCTAAATGGGTAAAGTAGGCACCGGCCTATGGGCCCCACCCCTTTTAGGGGCCCTTCGACAATGTAGCAAAATAATATTGATTTGATCTTGAAAAAAATTTACAATCAAGCTTTCCTAAATATTCTTTGCAAAAGATAGAAAAAAAAAAATTAACTCAAAGAAACGAAAACTTTACATTAAAGACTCTATAGAGAACATACTGCATTAATGTAATGTACCCATTAACAACTTAAAGCTCAATCTTCTGGCAGCTGTCAGCTTCTAAAAAATAATCTGGTGCATTGGTAGTAGGAGATAATTTGCGAGGGGGGGCCGAAATTGAATAGGGGCTGCACAGGGTTTAATCCGGCACTGACTGGATTTACTCTGGCTCCTACTAAAACATTTTAGCAGACATAAAAACAACATATTAGTATTTGTCAAATGGTAAAAGGGGGCGGGGGCTTTGCAAACACGAACTCAAGGAGTTAACACATCAGTCCAGGCAGTATTAGTGCTGCTGGTCGGGTGGCTGACTGTCCCAGCAGCAGATTACGTTTTTTGGCTATCGTCTGGATATACATTCATTCTAGAGTGTCGGGTTATGGTACACCGTCCCTAAAACTGAGTAATTCTATCCGGGATCTTAATCTACAAAGAATGGCGCTCATTCCTCGGCAGGTGCATTCCTCCACGCACTGTGGCCATTTAACCAATCAGACAGAGTGATGAATGGCCCTGCTGCTGGCGTTCGCCTCGCAGACAAAGGTGTAATTACAGTCATTAGGTGCCAAACCCCACCGCGAACAGCTCTTTTCAGAAAATATGCGGCTTGTTTCAGAAGCGGAGTTAAAAAAACACTTTTGCTGAACGTTTCCATTCAGGGCGTGAAGTTTAAAAAGAGTATCTTTTCTTTACATATTTGTTTTATCAGAAGTTCTTGTTAATCGAGTTTTAAAACATGCACGTAGCAAAGTAAGAAAAATATATAATTATCCAAATCATTCTTTCTGCAATGGGTGACAGGGTACATTGGTTTCAGGAAATAACACACGAGAATAGGGTGGTTACAGTCATATATTTACAAAAACTAAAGCATGTTTTATATTGAGTTAGATAACCTGGCGCCACTACTTGGGAGCAGCACTGACAAATACTATCACTTCTGGGAGGGAGTCTGAATTCATCTAAAGAAGGACAGGAATGTACAAGAGGAAAGGAAGGAAGGAAGCAAGAAAGAAAAGAAGAATGGAAGCAAGAAAGAAAAAAGAAAGAATGGGAGAGAGAAGAGAAAAGATTGAAAATTGGCTCTGGAATGTGAATGAAGACAAGGGAGAGAAAAAGAATTAGAAGGGGAGATAAAGAAGGTGTCAGGCAACAAGACTGTGTGTGTGTTTGAGAGAGATAGAAAAAGAGGGCAGAGTGGGAGAGAAAACGAGTGAGAAAGGGTGTGAAGGAGGCAAGAAAGAGAAATCAAGAAAGAAGGTACGAATGAGGGAGAAAGAGACAGAGAGGAGAGGCAGAAGGAAGGAGAGGGACAAAGGAGAGAGACACATAGGAACGGTAAGAAAGAAAGAGAGTAAGAGATAAATGTAAGAGTGTAAAAGAGAGAGAGAGGGAAGAAGAGGAGTCGGAAGAGGAAAAGAGAGCGGGGAGAACAAGAGGAATCCCAGAGAGAAAGAGGGTCAATGAACGAGGTGAGAGAAAGTGCAGCCCTTATGTCTATGAAGCATTGGCTCCTTCTGTTATGCGAGATCCCCCAGTGTTGCGGCTTTCAGGCAAAGTGGACTAGAAGGAGTTAAATGGCCAGTGTTTGGGCCTACACAGGTTGTAGTCTGTGCCTTCAGGGGATTCTTTTATTAGGAAATCATCACTTAGAGAATATGGAACAGTGGGGTACAGATAAAAGACAATAGTTGGGAATTGAGGTCCTGGTAGGCGTGCCCTAACAGAGGATGAGTGCATGGTCAGAGAGGTGGGTGTGCCCCGCTGTAAATGTAAAATAGTGGGTAGATGCAGACAGAGACACCCAAAGCCGCTGGCGAATTAAATTGAAGGCATTATCCTTGCTTCATCAAGAGAACATATATGTAAAACTGGAAACCAGGGTGTTTGCACCACGCTAATTAGAGGCAATTCACATCGCTTGGAAAATAGTTAAAATGTCCAGAAATGTTTTTACATTTATACCTAAAAAAAGATCAAATCTGCTACAGGGACAACCTGAGAAATGTGACAAAATTGTGGTGAAAATATATATTAATGTTTCTCAATTTAATGGCAATAAATAAAACAAGGACTATCAAATCTAACTCAGTATATTTATTTATTTTCTTCATAGCTAAATGTTATGGGAGAAGGTCAAATTAAATAAGTTCTGTCTTGGCAGCCACCCAGTGTCACGAAGTGTCATGATGCTACGTTCTCCATTGTGAGGTTATGCCTCTGTGATCATGCATGCGACTCTCACATTCACTTGTAATGGATATAAGTGAGACCCTCGTTTTTATTTTAAACTTTATAGATTTTCAAAAGATAATACGAGAACAAGAGCCCATATACACAGGAAAATCGAACATCTGTCCATTAGTGAAGGCCTGGAGGAAACAAGACATTGATAATACTAGCCAGCCGCGGCTCATGCACGTAAGAGCGGTGGGGCTGGGTGGGAGGAGAGGGCGCGGCAGAGGACGACGAGGGATTTTTTTTTATTTATTTAATTTTCCCTCGTGGTCATCTGTCAAATCCCCCACCAACCTGGCCCCACCGCCCCTACCGCTCTTACCTGAACTGGCCTCTCCTGATACCAGCAGATACAATAAATAAAGCAAACCATTCGAGGACAGAGCACACACACTGAGTAAAACAATAAAGTCAAGAGGAGCAGTCATGGTTATATAGTCTTGTTTTAATAGAGTTCAATTGTACTTCGGTGAGATTGGCAGTGTGAATCTGTGTCAGTGGTTAACAGATAATCCCTGAGGAGCTGCCAGATATCCTTCGGCCATGAGGTAGGCGTTGCAGCATGGCATATACTTCACTGGTGGAGTCACAATAAACCATAGTGGCAAGCCACAACTTAGTAGAGGGACGAATCCCACATCCCCAGTGCAACACAACCTCCCTTTTGGCTAGTAGTAATGCAATGGCCACATATCTACGAATCGATTTAGATGTCTGCTACATAGCCCAGGAGCGCCAGAAGGGGGTCTGGGTGAAGCAGGTAGACCCTCTTAACTGACTGCTTAAATTTAGGTGGGTGGTCCCCCTGGAAAAACTAAAGAGGAGCTCACTAATCTGCCTAGCCAGAAGCTCAAGTGAGCTACCATTACAATAAACCAGTACCCCCATCTTTGCCAGCAGTGCTGCACGCCTGTGTTTAAAGTGGCCTCTGGAACCTCCGGTCTTGACTCCTGTCTTTCCTTCTTCCTTTATATATTGTGCATACTGAAATTCAGTCCGAAGTACAATTCATTGAGAAACTCCCAAATGGTCTAAAATCTTCATATAATTTCCTTAATGTCCAAAATCTGCGGGAAATTATATCCTTTACATTTTCCACAACATACGTTTGACACATATTTGGATTTAGATATAACCTTAGAATTTTGTTATTTCACCGCTGTACAATGGAGAGGGCATTTTTATGATTCAAAAAACATAATCTTGAACTCTCCTGGGTTAACCAGAACTGTATTTATTAAACTCCACACTAGATAAAAGATTCATGTAAGCATATGTACAAACAATTAACACATATCCCTAGAAACCCAAGTGAATATGATTCGCTGGCTGCAATTAAGACAAAAGAGGGCGGCCTCTAACCAAATGACTAACCAAACGATAATGTGAGACAAGGAATTTGAGCAAAAATTATGGGCATATTTGCAAAATGGTGTAACACAGCACAGCAAGTAAAGTTACTGCGCTGCGTTGCATCACCTGGAGAGAGCAGACATGTGACATGTCTTTGAAGAAATGGCTTAGTTCTGCTCTCTCCAAATGCTGGCGACTGTTGGGTCAAAGAATCTGTGTTGTGGTCAGGATGGGTTTTGGGCAGAAAGTGGTGCATTCCTGCACAAAACTATCCTGCAATGCTGTTTTCCCTTTCTATTGTGCTGCAGCATCCAGCACAAATTCAAAGAGGAAATAGGGAAAATAAATAAAGTTATTTCTCCTGGATACCTCAGGCAGGCACACGATTTTGGCACTAACTCATGTCTACATCACTTACTAGATATGGGTTTCCGTCACAATCCATTGATGGATGCACAGGAATGCCATGCACCACCCATAGAACGCCATCCTGATGCAAAGTGAGGCAAGGCAGCGCAATGCACTGTGTTGCTTCCATTTTCTTACAGTCATGCAAATTGACATTTGTGTTGCTTTGTAAGTACTAAAAATAATTTTGCTTCAGGGTTGCATCAAAAAGTGATGCAATCCCAAGACAAAATCTGTGTAAATCTGGGCCTTAATTTCTCTCTAGCGCATAGAGCAAATTTGATAAAATTATTGATGTTAAAAAAAAAAAGACTAGCTTTACATTTTGAAATTGAAAATATAGAAAGCTGCATGATAAGCTAAAATGTGCCGATATAACAATATCAATCTGGATTCTACATATTTAGAATTGTATACTCTGGACTGCTTTCCTTTTTCGTAGTGTTTAATGTAGTAAAAATTGAGCTTGAGCTAACATAAACTGAGTTTGTGCTTTCTTCCATTTTTAAATGATGTTGTATTATTCCACAAGATCATTATCGCCGTTGATTTCTTTGCTCTGATAAAGAACTGTGAGCTTCGTTTTGCATGACTGAAGCATTCTCAGCTGTATTGAACATGATGCACCTAATCAAGGGCAACCTGGCTGTCCCAGACCGCACTGTATGCACTGTTTCAACTCATGTAACCTGAATAGAATCTGAGAACGTCAAATTGAATGTATTAGAATTATGAAAGAATCTTCTAATGTATTTTGTAGTAAATTGTTTCCTTGTGTTTCTTTCCCATTGGTGCATACCCTGAGAGACATGTGCTTGTGTACTGAATGTATGAAATCCTTTGTCTAAAGTCCTATAAAAGGACATGCTTTTCCTCTGTATGCCCCATATTTCCCTCTCTTAGAAGGTGAATCTATGCTGGATTTTCTATTGAACTTGACTAAACTTGGTTGTTCTGATTGTACGTCTCGATGTAAACGTTCCTGATGGTCTTTCTTATGGGATCTTCCCTATTATACTTTCTATAAAGTCCTATAAAAGGACATGCTTTTCCTCTGTATGCCCCATATTTCCCTCTCTTAGAAGGTAAATCTATGCTGGATTTTCGTTTGAACTTGACTAAACTTGGTTGTTCTGATTGTACGCCTCGATGTAAACTTTCCTGATGGTCTTTCTTATGTGATCTTCCCTATTATACTTTCTATAAACTTTGAAATTTCAGCCTGTGTCTATCATTCTTATTGAGAATGTCACAGCCTTATTTTTATGTATGAGCTTAAATGTATTATAGACGGGACACAATCGGGGAGCACCAAAGTTCATTTAGGGACTACACCACTCCTGGTCTGAGCCTTTGTCGCGCCCTTGGTAGGGTAAAGAGAGATAGATTTGAGTGCTGAGAGAAACAGGAAATTCAGAACATGAAGAAATCAATCACACTTCCAAAGTGCTATTTTCTGTAACTGGTGGCAGATCGGTGATACATTTCGTACATTTTATAAAACACTTTGGAAAACTGATTCGAAACCTTGTAGGTCAGTATTTGATATTTTCTTGGATGATAGAAAAGTAGCTTAATTACTGCCTAATGAGACTTTTGCCATAGGAAAAAGAATTCCAGAAATTAAATTTCTAAAAACCATTTTACAACTGAAGTGCCATGACATCACATGCACAGATGGGTTTGCCAATGACTTCCATAGATTTTTTAGTTGATCTTATTTCAGAATTAGAAAAACTGTTTAAAATGTGAGTAAGAAGAAGAAAAACACTGGTGTTTGAAAAAAGCACATCTATACCCCTGTCTCTATGTCTATCTTTTTGTCTTTGTCACCTGCTCTGGGGAGAAACATCCTTTACCATATAGTCTTTTCCACACATGACTTTAGCATGCATACCTTTACTATCCAGATGCCATTACCATGCAGGTGCCTTTACCATGCATGCCTTCATCATATTCACTGAAAAAAACAAAGGTTACGGGGACGGTATAGTTAGGCTGCCATTTGACTCATACAAAACCAGAGAAATTGAGCAGTTATAGTTACACCCCACACTACACTGCTTATGATCTCACATATTGCATCACACATGACATGGTCAGTGACTTCACTCATGACATCACTGATGACATGATATCTCAAATGACATCATCGATGACATCATCCACAAATTCACTCACACACCCATGAAAACCTCTACACAACCTCTCATACACCCAATCACACATCCACACAACCCCTCACATACCCATTCACAGACCCATACACGTACTCACACAACCACTCACTCAACCATAGAGCCATTCACACACTAGCTCACTCACCTATACAGGCACTCACACACCCCCTCACTCACTTAAACAACCACTCACTCACCCATACAGCTACTCACATAACCAGTCACTCACCTATTCAGTCACACACTCACCCATGCAACTACTCACCCAAACACTTATCCACATATACAACCACTCACACACCCACTTATTTACCCATATAGCCTCTCAACACAGACCCTCTTTTACCCATACAAGCACTAAGACACACTCATGTACACACCCACACAAACACTAACATACCTATTCACACATCCATACAAACACTCCCACATCCACTCACTCACAGATAGTCATTCACACAGAGAAACACTCTTCAATAACACCTCTCACACACCAATTCACTTAACCAAACACCCACTCAAACAGCCACTCACTCACCAATACAGCCACTTACACACCCAGCCACTCACACATACAGCCATTCAGAAACCCACTCACTCACCTATACAGTCACTCACACACCCACTCACCTACCCATACAGTCACTCATACAGTCACTGACACTCCCACTCACTCACCAATACAGCCATTCACACAACCACTCACTCACCCACACAGCAACTTACACACCCACCTATACAGACAAACAGCCACTCACACACCCCTCACATACCTATACAGCCACTCAGACACCCACTCCACATAGATACACACAGTCACACAGCCACTCACATAATATATGTTAGAAATAGTATCACTCATTAGTTGCACATCTAGTGTACTAATTTAACTTTTGTATTAGCTTATTATATATGTTTAACAAACATAAACTCTTAGAGAAAAATGTACACTCACTGGATGATGTCATTGGTGATGTAATTTGAGATGTCGTCAGTGATGTCATCAGTGATGTCACTGACCATGTCATGAGTGATGTAATATGTGAGGTCATAAGCAGTGCATTGCGGGTGCGTATGGTATTGGTAGCTCAGGTAACTATAACTGCTGAATTTCTCTGGTCTTGTGTGAGTGAAATGTGAGCCTAACTATAACGTCCCTGTAAACGTTTTTTTTTCTGTGAATACATGTATATATGTATATATATATATCGTCGTTTTACTCTGTCTTGGGAATTCCTTTCTTTTGGAAAAACGGGCACGGACCACAGCGTTGTGCAGCAAAAGTATTTTTTATTACTCCAGGACCTCTACAGCCATGACGCATTTCTGCCCGCCTCGGGCCTTGATCACATGACATGTTTATATATATATAGATATATTTACTGAAAAAACCATAGGTTTCAGGGACGTTATAGTTAGAAATTAGCATTTAAAATACCATAGAAATTCACTGAAAAAACCACAGGTTTCAGGGACGTTATAGTTAGTTGGACATTTCACTCATATAAAACCAGAGAAATTCGGCCGTTATAGTTAGTTGAGCTAAGTATAACTCGCGCCCCCGCAATGCACTGCTGATGACATCACATATTACATCACTCATGACATGGTCAGTGACATCACTGATGACATCACTCATGACATCTCAAATGACATCACTGATCACATCATCCAGTGACACTGTGTTTCTGTAAAGTTTAAATATGTTTTATACATATATAGGCCAAGGTGTATTGAAGAATGAGTGGGTATATGACTGTCTGAACGGATGATTTAGTAGGTGTGTGACTGACTGTATAAGTGAGTGATTAAACGTGTCTTACTGAATGCATGGGTTAGTACCTAAACTGTGTGAATGTCTGTATCAGTCTGTCTGATGGTGTGTAAGCGGGTGCATGGGTTGGTGAGTAGCTACATGAGTGTCTATATGGGTTATTGATTGCTTGTCTGAGTATCTGTATGAGTGCCTGAGTGTCTGTGTGGGTGGGTGGTGTGTGTGTGACTCACTTCATGGATGTGTGAGTGGGTGATTCACTGGGTGTATGGGTTCAAGAGTGCATCTGTGAGGGGCTGTATGGGTGGGTGAGTGTGTGTATGGCTGTGTTGGTGAGTGAATGGATGTCTCAGTGGTAGATGTGTGAGTAACTACATATGTGAAAGGCAGTATATGTGAGTGTTGGAGTATATAAATGACTATATGTGAGAGTGAGTGATTGTGAGAGTGGCTGTGTGGATGAGTGTGTGCTTGTCTCAGTGATTGTATAAGAGAGTAAGTATGTGTTAGTGAATTTCAAAGGTTTTTTAAATGCTAATTTCTAACTATAACATCACTGAAACCTATGGTTTTTTCAGTGAATTTCAAAAGTTTTTTAAATGCTAATTTCTAACTATAACGTCCCTGAAACCTATGGTTTTTTCAGTGAAATTCAAAGGTTTTTTAAAATGCTAATTTCTAACTATGCACACAGAGGTAGGACATGTGCAGAAAGAGGAAGAAAGGCGCAGAAAGAAGCAAGAGAAATGCAGAAAGAGGCAACAGAAGTCCAGAAAGACGAAGAAAAGTGCAGAAAGAAGCAAGAGATATGCAGAAAGGACCAACAGAGGTGCAGAAAGAGGCCTTGTTGCAAAGTAATCCTGTGCCCCCAACGTTTTGCTGAATGGTACTGGTGGTAACTGACTCTGACTAACCAGTAGGCCTGGGCGGTAAATTCCGCTCCGCTCGCAGAATTTGCAGAATTTTGGCAATTCCGCGTTCCGCGGAGAACGCGGAATTGCCGAAAATTCCACGATCCGTGGCGTAGTGGAATTTTTTCCTTGTTCGCGCTTTCAAAATGCGTGTTCGCGCACGCGGGAGCGACTTACCGGGATCCCTGCGTTCGCCGACAAGTTTTCCTATCCGGCCGCGCGATCCCGCGAGTGTGCGATCGTGAACACGTCATTCGGATGCGCCATCGGACATCTGAGTTCTCGAACAGGAAACACGCATCGCGAGCGGGCGGGACAAGTGAAACAAGATGGCCGCGCCAATTGGCCGTGGAAATTTTGTACCGTTTCGCGGAACTTTGCGTAACGCGACTACGCAAATTCCACCCACCCCTACTAACCAGGCCCAGAGCCAGTGCTATGCTGAAAGACACTTAGAATACAGTGAAAACACCTACATACACTAGGGTACACTATGGGTTGGGGTACCCCTGTGATTGGCATGACCTCCCCTGTAAGGCCCTAGTACATAATAGGGCAGGGGGATTAAAACTACCTCTAACTCAGAGGTGCAGAAAGAGGCAAGAGAAGTGTAGAAAGAAGCAACAGAGTTGCTGAAAGAGGCAAGAGAGGTGTAGAAAGAAGCAAGTGAAGTGCAGAAAGAGGCAAGAGAGGTGCACAAAGAGGCAAGAGAGGTACCAAAAGAGGCAGGAGGGGTGCAGAAAGAAGGAAGAGAAGTGCAGAAAGAGGCAAGAGAATTGCTGAATGAAGCAACAGAGCTGTAAAAAGAAGCAAGAGGAATGCAGAAGGAGGCAAGTGGAGTGCAGAAAGAAGCTAGAGCAGTGCAGAAAGAACCAACAGAGGTGCAAAAAGAGGCAATAGGGGTACAGAAAAAGGTAGGAGCGGTACACAAAGAGGCAAGAGAGGTACAGAAAGAGGCAGGAGGGGTGCAGAAAGAAGGAAGAGAAGTGCAGAAAGAGGCAAGAGAATTTCTGAAAGAAGCAACAGAGGTGTAGAAAGAAGCAAGAGAAGTGCAGAAAGAACCAACAGAGGTGCAAAAAGAGGCAAGAGGGGTGCAGAAAAAGGTAGGAGGGGTGCACAAAGAGGCAAGAGAGGTACAGAAAGAGGCAGGAAGGGTGCAGAAAGAAGAAAGAGAAGTGCAGAAAGAGGCAGGAGAATTGCTGAAAGAAGCAACAGAGGTGTAGAAAGAAGCAAGATAAGTGCAGAAAGAGGCAAGTGAGGTGCAGAAAAAAGCAAGAGCAGTGCAGAAAGAACCAACAGAGGTGCTGAAAGAGGCGCAAAGGGTGCAGAAAGAGCAAGAGAAGTGCAGAAATAGGCAACAGAGGTACAGAATGAGGCAAGAGAGGTACAGAAACAGGCAGGTAAGATGCAGAAACAGGGAACAGGGGTGCAGAAAGAGGCAAGTGAGGTGTAGAAAGAAGCAAGAGCAGTGCAGAAAGAACCAACAGAGGTGCAAAAAGAGGCAAGAGGGGTGCAGAAAAAGGTAGGAGGGGTGCACAAAGAGGCAAGAGAGGTGCAGAAAGAGAAAAGAGGGGTGCAGAAAGAGGCAAGAGATCTGCAGAAAAAAGCAACAGAGGTGCTGAAAGAGGCAAGTGAGGTTCAGAAAGAGGCAAGAGATCTGCAGAAAAAAGCAACAGAGGTGCTGAAAGAGGCAAGTGAGGTGCAGAAAGAAGCAATAGAGGTGCAGAAAGAGTCAATAGAAGTGCAGAAAGAAGCAACAGAGGTGCTGAAAGAGGCAAGTGAGGCGCAGAAAGAAGCAAGAGAGGTGCAGATAGAAGGAAGAGAAGTGCAGAAAGAAGTAACAGAGGTGCTGAAAGATGCGCGAAGGGTGCAGAAAGAGAAAGAGAAGTGCAGAAAGAGGCAACAGAGGTACAGAAAGAGGCAAGAGAGGTGCAGAAAGAGGAAACAGGGGTGCAGAAAGAGTCAAGAGAGGTGCAGAAAGAGAAAAGAGGGGTGCAGAAAGAAGGAAGAGATCTGCAGAAAAAAGCAACAGAGCTGCTGAAACAGGCAAGTATGCTGCAGAAAGAAGCAAGAGAGGTGCAGAAAGAGGCAATAGAAGTGCAGAAAAAGGCATGAGGGGTGCAGAAAGAGGAGAGAGAAGTGCAGAAAGAAGCAAAAGAGGTGCTCAAAGAGGCAAGAGGGATGCAGAAAGAGGCAAGAGCAGTGCAGAAAGAACCAAGAGAAGTGCAGAAAGAAGCAACAGAGGTGCAGAAGCAGGCACGAGAGGTGCAGAAAGAAGGAAGAGAATGGCAGAAAGAAGCAACAGAGGTGCTGAAAGAGGCACGAAGGGTGCAGAAAGAGGCAAGAGAAGAGCAGAAAGAAGCAACAGAGGTACAGAAAGAGGCAAGAGTGGTGCAGAAAGAGGGAAAAGAGGTGTAGAAAGAGGCAAGAGAGTTGCACAAAGAGGGAAGAGGGGTGCAGAAAGAGGCAGGAGGGGTGCAGAAAGAAGCAAAAGAGGTGCAGAAAGACGCAAGAGAGGTGCAGAAACAAGCAAGAGAAGTGCAGAAAGAGGCAAGAGAATTGCTGAAAGAAGCAACAGAGGTTTCGAAAGAAGCAAGAGAAGTGCAGAAAGAGGCAAGTGAGGTGCAGAAAGAAGCAAGAGCAGTGCAGAAAGAACCAACAGAGGTGCAAAAAGAAGCAAGAGGGTTGCAGAAAGAGGTAGG
Source organism: Calotriton arnoldi (assembly GCA_963921515.1). Taxonomy (NCBI): domain Eukaryota; kingdom Metazoa; phylum Chordata; class Amphibia; order Caudata; family Salamandridae; genus Calotriton; species Calotriton arnoldi. Next base: position 437,634 of record CAWUFW010001548.1, read on the forward strand.
AGAGGTGCACAAAGAGGCAAGAGAGGTACAGAAAGAGGCAGGAGGGGTGCAGAAAGAAGAAAGAGAAGTGCAGAAAGAGGTAAGAGAAATGCTGAAAGAAGCAACAGAGGTGTAGAAAGAAGCAAGACAAGTGCAGAAAGAGGCAAGTGAGGTGCAGAAAGAAGCAAGAGCAGTGCAGAAAGAAACAGAGGTGCAAAAAGAGGCAAGAGGGGTGCAGAAAAAGGTAGGAGGGGTGCACAAAGAGGCAAGAGAGGTACAGAAAAAGGCAGGAGGGGTGCAGAAATATGGGAGAGAAGTGCAGAAAGAAGTAACAGAGATGCTGAAAGAGGTGCGAAGGGTGCAGAAAGAGCAAGAGAAGTGTAGAAAGAGGCAACAGAGGTACAGAAAGAGGCAAGAGAGGTGTAGAAACAGGCAGAAAAGGTGCAGAAAGAGGGAACAGGGGTGCAGATAGCGGCAAGAGAGGTGCAGAAAGAGAAAAGAGGGGTGCAGAAAGAGGCAAGAGATCTGCAGAAAAAAGCAACAGAGGTGCTGAAAGAGGCAAGTGAGGTGCAGAAAGGGGCAAGAGATCTGCAGAAAAAAGCAACAGAGGTGCTGAAAGAGGCAAGTTAGGTGCAGAAAGAAGCAAGAAAGGTACAGAAAGAGGCAATAGAAGTGCAGAAAGAAGCAACAGAGGTGCAGAGAGAGGGGCAAAAGGGGTGCAGAAAGAGGCAAGAAAAGTGCAGAAAGAGGCAACAGAGTACAGAAAGAGGCAAGAGAGGTGCAGAAACAGGCAGGAAAGGTACAGAAAGAGGGAACAGGGGTGCAGAAAGAAGCAAGAGAGGTGCAGAAAAAAGCAACAGAGGTGCTGAAAGAGGCAACTGAGGTGCAGAAAGAGGCAAGAGATCTGCAGAAAAAAGCAACAGAGGTGCTGAAAGAGGCAAGTGAGGTGCAGAAAGAAGCAAGAGAGGTGCAGAAAGAAGGAAGAGAAGTGCAGAAAGAAGTAACAGAGGTGCTGAAATAGGCGCGAAGGGTGCAGAAAGAGCAAAAGAAGTGCAGAAAGAGGCAACAGAGGTACAGAAAGAGGCAAGAGAGGTACAGAAAGAGGGAACAGGGGTACAGAAAGAGGGAACAGGGGTGCAGAAGAGGAAAGAGAGGTGCAGAAAGAGAAAAGAGGGGAGCAGAAAGAGGCAAGAGATCTGCAGAAAAAAGCAACAGAGGTGCTGAAACCGGCAAGTGAGGTGCACAAAGAGGCAAGAGATCTGAAGAAAAAAGCAACAGAGGTGCTGAAAGAGGCAAGTCAGCTGCAGAAAGAAGCAAGAGAGGTGCAGAAAGAGGCAATAGAAGTGCAGAAAGAAGCATCAGAGGTGCAGAAAGAGGCAAGAGGGATGCAGAAAGAGGAGAGAGAAGTGCAGAAAGAATTAAAAGAGGTGCTCAAAGAGGCAAGAGGGATGCCGAAAGAGGCAAGAGCAGTTCAGAAAGAAGCAACAGGGGTGCAGAAGTAGGCATGAGGAGTGCAGAAAGAAGGAAGAGAAGTGCAGAAAGAAGCAACAGAGGTGCTGAAAGAGGCACGAAGGGTGCAGAAAGAGGCAAGAGAAGGGCAGAAAGAAGCAACAGAGGTACAAAAAGAGGCAAGAGTGGTGCAGAAAGAGGGAAGAGAGGTGTAGAAAGAGGCAAGAGAGTTGCACAAAGAGGAAAGACGGGTGCAGGAAGAGGCAAGAGAGGTGCAGAAACAGGCAAGAGAAGTGCAGAAAGAGGCAAGAGAATTGCTGAAAGAAGCAACAGAGTTGTAGAAAGAAGCAAGAAAAGTGCAGAAAGAGGCAAGTGAGATGCAGAAACAGGCAAGAAAGGTACAGAAAGAGGGAAGACGAGTGCAGAAAGAGACAACAGGGGTGCAGAAAGAAGCAAGACAGATGCAGAAAGAAGCATGGAAATTGCAGAATGAAGCAACAGGGGTGCAGAAAAAGGCAAGAGAAGTGCAGAAAGAAGCAACAGAGGTGCAGAAGGAGGCAAGAGAACTGCAGAAACAGGCAAGAGAGTTGCAGAAACAGGCAAAAGAGGTACAGAAAGAGGGAACAGAGGTGCAGACAGAGGCAAGAGGGGTACAGAAACAGGTAAAAGGGGTGCACAAAGAGGCAAGAGGGGTGCAGAAATTTGCAAGAAAGGTGCAGAAAGAAGCAAGAGAATTGCTGAAAGAAGCAACAGAGGTGTACAATGAAGCAATAAAAGTGCAGAAAGAGGCAAGTGAGATGCAGAAACAGGCAAGAAAGGAACAGAAAGAGGGAAGACGAGTGCAGAAAGAGACAACAGGGGTGCAGAAAGAAGCAAGACCAATGCAGAAAGAAGCATGGAAAGTGCAGAATGAAGCAACAGGGGTGCATAAAGAGGCAAGAGAAGTGCAGAAAGAAGCAACAGAGGTGCAGAAGGAGGGAAGAGAACTGTAGAAAGAAGCAAGAGAGTTGCAGAAATAGGCAAAAGAGGTACATAAAGAGACAACAGGGGTGCAGAAAGAAGCAAGACAGGTGCAGAAAGAAGCATGGAAAGTGCAGAATGTAGCAACAGGGGTGCAGAAAGACACAAGAGAAGTGCAGAAAGAAGCATCAGAGGTGCAGAAGGAGGCAAGAAAACCGTAGAAAGAGGCAAGAGAGTTGCAAAACAGCTAAAAGAGGTACATAAAGAGACAACAGGGGTGCAGAAAGAAGCAAGACAGGTGCAGAAAGAAGCATGGAAAGTGCAGAATGAAGCAACAGGGGTGCAGAAAGAGGCAAGAGAAGTGCAGAAAGAAGCAACAAAGGTGCAGAAGGAGGCAAGAGAACTGCAGAAAGAGGCAAGAGAGTTGCAGAAACAGGCAAAAGAGGTACATAAAGAGACAACAGGGGTGCAGAAAGAAGCAAGACAGGTGCAGAAAGAAGCATGGAAAGTGCAGAATGAAGCAACAGGGGTGCAGAAAGAGGCAAGAGAAGTGCAGAAAGAACCAACAGAGGTGCAGAAGGAGAAAAGAGAACTGCAGAAAAGGCATGAGAGTTGCAGAAACAGGCAAAAGAGGTACATAAAGAGACAGCAGGGGTGCAGAAAGAAGCAAGACTGGTGCAGAAAGAAGCATGGAAAGTGCAGAATGAAGCAACAGGGGTGCAGAAAGAGGCAAGAGGAGTGCAGAAAGAAGCAACAAAGGCGCAGAAGGAGGCAAGAGAACTGCAAAAAGAGGCAAGTGGGTTGCAGAAACAGGCAAAAGAGGTACATAAAGAGACAACAGGGGTGTAGAAAGAAGCAAGACAGGTGCAAAAAGAAGCATGGAAAGTGCAGAATGAAGCAACAGGGGTGCAGAAAGAGGCAAGAGCTGTGCAGAAAGAAGCAAGTGAGGTGCAGAAAGAGGCAAGAGAGGTGCAGAAAGAGGCAAGAGAGGTGCAGAAACAGGCAATAGAAGAGCAGAAAGAGGCAAGAGAATTGCTGAAAGAAGCAACAAACGTGTAGAAAGAAGCAAGAAAAGTGCAGAAAGAGGCAAGTGAGAAGCAGAAACAGGCAAGAAAGGTACAGAAAGAGGGAAGACGAGTGCAGAAAGAGACAACAGGGGTGCAGAAAGAAGCAAGACAGGTGCAGAAAGAAGCATGGAAAGTACAGAATGAAGCAACAGGGGTGCAGAAAGAGGCAAGAGAAATGCAGAAAGAAGCAACAGAGGTGCAGATGGAGGCAAGAAAACTGCAGAAAGAGTCAAGAGAATTGCAGAAACAGGCAAAAGAGGTACAGAAAGAGGGAACAGAGTGCAGACAGAGGCAAGAGAGGTGCAGAAGAAACAGGTAAAAGGGGTGCAGAAAGAGGCAAGAGGGCTGCAGAAATTTGCAAGAGAGGTGCAGAAAGAAGCAAGAGAATTGCTGAAAGAAGCAACAGAGGTGTATAATGAAACAATAAAAGTGCAGAAAGAGGCAAGTGAGATGCAGAAACAGGCAAGAAAGGTACAGAAAGAGGGAAGACGAGTGCAGAAAGAGACAACAGGGGTGCAGAAAGAAGCAAGACAGATGCAGAAAGAAGCATGGAAAGTACAGAATTAAGCAACAGGGGTGCAGAAAGAGGCAAGAGAAGTGCAGAAAGAAGCAACAGAGGTGCAGAAGGAGGCAAGAGAACTGCATAAAGAAGCAAGAGAGTTACAGAAACAGGCAAAAGAGGTATATAAAGAGACAGAAGGGGTGCAGAAAGAAGCAAGACAGGTGCAGAAAGAAGCATGGAATGTGCAGAATGAAGCAACAGGGGTGCAGAAAGAGGCAAGAGAAGTGCAGAAAGAAGCATCAGAGGTGCAGAAGGAGGCAAGAGAACTGCAGAAAGAGGCAAGAGAGTTGCAGAAACAGGTAAAAGAGGTACATAAATAGACAACAGGGGTGAAGGAAGAAGCAAGACAGGTGCAGAAAGAAGCATGGAAAGTGCAGAATGAAGCAACGGGTGCAGAAAGAGGCAAGAGAAGTGCAGAAAGAAGCATCAGAGGTGCAGAAGGAGGCAAGAGAACTGCAGAAAGAGGCAAGAGAGTTGCATAAACAGTTAAAAGAGGTACTGAAAGAGACAACAGGGGTGCAGAAAGAAGCAAGAGAGGTGCAGAAAGAAGCATGGAAAGTGCAAAATGAAGCAACAGGGGTGCAGAAAGAGGCAAGAGAAGTGCAGAAAGAAGCAAGTGAGGTGCAGAAAGAGGCAAGAGAGGTGCAGAAAGAGGCAAGAGAGGTGCAGAAAGAGGCAAGAGAAGTGCAGAAAGAGGCAAGAGAATTGCTGAAAGAAGCAAGAAAAGTGCAGAAAGTGGCAAGTGAGATGCAGAAACAGGCAAGAAAGGTACAGAAAGAGGGAATACGAGTGCATAAAGAGACAACAGGGGTGCAGAAAGAAGCAAGACAGGTGCAGAAAGAAGCATGGAAAGTGCAGAATGAAGCAACAGGGGTGCAGAAAGAGGCAAGAGAAGTGCAGAAAGAAGCAACAGAGGTGCAGAAGGAGGCAAGAGAACTGCAGAAAGAGGCAAGAGAGTTGCAGAAACAGGCAAAAGAGGTACAGTAAGAGGGAACAGAGGTGCAGACAGAGGCAAGAGAGGTGCAGAAACTGGTAAGAGGGGTGCAGAAATTTGCAAGAGAGGTGCAGAAAGAAGCAAGAGCAGTGCAAAAGAACCAACAGAGGGTCAAAAAGAGGCAAGTGAGGTGCAGAAGGAGGCGAGAGAACTGCAGAAAGAGGCAAGAGAGTTGCAGAAACAGGCAAAAGGGGTACAGAAAGAGGGAACAGGTGGGCAGACTGAGGCAAGAGAGGTGCAGAAAGAGGGAAGAGGGGTGCAGAAAAAGGCAAGAGGGATGCAGAAATTTGGAACAGAGGTGCAGGAAGAAGCCAGAGCAGTGCAGAAAGAACCAACAGAGGTGCAGAAAGAGGCAAGAGGGGTACAGAAAGAGGCAAGGGAAGTGCAGAACGAAGCAAAAGAGGTACAGAAAGAACCAACAGAGGTGGAGAAAGAGGCAAGAGGGGTGCAGAAAGGGGTAGGAGAGGTGCACAAAGAGGCAAGAGGGGTACAGAAAGAGGCAGGAGGGGTGCAGAAAGAGGAAGAGAACTGCAGAAAGAAGCAACAGAGGTGCTGAAAGAGGCATGAAGGGTGCAGAAAGAGACAAGACAGTTATAGAAAGAGGCAAGTGAAATGCAGAAGGAGGCAAGAGAACTGCAGAAAGAGGCAAGAGAGTTGCAGAAACAGGCAAAAGGGGTACAGAAAGAGGGAACAGGTGGGCAGACTGAGGCAAGAGAGGTGCAGAAAGAGGGAAGAGGGGTGCAGAAAAAGGCAAGAGGGATGCAGAAATTTGGAACAGAGGTGCAGGAAGAAGCCAGAGCAGTGCAGAAAGAACCAACAGAGGTGCAGAAAGAGGCAAGAGGGGTACAGAAAGAGGCAAGGGAAGTGCAGAACGAAGCAAAAGAGGTACAGAAAGAACCAACAGAGGTGGAGAAAGAGGCAAGAGGGGTGCAGAAAGGGGTAGGAGAGGTGCACAAAGAGGCAAGAGGGGTACAGAAAGAGGCAGGAGGGGTGCAGAAAGAGGAAGAGAACTGCAGAAAGAAGCAACAGAGGTGCTGAAAGAGGCATGAAGGGTGCAGAAAGAGACAAGACAGTTATAGAAAGAGGCAAGTGAAATGCAGAAGGAGGCAAGAGAACTGCAGAAAGAGGCAATAGATGTGCAGAAAGAGGCAAGTGAGGTACAGAAAGAAGCAAGATAAGTGCAGAAAGAAGCAACAGAAGTGCAGAAAGAGGGAAGAGGGGTGGAGAGAGAGGCAAGAGGGGTGCAGAAAGAAGCAAGACAGGTGCAGAAAGAAACAAAAGAAGTGCAGAAAAAAGGAACAGAGGTGCAGAAAGAGGCAAAAAGGGTGTAGAAAGACATAAGAGGGGTACAGAAAAAGGCAAGAGAGGTGCAGAAAGAGGGAAGAAGGGTGCAGAAAGAGGCAAGAGGGGTACAGGAAGAAGCAAATGAGGTGCAGAAAGAGGCAATAGTGGTACAGGAAGAAGCAAATGAGGTGCAGAAAGAGGCAACAGACGTGCAGAAAGAGAGAAGAGAGGTGCAGAAAGTAGAAGAGATTTGCAGAAAGAGGCAAGAGAAGTGCAGAAAAAGAAAGAAATGTGGAGAAAGAAGCAACAGAAAAGCAGAAATAGGCAAGAGAGGCACAGAAGGAAGCAAGAGTGGCTTGCACACCATTAGTACCAATTTAACACTCACATTTAGCAATAAGTAACAGGTGACCATTCTAGGTTTGCAAAGGGCCTTCCACCATGCTGTAACACTTGTCGCTGCATTTTTGGTAACGTTTGAGCCGTTTGAGCTAGAAACAAGGCTTTTTTTGTTCAAATCTGCAGATTAGGGAGCAGATCATGAATATTGTGGCTAATGCAGAAAATGTATAATTGTGCGAAAGGCTGTGCAGCCAAACAGTCACATAATTCCAGTGGCCCTGCTCATACCTCTGACTAGGTCCACAAGTTCTCCTCAGTGATTCCTTCTTTTTTGTCTCACTGAGTACATAGTTGAGCTTTTATGGAAATGAGGAAGACTAAACCTGAGGTTACCACTCCACAACACAGACTACCATACCACATAATTACTCTCCATAACACATAATCCCACTCTACATAATTCCTATACACTAAATACCACATACTTTCTATCCACATAATTTCACTGCACAACATACCACATAATTCCACTACACACAACATACATCCACTCCACTCCGAAAAACATTAGTAAAAAACTTTTACATTTACAACGCCAATAGCTCTAACTCTCGCAAATGCGAAACCTATTACATTGCAAACACTTCTTTAACTAGTAGTCGCGTTTGCAGAGTGGTGGAGAAATGGTGCTGGGCATCTGACCAGCGCTCAGGAATTCCACTGCGTAGGACTTATAGGAGGTACCAGGAGGGCTTCTTGGCCCCCAAAGTCCCTCAGGAGTAAATTGGACTTCATATCCACATCCCGTAGTCTGCCAGGAGGCACGTTTGCAGAGTGGTGGAGAAAGGGGAGAATGGCCTCTGAAGACGTCTTAGCAATCCCACTGTGTGGGAATTACTGGAGGTAACAAGAGGGGTAGTTGGCCCCCAAGGACATCCTTGGGGGCCAACTACCCCTCCTGTTACCTCCAGTAAGTCCCACACAGCAGTATTGCTAAGTTCTCATAGCAGGCCACGCCCCCTTTGCCCACCACTCTGCAAACGCACTCCCTGGCATGCTCTTGGATGGGGATTGAAGTCCCCTTCACTGCTGGGGGTCCTTTAGGGGCCAACTAGCCTACCTCTTACCTCCAGTAAGCCCCACACAGTGGGATTGCTGAGAGGTGGACACAGTCCACGCCCCCTTTCACTACCACTCTGCAAACGCACCTCCTGGCGCGCTCTTGGTTGGGGGATGAAGTCCCCTTTCCTCCTGAGGGTCCCTGGGGGCCAACTAGCCCTCCTGTTACCTCCAGTAAGCCCCATACAGCTAGATTGCTGAGAGTGCTCAAAGGCCATGCCCCCTTTTTACACAACTCTGCAAACGCGACTCCTGGCGCACTGCTGCTCGGGGGATGAAGTCCACTTTACTCCTGAGGTCCTCAGGACACATGAGGACCTCATCGCCCCACCAGCAATGCGCCAAGATGCGTGTTTGCAGAGTGGTGTAAAAAGGGGCATGGCCTCGGACCACCTGTCAGCAATCCCACTGTGTGGGGCTTACTGGAGGTACCTGGTGGGCTAGTTGGCCTCTAAGGACCCATAAGATTCTAGGGGACTTCCTCTCCCAACCCAAAACGTGCCAGGAGGCGCGTTTGCAGAGTGGTGCTGGGAGGGGGCGGGGCCTCTGGCAAGATGCCGGCTTCTGGTTTTTTTTCTTTTGTTAGAAGGGGGGCTGTGTGGCTCCCCTTTTCTTAAATTTTTTGGGGCCCTGGGGACCCCATCCCCCAGGGCCTGAGCATTTTTTAATTATAAAAAAAAGAATGGGAAGGAGGCCTGGTGGCCCCCCTTCCCTGGGCGACTTCTGGCCCCAGGGACTCTATCCCCCGGGGCCTGGCCTCGTTTAAAAAAACAAATTTGCCGGGAAGGGGGGCCTCATGCCCCCCCCCTGGGCCACTTCTGGCCCCGGGGACCCCATCCCCCGGGGCCAGCCTTCGTTTAAAAAATAAATAAATAAATAAATTAAAGGGGAGGGGGCTGAGTGGCCCCCTCCCAGGCCACTTCTGGCCCCAGGGACCCCATCCCCGGGGCCGGCCCTCAAGTTGGGGACCGTGGGGGGAGCCTCAATGCCCCCACAGTCCCTGCCGGCTCCCCACCTCCTGCGGGAGCTGGCATTGCTTCTGGGCAAGGGGAGCTGCTGACAAGCAGTTCCCCTTGCCCAAATGCAATTCTGCTTTGCTTCTTTTCCTGCTCTTGCTTCAACGAGGCAAAGCAGGAGTTTGCTATGACAGGGCGGGAGCCGTGCTCCCGCCCTGTCATAGCAAACGGCAATGTCCCGGGGGTGGGCACCCCGGGACATTGCAGGAGCCGGCCCTGGGGGGTGGCAGTCCCCAGAGCCATCAAGGGCTCCAGGAGGGGGGCCGCATGGCCCCCCTCCCAACTCTTTAAAGCCCCGGGGAGGTGGTGGTCCCCAGGGCCCGGGGGTCCGCAACGGAACCCCATATGTAAATCATTAGTGCCCCGGGGAGGTGGTGGTCCCCAGGGCAGCGTGGGGGGGCAGGAGCCCCCCATGCATTTTATTTTATAAATAAGCCCCGGGGAGGAGGCGGTCCCCGGGGCTGCGGGGTCCCCACAGGCCCGCTACATAATTGGGCATTGCCCCCGGGACCTGGCCCACCAGGGGGCTTAAGGAAAACGAAGCGCGGGTGCCCGCGCTTCATTTTTTAAAATTTTCTCACCCGGATTTGTGCACCCAGCGTGAATTCGGTTGATTTAAAAAAAAAAATGCTTTTTCTGACCCTGGGGGTCCTTGTGGGACCCCCTGAGCAGGCCTAGGGGGTCAGGGTGTTTCTACCCTGCCCCCTTTTCTTGTTTTTCACCTTTTTTGTACTGTTTTCTTGTGACTCGGTTACCGAGTCACAAGATGGCTGCCAACACATTCTGGTTTGGAGTGTTGGCAGCCAATCAGAAGTCAGCTCGTGCTTGGGAGGAGTCGCGACTACTCCTCGGTGCTCAGATATATAAAAAAAAAAATTAATTTCTCATCAACTACTGAACGGATTTACACCATTTTTTTAAAAAAAAAGGTTGCTTTCTGGACCAAGAGCTACCTTTTTGCCAAATTTGGTGTAATTCCGTTCAGCAGTTCGGGCTGTAGCCGTGTCTAAAGTTCCTATGGAAATTAACATGTGGATAATGTGTTTTAGGACCTCCCTTTTTTCTCGGCCCCCACTTGATGAATCACCCCGAAACATTTAAGACAGGAGCTGACCTGAGTGAACCATTAGTTTTGAAAATTTCGCGAAGATTCGTCAAACGGCGCCAAAGATATTGGCAAAAGAAAAACGCTTTTTGAATAGAAACAAGGTCCTAACTATAACTGCCTACTGGCGACCGCCAGTAGGTAATATTATATATAGATATATATATATATATACACAAAAAGAACAAAAGATGGACATAATGCTGCTCAATGTCAAACACTCACCCCCAGTACAGAGATCTGGGCCTAACTCCTTCATTTTTTGCTCACCACACCTTTCCAGTATGGACAGTGCCATATGCAAATCAGTCCTTGACCACACTTGAACAGTCCAGCCTGAACTGCCAGGCCAGCTCCTCCCAGGACCAGAAAGAAGCATCTTAGGACCGGTTTTGGGGTGTCACTCCTCAGCAGCCAGAATAGCTTGACCATCAAGGTGAGCATGGGACCCAGATCTGGGCATACCCATCCCACTTAGGGCTACAAGTGCACAAATAGCAAATCATGGATGGAATGATGAACAATGCCAAACACTCACGCCTAATTAGAGATCTGGTCCTAAATCCATTGTTGTTTTGCTGTTAGCCCGAAACCGGTCCCAGGATGCTTGTTTCCGGTCCAGGGAAGACATGGCTTGGCAGTTTGGGCTGGACTGTTCCCATGAGGCACAGGGTCAAGACTGATTTGCATATACCTGTGTCTGAACTGGGGTGGCGAAGTGAGCTAAAGAACGATGATGGATTAAACCCAGATCTGTGACTGGGGGTGAGTGTCTGAAAAGTTTCAGCGCTCCGTCCATCATCTCCTTGTGTTTGCTTTGTTTTGCTAACCACGCCATTCCAGTTTGGACCCATCCATATACAAATCAGTCTTGACCCTGCCCCCATGGAAACAGTCCAGCCCGAACTGCCAGGCCAGGTCCTCCCCAGACCAGAAAAAAGCATCATAAGACCGGTTTTGGGGTGTCACGCCTCATCAGCCAGGTAAGCTTGACTCCAGGGCATGGTGAGCATGAGACCCACATCTGGGCATACCTATCCCACTTTAGGGCAACAAATGCAAAAAGAACAAATGATGGATGAAATTCTGGACAATACCAAACATTCATCCCTAGTACAGAGATCTGGGCCTAAATCCATAGTTTGTTTACTCACCACGCCATTCCACTTTGGACCCAACCATATGCAAATCAGCCTTGACCCTGCTCCCCATTGGAACAGTCCAGTCCAACCTACCAGGCCAGGTCCTCCCAGGATCGGAAACAAGCATCCTAGGACCTGTTTCGGGGTATTGCCCCTCATCAGCCAGGATAGCTTGACTCCAGTGGCAAGGCATGAGAGATGTAATATGTGAGGTCTTAAGCAGTGTATCGCGGGGCCGTAAGTTTTAGTTAGCTCAGGTAACTATAACTGCAGAATTTCTATGGATGTGTGTGTGTGAAATCTGAGTCTAACTATAGTGTCTCTGTAATGTTTGTTTTTTCAGTGAATTTCAAAGGTTTTTCAAATTACATTTCTAAAGTGTTATGTCCCTCTAATGTTTAATTTTTTTTTTTAGTAAATTTGTAGTTTTTTTAATACTAAGTGTATTACAATTAGGGCTCCCGGTTTTCCGTTTAAACGGATTTTTACATATAAATACAGACGGAAAAGTATTTTTCTTTTGTCTGTATTTATATGTAAAAACGGCAAAATACGAGTAAACGAGTAAATTATGCGGCGATGCTGCTGCCGTGGTTTAGAGTTGCCATGCCACGCCCCTGTTCTGGTGCTGGGAATTGCTTTCAGTGACGTACTGTGGACCTATTGGCTCAGGGTCTTTTAGTGAAGGTCGAGACCCTGAGCCAATCCTGGTCGTCACTGTGTGGGCGTGCTTAACACACCCAGCCTCGCCCTGGTAACTTTTGGGCTTTATTTTGGGGGCTCACCTGCCTGTTTTTAGGTCTTGCCCTGAGCCAGCGCTTGCTAGAGGCCCCGCAGTGTTCCACTTCAAATAAGAAAGGCAGCAAATAAAGGATGGGTTTTTGCACAGGATCACACACTTTTTTTTTTATATTTCAGCAACGCCAAGCGATAGAAAATAAGGCAGGAAATGGGAACAAAAACGCTATTCAATTATATTCAAAGTGGCAAAAAAAGTTTGAAATTAAGTTGGGAACATAATTCAGTCACTGGGAGCAAAGGCTTGCAGCGCTACAATTTACTTTTAAGATAATTGCACGCTCCTTTTGATGTGTAGAAAAGCACTTGTCTGTTGCAAAAAAAACATCTTGGGGGAATAGTTTGAACGGCAATTAAAAGCCATCTGAAAGGAAATTGTAATAAGCAGTTTTAAAGGCTAGTTTGCTAGATAATACCATGACAAACCGGCTCTTGAAGTACAGAAACACATCTACTTCAGGAAGATTACTCAGATAATGTGCCGGGCTCTGGGATTCAGCGTACTTGCTCGACACCCAATAGGCTCAAGTACGCCTGCACAGAAATATCTAAAACGATGGGGGCGGGGAAGGGAGGGGTTAAGAGGGGAAGGCCAACATCTTCCAGGGCATTTTAAATTTTTTTTTTATTAGTTCTATTATACAGATGCGTGTAGCCGCAGTGCAGAAGTTTTGCACTGGTGAAAAAAAACGGCAAATCATTTGCACTCCTTAGAACGTTTTGGCGGGGTCCACAATACAGAGACACTTTCACACTATGGCGCTTATTTTCATTTCCTATGTATAATATGGTGCTTAACAAAGGAATCCGGGTTCGTTACAAATAATTAAAATACTGATTTCGCCTCAGACTCCCATTTTTCTAATTTGTAACGTTGAAAATGTGCTTCCACCGTTTTATCGTATGTAGAACACAACATAGTGTGAAACAATAGTGTGAAACCTGTTTGCTCTATGTTTTGACCCTTGTCGAAACTATATTTGGAGGGAATTACCCATCGCTCCATTCTTTATGACACACGCAGCAAAGTGGTGCACAAGGATTGGCTGCGTTTTTGCAATAATGAAGTGCTTCGGTTAAATGGTGATGCTTTAAATGTTTTAGCGGTAATGCCGACATGCGATCTCTTCGCTTCAAGCCACTAATTGAAAGTACAACAGCTGAGGGCAGTAAAGCTGTACGGCGTGCCTGCTGCCTCCTTGATTTAAACGAACGTTTCTTGACGTGAATGATTCATGTCCGTTACATAAACCTGCTGAAAGCTAAATGTTCATCTAAGGAACTTTAGACAAGCTGAGCCTCTGCTGTGACCAATATCTCTGACTGTTTATTCTGTTCTTTCTCCACTATGCTTTTTTCTTGCATTGTATTGATTTGTATTGTGTAATTGCATTTATATAGCGCTTACTATCCCTGACGGTTTAAGGAGGATAGCGGAGTTATAGGAGAGGGAAAGAGCGCATGTGTGCATTGTTAACTTTAAATAAATGTGGAAAAATACTAGCTGTAGCGTCGTCTTTTGCTTGTGGGAAAAATAAATGCGGATAAATACAGAAAAGATGGCCCAGAAATAAATATGGATAAATACAGACGGAAATGGCCGAAAAATAAATACCATAAAACCGGGAGCCCTAATTACAATTTATTTTGATTATAATTTTAGTTTTTTTAACTGTAGACAGCGCTTGCTCTGTCACTTAGTGACCTGTTGTAAATGCTTTGTGGGGTTCAACTCCGCCCGTTGCTTGCCATGCTTTTCATTTGTCTATGTCAGTGTCCTTTAAAAATCCTTGTTTGCTAGTGGTCAGTCCTGCCTCTTTGTCCCGCCTTTTTCTCTTCCTTTCTTCCCATGGAGCAGGGACTAAGTACTCTATCAGTATGCTATGATTTTTCATCAGTTCTTTGGGAGACAATTTTTTTTCTTGGTTTCCAGCTCTGTTAGTGTTTCCCTGTGCTCAGATTTGATGCCATAGCTGCTTACATTTTAATATAGAATTCCTCTGTCCCACCTCCTCTTAATGCCACAGTTGTGTCAGGGCTGCCTCTCGTGCCGAGCCTCTCGCTCCCTTGCTTGTATTGTTTTAGCCTTTTTTGTAATTTTGGACATTGACTGGCAGTTAGGCTTCTTTTGGTAAGATATTAGTTTGATTTTGGGCTTCCTTTTAAGGGCGATTGGGCTTGTTTTTGTTAGTTTCCTTCACGTGTTCCCGACTCGTGTTATCAAGGAGCAGCCACAGCTCCAGGAGCCCTGGAGATGGCGGGGAGAGGCACTAGCACTGGCCCCACATGCTGCTTCTGCCTGGGAGACAATATGTTTGTAAATCTTTGTCTAGTTTAAGTTGCAGCCACGCATGGCCGGTGCGCACGAGACAGAGCAGTGTTTACAGCTCACTCCGGGTGCATTGGCTTGTTGGGCGACTGCTGGCTTGTTTGTAACTGATTACAAGCACTCTAAGTGAAACATCAGCGAGAGCAGTAGCGCTACTTATTGTTTGCTGTGTGCTCACAATGCTGCTGCAAGTTCGCTTCTCTCTGAGCTGCTGTGGCTGCGTGCATGCGCTCACCTGGGTTTAAATTTCACAGCACAGGCTCCTATTTGTTTGCTGCCCAATTTGCCATGTGACAAGATTCTTAGTCAAGTGACGTTTTTGTGTTTTTGACACCGTGCCGCACTTGAGACTTTGGGAACATTTGTTGTAACAGGATCTAAACTCAAGTGTTAACCCTACACGATTTTGGTGCTCTGAACAGATTTCTTTTTTCATTTTTGAGGGAAGGTATTTAGGAAGTGGGAGGCATGTTTAGAGCAAAGTGCACACTCTTCATCTACGGGATTAACTCCTTTGTACCCTTCCTTTTTGAGTGGAAAGTAAGCTGCAAGCTTGTAGTGCAACGATACACTATGTTTGGCAGACAGGGGAAGCATCTCCTATCCTCTCAGCAAGCAATGCGTGCTGCCTCTTCTTGTTTTTCATTCCAAAAGGGACACAGACTTCACGTTTAAATGGCATGTCTCAGGATATTTAATGCAAAAAGTGGGGAAAGTATTCCAAATGTAAGTTGTTTAAATTTATGCCTATGAAAAAATTGAAATGTAAATGTTGAATATTATCATAACACCAGAGTATAATTGGTATCAGCACTCCTTTTTCTTGGTTAACATTTTTTCTGCATGCTGCATTCAAGTGACTAAGCTTCAATTTGTTATATGGCTGTAGATTACTGCACTCTCTTTTTGTTTTGTTTTTTTAACTGGAAAACCTAACAAACTGTAGACACATGCAGTAGTTAGAAAGGTAGTTTGTTTTGACTTTAAAAGCAGGACTTTTAACGTTTTTTGTTTGTTTCAACTTGGTTGTTCTGATTGTATGCCTCAGTGCTTACTTTCCTGATGGTCTTTCTTATGTGATCTTCCCTATTGTACTTTCTATAAACTTTGAAATTTTGGCCTCTGTCTATCATTTTTATTGAGAATGTCACAGCCTTATTTTTATGTGTGAGCTTAAATGTATTAGAGACGGGACAAAATCGGGGAGCGCCAAAGTCCATTTAGGGACTACACCGCTCCTGGTCTGAGCCTTTGTCGCGCCCTTGGTAAGGTAAAGAGAGATAGATTTGAGATAGATTTGAGTGCTGAGAGAAACAGGAAATCAGAACATGAAGAAATCAATCACAAAGTGCTATTTTTCTGTAACTGATGGCAGATCGGTGATACGTTTCGTACATTTTATAAAACACTTTAGAAAACTGATTCAAAACCTTATAAGTCAGTATTTGATATTGTCTTGGATGATATAACTGGAAAACCTAGCAAACTGAAGGCACATGTGGTAGTTAGAAAGGTAGTTTTGTTTGACTTTAAAAGCAGGACTTTTATCGTTTTTTGTTAGATATGGCACTTTTAATGTCTGGGTGGACTTTTGAGTACGGGAGAGACGCGCTCATCAGCACTCACCGAGTGCAGTGCTGAGAGCTGCTGAGCTGGCCTCCGATGGGATGTGAGAAATGATTGGCCTGACACTTTATATCAAACGTGATCTATTGTTCATTAGGAGTGCATTAGACCTTTCAGGCAAAGACAGTTACTTTGTGCAGTGGTCTGCCAGGGAGGAGATTCTTTTTTTTTAATAAATCTTTTTATTAAACAGAGAGAAAACGGCATTTCTTGTTACAGAAGGATATACAGTACTTCAGACATATATAGACATAATTTCAGTGATGAATCAGAACAATAGATCAGGGAAGTAGGAACTCAAGGTGTGATAGGTTCTTCCAGAGGAGGGACAGTAGGTGGGACACAGATATTCCCTCTGTATACATTCCATTTGTCCCAAATTGCGGACCACTTTTTGGGACATCCTCGTGCAACATACACTGTCTGTTCTCTAAGCATGCACCAGTCCATGTCTGCCTTCCAGGAAGTCAACATAGGCGACACTCCAGAACCCCACAGACGGGCAATGTTCCTCTTAGCCACCATCAGGCCCAACGTGACCCAAGTTTTCCCCCTACTATTCAGGTCCGTAGGCTCCCAGACATTTAACAGACAACGTTTGGCTTCAGGCCGGAGTTCCACCTCGAGCACCTCATTTATACACTCATTTATCCCCTTCCAGTAACTCTGGATATGTGCGCACTCCCATATTATATGCATGAAAGTACCCTCTTCTCCACATTGTCTCCTGCACATCCCATCGGACACCCTTCCCATACTAACGAGCCTAGTCCCCGACACATAGACCCTATGCAGGATCTTTAATTGAACCAGGTGGAGTCTGGAAGAAATTGCAACTTCTCTCGGGGATGCCAATGCCTCCCGCCACTCTTCCTCATCAAGCTCTAATCCGTCTCTCTCCCACCGCCTCCTAGTCTGGACTAGAGGATCGGAAGTGTTATTTATTAGTTTCTTATATGTGAGGGAGATCGCTTTTGTGGGCATGTAGCCATCCAACAACCTGTCTTCCAGCGGCGACGATTCTGGGGGAGATTCCCCCTTGGGCAAGTTCGAAGTTAGTGCATGCTGCACCTGTAGGAACCGGAAGTATTCTGAGTCGGCAAATTCATATTCTTTTTGTAGGGCGGCAAAGGACACCATCACCCCCTTTTGCCATAGATCTCCAATCCTTGAGATCCCAATAAGATCCCACTTCTCAAACCCTTTTGAGGTCCGCAGAGTTCCCAGCTGCTCGGCGTCCCACAATGGAGTGGCCCGCGTGAGCCGACGGTCCCACCCCAAACTTTTGTTCACTACCCTCCAGATTTGTACTGCGTGTCGGGTAGGCCCAGTGATTGGGAACTGTTTAGCATAGGAGTAGATGGCTCTATTAAAGTTACCCCCGGGAAGTTGCCATTTGTCCATCCTGTACCCCGGGTCATCCCAGCACCTATATGTTCAATTATTAATTGCGGCTGGGTGAGCAGCCCAGTAATATTTTTTGATGTCCGGGAGGGCAATCCCCCCATCATACCACGACAGTACCGGCTTTTGTAGGGCTATGCGTGGCCTGCCCTCCCAGAGCAGCTCTCGCTGAAGGCTTTCAATGTCCTTAAAGTATCGCGCTGGGACTGGGTCTGGGTGATTCTGCAGTGCATACAGGAAACGGGGCAAAGCCATCATTTTAAAAAGCGCAGCTCATCCCAGCAGAGATAGCGGGAGCGTCCTCCAATGCGCAACATCTCGTTTCAATCTCTGGAGGGGGGGGAGCAGATTCCGTGCATGCTGTGTCTTTGGGTCCGCTGAAATAAAGACACCCAGGTACCGGAAGCCGTCTTGGGCCACCTGGATTGGGCAGTTCTTCAGGGGGTTGGGGGAACACCACTGAGGACATAAATTACCGACTTGGTCCAGTTAATCCTGTAACCAGAGTTCTTCCCGAAGTTTGTAAATATATTAATGGCGTTAAGGAGAGAAGCCTTTGGGGATATAGGAGAATGTCATCCGCATATATGGAGATGCGGTCCTCCCATGTGTCCGCCCACTTGAGGCCCCGGATCGTCGGATCTCGCCGGATCCATGCCGCTAGTGGCTCGAGGGAGAGCGCAAACAGCCCAGCATGCCATGGAGCCGCCGCAAGTTCAGGGCTGTATTTCGATGAGGCATAAAGCCCGATTGATCAGGGTGTACCAACTTACTGAGAACTGGGGTTAAGCGAGTCGCCAACAGTTTGGCCAAGATCTTGGGTTCTGCATTTAGCCAAGAAATAGGTCTGTACGATGAGCACCTGTCCCTGGGTTTACCTTCCTTATAGATGGTCACCAGGGTAGCTACCCGCTGATCATATGGAAGTCTCCCTTCTTCTCTACTCTCTGCAAACATTGCTCGCAAGTGTGGGGCAATGGAGTCAGGTTTTACCTTGTACAGTTCTATCGGTAAGCCATTTGGGCCTAACGCCTTACCGGATTGAAGGTTTCGTATCGCCTGCGCGATCTCATCATTTGTGAAAGCGCTGTCTAAGGACTCCCGTTCCTCGGCTGACAGGGCAGGAAGTTGTATGTCCGCAAGCAGTGTCTCCTCTTCCGGCAAATCAGTGCTTGATCGGTATACTCGGTGGTAATGGTCGGCGAACTCATTTGCAATCGCCTTGGGTTCTGTTATGACCCCCCCCGTTCATCTACAAGCTCTGGAACCAGGTGGTTTGCCAGATCTCTCTTATCAAGCCAGGCAAGGAGTTTACCAGCTTTGTCACCCAAGTCATGGATCCTGGAGTTTGAGTTGATGATGCGCATCTCCCGTGGCCTCTCTGTTCCACTCTTCCTCCAGCCGGAGGATGTCTGTTTCCACTTGGACCAGATCTTTCGCCTTGTCCTTTCGGACACCTGCTATAAGCGAGAGAGCCTGTCCCCTCAATACGGTCTTAAAGGCCTCCCAGAGAGTCTGATGTGAAGTGACCAACCCTACATTTTCAAGGAAGTAGCGATCTATGACCCGAAGGAGAGCCTCCCTGACCGTCGGATTGCGCAGATACCAGGGGTTAATAGGCGCAACCTTGCCCACCCGTTTTTCATTCAAGACTAATTCTACCCAGATGGGGGAGTGATCTGATATACCCCTCGCTAGATGTCGCACCTCCCGAATGCTGCTGATCTGGGAAGCCGGTACAAGAAGGTAGTCAATACGGGAGAGACTGTTGTGCGCCCCCAAGTGGAAACTGTATTGGCGATTAGTAGGGTGAAGTGCCCTCCATACATCCATTTATTGGCCCAATGCGCCAATAAAATCTGGGAGCCATCTTTGCGAGGGACCGATGTCACGTGGAGGATGGCGGTCCGCCGTGCCCGATACTACTGAGTTGAAGTCCCCCCCTGCCATGAGGTGACATTCTGGGAACAACAAAATAATGGCCCCCAAGTCTTTGTAGGTACGGCTTTGTAGGCCTGGCGGGACATACACTGTCAGCAGTGTTAGTGTTCTGCCCTCCCATTGCCCGGAGATAGCTGCATATCTGCCCAGTTCATCCATCCATGTGCGCTGTATTGTGAGTGGAAAAGACTTTTTGAGCATGATGCCCACCCCCCTGGAACCTGAAGTAAAGCCCGAGTGTGCCATCAGTTTGTACCCCCACCTGTTCATGGCCTGGCAGAAGTTGCCCACAAGGTGTGACTCTTGGAGGAACACTATGTCAGGGGAATGCCTTTTAATGTGCTGTAACACAATACAACGCTTCACTTTATCCCCCAGCCCAATGACATTCCAGCTTAGCAGCCTAAGGCCTTTATCCCAGTGTGTGGGCATCTGCATATCTGTGGACCAACAGTTCCCTCCCTTGTCTACGGAGATTCAATGCCGTCGTCTCTGAACGTTGAAAAACCAACAATACCCCCCCAACCCAAGACCCCCCTCCCTGCTTCCCTGCACTCTGGGCCCCAAACTGCCCAGCAAACAAACTATGCAGAGTGCCTGTCGCCCATACATTTAACTAAAAGTAGTAAACTGCGGGGGTAAAGGTCCGCTACTTCCATCCCTTTGTGATCAGTTAACCATATACTCCCGGTGAGGGGGGCACAACGGAAATAGGACACAAATGGATAACATGTGCCGCGGCCAGGTGCCAGTGTGAGATAAAACATTCTCCCCAAACACCCCCATCTATGACATGTATACAGTAAGACTTGGCAGGCCTATCAAGAGACTCCCGCCTCCCAGAATTAGATGATCGAAAGAGTTAGTACTGGACATCATTTATCTAGCATTGTGTTCCCTCGCACCTCTCCAGCCCTCCAGCCAGTCCGCAGCCTCCTCAGGACGTTCAAAAAACCATGCCTTACCCTCTGCCTCCACTCTCAACCTGGCAGGGAAAAGCATGGCATACTTCACCCCTCTGTCGCGCAACACCCTTGTCACCTCGCGGAATGATCTCCGTTGTTTCTGCACTGGCAGGGTGAAGTCCGGAAAAAGGGAAATCTCTGCGTTCTGATAGTGGAGAGGTGGAGCTACCCTGGCAGTTTGGAGTATGATGTCTCTGTCTCTAAAGTTAAGCAATCTGGCCAGTATGGGGCGCGGCGGCGCACCCGGTCGCGGCCGACCACCCGGTACTCTATGTGCCCTTTCCACCACAAAGAACTTGGAGAGGCCTTTGGGTTGCAAGTGGTTAAGGACGAGGTCCTCAACGAAGAGGTCCGCCGCCGGTCCCTCCGCTTTCTCGGGTACTCCAATTATGCAGATGTTGTTTCTCCGGAGCGACCTTCATACTCGTCGAGTTTGTCTTCGGCGAATTTCCGAAATTCCTGGAGTTCCCTGACGTCCTGCTGCAATTGTGAGGTGTCTTCCTGGAGACTGGAGGTGACAATCTCCATTTGTTTTACTTTCTCGCTGATTTTCGACATATCCGCCCTGATTAGAGTCACATCAGTGGAGATCGTATCCATTCGCTGTTCAAGAGATGTACGGACCCCCAAGATAGCCTCCATTACGTCCTGTAAGGTCAATTTGGGGTGTTCCGTCTCAGGCCCTGCTGCCATATTACTCTTAGGGTGGGACTCAGGGGCCACGGGTTTTGGCTGGGTGAATTTGTCCAGCCTTGTCTGTTGGGCCACCTTTGAGCCCTTGGGGCCCGACATGGCCGGGGTTACGTAGCCTCTGACTTATTCACACACCAAGTCACATATCCCTGGCGGTGGGGCCGCAGGATCAGGACACCCCTCAGGGGTCAAGAGGCACGACGCCGCAAGTCCCAAGCACCCTCTCCAGCTCTGCTGGGTCATCGACAGCACTTCCCACGAAGGTCACTCTCACCGCACCCACTGAGGTCGCCACCTGCAGTTCTCCTGTCTCCAACCCCCGCCAGAAGCCCAGCAGAGCGACAGTGCTGATAGGTCGTCTATTTAGGGTACCAGGCAGTAGTGGGCCAAATAGGAGTCAGGGTTGCGGCCCACAAGTCCCAGATGGTCCTGCAGCTCCGGGCCAGGGAACCGCCAGGTGTAGCAATACTTGCACCTGCGCTGACGATGTGACCAACAGTTGGTCTGCTTTCCGAGACGCTGCAGGCGGCCAGGCTCTACTTCCAGAGTGCCAAATTGGTCTGTAAGAGTTGTGCTACACAGCCAGGTTCAAGACGTGGTGTCCAGGCATGCCACGGCCACTGAGGCCCCGCCGACTGTTGCAACAGGGGAAGGACTCCCAGGGCAGTTTTGGGGCAGGGCCTCAAGCTTCTACAATTCATGCTTAATGGCCCCTTCCCAGTTCAGTAGCTCCCCCTGTGAGTGTGACGCCGGGGCCACGATGGCATCGACCCCCGGTGGCTGCCGCACTCCCTGTCGTTGGTTGGCCCCGGAGAGGGGAGTGCCGCGGCAGTACTGCGGGTTCAGAGCGCTATACCTCAGCACGACGCGCGTGCCCTCCCGGAGTGTCCACAGCGGAGAATGGAGCTTCTTGCAGGCAATTGTTCTTACCCCCTATTGAGCATCCAGCGTCGCCGAGTCCTGAATGGATCGCTGGTGTCGTCTACAGCCGGAAGCAGCGCTTCGCCGAAGCATCAGCCGAGCCGGGCTCCCCAGGTGTAGCGTTGTCGGTGTCGAACCAGTCCGCCAGCATAGGCCACCAGCCGCGGCCTTGCGTCATTCAAATCCGGGCTTTAGGTCGCCGCCGCGCCCCTTCCTTCACTGCGGCAGGCCCCAGCTGGAGTCGTCCCTCAGGCCCCGTGGCGATGCAGCTGGCGCTGCGCTTCAGGGGGGCTGCTGATGCCGGATTTTGCAGCTGCGGGCTTGCAGAGGACCTCCGATGCACCCCCAGCACACGGGAATCGGATAAAGTTGACGGATAGATGGGAGAAACAAAGTTTTAGCGGAGCTCCCTTACATCATGGCCATCACGCTCCGTGACGTAGCCACGCCCCGCCTGCCAGGGAGGAGATTGCCACCACCTGTCACTTCCAGAGTCTGAGAATATTAATCAGATCTTGTGATAATGCACGAAGATAGAACCCTTAACATAAAAAATGACATAACCCCCAAAAATATAAAAATATTCACAAAGTGTCAAAAATAGAGGCTTTATATGTCAGGAAACACTAGACAAACACAGGGCACCCGACAGAAATCACGATGCTTGCACTTTTTTTTGGAAGTTGGTCAGCAGCTATGAGACGTGAAAGTGGCCAGATGTGAGACCTGTGTGTCAGGCTGATAGGCCTCGCGAGAGGGCTAATTTTAGCACAGTGCGGTGGCCCTCTCATCTGAAACGTGAGAGCGGTGCTGTGCCGGCTGCTCCGTGCTGTGTTTTTCCTCAGTATTGTTTCTTGACTCCAGAGATCTGTTGTTGTTGATGGACAGCAGGGAGTGTGCTCCCTGCAGAAAACAACAACTTGTGTGTCAAAAGCAAACAACATCAGGGATGCCATATGAGTTGTTAGTTCAATGCATGGGATGGGCGCAATCTGTGGGAGGATATGGAATTCATTGTTTTCTGTGAATGTTAATTTGACTGGGATTTTAAAGGCTGGGATCTTAAATAAATCTCAAATAATACATCTAAAGGAACGCAGTGCTGCAAAACCTTGCTGAGCTGGTAAATCAGCAATTGGTTTGTTTTTGGCGTAAAATTGATTTTGTGCTCCATCTTTATGTATCTGTGCCCTGCTCTCCCCTTCTTGCTTGCTTTCTCACACACTCCTTCTGCTCCTCTGTCTGAAATTCATTCAGCACTTCGTGCACAAACTACCAATCCCTCTCTAGCTTCCTTTCTAACTATTCTGTGCAGCTCTCACCCCTATCAATTAACCATGCCACATAATTCCACTACACAAATTAACTACACACCACACAATTCCACAACTAACAATTCCAATACAACCCACATAATTTGACTCCACACCACATACATCCACTCCACTCCAAACCAAAACACAAGGGGAAAAATCATTGTCATTAACAACACCAATAGTTCGAACTCCCCCAACGGCGAGACCCATTTAATTGCAAATGCTTGTTTATAAATATACTTTATCTACCTTTAAAAACATAAAAATCAAATGTACTTATTGTAAAGTTTATGAAGTTTTTAATGTGAATAAACACATTTTATTTTTTCTATATATTTTTTTGGGTACCGTGGTACCTTCGATGGTCTATTAATATAAACCAACTACTACTCCATGGGTTTTAATCTCGATCTTGTGATCGGAATGAATCTAAGAGTCTAAATTCATGGATTCGCTGAAAATTTTAAAAACTTCAGTTCAGATATGTACACCCCTCCATTATCATTAATGAGATCACTGTAAACATATTTACAGGTAGATATTGACCACCATATATCTGTTTTTCAACAAAGTTGCCCATTTTACGACTTTTGCAACTCCACGTATATACACGCTGGATTTGCGAATCCACACAAAACCACACCCAGTTCTTGTGCTCTGATTGGATATATGAGGACCCCATACATGCACATGGAAAACCACACCCAAAACCAGTTACTTCTCCAGTGAAGACTCTAGAAGGAGTTCTGAGAACCATTGGTGCTCTGCTTTTGCACAATGGCTGAAGCTACATCTTCCGTCCTGGATGAGCATCCACAACCTGTTGAGGATGAGGAGGAAGACATATAACCTTGCAGAAAATAAAGTGATGTCTGGAAGCTCTTTAGTCTACCTTCTGGGGAAAAGAATGTAACAGCAAAATATGTGCAGTGCAATATTTGCGACAAGCAGTTATCCAGAGGCACTGCAAAGAATATTCACATGGGAGAAGTTCAATGTGGAAGCACCTACAAACAATTCATGAAAGGGTCTATAACTGGATGATGTGGGAGAAAGCAGGTGCAGCCAGACAGTCTACCTCAACAGCAGCCTTGGGAGACCAATCATCAGCGGCAGTTTTTTCAATAATAGCTGCCTGCGAAGAATTGAGTGACATGGATATTCACTGTATGAAATGCCACATTCTTGAAGCTGTAAAAATGTCGTCTGTGGGTGCATTCTTGGATTCAGGGAAGCATCGCTGTTACATTCTTTTCTTCCTTCCAGTGACCACATAATGTGTTTTGAAGACTGAAGCCAGTTGCTTTTTTGCATTTCCCCATCCTTACACTTTTTACTACCCTGTTCACTTTAAAAAAAAAAAATCTTTTCGCCTAATTCGATTCCCTGATCTAATCGAATTTGGCGAACAGGCCGAGGACGGCCTTGATGAAGGTTTGACTACAGGCCCCTGTACTTTCCCCTGTACTTTCTTTCACAGAACAGTTTATTACATGTAGCATTCCCAAAAAAAACTGAGGGAAAATGCATAAAGCAGCAACTACTGTGCTTCCATTGACATGGATGTACAAAGTACGGTCTGCAGAAATATTTAATTATATTCTTAGCTCCCTGTTGAACCTTCATGTTTTTCAGAGTATGAAGCCAGTTCCTTCTTCCCAGTTCTCTTTGAAAAAAAGAAAAAGTATATAAATGCTTCTTAAAAAACAACAGTACTTTTATAAATATTTCAAAAAATTCCTCCTAGGACTGGTGACTCACTTTCTGACTGCCCCTGTATTTCAACCTGCACTCCTCTCGGGTGAATTCATTTTTCATGATGGGATACCTAAACCTCTTCCCCTTCTCTAGGGCCAGTAGGGCTTCTCTCCCATCACCAGGAATATGACTCCAAAGGCCATCTCCCCAATCCTCCTCAGAGATTCTAGCAACCTGTCTATATCACCCCCCTCCTTACAGTCAGGCATAAGTCTCTGTGTAAATGGACTCTGCTTTCTGCACTGGACACAGTAGTTTTTCTCCAACCATTTTTGCTAGACCGTAACAGCTATTTGGCCTTTAAGTCCACCTCCTTGACAGTCACTTCATGAGCCAAAAAGACCCTTTTCTCCTCCAAGGCTTTCTCAGCCTCAGCTTTTCTCTCCTCTGCAGTCATCTGGGTCAGCTGCAGCCTCACGTCTCTCTCAGCCTGCCTGTCCTTGAGCTGAGCTCTTCGGAGGACTGGGTTTGGGAGGAGACACTATTCTCTGCATCAAACCAAGTAGGGAACTCTCTCTCTGTGGGGGAATCACCTTTCTAATTCTGGAACCTCTTCCTAGCCATTTCTCAACTCCTTTCCCTCCTTCTCAGAGCCAGTACTCTTAGTGGCCCTGATTCTAAGGTCAACTACAATCAGACTACTTCTCCCTTATCAAGAGTGCTGAAGTAGTCCTCTTACAACTCTTCCTGTGGTGCAGATTGCATTCTGTGGATTTCCTCCCAGACTGTAAGGGCAAACTAGTACTCAGCCCTAGATGCACAGGTGAGTAAATGGGTGAGTGAATAGTTGTATGGGTGTGTAAGTGAGTGTGTCAGTCACTGTCTGGCTATATGAGAGATGGGTACATAAGTGCTTTTGTGGGAGTGTAGCTGGGTCGGTAAGTGCCTGCCTAACTGTATGAGCAGATGCAAATTACATTCTATTAAATTACATACTATAAGCTAGCACCACCATCTAATGTCAAACACATTCATTTATACGGGCATAATAAAATCAATATTAATTCAGTATACAAATTCCTCTTTCTCCTTTCCTGCTCACTGTATTTTTAGTTAATGTTCTAATCTAAGCACCCTTCTATTTTCCCTTCTAGTATACTGCCTAGAAGCAACACATTTTCATTTAGCTTACATACATTCACTATTTTTTTCTAAATATATTTTTACATCCTACAACCTAATTAACATACCTGTAAAAGCTCTTTGCTGTTCTCTCTGTTTTATTTCTATGTCTGACAACATCTGTTTTTATTTGAAATATCCAGTTAGAACTTCATCAGACCACCTCCTCTTTCAGTAGAAAAACAAGTAAAATGACTACCTCTCACCATGTGCTCTTACTTATGCTGCTCTAGTTAACAAGTCACAGGCTTCCTTTCATCTTTCTGTTTTGCTCTACCACTTCGAAATGGTCAGTATTTCTTTAACCATTTCCATGTTTCCTGCAAAGAAGCCCAATTTGGTTGTTTTTCCCTACAAATTTGCGACTCCTCCACGATGCTCAGCGCAGCCCCTGTGTAACTTTGCGGTGGATTCTTGAATCTATGCGGGATTCCGTTAAATCATTTAACATCATACTACTATAAGTTTGCATCTACAATTAACTTTATAAGATAGTACTGATTTAGAAAATAACTCCTCCGTAATAAGCAATATGTCTAAACCACTCTACTTTAATGTTTGAAAGTACAGACTCTTCAGAACCCTTGGTTTTTTCAGTGAATTTCTAAGTTTCTCTTTTTATTCAATTTCCTAACTATAATGTCCCTGTAACCTTTGTTTTTTTTCAGTCAATTTCTAAGTTAAAAAAAAAATGCTAAATCCTAACTATAACGTGTGCCTGTAACCGTTTTTTTCCCAGTCAATTTCTACAATTTTTTACGTAGTAATGGTGTTTGCCGATTGGTGGAGAAAGGGGGTGGGGCCTCTGACCAGCTCTCAGGAATCTCGCTGTGTAGGAGTTACAGAAAGTACCAGGAGGGCTTCTTGGCCCCAAGGTCCCTCAGCATCCAAGAGGACTTAATTCCCCAACCAGTAGTGCCCCAGAAGAAGTCTTTGCAGAGTGGTCGAGAAAGGGGGCGTGGCCTCCGAAGACCTCTTAGCAATCCCACAGTGTGGGAACTACTGGAGGTAACAGAAGGGGAAGTCACCTTGGCTCCAGAGAGTCCTTGGGGGCCAACTACCCCTCCTGTTACCTCCAGTAAGTCCCACACAGCTGGATTGCTGAGAGGTTGTTGGAGGCCACGCCTCCTTTCTCCACCACTCTGCAAACGCACCTCCTGGCACACTACTGGTTGGGGGAAGAAGTCCATTTTATTCCTGAGGCCCTAAGGAGGCAAGGGGACATAATACCCCCACCAGCATTGCACTGAGAGGCGCGTTTGCAGAGTGGTGGAGAAAGGGGGCATGGCCTCCAATCAGCTGTCAGCAATCCTGCTATGTGGGACTTACTGGAGGTAACAGGAGGACTTATTGGCCCCTGAGGACCCTCAGCAGCCAAGGGGACTTCATCCCCTAACCAGCAGCATGCCGGGAGGCGTGTTTGGTGGAGAAAGGTGTCCGGGCCTCCGGCACGTGCTGTACAATTTTCTTTTTTCAATGATTATAAAGGAAGGAGGGCCATGTGGCCACCCCTCCCAGGGCCAATTACGGCCCAGGGGACTCCATCCCTATGGGCCGGGCCTTTATTCATATATATATATTTTTTTTAAAAGGGGAAAGGGCCACGCGGCCCCCCCCTCCTGGGCCAAAATTCAGCACCAGGTACCCCATCCTCTGGGGCCCAGCCTTTATTTATATGTTTTCTTTTTAAATGGGCAATGGTAGGCCATGCGCCCCCCTCCCCAGGCCAATTTTGGCCCCCGGGTACCCCATTCCCCCATGCCTGGCCTCTAGGCTGGGTGCCCTGGTCCCACTTAGGGAGCCCCTGGGGTCCGCGGGTAGAGCCTAAAGGCCCCCGGGGTCCCTGCAAGCTCCCCGCCTCTGCGGGAGCCAGCATTTCTTTGAGACCCAGGGAGCTGCTAACATGCAGCTCTCTGTATTTCAAAGCAATGTCTGTTACCCTGCTCGCTTCACAGCAGGCAGGGAAACAGACAAGCGAGAGCATTTTTGGTCTTGCTTGCTGAAAGCAGAGTGTTTGCTATGGCTTGGGGGGAGTGGTGCTCCCGCCAAGTCATAGCTAACTGCAATGTCCCGGGGGTGGGCACCCTGGGACTTTGCCGGAGCTGGCCCTGGGGGGTGGCGGTCCCAGGGCCCTCTGGGGCTCCACGAGGATAGCCGCGCAGCCCCCCCTCCAATGTTAACATTAGCCCCGGGGAGGTGGCGGTCCCCGGGGGAGCGGGGTAGACCATAGGGCCTCCCTCACATTTCCTAAAAAACAAAAACAGTGTGCCCCAGAGAGGTGGTGGTCCCCAGGGGCGGGCGGGCGTACTTCAAGCCAAGTCTAAAGATGGCCGACAACACTTCCTGGTTGAGGTGTTGGCAGCCAATCAAATTTTAGTAGGATCCACAAGTCCACTGCAAGGACTCGTGTCCCCAGATATCTCTATTTTTTAAGTTAGATATCTGAAAAACTACTGAACGGATTTACACCAAATCACAAAAAGCACGCTTTCAGGACAAACACCTAGCTTTCTGCCAGATCTGGTGAAATTCCGTTCATTAGTTCGGGCTGTAGTCGTATTCAAAAAATTAAAAATCCTCATAGATATAACATGGGGAAAATGTGTTTTGGGACCCCCTTTTTTCTCTGCCCCCACTTGACGGACACACATATAGACACATTTCACACAAATTTGAGTCTAGCTGTTTAGTAACATATTGGTTTAACTTTATTTTCGCAACACATTTGTCAAAAACAATAGCTTAATAAAATAACTTTCTGCATCAGTACTCGCAAATAGCACATGACAACCAAATGAAGAAATGTCATTGGTTTACAGTTTCCTTTATGAAAAAAAGTACACACCTGTTAGATTTGGGGGTCTCTAGTTGGCAGAGGTAGGTACCTTTGTCCAAATAGGGACCCTTGAGTCTAGTCAGGGAAAGTAGGTACACTCCTGAAATAACCCCTGCTCACCCTCTTGGTAGCTTGGCACGAGCAGACAGGCTTAGTTCAGAGGCAGTGTGTAAAGCATTTGTGAACACATACAGTAATCAAGTGACAACACCACAAATGGACACCACACAGGTTATATATTTATAAAAATAGGTATACTTTATATAGATTTATCACAAGACCATAAACGACAAAAATAATCCACAATACTGTCAAGAGTGCTTAGTTCTGATCAAAAAGGCTTAATTCAAGGTTCTGTGCGAGTCGGTAGCCTCCTCCGGCTACGGCGATGTCAAGAACAAACAGAGTCTAACAAATCCAGCTGACCGCGTCGAGACGGGCCAACACAGCGTAGACAGACTCGGTCACAGTACCTTTTACTTGAAGCGGCAGGCACGGGCGTGTGAGCCGGATGGCTGTACGTCGCGATCGCGATGCAAGATGGAAGCGTTGCAGGACGCGTTGTCCCTCGATGCGGTGCAGGCAGCGGCTCGTTGACGTCGTCAGGACAGAGTCGGTGAGACCAAGGCCGTGCGTTGCAGGGCGAGACGGTGCTTCGCTGCGGTGCTGGCAGGTTACGGTGCGGCGACGGAGCCGGATTCGGGAGCTGGCGTCGATCAGTCCGGACAGCGGTGCGAGTCGGGCGGTGCGTCGCGAAGTGTGCGAGCGGTGCCCAACTCCGGTGCGGTCACCGGACTCGAACTCAGCAGCAGTGACCGTGTCGGTCGGACCAGTTCGATTCGGCATAGCGAAGCATTGCAGGACGCGTTGTCCCTCGATGCGGTGCAGGCAGCGGCTCGTTGACGGAGTCGGTGAGACCAGGGCCGTGCGTTGCAGGGCGAGACGGTGCTTCGATGCGGTGCTTACAGGGCACCGAGTCGGTCGTGAGAGTCGGTCACAGCTCCCTACCTCTGTAGCCACTGAAACAGAGTTTCCAGCAGCAATTCACAAAGTGGGTGAAGTCCAATGGTCCTGGGACTTCGGTCAGGGGGCAAGCTCTCTTCCAAGCCCTTGGAGATCCTTCACAAGTTGATGAAAGTCTCAGCAAAGCAAAAGTTCCTTTCTCCTTTCTTTGGCAGTCAGGCAAACCACTGCAGGCCAATCCCCAAGCAGCACTTCAGGCTTAGGGATAGTCTCTCCTCAGTTTCTTCTTGGTTCCGCTCCTCAGCAAAGGTTTCTTCTTGTTCCCAAAAGTGATCTAATTTCATGGGGACTGGGTTCCCCTTTTTATACACCTTTTCTCTTTGTTCTCTGGAGGCAGAGAAGCCTTTGCCTAGTCAAAACCAGTTCTGTGCAGCTTTGGAGCACTCTGTGTACATGTCTCCTTCTTTTCCTTTCAGAATGTGGGGCAGGGTACTCAGACGCCCGGCAGGAGGTGGAGCCAGCATTGTGGAAGGCAGGCACAGCCCTATTCAGACCCAGCTGCAACTCCTCCCTCCACTCTGGATGCAGATCTCTCTATTCAGCCCTGTGCTGCCTTACCCTGTCTCCTGTAGCCACCCCCAGCCCCTGTCACGCACAAACCAGACACACAATACACAAGCTGGCAGAGGCAGGCTGGATAGTTAGGCAAGAAAATACCTACTTTCTAAAAGTGGTATTTTCAAACACAGAATGTTAAAACCAACTTCACTAAAAGATGGATTTTATCATCCTGAGTTCAGGCATACTAAATTCGTTTTTCTACCATGTTCCCTGGGTCAGTTAGGATTATAAGGTGTAATAATCAAAACCGCCCATTCTGGCCTATGGGGAGCAGGTAGCCTTTCAATAGTGAAAAACGAAAATGGCTGTAATTCACTATTAGGACATGCCACACACACCAGGGCATGTCCTACCTTATACTTACAATGCACCCTGCCCTAGGGCCTACTTTAGGGGTGACCAACATGCAGTAAAGGGGAGGTTTAGGGACTGGTAAGTGGGTGCACTCACCAAGTCGACATGGCAGCCCTAGGCTGCACACAGGCTCTGCAATGGCAGGCCTGAGACACTTTACAAGCTGCTTCTGTGGGTGGCACAACCAGTGCTGCAAGCCCACCAGCAGCATTGGATTTACAAGCCCTGGGCACACTCAGTGCACGGTACTAGGGACTAACAAGTAAACCAATCATCCAATCATGGAGTCACTAATACATACATCAATTTACACTAGGGAGTACTTGCACTTTGGCACTGATTAGCAGCGGCAAAGTGCCCATGAGCATCTAGTCCAGCAAAAACATATCGGCAACAGTGGAGGCATTACGAAAAAATGGAAGGGAGACCCACGCCAAGGATGCCAGGTCTAACAACACCCATTTCTCCCTTCTTGAACTTTCCAGGTACTAATTAGTTTGTTATAGGAGCTGTCCCAAACTGATTTTGAAAATTGGTTGTTAACTTTTTTGGGCTATTTCTACAAAAATAAAATGGCATCAGAAGAACCAAAGGAAGATCTGCAACTGGTTGAAGTTGTTGAAGACCAGGAGGACTCAGCTGCACATGAACAGTCTTCTGATGAAGAACCACGAATGAAGAAACAAACCATAGCTTGGGATTTTTTCACTATTCCATCTGGTGAATCGAAGACCACAACTAAATTGGTGAGGTGCAGCATATGTGAGAAGACATTATCTCGGGGCACAGCAAAAAAATATTCATGTGGTACAACAAGTATGTTGTACCACTTGAAAACATAACACAAGAAGCAACTTAAAATTGCACAGAGAAAAAAAAGGAGAGGGATCATCAGCCTTCAAACCTCCAGCCACTGCTCCTGGCAACAAAGTTCCAGTTGAAATGGAGAGAGGATGCAGTGAAATGTCACCAGAACTAAAGCTTTTTGCTACCTTCTACATGGACTGTAACACAATCGTAATGGCCGGGGAGCAATCTGTGGATGTAATTTTGCAGAATGTGAAAAACCATACTTGTTAATTATTTTTCCTTTTTTATTGCAGCAGTTCAACCGCTGGGAAAAAATATAAACAAAGAAAAATGTATTACGATTCCATTTTAGACATTAGGGAACCAAAGCAAGATACAATGGTGAAGTGGTGAAGAGACTTCTTAGATGCAACTTAAGGCTGCTTGTATTATAGTAACTCCATTTATTTTGTATCTGTAGTAACAGAATGTAGTCCTGTAATGTTACATAAATTCCTTTCCTGCAGTTAGAAAGAGTCTTTCATTTCTAACAGCTTGCTGTAGACAATACCCCTAATAGGCCACATAATATCTCAGAAACACATAATTCATATACATGTCAACACAATACCACATTTTGCTATCCTAAATTGTCCTTAGAACTTCGGTTCTAGAAATAGCAGATATGAGTTTGGTAACTTTTTAGGTACTCTTGATTTGAATGCCATTGCTATGTCATTGCACTCTGTCCATCCTCTTTGACATCTTAAATATATTGTGCAATGTGTAGAGGTTATATTAACTCCTTCATGAAATATGATTGCTATAGTTGTGAAAGTTCTTTTTGAAATGGAAATTTGTCCAGCTACAAAGTTTGTAATTTCACTTTCTAATTTAGTACCATCCTCTCTGCATCATTGTAGCATGACTATGACAAATTTTCCGTACCTTTGTAGTAACGACTTAGACATAAGTTCTGAACTGCAGTTTGGACAGGTCACATCTTGATGGGCATTTTTGGTTCAATTTCCAAAGGCCACAGCTTTGCAATCTGGTAATGTCAATTAGAAGAATTGCTCCAAATTGATTTCAGTACTTGGGGTGAATTCACAATGTTCACAGTTATGGTTACATTTATAGGTTAAACCAAATAATTCAATGATATTCACATCCTCTTACTCTAATAGTGCTAGCGTTACCATTCAAAATTCTTGAGCATCCTGCTGAACATTTAGAGAAAACACTACTAATCTAGTACACTACTCTTCCTTTTAGACCTTTCTGCAGCTCGGTTGGTGGTAACTTGCCTGTCTTTGGCTCCATACGGACTATAGCCTGAAATGGATATATACTTTGAATAAAAATTGAACCATAAACATTTAAACCTTGAAGTGGTTCTCGAATGGCAACAGTACTAACTTGTTATGCGCAGCTCTAGCTGGCATTTATTATCCTCAATTTATTGTAAAAGTACTTACATATAAAGTGCTGTGTGGACAAGTCAAAGCGTTCCTCTACAAATAAGTACACAGCAAACTATTGCCAGTTATCATTATTTTCATTTTCACTTTTTAAATTCAAGTCAACAGTCCGTGTTTGAATCTTGTGGTGAGTGTGTCGACAACATATAAAAACACTCTGGTTTTTCAGAGCATACTGTGTTAAATTTTGTAACTTGTTCAAAACAATCAACTATAATACCTGTGTCCTGTTCTGCAACTCATCCTGTTATCAACTCTTCATTTTCCATAGAGTCCTGTTCTGGACAAAAGAAATGAAACTGCACATCATCACAAACCTTTTCTAACTTCCACAGTACCATTCAAAAGTGCTCTATTCATTTCTCCTAAACATAAAGCAGGAGTTTTCACATAGTACAGCCTCCAAACTAAAGTTCACATCATTGAGAGGTGTACAGCTTCCATCCTGAAAGGATGAAACCTAGTGAGTGTCCCTCAAAATTTGTATGCTTTCTAACCTTGCCAGGATCCAATCCTTGTAAAGTACTTATTATGTGTTTTAAACTTTGCCTTGGAAAGATATGTAGGGGCATATTATCAAGCCGAATTCCGCCGCTTTAGCGGCCGTTTTCAGCCGAAAAGCGGCGAATTTCTTTACGCTCAATTATCAAGGACACGCTAACGCGTGTTTCCTTGAGTAAGCAGCCCTTTTTACTCCACTTTGCATGTCAGCGATGTATATCGCTAATAACATGCAAAGTAGGCGTTCCCTTCCATTCCTCCATGTAAATCCGCGCTGACACGGCATCGCAATATTAGCAAGCCTCGAGCAAACCCGCGATGCGATAAAATAAACCGCGCTAACTGTGGTTATCGCAGGTTTGTAACGCCTGGTTTGAAACAGACTTAGCTATACTTATAATGGCAGGTGGATTGTACGGCTGAGGCAACATCTTCCTATCACCAAGGATGAGCTTATCGCTGCCGTTTTTACGCTGGATTTCCAGCGATGTGCGCGGAATTCGCCGCTATCGCAGGATTTATTATCGCCGTGGAGATATGCGTTGATAATAACGCGATCTCTCAGCGATTAAATCCTGCGATACGCGGCGTTGAACAAAATCGCGCAAAGCGGGAAATGCGATATTTATCGCGTTTGCTTGATAATATGCCCCGTAGACTTTTATTTAGTAAATCAACGGATTGCTGACGAATACTACAAACACTAATACAATTCCATTTGTATACAGGGTCTGACTATGCCTTCCCTGTATCTCTTCTGCAATAACTTGTTCTACATTTCAAGATACCATCACCTCTTTCACTGTAGGAGTGCCATTCTTCATTTCATATTATCGTCCTCTTTCATCAATAGCATGAACTAATGTGTTATCCTGGAGACAGCTTTCTTCATTAAAGAAAGGCTCTGTAGTAAAAGTATGTATCCATTCTACACTGAAAACTGTACAAATGTTACTTCTATTCACTAATCTTTTCTTCTGGTTTTGTCTCCTCATGTACAACACCATTTTGTTGAGTCTTCATTCTATTTATAATCAAAATGAAAAGCTTCCTCTTCAAAGCAAAGGCCTTATCAACTACTCCCTCAACTCGTTCTTTCTGTTTCGGTGCCTCTCTCCATCTTCTATACTTCTTCATATTTCACAGTAGGTTTAGAAATACTCTACTATGAAACATCTTGGCTCTGATTACCATAAACTGCTTCTGTCTCCTGGTTAAGGTGTATTGTATCCATCTTTGTTACATTTTTTCCTGTTCTTGTAATATAGATTTTGTCCACTCTTATTCTTTCTCAAAGTTTGCTTTTTATTTTCATTATTTTTTAATCTTTGCAGGTGACCACATATATGTTTAAGAAATGACTTTGTCCTCTTACCAGTAGCTCTTTTTTCTTTCAGCACTTTTTCTGCATTTTACACCTTTTGTGTCTCAGTTCTGCATAGATACTGTAGTTCCTTCTGTTGCTTTTTCCTCCAAGCTTTTGTAGGCATTCTAACTGTCTGTATTTACAATGTCACTGTTACTGACCATGTCATGATTGATGTAATATGTGAGGTCATAAGCAGTGCATTACGGGGCATGAGTTATAGTTAGCTCAGCTAACTGTAACTGCTAAATTTCTATGGTTTTGTACGAGTGAAATGTCAGCCTAACTATAACATCCGTGCAACCTTTGTTCTTTTCAGTGAATATATATATATATATATATATATATATATATATACACACACATATATATGTATGCATATAAATATATATACATACACCAATATGTATACATATACATATAAATATATATACACATATATGTATACATATAAATATATTAACATATGCATATATATTACATATGCAGATGTGTAGGGAGCATTATGTGGTCTATGGACGATTTAATTACTCTGTGAGATGGAGATGAGACTGAATTGGATTCTTTTTTAGAAAAACATTATTCCACTGACCTTAATTTACAATTTACAAGCACATGTAGTCAATTCCACTGTGACTTTCTGTATATGGAATTAGATGTGGCCAATAATCAATTAACAACAAAAATACACAGAAAGCCAACTGCCAATAACTCTTTGTTACATGCTAGTAGTGGGCAACCAAGTGCTCTCAAATGGAGCATTCCCTACTGTCAGATGTTGAGGGCCAGAAAGGTATGTTCAACAGATGAACATTTTAACAAAGAGATGTGCAATATGTTCATGTGGTTTAGTGAGCGGGGCAACCCAAGGAACATCTTGGAGAATGCAAAGAAAAGAGCCAGTGAAAAAACAAGAGAGCAATAGCTATATCCACAGGGCAATAATGTGAGTAAAAAGGACGTCAAGGTGAAAAGATTATTTTTAGAATATAACATGGCACTAGCTAGCATTAAGAGGATATTACAAGAAAACTGGCATGTGTTAAATAAAGATGAACATTTGAGAGGCATTGCATGTATGGGCTCGCAGATAACTTCCAAAAGGCTAAATCATTGGGAGACAAACTGATGTTCAGTATTTTCGACCCTTAGAGAGGAGAGAAGAACTGACTGTCAAATAACACCAGAGGTTTCATAAAGTGGAGCTCCTGTAAGGCATGCAGACATTGACTGAATTGCAGGAGTTATCACACCTTTGAGGGCCAAGTAATTACAATCAGTGATAGGATCACTTGTAACACGGACCACATAGTATATGTTTTTAAAAATGTGGATGTGACAAGCTATATGTGGGGAGCACCATCAAGTTAAAAATCAGGATCCCCAGCACGAGGGCAATCACGAATGTTGATAAAAATTACCCCATTGCTTGTCACTTCGAACAGTATCATGAACGATCTCTTGCAACTTTTACATGATCAAGCATGTCAGGGCCCATCCGAGAGGTGGAGACAGAGAGAAGGAGCTACGAAGACAAGAGTCACAATTAATAGTGACATTAGGACCTGAGACTACTTGGGGCCATAATGCAGATGCTGAGTTGCATATTCACCTGAAAGAGAATATTGAACTGAGATTTTGCCCTGTCAGAGCCTTTTAAGAATATCAAATGTAATCGGTCTTGAGGATCACTTATGATGATATTAATTGCTCTTAATATGTGAGATGGTTGCACACAGCACTTTTTTCCTCTCTCTCCATCTTTTTAATATATGATATTGGCAATAGACTTTAAATAGAATATACAGTATTCTCCAGATACATTTATATAATTGCACTTTTGCATTTTTGAATTATGATTCTCAAATGGCCTTTGACATATGTCTATGTATGCACATATACTTCAAGCACCTTAAGGAGTGAGAATTTGCCTATGGATACCAACATGAGGCTATAATATGTATATTTTATGCACCTTAAAATTGGAAGTACTGCAAGTAGTAATACACACGCATTTACACTTTTGAATAAGAGATCCAGGTGTGAAGAGTCGTCCTTTGAGAGAAAAATGTTGCTGTCATAATATATACTCTATACACCTTAAATAGAAATAATGCAAATAGAAATGATTTGCACTTTTGAATTTGAATTTGAAATGCTTAATATATTTGTTTACATATATGCATTATGCACATTAAACTCGTTATACACTTTATGTCAATGTACTATACGAGATTTATTATTGTCCTTTTAATATACATTTGTTTACATATAGGCATTATGCACTTTAAGTCTGTGGTACCATTTATGATAGCTGAGACAAGGTATCTCACACGTATATCATGCACTTTAAATTGAGAGAACTGTAAATGGATGCGCTATACAGTCATGAGTTGAATAAGACAGTGTGTTGTAGGTGTTTACATATATGCATTAAGCACTTTAAATTTGAGGTGTCATATTGGGTTATTGGGATGACATAGTCATACATGAGGTATACATTCTTAGCCTGAAATTTGGTGAGTGACATAAAAAAGGGGTGGCTCCATACAAATATGATGTACATTAGAAGGATGTGAAGTGTTGCTATTAGTGGCCGAAATTGATTGACAAATCAGTGCATTTAGAGAACACATGGGTCAAAGTAGAAAGCAATGAAAGTATGAATATGAATGGAATTATTTATATTGAAAATGGAGGAATGCATTATGTTGAAAACTTGCATATGTAGAACACGTGTTATGTTTGATGTAAGAAAATGGAAGATAAATGTTGCCAGCATTGTGATATAGATCGTAGCTCCAGTGCTCGGGGCTAATGAAATGAGAAGCCATGAGCAGACCCCACAGTGCTGGTACTCTTCTGTTGGGACCACACCCAGGATATTCACATATGGATGTTCCTCAAGTGGATGGCACATTTACCACCTATTGCATGGTCCACACTGAAGGATAAGTTTGGGTGAGAGCTTGTTGGTCCTGGTATCCATCTTGGAAATGGCTAGCTGAGTTAAACCAAGCCCAAGACACATGCCTTGCTTGGATTTCTGGAGCTCAAACTGAGAGGTTCTCTGCTGTGAAGCCTCTTCTCCATAACTGATAATTGATTGACATGTATTCCTCAACGGTGGCAGAACATCTTTCCAGTTCCTTAAGGGCAGTTTCTCAGTCTTGAATGTGACAATCCAGGACCTGCAGAAAAATGTAAAAGAAAACTGTGAAATGTCAATATCAAAAAAGGAACTGAAGGTTCGTCTACTAGGCCATCTTGTTAAGAAGAGATACAAGCTCAATCATAATCTGTCCACAGTCAGACAATACCACACAGCTCCTCTCATAAACAACATCAGATGTTCTTACTTAACATTTGTCTCGAACCTACAACATAGATATATATTATTAAGATTTCGTTTAAATTATATCCTCTCATGCACTTCCATTCTGTCCCTGTGATATGCAATCTCCCCAGAATGACCTGCATTTTGTATTTTTCTGTAGTTTGTACACCAAAGAAAGAAAAAGATATATTCTCCCTCTCATGCGAAAACTGAATTTTATCCAATGCCGCCCAGCCCTTCATTATCTCCAGTCATTACCGGATCCTTTAGTCTGTTTCTGTCTGGCTTCATTTTAATTATCAGCCTTAAACAGGAGGAGACTAACTTATTGGGTCTGCTTTTTAAACTCTGTGTAATTTTCTTATGAATATATGATTTTAGATTATGAGCATTTTATATGTAACAATCATATTTCCTTATTATATCTTCATAAATTGTTTTAACCAGATTTTATACCGTAACACGTTTTTTTAAACTGTTATTGATTTGGCGCTATATAAGCTACTTTGGATTGGTATCTAATAGGCCAATGATCAAGAGCCAGAAATCCCTCCCTTGTCCTAATATATACTATTTGCACTATAAAAAAGAATCTATTTTGCACTATCAGAATTTTGAGGACTTTCTACACCGACCTATAATGACCAGAATTTGCCTTACAATTTAGAGTGTCTTTTTGTATAATGTTGCAGATTTTAACTCTGACATAGAGGCTGTGTAAAATTTGCATTGTTTTTGTGTTAAAAGTCTTTTTATTCTTTTATGGATTTTGCTTAAATCCGAATAAAGATTATGTTAGCCATTAGAATAAAGACTCTATTAAAGAAAAAGTAATGGAGTAGGGCAATTAGCATCAATAAAGACCAAGAAGACAATATAATCTGAAGAAAGACTTTCATTTACAAAAAGTATGCAGCTATCATAGCCCGGTCTGCCTGTGCTATATGTTCCCTGTTGCCCTCACTATTTTCCAATTATGCAAGTGCAATATACTCTGCTATGTTTAATTTCAAAGGCATGCTATGCACTTCAGTTTGTTTGCACTGCAAAATAGTCTGTTTAATGAATTTCAAGTGCATGTAGTTTTGTTAAAACAACATGAACTGCTGAGCATCCTCGGTTTCCTGCTGTCTTTGTTTCCTGCTGGAATGTCTCTTATTGTTTTGTACAACTGCTGCTGACTATATATATATTGCTGAGTAATTAAAGACCTCTGTTTCCTGCAGCCCACATTTCCTGTCAGAGGGTCTGGTATGTTGTTTTGATTTGAACAATGACTGCTGACTAACTATACACTGCTGCGCAATTAAAGACCTATGTTTCCTGCTACCCTCATTTACTGCCGAAGTGTCTGACATTTTGTTTTTGTCTGTACAACAACTGCTGACTAATTAAGAGCCTCTGTTTCCTGCCCCTATCTCCTGCTGGAGACTGTCATCTGTTTGGCAGGCAGCACTGTGTACATGCATGTTGGGCTATAGATACAAGGGCTGGGTGGATTTTTTAATTCCGCTGGCAGAATTGGAAGAATTTGGTAATTTGGTGTTACTCTTGGAATGCGGATTTACTGACAAATTCTGCTGCTCTGCTGGCAGAATTAATCTACAGTGGTTGGTTTCTAAATAGGGCTGGAAGAGGGAGAAGTCCCTCTATGTTTAAAAACAACTGCAGATTAAAGTTTAATCTGCAATGGTTTTTAAACATGGAAGGTCTGCTCCCTCTTCTGGCATTGTTTAAAAACCACTGAGTGCACTGCAGGCCATATCCCTTGGTGCCCTTACATTCTCTGCAGTGATTACTACAAAGTATGTAAGGGCGCCGAGGGGTATACAATGCAGTGCATGCATATCCCTTAGTGCCCTTACGTACTCTGCAGTGATTACTGCAGAGTTTGTAAGGGCACCAAGGGGTATGCACTGATGTGATTTCGAAACAGAGCGGGATGAGGAAGCAGTCCCTCTATGTTTAAAAACCACTACAAATTCAACTTTAATCTGCAGTGTTTTTTAAACATAGAGGGACTGCTCCTTCTTCCAGCCCTGTTTAAAAACTACCGCCCAGCAGTGCATACCCCTCGGTGCCCTTACATACTCTGCAGTAATCAATGCAGAGTATGTAGGGCACTGAGGGGTAGGCATTGCGGGTGCAACTGATATTTGGCTGTGCTATTTCTTAGCACAAAATGCATCCTCTGATCCCTTTTGGATGTGAGGGTGCATTTTGCGCTAAGAAAATTGCTCCAAATGCCCACACTGCCCTGACGTGGAATCTTGTGGAATTTTAATTTTATTTCATGGAAATCTGTGGAATCAAACTCTGCCAATTTGTCCACCCCTAATAAAGACCTCATTCAAAGTGTAGACTCCTGCTTGACATCGTCAATCTATCTGATGACAAAGCTGTGTCTCTCATCAGCCCGCCCGTGGTTCCAATCCCCACCACCTGTGTCAAGAGCAACCCAAACACTGCCACCTGGAAGCTAGAGACTTTCAACCTCTCTTTGAATCCTGTCCCTTCTAGACAACATTCTACAACCTTGAACTTTAGAAACTGGCTGTACACCTGACACAGCGTGGCTCCCTTGCCTTGACTATGACCATTATTCTCTTACCACTGCTTAGCGCTCTAGCTACTTCAAACCATTACACAGACCTCTGGTTACAGCAGTAGCTGGTCACACTCTCCTTTTTAGTTTTTCCTTTCTTCAACGACACCCTTACAGTTTGAATTTATATGAGGATGTCTTAACAGAGGAAAAAGAAAAAAGGAGAGTTACTGTTTGAATTTAAACGATGAAGTTCTA
Organism: Calotriton arnoldi; assembly: GCA_963921515.1. Lineage (NCBI taxonomy): Eukaryota > Metazoa > Chordata > Amphibia > Caudata > Salamandridae > Calotriton > Calotriton arnoldi. The sequence goes on from CAWUFW010001548.1 coordinate 478,577, forward strand.
TGAAATAACACAACTTAAAAGACAGGTACTATAATTATTATCATCAGTGAAGAAGCTAAAAATATGTGCTTAGCATTTAGCGCAGGAGTCAACGTTCAAAGGACCCTCAAGTTGACTCGGATTTCTTGCTGCAATTTTCTCAATGATTCCACCCAAAAGCCTCTCTAAATGAAGCTTTTTTGGGAAAGAGCAGTTTATCGCCTAAGCCTAATTTGACCTTATGGATGATGGAGGGGTAAACTCCATGGCTGTCTCTGAAAGTGGTTCGGGGGATTGTGGAGGTAAACCACAAATAACTGTGGGGGCAAGAAAAGCATGCTCAATCTGATCGTAAAGAATTCATGTATGGTTGCCTAAAGTGATTGTGTTCTTTTGTCATAGAGTAGAACTCCTGGCAGAAAGATCACAACTTACCACTACAAGTTGAAGGCTCCTGCTCAAAAGGATCAACACACACACCCATCATTCTTTCTAGTGGAGCTCCAGGTACACAAGAACCATTGCGATCTCTCTCTCTCGCTCTCTCTCTATATCTCTCTTTCCAATCCCTCTTTCCCCCAAGATCAGCCTGGGGTGTTAATTGTCTATGCCACTCCCCTCTACGCCACTCCACTGTACCCTATTCCACTATACCCCACTCCGCTCTACCCCAATCCACTCTATGCCACTCCATTCTATGCCACTTCACTCTACACCACCTCTCTGTACATCATTCCACTTTATGTTATTGTAGTGTACGCCACCTTACCCTGTGCCACTCCACTCTACAGCACACCACTGCACGCTACTCCTCTGTACGCCACAACACTGTATGCCACTGCAGTCAACGACACTCCACTGTAAGCCACTCCACTTTATAACACTGTACTCTACAGTATTCCACTGTGTGCAACTCCACTCTACCCAACTCCACACTAGGCTATTCCACTGTATGCCACTTCCCTCTATGTTACTTAATTCTGTGCCACTCCACTCTACCCAACTCCACTCCACTCCATTCTACTATGCTCTGCTCAACAACAATATACTCCACTCAACAACAGCCTACGCCTCTCCACTCAACTGTATGACAGTCTATCCCACTCCACTGTACCATACCGTACCTCACTCTACTCTACTCCATGCACTCCACTGTACAACATTTTAATCCACTCTATGACACTTTCTGACACTGTACAACACAACAGTCCAGTCCATTGTACCATGCACCAATCTACAACACATTTCTCTATTGTCTACTATGCTCCACTCAACTCGATTCCATGCCGCTGTACTCTAGAACACGCTACTCCACTCTATGCTTCACCACATCACTGGACTATGCTACACTTTACTCAAATCTTTTGAACTGTACAACACTCCACTCTAAACTGCCCCAGAATACCACACTGTACTACACTCTATGCAACTCCACTCTACAAGATTCTACTATACTCTATGCCACTATACAACACCGTACTACACTCTATGCCCCTATACCCCAGTGTACAACACTCTACTCCACTCAACGCCTTCAAGCACTCTACAACACACCACTCCACTGTAATGTAGAAGACGCCACTCCAACATATAAGCATTTACTAAACACTACACTATGCCTGTCCGCTCTATTACATTCCACGCCACTGTACTATACAACCTGCCACTACACTATATAACAATTTACTCCATTATATGACAAATCACTCCACTCTACTCCACTCTACTCTATTCTATGATACTCCACTCTACTCACCTCACTATACACCACTCCACTCTACCCAACTCCACTTACCCCACTCCATTGTACAACACTCCACTCTACACCTCTCCACTGTATGCTATTCCACTGTATGCCACTCCACTGTACCACATTTCACTCTACTCCACTCCACTCCACTCTACAACACTATACTGTACAACAGTACACTTTACTACACTCTCCTCCACTCTTCTGTACCACACTCTACTTAATGACTCTCCATTCAACAGCAGTAATCTATACGACAGGAGTGTTCAAACTTGGGGGCTGGCCCCCCTCGGGGGGGCTCAAGTGATTCCGGGGGGCGGGTGGGGGCCTGGTTCTGGCCAAAAGAAGCATTATTCTGATAACAGTGCTTTGTTTTAATTAGAAAGAAACGAGCTGCAGTAAGACACTCTGTAATGGTCCTTCACTAACATCTTTTTGTCATTTATATCCTAGCTGGGAGTATGTATCAAAAGGGAAGGGACTCAAACTATCCTGCAAAACCCCCCACCCCCATTTCTAATAATCACACTGTGGGTACTTTTACTCATTAGTAAGGCCCGCCTGACCAGAATGGTATGTTTTGCAATCATGTACTTGATTGCATTCTTCAAACGGTAACAGAACTTTACTGCAATGTTTAAATAATTCTAGACATATATAACATTGGCAATTGAATAGATTAATTGTGAAATATTCTGAGGGGGCCAGAGGATTTTTCTTTCCACTGGGGGGAGAGGGGAGGGGGGATGCAGCATTGAAAAGTTTGAAGACATCTGCATTACGATTTTTAAAAAACCAAAAAAACATTGAAGTTCAATGAAAAAAACAAAGGTTAAACCTTTGTTATAGTTATGAACACTGTATTTATTTTTTCTATGGAAACCAAACTTAACATACTCAAACATTAGAAATTCTTAAGTTATAATTTACATTTATACTTTATGCATCACCTTCAAAATATTATAACTTGCACATCTCCATATAGAGTTTACTTTAGTTTATTTAACAGTTTAGGGCCTCATTTATGAGGTTTTGACGTAGGGCAGGGTTGCAAGGAATCTTGCTGCACTGCCCTTCGTCAAAACAAAAGGGCAGGAATGCGCCGTATCTATTAGATATGGCGCATTCCTGTCCTTTTCCCTTGCGCTGGTACACAATGGGCTGCCATACACCAACGCGGGCATCCTTGCACCATGGTGCAAGTGTGACTGCGTGGCAAGGCTGATTGATTTTGTGCATGAAGGGACACCTTCCTGCACAAAATCAATCAATTCAGGCGATTTCCTCTTCCCATGTGTGCTGCAGAATGCAGCACACATGGAAAGAGGAAACAACGAGGAGAAATGAAAACATTGGGGATACATTCATGGGGCACAACATGTACCCCCCTGTCTGTATTCCTACAAAGTTCCAGCACAGCATGGACGTCCACCTCCATGCCGTGCTGGAACTTTTTTGCAGTTCCCATTGTGGTGCCTGTTTTCCAGGCACCGCCATGGGAAAGGCAAAGGACCACCGATGGTATCACGAGTTAAACTTGGGTAACACGAGTTCAACTCGTGATACGGTCGGCAGTCCTTGCGCAGGTTTAGCACAGTGGAGCCGGCGTTGAGCCGGCGCCGTTGCGCCAAACTCGTATTCAGGCCCTTATTTATTTTCAGATCATTGGCCTTACAGTACTCTGAAAAGCATCCAGTTGCCTCTGTGTATTCAACTCTGTAGCCACACTATATTAACTATAACCCACCACTCTATCATGCACTGTGTTCCCACAAAAGATTTTATTTGTGATGTCATAACCGTTCTTGTAGATATTATTATTTGCACGGTGTAAGTGAGGTCATATAAAATGGTATAAGAAGTGCATGGAGAAGTCTGTTCCCACCCAGTCAGACCATTTTTACATCTCATACCAAGTGAGATCAAACATGCCTTCTCTGCTTGTGCTGCTGCAGGCAGGGAAGGTATTTTTCTCTCACCAGGTGCAAGATTTGAAAATGCTCCCTCCATGCAGGAGTAAACATATGTTTTTCACCCCCACACTGATGCGGGCAGAGAAACTACTCTGTCCTGTGGGTAGTTTCCCCGGGACAGAGTAATTGAGGTGGCCCCGGGGGATGCGGTCCCCAGAACCTTAACAGGCTCCGGGAGGGGGGCCATGCCCCCCTCTCTTTAAAGTTAAGTTCAGCCAAGGGGGGTGGAGTCCCCAGTGCCTCAAGGTTCTGGGAGAGGGCAGTGCACCCCCCCCCTTTTTTCTTGAACTCAGCCCCAGGGGATGGGGTCCCTGGGGCCTCTGAAGGCTTTTGGAGGGGGACCGGGTGACCCCCCATCGCTTTAAAAGTTAAATTTGGCTCTGGGAAATGGGATTTCTGGTACATATTAAGGCTCACGGAGAGGGCCGCCTGCCCCTCCCCTTTATTTTTGAATTTGTCCTGGAGGATGGACTACCATCCCATTAAATTAACAACCTGGCCCCAGGGGATGGGATCCTTGGGTCCTTTAATTGCTCAGCATGGGGGCCGCGTGCCCCCTCCTCTTTTTTCAAAAGTTGGCCTAGAGGGATGGGGTCTCTGGAGCCAAATCTTGCTTGGAAAGGGGGACCATAGTCTCGCCCCCTCCACAAATATTTTTTAAAGATGACAGGCCAACATTTTATTTTCAATTTTTTGCCTCCATCCTGCGGGCGCACTTCGGGAGCACAACAAAAACAGCTGATTGCTCTTTTACTTTGGCCCCGGGGGGTCCTTCTTGGTCCTCAGCAAGGGCCTAGGGGCGCAGGGTATCCCTACCTTGCCTCCTCATATATTTTTTTCTATTTTTTTGAACACAGGATGGGGGACTAAGTCCCAGAATCCTGTAATGGTTGACAGAAACATTTTTCTTGATGTTGCTGGAAGCCAATCAGAACCTTGATCCCGTGGGAGTCTTGCTCCTATGGGAACAATTTGGCCCAAGGGTAAAGAAGCTCCCTGGAGTTATCAGAAGGCTCTATGTTTTAGAACTGGATTTGAGGGGCTCTCACAAGAGTCCCTAAAACCCAACCGCAAGTTATACAGATAGTTTTGGCGCTTAACATCTCCAAAACTACTGAACAGATTTACATCAAAACACAACAAGCATGCTTTCTGGACCAAGATCTAGCTTCCTGACAAAATTCAGAGCAAGGCTCTGATTGGTTGCAAGCAACATGAAGAAAAATGTTGCTGGCAGCCATTACAGGACTCAGGGACTTAGTGCCCTGTCCCGAGTTTAGTTTTTAAAAATAATATGGCAGGGTAGAGGGGGCTAAAACAAAAAAGAAAGTAGACTCCTGTAGGATTGCAACTAATTTAAAAAAAAGAAAACGCTCAGAGAGGTTTTTGACATATTCCATTAATTATTATGAGGAGGTGGGTGAGAGTGTTGCACTCCTCCCTGAGCCATGCAGGGCCCCAGGGACCCCCATCTCCCAGGGCTGAGAAATATAATAATAGGGGAGGGGGGCTAGCAGCGCCCTCCCATGCCTGTAGAGGCCCCCGGGGGACCCCTACACCGGGTCCAAAAATGTTTCCAATAAGGGAGAAGTGTGTGCGGCCCCCTCCCCGAGCCACAAATGGACCGCGGGGACCACAATCCCTGGAGCCAAACACTAATTATAGGAGAAGGGAGCATGCAGCCTCCCCTCCCAGAGCTTTTAAAGGCCCTGGGGACCTCAAATTCAGGTGCAGGCTCTTTCACTGTGCCCCAAGGAGCACACCCCTGGGACACAGTAGTTTTTCCTGCCGGCAGGAGCACAGGTAGGGAAAGCAAATGTGCCCCCACCCTGCCGAACCTTTGAAAATGCTCCCGTCAGGTGGGAGCACTCTTTTGTTTCCCTGTCCGTGCTCTTTCAGGCAGGGAAACTCTGATTGTTTACACCTGTGTGCTGCGTAGGGTTGTCCGCAGGGCCGTGCACTCGCTGCGCACAGCCTTTAGCCGCTGGTGGCATGCTGTTGGGGGTAGGCCTGCCCTGCAGCCAGGCCTTGCTCCTAACTCCCAGTGAGTGCCATACCCCTCGCTGCATGCAGACTTTGGCTGTGCGTAGTGTGGGGTTAGGTGCAGGACAAGCTGTGCGCCCAAACCCCTGCAAGCACCCCACCTCTCGCAGTGAGCCGCCTTATGGCATGCACAGCGTGCATTTGGTCTTGCAGGCCTGGCTGTACTCAGGGAGACTTACCAACTCTGTTGAAGAGTCACAACATGGAAATATAAAAAGTGGGCCTACTGGCTTTATCAAGGGGTGAGCATATCAAAATATATATAAAGCATATCTATCATCTCTCTCCAAAAATCACCAATATTTTTTATCAAATATATATTTCAGTAATTCACACAATGCAATGTTTAGTAAAAGTGATTATTATAAAAGTTTAATAACATTTTAATAAAAAAATATAATCAATACTTTGCCGAGTCTTTCTTTTGCCATAGATTGCATTTTGGGGGTTGAAAAATGTTAAAAAGACTAAGGGGCATATTCACAAGGAGCTATCGTCGAATTAACGGCACTTTATCGCAGCCAAAGTTGTGATAAATTTACCTCCCCATTCACAAGCCGGTGTTAACAGCCCACAGCACCAGTTTACCCGCGATAGCAGCCGCAAAAAGCATCGCCACAGAGGACCCCCGCAAATATCGCTAATGAGATGCAGAGTAGGCGTTCCCGTGCCAAAAGTCGAGACAACATCACACCTCAACATTCACAACGACCAGCCACATCGGCGATAAGAACACAAAACAGGCGATAAGGCGCGTTAGCACCAGGAAATTTACACCTGCTCTGACCTGGTGTAAAGTCGGACGGCAGCCAGCACCCCAAAAGGGAGCACAGCCCAGGGCCACATCCGAAGGGCAACAGATGCCATGGAGCCACTCATCATGCGGCCCGGACACCCAAGAGGGCCACAACACCCACCGCCACCACCCCAGGACCCCAACCCACACCCGGAACACCACCCCCCCCGGACCACCACAGACGCAGCGCAGACAAAGACAGCGGTCCCCCAGGAAGCGTACCAGCCGCACAGACCCAACATCTGACAATGTCACCGTCCACTACAGGCTGAAAGTAACAAACATCCTACGCATCCTGACCATCATCGCCTAACAGGCCTACGGCACCAACACAGTGGACAACCAACATCCCACCCCACACAAAGCTGCTGGCTTGGCTGCACCTGTTGGCCCCTGGTACCTCCCAACCAACACCCGCCAGAGTCGGCGGAGTCTCACAGCCAGCCACATCCAAGTCCCCCATCATCACCCTGGCACCCCAGTCCCCATACGTACAACACAATGCGCAGGATCCGCTGAAGACCAAGCAAGGCCCATACGCCCAAGCAGGATGCACGCACGTGTTGGGGGCAATACACAGCACACATGTACTACCTGTGCCCCCTGGTGACACAGCACACCATCACTGCAACAGGAAGCACGTGTCTCACATCAATGTGCAAGCAACAACAGAACACCGTGGAACCCCCAACAATGTCGCCTTCAAATACACAGCCAGTGTGCATGATACCTTCATCCTCCGACAGTCCATCATCAACCAGTGTTGCCGGGCCCCGGCACGCTACACCACGAACCCATCAGGCCCGCCCCTGCGCAGCCAGGCCACACTGATCACCTGCCGACACTGGCGTGTGTCAAGGAGGGCCCACCACGTGCCGGAGCAAGCTCCAAGCCCGAGGCCCGCGACCTTGTCAGCCTCCTCAGACCATCACGGCCCCCACGACACAGACCCGCCTAACTCCTTACTCGTTGACGCACTCTACTGCCGCCTTCGGCCCACTCGTCGGACCAGTAGGTCCCATGTGTGAAACTGTGTCCTGAGTCATGAATGGCAGTGACCCCAAATCCGGGCCAGCGGCCACAGCTCCAGAACCCCCCCCAAACTGTGAGGCATAGTTCCATATGGGCATCTTGCGACACGTGGTGCCACTAACCCTGTTCAATGCCAGCCGGCGACACGTGGATGAGGGACCAGGACTACCCTGCGGACCAGAAGGTCACACATCCAACACCTAGTCGCAAAACACGAATGGCAGAGTCCACACCAGTGGTCGCACAGAGAGGTGTAAGAGGAAGATGCAGCTCAGTCCGGACGAATGCCGGGTCACATACACGGAGGTGACCGAACACGTGGTGCCACTGAACCTGAACTACGGAGGCCGGTGGGGCCATCCAACCCATGCCGGCGACACTCAGTGAATGGGCCGTGCTGACCGCTGCCTCAGGCCTACACCACGGTCAGGTAGGTCACACATTTGGAACTGAGTCTTGATTACACCATGGCAGTGAACATTATTTAAGGCAGAGAACAATTCACTATACACCCTTCGATGTGGTGGCAACAAGTCTGTGCATGGTATCACAACCACACGTGTCTGTGGGCCTACGCGGACTACTGCCCTCGGCCTACGCTGTGCACAAGTGGGATCACAGATTTGGAACTGAACATCGGTAATTCAAAAGCCAGAATACATTTCATCGCACGCACGGAGAGGCGTAAGAGGATGACACGTTGCAGTCCGGAGGGAACAGGATCATCGTTACGGAGGTGATTGAACACTACCGACAACTGCCACTGTGTCACTAACTCTGTGCCTCGCGAGTCGCGAGCCAACGACACGTGGCTGTGGGCCACTGCTGACCGCTGCCTCCGGCCTACACTGCAGTCCAGTAGGTCACAGAGACTTGATTTGGCAATGTTGGAGTTCACATCTGTGTACCAGCATCATCGCAGACTGCATCCCCTCTCAGCACCTGTGCCACTAAGTGTGTTCCCCGACATTCATGGACACTCACTGGTCGTACATTGGTGGCGTTTGAGTCTATGGACTAGGGGCTAGTTTTCATCCTCATGTAGCTGATACCGAATAGTTGGTGAAAACGAGGGTTGCGCTTTCCACTCCTCCATTTGCTGCTTCCAGATAACATCAGACCTTCCGCATCATGCCCTGGAGGACACCTTCCAGTGTCCACCGCAACCCTCCGCAACATACACCTCGGACATTGATGGGGACCCGCTCAGGTCGCATGGCCCATCTGACTGCACCGCAAGTCACCGTCCCGTGGCTGGGTGCCTGTGCCGGCCGGAGTGCATCCGGGGCCACTAACTCTGTGCTGCTCAGGCCTGGGACCCCTTCTTCTGAGACATTGAATGACCTCTGTAGGGATGGTCTTGGGGTCATCAACGCCATGTGTCTGTGGCCCTGCGCTGTCCGCATCCTCCAGCCTCAACTGCGGGCCACCAGGGCCCACACATAGAATTGAGTCTTGACCGGCCCGGACGTCGCATCACCGCAGGAGGCACACGCCACCACCGCAAGGACCACCTCCAACCGCCATCTGCCAGAGTCGAAACGGTGGTCCTGACAGACCTACGGAGTTGCTCAGACCTGTCGTGGATGCCATCATCGGCCTGATACCCTGCTCAGCACTCCAGGTGCCAGTGACTCAGTGCACCGCAAGCCATTGTCCGTTACTGATTGAGTTTTGTGCTGTTGTGAGGTTGCGCAGCAATGTCACCTCATGCAGTGGGGAAGACCTGGGACTATGATGAGGAAGATGTGTCAAGTGTGCGGACGGGAGAAGGCACAGACAATGGGAGGGCAGCAGGCAACAGCCCCAAGGCAGGAATGCAGACTGGTGGTGGTAGTCAAGCTACACACCCGGATCTATTACTGGGTATTGCGCTGTTGACTGCGGACGCAACTGTCACCTCAGGCAGTGTGGGAGACCTGGGACGTTGATGAGGAAGTTGATGCAGGTGTAACACACCCCACTGCATCTGCATCAGGACTAACCCGAAGGGACACAATCCTAGCAATTTCTTCACATGAGCGCGCTCTTCTCTAGTGCCCCTACCTCAGTGCACTGCAACTCACGGAACCTCCTGACTGAATATTGGGTGACCTCTGTCCTTACTCCGGATCCCTCCATGTTGCTCTGCAGTTGACTCTGTTATGCTGGTGTTTTCTGTTTCCATTACACTGGTGTCCACTGTTCAGGTTGTTGCCAGCACCAAGCACTCCGTGCAGGCTAGCTTATACTCACCCCACACACATCCAGCACAGGCGTCACTGTACATGTGGCACTGCCAATAAAGGGGCCGGGCGCACGTGCCCGTAGCCAGTTCAACATGATATGTGCATGTGTCCCTGTGGTCTTGTTGTATGCATGGGGGCCCTGGGCCCTACGACATTACATTGTGCTGTGTACAGCGGACGCAGACATGTCACCGCAGGCAGCGGGCTAGAACCTGGACATGTAGCTTTGTCGTCACCCACTCAATTCGTAAGGGAGTGGACTGTGCCGTCGTACGCAGAGCCAACGTGGGTGTGTGACTGATATGTGCGTGCCCCTGGGCATGGTTCTGTACTGGGTATGTGCATCTGCATGTGTCTCTATGGCAGTGTGGGTCTCCTTTGTGGGGTGTAGGTGGTCCGTGAAGGGTATTGGACAGCCACGTATGTGTTCTAGTTCGCATTCCATGGGTTCGGCAACACCCACACCTGTTGGGCCACCTCCTTTTGGCATTCTGACACCTGGCATTGGGGTGCCATGTGTGGGTCGGTGAAGTGTTGTGAGCCAGCCGTGATTGCGGGTGCTTCATGCTGTGTGTTCTGTTGCAGGGGCTGGGTTCTCCTCTGAGTAGCTTGTCTGCCCTGGTCCTGGTAGTGGGTTGTGTGGGATGTCCATGGGCTATTGTAGGGCATCGGTGTCGAAGGTGTGGTGTTCGTCTCAGGCATCACTGATGGGTTGTCTGTTCTGACCTGCTGGAGGTGTTGTTTGTCCCTCTGCATTGTGAAGGGGAGGTGCATGTTGAATTGTGTTGGCGCCTTGTTCTTGTCGACATGCAGACTGTGTGACAATGTACATTGTGACTGTTTCGGCGGTGGTGGCTATTTGAGTTGGGACAGTGTACATTTGGCCCACATGGCTGATGTGGGGTTGTAGCTGTAGATATGCATCTCACAGTTCCCTGCCCTGTCCAATGTGATTGTTCTGTTTCTGCGCCTGGGCGGACCCAGTTGTGTCCCCTGTTCTGCAGTGTGGGTGTTGCACTTTGTGCCACATTGTCATGGTATGTGCTGTGATTGCTATGTGTGTGTGCTGCAGTGTGCCACGGGGATGGGGGACATGTCCCTGGGTAATTGTGGGTGTGCAATGTGCTACACCTCGTTGTGCATGTGTGCCATTGTGCCCATCACCCCCCATCCCCCCAGTCGCTGTTGGATCCTCACCCTGTTGTTGTTGTGTCGGGTCCTGTCGAGCTGTGTCCGTACTCCCACCTCCTTGCACCGTCTCCACACTGATGACTGTGGCCTGGGTTTCCTCCAGCTCCTCCTGTGGCGCTGGACTGCCACCTCCTGCCGCCGTTGCTGCCTTCCTGTTGGCAGCGGGTTTGTGCCTGGTTTAGGTTGTCACATCCTGGCGGCGCCTCTTGGCCTCCTGGATTGGCCTCCTCGGCACTCCGACTGCATTCCAGGTGGTCTGCTTGTGGGTCAGTTGCTGGTAGTGTTCTGTGACTCCGTGGCGCTGGTCTTGTTTTCTTGCGGTCTGCACCCCGTCTTCCTCTCCCTTTTCTCCTTGGCCTTCCCCGACCCCGTTGTTCCTTGCTGGTGGTCTGTGGGGGTTGTGGGGTTCGCGTTGACCTCTGAGCTGGGTCAGGGTGCATCCATGTTGCTACGTGCTTTGGCTTGTTTCTGGTGTGTTGTTTCTGTGGTTTTTATGGTGCAATTTCCCACCAGACGCGTGGGATTTGCAGGCCTTTTCGCTACTTTTTGTACCGCGATTGGCCTCATCGCATGATTTCTCGCGTTCGCATTTTTTCGGCGTGGCGTTGATTTTCACGCTGACATTTGACGCGTTATCTGGTGACTATCGCATGCTACTGCCTTGATGTGAATTTCACGTTGACACGGGGTTATTTTCCCGCGATAGGCTGCGATATTGAAAGTTGCGTTACGCTACTCTTGCGGTAGTTATCGCACGTTCTTGTGAATATACCCCTAAGACACATGTTTCTTTTTAAAAATAAAATCAACATGCCTCTCAGTCTTTATTTAAAACTTTTTTCAGCCCACAAAATGCATTCATAAAAACAACCACAAGATGCCCTTGCAATCCAGCTGTGGAGCACAGAGCTATAGCTAGGAATGCTTTTGAAAAATATGGTAGGTTCTCCTGATGTCTTGGATTTAATGACCCCAGGAGACTGAAAGTTTTTTTTTCTTAATGTTGCTGGTGGGATCCTGCACTCTCTGCAGCATTCCACAACATAAACAACATGCTTGGTGGTGCTCCTGCCCCTTCTAGAGACATCACCAAGCTAAAAAACAAAAGAGTAAAAATCCTTTGCAGGGCATTTTGGGGCACTCTTCAAGGAGCAATAAATAATCATAATTATATTACATTTTTTAATATATTTTTGGGGTGTCCAGGTGCCCACCCTGGACACTCACATTTTAAGTTTTGTTTGTGGGTTGTGAGAGAGCGCCATCACTCCTGGTGTCCCAGCCAGCTCCCCAGCCAGCACCTATCATGGGTACTGCGAGAGCCTGCATTTTTATCTTAAGTGGTTGCCCCAGTGCCCACCCAAGGCACCCACAGTTCAACTTTTGTTAGGGGCTGTAGGGGAAAGCAGCCGGGGCCCCATCACCCCAGCCAGCTTACCTTGCACGATTTGGCCCTTTTTTTTTTACATTTTTGGTGGGTTCCTCTGATCCCACTCGGGCACCCACAATTCTGGCTATGTTGGCGGTCGCAGGGGGAGCCCCATCTGGTTTTCCATCCAGCACCATACTGGGTGCTGGCAGAAGTCAACACCTTTCCTCTCCCTCCCCGCCAGGAGGGAGCAGCAATTTTTTAACTGACATCGCTGTTGATGTGGTGGCAGCTAATCAGATCTCGTCTTAAGATCTGTCGGTTCCACGGATCCTCCGCGGCATGAAATATACAATGTTTTTGAGCCTATATTGCTTAAAATCTACTGAACTGATTTACCGCCCGCCCCCTTTTTCTCAGCCCCTGCTTGACAGATCACCTGAAACTTTTTTGGGGGAGAGTTTTGTGAAGATTAGTCAAAGTTATTAGGAAAACAAAAAAATGCTTTTTCCTATGGAAACACAACCCTAACACAACCCTAACTATAACTACCCAGTGGTGACTGCCACACACATATATATGTACACCTTTCATTTGATCTGTCTGACTTGCATGTGTCATAGAACTCTGTTTGTGTTTCACACTCCAAATGAGTCAAAACATTTCAATAGAACATAAAAGCTGTTCATGGTTCACACCCAGAAGCTTTCTGCCCACAACAACCCAGCACTGGGCGAGCACCCTATTGTTCTCTAATCTTATTTGATTACGAGATTTGTACTTAGGGCGATGACTATTTGGAACAGTATGAAAAACGTTGTGCTCATCTCTCTGTTGATTTATGTTTTTGAATGTTCATTAAATGCAAATAAATATGACGTAATGGCAGTTTTACAGCACGTTGGTAAAGTGTTTCATCTTTTCTTTGACTATTCGCATTTCGGAGGAAATCTGCTAACTTCAGATGTGGATTGATTGTAAGCCAACATCCTATTTTTTTTTTCCAAAGGTCTATTAACTTCACACAAAAATACTCTTCTTCTTGCACTTTTGTGTCCATAGACAATGGTAAGCCATTGCATCCACGTGACAGGCATTTTATCATTTTTGAACTGGGAGTTATCCCACAAAACTATATTCGGTTCCAATACATACCGTTTTTTTTCTCTTTGTCACTCTTCTGAACATGGCATGGGAGGTGGTTTTCGTGCAAATGGCATGTAAGGTATCCTTTCCGATGAAAGCCTTGGAGATACCAGCTCCAATGTACTGCCCATTGATGTTTTCACTTCATGCAAAGGGCACTGCTAAGGCAGTGCATGCAGTATACATGATGTTTCACGGTTTCTGTGCAAACTAAAAATGAAAATTAAGGGGCATATTTACAAGTCCCTATTGCCATAGGAAAGTCACTTCTAACGACGTTCCTGTGGTGATTGGGGCTTCACCTTATTTACAAGGTGGCGTTAAGACACTTAACGTGGCTTAACGCCGCCTTGTAAACAGGGCACCCTTTCACGCTATACTTAGCATGAAAGGGGTGGGCAATGGGTGTTGCGGTGGGTGATCCGCCGCAATACCCATTGATTTTGACGCTGCCCCCTATTTACAGTGGTGGGATAAATAGGAGGCAGCGCCAAGATTAAGACCAGGGAAAACCTGGTCTTTACATGGCTAAACGAGGAGAAATGCTTTATTTCTCCACATTTTTGCTGTTTCTATGTATGGTATCGATGGCCATTTGTGATTTTTATGGGAAACCTTCCTGCACATAAAAAATATTTCCCCCCAGCGCAGGCACCCTTGCACTATGGTGTTAGGGTGCCTGAGTTGGTGCTAGGCAGCTAAATTTAGCGCCAGTGCTAGTGGGAACGCAGGGGTGCGCCGTATCTTTGTAAATACAGCGCATCCCTTCATTTTCAGAATTCTGGAGAGTGGCGTTGGCAAGTTTTGCTTAACGCCACGCTCCGCCATTTTGTTTTACATATGCCCCTAAGTGATCAGCGTAAGTGTTGAGAAAACAGAAATGACAAGTGATCAACAGAACACAATAATCAGGGTCTATGCAAGATTCCGTAAACGGAAAATAAAAATCACGCAGCCCTACCAAATATAGACCTCTACGGGCTTGAATTTCCATTCATTAAACCAATCTTGGAGGGTCTTACCTTGATAAGTAAAATGCATCATGTGTTCCAATATTTTTTGTTGCCCCCTAAATTTGTTGATTAGACCCAAACTTTCAGGACTTAAAAGCTCTTGCAAGAAGTAAATCTCCTACAAATAACTTTGTCTCGCATTCAATGTTGTCTATACTCAGGGTTGGACTGGGTAAAAAACCAGGCCCGGGCATCAAAATAATAGTGGCCCAATTAGCGAGCCAGATAGCTAAGAAAGTGGCCCACATTTGCAAATCAGGCCAGTTTTGACCTTGCAATGATACGTTACATTGGTATTTTGCAAAGTAAGGGAGACTGCATGCAACGTTTGCTTACTGCATTTAATGTTTGGGGTAATATCAGGAGCAATCAACAGGACTAACCGACTCTCACGGCCATAAAACAGGCCCGCAAACTGCTATACAAAACACCTCATAAACTGACCTGCCAGCCCAGCCCATTGGGCTCTGCCTGATTGCCCTATAGGTCAGTCCGACCCTGTCTATACTCAACTCTAGGATTTTGCTTTACTCCTCATTTTATTCACTATGAAATTAAATCAGGCATAAGGGAGCAGAAGCAAGCACTAAGCCATATGAACAAAGTTGGATGGTGCCTAGGTCGGTGTGCAACCATAATAAGTATGAGCCCTGACTCAGGCATGCACATATAATTGAAAACAGTAGTGATTAGGAAGACAGGGATCTGCATGGGACAGTAGATCTCTGTCTTTGTAAGGGTCAGGGGTCACAAAGTAATTTAAAGGTGTACATCGTGGCCTGGGACTCGATATTCTTGCACCTGCACACAAAATGTACTGGTTAGGACTTGCTAAGGGCAGGTGGAAAGTATTCTCACATTTGCAACTTGTGAATGAGTTGCAAATATTTTCAGCCTACAATTCAGTCCAGTTAGGCTATGGGCAGGACCCCATTCACTTATTGGGCACAATGACCCCCAAGGATTGTTCATGATGCGCCGCTCATTGCACCACATTGCTAACCGTCTTCCTAGATCCCAATCAGAATTTAATCATTTTCTTTGCAATCCTTTACCCTAAGCACAGCTAGTTTGCACATAAAACCCCTGATTTTTTACACTTTAATAAATCTGCAGTGTCTGATGAGTAACCCAATGGAGGCTGGTAGGGGACGGTGGTGGGGTAGAAAAAAATAATAAAGACTTACCTGTGAACGCCGCCGCCTCTCCTCCGTCCTCTTCTCTCGGAATGGAAGCACTCAGGCTACCAGTCTCTCCCAGCCAATCACAACACTGCCTTACATCAGCATTGTGATTTGAGCGCTGTGGTTCGACACTTAGAGAGGGACTGGGAGCCTGTGTATGTTCTTCACATAGGCTGTACAATACAACCAGTGACGAACATGCACTCTGGCCAAACTGTCATGCGCACTTATGGTGTGGCCACCACTCCTCCCTCTGCTGGCATCACGCAATCCCAGCCCCACCCCGCCCTAACATGGAGCTTAAAGGCAGACTAAAAATAAAATGATAATAATGTTCTGTAACAATTTTATTTTTACTTTACTCTGCTCTTAGAGCAGTGGGACGACACTCCGTGCCTTAGCAGAGGGGCCGCCCCTGGAGTAACCAGTCATACTCCTCCACGAGGGGTGGACAGAGCTGCAATTCTACCACTTGACTCTGGCATGTCCACAACTTCTTCATTTCAGGAAGTAGCAAGATTTATGCAGGGTGTATGGTGATGATGATTTCGACAGAAAATAGGTTTTGCCAGAGAACTATGGCACATTTGTCAATAAGTTATACCATAATGGTACCTTTTGTGCTGAAGAATGTATTTTTGGAAGGAAATAAATTATTAGTAAATGTGAATTCTGCGTATGACACATTTTTTTAACATTATTATATCTATCCTTGTAAGGGGACTTTCCAACGGTATCCTTACCTATTAACTATAAACCATTTAGCCTTAAGAAAAAATAGTATGAATGAGTCTACTGAGGTAAGTTTTTTCCATAATACTCCTTCATTGTTTTTCCAGTATACTGACTAATTGGCCATAGCGGACATACGTTTTTTGCTCCTGCATTATATTGTCTGTAAGGTATGCTTGACACCCACATCTAAGTCTTCAGCTTTCAATTCTCTTGGCACACATTCATTCAAAGACATCATATTTTGTAGGATCTCCTTTCAGTTCACAAACAGTGAATGCCTGATGAAGGCCCGAAGCTCAAAATGATCAGCGATTACTTCTCCACCAGCTATAAAATATTGTGGTATAGCAAGGACAGGACATTAATTGTTGAGAAGTACAATAATGTCTCTATTTAATTACTAATTGTTTCTATGTTCAATCGTTTTGAAATGTGGGCACTAAATCTTGTTATTCCAAATACAGATTAAATGACAGTTCCAACAAATTGGAGATATTTATTATTAAACCAATAATCTTCTGGGAACAGTTGCATATTTTGCTATCTTCTAACTGGTGTCACAATTCACAAGTATCTATTTGTACCCCCTCTTATATTAAATATTCAAGTTACATAATGTTTAATCAACTTTTCTTTATTGATAGAAGGTTACAATTTATCAACGTGTAATCACTGAATGAACTTATTTCTGCACATAAAACAGGTCTATATTTTTTCCAACAAAATCAGTGAAGTCTCTGGTGGTGAATAGTAGTAATAGTACCCATTCGGTTACAGAAATATAACCATAACAGTACATTTAAATAAAATACAATAAACAGAATTTCATAAAAGCACAATAAAAACACAGTACCATAAAACGTATTATAATCCACTCAGACAAAAGGCAATAGGAATTAGAGACACTAGGTTTGTCCTGATTAAAACAACAGAAATTTTCCATTCAAGAATTAAACATTTAGAAAGTGGAATGTCACTGGTACATGACGTTTTACATGCCAATAGTTGTAAAGTCCTAAAACGTGACTTGTGCTTAAACCTAAAAAGAAGAGTACATTGGGGCAAGTGTGAGAAGTTGGCCTGGTATATGCTGTCCACTAATTATAGTGGGCACCTTGCACCAGTCCAAACAACCCCTTATTGGAGATAGGTTAAAGACAACCTTTATTGAAAGCTATCCTAGTGGTAGCTATGGAGAGCAGCCTTCAGGCTAAGTCTTGAAGGAATGTAAAGCAGCTTGTTTTACCAGTCTATAATCTCTTGAGTGACCAAATGAAAGAGGACCACACCAGGTATATATTCAAAATATATGTATTTATTGCTAAACACACCCCTCTAGTCTCTTTATGAGGCTAGAGTTCGAAGTACATAAGTTATAAGTTAGTTATCAACAGTAATAGCACAAATACACGTTTGAGCCCTAGGGGCGTACCAAACCATATACCAATGAAGTGGTATAAGAACCACGACTGGGTTAGACACAAGGCCTAGAGCCTGTAGAAGTGCTTGGACCACAAGGAACCACCCAAGGGGGACGCGTGCAGTGTGAGAACACAGCCGCGAATCGCCGTTGACTTCTATGGGGAAAGTCGCGGTTGGAATTTTAAAGAAAAGGGACACTTAGAGGAGGACTTGGAGCAAACCCCTTAAGAACTGGGTTGTTCTAGAGTCCATACCCACGGGAGCACCGGAGTACTCGAGTTACCTCACCCAGGGAAGCCGGGTGCATAGGTGTCTTTCGGGGTCGGGTTTCGTCGTCGTTTTCAATGGCGATCTGCTGCAAAGTGCTGCTGGCGGCCAAGTCGAAAGTGTTCGGGTGGATCCAAAGGTGGATCGAAGATCTGAAGAACCTGAAAGCAGAGGGGACAGAGTCTGGGTCACTGGCCAGTGACCAGGAAGGCGATGAGCGGATGCCCACCGATGTCGGGTGCTTCAGGTAGGTTGACGGTCATCTTGACTCTTCAGCCACGAGGTCCAGGAGGCATCGATGACAACCAGGAGCTGGATTCAAGCTGTCCCACGATGTCTGTGGATTGCAGGGGTGTCGGCGACTGGATTGGACCCAACAAGCCTTGGCAACAGCAAGTCTCTTGGAAATAGAAGAAGGACGTTGATGCAGACCAGCAAGGTCTGAGGGACTCACCCAGCGAGGGTAAGTCAGGGCACGCCTGGAGCAATCAGGGAAGCCCAAGCAGAAGAAGATTGGCCTTCGGGAGGGCCCACTAGCCAACAGACTAGCGACCGCAAAGGAGCCTCGAGTGGACGCACTTAGAGCTGGCTCACGGGACACTCGTGGAGTGGAGGCCAGTGATCTTCAGAGCAGTTGGTGCTGGAGGCGGGGGCTACTCGGAGCCCAAAGCACAACTTCGTGGAAGACCAGGAAGAGGATGCACTTGCAAATGTGCTTGGTGTCCAGGGGTCACAGTTCCACGTTACCCACGACAGCTACGGGCCTCAGCTTTGCTGGGGACTCAGGGCAGCCTCGGGGAAGTCTGGAAATCTACCTCTGGTGATGCAAAGACTTCGGCGTCCGGCGGGAGCTTCAGCGATGCAGACCAGACAATTGCTTCATTGGTGCCTGCCAAGCAGGGGAGTCACTCCTTGACCCCAAGGGAGATTCTTCAGTCCTCTAATCTTAAAGTAGAGCATCGAAGGTCCAGTATTCTGTGTCAGAGTTTCATCCAGGTAAATCTAAAGTCCTAAGGACTGGGGTCCCATACTTATACTAAGTTAGGGGGTTGGACATACTCTGGGGACCCACCTATGGGAGGGTCAGGGAAGAGGGGTGGTTACACCCATTCCCTTTGTCCAGTTTTGTGCCAGAGCAGGGGCTGGAAGCCCCTGAACCAGTTTGAACTGGGGTATGCACAGGGACACCAAGTGTGCCCCCAGTGCAGGACTTCAAAGCACCAGAGAGTGCTCCCGCCCAGCCCCAATACACATTATCCTGTCTGGGGAGGTGGTTACACCTCCCTGGGATAGGAAACCTATTGTCCAGGCCTCCCCTGCCGGAGTTTCAGTCAGCAGCAGGAGGCCAGACCCGTGTCTGTGGCAGCGGCATCCATTTTGTGATGCCAGGGCTTGGAAAGAAGTTACCAGGCAGGCCGGTGTGTACATGTCTCTCCCTCTAGAAGGGTGGAATGCTACCCTCGCCGCCAGAACTGGCGGGGGGGTAGTATTCCAAGATGTTTGACACCAAACACTACATGTTTCCGTGCAGCCATCCCAAAGTTAGCATTTAACGCAAGGTTATAATGCGCTTAAGAGTATATGGTCAGGCTGCACTACAAACAGCATCAGAGAAGGGTCTCCGAACGCTGCAGAGGGGCTCTGCTCATGCAGAGGCACCCTCTCACATAGGAACCAAGCACTCTGCCTTCAGGATTGACAAGGCCTGCCATAGAGTGACTTATAGGTTTATATGTGTGTATGTATGTAGTGATATAGGTAACCTATCTCACAGTAAGGGGTGCATGCACCACCTTACCCAGGCTGCAGTAGCAGACCTGTGGTGTCCTTTTGGCTGGCCTTCCAGGGGTGGCACAATACATGCTTCAGCCCCTGGCAGGCCTCTGAGGTACCTATGCCCTGGGTACATAGTATACCATATACTAGGGACTTACAAGGGCACTCCAGATTCCAATCAGAGATGTGCCTAAGGCACATGGAAACCATTTTAGAGAGGAAGCAGCTAGGCTGGGGTTCTGCTTAGCAGGGCCCCAGCCAGACTAAAGTCGAAAAACAGTGAAGCATCAGCAAAAAGTGGGGGTACCCATGTGAAGCAGATCCTACTCTCCTACACAACCCCCCAAACGTAGGGACATTAAACTAACCTTGTCCAGTTAAGTCTTCATGTTCTAAGTGGAAGTACCTAGAGAGTCCATCTGCATTGGCATGGTTACTCCCAGGTCTATGTTCCACTGTGAAGTCCATCCCCTGTAGGGAAATGGACCACCTAAGCAGTTTGGGGTTTTCACCCTTCATTTGTTTTAGCCATAAGAGGGGCTTATGGTCTGTTTGAACAAGGAAGTGAGTACCAAACAAGTATGGCCTCAACTTCTTCAGAGCCCAGACCACAGCAAAGGCCTCCCTCTCAATGGCTGACCAACGTTTCTCTCTAGGGGTCAGCCTTCTGCTAATAAAAGCTACTGGCTGATCCTGACCTTCATCATTCAATTGTGACAGAACAGCCCCTACCCCCAATTCAGATGCATCTGTTTGGACAATGAACTTCTTGGAGTAATCAGGACTCTGTAGAATGGGAGCAGTGCACATTGCCTGCTTTAGGTCATCAAATGCCTTTTGACAGCTAACTGTCCACTGAACCTTTTTGGGCATTTTCTTGGAAGTTAAGTCATTCAGGGGTGTCACTATTGATCCATACCCCTTGACAAATCTCCTATAGTACCCAGTCAGGCCTAAAAAGGCTCTCACCTGAGTCTGGGTAGTTGGAGCAGTCCAGTCCATGATGGTCTGGATCTTGCTCTGCAGTGGTTGAACCTGGCCTCCACCCACAAGGTGGCCCAGGTACACAACCTGACTCTGCCCTATCTGGCACTTTGTGGCCTTGATAGTCAGGCCTGCTTTCTGCAAGGCCTGCAAAACATTTCTGAGGTGGACCAGGTGATCCTCCCAGGTGGAGCTAAAGACAGCAATATCATCTAGATATGCTGCACTATAGGCTTCCAGACCCTGTAAGGACTGTATTCACCAACCTCTGAAAAGTGGCAAGTGCATTCTTCAGACCAAAGGGCATCACCACAAATTGATAATGCCCACTAGGGGTTGAGAATGCTGCCTTTGGCTTTGCATCATCAGCTAGTCTGATCTGCCAGTAGCCAGCTGTCAGGTCAAATGTGCTTAGATACTTGGCTGAGGCCAAGGTGTCTATTAGCTCATCTGCCCTAGGTATTGGATGGGCATCAGTCCTAGTGACTGCATTGAGACCCCTGTAGTCCACACAAAACCTCATCTCTCTTTTCCCACCACTGGTGTGAGGTTTTGGCACAAGGACCACTGGACTAGCCCAAGGGCTATCTGAGGGTTCAATAACTCCCAAATCCAACATCTTCTGGACTTCTGTCCGAATACAGTCCCTGACATGGTCAGGTTGCCTATAAATCTTATTTTTAATAGGCAAACTGTCCCCAGTGTCCACTTCATGAGTGCACCAGGTGGTCTGACTTGGAGTCAGAGAGAACATATGTCTGTATTGGTTGAGCACTTGTCTACAATCAGTTTGCTGCTGAGCAGTGAGGCTGCCTGCCAAGGCTACACCATCCACTGACCCATCATCAGGGTTCTGTGAGAGCAGGTCAGGGAGTGGGTCACTCTCTTCCTCCTGTCCCTCATCAGTAGCCATGAGCAAGCCCATGTCTGCCCTGTCCACATATGGTTTTAATCTGTTGACATGGAGAACCCTGTGGGGACTCCTGGGTGTTCCTAGGTCTACTAAGTAGGTAACCTCACCCTTCTGTTCAACAATGGTATGGGGTCCACTCCATTTGTCTTGGAGAGCTGCTGGGGCCACTGGCTCCAACACCCACAACTTCTGTCCTGGCTGGTAAACAGTCAGTACAGCCTTTGGTCATGCCAGGCTTTTTGAAGTTCCTGGCTAGCCTCAAGGTTTTTAGTTGCCTTTTTCATGTACTCAGCCATCCTGGAGCGGAGACCAAGTACATAGTCCACTATGTCTTGCTTTGGGGGCTTGAGAGGTAACTCCCATCCTTCCTTCACCAAGCACAATGGACCCCTGACAGGGTGACCAAACAAAAGTTCAAAAGGGCTGTAGCCAACCCCTTTTGAGGCACCTCCCTGTATGCAAATAAAAGGCAGGGCAAGAGTATGTCCCATCTTTGCCTAAGCTTCTCTGGGAGCCCTTTAATCATGCCCTTCAAGGTTTTGTTGAATCTCTCAACTAAACCATTGCATTGTGGGTGATAGGGTGTGGTGAACTTGTAAGTCACTCCACACTCCTTCCACATTGCTTTTAAGTATCCAGACATAAAGTTAGCACCCCTGTCTGATACAACCTCCTTAGGGAAGCCCACTCTTGAGAAAATTCCCAGGATGGCTCTTGCCACTACAGGTGCTGTAGTGGTCCTAAGGGGTATAGCTTCTGGGTACCTGGTGGCATGATCCACTACCACCAGGATAAACCTGTGCCCAGATGCTGTTTGGGGATCCATGGGACCAACAATGTCAATCCCCACCCTTTCAAAGCGAACCCCCACCACAGGTAGTGGTATCAGGGGGGCCTTTGTAGTGCCACTGGCCTGGCAGGTTACACAGGAGCGACAAAACTCCTTGGTGTCTTCAGACATGTGGGGCCAGTGAAAGTGAGGGACAATTCTGTCCCAAGTCTTGTTCTGGCCCAGGTGACCTGCTAAGGGAGTGTCATGGGCTAGGGTCAATAGGAAGCCCCTGAACTTCAGAGGTATAACCAACCTCCTGGTGGCACCAGGCTTGGGGTCTCTACACTCTGAGTACAAGAGTCCATCATCCCAATACACTGTATGGGGACCACTAGCTTTCCCAGCAGCCTCAGCAGCAGCTTGCTGTCTGAGGGGTTCAAGAGAGGGCAGCTCTGCTGCTCCTGGCTCAGATCTGCCCTGGAAGGGCCCCCTGTCCCTAAGAACTCAACCTGATCAGGGTCAAGCTCCTCTGGGACAGTTCCTTCCTCAGGACTGAGATCATCTCCCTGAAGAGACTGATCTTCCTTCTGAGCCAAGGGGAAGGCACTGCCTTTACCCTACTACTCCTCTTCTTGGAGGGCACTTGGTCCATTATTCCAGAATCCAAGGCCTGTTCAGTTTTAGACATTTTGGCCTGTGACCTGGTCACAGCAAACACATCTGCAGGGATGCCCAGCATTTCTGCATGGGTCCTGAGCTCCACTTCTGCCCAAGCTGAAGTTTCTAGATCATTGCCAAGCAAGCATTCAACTGGTAGGTCTGCACTTACCACAAGCTTCTTAAGGCCAGTTACCCCTCCCCAGGAGAAGTTAACAACTGCCAGAGTATGGTCTGTTCTGACGTTGCTAGCATTGGTCACTTGGTAGATTTCACCAAGTATAATCTGCCCAGGATCCACAAGATCTTGTGTCACCATGGTGACACTTGCTCCTGTGTCCCTAAATGCCAAAGCCTCTTTTCCATTTATTAATGGCTGTTGCCTGTACTTGCCCAGATTACTGGGACTCACAGAGGAGGTCACATCCATGCCTCCATCACAGACTAGGACAGCCTGAGTGAGTTCTCTGACTAGGTCAGAGCCCATCTCCTTACCCAGGGTCAACCCTACTAAACCCTTGGCTTGTGTAGTCCCACCACCAACTGTAACTGCACTAGGGGGAGCAGGTGCCTTAGGGGCATTGGTGGGGGCTGGAGTAGAGTCTTTGGACTTGGTGCAATCACTGGTCCAGTGGGTCTTTTGCTTACAGACCTTGCACCATGCGTTCTTTTGGCCTTTCCCTTTATTAGACTGTGAATCCCCACCTGAAGAAGATTTTTGGGGGCCTTGTGAAGACTTCTGGTCTTTACCCTTCTCCCCACCCTTATCAGAGTTCTTAGAATCTTGCTTCTTTGGGTCACCACCTTGGTTCTGTACCTTCTGCCTCACCCTGGTTCTGACCCATTTGTCTGCCTTCTTTCCCAATTCTTGGGGAGAGGTCAGATCAGAGTCCAGCAGGTACTGATGCAACAGCTGATTTTGATAGTTATTAAGAATCTGCTCACTCATGATAAGATTGTACAATCCTGTGAAGTCACATACCTTACTGCCCATCAACCAACCTTCCAGAGCCTTAGCAGAACAATCCACATAGTCCACCCAGTCTTGAGTCTGTGCCTTTTGGGTATCTCTGAACTTTAACCTGTATTGTTCAGTTGTTAGGGCAAACCCATCAATCAGAGCACTCTTCAAGACTTTGTAATTGTCAGCATCCTCTTCTCTTACAGTGAGGAGCTTGTCTCTACCTTTGTCTGCAAAGGAGAGCCACAAGATTGCTGCCCACTGCTCCTGAGGGACCCTCTGTACTTTACAGGCCCTCTCCAGTGCAGTTATCCATTTGTGGATGTCATCCCCACTCTGGTAGGGAGGGACAATCTTGCTCAGGTTTCTATGGTCATAAGACCTTTCCCTATCTCTGGGGAAATTGCTGCCACCATGGGACTCTAGTCCCATCTTTTTTCTTTGCTTTTCAAGCTCTAGGGACTCCCTGTCTATAGCCAACTGCTCTCTTCTGAGTTTCAACTGAGCTTCTCCATATCTGAGCAGTCTCTCTTTCCTTTCATGAGAGGATTCCCTCCTATGAGAGGAAACAGAGGTCCCTATTGAGGTGTCAGAGTGGTTAGACTCCTGAGAAGGAGATCTAGGCCTTCTGGGCACACTCACAATTCTTCCTGGGGGGGCAAAGGGGAGGTCATTCTGATCCTCCTCCTCCTCCACAGGAGGAATTGGGTTTTCCAGGTCAAGGTCATTTTCACCTTCCTGCAAGGTCATTTTCACCTTCCTGGCCCGTTTCAGAGGGGGGGGCCTAGTTTCTTCACCCCTGACCCCTTCCTCATTTTCTGCCCCACCCTCTCTGCCTACCCCTTCAGACCCTAGGGGTCTGCTGAGATCATCTGACAGTAGCACCTCCCTGAGGTGTTGGGTGCTGGCACTTTTGCCTGCCTTCAGCTTCCTAGTATTGCACAATGCTCTCAATTCCAAGAATGGGAGATTATCATACTTGGAGGGAAGAAGCCCACTGGCTTCTGGCAAGGACCCACTGGGTCCTGGCCTTGAAGACATTACTAGTGAGGTGTGGTGTATGCACTACCTACTCTAGTGTGGCCTACTAAACTCTCTTGAGTTGTAGAAAGGGTGTGCTATCCCTTAACACACAACTCTAAGTTCAGTAGAACTTACTGTATCCTAAGCTTGATTTATATGTACCTAAGGTACCCTTAGTGGTTTTCAGTTGATCAATTCAATTGAGATTATCTGGTAAAACAATAGCAAGCTGGAATCCCACCGCTGCCACCAATGTGAGAAGTTGGCCTGGTATATGCTGTCCACTAATTATAGTGGGCACCTTGCACCAGTCCAAACAACCCCTTATTGGAGATAGGTTAAATACAACCTTTATTGAAAGCTATCCTAGTGGTAGCTATGGAGAGCAGCCTTCAGGCTACGTCTTGAAGGAATGTAAAGCAGCTTGTTTTACCAGTCTATAATCTCTTGAGTGACCAAATGAAAGAGGACCACACCAGGTATATATTCAAAATATATGTATTTATTGCTAAACACACCCCTCTAGTCTCTTTATGAGGCTAGAGTTCGAAGTACATAAGTTATAAGTTAGTTATCAACAGTAATAGCACAAATACACGTTTGAGCCCTAGGGGCGTACCAAACCATATACCAATAAAGTGGTATAAGAACCACGACTGAGCTAGACACAAGGCCTAGAGCCTATATAAGTGCTTGGACCACAAGGAACCACCCAAGGTAGTGACACAGGGGACCCACGGGGACGCGTGCAGTGTGAGAACACAGCCGCGAATCGCCGTTGACTTCTATGGGGAAAGTCGCGGTTGGAATTTTAAAGAAAAGGGACACTTAGAGGAGGACTTGGAGCAAACCCCTTTAGAACTGGGTTGTTCTAGAGTCCATACCCACGGGAGCACCGGAGTACTCGAGTTACCTCACCCAGGGAAGCCGGGTGCATAGGTGTCTTTCGGGGTCGGGTTTCGTCGTCGTTTTCAATGGCGATCTGCTGCAAAGTGCTGCTGGCGGCCAAGTCAAAAGTGTTCGGGTGGATCCAAAGGTGGATCGAAGATCTGAAGAACCTGAAAGCAGAGGGGACAGAGTCTGGGTCACTAGCCAGTGACCAGGAAGGCGATGAGCGGATGCCCACCGATGTCGGGTGCTTCCGGTAGGTTGATGGTCGTCTTGACTCTTCAGCCACGAGGTCCAGGAGGTGTCAACGACAACCAGGAGCTGGATTCGACCTGTCCAACGATGTTTGTCGATTGCAGGGGTGTCGGCGACCGGATTGGACCCAACAAGCCTTGGCAACGGCAAGTCTCTTGGAAATAGAAGAAGGATGTTGATGCAGACCAGCAAGGTCTGAGGGACTCACCCAGCAAGGTTAAGTCAGGACACGCCTGGAGCAACCAGGGAAGCCCAAGCAGAAGAAGATTAGCCTTCGAGAGGGCCCACTAGCCAATGGACTAGTGACCGCAAAGGAGCCTCGAGTGGACGCACTTAGAGCTGGCTCACGGGACACTCGTGGAGTGGAGGCCAGTGATCTTCGGTGCAGTTGGTGCTGGAGGCAGGGGCTACTCGGAGCTTAAAGCACAACTTCGTGGGAGACCAGGAAGAGGATGCACTTGCAAATGTGCTTGGTGTCCAGGGGTCACGGTTCCACGTTACCCACGACAGCTACGGACCTCAGCTTTGCTGGGGACTCAGGGCAGCCTCGGGAAAGTCTGGAAATCTACCTCTGGTGATGCAAAGACTTCGGCGTCCGGCGGGAGCTTCAGCGATGCAGACCGGACAATTGCTTTGTTGGTGCCTGCCAAGCAGGGGAGTCACTCCTTGACCCCAAGGGAGATTCTTCAGTCCTCTAATCTTAAAGTAGAGCGTCGAAGGTCCAGGATTCTGTGTCAGAGTTTCGTCCAGGTAAATCTAAAGTCCTAAGGACTGGGGTCCCATACTTATACTAAGTTAGGGGTTGGACATACTCTGGGGACCCACCTATGGGAGGGTCAGGGAAGAGGGGTGGTTACACCCATTCCCTTTGTCCAGTTTCGCACCAGAGCAGGGGCTGGAAGCCCCTGAACCAGTTTGAACTGGGGTATGCACAGGGACACCAAGTGTGGCCCCAGTGCAGGACTTCAAAGCACCAGAGAGTGCTCCCGCCCAGCCCCAATACACATTATCCTGTCTGAGGAGGTGGTTACACCTCCCTGGGACAGGAAACCTATTGTCCAGGCCTCCCCTGCCGGAGTTTCAGTCAGCAGCAGGAGGCCAGACCCGTGTCTGTGGCAGCGGCATCCATTTTGTGATGCCAGGGCTTGGAAAGAAGTTACCGGGCAGGCCGGTGTGTACATGTCTCTCCCTCTAGAAAGGTGGAATGCTACCCCCGCCACCAGAACTGGCGGGGGGGTAGTATTCCAAGATGTTTGACACCAAACACGACATGTTTCCGTGCAGCCATCCCAAAGTTAGCATTTAACGCAAGGTTATAATGCGCTTAAGAGTATATGGTCAGGCTGCACTACAAACAGCATCAGAGAAGGGTCTCCGAACGCTGCAGAGGGGCTCTGCTCATGCAGAGGCACCCTCTCACATAGGAACCAAGCACTCTGCCTTCAGGATTGACAAGGCCTGCCATAGGAGTGACTTATAGGTTTATATGTGTGTATGTATGTAGTGATATAGGTAACCTATCTCACAGTAAGGGGTGCATGCACCACCTTACCCAGGCTGCAGTAGCAGACCTGTGGTGTCCTTTTGGCTGGCCTTCCAGGGGTGGCACAATACATGCTTCAGCCCCTGGCAGGCCTCTGACGTACCTATGCCCTGGGTACATAGTATACCATATACTAGGGACTAACAAGGGCACTCCAGATTCCAATAAGAGATGTGCCTAAGGCACATGGAAACCATTTTAGAGAGGAAGCAGCTAGGCTGGGGTTCTGATTAGCAGGGCCCCAGCCAGACTAAAGTCGAAAAACAGTGAAGCATCAGCAAAAAGTGGGGGTACCCATGTGAAGCAGATCCTACTCTCCTACAGCAAGTAGCTAAGAAAAGCCCCTCTCCTTTAGGAACTTGCTTGGGTCGAAAGCTCAGCAGTTTCCATAAACAATAAGGGTTGATAAGTACAAAATATACAAACTTACATCAGAGTTAAGAACACAGAGCTTGGCCTGATCTGAGCTATAGACCTTGACCTGTTAGGGCTTCAGGGGGTCAAGCACCCCAAAGGGGAACCAACTTTGCTTAACAATAGACAGAGAATTGTATTAATGTGGCTCTAGCATAAGTAAAATATACATCAGTTCCAATGTCCAGAAAGCCCGAATCCTAATAAATACTCCTAGGGTTGCCGTGGACACAGAAGCATTCGGAAAAAATCAAGTACTCCAATCTAGTTTACTAAACCCCTCTGATAAGTCATTCATGACACTAACCATGCACTAAAGTGACATGTACTTTCTCATCGTAAGAGAGATTCATCAGAGAACATGTGTAAGAAACCCTCATAATTAGAACAGGCTGTAAGTCAACCTGTGGGGGTACAGACGTTAAGGTGACAGTTAAGTCTGATACAATTAGGGCACAAATGTGTTGCCACCAACTCTGAGTGTAAGTTTGGAAAGGGCAGTCAGATTAAGACTTCTAGTCCTCAGGGACCGTGCCCAATTTAGAAATCTTGAAGTCGCACAGACAATTGGTTCATGTGTCTCGTGGCTAAGGATGTGCAAAGCCTACGAGCAGTGGCCGACACCTAGGTGGTCACAGATTGGAATAATCCACTTAGAGCATGGTAAAATAAACACTGGGCAGAAAAATATGAAATGTGACACAGTTTGCCTGGCCGCCGGGCAGAAGGGACATTTTCCTCCATCACCTTTTCTCTTCATCCATTTGGCAGTCAGCAAGTTTAGGGGAAGCAAACCAATTGTAAAACAAAAATACAGGGTTTTAGCAGTATGGGGAATGACCCCATTCATGAAAGTATCATATTTGGGTAGACCCTCGTGTGCTAAAAACTTGTCAAACAGACCCCCTCGAGGGAGGTTCTTGCCAGACTTCTGAGGGCATAAAGTCCCAATAGAGAGACTTAATCTGGGTGCCTAGATGTTTTGGCATATTTGGTGGGTCGTCCCACACCTCAGAAAGATGTAAGCTAAAGCAGAGTTCTTTGACTGCCTTGAGCCATGGCGTGGTGCAGTTCTTGTCAAGCATAATCAATTCCTTAAGGGCCATTTTATAAGGGGCCAGCTTGGGGGTTGTCCAAAGTCTGATTCAATATTTTAGAATTGTGAGTTGAGCGAAGCATAGGAGTACTGCTAGGCAGGTTTAGTAGTGACGTTAAAAAAACATTTTCCAGTCTTATTAATAGACTGGTGTCACTATAGCCCCAAAGTTCTGCCCCAGAGAGAACCCCACCCAGTGTGACTGCTCTATAGACCTCGAGGATTGGAGAAAGTGCCTTACTTGAAGCAAGTCTATACTTTTTCAAAATGACTGCGGATCTGTGCTGTAGCAGAGAATTACTTTTCTTGAGCTGGGGCTTCCAAGATAGTTTATCTGAGAGCCTGCCATCTATATAATCAAAGCTCCTGACTCGCTTGATCAGTGTCCCATCTACCTCTATTTTATTTTTAAAAGAACAGTGGGGATTTTTAAGGCCATGAACTTTGTTTTGCCAGCATTTATTTCAAGGCATCTATTTACGCAAAATATCTGAAATTCACCCTGAAGAGCTTGGAGAACCATAGAGGTACGAGACAGGAGTAGCGCATTATCTGCAAACATTAGCTCTGGAGTGCTGATGTTTGCTACTTTAGGAGCATCATGTTGACAAACACTCACCAAACCATTAATAAACAGACAAAACAGTATGGGGGCAAGAACGCAGCCCTGTTTAACCCCACAATTTATAGGAATCTTGTCGGTGAGGTACCCTTGCCTATTCCACCTGACTTTGGCGTAGATGTCAGTGTAATTTGATTAGGACATGTAAAAAGGTCTTCTGGGATATTGTATTGTCTAAGAACTTCCCACAGGCGTTTCCTTGGAACTACATCGAATGTGGCTTTGATGGTGATGAATAAATAGCTTCGAATCATATTTTCCTGGCAAACGTTGCCTATGAAACAAAATGACTATTCAATCCCTCATTGCCACTTCTTGAACCTAATGCATGATGTGCACACAATGCCTTTCAATTTAGTTGTGTAGGTTAACTACCTGACAAATTCAAACATTTTCCTAAAGACTTCCCTGTACACTCACTAATTCGACAAAAGGTTACTGTTCAGCACATGGATCTACTAAGCTAGTCACCAACAAGTGATGTAACACTTACTGCTTAGTGATCCTTTTATGTGCCTGGACCATTGGTAATAACTCCCCACCAGAGGAGAAAATCAGCTGCATCCAAAAATGTTTTGGGAGAAGGACGGTAAATTCTTCTGCTGCCCCCTAAAGGAAACCCATTGAATCTGAGATGGCAATCCTCTACCTGGGCAGAGTTACTTAGTGCCCTTGCAAAAGCTTCTTTAAAGAGTTCACATAACAGTAAAAACACTTTGAGACACCATCATGACATTTTTCTATGGAATCCCAGGCTGCCTCTGCATCTATGGAGAAAGAATGAGTTCCACACTTGAGGGCTGCCTTCATCACTTAATTGAACAGATAGGCAATCAAAGGTGATCAGTCATTGTGTATGCAAACTGTAGCCCTGTGCCACTCTCCCGTCTGGTCTAATCCCCAGATATTAGACTACAGGCCTCACTGTGCAGACAATCACCATTGCATGTGCCTCCAAAATCATGAAGCTGCTCTTACCAGACAGGTACTTTTTTATCTGGGTATCTTGAAAGCCATGCAGTCAACCTACACCCAGCAAAGTTAATTTCACACCATCGAGGGTGTACTCTGCTCCTCCAATGCACTGCAATCTTACTTGAGAACTCAAACCATTTTTACTGAGAAACAGTATCTTTATTTTTAGTATTTGTTTTTTCATCACTTTGAAAATGTACTGTGTTCCATTGAAGTGAATTTAGTGCATTGTTACTGTGAAAGCAACACTTCTTTTTTTATTTTGAACAGATAGACTAAAATTAAGTGCACCAATCATCTTCAGACCTGAAATTAAACGGATGTTTAAACTAAACAAATGTCATCATTGTGGTTAGCCCTTTATCCAATCTCATAACCCTATGCCCCAACCCCTTAACCATGCTTCTTTAATCATCTATTCTTAAGCCTTTCACATTCTCTATAGCCCTATAAATTAAACCCTGCATACCCAGGGTCTCCAAACTCTTAGCAGTGTGGCTCCCAAGGACCAGTTTTGTGTCTTTGATCTTATTCGTGAATTGAATCCCTTCTGAAAGGTGAGTGTCTTGTTAGGGCTTGTGATCACATTGACATGCAATGCGTAGGATGATAGTGCTCTCAGTTTGAGAGCTTGGGTCTAAAAGAATTCCACCATATAGCTAATTGTTGTATTATCAGTTGGTTGATACCCAGTGGTGGCTGGTGACATTTGAAAGTGGTGAGGCGTAAAAGTTGTGTATGAGTGTCACATCGCGAGCAAGCGAATCGCACCAGCACTATCAACAGAAAGGGTGTTTGGCAGTTCTCCTCCAGAGAAAATTTTGAAGAAAACAGTCGCAAATGGTGCATTTAAAGAAAATTTGAGAAAGACAGGAGGTTTATAAAGTAATTGCAACCATGTAGTCTTGAACTTTCTAAACACATTAAAAACTGCCCCATATCTTCCTGCATTAACTATGTTCAACCGTTACTGTAGTGTGCAAATTGTACAGTACGCTGAAACTATGGAAATGTCGCACACAAGCAATCTGAAAACCAGCAGAAAGCAAATTTATTTGCTTCAAATGTGAATGTCACCATCAATGCTGGACATAACTGTCAATTAACAAATAAAGAAAATACAGAAGGCAAATTCAATTGCTTTAAATGTGAATGTCACCGACTGTGACCAGCTTTCCCTTCGTCAAGACTGTATGGCATTATTTAGGTTTACTTTCACTCTACACACTCCAGCAGGCAGCAATGACTGGGGAGAAAATATTTCAGCTCAAAATGTATGCCTTCACAACAATAAAACCAGTAATTAACACTTTTTGCATGGCTTTCAGTTGCAACAAAAAAGGAGTTCGGACAAATGCCAGTGCCAAGTATCCATATAAATTAAATCTCACCACTTTTCAAGATGCCTCAGGCTGCTTCATAGTATACAGTATACATCCATTGCGCAATTCATGAGTTTACTTTCTGCAACCACTTTACCTGTGACTGTGTGCATTATCAGTGAATGCCCGTGTGCATCTGCGTGCTTGTGCGCATATTTGTGAGTACAAAGCACAACTCTTTAATTGCATGCGTGTTTTCCCTTTACTTATTTTTAATGAAACTAGCTACCTCGGGGCAGGGTTAAATAAACGCCTCCCCCCCCCCAGTGGAAAGTTGACCAGATTAAAAAAGCCAATAATCAGATAGCAGCTTTTCCACAAACAAGATGTCAGTGTAGCTGCAGCTTGACGAGATGAAACTGGCACCTCAAGCCAAGCAGAATAAAATTATGTTTCACCGCCAATGAACATCAGGGATAGCGCCACTAGTCCACACGTCATTTGTTTGCCCCCAACCAAAAAGTCACTCGAGGTTTTGTTCTTCCTTTCTTTAACAGCAAAGAAGACTCCGATGCCTGAAGAAATTAGGAAAAGGCCCGTAAATACCACATAATCCCAAATCAAAAATGTTTTGGTCTCTTTTACATCTGAACTGCTCATTTTCGGGTTGTCGTTTGCCAACGAAAACTAGTTGACAACAATAATATATGAATGGTCTGGATCTAACTTAAAAAATTCCGAATAATGTAAGACCTGTCGTTCCAGCGGATATGGATTTGAAATGTAAATATGTAGGAATGTTTTAAATTGATCTTTCTGTATTTAACATCACCAGAGTTCTCATACTTTTCAGGCAGATAAATGTAAACATCTATTGGCGCTATAATTGAGCTAAGAAAAAATCAGATATGTTGACGGGCCACGAAATCTCTCTGATGGCCCCTGTGGTCACCTTACTTTCTCTTTTTATATCCCACCTGCTTTTTAAATTTGGGGTTAAACATTACTCTGGCTACTTGAATGAATATGTGCTTTTGTGGCTCAGCATTATGCAAACGAACACTGGCGATCAAGGAAAATGTGGACCAAAATCCCAGTGACAGCCATTTATAAATAATATTCTTGATGACAGCTCACAGTCGCGGCTTGCGGGGGGGTGGGGAGAGGGGGGGTGTCGCGCGGGGGTGGGGGAGTTTTAAAATAAATAAAAGAAATCCTTATCCTGCCTGAACAGCAGGTCTGCCGTCCGCGCTGCCTCGGGTCCGTTGGCGCCTACAGCCCCTCTCAGCCAATCCTGGCGCTGCTGCTTAGGGCACGGTTAGTACTCGCCCGCCTGCCCATTAGGAGACCGAGGTTTGAGCCTTTGCTCAACCCTCGCTCTCCTAATGGGCATGCGCAAGCCAGTGCAAACACAAGTGCGCATGACTGGGCACGGCGCGAAAATTCGCTGCCCTTGCCCACTCATGCGCACTCTGTGCTGCTGCCTGTTGCCCCTGGTCCGTCTGACAATCATGTCAGTCAACATGACGCGGACCGCCCACCCCCTTCAGACTCTGAAGGGGGTGGGCGGTCCGACGTCATGCTGACTGACATGATTGTCAGTTTCTCGGCGTCTTTGAACTTAAGTAAACTGATTCAGTTTACTGAAGTTCAAAGACGCCGAGGGAGCTGCGGGCGGGGGGGCTACGCCCCAACGCCCCAATGGACGCACCGCGCCCGATACCCACAAACAAGCAGATTAGAAAGCTCTTTTTTAACATGTTTTTTGCACCCTTAACTAGAACACTTAGCAATAATGTATTTTGAAAGGCACATTCAGACTTTAAAGTGCTTTACAATTAAACATAGCTCTCCTGCTATCCCCTTAAACTTTACATTTCATGCAATAATCACATACTAATCAATTCATAGAGGAAGGAAGGAAGAAATGAAGGAAGGAAGGAAAGAAGGAAGGGAGGGAGGGAGGGAGGGAAGAAGGAAGGAAGGAAGGAAGGAAGGAAGGAAGGAAGGAAGGAAGGAAGGAAGGAAGGAAGGAAGGAAGGAAGGAAGGATGGATGGATGGATTGTGTTTTTGTTGCATGATGCTTGTTGTCTTATTTTGGGCTTTTGGAGGGAGAAGTTTTATTTTGGGATTTTGAAGGGAGGATTGTTTAATTTTGTTTTTTGGGAAGGGGTGGGGCACTTTGCTCGTCCTACCATTTTTCAAAGGTTACCAGCTGCCCCTGACTAATAGCCCTAACCCCATACCCTAATTGTTTAACTCCTATTCCAATACCAGACACACCTCGCCTAACAACAAATTTATAACCCTCCGCCCTTAACCCTTTTACCTTTAAAACCTATATTTCTAATACCAACCCCTAACCCTTAATCCCTTCACCTCTTTGACAAAGTCACACTGTCCTTATTTTAATATATTTTGCAAACAAACACTTAGGGAAAGGTCAGCCTTTGCTACTCTGGTCGAGAAGGTAGATGATGGGTTGAGTCCACTTTGGAGAGCCGCTTTACCCCGTAGCTCCGTGACCGCCGTCACCCATTGTGCCGCAATCATGAGCGCAGGAGCCTCCGGCTCCTTCACGCTCGCTCGATATACTCTGCAGCGCCGCTGACGGCTTTCTCCCTCAATTCGGATGCTCCAGTTGTGTGGCCGCCGAGTTTTTGGCTGCATTAGATCTTTCAACTATCCTTGGCGGCTGCAATCCACCTAGTCCAACTTTGAGGGCACCAGCTTGGAGCATCAGTGGCCTCCCAAAAGGGGAATGACTCTAGCGGAGCTTGAGGGGTGCCAAGACACACGCTACTGAAACGCAGGAGCAGCAGTTGTAGGGTGAGGGGGAGCCAACTACCACAACTATACTACCTGAGCTGGAAAGTACGCAAGTTGGATGCCCCATCTTAAAATTACCGCAGTCAAGTGCAATGAGGGAATTTATACAGGTATTGGCTACATAACCGGCAACCTCTGGTGAGAGGCCTTCACTGGCGGACACAATAATGGCAGCAGTTGTAGCAGGAGCCCCTTTGTGCGTTGAGGGCCAGGCGAAAGGCGGAACTGCAAACAATCCCTTGACCGACACAGGACATACTGTACCACCTGCTGGGCAAATTCAAACTGGATTATTTGAGCTACAAAACGTGAGTACTGTTTTTGATGATGTAGAGGCCCAGGGTGGCGAGACGGTTGCAGACATGGAGGGCATAGAGGGTGCAGGCTGTGAGGTGAACAAAGAAATTCAGCACAATAAAAGAGTAGAGGCTCAGGGTTATGACAGTGCTAATAATCCTCCAAGGGGAAGCTGCAGTGATGAATATACAACCCCCACCACTCCAACTGATATCCCAGTCTCCTATGTAGACAGTGGTCCTCTGATTGCTCCACAACTATGTGAGAGGTGCCCTTATATCCGATAGGGACAGGGTCATTTATAATCAAAACAAAAGAAAATCCCTCTCGTGTCTCTTATTCTAATAATACATTCAATAAGATAAATCCTTGCATTCTCATACACGCTCTAGTAATGGTAAACTACTTTCAATCCATAATCTACACACTGAACTTCATTATATGTAAAAATTTCTCATTTATTTAGATTGGATCATAATGATAAAGCATATTTGCTAAAATCCCTATGATACTATATCAAAACAGCACATACTTCGTTCTGTGTTTATCACATATAAACTTTCTTCAAATAGGGATCTGATATATCCGAAATCAAACTTAAAACAATTCATATATTTCTATAAATAGTTTTACCATAAAAACACAAAAATATCACAATAAGCATGTAAAGTTATCTTATTAATTTCACAATAAAAATACAGAGATATCACAATAAAACATATTTAGAGCTGTCGACGCAGCGTTTCGGTGGATGATGCTTGTTAGACACCACCTTCTTCAGGACAAAGAATTTTTTGACAACAGAAATCTCTCCGTACTCTGTTGTTCTAGGTCCGCCTGCTACTGTTGCAATTGTAAGGAGATGGTTTTAGGATGTATTATGTTCTTGTTTTTTTAAAATCCTTGTTCAGCCCCTGAACACAATTTTATTTATTCTTATTCCTTAACCTCCTCCACGGGTTTGTTGTGGGATGGGTCACTCTATTCTGTAAATGGCCCTTATGTTTCCTTTTATACGGGTCCCTGTTTAATCTGCTTTGTTAGGACACATCCGCTCCTACAGGTGCTCAATGGAAATGCAGTTCTGGTACAATTCGTCTGCCTTTCAACGTTATCTCTAGGTTTGTCAGAGTTCCCGTCATGGCGATCGTGCATTCTTTTTCTGATAGCTCCTACATCTTCGCAGGGGGGGTAGATTGCACCATGCTCAGCAGAATCAGGACAGTTCTAAAAAGAAGAAGTGCATGTACCAGGCCCAGCCGCACCAACTGCCCAAACCTTCTAGGCATTGTCAGTCGAGTAAGGGCGGCAACCACGGTGCCAGGAGCAGCCCACTCAGAAAGTGGGTTACATCGAAAGGGGGGGTAAAACACTTATTTCTTGCCTTCCAGGGCCAGGGGCTGATAAACAGCTTACTCACAACACTGACTCCGAGAGTGCTCTGTTCCAAATCCCGGTTGTACATCTGACATATCCTCACACATTACTCCTGATCACTTCCAGCCCTTGGAAACCAAGGAGGCGTGCTCAGAGTATGACTTACAGGAACCCTCGCTAAGAGTAATTCTGCAAGCCCTTCAGACCCAGCGCTCAGAGGCTCAGCTGCATTATGCTCAGGCCAGAGCAGATAATGCGAAAGTACAACAATCATTGGATGAGGTCTCGGGGCAGATTACTAGTCTCACAACAGAACTTACTGAGCTTCAGGAGAGAGTCGCTCGCACTGAGGAGGCCACAACGGCAACAGTCAAGGCAATCAGGAGCCATGATTCTCAGCTGGAATATCTTCAAACCAAAATCGAAGACATAGAAAACCGCCAGAGGAGAAATATCCTAAGGATATTTGGAATCCCGGAGGGGAAGGTAGGCTCCGACCCTAGGCAATATATGGTACAACTCTTTGGGAGGGCCTTTCCTGACCTGATAGAATGGGACTGGGAATCGCAAATCCAGTGTGCCCATCGCCTTTCGCTTAGCCGAAACTCTTCCAATGCTAATACGACACAGCCACGTCCAATTTTAATATATGTCGGGAATTTTCTTCCGAGACAGGCAATTCCTCTCCAAGCACGTCCTGCAACCCCAGTCCGGATTGATGCAATGTCAATCGTGGCTTTGTCTGATCTAGGGAGATCTACAATGGACCGAAGATGGAAGATG
This sequence comes from Calotriton arnoldi, assembly GCA_963921515.1. Classification (NCBI taxonomy): domain Eukaryota; kingdom Metazoa; phylum Chordata; class Amphibia; order Caudata; family Salamandridae; genus Calotriton; species Calotriton arnoldi. Next base: position 516,193 of record CAWUFW010001548.1, read on the forward strand.
TGTCAACTTAATGAGTCTCTCAAGGCTTTAGGGGCCCAAGTCTTCCTGCCTGAACCAGCTCTCCGCAAAATCATAAAAGACGGATGGACAGAGATGTGTTACTCTCTGGAGGACGCTAATCAGGCCCCGGCCCGCTTGGGAACAGGACAATAACACTATCTTTGCGTTGGGCTCCTATTTGATCTCATGTTATTTTCTTCCTTACTTCTATGCCCCAATATCTTTCTCATCCCTCTCCTCTGTTCTGGGGCTGTACACTTCTTTTTTGAGATGGGTTTATGATTCAGGTGCTAATATCCCATAGCTGAATAAGATATTTTATCAGGGTGTGATATTTCCTCTTGCAGGTTTCTTTATTTTTTTGCACAGGATGGTCGGATGGTTGGTCGGGGCTCAGGTGGGAAGTCGGTACTCCATAGGACTGTCTCCAGCTGACAGCCAGCAGGGGGGGGTTGATTCCTTCTCAAGAGTATGGGGAGGGGTGGAGGGGTTGGGTGAGTTTGGGGATAGGAGGTGTGGGGGGGAGAACTGAAACAGTTGGTCCCCGGTTGGTGACCCTATCTCGGTGACAGGGGGATGGTGGAGGGGCGGGCGGTCAAAGTATGGTCAATCCATCTGGGACTCACTTTTTGTATTTTATAAGGTGATAGAACAATAACTTGGAGTTACAAAGGTCACAAGGGTACGGTAGAGACGCTAAAACGCTTTAGCTTCCATGGCTCAGATTAAATGTATTTGCTGGAACGTATCTTGAATTAACATGCGTAGTAAGCAACAATTGGTCCAGGAGGAGATTAGTTAATACAAACCCCAACTGGTAGCTCTGACTGAGACCCACTTAGCATATAAGTACCGGTCCTTATTTAAGCAACTGAGATATGATATAGTTGTTTGCAAATCACAATCTATTTCGAAATGTGGGGTTGCAGTGTTGTCTGCTAAGAACTTCTGTGGCCAAGTTCTTAGAACCGCCGCTGAATCTAGGGAAAGATGGGTCCTTGCTCAATTATTACTAAACTCAACAAAATGTATCCTGTGTGTGGTCTATGGTCCTAACATCGACGACCTAGAAGTACTAGATATGCTGTCATTGGAGCTATTGGATTGGGTAGGGGAATTGATTGTAATGAAGGATTTTAATTGCATACTCGATAACAGTATAGATACTTCCAATTGTATAGCCAGCCACCCTGCGTAAACCCAGAACCAGGGCTTCACTTAGGGATCTGACTCAGCTGCATGGGCTATGTGACTCGCGGCACACCCTAAACCCATGCCGATCCTGGTTATACTTTCTACTCATGCCTTCACAGGCACTATTCCAGGATCGATATGGTCTCTTCCGGGAGGTCCCTGCTGTGTAGTATGGAAATGAGGGTATGCCCCAGGATCGTCTCAGACCATAATCCGATTCGGCTTTCATTTGGTTTAACTGGAGACAGGGGCAACCGTGCTAAGTTCTCATTTCCCTGGTATCTGCTTTGCAAATGATGACTATATAACTCATGTATCAGGTTTACTTAGGGAGTTCCTCCAGGTCAATAGGGATACGGCTCCACCCCAAATAATCTGGGACACAATGAAAGCATAGGTCAGGGCTATTACTTTTCAGTATGTGGTCAAGCAAAATAGAGATGCCTTGGAGGAGGCCCACACTCTTTGCCAAGCTATTTTACAACTTGAAATACTACATGCTACTAAAATTTCTCAAGGACTGGCAGATGAACAGTTGGTTTATCTCCAGCTAGTGGAGAAAAGGTCTCTTCTTGGACGTAGGCTAAAAGATCAGCTAACCGCTAGATATGCAAGACACAGAAAGATAGAATATGAATATGGGGAAAGGTTGGGCCGAGTTCTAGCCCATCAGATATCAGAACGACAACAAAAGTGTGCAATACGGGCAATTAATGGTAGGGATTGCAAGCTGTACACCACTCCTTCGTCCATTCTGGAACAGTTCGTCTGGTTCTATAAGGAGTTATACAGTCAGACACAGAGTACAGATCAGGCCGGCTGCTCGGAGTACAGCCAGCAGTGTAGTTTACCTCACCTGGGGAAAATCAGTCAGATCATATGCAAGCCGAGTACTCTATATCAGAGATTGATGCTGCATTAACGGCTTTGCCAAATGCTAAGGTGGCAGGGGAGGATGCTATAACTTTGGAGTGCTACAAGGTATTTAAAGATATAATAGCTGTGGAATTCCTCAAGGTGGCTCAACACATTTATATAGGGAGGGATGTCCTGGATACATGGAATTCTACCGATATTACTGTATTTTTCAAAAAAGATGAGCCCTCGGAGGATATGGGGTCATGCTGTCACATAGCTTTGATCAACACAGATGCAAAATGGTTTGCTAAGGTCTTGGCCATGCGTTTGGCCCCCGTAATCTCTTCCTTAGTCTCCTTACAACAACATGAGTGTGTTCCAGGAAGAGATACCACCAGTCATACCAACACGGCAATTACAGCTTTCGATGTTGCTGGGAGGCTTAACATTAATATGGGTATGATCCTCTTAGATGCAGAAAAAGCCTTCGACCGTGATGCATGGGACTTTATGTGGACTACAACCCGGGCCTTTGGTGTCAGCGAAAGATTCATTCATTTGACCCAAGCCTTGTATAAGACACCCAGGGCAAGGGTAATCCTAGCAGGGAACTGCTCTAACCAATTTCAGATATCCAGAGGCACCCGTCAGGGGTGCCCGTTCTCCCCCCTTTTGTTCGCTCTGTACATAGAGCCCTATCTGCAGTCACTCCGTAGGAATGCAGGTATTCAACCTCTGATTGTTGGAGAGCAACAACTTAAATGGGCTACATATACCGACGATGTGCCAGTTTTCTGCTTCAATCCATTAATAGCAACCAAACAGGTTGCCAATGAGGCATCTAGGTTTGGCAAGGTATCTGGGTACAAATGTAATATATGTAAAACCCAGATGCTCCTGAATTTTAAGCTAGATTCCCCTACCCCAGCGGTAACTACTACTACGGCAGTTTATCTGGGTATCAAGTTATGTCCAGAGGTTTTCAATATTATTAAATTGAACTATGAACCTCTGTTATCTGTGGTAATTTCCAAATTAAAATCCTGGAACAAGCTACCACTTACTATTATCGGGCGAACTAATATCCTTAAGATGAATATCCTCCCCAAATTCTTCTATTTGTTCAGGGCCATTCTATTAAGGGTCCCAGACTCTTTCTTTAAGTGCTTGGTGGGCGCTATTGAAAGCTTTTTATGGGGGTATAGGCACGCACGAAGAGCCATACGTTTCATTAAGCTTCCATATAAGAAAGGGGGGCTCTCACTCCCAGATTTCAAGCTATACTTCTGGGCGGCCTTTACCGGTCACCTGCGCAGCTTACTCAACCCAGATGATTCCGGTCCATCATCTAACTGCTATCAATTAGCAGCGGGGAAAGAGCGTAGGTTTTTCCTTTATTGATTAGGGCATGCCAACTACAATAAGAAAGTATGCCTTAAGGTCCTGAGGGATATTACTTTTATATGGAAGGAGATCCGCTCCAAATACTCCATAGCCTTTTTAAACAGACACACACCACTTTGGGATAATCCTGCTTTCCCCTCGGTTTTTCAGGATTCGACCTGTAAGGCTTGGGCACGGAGCGGTGTTGTAACTATTGGTCAGCCTTATGACCCGAATGGCTTCAGATATTTTTTGCGACTGCAAGAATGATACGGGCTTCCATGACACCTCTTCTTTAAGTACCTACAAGTGAGGGACTATATGCAGTCAGGATGTCAATATACATTTGATATCGAAGGCTCGGAACTCTTGTTGTACTATTTTATACCAGGCATAAAACCTTCAGTTAGTATGACTTATCAGGGGCTCTCCTTTCCCAACACAGATGATACTATGACGCTGGCGGTTAAGTGGAGCCGATTGCTCTCAGTAGAGACCTCGGCCTCAGAGATCCATTGCGCCTTAGAGATACTAGACCACTCTGTATATTCTGTTAGTCTGAAGCTGCACCAGCTGTGTATATATGCATGCTGTATTATACCCCAGATAAAATATTTAAATGGGGAACAAACGCGGCTACTGATAAGACTAAATCCCTGAAATGTAAGCTCCCGGCCGCTGACATAGTACATATGTTTGTGCTCTGCCCCGCGCTACAGGAATTCTGGGCAGTGGTGAGCGAGTTTATGTCATTTAGCCTGGGTCATCTGGGTGTAATAACCACTAATGAAAAAATGATGGGGGTTAAATATGACTGCGAGGGAGGTACTCAACACCTGGTAATGAATATGTTGGTGTGCGCCCGGCTTTGTATCGCCAGGGCATGGATCTCTGTGTATGCTCCCAAGGCTGTAGAATGGATGGTTCTCATTCATCAGATTTACAAGGAGGGTGGGCTTTGGCTAAAGTCAGAGGTCTCACCTCGCTGAAAAAGCTTGAAAGGACCTGTAATAAACTCGGTTGGGTTTCCTCCAGTGTTAATTTTGATTAAATATGCTGCAGGATATTTTCTGATATGGAACGATTGGTCAAAGTGTTTGCTTTATGTATGATTCCTTTTTTTTCTTCTGTTTCTCCATTTCTTTGCCTCTCTCTTATTGTTCCTCCCTCCTTCATACCCATTTTTATACACAATGTATGTATTGCAATGAGTCTGTGTATGACTAAACTTTGACCTGAAAATATATATTTTTTTAAATGAAAGGTCAGTTTTTTAAAGTATTATTTTTAGAATTAAACTGACGTGTTATTTTCGAAGTTTTGAGGCACTACCTAAGCATCTCTAAAGAAAGTTATTGCATATGCACATTAGTGCAAGGGAGCTTATTAATGAGATGCACACAGTCAGGGCATGACCATCTCGAGAGCCTTCAGTACTGGTAGGGTGATGCCTTCTCTTCTTTCTGGTACTAACTTCCTCTATATTTCCAATGAAACCATCATTCTCCTGGTAAGAAATCCATTGGACATCTCACTCTTATTCCAAGCCCCTTACACAGCCTCCAGTGTCTCACTGATGTTCAAGACCTCACCTTTCTGCTTTGCCCAGATGAAAAGGTCCACTGTGCCTCTTGTCTCAAACACGGCTTGGAGTCCTTTCTCATTCCCTTAAGCCAATGAATCAACCAACTCAAAACTCAGTCAATCACCACATTTGAAAAGCACCAAACAGGGCGACTAGGTACTGGATCAGACAAGGGAAATTACCCATAACTGCTTAGGGTCTGCTTGGTAAGTGAGTTAAGTATTACGGGGCATATTTACAAGCCCCTTGCGCCACTTTTGCGCTGCCGTTGCGTCACTTCTGTGACGCAGCGGCGGCGTAAAGCCAGCGCCATGCTGCGGGGTATTTACAACGTGACACATCTAGGGAGATGCGTCACGTTGTAAAGCCCTGCACCACATGAAACCTGCGTCAGGTTTCATGTGGGCGTTCCGGCGCAGGGGGGGGGCGTTCCGGCGCAGGAACGCCTCGGAAAAGTGGCTGAGTGAAATCTACAAGATTTCACTCATTCACTTTTCCGACCCCGCTGCGTCAAAACCTTGCGCCTGCTTGAAGCAGGCGCAAGGCTTGACGCACCATGTTAGACATGGGCATGGTTGGCACAGTGCTGGAGTTGCGTCGCGCCCGCGACACAACTCCAGCACTGCGCTAACGTTACGGCAGCAGATGCGACACGCATCTGCATTTCCTTGCGCCATGATGCGCCGCATTGTAAATGCGGCGCATCCGTGGTGGCGCAAGGATTGAGATGCGTGTCGCACGTTTCCTGGCGCATCCATGCTGATTTGCAGGGATGCGCCAGGAAACGTAAATATGCCCCTACGTATTTTAGTGCGGGTACCCAAAACTCAAATATTTCACAGGAATGACGTAATTTCATTTGGGTCTGTTGACATCTTCTCGAATTGATAAAAGGTTTCTGCAGTTGTACTCCTTCATCCATGTAGAGGTGGACAAGCCATGAAAATTCCTAGGGAAGGCAAGGATGAATGAGCCATGGATCTGACGTGGTTTAAGAGCCGAAAAATAAGTTGGATCATCAAAAGATGTATTACATGAATGATACAGCAAATAACATGTAAAAATGTGATAAAGACTCCTTCAAATCAGGTTATTTCTTGAAGTTTTGGGTTTCACTGTACTACATTAGAATTTCACTCCATTGACATCAAGGGCTGGTTTTGAAACATGAACTTTTCCCCAACTTTATTTATAAAGACACCTTTAACTGCCGGTTCACAGCGGGGTTGATTTCCGCCTGTGAAAGTGTCTCGTTTGCCATTAGTTTCTCTCATACCTGCACCTTTTCCGGGGTCATAATTTATCGACCCCCAGGAGCAATTGGGAACTTTAACAGTGACCTACCCGAAACAATAGCCAATTCGGTGAGTTCCCTGCCCAATTTCTCGGTACTGGGGGACCTGAATGTCCACTTCGATAATATCTCCTCACCTATTGTGGAGGAAATGACGGATAGCCTGGGTGCCCTCTTACTCAACCTGAAAGTGACCAGTCCCACACACCTAAAAGGTCATTTACTCGACCCTATCTTCACCAACATTAAAAACTTAATGGTGGAGAAACCTTGTCCATTGCCTTGGTCTGATCACTATATGATACCTTTCTCATGGACCCCCTTGACTAGTGATCAGCCAATGGAGCCGGTAAAGAAACTCAGCCGTAACTGGTCCAAGCTTTCTATTGAGGCCTGGGCACTTAATCTCAGCAATACCCGACCAGTACTTGAGGCCGATCCAGAATCTGTCAATCTTAAGTTTAATCAATGGATCGAGGCCTCTCTGGACTTGGTGGCTCCGAAGAAATGGACAACCAACAGGAAGGGCTCTAAGAGGATTGCATGGTACACCCCCAAGCTTAGAGAGCTGAAATTAAAATGTAAACAATCGGAGAGGCATTGGAGGAAAGACTTCTCCGATGAGAGGAAGTGTGTCTATAGGGAGGCTACTAAAATCTATAAGTTAGAAATCAGAAAAGCCCAATCCCTGTACTATGCTACAAGGATTACCTCAGCCTCTAATTCTCCGCGTGAAATTTTTAAAATCGCAAAATCCCTTATTAGCCCCCCGTCTCCAGCTCTGCCCGCTGTTGACACCTAAGGACGCTGCAATAATTTAGCAGAATTCTTTTTTAATAAAATTCAATCAATTTACTTAGCATTTCCGCCAGCTACAACCCCTCTGAAGGACTTTCCACTGGAAAATAAGTTGAAATCACCTGTCACTCCTTTGGAGGTCTTCCCTCCCCTGGACATGAAATCCCTAAAAATGTACTCAAATAAAATAAAATCAGGTTCCCCTAGAGATGTGGCCCCCCCCACCGCTCTGAACCAAGCCTTTGAAACAGTTGCCCCCACTATGCTAGAACTTATCAATCTCTCACTTGCCTCCGGGAACGTTCCTTCTTTATGGAAACGGGCCATGGTCAGAGCATTGCTTAAAAAACCATGCGTGGACCCGGAAATATTTGCCAATTACCGGCCGATCTCACTTCTCCCAGGGATCGCAAAAATTGCGGAAAAGCATGTCAATTCCATTCTGTCCACCTTTTTGGAGGAAAATGACTGCTTCCATCCATCTGTCTCAAACCGGTTTTAGACCCCAACAGGGAACAGAGACAGCTCTTGTCGTAGTTGTTGAGGAAGCAAGGAAAATTCTGGATGCCGGAGGCCCGGCGGCAATTGTCCTCCTCGACCTGAGTGCGGCCTTCGATACCGTTAATCACCAACTGCTGATCTCTAGAATTAGAGATGTAGGGGTGTCGGGAGCTGCACTAATGTGGTTGGAGTCTTTTTTAGATGACCGATCATTCCAGGTCTTTGAGGACGATTCCATTTCCAACAGTATGTTGTTGAGTTGTGGGGTTCCTCAGGGCTCGTCCCTGAGCCCCACCCTCTTTAACATTTATATGAGCCCTCTGGCCGAGATTGTCAAACCCTTTGGCATACAGATCGTCACGTATGCGGACGATACCCAACTGATTGTCTCCCTTAATCAATCGGAGAATGGGGCAAATAATTTGGCAGACTGTTTGGAAAAAGTGTCGGCATGGATGGAAGGCTCATATCTACAATTGAATGGAGCAAAAACTGATCTGATGTTCTTGGGTAAACCTTCCCCACTAGGCCCTAGCTCCCTATGGCCTAAATGTTTGGACAGTATGCCCCTCCCAAAAGAACAAATCAAAAGTCTCGGAGTCTGGCTGGACCATAATCTAGACATGAAGGAGCAATCCCGGAAGGTAGCAGGAACCTGTTTTGGAATACTTAAGATGGTTAGGAAAATCCTTCCCCTGCTGACTTTCATTGCCAGGAAATTGCTGGTTCAAGCCTTAATTCTCTCACGTCTAGATTATGCAAATGCCCTTTATCTGGGCTCCCCGCGATCAACAATAAAGAAGCTACAGACTGTGCAAAACTGTGCAGCTCGTCTCCTTTTACAGACCCCCCATAGGGAATCTGCGCGATCGTCAATAGCCTCCCTCCACTGGCTCCCAGTCGCTGAGAGGATTCAGTTCAAGTCCCTATGTATTGTCCACAAGATTCTTTCTTCCAAGGGCCCTCCAATTTTACGTTCCATCATTTCTCCTTATTATCCCAGTAGAGCCCTGCGCTCTGGTAATAAGCGCATGGTAGTCCCTAGAATATATAGGTCTAGGAGTGGGGGAAGACGTTTCTCCTACATGGCCTCCAAGAGCTGGAATTCTCTTCCAAACTACATTCGTCTTGAAAACGATTATATGTCCTTCCGTAGACAGCTTAAAACGTTCCTGTTCCCGGCCGCTTAATGCTTGTCATTTGTGTAGGCTCTGTTCCTAAGCGCTGGGAGGCCTTCTGGTAGCCATGCGCTTTACAAATGCCAATTCATTCATTCATTCAACTGCGATGCCTGAGCAAAAGATGTCAGTTTGTTATGAGCACTGTATGTACTAGGGGGCAGATTTACAAGCCCCTTGCGCCACTCTTGCGTCATTTTTTCCATGTTAAAAGTGATGCAAAAGTGGCGCAAGGGGCTTGTAAATAAGCCCCTAGATATTGTTCTATGTGGAGCAACATTGTTGGCTATTAAATCTTATGTAAGTGAGGTTTTAATATTTCACACATCCTGAATTGTATTTCGTGAAGATGGGTTTCAGATCTGACGCAATTAAAATGAGGTACAGTGAAATAAAGTGATTTGCACAGGATTACACAATTTGGCCAAGTGGGGAAGCCAAAATTTGAAAACAAGTTTCTTTGTTACACATTGTGCTATTGAGCCACTGGATGGGTATTGTCATCTCTCTTTTGTTTAACACTGAAGGGCAATGCCTTGTATTTCTTTCTGGAGCTAAAGTAACACACCGTGTTAAATAAGTACACACATTACATGTTAAATCGAGCTCACACATGAAATCTTTCTCAAGTACCAAGGGAAGGCAGGGCGTTCTATTTTTTTCATTTTTCTTTCCCTGGCTTCCCTGTATTTACCAAAGAGGGTGACATCAGGAGAGGTTTAGCACTTCAGTAAACGGTACAAAAGGTAAAGTGCACACAAATGGCAGTTCAGATATTAAATATTTCTAATTAATTTGGTTGATTGGCTGATCTTGTATAGGCTGTGGAAAACAATTTATTCACAGCACTCTTCCTGATGTGATTCCCCCCACCCCCCCCCAAAGGGTGTAATAAAAATGCAGAAAGACTTTGACGCAATGCTGCTGGCCAGCAGCTCATCTGCCGCACAGGTGCAGGGGAGAAATCGGGGGCGGGCTTTGAGAATGAGATGCCAGCATAGTAGCCTGTAGTGTAGGAGGACTTTGAGTTCAGCCAGAGCCTAACATTGGCTCTAGCCACGCCTTCTGTGACCCGCCCACCTTTACTTCCATGTCACCCTGACATTGTTTGTTCCATCCACGGGGAGCTGTGATTTCTGACAAACTGTGTCTACATTAATCACTGAGAACGACAGCCGTGTCTTTCATGCCTTAAAACTCCATCTCAAAATAAGCAAATTATGTGATAGCAAAAAAGGGGGCCCTGCACTTGGCTTTTATCGATCTAACAAGTGCATACGATCTAGTAAATCGAGGGAAATTATGGAGAAAAATGGAGAACATGGGTGTTGACGCAGATCTCCTTAACTTAATTCGCCGTATACATCATGATCTAAAAGTAACAGTGCAATTTGGGCCACAAGGAGAATGTTCATCTCATCTTTAAGAGGAGTGAGATAGGGCTGCATTCTTGCCCCTCTCCTGTTCCTACTTTACATTAATGGAATCAGCAGTCACTTGATAAGGGTAGGAAGGGACCTTCCCAAAATATCAAAATAGGAACACAACCAACATCCTCCTCTACGCAGATGACGCAGTATTGTTTACCCCCATGGCTAATAGCCTCCAAGGTCTACTAGATCATTTTGAGGGCTTTATGAATGATTTAGACTTAAAAGTAAATTACGCTAAGTCTTACGTTATATGACCTGTGGGCCAATTAACACCAAATCAAGGTGCTTTATAATTAAAGGTACACCATTAGCGAAGACAACCAATTTTACCTATTTAGGATTAACTTTCATTTCTTCCCTTCTTTGGAAATCCCTACTCCAGGCAAAATCACAACAATTTAGCAGGAATATTGAAGCAATTTTCCGCTTCGCCAGAAAACGTAAATATAAACTGGTAGCCGAGATGATAACTCTCTATAAAACAAAATGTATCTCAGCAGACGTGTCCGGTGTAGGGGTTTGGGGATATTATAAATCAGAGGCACTCCAATATTTGGAAAATGGCTTCACATGCAGACCGTTAGCCATCCCCCAAAACACTGCAAATTTTGTGTGTCATGAGGAATTGAGCTTACACTTTGTTGGGGATCTGATTGCTATAGCCCCACTCCTTTTATGGATAAAATGTTGGTTAAATCCAGAGGCGCGATTAGTTAGATCATCTATTATTGATTGTTTATCCTTAGACAAAGCCACTAGAATACCTTAATTTGCATACCTTAAATGTATTTTTTGCAAATTGGGCCTAAAGGAAATGTTTTTAAATCCCCAAAACCTAGGTGCAAACAGTAAGGATATCGTAAAGCAATGCTTTACTGATTTGCGTTTAAATGAGAAAATGCAGAGAGCACAAACCATGCATACTGTTGACATATATTTGCAGGTGGTGACTGACAGAAACATTGAACCATATCTATTATGGATTGAAAACCCTATTGATAGGTCGTATCTCACTTCTTTTACATTAAACCTAATTCACTTAAAAGTTGCTTTTCCATCTCAATGTACCTTACAATATGTATGAAGCCAAAGATGGCCGCCATACAGGAGCTCCTCCAGTGAGCTCCGGGTTGGGGATTACCGAATCGGTTGATATCCCTGTTCAACCCTGCCATCCATCGCCCTGGCTCCCACCGCTACTCTCTCCCAGCAGTCTTGAGGCTGCTGAGTATTGTTTACTGGCTCTGCTCACCTTCCGTGCGACCGTCGGCCATCGGACTGCAGGGCCGGCCGCCTGTGAAGCCCGGCGGGTGCATTGCCTCTTCGGACTGCCTGGGGTTCCCGCCGAGCGCATTCGCCGCCTCGTCATCGTTGCCGGCTGGCTGCTGGCTCTCTGGTCGTGCGACCTAGTGGATGGCTCCAATCGTCGAGTCCCTGCGGCGATGCTGACTGGAGACGCTGTTTTTTGGCCGCTGGCCTTGGAGGAGCCGAGGACCTGGTGAGTGCTCCTCCAGCCGCAGGCCTTCGCACTGCCTTGGTCGGCTGCGCATGCTTTCTGCCTGGGGGTTGGCTCCCGCACCCGAGGCGAGACGCTGGGTGACGGCTGGGACGCTTGAGTCGAGCCGCGCCCCGTGCTCGTAGTCACGGCCTGCAGCCTCGACCCTGCCGAGGGGTGGCCTTTTCGTCCTCCTCGTTCCTGGAGCGGCCGTGCTCCCTGCCTGGGGCTGCCACCTCCATCCACTTGGGGTTTTTACCCTCTTTGGAAGCATGATGCACGGTGCCTCGCTCCCCTGCGCTGGGTCCAGCTTGGGGACGGGCTGTGCTTCCCCGTGTGCGTTCTGTGGCCCCAACTGCCTGATCGCTCCCGGTCAGAACATCGGCCATTGTTTTGAGAGTCTGTCTCAGCCCATTGCCTTTTGAGTTGTTTCCCTCTGAAAGGAATAATCATGTGGTGGGCTCCCAGTGTCTCTTTTTGCCCTTTCAAACACACCCGAGACTGTTGTGATCTCTCATTTGGTCTCTTTGTGGCTGGAATTGGATGGAACTCGTCTTGATTACTGGTGTAAAAATAAATGGAACTCCACTCGTTTTGGATGCTGGTGTAACTTGGACCCTCTCTTTGGGGCAGACAGCATTGAAAATGGACTAAGCTGCATATGTACTTAGAAACTGAAATAGGACTCGAAAACTGGTTTCCCTTACAGTGAAGCGGCCATTTTAAACGTCCTCTATTACAGGCTAGAGAGCGTAGAGTCTATATATATATCGTTGTGTATACATATACTTTGATTTGTCTATGCATTTTCTTCTCTTCCCGCCTCTAATCCTTGAGGAAGGGGTACATTGAGAGATTGGGGTGTATGTGTATATTGATATATATATATATTCAATATTACTGGATCTTCGCGTGTAACATACATATTAGTGACTTCCTGATAACCTCCTACTACACTTGGAGGGAATCCACCAGAATAGCTGCCCCCCACTCCTATCCTCGACTCTCCGATGAGCGCACCAACCACTTACCCACTGCAATTAGACACCCCCGAATAGTGATTCACGAACGTCTCGGTGATAGTGATAGACCCTTCTATCTTGCATTACTCCCTCTCATTCTCCTCTATCCAGGATAACTCATTGAGACAGAGGATAGATTTCTTCTTTCAACCAGCCTGAATCACTCTCACCAGTATGGCAGCATCATGCCTGAAAGCTGCAGGTTGCAACTCTTACACTATTTCTTACCCCCCCAACCTATCCTAGTCCGCATCAAAAACCTTCAAACACAATCTCTTGAGAAGATACCCTGAGACACTGATTTCCGACCCGTACTTCAACCTGGATAAGGGCACCATTGTCAATGACTTAATATTTTACACCAGGAAAACTGCACTATGGCGAACAGCCATATTAAACTTACTGAACGTTACTGAAACCAGAAACATTCTGTATGGCACCAAAATTATGACAGCTCCCTCACAATACCTAAGAGCTGACCTCAACATCACAATCTATAACAAGCATTGGCATAGCCAATAGGTCTCGCTTTTGGGAACTTATAAGTGTTTAGCCATGCAACACTTGATGTTGTTGCACCAAGGATATTGTGCTGGATAACTAAACACTTATAAGGTGTATTCCTGGCTTTGTCTGTCTCGAGGGAGCTCCCACACTTTGTAATGATAATTAAGAGAAGAAAGCACGGCTCAGGGAAGTGCCCAAGTATTGCCTTTGTAATCTTTTCTAAACACTCAACCCCGAACATGCAGACATCAATGCTCAAGTGAGAATGTTTTTGATGGTACCGAGGTGATTAAAGGTAGTATACACGGACACATGCTGAGTGACTCAACATGGAATCGATGGTAAAGGGAGGACTCACACAGGCACACACCAGACAGCCAGACTCTTTCGCAACAAGAGATGCAGGTAAAGGCAATATATTGGAGAACACCAAAAGGTGTCTGTCTGCAAACAGTGGGAGAGAATCAGAGCACACCAAGAACCAGGAAGAACAAAAGGAAATGGAGATGGAGCTATCTCGTTCTCCCCCGCGGAAAAGCAGCAAGAGGTATTCCAACAGCTTTAATATCTATCAGCTTTCAGCATTCCCTGAGAAATAGGGGCAGACAGTGTTAAAATGGTTCACCACCTTCCAGGATGCAATGAATGAATCGACTAAGTATTCCACTGCACATTCTTTAATAGCATGCTCAAAACACCAGTTCATGCCGATGCCGTTTGAATGCATTTTGAATTTTCTAGTTGTATTAAAGTGCTCACTTTCGTTCCGCGCGTCTTGTGCAAATGGTGAAAGTCGGAGTATGCTGGCGCATCCTCGGGCTTCTGTGGTAGCGGCAGGTTTTCCGCCCAGGCGGTAAAAATATTTGCCAACAACTTGGGGCTTTCTAATCCGAAACATAACGGTTTCTGAAGGCCATGTTCTCCCGGCCATGTTCTCCCCACAGCTTTCTAAAGATAAATAGGGGGACGCGCACAAAGCGTTCAGGCGTTCGCGGACACTGGCCCAAGCGATTTGCATTTAATTAGCATAGGCAGTGTCATGTGGTTTGTGGCCTCCTGGTCTGCCTTGCTACGTTGGCTTAGGCCTGGCTGCCATGATGCTTTTTTGCGCACGTTACTTTGTGTCTTTGTTTTTCCAGCCTCTGCTTCTGCCCGGCTATTTTAGAACTGTCTGCATTTCTGTCTTTCACCTTTTCTTCTGTTCCCTTTGGGTTACGTCTGCACGCAATGTACAAGGTCGAAAAACAACGTCCCTTGTTCTTGCTGATCTGGCCAGTCCCTCGCACTTAGACATAACACTAAGTACAGCTGCACTGGAGAAATTCATGTGCTTTTAATATTGTGATTTCACGGTTAGAGGCACTTGGAGAAAAACCTTTCCAGAGAGAAGAGCTGTGCATGTCTGATGATGTAAATCTGGCATCTAGATATTGAGGTATGGGGGTTCGCCTGACAGTGCCCAGAGGTCTTCTGTTTTTATAATAAACTAGCTACTAGCACGGGGAGGGTGGTATGGTCATTTAGCCCTATATCCACTGCTTTATGAAATGCTTTCCCCGTTTGTATTCTATGGAATTGTAACTATGCTGATGATATTATCCTTATGCATTATGCTGATAGTACTGGCACGTGTACCGTATCTTAGAGCACGGTAGTTGAAATAAATATTTTGAACTATACAGTGTCTCTTATTACGCACGTTGTGGACAGGTATGAGTGAGTTATGAAAGGGTGTTCTTGTTCCCGCGAGTCCTGAGAGAGAGATACCGTGTTCTGGGTTGTCTAATCATTGGTAGCATTGCTGCTCATGAGACGCTACAGCTAGTCGGATTGGGATTGTGGGTATAAGGTTTATGGTTGGCTCACCACTATATTCCGAGGTCCTATTATCCTGTGCATAGCTCTGTGTATGTGCAGAATCCCTACAACATGGCGCAACCAACGAGTGGGCTGCTTATCTGCGAGACGCTTGAGTAGTACTTGTGCTTGTCCACAACCCCCTTTGCAGACGCTTCCGGAAGCGTGTGTGAGGGTGATACCTCCTATATTGACGTTTTTATAGGTTCTTTCAAGCTTGAAGTTGTTAAAAGTTTTTTTTAAATAAAACCCTATATTGTGCTGCCTCATATTAGGTTGTCGAATATTGTTAGCCTTAAATGGCTGTGCAAATTGCGGCACATAGCCGTGCAGTGCTCCGGGCTCACTTGACAGTGTATGGAGTGCCTGACGCGGGTGTCGATCTGATCTTTGTGGTACAAGCGGATCCTGCTTACCACTTTGAGGTGTTTTACTCTTGGGTCACCTTTCCGGTGGTGGATGGGACTGATAATTTGTTCCAAGAATATACAGCCACCGCTGTTCCTAATCTCTATAGACCGTATAGGAATCTTGAAGTACCGCTCACGGCATTGCAACACCGTGTTTGGTTTGATGGCGCCCTCCCCCAACCGGTTACCACGGTTCGTTTAGGCCCCTTATCGATTGAAGGGGCCACTTGGCCTGTTTTGGCCGGGTATACCCCACATCCGCATTATATGACGCTTGCAGTAGGTGAACTGCGTAATTTGCATTCGTCTTTGATACGTGTGCATAGAGCTTTAGTACAGTTTGTTACAGGCAACATCCAGGGAGCCCCGCCTGGAGTTGCAGCCCATCCAGCTGGAGCAGGCGGTGTAACCATAAGTCCTGTCATGGTTAATTCGGTGATGGGCAAGCGCCCACAAAATAAGGATGATTTTCCTTATTGGCTTGCAGAAAAATTTGACCAGCTGGAGGCAGTTTTTCCAAATACCTCTCCCGTGGAAAAACACAGGATTCTGACGATTAGTTTGCCAAAAGACTTGATCCCCGAGTTGGCAGAATGCAACAACTGGGGTAAGGTATTCGCAGCAGTATATGCAAAGTGTTTCGGCACTCCTTCCATGACGGTTCTCCCCTCTGTAATTAAACGAGTGCAGGATGAGCATGGCCCTGAAGCGGCTGTGGAATTAGGGATGAGACTGGTGGGAGTGTTCGACGTAGTACCTGATTTGATCCTTGCGAATGTCAAGGGCGATGCTGTTAACTTTCAAGTAGCTAATGCTTTGGCTTTGATCCCAGAACCGGACAAGCCGCGCGAATTACCGAAAATTATTGCACAGGCTTACAAAACAATTGGCCGCAATAGCCTGGGAGTCAAGCCTTTTGCTAAACCGCAAACACAATCGCAACAACAACCAAAAACTCAATCTGAGAAAGATGAGAAACCGTTCTTTACTAAAAAGAGCTGGAGGTTGAAAAAACAGGGTAAGCAACAGAAGAAGCCGAGGTCGCGAGGCGCATCCCCGGTTTCCGTCTCTTCTGAACGCACTTATGATTTGCGCGATAGGGCGAGAATTAAATCTCCAGAGAGATTTCAAGTCCCTGATTCGCGCTCTCCTCGTTCTTCACAGGCACCAACAACTTCACAGGCTGGTGGAGGAGATCGCCAGGATAGAGGCAGGGGTCGAGAGGCTCCACAGGGACGAGACCAACCTCGACAACAAGTCCGAGGGAAATTAGAAGAATTTCAACGTTCTCGCCCACAGTTTCAGAAGAAAAGTTGCAGCTGTAACAGCGAGGTATGCCACAGACGGTGAGAACGAGACTCGTGAATTGGACTTGGGGAGTGACGCTCCGAGACAGCGCCGCGGAAGTTACCATAGTGCGGGAGGCGCTACGTCCTCATGTGGAGGTGACAGCAACTGAAACATTCATTACTGTCGAGACAGCAGACACCAGAGTGGCACCCCCTGACAGACTATATAATATTGTCATTCAAATTGAAGGTGACATTCAGCGTGTTATTAAAGGGATTTTTTGGGAGAATCTGACCTCTTCGTACGACATTCTGTTGGCAGAGGCGGATTGGCCGCCCCCATTCGTACTTGCTGCGCATAGAGGGGAGGAGGTAATCCTTCCGAGCTTTTCTCGTCATGTCCCCAAGGACAAAGCGGAAGCTCTTGCAGCTGAATGGGCTGTGCCCCTGGCTCCAGCGTTATACCGCAACCACGTGGGCTGGGATGAAGACTCTCCCCCCCATGATTTTCCTTTGCGGTCGCTGCCACAGCCACAACCCCAATATCCCATCAAACTGGAAGCTAAAGGTCCCGTTTCCGAAATTCTGACACAGTTAGAATATCAAGGAGTGATTGAAACATGCGTGTCACCGATGAATAATCCCCTTTTCGCGGTTTCTAAACCTGATGGATCGTACCGCTTAGTTTTGGATTACCGACATTTGAACTCTCATTGTCGGACCTTTGCGGTACAAAACACACACAGTTCTGCGCTTGTAGATAGTCTTGTTCGTAAAAAATATAAAACTACACTTGACCTATCCAATGGATTCTACTCGCACAACTTGGCCCCGGAGAGTAGCCAATGGAGCGCTTTTACCTCCGGTGGTAAACACTTCAAATTCCGGCGTTTACCTATGGGCTACAAGAACAGTCCAGGCGTATTCGCTGCCCGTGTTGTCTCTTTGTTAGACGGCATAGACCCAGATGCATGTTCGTACGTCGATGATATCTATCTGACAGACGACGAATTATACCCGCATCTTTCCCGAGTGGACCGCATTATTCTAGAATTTGCGGTGTTAGGTTACAAGTTTAACTTTGCCAAATCTCACATTGCTGAATTTACCGTTTTGTTTTTGGGCTATGAGCTCAACAATGAAGGTAAGGGCTAGCCCCCCATTTCTTGGAGAAATGTGCACTTTTGTGCCCTCCAACCACTCTGAAGAAACTTCAGTCTTTACTGGGTTTTCTAAACTTCGGGCGTACTTACATTCCCGAATATGCCCAGCGTATCAAGCCACTGTATGCCTTGATACAACCTAACTTTTCGAAGTCATGCTGGCTTCCGGAGCATTCCTCCATACTGCAGTCTTTGCAAACAGACCTACTTGAATCTAAATTCTTGTTGACGCGTGACAACCACACAAACCTGGTGATTAGAATCATTCCAGGGGCAGTGGGTTTCACGTACTTAACCTTTAACGAAGGTGACACAGTACAGATCGCATACAAGTCACATCTTTACACTTCTGCAGAAATGCGCTTTTCATCTGTGGAGAAAGTTTTGACTGCAGTGCAAATGGCGATTCTAAAGGAACGCGCACTGGCACAGGGAAAACGCATTCTGGTGGTAACACCATATCCTGCCCTGGAGGCAGTGATGAAAGCAAGTGTTCCGAACTCTAAAGCTTTGCACCCCCGTTGGATACAATGGGCAACATCTTTGACGTCTCCGGATGTCACTTTTATCTTTGATTCTTCTCTTCAGACTCAGGAGTTTTTACAGTATGAATTCGTTCATCCTCCTCCTCTGTCCTTGCTACCGCTTGAGGAATACGAATGTATTATCTATACCGATGGTTCGGCACAACCGGCCACGGGTTCCAAGCATGCTTATTCAGCAGCGTGTGCTATTGTTGCAGGTACCATGGTGAACGGTAAGTTCAAATCAACTCTAGTGCACACTCAGGCACTAGGAGACAGTACTGCACAATTGGCCGAACTGCGCGCATTGGTGCTCGCACTTGAGTTCGCTAATCCGGATGTGACCACTCTAATTGTGTGCGATTCTTACTACTGTTTTCAGTCTTATAATGACAATCTGTTCTTTTGGTCGCAAAACGACTACAGAGACGCCAAAGGTAGCACAATTAAGCATAAAATGCTTTGGGTTCGAGTGGCAGATTTGAAACAATGTCTGCCACTCACACAGGTGATTCACACTCTTGTCCACCAGCGTGTGGGCGCACACGCTGTCGGTAACGGTTTGGCGGACGAAGCTGCCAAATCAGCAGTAGCCACGTGCTCAGTCGCAGCAGTTACAAGATCCATGACTAAAATAGATAAGGATATTTTAGCAGCTATTGCTGCAACAAAGGAAGGTGCTAATTACCCTAGGGGTTTCCCTTCCAAATACTCTTATCAATTAGGTCCCGAACAGGCTCCTTACATAAAAATTCCAGACGTTGGTGATCGGCTGATTCCCAACGCGGACCGCAGATTTTCCTTGATAACGGCCGCACACGAAGGCATGGCTTCGGCTTATGCTGGCGTGTCTGCGATGGTTTCCATCTTGCAGCAGCGTTACTGGTGGCGTGGTTTATACAAACAAACCTGTACTTATGTGCTTTCTTGTGACGTTTGTCAGCAGATTAAGCCTTCCACGGTTACACGACCACCACAGACCCCGCTCTGCATTTCAAACAGACCTTTTGGGTGTGTTTACCTGGATCACTGCGGTCCATTTTCTTCTGACACTGCATATAAATACATCTTAGTTGTAGTTGATTCGTGCACACGTTTCATCTGGGTTTGGCCACAACGGAGTGCTGACGCTTGAAATGTCATAAGGGATTTGCGTGTCTTTGTGGGAATTTTCGCGTGTGGCACCTTCCATTCTGACCACGGTCCGGCGTTCGCCTCTAAGGCTTACAAGGACGCAATGGGTTCACTGGGGGTGCGGGTGAAATTTTCATCTCCATATCCGCCTGAGGGCAATTCGATTGTTGAACGAATGAACCGTGACTTAAAGCAATCCTTGACAGCTAGAGTCTTAGGTACTGGCAGGAACTGGCTGGCCCACTTGTATACCGTACAACGTGCACTTAATAATCTCCCTAGAAGACCTGTGGGTGGGCGGACCCCATATGAAATGCTCTTTGGCATACGAATGTTTGTGCCCGACCTTGATGGTCTAGACATGGCGGCGCAATCCGCCATCTTTGATGTAGATAACCATTCTACTATGTTACAGGACTTACAAGAAGCCCGAGACAAACTTGCAATAGAACATTTACCTTCAGCCACAGACGCTGCGCTGCAGAATCCGGTTGCCGGCTGGCTTCCGAAGATTGGAGATCTGGCTCGAGAGAAGGTGGAGAACAAAAAAGAATTTGGCCCCTCTTATCGTACACCAGTTCCAGTCCTTGGCTTGAAGGGAACTCGTACAGTCATCTTACCACCGCTTCCTGGTCGCAAAGAGAACAGATACATCTCAGTGGAAAATGTCAAGCTACAACATCTGGCCGATCCTGAATAGTGTTACACCAGCGGTCTCTTGTCCTGTCATTTCCCGGACAAATGTTTGTGGCCCGAACGGTCACTGATGTTGCTATCGAGATGGTAGATTTGCCTGATTGCGTACTCAACGACCCGGACTCCCCCTGCAACGAGGAGACTGAGTATACCTACCCCGCCAACGAGTCGGTGGCTCACCTACCAACAACGCCACTGAGCCCAACACGTTATTCCTTTGACTCGGATTCCACCTCATCACTTGTCCCGTCCAAATTCAGTATTTTTGTATCCTGGCTCAGAGACAATTTTTTGATTCCCCCTTGGACATACATCTGGTTGGTACTATTCCTGATTTTTCTGTTCATGTCCATTGGCTTTGTCACAGTGTTTTTTCTTCTCATCAATGGTCACTATTTACCAGAACGCTCTGCAGTGAACTGTGTCGCTGGAACTTTGGCTCCACATTCTTCATCTCACATCATGAAGCGTGACCACACATTTGTGAACATTTCAGCTTTTCCAGTCGCTGATGGCATCGTATGGGATGCGGTAAATTTCCAAATTCATGGACCAACCGAGATTATTAATGTACCAAATGTCCTCCGTGTTTCAATGGGTGATGTCGTTAAAAGTAATATTCATTCTGACGATTGGGATGTGCATGCAGTTGAATCATTATTTACTGATTTGAAATATTATGCTGCTTTTAATGCTGAAGATTTGTACATGAATTCTGCAAGTTATGCCGATTTGTATTGTTACCAGCATTGGGGCAACCACTTTGTCCATAAACCAAGTGCACTGCGTGGTCCTTTTAACTACACCCATTGGGAGCATTGTCCAACCCCTTTGCCAGGTAGCTCCCAGACTCTTAGAAATAAATTTACTTACTTTACAGACTTTGATAGATCGAACCCTGGGTCCTATTATTTTAAATTAAACATTTCATCCACACAGAAAATCATGTTAACCCACACCAAATTGCTATATTCGGGTTCCTTTTTGAGCGCCTTAGCTGTGGGTGGTTATGAATACTGGAAGGACACCGTTGACTTGAAATCTATTTGGGGCTCTAAACCATGGCAGGTGCAGGGCACAGAAGCCTTGCACCGTGCTTGCCTTATCCCGGCCCAAATTTTATTTTTAAATAATACCATATATCAAACTACGTGTTGGGGTTTGGCTACTTCCAAGCAATTGAATGCCCCTTCCATTCCTGTATTGTCCTCCGCTCCCAACTCCAGCTTGCATTTCAATATGTCCCTTACATCGGTGCAAGCTTTGTTTCAGAACAATTCGTTTAATATTTCCACGTTTGTTCAGTCACCTTGGTTGGCTTGGCCAACGGCAGCAGACGCATGCCAGCTGCGTTTTCATGACTCAGCTCCTGGGTACAAACAGGATAAGCCAGACCCTAGGTTTTCTGACTCTCGTACTGTTACAACATATTCTGTTGGTAAATTATGTAAACAGTGGTTGCAGCACTCTTCTTTAGATTCTGTAAAACAGCATTTGTCCCTGCTGTCAGGCAACATTGATCTGTCCGATTTTGTTCTGGGGCCTCGTGGCCCTCGACCTAAGAGATTCATTTATGAGACCTATAATGAACTCTGGAAGCTTTCGCAAATTGAAGCTGCTTCCCGTCTAAGGGAAATAGATCAGGCAAATTTGGAAAAGGTGCTTGCTGTTGTTGACAATAGTATTAATACCCTGTCTTCCCGCATTTACACGTTAGAGAATATTGTGTCCTCTGTTGTTGATATTGTACAAGATGATGTTTCTGTGTTATATCATGGTCAGAATCAGTTGCGTTCAGTTATGCAGTTTGCGTGGACTTTGCAGACACTTAAGAGGGGGTAAAGTTCCTTGGCACTTTTTGAACACCTCTGCCTTATTCCTGCCTTTTAATTTAACTGACAAGCAGCAGTTCATGTCCATGAAGGATGCAACATACACTCTGTTACATATCGAGAAAATAGAGCCCTTACCATTCTCTGTGGCGGAATTGGATTCTGCCGTGTGGCTAGTGCATGGGGTTATCGCCTTGCCTTTTTCTTTATTTGAATTTAGTTCGTGAATGAAACATTATCCTGTGGGCCGTTTCCAGCCCTTGGGCAGTGCCTTCCTGCATGAACTTTGGTCCCTGCCTTTCATGTATAAATGCCTGAGGGACGGGAAGGAGGTTTTTCTCACAGGGGAGTCATGCGATTCTACTGTGGGTCATTCCCTTATTTGCAAGAACATTAAATTGCACGGAGCTTGTAACGTTTCAGCTTCGAATCTTGCTTGTGTTTTAAAGGGCATTCCTGCTCCTGCTATTTTTCCTACTTTCACTGTGCTTGCAAATGGTAGCTTTCTGCTTCTGAATAATCAAGACTGCTGTGGCATGCAGCCCGGCATACCCTATATTGTTACAGTTTCACACAGGGTTGTCTGCTGCAAAAATGTGCTTTTTCCTCCCCCGCACGACATCATAAATAGTTCCATTTGGCCTTCCATTCCTACTTTGAAGGCGGATTTCAATAAATTGAGCAGAATAAAGGCGCTATTATTGAACCAGGAGGTTATGCTCACATCCGCCCGGGAGACATTCATCCTCCAGGTGGCTAGTACCCACAGTGAAATACAGGCCCTTTTGAACACTAACCTCCCACAACATTTCGGTGAACTGATTCACCGTGTTTTTAATGCATCGCGCACCGAAGGTCAGGTGCACTTTATTAAAGTTGTGGGCTCTGGCCTTGTAACCTCCTTTCAGACTACCTTTGGTGTAATACTGGCTTTTATTCATTCCATTTTTTCCAGCGTCTTTGGCGGCTTTCCGTTGATCCTCGCCTTAGCGGCTGGTATACTGCTTTTGGTCTGTTTACTATGCAATGGCTGCACCTCCTTGGGCCCTTCTCGACCCAGGTCAACTCCAGATGCTCCGTGAGCGCATCCTCTCTGGCTTCGGCATCCTCCCATTGGCGACGCTCAGTGTGTCCTATAGACTTTCTTTTCGCTTTGCGTATTTCACTTGCGTGCAACCTGTGATGTCTTGCATCAGATGTCCTTTCTCGTGGTCCTTGGATTATTGCCTCTCCAATACGTCTCTGTCTCGACCGGATTTTGTCCTGCTGGTGGGTCCCTTAGAGGCCCATGAACGGGACTGTTCTGGTGCAGGCTACATGGCGCGTGCGGCTGCACTGGGGATTTTGGCACAATGGGATATCTGGGCGGCTGCTCAGAATCTCCTACAACAAAGTTATATTGAGTATCACGCAAGTTGTCCCGCAATGCTGTTCGCTGCTCCCTCTTGCGAGGAACATGACTGCAGTTTCGATTTATTGGACTGGATGGCGTCACTTTTTTCCAACGATTCCAACGATGTCCTCTTGGAAGGTGTGGTGTTTTTCTGCACTTACACTCTGTTGGATTAAGGGGGCCTTCGCTTTCCGCGACCTGCCTCGCTGGATTCAATTTTTTTCCTCTCCCATTCGTTGTCCTTCATGGGGACTATTCCAAAACAGACGTTTCTGTTCTGCTCCATCTATTTGAACTCTGTCTTCGTCCTATGTCTTAGCCAATGGTCTGCCCAAGGGAGGGTGTCATGTGGTTTGTGGCCTCCTGGTCTGCCTTGCTACGTTGGCTTAGGCCTGGCTGCCATGATGCTTTTTTGCGCACGTTACTTTGTGCCTTTGTTTTTCCAGCCTCTGCTTCTGCCCGGCTATTTTAGAACTGTCTGCATTTCTGTCTTTCACCATTTCTCCTGTTCCCTTTGGGTTACGTCTGCACAACATGTACAAGGTCGAAAAACAACGTCCCTTGTTCTTGCTGATCTGGCCAGTCCCTCGCATTTAGACATAACACTAAGTACAGCTGCACTGGAGAAATTCATGTGCTTTTAATATTGTGATTTCACGGTTAGAGGCACTTGGAGAAAAACCTTTCCAGAGAGAAGAGCTGTGCGTGTCTGATGATGTAAATCTGGCATCTAGATATTGAGGTATGGGGGTTCGCCTGACAATGCCCAGAGGTCTTCTGTTTTTATAATAAACTAGCTACTAGCACGGGGAGGGTGGTATGGTCATTTAGCCCTATATCCACTGCTTTATGAAATGCTTTCCCCGTTTGTATTCTATGGAATTGTAACTATGCTGATGATATTATCCTTATGCATTATGCTGATAGTACTGGCACGTGTACTGTATCTTAGAACACGGTAGTTGAAATAAATATTTTGAACTATACAGTGTCTCTTATTACGCACGTTGTGGACAGGTATGAGTGAGTTATGAAAGGGTGTTCTTGTTCCCACGAGTCCTGAGAGAGAGATACCGTGTTCTGGGTTGTCTAATCATTGGTAGCATTGCTGCTCATGAGACGCTACAGCTAGTCGTATTGGGATTGTGGGTACTAAGGTTTATGGTTGGCTCACCACTATATTCCGAGGTCCTATTATCCTGTGCATAGCTCTGTGTATGTGCAGAATCCCTACAACAGCAGGAGAAATCTTCCTGGGAGCCTCAAGGAAGAAGGGGAGGGGGCCCGGGGAACAAAGGGGAGAAGGAAAGAGGTTGTAAGAGGGAGAAAAGAGGTTGGGAGAGTGAAGATTGGAACAAGTGAAGAGGGTTAAGGCAGAAGCGGAAGTAACGATGAAGAGAGTAGAAGAAACAAGCATTGGCCGTGAAAGTGAAAGTGATCGCGATCGCGATCGCATCTGTCTTTCCTCTCGTTATGGCTCATGGGGAGGGGGGGGAGGTGAGGAGCGCTGGTCAGAAGAAGCCACACAGCTAAAAAAATAAAGCAACAAAAAGACGCGAAAGTGATCTCGATCGTGGTGAAAGCGAAAGTGATCGCGATCGCGATGACGTGCTCTGTGCTAAGCACGCGAGGGATGCGCGCGAAGCACTGATTGGAGAGGCAGAGCGAGGCGCGTGCGCTTGTGCGCGTAACCGCAAGCTGGTGGCCGGCAAAAGCCTTTGGGAGCACTTTCAAAACCCGCTTACTAAATGTCTCGCAGAGCAGCGCATGCGCGCTGGCTCAGGCGAGACCTAAAAATGGCACTATTCTGATCCAAGCCCCTCAAAAGGATCTAAAAAAATGTGATGTCCATTTCCCCACCCTAATAGGCCAGATGCTTGCCTCCCACCCTTTAACGCACCCTTTGTCATCCTAAAGCACGTCAGAGCAGTGGTCAGTACAGCCTAAAGTTAGCTCCAGAGGGTAGGGGCCTCCTGCCCACCTCTACCAAAGCACAAGCTACTCCTTCTCGTCCCCTTTGCTCCTTATCACCCTCTCCCAAAGAATGGTTTGACAATAATCTCCCCACTGTGTCGTCCCTCCAGCACGGGACTCAAAGCAGCTTCTCCCCTATAGCCAATAAATTACCACTTACCTCACCACCTCAATCTTCCAATAATTCCATTAGAGTACCACATACCTCACCACCTCAACCCCTCAAAAAGGCAACGCCTATAAATACACCATCCGCTCATCGTCACCATCCCACATCCCTAGCGTAAAATGCTCGGACCATCCAGATTTTGCAGCCTACCCCCCGCCAAAGGCCCCCTACCTCCCGGCATAGCACAATAGGCCCTCGGCTCACCTCTCCACACAGAAACGCAGCCACTTGGAGACCGAACTCCAATTCTCTCACCAGGATCCCCGACTATGCCACTCCAAGCCCTGACTCCTTTGTCCTTTCGCCACTAGTACACCCCTCACTAACAGACCTTGAAGCTCTGAACCTCTGAACAACCAGCCTAGATCAGAGCATACATAACGCGACTATTGAATTGAGGAACCTCCTACTCTTTACTGAACACTCCCTTGCTAAATTCAAGCATAGTCATAATTCAGTACTCTGCCAGCATACTAAGCCTTACCTTTAACCACTGTCGCTGGCTAATAGACAATACCGCCCTCGCAATCAACTTAACTAACTTTTTCTAACCTACGAGGAGACACCTGCCGCCTCTAATCCCCTTACCAAGGAAGGCGAATACAAGATCAATACAATCTCAATCAACATGAACAGATCCACTAGCTGCAGAAACAGAGGGGTAATCAGCAGTAATCTAAAATGAATACCCTTATCCACCCGTACCCACGACTCAACCCCGGGGAACTCTGCGTCTCCACTCTCTGGTCTCCTTCTTAACTGCCGATCAGCAGTGAAGCATGCCTCCGACATTGCAGAACTCATCTTGAGTCAAGAAATTGACGTGGCAATCTTAACCGAATCTTGGCTCAGTGAAGCTTCTTCACCCTGCATCGATCTACTGGTACCTCCAAACTTTAACATTATAAGACTTTACAGACAAATTAAAAGAGGGGGAGGTATCACTTGCATCCATCGCTCCGACCTCTCCGTTACCCAGTTCCTCTCCGACCCTCTTGACTCCTGCGAATACCTCGCACTCTCCATAAGTAACGACTCAAAACAATTATGCAAACTGCACACCTTCTACCACCCCCCAGATAAAAATGACCTATTCATTGACCACCTCATGGAAATCATTGTAGCAAATGCCTCCCCACACTCCAATGATATATTCCTAGGAGACTTTAACCTTCATTGGAATGACCTCAATGACGTTCAGGTCAACATCCTCAAAGACTTCCTTGATGACCAATCACTTACTCAAGCCTGCACTCTACCCACACACTCGAAAGGCGCCACGCTGAACTGGATCATCTCAAAGGATACAGCGATCAGGCTAACTTCAGTTGCTCCTTGCGACTGGTCAGACCACCATACTATTTCCTTCCAAATACTGGGCGTACCTAAGAAAAGATCAGTGCAACCAGTGAAACCGAAACTATGGCTCCGGGACACTAAAAGCCTAGACTCCGAGAAGCTGGCAGTACGATGTGAGATGGATCTCCCCCCTCCCCCCAAACTATCAACGGTCAGTGAACTTACAGACCACTACAACTCAACAATGTCGGATATAATTGACTCACTAGCCCCGTTAAAACTAAAAAGAACTCAGGCCAAAGACAGAAATCCCTGGTTCAATGGGTCCCTAAACACCGAAAGGAGAAATCTTCGGCTAATAGAAAGGAATTGGAGACAACACCCCTCCTCCCCCCAGCTAAAACTTCTGAGAAAGACCAGAAATGCATACAATAAGAGCATTCGCAATTCAAAAAAATAATTTTTCAGTGTAGAACTTGAAAGCGCTAAGAACAGACCTCGCAAGCTCTTTCAATTGGTAAAACAACAATCGAATAAACTGGCTAAAACTTCTAAAGAAACAACCAACTCCCTAATAAGTTCTGATGAGTTCTCCTCCTTCTTCTTGGCTAAAATAAACTCCCTGGGTAACGAGTTGTATTCCGCCGCTATCGTCCTCTCACAGCCCGCAGTGACACTTCCAATTGGCGCTACACACTCCCCACAGACGATACCCAAAAACCAAGCCCACTGGATCACCTTCAACTTATATGACGAGCATAGCATATCAAAAATTCTATCATCTATTAAACCGAACAACCACTTCAATGACCCACTTCCATCCAACTGCTTATCTGCAGCCAACCATTTCATCATACCCATCAGGACTGCAATAATCAATGATTCCCTAATGCAAGGGTCTTTTCCAGACTCGTTAAAAACTGGACAAGTCATCCCTATTCTAAAAAAAACCTCAAAAAACCCTGCTGAACCAGACAATTTCAGACCAACAGCTAACATTCCTCTACTTGCGAAACTACTTGAGAAATGTGTGCAACAACAATTTAGCCTACACATCGCCACTTTCAACTTGCTAGATGAGTGCCAATCTGGTTTCAGACCAGATCACAGTACTGAAACTACTATTCTCCACATAGTAGATGATGCCCTCCAAGCCCTAGACCAAGACAAAATATGTCTCTTAATTCTGTTGGATCTTTCATCGGCGTTTGACACAGTAAACCATGAAAAGCTACTACAACGTCTGGAATTCAGGATGGGTCTAGGGGGAACCGTTCTCAAGTGGTTCAAATCCTTCTTACAGAACGGCTCCCAGAGATTCTTAGTTAATCGCAATCTATCCTCCCCTTCCCCGATTACGATTGGTGTCCCCCAAGGGTCAACTCTCTCCCCAACTCTCTTTAACCTCTATCTCGAACCATTAGCTGAAATTCTTTGTATCGCCAACATCTCTTTTCACATGTATGCAGACGACACTCAGATCTACATCAAAATCTCCTCTCTAGAGGAGGTCAAAATAATGAATGATGCTCTGAAACAGACTGTTCACTGGCTTGCTAGCAACCAGCTCAAACTTAGAGGGTCATTAGGATGGCGGTCGGAAAATCACCCCGACCGCCATGGAAGCGGAAAACAACCGCCCGCCGGCACCGTGGAGAAACCGGCGGCCAAATTAGGATCAACCGCCAAAAAACACCGACCGCAGCGGTACGGGGGGAACAAAAACCGCCTGTAGCGTGCGGAGATGGCCAAAACACGTCCGCGGCAGACGGATCCGCTGCGGAAAAACACCAACCCGCCGCAAGGATAGCGGAGACACCGCACGGCAAATTAGGATATCCCCGCTGGTCCCGCGGCACGGTCCGCTCTTTCCGACCGCCGCGATCGCTAACAGTGATGAACGGGAGAGCATGCGGAAGAGCTGCAGCAAAGCCACCGCTGCGGACGCTCCGTGACAAATTTGGCGGACGAATCAAAAATCACACAATAAGGCCACAAAGTGCCCACACCAAAGTAGCCATGCCACCCAAAAACAGAAAACACACCCCAATGACACAACATTGCACACAAAAAAAAAATTACAAGGACAACCCACACAACACACCTGAGAGCACTCCCACATGTGGACACACCCACATAGCAGAGCCTAAAACCAGCCCCTTCCTTGACCACAATCCTCTGCAACAACCCACAACTGAAGGGCCCAACCCCTGAGAACAAAGGATAGGCAAAGCTACACACCATCACCACTCACACCACACACAGCACCACCACCACTTCCACACCTGCACCCCTAACCCCTATGCACATCACACACCATACACATCACCACCACCACCACCACTTACACCCCTGCACCTACAACACCTCTGCACATCACACACCATGTCAACACATAAAATGCCCAAATTCACAGAGAGTGAGTTGAAGGTAATGGTAGATGAGATAGTCAGAGTGGAACCACAACTGTTTGGTAGCCTGGTCCAACAGACACCATTAGCCACAAGGACTCAAATGTGGGCAAGGATAGTCCAGAAGGTCAATGCAGTAGGGACCATCCCAAGATCCAGAAAGGAAATCATGAAGCGGTGGCATGACTTGAAGAGGGTTGTCACAGAGAGGAGGACCAAGAACCGTCAGCTGGCTGACAAGACTGGTGGTGGCACTGCCATACCACCAAAACCATTCACCCCATGGGAGGAGAAGGTGCTTGCCATACTGCATCCAGAGAGTCTCACAGGAGTACCCGGGGGAGTGGAGGCTGGTAAGTACAAACAAATGACTACCACCACACTGCTATGTACTGCCTTGCACAACTACAAAGATGCACCTCCTAGGACCAATTCCATTCATCTGCACCACACACTCACTAAAACATGTCTCACAGATCCAACATCCACCCCCTCCCAAACACCACCAATGTACCTAGCAACATTACCATGGGTGCATGTGCACAGGCAGCCTGCACTGCAACTCCCACCATGCCCCCTTGTCCCACACCTCAGCAGGATGGAGCACTCCCCCACCCAGAAGCATGTGTCACCATTACATCCCCAACAAACAAACTTACAGGGGCTGTATGTGGGAGGGAGGCCTGTACTACTACTCCCACCATGCCCCCTGTCCCACACCTCAGCAGGATGGGGCACTCCCCCACCCAGAAGCATGTGTCACCATTACATCCCCAACAAACAAACTTACAGGTAGGTAGCCATCTTGCCATGGAGGGCTGTATGTGGGAGGGAGGCCTTTACTACTACTCCCACCATGCCCCCTGTCCCACACCTCAGCAGGATGGGGCACTCCCCCACCCCACCCAGAAGCATGTGTCAGCCATTACATCCCCAACAAACAAACTAACAGGTAGGTAGCCATCTTGTCATGGAGGGCTGTTTGGGGTGGAGGCCTGTACTACTACTCCCACCATGCCCCCTGTCCCACACCTCAGCAGTATGGAGCACTCCCCCACCCAGAAGCATGTGTCACCATTACATCCCCAACAAACAAACTTACACGTAGGTAGCCATCTTGCCATGGAGGGCTGTATGTGGGAGGGAGGCCTGTACTACTACTCCCACCATGCCCCCTGTCCCACACCTCAGCAGGATGGGGCACTCCCCCACCCCACCCAGAAGCATGTGTCAGCCATTACATCGCCAACAAACAAACTTACAGGTAGGTAGCCATCTTGTCATGGAGGGCTGTATGTGGCAGGGAGGCCTGTACTACTATTCCCACCATGCCCCCTGTCCCACACCTCAGCAGGATGGAGCACTCCCCCACCCAGAAGCATGTGTCACCATTACATCCCCAACAAACAAACTTACAGGTAGGTAGCCATCTTGCCATGGAGGGCTGTATGTGGGAGGGAGGCCTGTACTACTACTCCCACCATGCCCCCTGTCCCACACCTCAGCAGGATGGGGCACTCCCCCACCCCACCCAGAAGCATGTGTCAGCCATTACATCCCCAACAAACAAACTAACAGGTAGGTAGCCATCTTGTCATGGAGTTCTGTATGTGGGAGGGAGGCCTGTACTACTACTCCCACTATGCCCCCTGTCCCACACCTCAGCAGGATGGAGCACTCCCCCACCCAGAAGCATGTGTCACCATTACATCCCCAACAAACAAACTTACAGGTAGGTAGCCATCTTGCCATGGAGGGCTGTATGTGGGAGGGAGGCCTGTACTACTACTCCCACCATGCCCCCTGTCCCACACCTCAGCAGGATGGGGCACTCCCCCACCCCACCCAGAAGCATGTGTCAGCCATTACATCCCCAACAAACAAACTTACAGGTAGGTAGCCATCTTGTCATGGAGGGCTGTATGTGGGAGGGAGGCCTGTACTACTACTCCCACCATGCCCCCTGTCCCACACCTCAGCAGGATGGAGCACTCCCCCACCCAGAAGCATGTGTCACCATTACATCCCCAACAAACAAACTTACAGGTAGGTAGCCATATTGCCATGGAGGGCTGGTTGTGGGAGGGAGGCCTGTACTACTACTCCCACCATGCCCCCTGTCCCACACCTCAGTAGGATGGGGCACTCCCCCACCCCACCCAGAAGCATGTGTCAGCCATTACATCCCCAACAAACAAACTTACAGGTAGGTAGCCATCTTGTCATGGAGGGCTGTATGTGGGAGGGAGGCCTGTACTACTACTCCCACCACGCCCCCTGTCCCACACCTCAGCAGGATGGAGCACTCCCCCACCCAGAAGCATGTGTCACCATTACATCCCCAACAAACAAACTTACAGGTAGGTAGCCATCTTGCCATGGAGGGCTGTATGTGGGAGGGAGGCCTGTACTACTACTCCCACCATGCCCCCTGTCCCACACCTCAGCAGGATGGGGCAATCCCCCACCCCACCCAGAAGCATGTGTCAGCCATTACATCCCCAACAAACAAACTTACAGGTAGGTAGCCATCTTGTCATGGAGGGCTGTTTGGGGTGGAGGCCTGTACTACTTCTCCCATCATGCCCCCTGTCCCACACCTCAGCAGGATGGGGTACTCCCCCACCCAGAAGCATGTGTCAGCCATTACATCCCCAACAAACAAACTTACAGGTTGGTAGCCATCTTGTCATGGAGGGCTGTTTGGGGTGGAGGCCTGTACTACTACTCCCACCATGCCCCCTGTCCCACACCTCAGCAGGATGGGGCACTCCCCCATCCCACCCAGAAGCATGTTTCAGCCATTACATCCCCAACAAACAAACTTACAGGTAGGTAGCCATCTTGTCATGGAGGGCTGTATGTGGGAGGGAGGCCTGTACTCCTACTCCCACCATGCCCCCTGTACCTCACCTCAGCAGGATGGGGCACTCCCCCACCCCACCCAGAAGCATGTGTCAGCCATTACATCCCCAACAAACAAACTAACAGGTAGGTAGCCATCTTGTCATGGAGGTCTGTATGTGGGAGGGAGGCCTGTACTACTACTCCCACCATGCCCCCTGTCCCACACCTCAGCAGGATGGAGCACTCCCCCACCCAGAAGCATGTGTCACCATTACATCCCCAACAAACAAACTTACAGGTAGGTAGCCATCTTGCCATGGAGGGCTGTATGTGGGAGGGAGGCCTGTACTACTCCTCCCACCATGCCCCCTGTCCCACACCTCAGCAGGATGGGGCACTCCCCCACCCCACCCAGAAGCATGTGTCAGCCATTACATCCCCAACAAACAAACTTACAGGTAGGTAGCCATCTTGTCATGGAGGGCTGTATGTGGAAGGGAGGCCTGTACTACTACTCCCACCATGCCCCCTGTCCCACACCTCAGCAGGATGGAGCACTCCCCCACCCAGAAGCATGTGTCACCATTACATCCCCAACAAACAAACTTACAGGTAGGTAGCCATATTGCCATGGAGGGCTGTATGTGGGAGGGAGGCCTGTACTACTACTCCCACCATGCCCCCTGTCCCACACCTCAGTAGGATGGGGCACTCCCCCACCCCACCCAGAAGCATGTGTCAGCCATTACATCCCCAACAAACAAACTTACAGGTAGGTAGCCATCTTGTCATGGAGGGCTGTATGTGGGAGGGAGGCCTGTACTACTACTCCCACCACACCCCCTGTCCCACACCTCAGCAGGATGGAGCACTCCCCCACCTAGAAGCATGTGTCACCATTACATCCCCAACAAACAAACTTACAGGTAGGTAGCCATCTTGCCATGGAGGGCTGTATGTGGGAGGGAGGCCTGTACTACTACTCCCACCATGCCCCCTGTCCCACACCTCAGCAGGATGGGGCAATCCCCCACCCCACCCAGAAGCATGTGTCAGCCATTACATCCCCAACAAACAAACTTACAGGTAGGTAGCCATCTTGTCATGGAGGGCTGTTTGGGGTGGAGGCCTGTACTACTTCTCCCATCATGCCCCCTGTCCCACACCTCAGCAGGATGGGGCACTCCCCCACCCAGAAGCATGTGTCAGCCATTACATCCCCAACAAACAAACTTACAGGTAGGTAGCCATCTTGTCATGGAGGGCTGTTTGGGGTGGAGGCCTGTACTACTACTCCCACCATGCCCCCTGTCCCACACCTCAGCAGGATGGGGCACTCCCCCATCCCACCCAGAAGCATGTGTCAGCCATTACATCCCCAACAAACAAACTTACAGGTAGGTAGCCATCTTGTCATGGAGGGCTGTATGTGGGAGGGAGGCCTGTACTACTACTCCCACCATGCCCCCTGTACCTCACCTCAGCAGGATGGGGCACTCCCCCACCCCACCCAGAAGCATGTGTCAGCCATTACATCCCCAACAAACAAACTAACAGGTAGGTAGCCATCTTGTCATGGAGGTCTGTATGTGGGAGGGAGGCCTGTACTACTACTCCCACCATGCCCCCTGTCCCACACCTCAGCAGGATGGAGCACTCCCCCACCCAGAAGCATGTGTCACCATTACATCCCCAACAAACAAACTTACAGGTAGGTAGCCATCTTGCCATGGAGGGCTGTATGTGGGAGGGAGGCCTGTACTACTCCTCCCACCATGCCCCCTGTCCCACACCTCAGCAGGATGGGGCACTCCCCCACCCCACCCAGAAGCATGTGTCAGCCATTACATCCCCAACAAACAAACTTACAGGTAGGTAGCCATCTTGTCATGGAGGGCTGTATGTGGAAGGGAGGCCTGTACTACTACTCCCACCATGCCCCCTGTCCCACACCTCAGAAGGATGGAGCACTCCCCCACCCAGAAGCATGTGTCACCATTACATCCCCAACAAACAAACTTACAGGTAGGTAGCCATCTTGCCATGGAGGGCTGTATGTGGGAGGGAGGCCTGTACTACTACTCCCACCATGCCCCCTGTCCCACACCTCAGCAGGATGGGGCACTCCCCCACCCCACCCAGAAGCATGTGTCAGCCATTACATCCCCAACAAACAAACTTACAGGTAGGTAGCCATCTTGTCATGGAGGGCTATTTGGGGTGGAGGCCTGTACTACTACTCCCGGGAAACATCCTTTACATCGCGGTGATTACACCGCAATGCATTTAGAACGCTGCCATTACAACGCAAGGGTTACATCGACTTGCACTGGAGGGCGCTATAACCTAAGGAATAGTAAGATTTACTATTCCAACACCTTCCCTACTGTACGTAGACTGGTGTTGGAATAGTAAATCTTACTACTCCTAAGTCCAGCGCAAGACTTGCGTTGTAAAAACTGCGATGTTACATACCGCGATCATTTTGATCGCGTTGTAACATCACATATTCACTACTCCCACCATGCCCCCTGTCCCACACCTCAGCAGGATGGAGCACTCTCCCACCCAGAAGCATGTGTCACCATTACATCCCCAACAAACAAACTTACAGGTAGGTAGCCATCTTGCCATTGAGGGCTGTATGTGGGAGGGAGGCCTGCACTACTACTCCCACCATGCCCCCTGTCCCACACCTTAGCAGGATGGGACACTCCCCCACCCCACCCAGAAGCATGTGTCAGCCATTACATCCCCAACAAACAAACTTACAGGTAGGTAGCCATCTTGTCATGGAGGGCTGTTTGGGGTGGAGGCCTGTACTACTACTCCCACCATGCCCCCTGTTCCACACCTCAGCAGGATGGGGCACTCCCCTACCCCACCCAGATGCATGTGGCATATAATGGATCACTCCAAATAAACAAACAGCTAGCCAGACATATTATTCTGTCTTGTGCCACCACTGAGCAGGATGCAAGCCTCCACCACGCACACACAGATGTGTCACAAAACAAACACAAATGCTAACACACAACAGGCAAGTAGGCAGTACGTGCACCTAGCCATTTGACACAAAAAGAATGGTGCCATATGACAAAACCAGTCCTCTCAATGTACAAATATGCACACTGATCATATTGCCACGCACAGTGTGCACACAGCTAAGCAAAGGAAACTGTCACAGCAACAAAAGTGTGACACACCAATGCACATGTAGAGGAAAGACTGGGAACAATCATGCACAACAATGAATGACAGGTTCAGTGCCATGGGGCCAGAGTAACAACGACCATATGAACAGTAAGAAAGCATGTTATGTGGTACCAATCCTGATATGCACATGACAAGACAAAGGTATGCAGGAGATGACAATGGCCAGGACATGCCCAGATGTGACGGCTGACAGGTCATAAAAATCCACATACAGTCCGCACAAAAATCATATTTAGCGCAAGGCCCTAGATGTCAACATGTCCCTGTAATCACAAATCATGCACGTGGCGCATGGTACATATTGACAGCTCACACCATGGACAAGAAATGCATGTACCATCGCAGCATGTCAGGAGGCACAGTAGTGCACATAGGAAACAATGTGATGATCAGTCAACTGTGTAGTGTACTAACAGTGAATGACACACAGCTAACACAAATCTTACGTGGTGCACCCCAATGACCATTTCCCATCTGATCCACAGGTGACCAAGAATTGACTGCAGAGGACGACACCAGCAACCTGCAGGGCCAGTCTACCCCCTCCCCCGGAACATAGACTCTCGGATGTTGACTTCCAGGAATCTTCGGACGAGGAGACTGAGGCCGGGCCATCTGGTGTTCCAGGGCGCAACAGGTCCCAGGACCCCATCGTCCCCCCCACCACACCTGCAGCTACAACAACCAATCTGCAGGCCCCTGCTGTTACGTCCGGTGCGTCCTCCACCACCACCACAGCCACCAGTGCTGCCTGCAACACCCTCCTTGTCCCACAGGATGACCACCCCACCCCAGCAACTGAGGAGGGCAGGGAGAGGATGTGTGGTCCGACAGTGGAGAGGCAACCGGTCCGTGGCAGCAGAGCAGGTGGGAGGGGCAGGGTCACCCACACACGAACACAGCCTGGGACCGAATCCCTGGACCACATCCACAGAGTCCTTGGGGCATATGAACGGACCCAGGGACAAACGGCCCTGTCCGAACAAGATCCACGTGAGCTCCTCCTGCTGATGAGGTCCATGGACACCCGCATGGGACAAATTGTGGACCTCTTGGGCCAACTAGTGGCGGTACTGAGGCACAGACCTGCGCCACAAACAACACCTCCCCCTCCCACTGGTGGTCCGCAGGATGACAGTTCACCATCCTCCCCTGCGGCCACAGAGAGTGGTGAGTCCTCAGACCCCACTGGTCCTATAGCAGAGGCTCCCCCTGCCAAACGGAAAAGGGGCCGTCCGAAGAAAACCCTGGGAGTATCTTTTGGCAAAGCACCTGCCAAACGCCAGTCACGCAGCCAGCCATGATGGCAACCCTCTGCACCACTGCATTGACTTTTTGGACTGTCCTTCCCCACACTGCCTTGTGAATGGCATCTGTCTGTTGGACTGGGTCACCACACCTATGTGGTGACCACTCGATTATCTCATTTACCATGAATGTCAACTCACTGCTCCACTAATCACCTCACTGTCAATGTACCCCCTCACATGTCACCTTTGTAAATAAACAAATCCTTACACACACGTTGTTGTACCTGCACCGTCTTTATTCCAGGATGTACAATTTTCAACAGGAATACAATGTACCAGGGGACGGAGTGTATGTAGGCAAGGAGAGGTCAAAGGCACCTAGGAAAACACAACAGAACAACATTCACTAGTCTGGGTGTGGCATCACAGACATCACACAACACTTCACAACAAGAACAACCCACATGCACACATAACAATGGGCAACAAGTGCCAACATACACATCCTGTAGATGTTCAGAAATGAACTGTCCCATCAACATTGACAGCAAACACTGAGTCTACAACTGGCTGCTGTCACAAATCTCACTTACACCCTCACAACAACAGCAACATCATCAGACAATGGGTACGTTGTACATTGTCACCCACCTTCAAGTGAAGTAGCGGGTGATGAGCTGTTGACGCAGGTCAACACCTTCCTCCTCTCCACTGTCATCATCACTGGACACGGGTTGGTTTGCAGGCGGGGGCCTTGGCTGCTCATCAGCATCCAGGAGCAGGGGAAGCATTGTGGAGCATGCAGCATGCCACTACAATCTGACACACCTTCCTCGGCGAGTACATCAGTGCCCCTCCGGTCTTGTCCAGGCAGCGGAAACGTGACTTCAGCAGTCCAAAGGTACGCTCCACCACACGACGTGTCCTCCCATGGGCATCATTGTAGCGGACATCAGCTGGTGTCCTGGGGTTCCGCAGAGGGCTCAGCAACCAAGGACGGTTGGGATATGCAGAGTCACCTATGTGTGACACACAAAGAAACATTGCAATGTTGCAGATGCAGAGGACAGCAGGTCACACACACAGCACACCAAATGACTAGGCATACTCACCCACAATCCATGCACGCTCAGGAAGCAGATTGGCCATGAGCTGGGGTACAATGCTGCTATGCAGGATGTATGAGTCATGGGCCGAGCCTGGAAATTTTGCACACATGTTTGAGATGATCATATCTGCCAGGCATACCACTTGGACATTTATGGAGTGGTAATGTTTACGATTCCTGTAGATGTGCTCATGGACCTGTGGTGGCACTAGCCCAACATGGGTGCAATCAATGGCACCAACTACATGGGGGATGTGTCCAAGGGGATAGAAATCTCCCTTTACAGCTGCCAATTCTGCCCCCCTGGGGAAATGGATGTATCTGTCCTTGTAGATCATCATGGCGGACAGAACATCCCGCAGCACCATGCTGAACATGGGTTGTGACATCCCACCTGCCTCGGCCACCGTGTTCTGGAATGATCCAGTCGCAAAAAAATGCAGTGCCGCCATCACCTTATACGTTGGGGTGAAAGCTGTTGGATATGTTCGGCGAGGCTGCAGGTGGGGCTCCAACAAATCACAAAGGGTCTTTAGGGTGGCTCTATCCAGACGGCATTTCCGGATGATCGCCTCATCCTCCATGTCTGCCAGCACTGTCAAGTGACGATGCAGATTTGGTCTCCTCCTAGTTGAGATGAGAGTGGACATATTGTAATGCAATACATCATGGGATGTGCACAGCATCTCACATCATGGCTGACACAACAGCAACAAAGAATGTCATATGAATTGAGTCACAGACCAGCTGACATGTAGGGACCCCTTCAACTACACAAATCACACACTTGTCAGATTACACACAGCAAGTCCCCCAAACAACACCTCGGTCAAAGTGAATGGACATTGGGATATGGCCACATTCCCCATGGGCACGCCTGGGAGTCTGTAATCCTGCACATGTGTGACAAGGCAACCCCACGGTATCCTACCTAGCTGCTGTACATGACGTACATTCAGGCGTCAATTGAACCTGGCACACCTCAACAACACAATAACCACAGTCTGAGCATCAATGACGAGTGTGTGCTTGATCTAACATGAGAGGACATGCTAAAACAAACATCATCAATTGTGGAAACAAATGCTGTGATTGACAATGCACATCAACACATTGACATGTGTGCACATTGTATTGTTCATACCAACACTGTCCTGTAGTGTAGTGTACTGTAGGTGCGGTACTAAGAGACAAGTGATGCCCAAATGGTGGTTGGCATGCTCCACCACCCAAATGGCGGTGCCTCATGTGTGTCTATGGCACCCAAATTGCGGAAACTACCGCCTGGCACCAGCGGTGTGTGTGCAACACACCCCAATGCACAGGTGCGGTACTGATAGCCCCAGAGACATAGCCAAATGGCGATTGGCATGCTCCGCCACCCAAATGGCGGTGCCTCATGTGTGTCTATGGCACCCAAATTGCAGAAACTACCGCCTGGCACCAGCGGTGTGTGTGCAACACACCCCAATGCACAGGTGCGGTACTGATAGCCCCAGAGACATGGCCAAATGGCGGTTGGCATGCTCCGCCACCCAAATGGCGGTGCCTCATGTGTGTCTATGGCACCCAAATTGCGGAAACTACCGCCTGGCACCAGCGGTGTGTCCCCGCCATGGTCCATGCCATTACAGCCAATGGGCTCCGCGATAGCGGAATCTCGATGCAATTTTGAAAATAGCGATAGGCGTGCTACACCACCACGGTGCCGGTCATTGGATGCAATCAAAAGATGCAATACCGCGGTAGCGCCCACCTGGCCCCTGCGGTGTGTCACCGCCATGGTCCAAGCCATTACAGCCAATGGGCTCCGCGATCGCGGAAGCTCGATGCAATTTTGAAAATAGCGGTAGGCGTGCTACACCACCGCGGTGCCAGTCATTGGATGCATTTGTAAAAGGCTGACCTGGTAGACCAATTGCAGCAGCCCAGGACTACTGGAACAACACCAGGGGGCTATATATGTGTGGGAGAGTGCCCAGAATTTCCACTGCTCACAGAGCCTGCTGCCTGAGACCCTCACCTGCTGCTGCCTCCAGGGACTGCTGCCTGAGACCCTCACCTGCTGCTGCCTCCAGGGACTGCTGCCTGAGACCCTCACCTGCTGCTGCCTCCAGGGACTGCTGCCTGAGACCCTCACCTGCTGCTGCCGCTGCTGTCTCTAACCAACAGTGATGTCAAGGACAGAGAAGATCTGTGAAAGTCCCTTCACCGGCGAGGAGCTTGAGATCCTGGTGGACGAGGTGCTCACACAGTACCCAAGGCTATATGGTGCCCCAAATGTCGTGATAAGTCTTCCACAGTGGGTGTGAGAGTGCAGGGGGGGCACACATGTAGTCGGTCTGATGCAGCATGTGCATGTGAGTGTGAGTTTGTGTCATGCATTGACTAACTTGCATTCCATTGGGTGAAGGGGTGTGTACCCTACTCCTCAAGTCTCCCTGCCTGCACATCAAGATTTGAGGGACATGTCTTGTCTTGTCAGCCATACAGTGAAGCAGCAAG
This sequence comes from Calotriton arnoldi, assembly GCA_963921515.1. NCBI lineage: Eukaryota > Metazoa > Chordata > Amphibia > Caudata > Salamandridae > Calotriton > Calotriton arnoldi. The sequence continues at coordinate 556,518 of CAWUFW010001548.1, forward strand.
TTGGTAATGGAGGATTCAGGCCAGTCATTGCTAGTGTGCATGTCTTTGCGTTTCCCTGTTGTCCATCTCAGTGTGAGCCCACCTGGCCTGCACAGTCACCGCCCAATCCAACAAGAACACATCACTGACTGTACAGAGTGTAACATGTTCATTTTCAAATTTGACTCCCCATCAATGTGCCAGGTCAACCCTGTAGATTGCACACGACTGGCACTGTGAGAAAGGAGGTGGGTTTGTGAGATCATGTCCCTCAATGTGATATACATGACACAGTGGGCTACTCACAGTGCATGTTCGTTGACGCATGTGCATTGTCGGACACAGTGGGTCTCGCCACATACACATGTTGTTTTGTGACGTATGTCTTGCTCTACCTAAAAATGGTTAGTAGATGTGGGGAGAGTACACATGGTCTTCTGTGCTGGCATCCTGCTTGTACATGAGATGTGCAAGTATTGTGTCCCCCTTATACATGCATGCATTTACGTGTGATTCTCACATGCAGATGTACCATGTGAAAAGCATTTCTGTCTCTGCATGTGAGATATGTGGATTTGTGATTAATCTGTATCATGCTACTGTCCTGAGTGATTTTGTCACATGACACTGTGTCACTGATGTTTGCCCCCTCTTGTCTCCCATGCCTGCAGCTCAAGGTGCACCAGCATAAGGCCGTGTGGAGGGGCATTGCGAACAAGGTGCGTGCTGTGGGAGTATCAAACCGACGGCGCACCCACTGCCACAAGAGGTGGGACGACATCTCACGGCTGGCAAAGAACGTTGCGGAGATGACACTGGGGCAGATCCCTCGCACTGGCCGGATGGCACGGCGCAGCATGACACCACTAATGTGCCGCATCTTGGCCGTGACTCACCCTGAGCTGGATGCACGATTGAAGGAGCATCGGCAGGCAATTAGGGGTGAGTGTACTGGGAAGGGTGACTATGGCTGTGTGTGGCTGAATGTGTGCACAGCATGTGCCAGCGCTGGGCAATGTGATGTTGGTAGTGTGATGCAGTGGCCTGTGAGTGTCAGCTTGTGCTGGTGCTGGGTGCAGATGTCATGCATGTGTCCTACCTGTACTTAACACTGGGAAACGGGTATGGGGCATTTAAATGGCATTGTGGGTGGTGTGAGACAGGTATGAGCTATCTGTGTTGCTGTTGTAACGGAGCCACATGCAGGATGTTGTGCTGTGTGGTCATCACATTGCTCACTTTGTCCCGGTTTGATAGTGCACACGCACTGTTGTGATGACAGAGGTGGGTTTGAGTGATGTAATTGCACAGGGTGGCGTGCAACACGTAGATCTAGACATCTTAATGGTTGTCTGTAATGCATATGTTTGTTCTGTTGCTGCCACTGCACTGACCCTACATCTCTCTCTCTCATGCAGCATCTCCCGTGGTCACGGAGGAACATGGGACAGACACCAGTGGTGGGGAAACTAGCACAACAGCTGCAGAGGAGCCCTGTGAGACAGATGTGACCAGCGCCTCGGAGGGGGACAGGAGTCTGGCGGAGGAATCACAGCCCGAGACGCAAAGTACTACGTCATCTGATGCCAGCGGTGACGCAGACATGTTGGCGGGCACAGGGAACGGGGACTCTGCATCATCTTCCACCACACAGCGTGCAGTGCCCACCCTCCCAGCCACTTCCTCTGGTGCTGCCCGTGTTTGCACCGCTAAGAGGGGAAGGGTGTCCTTCACCCCCGGCACCGCAGCCCCTGCCACGGTCCCCCCTGCTGCCATCAGTGCTGAGTCTGTGGACCTTTTGCGCCAGCTGTGTGTAGGCCAGACAGCTCTCCTCAATGCATTCATGGACCACGACAGTAAATTGGCTCAGGTGGTTGCATTCATTGAGGGCATACATTCAGACGTGGGTGGGCTGCACCGGACTGTCCAGTCATTGTCCACTGCAGTGACATCAGCCCTTCAACTGGCACAATCTGGGAGTCCAGGGAAAGTCCCTTTGTCCACACCCATGCCAGTGGCCACGTCGTACGTCAGTGACCACGCTCCACAGACCTCTAAGTCACGATACAGCACACGTAGCACACAGCAGCAGCAGAAGCCCAAGCGGTCCAGGCCGCAGACACCATCCTCACAGATGACCAAAGCCACCCCAGTGCACACAGACAAGAGCCCATCAGGCAACACCAGGGGACAAAGAGCCAAGAAGCAGGCGTCAGGGTCACGTGCCTCAGGGACATCCCCAGCCAAGGACTCTCCTGTCCCGAAAGCGTCTCCCAAAACCAAACATACAATTTCCATGCCCACTGAGAAGGTGGTGAGTGCCAAGGGTAGGCATAAGAAGGGCTGCAAGTCCGATTCACCCACTACCTCCACTCCCATAGCAAGCCCAGTGAAGCAGGGAATGGAGGGCACTGTGGGGGGACCACCTGGTAGGCAGGGGATGGAGGGGCAAAGCCAGGGCCATGCAAAGCGTTGCGCAGGTTCAAGCATGTCACCAGAGGGAGGGCCAGCGTCTGCACCTGCTGCAGCCTTGGTGTTGTGTGAGCCTGATGTGTCCACGCCACTTCCCATTGTTCCCAAGACAGTGAAGCCATTGCGACTCCCCAAGAAGTGGAATGGCACCCCTCCACAATCTCCCATCCACACTGTGTCTCATGTCTGCATGACTCCACCTCCACGTGCCACTACACCATCTGGTCCAAGCAGCCCTCCGTTTTGCCTAAACACTGATAGGTATACCTCAGCTGTGCCTCCCTCTCCCCATTCAAGTGCTCCAACTGGGCCTGACACACAGCCAGCTCCCAGTACGACTGACAGCCAAGTCTGAGTGTTGGTCGACCTCACACGCCTGTCTCTCACACAGCGTGGCCTGTGCTGCACATCGTCACACCCCAGACTGTGTTGCTGACCATGGTTAGGGTACAGTTGCAGACATTCCCTGTGCAGCTTCTCATGGACTCACTCTGCACTTTGTCCTGCCCACTGGCCTTGCCGTTCACTGCTGTGTGCCCCCTGCCTGTGCAGCTTCTCATGGACTCACTCTGCACTTTGTCCTGCCCACTGGCCTTGCCGTTCACTGCTGTGTGCCCCCTGCCTGTGCAGCTTCTAATGGACTCACTCTGCACTTTGTCCTGCCCACTGGCCTTGCCGTTCACTGCTGTGTGCCCCCTGCCTGTGCAGCTTCTCATGGACATGCTCTGCACCTTGGACTGGCCACTGGCCTTGCTGTTTTGCCCCTGCCTGTGCAGCTTCTCATGGACATGCTCTGCACCTTGGACTGGCCACTGGCCTTGCTGTTTTGCCCCTGCCTGTGCAGCTTCTCATGGACATGCCCTGCATTTTGTGCCTTGCTATTATCTACTCTTGGTGCCTATCTGTGCATTTTGTGAATAAAGACAGTTGATCCTGTTGTCTGTTTTGTCAGTGTCCTTACTGAATAAAGTTATTTTGCTGTGTGTATATGGTTTACTGTGCCACATGCTGTGTGTGCCACTTCAACCTTGCCAATTTCTTTACTCACTTACTCTATTTTTTGCAGGGGTGAGGGACTTCAGTTTTTCCTGACCCTGAAACTTGTGTGGGCAATGTATTAGATTTGAGGTGTGATGCAGTTGTCATTGTTTGTTCATGTTGGCTGTGTTGTACACATGTCAAGTTGTGGTGCACTGCCAGCTCAGAATGGAATTCTGTCCAGAGGATTGCAGGCATGCTGGCCAGGCTCATCATGTATGTGTGTTTGCTGTGGTACTGCTTCACTTCCTGTGTGTGATGTTGTCTTTGTGCTGTGCTGATTGGTGTTGTGTGGGATCATGTTGTGTCACTCATTTCTGTGTGTGGCTGGTATGCTTGTTGTGCAGACACTGCTTGTTGGCATGCAGTGCTGTGGGGGTATGTTGCCTTGTCATTGGCTGGTATGCATCCACTTATGTCCTGCTGTGTTTGCGATGTGTTCTTTTTTTGGCTGTGCATCTGTTGTTTGTTTGCAGTGGCTGTGTTTATCTGTGATGGTACACTTCTTGTCTGTGTTGTGGTATGTTGTGTGTGCATTGTTCCTGACTGATGGGGTTGTGCACTCCTGTTGTGTCTGTGCTCCCATTGCCTTTCCACATTTTTGCTGCACAGGGCATGTCTGTTCTTGTTGTGGTTCTGTGTGTGGGTCTGTTGGGTTATGTGTTTGTCTGTTGTTTTTGTGCAGACATTGGTTCTGGCATCCCTGTGTGTATGTGATGTTTGTGGCTACCCCCAGGGAGTGTGACTGTTTGTCTGTGTATTGCCTGGACATTATTGCCACCCTTCTGTTTGTTTGACACTGGTGTTGTGTGCTGCAGATGTGAGGGGGTATGTGTGTGGATTCCTACTAGTGTTTGACAGTCATGGAGTGTGTCAATGGGCCCTGTGTGTTGTGCTGCTGGAGTATTCCTGTGAAGTATTTGTATACATATGTGTGGCTGTTCACAGTTTGACTTCAGGGCCTTCATTTCATCCTTGTGCCTCTACATGTGTTGCCTTGCTGTTTCCTTGGGTTGTTGCACTGTGCTGTCTGTGGTTTGACTTCAATCACTATGCAAGCAATGTGTGATTAGGTGGGCTGGGGTGTTGTTCTATGTTCCTTGTCTTGCATGTGCTGTACACATGCTTGGTGGTTGTCTCCTTGGCCTTCCATTTGTGTGCACCTCACTTTGGCTTTCCTGTTTTGTGTGCTCCATTGCTGGTGGCATGTGGTGTGTGTATGTGTCTGTGTGTCAGTGTGGGGTATGTGTGTGTGACTTGGCAGGCTGTGTGTCCAGTGAGATGTTTGTTCCTTGTATGTGTCCATTTGATGCTTGTACTGAGTGTACTTGCCATTGGTGTGGTGTTGTTGTGGTGTGTGTGTGTAGCCCTGGCCCTGTGTTTCTGTGCTGTGTGTTCCTGTGCAGCAACTCCTGCTGTGGCTGTGTCCCTATTTGTTTTGTGTGTGGTGCAGGGTGTGGTGTCACCTGGTTTGTTGTTGTGCATGGGCGTGCACAGGTGTGGCACATGGCATGTCCCTTCAGTGGGGGGCTAGTGTGTGAGGGTGGAGTAGTGGCCCTGTGGTCTTTGTGCCCTGCCCATGCCTGGTGCTGGCCCAGCCTTCGGCATTGTGCGCATGTATTCCCTTGTCTTCACCGCTGCGGTGACGTGGCCGTGACATTGCCGCACGATCGCCGTCGATGTGTGACCTGGATGCGGAGGGGTGTATTGGTGGCAGGTGGGTCATGTGTGTTTGCACTTGGGGATGTGTTCCTATCCCCACCAGGGTATCTGATGTTGTTAGGGACCCTGTGCCAGTCCATGGTTTGTGTTTTGTGGTTGTGTGTGGGGTTGTGTTATTGCGTACCTGTGGCCGGTCCATTATTTGCTGGTGATGTATCAGGTACAGCACCGGGAAAACGTGGAGTGCTGGGTCCATGGCGGTCGTGTCCGGGCGCTGTGGGCCGGGTCTCTGGTTTCGCGCTCCGCTGTCGAGTTTCCGCCGTGTAGGATTGGCCGGTTTCTCCGCTGCGGTGCGACTGGTTTTTTGGAGCATCCTAATTTGTGGACCGGAGCGGACGTCATTCCGCACGGTGGTGTGTCTCCATTGGCTCCCACCGCCGCGCTTGCGGGCGCACTTTGATGGCGGTTCGCGTCGCACGGCAGCGGACGAGAAATGGTCTATGTTTGGCCATTCTAATATGGCGGACGTGATTCCCGCTGCTCGCGGGCGGAAAAATGCATTTTTCCGCACCGCCAGCACCGCGGTGGTGCCACCGCCCGACATCCTAATAGACCCCTTAATGCGCAAAAAGACGAATTCTTATTAATTTCCCCTCCGAAAAGCTCCCCTGACATACTTGAATGGACCAACTTGATCACCGCGCTGAACTGCACCCCGACCATAGTGGACTCAGCCAAATCACTAGGAATCACACTGGACAAAAACCTAAACATGCGAGCCCACATAAACACACTGGCCAAAAATGCCAGGTTTCACCTGAGCTACCTGAGAAATCTCAAACCTTTCCTAGACAATTCGGACCTCAAAATGGCAGTTCAGGCTTTAGTTATCTCTAGGATCGAATACCGATGCTCAACCTTATCTGGCCTACGAAAGATCTCAACAGCTCCCCTAAAAGCCTGTCTTAACGCAGCTGCAAGACTCCTAACTGGCTCAAAAAAATTCGATCACATTTCTTCGCACCTAAAGGCGCTGAATTGGCTGCTGTACGAAGCCAGAATCCAACTCAAACTGGCCTGTGTCACTCATAAAGCTGTACACTCCAAGTCTCCTGTGTACCTTGCTCAGAAAATCGTTGTTTCCAGAGGAGGCAGGCACTCCCGGTGTGCCAGGGATTTTGTGTTGAAACCACCCCTCTTCTGGAAGAAGAAAACATACAACAGAGCTTTCTCTGGGGCTGCCCCCAGAATCTGGAACTCGCTGCCGCCTCACATCATAAGAATGCCTGCCCTATCAAGTTTCAAAAAGGAAGTGAAGACATTCCTAATGGGCAAATTCCTACCCTAATCTCTCTCAGTGCTTCTGCAGTTTCAGCAGTCCAGCGATTTGCTTTTTTTCGTACTTGAACTCTTCCGGGATTGTCGACTCTGCTCTCATACATGCAAACCACGTGACTCCTTTTTCAGTGACGTTGCCTACCACTCTGCATTCTTTTCCACCTCTCTGTCACTTTAAGAGCAAAGGCTGTTGCCTGCAGTCTCCCTCTGCTCTTGCCATCGCCCTCCTGCTATCTCCCCAACTGTTCTCCTGTTCGCCTCCCCTATTCCCTGTGTATAGCCTGGTTCTCCCTGCACTGTTTTCTCGTTTGCATGCTCCATTTTGTATCTAACTTGTTTTTGCTAATTCTTGTAATTACTTGCTACTGCTGTAAAGCGCTCTGATACCCTAACGGGTCATGTTCGCGCTATACAAAACACAAAATAAATAAATAAATAAGTTGCTTTTCCATCTCAATGTGCCTTACAATATGTTCTGCCCCATGTCATTGTAATTATACCAAAAAAACAGAGCACTTGCCGTGTAATCCTGTTTTGCCTTTTATATCCAGCCCCTAGATCCTCTTTCTTAAAACCTGTGTTGTGCAGGGCAAACATTAGACTTTTCAGGATAGGCCTAGAATATTTACAAAAATTGTCCTCTTTAGATATTTGCTTTGTGGTACTAAACTTTATTAAGAGTGCATTAGCCGTTAGAAAACGTTACGAATTTTTGCATCTACAATGGCAGTACTATATGGAAATTATGTAAAATACCTGTAATCTAGATACTTGTCTTGTATGGATTAAACTATCTGGAAATGTGCAAGTTATGAGGTAACCATATGTTTACAGCCGTTTTCATGTTTCCCTATTTTCCCTGTTTTCATGTTTCCCTGCACTCATATTTTAGGCTTTGTGACTATTGACCAAATTGAATTTTAAACTTTATTATTATTACTGTAATATCTCAAATAAATTCTTATGTACAGAACTGTCTTTTTAAATCTGTTTTTATGGCCTTCGACAAATAAAGATTGTTCTGACCAGTGTCTCACATTTCTCTGGCACTAAATGTACAACCAACCTGCCTGTCATCTCCTTGAAAGCATAAACCAGTTTGTCACATTTGACTGAGCCGACACCATCGACAAAAAACAAATCGCTTAAATAGTGTGCCGTGCCAGGTAATCCACTATTCAGATTGCTTCTCCATTCCAGAAATGAACTGGATCTTTCAAGAAAGCATCAGACTGCATTGCCCATGGGCAAGCACATGTCAAAATTAAATTTCCCTTCAACTGAAAAGCCCAACGGGGCACAGCTGTTGGGATGAACCAGCAGCAAACGAAATTAAAACTCAATGCTTGCCCTCTCCAACCATGATCCTACACCTTTATCTCAGCACGTTCTCAGCTCCCACAAAAGACGTATGGAACAGGACAGTTTTCCCTTGAAATGAGATGGTTCGCTGAGTTACTCTCTAGATATGACAAGTAGTGCACCATGTGAAATTCGTTCTGCTCCTTCTTCAGCACCAATCCTAGTGGTGACACTCTAAAATCGTCCAATAGGCGTATCTCAAACAGGCCTGTCTTCTGTCTCCCTGGCTAGTTTGTGCCATAGACTAACAGGGGGCTCAAATTCTTGCTTAAGGTTTGTGTCAGAGTGGCTTATGTTTGAGAGAAACTCTTCAGAAACATCACCTCCTCTTCATTTCCATATATGGTCAATGCATTGCCTAATTTGCATAAATTGACTGGAGTTGGTAAGGGCCTTCTCTCATGGATGCCTTGCCCTCATTCCTTCTCATCCTTCTGCTGTCCTCCATTGGACCCACCTCCATTGCCTGACTTGTGTTTCTGCTTCCTCCTGTCTCCATTCAAATGTCCTTCTCATTTGTCTTGGCATTGCACCCTGGGGTTTCCTTTACCATACCTATAGAATTTGTGAAAGTAGCTGCACGTAGCCCCCACGTAGCAGTGCCAGTGGTCATAGTTCCAACAGTATCATCTTCTCCTAAATCTGTCGTCATCCTTTTCTTGCTGTGCTGCCTCAGGGGTGGTGGTGGTGGGGGAGGGGAGGATATAATAAAAGGGCATCAATTGCCCCTTAGAATCCCTCATCTTGCATCCATCCAATAATATGGAGGCCTCCCTGCCTTGCTATCTGTGCCTCCTAAATATCTCTTCCTGAAGTAAACAAGCATCACTGTTCTTGTTTACGTCATACACTTTTCACATATCTTCCCTTTATTTCAAAACCACTGATATCAAACATGCGTGCTGTCCCACGGAATGTGAGTCATTGTGACCAGAGGGAGCTAGCAGTTCGCATAGATTCTATGAGCTTGCTTTCCTTGCAGTTTCTTACCTGAGCCCACTTTTATAACTCCTTCAATATCATGGCACAATATCCACCTCCTTTTCTCCCTTACTCCTCCACTGTGGCCTCTCTCCTTTACCAACGATCACAATAAAATCCCACACTTCCTCCTTTCCCATTGATCTGGCTATGACAACTTTCCTTTCACCAACCATCGTCACTACTTTCTCTTTTTTACTTTGCCATCCATGTTTAACCGTTTGTCTTTTTTGATTTCCTTACTTTCCAGGCCTGAAGGATCCTATTCGGTTTGTCCTTTCCTTTGTTTACCCACCCTGCTGTTCATGTTCCTTCTTCCCATACGCTTCACATTTGAGCTACTCTCTGTAATTAAATTCCTTCCCTGCTCCTTTTTCTTACATCTCCCCTTCCCCTGCTCACTCATCCCTACTTTTTCTTCTCTTCTGAATCACTGCTTCTATGACTGCTGTTCCACCAATGTGCTATCTCCTACCTCTTCCTGCACCTCTCCATCCTGCCCATTCTACTAATCTTCTCTGCCTACATCCTTTATGTTCCTGTGACACACCTCTTTCTCTTCTCCCTCTACACCAAACAAACTTTCACCCCTGCTACTTCCCTTTCACAAAAGTCTTCCTGTCTTCTTATCAAATTCATTCCCTTCCCACATCATTTGCGTTTGACTCTGCCAACTCCTTCCCCACTACCAGGAGCATCTTTCTCCAATATTTCCTCTGGTGTTTCATTACCATACTCACCTTTGTCTTTCTAAAACCTTTCTTCATACACCCCCTGTTGTAGCAAATTCTTCCTTGCTTTCACTGCTTTGTCTTCTTATTCTTCCTGCCTTGTCTGTCATATTGTCCATCCTTTCAAATCCCTCCCTGCCTTTGGCTCTAAGAAATCATTCACGATCTAGTCTCAGTTTCCACTATTTTAACCACTTCGCTCCCTTTAAAAACCTCTGGTGTTGAGTCCTCTATTGCCTGCAACTCCTCCTTGCCTTGACTTGATGTCTGGGGCACCTTCTTTCCTTTGCCTTCCCCGTCATTTTCCTTGACCGCCTTGCACCTAAAGCCCTCTCCCCTCCAGTCTAATTGCTGATATCCTGCCACCCCTTTCAAAATGTGCTTTGACCACCCCAAAAGTTTTAAGTAACCCCACTAATGATCAATACTCCATTCTATCAAAGCGCTGGCCACCTTTTCCCATTCGTACACCTTCACGGCGTGCAGTCTCTAAGTGTAGATTGCGGCCATTTTGAATCAACCCATCACTCCCAACATTTCAACAAAAAACACTGATGTGCCTCAAGTGAAAGCACATTTTGTACGACCTCCACAACAGCACATCAAATTACATTAACTTTAACCCCAATGATGAGTCAGTGGACTTTTTAAAGCAATCTGTATTTGAACTTGAGGCTTAAGCATGTGAAGCAGTGGTAGAATAACCAACTGTTGAAAGTTGCCAAAACTAAGACAAGCACTCTGGTTTGGTAAATGAGATGTTTGTAGCGGAGTCCACAGTGGTTGCAAGTAGCTACTGTAAAATGCAGTTCTCCCAGCCAGAGCAACAGCGACTGCATTGTCCAACTTGTGCAAACCCCCTGCACTATGTGGCAAAAAGACAACCTATTTTGAGGATTGTATGGCTCAGCATTCCTCCAGAAACTTGCAGAGGATGACTGCCGTGCAGGAACCAGGTCTGGCTGCTTTACCTAAATCTGCCCCTTCTCCAGTGGAAGAACCAGTCTCTGCAAGTGAGGCCCCAGCAGACTGGAGCCACGCCCCCTTCCTTGCACCAGTGTCTCAGTCACTCACTTTCTTGTGGTGCATCCCAGGAAAGTATTCAGATATTTATAACTAGGACACTCAGGGTGACTGGCAAGGCTAACAGTGGCACCCCTCTCCTACAGACTCTCCACTTCAAAATCAAACAAAAACACACAAAAAACAATCTGCCTCTGAGAGGGCATCCTTGCAGCCCCCCATGAACTGAGAAGGTAGCAGGAGGCTTGAACTGTCCTTCACACTGACTCACCGCCAATGTCAGGGAATGCCCATGAGGGGATTCTCCTGCAGATACATGGTTAATTATAGTTGCCCTCTGGCTTACATTGGACCTTACTCCCATGCACTAAATCACTCACTCATTCACCCATCCATCAATACTCTCACTTCTAAATCCATCAATTCAATTTTTTAAATGTCCCCACTCATCGCCTCACTCATTTACACAACCAAACATTCACCTTCAAACAATCAATGAAGATCGACTTCCATTTATCAACCATTGATTTTGCCAGTGCTTGTTTAACTAAGCCAGCTTCACACTGCGTAGTTTAAAAATAAACACAGCACAAAGATGCATATCAGAGAACGTTGCAAATTCACACAACACCACATCAAGTACAAAGAAACCTGGTGCACGGGAACTTTGCTTGAAATAGATAAAGTAAAATATATTGTTTCAACGTGTGATGGTTTTAGTTAGACCAAAATACGCAGCTCCCTTTCTTCACAACAAAAAGCTCCAATTTTGGATGACACTGGGATGTAGAATTGTTTAAAAATCTCACTTTTCAAAATTCCCTGTCAGAGAAGCACTTGTCCCCTATTTGTTTCTGATAAAACGTGTACCTACCGGTGGCACGGTTAGGCCTGTGCATGCCTCGTCCAGCCATCAATCATCATATACAACAACATCCAACAGCTCCATAGTTCAGGCCTTTTCTCCAAGACAAACACCAGCGCCATTAGTCTGCGCTCCTGACTCCCATCTGATAATCCCTCTTCAGACATCAAGACCCCGGTTGAGCCAGAACATCAGGAAGAGCGTCTTGGGTGTTAGTAAAGGAATGCCGGAAGTGAGCTAAGGATAAAGGAGTCCACGATTAATGACAGCTGAACACAGGGTTGTGGCAGCATGCACCTGCAGACCAAGGGGGGAGCACAAGATATGACACTTTGACCTTCATATCTCCAGGCCTTGCTGATGTACAAGCATGCAATCTCAAACGCAGGTCTGGAGTGCGACTTAATGGGCATGAAACTGTGCGATATTCCTATAATAACAGGCACAGACAGCTCAAGGAGTGCTGGGAGACAAGGAATTACATGCTCTGTTGCTCCCACTAAAGTCCAATAATACCACCCCTCCTTAGCTGCTCTCTCAGTCGCCATTCTTGTTTGGCGAGTTTTGGACAATGTTTCAGACTGTGGATTACTGTGTTTATGCTGCTTTGCTTGAGGGGGTCTTTTCATAGATGAATGGACTACATCAGATAAACAGACTGAGGTGTCAATAGACTACCTGACAAGTCAATTAACAGTATCTTTATTTTTCCAAAGACGACATTCTAGAGAATGGCTATAAATATGATATACACTGGGTAGGTATAGTTTGTCTGCGTTTCCATAGAAAATGCCTTTTTTGGTTTGCTGATAACTTTGCCGCCGATTGGTAAATCTGCACGAGACTTTCCCAAAAAAGTGTTCTTTTTTGCTAAGTTTCTTCATGAAAAGTTTTGAGGTGATCCAGCAAGTGGGGACTAAGAAAAAGGCAGGTGCTAAAACGCAAGATCCCCAAACAATTTCCATAGGGATTTTTGATCAGTGTTTCAGCCAAACGGCTGAACGGAATTACACTGAATTTGGCAGAAAGGTAGATGTTGGTGCACAAAGTGTGCTTTTTGTGATTTTGTGTAATTCCGTTCAGTAGTTTTTGAGAAATTAAGGTTAAAAAATAGTTGTATATCTGGATGGTTGGGTTTGAGTAACTCTCGCAAGAGTCCCGCAAGCACAACTGAAAAAAATTGAGTGCTCCGATTGGTCTAGGTAAAAACAAAATTCCCTTGGGCCAACAGGCTCCCCTGGGAGTGAAGGTTCCGCAGGAGGGAGTGCTCTGATTGGCTGGCAGCAACATGAACAAAAATGTTGCGGCAACCATTACAGGACTCCGGGAACTTAGGGCCTCATTTATGAAAAGTGTTGCATCGCTGCATGAAAACAGCGATGCAACACTTTTCAGTGCACCCTCTTTGCAACACCATGGATGCGCCATATTTACTGTACAACACTCCGGGGTCGATTCCGATTCGGGCCGGAAATTTCTCCGACCGAGCCGGACCCGGAGAGATTTCCGACCGAATCGGACCCGTGCAGTCCGACCGAACGAGTACGATGCGTCCGTATGTTATCGGACTCGAGTCGGTCGGACTCCCATTGAAGTCAATGGGAGCCGGTCGTACAACGCGTACGCGGGCTCCCATTGACTCAATGGGTGCGAGTCGGACAAGTGCGCCCCCTACAGCGGGTACGCGGCGAAGCGATTCGCGCCGTACACGCACAGGTAGGGGGACCCATGGGTCCCCCTGTGTGCGACTCGCGCGGCTACGCGTACAGGGGGTCCGACACGGACCCCCAAAGTACGGCTCCGACAGCTCTTACGAGCCGGACGGCGCGGCTCGGTCGGACTGCTCGCGGCGCGCATCGTACTTACCCGGCCGGGAAACGTTTCCATTGCGCGGTGCGAGTCGAGTCCGAGCGAGTCGGTCGGAGCGGTTCGAGCCGGGAGCGAGTCGGTCGGAGCGGTCGGGATGCCCGGACGAGTCGGTCGGCGATTTCGCATCGTACTCGCTCGGCCGGACCCGCGTACGGTTCGGTCGGGAAACAGGGCTCCGAATCGGATCCGGTAAAGCCGAATCCGATTCGGAGCCCTACCGGCCGAGATCGGAATCGGCCCCTCCATGTCACAAGGATTTACAGATGCATCAGTATTCCTGAGGTATCTGTAGACGCAAAAGTGGCACATTTCTGGGGTGTGTCTGAAAACAGACGCAACTCCAGCAATGTGTTCTTTCAAAAGGGCCTGTGTCAATCGTTATGCCTGCTGTGAGGCAGGCATAAGGAATTGACGCAGTTGCGTCCTGAAAGTGTCGCAGTGAAATCTCATAGATTTCAATGCGACACTTCTGTGACCCTTTTCTGCGCCGAACGCCCACCTTGCATGCATTATACCTTTCGCAGGTATAATGTAGCGTAGGGGTTAACAAAGTGACGCATCTGCCTAGATGCGTCACTTTGAAGATATGGCGCAGTGTGGTGCATTTTTTATGCTGCCACAGTGTCACAAAAAGTGACGCAACGGCGTTATAAGTGCCTCATAAATAAGACCCTTAGTCATCTGTCATGAAAATTAGTGAAAAAAGATATAAGGGGCAGGATAGGGATACCATGCCACTTACCCCTAGTGGGGCGGTCCTAGAGGGAGCCACCCCATGCCAAAAATTGGGGTATTTCCAGGAGCCTGTGGTAATCCTGCATTAACGCTGTAAAAATAAAAAGGCAGCCGCCATTTTTTTTACATTAAATAACCTCTGGAGTGGGCGTGTGAGTGGTTCCCCCGTCAGAGCCGACTTCAGCCTTGTAGACACAATACCCCAGCAGCTGCCGTGGAAATGAAAAGGTAGGGGACACGCATCCCTACTTCCCAAGCCTCTTCGAGGCCCCAGGGAACCCATCCCCGGGGCCAAATTTTTAAATAAGGGGTGGTTGAGCACAGTCCTCTTCCCTGAGCCTCTTGGAGGCCCTGGGGATTCCATCCCCCATGGCTGTTTTTCTTTTTTATTGGGAGGGGGCGAGTGGCCCCCCACCCTGAGCCTCTTAAAGCCCCAGGGTCCCCATCTTCTTGGGCAGCTATTTTTAAAGGGGAGGGCCACCAGCCAGAATCTGCAAAGACATTGCTGGATGAATGTAAACTTATAGCGTCATTATGATGGCGTTCGGACTTAAGTCCGACTGCCAGCATATCGGAGACGGGACCGCCCAACTTGCTGTCGGCAGTCCCGCCAATGGTATTAAAATGCAACCGCCTTCAAGGCGGTCGCAAAGTGTATATTTTGTATTGCGGCGTGTGCTGCGGGCTGCAGCACGCGCCGCAGTACAAAAAAGAAATTTTTAGCATACCCCTGCACTATATGGCAGGCACCATGCGGTGCCTGGCACACGGTGCAGGGATATGTAGGGGGGCACTATTGGTGCCCCCCAAAACTGAGGGCCAGGGGAAAGGGGGGCCCGCTACAGGCCCCCAATGTCCCTTTGCGCCAGCCTTTTCATGGTGGGTAACCCGCCATGAAACGGCCAGCGGGGAGGGACATCACTATCCCTACGGTGATGCCTGGCAGGCACCGCCACCAATATAGGGATTCACGTTCCCTCTGACGGTTAAAGAGACCGTCAGATCTGTGGCAATCAGTCTCTCAAACCGCCACCCATCCGCCACCCATCCTAATGTATTACAAGAAAACAACGGTTCCTGTGGGATAATATATATCTGTATATAATATATAGGTGCACAATCGCGATAAAAAGGGTTTATAAGGATGTCATAGAGAGAAAACCAAAATACCAAGGATTTTTGTTATACACATATATTTGTATTATTCACACCATATACAAAAATTATACAAAGGCATTTGTGAAGAAGTGTCCCAAGTGTAACATGAACTTAACAGTTGAGTGACACAATGTGACAATATTTACAAGGTTTCACTATTTATCAAACGACCATATCTGAAATTTTTACATCATATATAGCAACTTTATACAATAATAAGTGCTATGTCAGTGGTTCGTTTTTCATCAAAAGGTGTCGACGGCGTTTCGACCCTCTCTAGAATGTGGGGTCTCATCAGGACCTATGATACTGGGAACATCTAGATTGTCAACCGCGCAATTCTGGTGAAGAATAATGTGTGCCAACCGTGAGTGAAATAAAGAGGAAATACTCACAGGGAGACCCTGCTGGGTTCCCTGTTGAGGGTATGAACTGGCGATCACGATGAGGAGGAGGAAATGTAGGTCAAGATCTGGGGCGGAACGAAGAACAGACACTGAATCGTGACTAATAAGGAATGCGGGCCAGCAATTGGTGGGATGTCCGCTTTGAAATTGTTTCCTAAAGGGGATAATCGTTCCGCGGTGCACGGTAATACGTGCTTACAGCAAAACTGCACAGTCTGTTTGCCGATGGTCGGTCACTCAACTGTTAGGTTCATGTTACACTTGGGAACTTCTTCACAAATGCCTTTGTATAATTTTTGTATATGGTGTGAATAATACAAATATATGTGTATAACAAAAATCCTTGGTATTTTGGTTTTCTCTCTATGACATCCTTATAAACCCTTTTTATCGCGATTGTGCACCTATATATTATATACAGATATATATTATCCCACAGGAACCGTTGTTTTCTTGTAATACTCAGTTACCCTGGTTCCGTAGTGAGTAGGGTTCCCTTGTCCTCCCTTTTCGACCCATCCTAATGTGGCGGGCGGAAAACATGGTTACGATGGCGGTCCGACCATCATCGTAATCAAGCCCTAAGTTCGCAAACTCAATACAACTTAAGTCTTGTTGCTCCAGTCACATTTAGAGCATTTTCTGAAATAAAGTTGGAGCACAATTAATGCAAATTTTTATTCTCTTTTCATCTTTTGTGGAAGACATTTAAAATTGAGGATATGGTATTGGATAGCAGAAAAAGAAACGGTCTGGAAACTGCCATAATGGTTCGGTTTTTCTTTGCAATGCTACTTGCTTTTGCTATCATGGGGTTGGGATAATGAATAGCCCTTGTAATAAAATAGGTGTAACCTTTTTGAAAGGTCTGCTCCATTCCCTCGCCCCCTTACCAGGCAGAATTATGATGGCAAGGGCTTCGCTTGCAACCTCTTACATGCTCAAGTCCTAAGTCTTCAGATCAGCTGATAAAAACATGCAGCATCAATATAGAATCCTAATAGTCAGGTATTCCAGGCAAAACACGGGATTTGGAGAAAGAGACATCAGGTTAGGCAAGAATTCTCCAGCACCCTCTTAAGTGAAAAACAGAGAAGGCGGTCTATTTTTGAAGGATTTCTATTGGTTAATTTAAAAACTTAAAACTGCACCATTCAAGTGTGGGGATTTGCTTTAAAGTCAAATCGTGGCACACCATTTCACTACTATATTAATAATATTAACAATAACAAGAACAAGATAAACAGGAATACAACTAATAATGATATAAATATTACCATCAATAACAATGATAAAAATAACACTGTCATTGTTGTTATTATTGAGAGTAGTAATAATAAAGCAACTCATTTTGCACATACTGCTTCAAAGCACAATTCTGTTCTTTCCAAGCACTATAAATATCAAGTGTAACTATTATCAAATTTGATGGTGCTCAATTTACGGTTCGTAGAAGAAGGTAGGCAGTGCAAGCCTCATAACTATGACCTGAAGACTAAAGCAGTGGTCAGCAAGATTAAAACAATCGCGTCCTCTTGCAAGCTGACTAGATTCTTACATGCACAAGTCCACAGAACCGAAGATTGCTTCTGGTGTAGGTCTGTGCTTCCCCTGGTTTCTGCCACAAGACCAGGACCACTGCACCACTTTAATAATAGCTGAATAAGACATTTTACAACCAAATATGGTGTAATTCCGCTCAGCCATTTTGGCAGTAGCTGTGCCTAAGTTTCCTAAGGGAAAATGAATGGGGAACAGCGTCTGGAACCTCCCCTTTTTCTCAGTCCCACTTGATGGATCACCCTGAAATTTTCCAGGAAGGAGCATAGGCGGATCAGACTTTTTTTAGAAAGTTTTGTGTAGATTTGTCAAACGCCACCAAAGTTATAAGCAAACCAAAAAAACCCTTTCCCTATGGAAACATGGTCCTAACCATAACTACCTATATATATTTATTTATATCTATATATATTTATATATATATATATATATAATATATATATATATATATATATATATATATATATATATATATATACATATATATATTACCTACTGGTGATCACCAGTAGGTAGTTCTAGTTAGGACCTTGTTTCTATTCTAAAAGCGTTTTTCTTTTCCCAATATCTTTGGCGCCGTTTGACGAATCTTCGCGAAATTTTCCAAACTAATGGTTCACTCAGGTCACCTCCTGTTCTGAAAGTTTCAGGGTGATTCGTCAAGCAGGGGCCGAGAAAAAAGGGGGTCCCAAAACACGTTTTACCTATGTTAATTTCCATAGGAACTTTAGACAAAGCTACAGCCCGAACTGCTGAACGGAATTACACCAAATTTGGCAAAAAGGTAGGTTTGGTCCACAAAGCTGCCTTTTTTTTAAATGGTGTAAATCCGTTCAGTAGTTGCTGAGAAATTGAAAAAATAAAAATGTATATATCTGAGCACCGAGGAGGATTCGCGAACCCTCCCGAGTACGAGCTTCATTCTGATTGGCTGCCAACACTCCAAATCAGAATGTGTTGGCAGCCATCTTGTGAATCGGTAACCGAGTCACAAGAAAACAGTTTAAAAAATGATAAAAAAACATGAAAAGGAGGCAAGGTAGAAACACCCTGACCCCATAGGCCTGCTCAGGGGGTCCCACAAGGACCCAGAGGGCCAAAAAAAGCCTTTGTAAAAAAAAAAAAAAAAAATGCGGCCGAATTCTCGCTGGGTGCGCAAAGCCGGCCCAAAAAGTAGGCCCCCAGGTGGGCCAGGTCCCGGGGGCAATGCCCAATTATTTAGCGGGAGCCCACAGGGGCCTCTGCAGCCCCGGGGACCGCCACCTCCACAGGGCTTAGTTAATCATATGCGGGGGCACGTAGCCCCCCGCAGCCCCTGGGACTGCCACTTCCCCGGGGCTTTTTATTTAAAACACGTGGGGGGGCTCCTTCTCCCCCCCCCCGAGCTGCCCCAGGTATCACCACCTCCCTGGGACATTGTTATTTTAAGGTGGGGGACCTTGCAGGCCCGCCACAGCCCCAGGGACCGCCACCTCCCCGGGGCTATCATTTATTTTGGGCAGGGGGCCTCGCCTGCCCCCCCAAGCCCCGGGGACCACCACCTCCCCAGGGCTACATGATTTAAATGCGGGGGCCACGCAGCCACCCCCACAGCCCCTGGGACCGCCACCTCCCCAGGGCTACTTCTAAAAACAAAGTGTGGGGGGGCTCGAGCCCACCCAACACTGCCCCGGGGACCACCACCTCCCCGGGGCACTGTTTATTAAAATACGGGGGTCCGTTGCAGACCCCCAGCCCCGGGTACCACCACTTCCCCGGAGCTTTAATCAGTTGGGAGGGGGGCCGCGCAGCCCCCCTCCTGGAGCCATTGATGGCCCTGAGGACCGCCACCCCCAGGGCCGGCTCCTGCAATGTCCCGGGGTGCCCACCCTCGGGACATTGCCGTTTGCTATGGCAGGGCGGGAGCACGGCTCCCACCCTGCCATAGCAAACACTGCTTTGCTTCTTGGAAGCAGAATTACTTTTGGACAGGGGGAGCTGCATGTTAGCAGCTCCCCTTGCCCAAAAGCAATGCTGGCTCTCGCAGGAGGCGGGGAGCCAGCTGGGACCGTGGGGGCATTGGGGCTCCCCCATGGTCCCCAACTTGAGGGCCGGCCCCGGGGGATGGGGTCCCCAGGGCCAATAGTGGCCCAGGGAAGGGGAGTACGTGACCCCCCTCCCTAAAATTTTTTTTTTAAAAAGCAATGGCCATGCTTCGGGGGATGGGGTCCCCGGGGCCAGAAGTGGCCCAGGGGACGGGGGCCACGTGGCCCCCCTCCCGGGAAAAATATATCTTTTTTTAAATAAAAATGAGGCCAGGCCCCGGGGGATGGGGTACAATCCCCCAGTGGCCCAGGGAAGGGAGGCCACGCAGCCCCATTCCCGTTTAAAAAAAAAAAAAAAAAAAATGCTCAGGCCCTGGGGGATGGGGTCCCCAGGGCCCAAAAAATACTAAAAAAAGGGGGGCCACATAGCCCCCCTTCTAAAAATATTTTAAAAATATTTTAAAAAGAAAAGCCAGCATCTCGCCGGAGGCCCCACCCCCTCCCTGCACCACTCTGCAAACGCACCCCAGGCGCGTTCTAAGTTGGGGGATTAAGTCCCCTTCATTCCTGAGGGTCCCTGCGGGCCAACTAGCCCACCAGGTACCTCCAGTAAGCCCTACACAGTGGGATTGCTGAGAGTTGGTCCAAGGCCATGCCCCTTTTTACACCACTCTGCAAACGTGCCTCTTGGCGCACTGCTGGTGTTGCGATGAGGTCCTCTTGTGTCCTGAGCACCTCAGGACACAAGTGGACTTCATCCCCCAAGCAGCAGTGCACCAGGAGGCGCGTTTGCAGAGTGGTGTAAAAAGGGGCATGGCCTCGGACCACTCTCAGCAATCCAGCTGTGTGGGCTTACTGGAGGTACCTGGTGGGCTAGTTGGCCCCCAGGGACCCTCAGGAGGCAAGGGGATTTCATCCCCCAACCAAGAGCGCACCAGAAGGCGCGTTTGCAGAGTGGTGGACAAAGGGGGCATGGCCACTTATCAGCAATCCCACTATCTGGGGCATACTGGAGATATCAGGTAGGCTAGTTGGCCCCTAAGGACCCCCGGCAGCGAAGGGGACTTTAATCCCTATCCAAGAGTGTGCTAGGGAGTGCGTTTGCAGAGTGGTGGGGAAAGGGGGCATGGCCTGCTATGACAACTTAGCAATCCCACCGTGTGGGACTTACTGGAGGTAATAGGAGGGGTAGTTGGCCCCTAAGGTTGTCCTTGGGGGCCAACTACCTCTACTAAGTCCCACACAGTGGGATTGCTAAGAGTTCTTCGGAGGTCACGCCCCCCCTTTCTCCACCATTCTGCAAACACGCCTCCTGGCACAATACTGGTTTGGGAATGAAGTTCACTTTACTCCTGAGGGACTTTGGGGGCCAAGAAGCCCTCCTGGCACCTCCTGTAAGTCCTACGCAGCGGAATTCTTGAGCGCTGGTCGGAGGCCCAGCCCCCTTTCTGCACCACTCTGCAAACGCGACTACCAGTTAAAGAAGCATTTGTAATGTAATAGGTCTCGCATTTGCAAGAGTTAGAGCTATTGGCGTTGTAAATGTAAAAGATTTTTACTAATGATTTTTGGTGTAGAGTGGATGTATGTTGTGTGTAGTGGAATTATGTGGTATGTTGTGCAGTGAAATTATGTGAATAGAAAGTATGTGGTATTTAGTGTATATGAATTATGTGGAGTGGGATTATGTGTTTTGGAGAGTAGTTATGTGGTATTGTAGTGTGTGTTGTGGAGTGGTAACCTCAGGTTTAGTCTTCCTCGTTTCCAAAGAAGCTAAACTATAAACTCAATGAGACACAAAAAAAGAAGGAACCACTGAGAAGCACTTCTGGACCTAGTCAGAGGTATGAGCAGGGCCACTGGAATTATGTGACTGTTCGGCTGCACCAATTTTCACATAATTAAACATTTTCCGCCTTTGCCAAATATTCCATCATCTTCTGCCTAATCTGCAGATTTGAACAAAAAAGCCTTGTTTCTAGCTCAAACGGCTCAAATGTTCCCAAAAATGTAGCGTCATGTGTTACAATATGGTAGAAGGCCCTTTGCAAAGCTGGAATGGTCAAGTGCTACTTATTGCTAAATGTGGGTGTTAAATTGGTACTAATGGTGCACAAACCTCTCTTCTTTCTGTGCCTCTCTTGCCTCTTTCTGCATTTCTCTTGCTTCTTTCTGCACCTTTCTTCCTCTTTCTGCACCTCACTGTCTTCTTTCTGCACTTCACTTGCCTCTTTCTGTACTTCTCTTGCCCCTTTCTGCACCTCTCTTGCCTCTCTCAGCACCTCTGTTGCTTATTTCTGCAGATCTCTTGCCTCTTTCTGCACCTTTCTTGCCTCTTTCTGCACCTCTCTTGCCTCTTTCTGCACCTCACTTGCCTCTTTCTGTACTTTTCTTGCTTCTTTCTACACCTCTCTTTCCTCTTTCTGCTCCTCTCTTGCCTCTTTGTTAATTTCTTTTGCCTGTTTCTGCACTTCCCTTGCCTCTTTCTGTACCTCTCTTGCCTCGTTCTGCACCTCATTTGCCTCCTTCTGCACCTCACTCTCTTCCTTCTGCACCTCTCTTGCCTCTTTCTGCACTTCTCTTGCCTCTTTCTGCACTTCTTGAGCCTCTTTCTGTACCTCTCTTGCCTCTTTCTGCACCTCAAGTGCCTCTTTCTGTACTTCTCTTGCCTCTTCCTACACTTCTCTTGCCTCTTTCTATACCTTTCTTGCCTCTTTCTGTATCTCACTTGCCACTTTCTGCTCTTCTCTTGCCTCTTTCTGAACCTCACTCTCTTCTTTATGCACCTCTCTTGCCTCTTTCTGCACCTCACTTGCTTCTTTCTGCATCTCTCTTGCCTCTTTCTGCACCTCTATTGCCTCTTTCTGCAACTCTGTTGCTTCTTTCTGCACTTCCCTTGCCTCTTTATGCACCCTTCTTGTCTCTTTCAGCACCTCTGTTGCTTCTTTCTGCACTTCTCTTCCTTCTTTCTGCACCCCTCTTGCCTCTTTCTGTATCCCTCTTGCCTCTTTGTGCACCTCTCCTACCTCTTTCTGCACCCCTCTTGCTTCTTTCTGTACCTCTGTTGGTTCTTTCTGCACTGCTCTTGCTTCTTTCTGCACCTCTTTTGCAAATTTCTGTATCCCTCTTGCCTCTTTCTGCACCCTGTTCCCTCTTTCTGCACCTTTCCTGCCTGTTTCTGTATCTCTCTTGCCTCTTTCTGCACCTCTGTTGCTTCTTTCTGCACTTCTCTTACCTCTTTCTGCACCCCTCTTGCCTCTTTCAGCACCTCTTTTGCTTCTTTCTGCACTTCCCTTGCTACCTTCTGCATCCCTCTTGCCTCTTTCTGTACCCCTCTTGCCTCTTTGTGCACCTCTCCTTCCTCTTTCTGCACCTCTCTTGCCTTTTTCTGCAGTTCTCTTGCCTCTTTCTGCACCTCTTTTGCTTCTTTCTGCACTTCTCTTGCCTCTTTCTGTACCCCTCTTGCCTCTTTCCGCACCTCTGTTGGTCCTTTCTGCACTGCTCTTGCTTCTTTCTACACCGCTTTTGCAAATTTCTGTATCCCTCTTGCCTCTTTCTGCACCCCTGTTCCCTCTTTCTGTACCTTTCCTGCCTGTTTCTGCACCTCTCTTGCCTCTTTCTGTACCTCTGTTGCTTCTTTCTGCACTTCTCTTGCCTCTTTCTGCACTCCACATGCATCTTTCAGCACCTCTGTTTCTTCTTTCTGCACTTCTCTTGCTTCTTTATGCACCCCTCTTGCCTCTTTCTGTACCCCTTTGCCTCTTTGTGCACCTCTCCTTCCTCTTTCTGCCCCGCTCTTGCCTTTTTCTGCTGTTCTCTTGCCTCTTTCTGCACCTCTTTTGCTTCTTTCTGCACTTCTCTTGCCTCTTTCTCTACCTCTCTTGCCTCTTTCTGAACCTTTGTTGGTTCATTCTGTACTGCTCTTGCTTCTTTCTGCACCTCTGTTGCAAATTTATGCATCCCTCTTGCCTCTGTCAGCACCCCTCTTCCATCTTTCTGTAACTTTCTTGCCTCTGTCTGCACACCTGTTCCCTCTTTCTGCACCCCTTTTGCCTGTTTCTGCAACTCTCTTGCCTCTGTGCAGTTCTTTTGCCTCCTTCTGCACCTCTGTTGCTTCTTTCTGTACTTCTCTTGCCTCTTTCTGTACCCATCTAGCCTCTTTCTGCACCCCTGTTGCTTCTTTCTGCACTTCTCTTGCTTCTTTCTGTACCTCTCTTGCTTCTTTCTGCAACCATATTGCCTCTTTTTGTACCCCTCTCCCTCTTTCTGCACCTCTCTTGCCTCTTTCTGTACCTCAGTTGCTTCTTTCTGCACTTCTCTTGCCTCTTTCTGCACCATTCGCGCCTCTTTCAGCAACTCTGTTGCTTTTTTCTGTACTTTTCTTCCTTCTGTCATCCCCTTGCCTCTTTCTGCAGTTCTCTTGCCATTTTCTGCACCTCTATCCTCTTTCTGTACCTCTGTTGCCTCTTTCTGTACCTCACTTGCTTCTTTCTGCACCCCTCTTGCCTCTTTCTGCACCCCTCTCCCCTCTTTCTGCACCTCTCTTGCCTCTTTCTGCACCCTTATTTCCTTTTTCTGCACCTTTCCTGCCTGTTTCTGCACCTCTCTTGCCTCTTTCTGTACCTCTGTTGCTTCTTTCTGCACTTCTCTTACTTCTTTCTGCACCCCTCCTGCCTCTTTTTGTACCCCTCTTGCCTCTTTGTGCACCTCTCCTACCTCTTTCTGCACCCCTCTTTCACATCTGTTGGTTCTTTCTGCACTGCTCTTGCTTCTTTCTGCACCTCTTTTGCAAATATCTGTATCCCTCTTGCCTCTTTCTGCACCCCTGTTCCCTCTTTCTGCACCTTTCCTGCCTGTTTCTGCACCTCTCTTGCTTCTTTCTGCACCTCTGTTGCTTCTTTCTGCACTTCTCTTGCCTCTTTCAGCAACTCTGTTGCTTCTTTCTGCACCTCTTTTGCAAATATCTGTATCCCTCTTGCCTCTTTCTGCACCCCTGTTCCCTCTTTCTGCACCTTTCCTGCCTGTTTCTGTATCTCTCTTGCCTCTTTCTGCACCTCTGTTGCTTCTTTCTGCACTTCTCTTTTTTTCTTTGTTTCTTTTTCAATCCATAAGAGAAAATGTCTTCAAATCAAGCCAAATATATAACATCCAGCCGGGGAAACTGTTTACTCAATCATAGTGGGTATGTTTATTGTAAGGAGAGACTAACTGAACCCAGGTGTCATTGGAGGTGTGGGAAATACTACTCAACCCATTGCACAGGCAGAGCGGTTACTCTTGGTGACTCTGTTTTAAGAACCACAGAACATAACCACTCTGCCTCTGCAATGGAGATTGAGGTAAGAGAAACAAATGAAATTAAAGATATTGCATCCACCTCCAATGAACCATGTGGTGCAGTTTTGAGGGAGGTAGCCCAACACATTCCACCACATGTTGCAAGTAGTATGCCCACAATTCCTGCTCTGAGAAGAATTGTTCAACGTAAAAAACAGGCAAGTAACCCACAAAGAGTAACACCCCAAACCTATTCTGGCATAATCATTCCACCTGAACTCTCTGTAACTGTTACTAATGAACCATTTCTTTTGCATGACAACAAAAACCCTCAAAAGAGAATTCTAATCTTTAGCACACCCCATAATCTTGTAAGGTTGGAGAACAGTGATATTTTGATGATGGATGGGACATTTAAAAGCACGCCCCATCCATTCACCCAAATATACACTATTCACGCATATATTAATAACACAGTAGTTCCCTTAGTTTACAGTTTACTCCCTGATAAACAATCCTCAACATACACTGAATTATTGTCAGTGATAAAATCTAAAACATCAAACAAAAGTCCTAGAAAAGTACTAATTGACTTTGAATTACCTATGATTAATACTATTACCTAGTTGTACATGGATACCCAAATTCAAGGATGGTTTTTTCACTTTTCACAGGCATATTGGGCGAAAAATTAAAAAAACAACCTTAATTGAGGATTATATATCAGATAGCAAACTACAATTTGAACTAAAAAAACTAACTGCCCTTTGCTTTGTTCCTCCTGACAGTGTAGACGAGTACTACACTTCAATTACAGAATCAGAATACGTTACCTCAAACGAAGATAAATTGGCACCTAATCTAAATTATTTTGAAGACACATGGATTGGCCATTTAAGCAGGTCCGGTAGCAGGAGGAAGCCATGTTTCCATGTGGAGTGATGGAACTGCTACACGACCTGCTTACAGGGAGGAGCAAAACCAAACAATGCCATAGAGGGTTGGAACAACTCCTTCAATAAATCAATTGGCAAACCTTATCCTAATTTCTATCATTTCTTGGAAATTTTGAGGAAGGAGTAAAGTTTCCAAGAAATTAGAATGTCGCAATCATTAGCAGGAAGTCTGAACGCACGTATTTCTAAAAGAACAAAGGAAATGTCTGAAAGACTATTGGGTGCAATACAACAGTTTTTGTTGATGGTGGCTTCAGACTACCTTGATAATCTTGCACACATCCTCCATTTCTAACCTACACTATCTTCTTACTTCCCTGTTTTGCCCTAAAAAAATAACAGTAATTCATGTGGCATTTTTTTTTTCTTTTTTCAATTAGTAATAAAAGTCGGGTCTCCTTACCTTCAAATGTCTTTTTTTTCAACTTACGTTCCATCCTTTTTGTCACCAAGAGTCCTTTGTCTTTTTTAAATCCATTACCAATGATCCATATTCCTTTTGGTAAATCCATAACCCGATTATTACTTTTTTAATGTGCACATTTTTTAAAAATAAATAATCTGTGCATTTATAAAAAAAACGCACCCAAAAAAAAAATCCCGAAAAATTGTTGTTTTTCTGAAAAAAATGCAACAAAATCCAACGATGCAATCCAATCTATTTCGGAAAAAAATTCCATATCGATTCCAAGTTCCATAATCCATCGCCGAAAATCCATCTCGAAAAAATGTAATTCGCACATCCAAAATCCAAAAACCAAATAAAAGTGGATGTAAAAATATCCGATCTTCTATTTTCCAAAATGGTAAACTTTTTTTTTTAAAACATTCTAAAAATACATCCAACCACGACGACGATAAATCCTTCTTTTTTTTAATAAACCCATCGCAAAAAGAAAGAAATATATCCTTTTGAAACACTTTTGCTTATTAAAGTTTTTATATATATTTTTAATAATTTTATTAAACAAAAATTGTTTCGAAAAAATGCGCCCCGACGTGGGCCTATTACTGCAACCTGTAATGGAGTGAACACACAACAAAAGTACCTAAAACACATTTACTACATCCATCTACCTCCCTCCTCTCTCCTTACAATAAACATTACCACTACACTATGGGGCCTATTAGGATGGCGGAAGGACCGCCACCACAGGGCCGTAAGTCCGCCCGCCATCCTAATAGGCCCCTATGTATTTTAATAATTTTAATATGTCTTACCTTGACAGAGCTCTCCCTTGCATCTGATCCGTAGCACGACGATCCCCGTAATGACGAAAGTTACATTTACGCGGCAACGTCATGTCTTTCTGTAAAAATGAAAAAAGGACATTTTCATCCATTGACATCAATGGAAAAGCGTGGGAAAATATTTTTAAAAATGTGTTAAAAAGGTAAATGTACATAAAAATTGAAAATTTATTTTTGAAAAGTATTTAAGTATTTTAACTATTTTTAAAAATATTTTTTTATAATTTTTGTGTGTAATATAACGATATTAAAAATGTTAATAAAAATATGTTATTAATTAATTACATGTCTTGTATTTCTTTCTTCATGTTAAAATCATATTAATTTAGTATAAACAGTAGACAATATTTGTTTAATTATTTACACAATAATATCTCTTTTTTTTAACTTTAGCAAATAGTAACTTTAATTATCACATACCTCTTTAAATATAAAATTCCTAATTTTATTGTAACTTTTAATATTAACTCCTTACAATTTTTAATTCACATTAACAGTACTATTTTCACATAATTTACAGTATAGTTTTATTTATAAATATATACTCTGCTATTAATTTTATTACCTGAGTATTATTTTAAAATTCAATAAACAATATTTTTAAATGTAATTGTTAATTTAATTTTATCCTCACTTTATTTCTCCAATAATAGTAAACATATTTATTAAATAATTTTTTAAACAAGCACTAGTTACACAAGCACTAGTTTTAATTTTAATACTTTTTTTTTTTTTAATATCCACAAAAATATTTACTAGTTTATTTTTATTAATATAAATTAATATAATACACTACCCCATGATAATAATAATGTATATCAATGCTTTTATTAAAATATTTACCTACAAAATACTCTAGTACTTATTTTAATACCTGAGTATTAAAATCAATCTTCTAAACAATTACTTATTTCTATTTTTATTTTTGTTAATATTCATCTCTTCTCCCTGATAATATTAATATATCACATTACATTTTTTTCCAATTTTTTAAAATACTGTAGTATTTCTTTTGAAACATGTGTTTTTAAAACATCTGCACAACATTAATTTTGTAATATTATAATTTTTTTATAATCATTCTCCATTTTATATACTTATTAAATAATTTCAAAATGTTATTATAAAAATACTTGAATCTTTAATTTAACTCCTAGGTATTAAAATAAACAATAACCACCTTTATTTAACATCTTTAATATTTTAAATACATATTAAAATTACTTTAGTATTACATTTAATACCTGAGTATTAAAATAAACAATAACAACCTTTTTTAGCATATTAAATAATTAAAACACATATTAAAATTTCTTTAGTTTTAATTTTAAAACTTGAGTATTAAAATAAACAATAACCACCTTTAAAAAAAAAGAAAATCATTAAAACACACATTAAAATTTCTTTAGTATTAAATTTAATACCTGAGTATTAAAATAAACAAAAACTACCTTTTTTAAACATATTAAATATTTAAAACACATATAAAAAATATAAAATAATATACATTAAAAGACCTGAATATTAATTAAAAATTAATACAACTACCAAACAAATACTTACCAATGTGTTGTAATAGTATACATTGTAATGGCTTGCGTTGTAATGGTACATGCATTGTAATGGCATGCGATGTAATGGTATCTGCATTACAATGGTGTTATGTTTCATATAGGTACCCTAACATAGGCCCGGGTAACATCATACCCTTTCACCTACATCACCTCCCCTACATTACACACTAGCGAGCCTTTTAAGGATTGAACGCCTTTTATGGACTGAACCTTTTACCTAGTTCTAGGCCTGGGTGCAGGAGGAGGGTTTTTCCCGAACAATAGTGTTCTATGACTTCATCTTTAGACTGACACTGCATGAATTAAATATTCATGAGGCTACTTGGAAACCAGGCAGGGGCTATACACCACCTTCCTAATATCTACGCACAAGGTTCATCCCATACGTCATCCTCATACCCAACAATGGCTAACACAAGAACAAGATACAAAGGGACTCTATATACTTTTCTGTAAAATTACATCACCTCTTGCTATCAGTAATTGGAGGGAACCGAGACTTCCAGGCCGACACACTGACCAGAGACGCTGAGGCTCCTGCATGCAGACGCTCCAGCTGACAGTGGTCTGAACATCCCTTGTGGGGTGTCCAGCTCGAGACCAAGAGGGGCTCCTACATTCTCACTTCAGGTAATGGGGTTCGACTAAATCCTAGAGGGATTCTTGGCTTCACACCTACTCACATGCTAGGTGCACTTAGATACATCTAGATAGGCATCGTAGGAGTGCGCACTCTTTTTTATCAATGCATTTTATATTCATGTATTTATTCATGCTTGTTGCAAGATGATAGAACTGTACTATCCTTTTATATTCATAGTACTGCTAATCATATATCTCTGCTACTGTCTAATGGTTGTTTCAGCTCATATACTTTACACGAGAATAACAACTGTTCAATAAATCCTTATTGAAACGCCCAGACTTTTTATTCTGTGTACCTCTGAGATAAACTAAATGAGCACGAGTGACTGAGCAAAAAGTAGTACATTGTTTCCACGATCTTGAGAGATCAGGGTTGTCATGTTCTGAGGTTGCCAGAAACTAATCTCTCCCCGATAAGAGGAGACACTAGTGGCACTGTGAGCTAGCTAATGCAAACAGGCTAACATTTCTTGGTGGGGGTGTACAGAATCAGTCTGCCACCAAGCCCACAGTTTATGTTATCCAAACGCGCAGGTCCTGCATGGGTACTATAGGAACTACACAACATTTTTAATATAAAATTCTTAATTTTATTGTAACTGTTAATATTAACTCCTTAACAATTTTTAATTCACAATAACAGTACTATTTTCACATAATTTACAGTATAGTTTTATTTATAAATATATACTCTGCTATTAATTTTATTACCTGAGTATTATTTTAAAATTCAGTAAACAATATTTTTAAATGTAATTGTTAATTTAATTTTATCCTTACTTTATTTCTCCAATTAATAGTAAACATATTTTTTAAATATTTTTTTAAACAAACACTAGTTTCAATTTTAATACATATATTTTTTTTAATATCCACAAAAATATTTACTAATTTATTTTTATTATTATAATACACTACCCCATGATAATAATAATGTATATCAATGCTTTTATTAAAATATTTACCTACAAAATACTCTAGTACTTATTTTAATACCTGAGTATTAAAATCAATCTTCTAAACAATTACTTATTTCTATTTTTATTTTTGTTAATATTCATCTCTTCTCCCTGATAATATTAATATATCACATTACATTGTTTCCCCAATTTTTTAAAATACTGTAGTATTTCTTTTGAAACATGTTTTTAAAAAATTTGCACAACATTAAGGGGCTCATTAGCATGGCGGGCGGACTGTGTCCGGCCGCCATACCCCCGGGAAATGGGACCGCCCGCAATGCATACGGCGGTCCCGCACATCCCATTAGGATACACCCGCCACACTGGCGGGCGCATCCCGCATTTCTAACATTGCGGCGGGCGGTGCTGAAAGCACTGCACGCTGCAATGCCAGAAATGCAAGTTGTGCTGTTCAATGCACAACGTGACAGGCACTGCGCGGTGCCTGCCACGTTGTACATTGAAATGCAGGGGGGTACCATAGGTACCCCCCATGTGCACCCCCCACCCCCCAGAATCCCTGGGGGCCTGCTACGGGTCCCCAATGTTGAATACCGTATGCCTTTCCCTGGCGGCGTTGCCGCCGTGGAAAGGCATATCCCCGCATGCATCATAATATGGATGGCGGTGTCCACCATATTAAATGCTTTTCCGCCCGGTCAACTCATCGACCGGGCGCAAAAACCGGCGGACGGTCTTTCCGTCCGCCTGGGTCCCCCCCGCCATAGTAATATGGGGGTCGATTCCGATTCGGGCCGGAAATTTCACCGACCGAGCCGGACCCGGAGAGATTTCCGACCGAATCGGACCCGTGCAGTCCGACCGAACGAGTACGATGCGTCCGTATGTTATCGGACTCGAGTCGGTCGGACTCCCATTGAAGTCAATGGGAGCCGGTCGTACAACGCGTACGCGGGCTCCCATTGACTCAATGGGTGCGAGTCGGACAAGGGCGCCCCCTACCGCGGGTACGCGGCGAAGCGATTCGCGCCGTACACGCACAGGTAGGGGGGACCCATAGGTCCCCCCTGTGTGCGACTCGCGTGGCTACGCATACAGGGGGGTCCGACACGGACCCCCAAAGTACGGCTCCGACAGCTCTTACGAGCCGGAGTGCGCGGCTCGGTCGGACTGCTCGCGGCGCGCATCGTACTTACCCGGCCGGGAAACGTCTCCATTGCGCGGTGCGATTCGAGTCCGAGCGAGTCGGTCGGAGCGGTTCGAGCCGGGAGCGAGTCGGTCGGAGCGGTCGGGACGCCCGGACGAGTCGGTCGGTGATTTCGCATCGTACTCGCTCGGCCGGACCCGCGTACGGTTCGGTCGGGAAACAGGGCTCCGAATCGGATCCGGTAAAGCCGAATCCGATTCGGAGCCCTACCGGCCGAGATCGGAATCGGCCCCTAAGTGGGGGGAAAATGTGTGGCGGGCGGAGGAAAATAGCGGGCGGATCGCCACCGCCATACGGGCGGTGGCGATCCACCCGTTATCATAATGGGCCCCTTATTTTGTAATATTATACATTTTTTCATAATCATTCTCCCTTTTATATACTTATAAAATAATTTCTAAATTTTATTATAAAAATACTTTAATCTTTAATTTAATTCCTAGATATTAAAATAAACAATAACCACCTTTATTTAACATCTTTAATATTTTAAATACATATTAAAATTACTTTAGTATTACATTTAATGCCTGAGTATTAAAATAAACAATAACAAACTTTTATAACATATTAAATAATTAAAACACATATTAAAATGTCTTTAGTTTTAATATTAAAACTTGAGTATTAAAATAAACAATAACCACCTTTTAAAAAAAGAAAATCATTAAAACACATATTAAAATTTCTTTAGTATTAAATTTAATACCTGAGTATTAAAATAAACAAAAACTACGGTGTCCATTACGATACCGGGCGGTAAAAAATCCGCCATCTACCATAGCGGTAGAAATCCGCCCGCCCACACCGTCTGAATACAGACCGATTAATTACGATGGCGCGAGCCGCAAACCGCCGTCGGCGGAAAATACACAAAAAATACCGCCCGCCCATGTCCGAATCCAAGTCCATCCGCCCGCCACGGACGGAAATACGCACGACAACCCAAAATCGCCAGCCCTGATGACCGAGATACCGGCCGTGAAATTAGGATCGCACTGACATGAGCGCGGTAAATCCACAAATACACCGCCCGCCAGCGTAAACAACAGTGACGAAAATGGACACGGCGGAAGCTCAGGCGGCCACGTCCCTGCACATAAATCATCCGCGGACAAAAACAAACACACACAACATGGCCAACAAGTCCACACAGCAACCCACGCACAAATACCCAAACACAGTACACATCCCGAAAACACATCCCCCTGGACAAACAAATAAACTACAAATCCCAGAACACCAGCCACAACACACCTGAAAACAACAGACCATCATGACACACCCACATAGGTAAGTACAAAAGCAGCTCCTTCACAGACCACAATCCCTTGCAACACTACAAACTGAGGACGAAAGCACAGAACACAGCGAGACAGAAAGGACAGCAGCACACCACAGACACGCACCCATCACACCCATCACCACCACCACCAAACACCTGACCCACAAACCCCCTGCACATCACACACCACACACCGCACCAGCACCACAAACACCAAAACACACACCATGGCATCACACAGAATGCCCAAGTTCACTTCCACTGAGCTGACGGTCATGGTCGACGAGATCGTCAAGGTGCACCCACAAATCTATGGCAACCAGGTCCAACAGACACCACTATCCACCAGAAACCGGTTGTGGAGCAGGATCGTAGACCAGGTCAATGCAGTCGGGAACGTGCCACGCAACAGAGGCGAAATCAACAAAAGGTGGAACGACCTGAAAAGCGTGGTCAAGAAGAAGGAGGCCAAAAATCAGCAGCTGGCTGCCAGGACTGGCGGAGGTAATCCCGCGCTATTCAAGACCTTCAAGGCGTGGGAGGAGAAGGTGCGAGTCATCATACATCCGGAGATCCTCACCGGATTACCAGGGGAGTCGAGGCTGGTAAGTACAAACAAACGTATACCAGCACACCGCTATGTACTCACATGCACTACCACTATGCCATAGCTCCGAGGGACAAACACCCCCATGTCCAGTACACAATACACAAGACATCACTCACTCATGCAACAGACACTCACACACACAGCCCAAACCTACCAACTGACATAACCATGGGGGCATGTGTACAGTCAGCCAGCACCGCAACTCCCACCAGGTCCCCTCGTACTCCAGAAGCGCCAGAAGGAGCACTCCCCACACCCATGTGTCAGCCATAGCTGCACTAACCGACAAGTAACAGGTAAGTAGCCGCAACACAAAGGCAGTGGGTCGGAGGGGGACAGCTGAAGTACAACAGCCACCAGGCCCCCAGTCCCACAGCGCAGCAAGGTGGAGCACCCCCCACACCCATGCGTCAGCCACTGCAGTGCACACCTGCATCCGACAGGTAGACATCTCACCCCACATGCAGGGGTTCCTGTGGGTGTCAGGCCATCACCACAACTCACAACACCGCCCCCACTCCCACAGACCAGCAACATGGAGCACCCCTCCCGCCCATAACCATGTGGCATCCATTGCATTGCGCACTCAAAAACAACCTGTAGGTGGGAGACTGTACAGGGCGGGGTGTCTGTAGGCATGAGGACAGTATTACGACTGACACATGGGACATGTCACGTAGCAGAGGAACACGCAGCACTGCTCCCTGTCACAATCATGTGACCAATGTGCACACGGACATGTATCACAGAGTCATACCCCACATGACCCATCACAGATACAGCAACACCTAAGGAGCCACGTCTGCATGCACAAGTCCCACTGGAGTACAGACCCACACGGCAGGCACTGTGCCACCCATCACACACATCAGCAACACCATCGAAGTCTTGTCCATGTAGTCCTCACTGCCTGTCACCCACACATCGTACAACAACGCCCATGTAAGACAAACCTTACTAGAAGTAACAGCGTGGAACCACAATATTGCACACAAACACCACTGGACCCATGAAACACACAGGCACACAATGCACATTCAACATATCATCCATCTCATCTGTCAGCCCCAGTGTCATGGAAGGTATGTCATCCGAACAGCTGGCCCTCATACAGCAGTCATGCAGAGATACCTGCCCATGACAAATCATGTGCCTGCAGTGACTGAAGCGCACGTCACACT
Organism: Calotriton arnoldi; assembly: GCA_963921515.1. Classification (NCBI taxonomy): domain Eukaryota; kingdom Metazoa; phylum Chordata; class Amphibia; order Caudata; family Salamandridae; genus Calotriton; species Calotriton arnoldi. The sequence continues at coordinate 590,631 of CAWUFW010001548.1, forward strand.
GTGAGTAACAACACACATAATATAGTCAACACCCCAAGAGCACTGCATTGATGCACATGTTCGAGGGCAGCACGCACACCAAGGATTTTGCCCATCTGCAATACGTCGTGTGGCACACAACAAGCACGAACTCACAACAATGCCACCAATGTAATGTCCACAAATGATGACAGTCAGCAGATATGCCGGGTATGTTAGACAGACACACACCTTTGTCTATGCACTGTCATGTTGCCAGAACACATGTCACGTTCTGCACCCATGACTCACAGTATGTACCCCAAAACCATAGTTCAACCCAAAAGCGTTGAGGGGGCTGTACCCCCTTTGCCATCTGCGTTCCTAAGCGTTCCATTTGAACCCCAAAACCATAGTTCAACCCAAAAGCGTTGAGGGGGCTGTACCCCCTTTTGCCATCTGCGTTCCTAAGCGTTCCATTTGAACCCCAAAACCATAGTTCAACCCAAAAGCGTTGAGGGTGCTGTACCCCCTTTTGCCATCTGCGTTCCTAAGCATTCCATTTGAACCCCAAAACCATAGTTCAACCCAAAAGCGTTGAGGGGGCTGTACCCCCTTTTGCCATCTGCATTTCCAAGCGTTCCATTTGAACCCCAAAACCATAGTTCAACCCACCATCGTCGATGGGTCTGGAGCCCGCATACACCCGAGCCACAAAATGTAGGAGCATAGCAACACACACCCATCGGCATTGCTAATCCGTCCCATGCCACATGTCCACATCACACAGTACCATTGCCTAGCCCACGCATACACACATCGTACATCCACACACACGCCCCTGGGAAACCTGTGCACGACAGTGCACGAACTGTGAATGTCAGACAACCAATACATACTTTGCTAGGTGCAACACAATGACCTATCACATTCTCCCCACAGGTGCCGAACAGCTGGATGCTGGAGAGGGAGACAGCAGCCAGCACAGCCAGCCCGCAAGCCCCCGACCCGGACTCACGGATGTAGAAGACCTGGACACCTCTTCGGACGAGGACCACCCACCAGGCCCGTCTGGAGTGGCAGGGCCCAACCGCTCCCCAGGGCCCCTCCTACCCACCAACACATCACCCAGGGCTGCTGACCAGTCACAGACCCCTGCTGCCACGGTCGTTGCGGCCACCACCACCGCAACCACCACCACCACCACCACCACGCCATCCCTGACCACTCAACCAGCGCAAGGGGTGGCACGCCCGTCGTGCTCGACCCTGGGAGCCAGACAGAGGACCGTGGTGACCAATGTGGCGAGTGGGCAGGTCGGTGGCAGCAGTACCGGTGGGAGGAGCAGGGTCAGGCCAACGCCATCTGAGCCTGGGAGCCAAGCCCTGCCGCAAATCTCAAGAGTCCTTGGGGCCTATGAAGAGGCCCAAGGACAATGGGCCAGGTCGGCTGCCGACACGCGGGAGGTCCTTGGGGTGTTGAGGTCCATGGACGCCCATATGGGCCAAATCGTGACCCGTATGGACAAACTTGTGGACCTCATGGCCCAGCAGGTGTTGGGGGGAGGGCCCAAGCAAGGCCAGCCACACCACCGCCGCCACCACGTGCTGTGGCGCAGGGTCGTGCAACATCTAGTTCCCCTGCGTCCACAGCTAGTGAGCAGTCCTCAGCCACCACCAGCAGCCCACCAACACACCCCCTACCAAACGTGGAAGGGGCCGTCCGAAGAGGAAACAGGTGTCCAGAGAGGACTTCGCACGCACCAAACGCCAGTGAGTCAGCCAGCCACCCTGACCACCTACTGCACTGACTTGGACTACGATCCTACCCCACACTGCCATGTGAATGGCATGTGTCTGTTGGACTGTGGACATAGAACTTCATGGGTACACCTTGACCATCACGCAGCCATGGCCGTCAAATCATTGTCACAGCATGCACCACTTTTGTCATCACCTTGCACACAATCACATGTCACCGCTGTAAATAAATACACCTTGATCACAATCTGCATTATGTGTCCTGGGTTTATTCAACGATGTGCAATCGCCACCATGAGCAGAAATGCATCTGCTGTGTGGTATGTCGATGGGACAGGAGAGGCTGTAGGGACCTAGGGGTGAAAAACAGAACAAGAGTACATTCAATGAGTGTGTCACACACTCATCACACAGTACTTGTCACCAACTACAAGCAATGTACACACATCTCACACAGCAACAGGGCACAATGCAACAGCCACTGTCAGTGGCATACTAACCTGGACATGGACCATTGACACACAGCACTCAGTGAACAAAAGGCCTCCGTGACAGAGCACACATACACCTGCACAACTACAGCTACATCAGCCGTCGTACATGGACACTCACCGTCAAGTGAAGTAGCGGGCGATGAGCTGCTGACGCACATTCACAGCTCCCTCCTCCCCACTGTCCTCTTCACTCGACCCGTCCTGGTCTGCAGGCTGGGGCCCTGGTTGATCTCCGTCATCCACAATTAGGGGGATCTGCTTGCGAATAGCCAGATTGTGCAGCATGCAGCAAGCCACTACTATCTGGCACACCTTCTGTGGGGAGTACGCCAGTGCGCCCCCGGTGCGGTCCAGGCATCTGAACCTGGACTTGAGGAGGCCAAAGGTCCGCTCAACCACACGTCTGGTCCTCCCATGTGCCTCATTGTAGCGGACATCAGCTGGGGTACGAGGATGTCGTAATGGGCTGAGCAGCCAGGGCCCATTCGGGTAAGCAGAGTCACCTGGGTGTGAGGGACACAGAGAATCGTTGCAATTCCAACTGGACACAATACAGCATCGCACAGCCAGCACGCTACACTACTCCACATACTCACCAACAATCCAAGCACGGTCCGGTTGCAGATTGGTCATCAGACGTGGTAGGATGCTGTTGCGCATGATGTGCGCGTCATGTGCCGATCCTGGAAACTTCGCACACACGTGTGAAATGACCATGTCCGCAAGGCACACCACTTGCACATTCAGGGAGTGGGTGTGCTTCCTATTGCGGTAGAGGTGCTCAGTGGCCTGTGGTGCAACAAGGCCAACATGGGTGCAATCTATTGCACCAACAACGTGGGGGATCCGTCCAAGGGCATAGAAATCACCCTTCACTGCCGCCAATTCACGAGCCCTGGGGAATCGTATGTACCTGTTCCTGTACAGCATCATAGCTGACAGTACATCCCTCAGCACCATGCAGAACATGGGCTGGGACATCCCACCTCCACTGCCCACTGTGTGTTGGAATGACCCAGTGGCGAAGAAATGCAGTGCAGCCATCACCTTAGCCGTGGGGGTAAATGCAGTAGGATACACCCTGCGAGGACGGAGGTGGGGTTCCAACAAGGCACATAGGCGATGCAGGGTGGGTCGGTCCAGACGGAACTTCCGGATCACCTCCACATCCTCCATGTTTGACAGCAATTGGTAGGGGCGATGTATGTTTGGCCTCCTCCTAGGAAAGATGGAAGTGGACACATGTCAAAGCAACACGCCACAGGGCATTTACACATACACAAATCAAAAATGACTGACCAAGCAATTGAATCACAGAACAGCTGACAAGTAGGGACAGCACAGCCACAATACACTTACACAGGTCCCCTACCAATAGCAATGGGCAGTGACACACACCATTGCTATGAGCATGCACATGGGGAGTTAGGCCTTAACAACTTGTAAGGCATGCTGATGGAAACAGACTGCATATTCGGAAAGCTGCAACACCACGGCAACATGACTAGCTGCTGTGCATCACACTGCTTCCGAGGCTGGGTGTGTAGGGCACACACCAACAACGCTATGGACACAGGCTGAGCGGCCAAAACAAGTGGGACCTGTGGCACGAGGGGATATGAGACAGTCATTGATGTCCCTACTGCACCCTATGTACAGCACTGTACGGATCACACCTCCAGAAACATTGACAGGTGTACACATTGACAGCTCCATGCCAACACGGCTGTGTGATTGCAAATACACATCACAAGTGACACGTAACGTTGCACGTGCCAAGTGGCAGATGTACATAGTGAAAGATGGCATGTGTGTGCATATGCATATCCCATGCTCCCATGCCAATGTGTACATGATGATATGCCAACAGACATGTGGAGGCTGGCCACTGGCCGTCCCTGCCTATGCACACAGCATGTTGTGGCCCCGTCCATTGTGGACCTGCACCCACACACAAATCATGGCCACACCTGCAGATGCATTGCGCACATTAAACTGTGTGGTGCACATGGCATCAGCGGACTGTACCCGCCATGGGCCAGGCCCTTACGGCCAACTCCAATGACCCTCGCGGTTGCACCCTGCGTGTTCCACCATGGAGGTAAGCGTCCCGGGCCAGCTGGGAGCAGGCCATCGTCTGCAATTGAAGCTGGCAGACATGGTACACAAATTGCAGCAGCTTGGACCCACTGAAACTGCCCCAGGGGGCTATGTGAGTGTGTGAGTGAGACCGGCATTACCACAGCTACCTGGGACTGCAGCCTGGCACCCCTCAACAACACCTGCTGCTGCCACCTCTCCACCTACACGTGGATGACGCTGAGGATATGTCCAGGTCCACTCACCAGCGAGGAGCTGGAGATCCTGGATTCCGAGCTCCACGCACACTGCACATGGCTATTCCTTGCGAAAGTTGTGTGTGAGAGACAACTGCAGTGTGTGTGGGAGTGCATGTGGGGGTCACACATGTCGTTGATCCGCAGCACTATGAGTCAGAGCCTGTGGTGTTCAAACATGCACTGCTCACCATGCTGACTGCAGGTGGCAGTGGTATGTGAGCTCTCGGGCGCTTTGACATGTCTGTCCCTCCCGAGTGGTGGTACATGGCAACTTCATGTCAGACATCCAGTGACACAGACAATTGGCAATGCAGGTCTCAGTGCACTTGTTGCTCGTGTGAATGTCAGGCTGGGGCCATGCTGCCCTTCTCAGTCCCAGCAGGCCTGGCCTGCACATTGACTGCACAATGCCAGTAGGTGACAACACAGAATGACTAGTGGGTTACATGTGTCACCTGTTCAGCACTCTCCGGATGAGCGCAAACTCAGCCCTGTACATTGGTCACACCATGCCTCGTGAAAGGGATGTGTGTGTGAGATAGTGCCACTGAATGTGACCACCGTTGCGGGGTGGGCCATGCGCAGGGCGAGTACGTTGGTTGTTGCGCAGTGTTGGTCACAGTGGGTACACCAACACAGATGTGTTGCCTTGTGAACTTTTGCTAGGTCCGCCTGACAATGGACAGTAGATGTGGGCAGACTACACATTGGTCGATGTGCTGTCTATATGCATGTGCCTTCACACCAGGCACAGCTGCCCCTGCACATGTGACCCCTGCTGCCCTCAGTGCTGGGTCTGTTGAGCTGATGCGCCATCTGTGCGTGGGGCAGACAGCTCTCCTCACTTCCGTCATTGCCCATGACATCACTTTGCCGCAGGTGACATGGATCATGGAGGGCCCACATGTACGCGTGGGTGGACTACACAAGACTGTCCAATGGTTATCACCCCCAGTCAGTGCTTCGAATGGGAAGGATGTGGTGCTGGTACTCATTTTAATGTGTAGAGTGGGCGGGGCTAGGTGCGGGGCTACATGCAAGACATGGGAAGTTCATCGGCTTATCTACTAGTTGCAATACACACGAGACACGTCTTTTCATGACCACATCAGGGTCATTCCTTGAACTGACTGGAAGTCAAACAGTCATATTTTACCCTGTCCTCATGGCCTCCCCTCGCTCACCAAAATATGCGTTAGCACCTGGGAAGCCAGCGCATGCACAAGCAGCTCCAAGCTCGCCCCAGAGAGGCCAAGGAGTGTATGTGTGGGTCCAGTTGAACAAGTGGTCTGTCTCGCGGCATAATAAGTGGCGGGACGCCGTCCACCTGCGTGGTGCCCCGACTCGAGACCCGGGCAACATTGACAATGCATGACAGGCTCCGCAGTCCGGATACACCACCTGCAACACACAGAGGCTGTAGCTGCCCTAGCGGCCCAGGCCGCGTCCAACTGGAGCTCATGGACCCACACATTCACTCTTTGGCCTCTCGGGGGCGAGCTTGGAGCTGCTTATGCACGCGCTGGCTTCTCTGTTGCAATGGCATGTAACGTGTGTGGGGATATAGGCAATGAGTGAGATGGTGCGAGCCACCTTCCGTGACGTCACTCCTGCTCGTGATGTGTGCGTCCCCCCACTACTTCCATTAGACTTGTGCCATACTACTAATTGAGGATGTGTTGCCTGCGTGATGTGTCCAGGAGGAGCGCGCCATGACATCTCACCCACCATGCTCCACTGCCATCCCGTGCCCTGGATTGCCTGTGCAGGTGGACAATGTTGGGGATACACCTGGTCGACAGGGGATGTGAGTGCCTTGGCAAGGGCCTGGCGGACGCACAGCAGTATCCAGCATGTCCACGGAGGGTGGGCTGACGTCTACACCTGATGCAGCATTGATCGTGTGCCCGCCTGTTGTGCACACACGAGTTCACATTCATCCCCAGACAGGTGGTCTTTACAAATTCCCAGGAGAGCAGCAATGTACTGTTCCGGAATCCTCCCAACACAGCGTGTTTCAACATTGCATGTGCGCACCTACCCGTCACACCCACCCACCTGAGCCAAGCGTAACTCCCGCTTCACATGACACATGTGTGTCATCCACAGTTGTGCTACTCTCTCAGGGCCGGACCTGCAACTGTCCCGTAGCACACACACAGCACCGATTCGTACTGGCATCCTGTTAGATTGGTAGGCACACTAACCCATCTCCTTCTGAGACAGTGGTGGCTGTGATGGATATTGTGACTGGGCACATGGCTTACTTTCAATGTGTGCATTTGGGAGGTGGTGGTGTGTGGTGTGTGATTGTGGTAGCGTTGGTGTGTATGTGTGTGTCGTGTCCATGTCGACTGCACACATATGTCACCCCGGGACATGGTGGATGTTTGTTACCGTGCTGAGGTCTTTGAATATGATGTGATGGGTGTGTTGTATGTTGCACAGTATGCGGTGTGTGGGTGTGTCCTTGCAGTTCAGGCTGACTCCTACTTGTTATGGTTCAGACGTTGTGTGTGTGCAGGGTGTGTGACTGTCAAGATTGTGTCTAGTCCAATTGTGCATGTCAGCATTTCAGCAGTTCTTGCTCACTGTGCAGTGCTGCCCACCCACTCTGATGTCGTGTGTGTGTTTTGTCAGGCATTGCTGTGGCATGCTTTAGCGTGGCTCCCACTTTTTGTTGCTGAGTGTGTGGTCAGACTGTGTGGGTCATTGTAAACATGTGTAGGACTGTGCTTTGTAGTGAGCAGGCCGTCAGTGTTGATGTGATGATCTTTCGGGCGACTTCAGAGTGTGACAAGTCCTGCTCCACGAGCTGTGGTATTTCCCTGTGGCCACTGTTGCGGCTACTCATTTGCGTTGACATCCAATGACAGTGGACTACATGGTCATCTCACGACTGCCGTGTACTTCACACACTCTCATCCTCTCTCATTCGTACTTGTGAAATGAATCAGCAGAGACACATTTTTGCTTCAAGCCATGTATTGGGACTTATGTCCTCTGTGATGCAGTATAGTGGACACTACTGGCAGCGAAATGCATGTGGAGGATATACTCAGCATGATTACACATAGCATAGGGTGTAGGGGTACATGTCATTAGTTGTTGACTGTGGGATGTGTGCTTCAGAGTTACAACTGCTTAGCCGTTGCTGTGCTAATGTACATTTGCTAATTACTGTGGAGCTGCTAACTTTGACACAGACAGTATACATTTCGCCTACCAGACCGCTTGACATCATGGGCACAGTACATCTCAGTTCCATGTTACAGGTTTGCTGCTATGGTTACTCATACACACGTGCGTGGAGGTGACATCAGGGCATGGGCTTACGTGCATGCAACGGCGTCCCACTTGTTGTTGCAATGTGGTGGCTACTGGACATGACACAGTCACTGGGGTCATGTTGTTGGGGGATGCACTTGTTGTCCATGCAAAAGTCCTGGCACGGAAGTTCAGAGGGAGGTGAGGTGACAGCTCTCACATACTACAGCCGAACGATTACTGTCCACTGACCGGTGCATATGTTCATGGGCGCAGGATACATATTATGGCATAGTTGTACGTGCAGTTATGTCCATGTGGTTGCCATACACAAATCCCATGCCTCTGCCTCCCCCTGTTCATGCAGAGTTACTGGATGTGATGAGGTACAGAGTGCATGTCCCGAAAATATCCGATGTCATGGCAGTGTAGTTGATGGTGTGGTGTTAGTTGCAGGTTGTGTGGTATAGTTGTTGTACTGGTAACTGCTCAGTCCGTGCGGATGCCAGGCATGGGTACGGTGTGGGACATCATTGTTCAATTGGGGGTGTTGCGTCGGGGCCCGACGAATTGACAGGTTGTCAGGAATGCGATACCTTCCAGCAGGGCTTCCATGGCATTGGTGGTAAACATGGATGCCATCCAATGTAGCGGATGGTGGCTGTCAAGGTGTTGGTCGTAAGTTGTCCCTTGTAGGAGCATGATGGGACATGTTGGATGACATTCGATGAAACTGTGATCCAGAATCCGTCGTGTGGAGGCACAGTGGTCCCATTGCAGTGTGGGTCCGATTGCAGCCACATACGCCATGCCCCCATAGGCTGAACAGACCCTGTCGTGGACGTCCAGGGGGTTGAACAGTTGTACCAGGTCCGCCATTGGACATGCAGGGTTGGAGAGACATAAATCCACAGGATAGTGGAAAGGACACCTCCGACAGTAGAAGACGGGGATGACGCAGCTGAACAATGCGATGCGGTAAGTTAGTCGGTAACTTACGTTCAGCAAGGCCAGATTTTCACATCCCAATATCTGTATCAGGTAATGTTTGTACAGCTTCATCTGTCCGGCGTAGTTGGGTAGGTGTGGTGCAAGTGCCATTTTGCTGAAGGGCGATGTGATGGCGTGCTCCGGCTGTCTGTGCAGTCTGCAGAGTGCAACCTCCGACGTTGCTGGGAATTCTGTTATGGTCGTAGGGTGGCAGGGCTTGGGTTATAGTAGCTTGTGCGAAGGACACGGGCCCTCATCCCACATGCTTCTATGAATGGTCAAGGTCAGTGGTGTCTGACTCCTTCCCGATAACTTGCATGTGAACCACATGGGGGAGTGGTATCATTTCTTTTTCCCTTCGGAATGTTCTTTCGTGTTATGCGCTATCTGCCCAGTGGACGGTTCCCTCTGCATGCCTGTGTTGGGCTTTTTTGGAATAATGACTGTGTTGTCCTGCTTGAATAGTTGAGCTGTGGTTTCGGTGTGGGTATGGAAGGCCATTCAGTGCTATCTCCTCTCCCGTGTGTGGGCGGCACGCTGCGTTTCCGCTATACGTTGGGCCTTGTGTGTGGGTGTTGTAATTGGAGCCACCTGTTGTCGGTCCCCCGGGATCTTTGATGTTACGTATTGCATGTCTTGGTATTGGGTGCAGGGTGGTATCGGTGTTTCTGTGTGGTACTGGCGTACCTTTTTCCGACGGGGTCCATATTCTGCTGGGTGATGTTGCCGCCGCTGTGTGCTTCGCCATGTTTTGCACACAGGGGTGTGTCCTAACTTGGCGTGACATCACTGACATGTTCGGGTCAGTTGTGTGACGTCAGGTTGGCAACAGTGAATTGCCGGTTGGCGACATGACTGTGGCAGGACTGTCACGTGACATGTGCGTTCTGGGTGGGGCTGGTGTGTGTGGTGTTTGGTTGTGACCCTGTGTTGTTTGTGTGCGGCGCATACATGGCGCTGCCGTTGGCCTATGCGTTGTGCGCATGTGTGGCTGCGTCGTCGCCGCTGCGCTGCGGGGCCGTGACGGGGACGTTAGTTCCTGGTCCCAGGTGGTGTGTCCCCGGTTGTTGCGAGTTGTTACAATTTGCCCGATGTGACATTTGTGGGTGCAGTGGTGGATGTGTCGCGTCCACGCAGGGGTGTCGGGGGGGCCATGTACAGTTTTACCGCACTTGCACTGTGTGCGGTGTTTGCGTGCCCTTGTTGTGTGTCTGCCTACCTGCGTCTCCGCGGTGCGTTGACTCCTAGGTTCTGCATCAGGTAGAGCATGGGGAGGGCCTGCAGTGCTGGATTCATGCTCGGGGGTCCGCCTCTTTGGTATCCGTACTGTGCGGTCGGGTTTCCGCCTTGCTTTCACGTGCGGTGTCTCTTAGCCGGGGGAGCTGTTTGGTTGTGGCATCGTAATTTGTACGCCGGGCGGTACGTGATTCCGTCGGGCGGTGTGTCTCCATTGGGCCGCGCCGCTACGTGAATGGGCGCACTTTGATGGCGGGCGGCGTCGCTGGCTTACGGGCGGTGTTTGGCTGACTTTTCACATCCTAATTGGGCGGGCGTGTGGGCTGCGGCGGGCGGACGGTAACTGGTGGTTTTTCCATCCGCCAGCACGGCGGTGGTGCTTCCGCCCGCCATCCTAATGGGCCCCTACCTTTTTTAAACATATTAAATATTTAAAACACATATAAAAAATATAAAATAATATACATTGAAAGACCTGAATATTAATTAAAAATGAATACAACTACCAAACAAATACTTACCAATGTGTTGTAATAGTATACATTGTAATGGCTTGCGTTGTAATGGTACATGCATTGTAATGGCATGCAATGTAATGGTGTCTGCATTGTAATGGTTGCGTTGTAAAGGCATTGCGTTGTAATGCCTGCGTTGTAATGGATGTCTCCCGGTCTTATGACCACCACATTATGACCCTAGTGGTCCTGCCGCCCTGGAACCGCTGACACCACCATGGAACCGCTATTACCTGGCGGCGGCGCGGCAGTCTAGAGGCATCCATATACTTGGCGGGACCGCCGTGGTCCTGTCAAGCGTATTACAAGTTTTGTATCCGCCAGGGTTTTCATGGCAGTTCTTCCTCAATGAAAACCCTGGCGGAGAGGAAGCAAAAGGGGCCCTACCGGGCCCCCTTGTGCCTCACTCCCTGTGGATGCACACAGGGGGACACAACATGTGCCCTCCTTTGTGCATTCGTTAGAAGTTCCACAATGGCATGGACTTTTTTCTCCATGCCGTGCTGGAACTGTTTTTGACGTTCCCTTTGAAAATATGCACCACCGTGGGAACACCGAAGGCATTGCCTGGCAATTACTAAAAATGTAATTATACAGCAGGTGGTTCTCATGCCGGTTTGGTGGCGCAGTCCCGCCGCCGTACCGTCAAACTCGTAATTGGTCCCTAAGTGTGCTTAGTGGAGGATGCATGTTATTGGCTAGAAGATCGCTCACTTTTTTGGAAACAATGCTTTTATTGAGATCTGTTAGAAATGGGGGTCTCTAGTTGGCAAGGGTTTGCACCTCTGTTCAAGTAGGGACCCTTCTTCCTAGTGAGGGTAAGGGGGATACACTTCTAAAATAACCCCTGCTAACTCCCTTGGTAGCTTGGCACGAGCAGACAGGCTTATCTCAGAGGCAGTGTGTAAAGCATTTGTGCACTCATATAGTAATACAGTGAAAACACTACAAATGGACACCACACAAGTTTAGAAAAAATAAGTAATCTTTATCTAAACCAAATAAGACCAAAACGACAAAAATCCACAATACAGTAATCAAAATATGACTTTTAAAAGGTAGAAACAGTTCTGTCCAAAGCCAACTATAGATGCAACACTTTCAACACAAAGGGGGTTATTAGGATGGCGGGCGGACTTTAGTCCGCCTGTCACCCTAGCAGTGCTGGGACTGGCCGCCAGACGTGCGGCGGTCCCGCACTGCTGATTAGGATGTGACCGCCACCCTGGTGGTCGCATTCCGCAATTTTGACATTGCGGCGGGTGCTGCTGTAAGCAGCACCCGCCGCAATGCCAAATTACCATGTTGTGCATTGCCATGCACAATGTGGCAGGCACCACACGGTGCCTGCCACCCTGTGCATGGCAATGTAGGGGGTAACATAGGTACCCCCCAAGTGCAGCCCCCCACCCCCCCACCCTGCCGGGGGCCCGCAACGGGCCCCCAAAGCGATTCCCCACCAGCCTTTCCACGGCGGCCTCGCCGCCATGGAAAGGCCTTAAAAACCATACATCCTAATATGGATGGCGGTGCCTGCTAGGCACCACCACCATATTAGGCCCCAGCTCCGCCCGGCCGGCAATCAGAACGATTGCCGACTGGCGGAAAAGCAGCAGATGCACTTTGCGTCCGCCGCGGTACCCCCACCATTATAATATGGCAGGGGGTAAATCGGGTGGAGATGACGGGCGGATCGCCACCGCCTGGCTGGCGATGGCGATCCGCCCACCATCCTAATCACCCCCAAAGTACCTTGGATGCATCAAAATCATAAACAAAACAGCTGCAGGGAAGGTGAGGTGTCGGTTCCTTACATGCAGGGAAGGTGATGCGTCGGTTTCTTACTCCAGGGAAGGTGATGTGTCGGTTCCTTACTGCCACGCAGGGGAGGTGATGCGTCGGTTCCTTACTGAAGGGGAGGTGATGCATTGGTTTCTTACTGTGCGGGGAGCTGATGCGTCGGTTTCTTACTGCGGCACCAGCGTTGATGTAGACTTGGCGCCCTGGTGCGATGCGTGAGGATCGGGGATGCAGCAGTTCTCGATGCGGTGGCGGCAATGGCGCTGCGTTGATTTCCCCAGCCGCGGTCCCACGATGTGTTGGTTCTTGCAACTGCCCAGCAGGGCCTGCGTCGAAATCGGTGCAGTGACCTCCGACTTCGTACAACTGTGCACTCAGTGCGGCGTGAGGTGATTTCTCCCGCCGCGGGCAGGAGCTGTGTCGGTTTCTTCAGCGATGCATTGGAAACAGGTGCGTATGCGTCGCACTTCTCGTCATTGCGTTACTTTTCCAGCTCCCAACAGAAGGAACAACCTCAAGAGGCCCAGAACAGCAACAGGCACCTCTTGGCAGGTCAGAACTCCCAGCGAGTAAGTTCAGGGGAGCTGGGGGTGGAGTCTTTGTATTCCTGAGACTTCAAAACAGGAGGCAAGCTCTACTTCAAGACCTTAGAGATCTACCTCAAGCAGGGGACACAGCACACAGCAAAGTCCTTGTCCTTTTCTTTTGCAGAAACAGCCACTCACAGTGAACCCCTGAAGAAGGGCCAATTTCGGCCCGAAGTGCATTGGGTACATGAAGTTCTGTGATTCAGGATGTACGTTGTATTTATTTCGTGCTCAGAAAAAGGCCTCGATGGGCATATCTGCAGCACAAGAAGCTGTTTAAATGTGACTGCATCTTACGTGTGATCGTTAAAAGAGAAATTAAATCCACTCATGAAATACATTTGGAACATTTTTGGAATGATTATTTGGGCTAATTTGGACTGTTTGGCAAACGTATTTGGTGAACGATTCTACAGGCTGTGCACCGGACTGGAGTGGAAACTTCGCTCCTCGCTTTGATGTTGTACATTAACGTGGGATACCAGGGTGGATTCTGTTGTCCTGGTTGCACGCTAAATCAGTTAAAAAGAGATGATGTTTGAACATGGTAAAGAGAAGTTGGAAAATTATGGTGTGCACGGTAACACTCCTTTTGTTTACACAAGTTTCTGCCCTACCTACTTGCTGCACCCATCGCCAAATGGATTGAATGGACACAAGTGCACACGTAGGATGCTGCATCCTGCCAAAGAAGTTATAAGAACTGTGTTTTTACCATTTTGGATTACGAACATTTTGAGATTCACATGTGTATAGTTGCATGTAATCACGGACTATCACAATCATTAGCCATATTTATGTATCAGCGTGTTGAACATCTTGAGGGAGGGCGGGGTATAGGGACATCTTTGTCTGGAGAGAGGTTTTATTGAAGCGTTCGTTATTGTAAACAGCCACTGTTCAGAATGAAGTGGGTCCATATTTATGGAGGGTTACAGCAGTGCATTATGGGCATGGAAGTTTTTGAGGACCGACAGTGCAAGAGTAGGTTGAATGCTACTTATTGAATGAGAGGGGTGGAGTCACGACGTTCAAATTTAAAGAGAGCAAAGTAGGAGTAACGCTTTTGAAACGCCGCTTGCAGTAGAGAAGATCGTGCTGGGAAACAGATTACATAGTGCGAAATGACTCAGGTATTAGGGGAGGTTTGAGGCATGTCTTTGCTTAAGGATTGTGGGTTAAGAGGGCAGTCGCTCAAGGCAAATCGAGGGTTGACATGCTAGGGTGGTTACCTGCAGATGAGAGAGCGGAATGAGGCGAGGTTATGTATTATCATTAAGGTTGGTGCAGACGATTTTGTTGTTGGAGCAGAATGAGGTTAGAGGGAAAACGCTGAACTGGGCTAACAACTGACATGACATATGTACAAACAGTTCCTTTTTTAAAAATGGTACTTTAATACTTTATTCTTTTTACTCACAGTGAACCCCTGAAGAAGGGCCAATTTCGGCCCGAAATGCATTGGGTACATGAAGTTCTGTGATTCAGGATGTACGTTGTATTTATTTCGTGCTCAGAAAAAGGCCTGGATGGGCATATCTGCAGCACAAGAAGCTGTTTAAATGTGACTGCATCTTACGTGTGATCGTTAAAAGAGAAATTAAATCCACTCATGAAATACATTTGGAACATTTTTGGAATGATTATTTGGGCTTATTTGGACTGTTTGGCAAACGTATTTGGTGAACGATTCTACAGGCTGTGCACCGGACTGGAGTGGAAACTTCGCTCCTCGCTTTGAAGTGGGTGCACTTGCCAGGTCGACATGGCAGTACCAGAGTGCACACGGACACTGCAATGGCTGGCCTGAGACCCTTTTGCAAGGCTGCTTGGGTGGGTGGCACAATCGGTGGTGCAAGCCCAATAGCAGCATTTGGTTTACAGGTCCTGGGCCCACACGGTGCACTGTACTAGGGACTTAACAGTAAACCAAATAAGCCAATTATGGAAACACTAATCCATGACAACAATTTACAGAGGGAGCACTTGCACTTTGGCACTGAACAGCAGTGGCAAAGTGCCCAAAGCATCTAGACCAGCAAAAACGAAGTCCAAAACACAGTAAAAACAAAGGAGGCAAAGGCAAAAATACAGGGGCAAACCACGCCAAGAATGCCAGGTCTAACAAGATCGCACAACAAACTTACAGAGATGCCAGTGGACTCATCACACAGATATCAACAAGAACAGCTTCTTCTATACAGGGCCAACTGAATTTCAAAGTCAAAATTTGCAAATGACTCAGATTATCTTTGTAAAGCCAATAGGTTTTACTTATTTTAGGAGTATGATATTTGTTGTAACCGCTTTAAAAACAGGTGATGCAATTACCCAGCCTATTGCAAAAGTGAGTGCAATAATAAATAGGCTGAGTAAGCAGAATAATTCATGGGTGGGGTATTGTTTTTTGAAATGTGGGTTTTGAAATCTCATGTTTGAATAAAAATAGCCAAAACAATCAACTGAAGCAAATAGAGATCCATGCAATTCACATTAAGTTAGATTTTGAATGTCAAACCCTGTAGAAATGGTAGGCTAAATAATATGCGGACAAACAGAGCAGCAAAACACCTAGCACAGTATTTTGTACAGTATTTCAGAACAGATGTGGCAAAGATTTTATGTGCTGTTCCAGGTAAGGCAAACATCATTAGCTTATTTAGAAAAATACTCAACTCTGGTTTAAGCATGCCCAGTTCCATCACACAATTGCACAGAATATGATTCACATTTTTAATGGAATCTTGAAATAATGCAGTATTTAAGCGCTGCACAAATGCAGCAGCAAATCTAGGGGGGTTATTACGATGGCGGACGGAAAAGCCCTCCGACCGCCGTGGTTGCAGAAAAAAAATGCCTGCATGTTCCGCGGCAAAATCGGCAGTCACATTACGATGCAATGATTGAAAAATCCGACCGCGGCGGTCGGATTCCACAAAACTCAGCCCGCAACGTCCGCAAAACCAGAAAATCAGACCGCGGCGGACGGAAATGCTGCGGAAAGCACCAAAAACGCTGATCCACAAGCGGAATGACCGCAAGTGAAAATTATGATAAGATGGCGGGGCAAGCGGAATGATCAGTCTTTTCAGACTTCCGCAGTCGCGCGAAAAGATGAATGGCAGAGCCGGCGGAAGGATCATTGCATTCAGACCGCTGCGGTCACGCGGAAAGAAGAATGGCGGTCGAATGCAACCACACAACAAGGCCACCAAATGTGGCTGATTGTTTTACGCTGCCTTCAAAAACATTTGACACACCCCAATGACACACCCCCATGGCATACAAAAATACAAATCCCAGGTCAACACAGAGAACACACCTGACATGAAAACCCCACTTGGACACACCCACATAGCTGAGTATAAACCCAACCCCTTCCCTGGCCAGCATCCTTTGCACAACTCCAGAAGTGAAGGGCCAAACACCACAGCAGAAAGAAGAGGCAAATCATCACATATCACACCATCACAACCACCCACACCAACAACACCAACACACACCTCACACATCACCACCACCACCTTCCCACCTGCACTTGTCACCCATTTGCACATCACAAACCATGGCACAGAAAAAAATGCCAAAATTCACAGACAATGGGGCCGATTCTGATTCGGGCCGGAAATCTCTCTGACCGAGCCGGATCCGGAGAGATTTCCGACCGAGCCGGACTCCCGCAAGTCGACCGAGCGAGTAGGATGCGGCCGTATGCTGCCCGACTCGATTCGGTCAGACTCCCATTGAAGTCAATGGGAGCTGGTCGTACAACGCGTACACGGGCTCCCATTGACTGAATGGGTATGTCGCGAACAGGGGGGTCCGCTACAGTGGGTACGCGTCGGTGCGACTCGCACCGTACATGCATGTTTAGGGGGGACCCTTGGGTTTCCCCTGTGTGCGACTCGTGCAGCTACACGTGCAGGGGGGTCCGACACGGACCCCAGAAGTCCGGTTCCGACAGCTCTTTGGAGCTGGACGCTACGAGTCGGTCGGGCTGTTCGAAGCGCGCATCGTACTTGCTCGGTCGGGTAACGTCTCCATTGCGTGGTGCGAGCCGTGTCCGTACGAGTCGGTCGGAGCGGTTCGGACCCGGGAACGAGTCGGTCGGCAATTTTGCGTGCGCTCGCATCGTACTTGCTCGCTGGGACGACTGTACGAATCGGTCGGGAAAAAGGCCTCCGAATCGGATCCGGTAAAGCCGAATCCGATTCGGAGCCCTACCGGCCGAGATCGGAATCGGCCTCAATGAGTTGTCAGTGATGGTAGATGAGATAATCAGAGTAGAACCACATTTGTTTGGAAGCATGGTCCAACAGACACCAGTAGTCAGAAAGAATCAAATGTGGGAAAGGATAGTCAACAAAGTCAATGCAGTAGGGACCACCGTGCGCACACTGTGTGACATTAAGAAGAGGTGGCATGACCTCAAGACCAGGGTGAAATACCGTGCCAACAGGAACCATGAGGCGGCCCAGAGGACTGGCGGTGGCCCTCCCATTCCACTACTAACATTCACTGAATGGGAGGAGAAGGTGCTTGCCATACTGCATCCAGAGAGTCTCACAGGAATAGCCGGGGGAGTGGAGGCTGGTAATTACCAACAAATGTCTCCCATCACACTGCCATGTCTTGCACAACTATAAAAGCTACACTTCCTAGACCTAAATGCACTTACGTACAACACACTCTTCCCAACACATGTCTCACATATCTACCATTTCCTTCCTCTGAATCACCTCAAAGGTAGCTAGCAATATTTCCATGGGGGCATGTTTACAGGCAGCCAGCACTACAACTCCCACCAGGCACCTTTGTCCCACAGCTGAGCAGGATGGAACACTCCCCCCACCCAGAACCATGTGGCAGCCATTTCATTGCTCTCCTCAAACTTACAGGTAGGTAGCCATCTCATGCTCTCTTGTCTCACCCCTGAGCAGGATGGAACACTCCTCCCATCCAAGAGCCATGTGTAACCTATTCCCTTCCTCTGCTCCACTTCACAGGGAGCTAGCCATCTCAACAGGGAGGGGGGTGTGTGTACAGGCAGCCAGCACTACAACTCCCACCAGGCACCCTTGACTCACAGCTGAGCAGGTTGGAACACTCCCCCCACCCAAGAGCCATGTGTAACCTATTCCCTTCCTCTGTTCCACTTCACAGGGAGGTAGCCATCTTAACAGGGAGGGGAGTTAGTGGGTAGGCAGCCAGCACTACAACTCCCACCAGGCACCCTTGTCCCACAGCTGAGCAGGATGGAACACTCCCCCCACCCAGAACCATGTGGCAGCCATTTCATTGCTCTCCTCAAACTTACAGGTAGGTAGCCAACTCAACAGGGAGGGGGGTTTGTGGATAGGCAGCCAGCACTACAACTCCCACGGGCACCCTTGTCCCACAGCTGAACAGGATGGAACACTCCCCACACCCAGAACCATGTGGCAGCCATTTCATTGCTCTCCTCAAACTTACAGGTAGGTAGCCATCTCATGCTCTCTTGTCTCACCCCTGAGCAGGATGGAACACTCCCCCACCCAAGAGCCATGTGTAACCTATTCCCTTCCTCTGCTTCACTTCACAGGGAGGTAGCCATCTCAACTTGGAGGGGTGTGTGTGTATAGGCAGCCAGCACTACAACTCCCACCAGGCACCCTTGACTCACAGCTGAGCAGGATGGAACACTCCCCCCACTCAAGAGCCATGTGTAACCTATTCCCTTCCTCTGCTCCATTTCACAGGGAGGTAGCCATCTTAACAGGGAGGGGGGGGTTTGTGGATAGGCAGCCAGCACTACAACTCCCACCAGGCACCCTTGTCCCTCAGCTGAGCAGGATGGAACACTCCCCCCACCCAGAACCATGTGGCAGCCATTTCATTGCTCTCCTCAAACTTACAGGTAGGTAGCCATCTCAACAGGGAGGTGGGTTTGTGGATAGGCAGCCAGCACTACAACTCCCACCAGGCACCCTTGTCCCACAGATGAGCAGGATGGAGCACTCCCCACACCCAGAACCATGTGGCAGCCATTTCATTGCTGTCCTAAAACTTACAGGTAGGTAGCCATCTCATGCTCTCTTGTTCACCCCTGAGCAGGATGGAACACTCCCCCCACCCAAGAGCCATGTGTAACCTATTCCCTTCCTCTGTTCCACTTCACAGGGAGGTAGCCTTCTCAACAGGGAGGGGAGTTTGTGGATAGGCAGCCAGCACTACAGCTCCCACCAGACACCCTTGTCTCACAGCTGAGCAGGATGGAACACTCCCCCCACCCAGAACCATGTGGCAGCCATTTCCCTCCACTGTGTTACCTAACAGGTAGATAGTCAGTGCATGCACCCTGTCATCCTTCTCAAAATGCATGGAGCCATATGACCACCACATCCCTCACATGTCAGCCAACTCTGTATAGATCCAAATGTTACATCCAGTGTGCAGACAGCTAAGCGCATGTAACTGTCACAGAAATTACACTCTGACTCACCAAGTCACATGTGAAGTAAATTCAGGGCCCAATCGTGCACAGCACAGAATGCAATGTGCAAGTGCCATGGTTTCAGAGCATGAAGGCCCATATGAACACAAAACATGCACGGTCAATCTGTCAAACAAACAAAAGTACATGATATGAAAGAACATTTAAATAATTAAATTGTCTAGTTTTTGCATAGCTGAAACAGATTCTCTGAAGAGTAAACAAAATCCACGCATAAACCAAAGTTGATGTGCACCAAGTTGGTAGATGATGACATGTCCTTGTAAACACACTATCTGTATGTGTCACATGGTTGTAATTTACATGTCACACTAATGACAAGTAATGTATGTACCTCAACATCATGTCATGATGCTGATAATCTTTCAGCTAGACCAAGTGATTGCAATGTAAAATGTTTGGCGTATCAAATGTAACATCCAAATGTCTGACACCAAGCTTGTGGAGTGCACTTAACTGACAATCTAACCTCTGTTCAACAGGAGATCCCCAAGCAACAGCTGCTGAAAACACCACCAACCAGCAGAGCCAGTCTCCCCACCGGAACGTGAACTCTCTGATGCTGATTATCTACGTTTCTCGGATGAGGAGCAACAACCTGGCCCCTCAGGACTGCCAGGGCGCACTCCGTCTCATGGCCTCATTGTCCCCACCACCACCTCAATCAACACACCAGCGACAACCACAGCGCTGACCCCTGCTACAACGACCTGTGCTGCAGCCACCTCCACCATCACCACTGCTGCCTGCAACACTGTCCCTGGCTCAGTGGTTAGCAACACCACCACACAAGCCGAGGATGCCAGAGAGAGTGTGCGGGTGCGTCGACTTCCAACGCCACAGGTCTGTGTCAGCAGGGCAGGTGGGAGGGCAACTAGGGGAACAATCACATGAGGACATTGAGACAGAAGCCCTGGCCACCGTTGCAAGAGTCCATGCTGCATACCAACAGAACCAGGGACAGATGGGCCAGGTTGTTGAAGAACTGCATGAGCTCCGTCTGCTGCAGAGGTCCATGGACACACGAATGGGACAACTTGTGGATCTCATGGGCCAACTTGTGGGTGTTCTGAGGGACATACATGCTGCTCAAATGACGGCTCAACCCTCCTCCAGTGGCCAGCCTGCTGAAACATACACCACCTCAGCTGCGGCCACAGAGATGGGTGAGTTGCAAGACAATGACTCCTCAGACACCTCTGAGCCTGCAGCAGAGGCCCCCCCTTCCAAACACAAGAGGGGCTGTCCGAGAAACACCACGGGAGGATCACGTGGCAAAGCACCACCCAAAGCCAAGTCGCTGAGCCAGCCATGATGGCACATGTGTTGCCCTGGACATTGACTTTGTTGATTATCCAATCCCACTTACCATGTTTATGGCAGGAGTTTGTTGGACTGTGTGATTCCATTAATGTGGGGACTACTCTATTGGTCTCCTTTACCATCACTGACAACTCATACTCTCACTATGCACAAATTTCCTTACATCCACTTTAATTTTAACCCAATCTAATTGAAAATAAACACTATTTACACACCTATGCCTTTGTGTCAGTTCCATGTTTATCACTGTATGTACAATGTCAACTCTGATTCCAATGTACCACAAACTCTGATTGTGACGAGGCATTGATGGGGTGAAGGAACCTAGGAAGACACAAGAGTATGAAATTTAGTTGTCAGGTGATGCCATTACAGCAAAAACTCACCACTAGTCAACACCGTACAAGACTCATCACACATAACAATGACCAACACCATCAACATAGACATGAGGTAAGTGGAAAACAATACACTGTGAAACACACATCAGCCATTAGCAGTGAGCCAACAGCCAGCATCCAAACACCTCATCTATGCTTTGCCTCTAACAGCAAAGCCAACAGACAGTGTCATTGTTGTTCAATGTTACTTATACTCAAGGGAAGTAGTTGTCGATGAGCTGTTTACGCAGGTCAACACCTTCCTCTTCTCCACTATCATCGTCACTGGGCATGTGTGGATTTGCAGCGGGGGGCATCTGCTGCTCATCATCGTCCAGGATCAGGGGGATCTCTTTACGCAAGGCCAGGTTGTGGAGCATGCAGCATGCAACTATGATCTGACACACCTTTTGGGGAGAGTAGAGTATTGCACCACCGCTCTTGTCCAGACAGCGAAATCTAGCCTTCAGAAGCCCAAAAGCACGCTCCACTACACAACGTGTCCTCCCATGTGCATCATTGTAGCGGACTTCCCCCAGGGTCCTTGGATTCCTCAGTGGGCTCAGCAACCAAGGCCGGTTGGGATACACAGAGTCACCTAGGTGTGAGATACACAGACCAAGTTTGTAATGCAAACAGTTGACGACAACAGCATGTCACACATACAGCACACTACTTGACTCAGCGTACTCACCGACAAGCCACGCACGCTTCGGATGCAGATTTTCCATCAATTGTGGAATGATGCTGTTATGCAGTATGTAGGAGTCATGTGCAGAACCCGGAAATTTGGCACATACATGAGAGATAATCATATACGCTTGGCATACCACTTGCACATTAATGGAATGGTAATGCTTCCTGTTACAGTAGATGTGCTCACGTGCCTGTGGTGGGACTAGGCCAACGTGTGTGCAGTCAATGGCTCCAACAACATTAGGTATGTGACCAAGGTCATAAAATTCACCCTTCACATCTGCCAATTCATGTCTCCTTGGAAAGTGGATGTAGCGGTCCTTGTACATCAACAATGCGGACAGGACATCACGCAGCACCATGCTGAACATAGGTTGAGACATCCCACCGGCGATGGACACCGTGTACTGAAACGAACCAGTGTCAAAAAAATGCAGTGCGGCCATCACCTTTACTGTTGGCGTCAAAGCTGTCAGATAGGTTCTGTGAGGCCTCAAATGGGGCTCCAACTGAGCACATAGCTCTTGAAGGGTAAGGCGATTCAGACGGAATTTCCTTATGATGTCCTCATCCTCCAGGTTCCCCAGCACTGGGAAAGGCCGATGTACATTTGGTTGTCTCCTACGTATTCTGAAAGAGGACACATGTAAATGTAATTCACAGATGAGATGTGGCAAACATCTTACATAATGACTAACACAGCACCAACATTGACAGGACTGTAACATCAGCTTAATGCACAAGTCACATGCACAGACACCTTGATCTCATGTAGTCATTCATGTGGTCAGTATGTACATACTAACTACTTCCAAATCAGAATCAGACTATGTGAATGGTAATTGGTATACTCCTACATCTTGTGTCACCAGCCCTGGGTGTAGCTGACACAGCACATGTGGCAAACAGCAACACTGCTGAGTTGTACGTAGCTGCTGTCCCTGCACAACCTTCTTGCTTTAGACTCACTAGGCACAAAATTATTACACAATGAGCACAGTGAGTGTAAGCTGGACAACTATCAAGATAAATACAGCACTGTATACAGTGATATAGGCACATAATGTGGTCAGTCCATCATGACTGTGAGATGAGTTGCCATTTCACACATTGGCATGTTCACAAAAGTGAGACTCCATTACACCTCAAATCTGTATACATGCACACAAATATCAAATTTGACATGTGAGTAAGTACATACCAATGCATGTACTCATGTGTACTGACATGACATGTGTGGGCATCATTGAGGTAAATGTCACACTCTCATTTCACTTTACAACCAGGTGCAACAATATAGTGTAAATGTATGTTGATCAGTGATGAAATTTGCTAAGTGGCAATACAATAGCACAATGTGTCCATAGGTGCGGTAGGCGTGCTCCGCCACTGCGGTCACGGTCATTGGATACACCGTGTGGGATAGGTGGTCTCTACTGCGGTTGAGACCACCTATCCCACACGGTGTGACACCGCCTATGCCAATGTCATTGTAGCCAATGGGAACCACCATCGCGGTAGTGCAAAACAATTTTGAAACTCGTGGTAGGCGTGCTCCGCCACTGCGGACACGGTCATTGGATACAATTGAAAGATGCCGGATTGCGGTAGAGACCACCTGTCCTCCGCGGTGTGACCCCGCCTATGCCAATGCCATTGCAGCCAATGGGAACCGCCATCGCAGTAGTGCAATACAATTTTGAAACTTGCGGTAAGCGTGCTCCGCCACTGCGGTCACAGTCATTGGATACAATTGAAAGATGACGGATTGCGGTAAAGACCACCTGGCCCTCGCGGTGTGACACCGCCTATGCTAACGTCATTGCAGCCAATGGGAACCGCCATCGCGGTAGTGCAATACAATTTTGAAACTTGCGGTAGGCGTGCTCCGCCACTGTGGTCACGGTCGTTGGATACAATTGAAAGATGCCGGATTGCAGTAGAGACCACCTGGCCCCCGCGTTGTGACACCGCCTATGCCAATGTCATTGCAGCCAATGGGAACCACCATCGTGGTAGTGTAATACAATTTTGAAAGTCGCAGTAGGCATGCTCCGCCACTGCGGTCACAGGCATTGGATACAATTGAAAGATGCAAACCAGGCTGACCAATTGCATCAGCAGAGTACCACTGAAACAACCCTAGGGGCCTATAATTGTCTGTGAGAGAGCCACACATGTCACTTGCATTCAGACACTGCTGCCTGCCATTCATCACCACCAACTGCTGCTGTGCCTCTACTCTGGACCCAGTCATGGCTCGAACGGAGAACATCAGGGTCCGTCCCTTCACCACAAAGGAGCTGGAGGTCCTGGTGGACGAGGTCCTTGCCCAGTATGGGAGACTATATGGTGCTCCAGAGGTACTGGTAAGTGTATGAGTAAAAGTTTGAGGTGCTCAGAATGCTCACATGATGTTACTGTACAGTAGTATGTGCCTGTGAGTGCAAGCCAATGTTCATGCATCAATATTTTGCCAACAGCATGGTCCATACATGACCTAGAACTTATTGCACTTGAGTATGTGGGGAGGATGGCAACATAGACACTGGTGCAGCTCATTTGAAGCCAAAAACACACATGTTGTTCTGAGACTGCGTAATGTAAATGTGTGAGACACTGCCTAGCATGCTGACTTCACGTCAATGGGGTGTATAGCCTTATTTCCACAGATCCCTGACTGCATTTAATGGTGTAAAGGACATACTGTGGTTTAGCAGCTATACAGTTACACTGCTGATTTGAGACAACCGAACTCTGAACACATATTCCCTGTGCCATGTTACGTCATAGTTCATTAAATGTTCATAGGCTCATTTGTGACATTTCAAATGTAGATTGGCCAGAGGGTACTGAATAATGTGTGTACTTCTTTCAAAATCGACCCTATGGAGATGTGTACATTCTGCACAGGAGTAGAATGCCTGGATCTATCACTATTGGCGGTAAATCACCTCTGACACATCTGCTAAATGTAAGGTGGACATGTCATCCTTCTATTGATTCCATGATGTGTAGAGTCTTGCATGTGTATGCACTGTTTCACCATTCTCATTGTACATGCATGTGATTTCTGTGATGGACCACGTTTATCCTCAGTGTAAAGCCCTCTGGCCTGCCCAGTAACTGACACAATGTTACAAGGACCCATCACTAAAAGGACTTAGATAAACATATGTGTGGTCCACCATCCTATTTCTTAATGAGATATCATAGGCCTGAGGAGTACACAAGACAGGAGTACACAAGACAGGACTATCCCTTGTGACAAGAGTGTGAGAATGTAAGATCAGGGACATAAATGTGACCACCATGACACATGTAGCTATGCAATGGTCAAGGACATTAAGGGGTGTGTAGTGTAAGACACAGTGAGTCTGACCACTACACATCATTTCCAGTGTATCGTATGTCATGCTCACTCACATTGGTTTCTGTGCTGGCACTCTGCATGTGTATGAGATGGGCATGTAGTGTGTCCATCATCATAGATGTATACATTGCAATGATATGGGTTGATCCAAGTGTACTATGTGACATGGTGTATGGGCTCTGCTCTCCATTGATGTATTAGTGTGCTATGTATTTTCATGCTCCTGTACTGTCACACAGTGGTACACAACACAGTGTTACAAAAACTTCCTCTTCTTGTCTCCCATGCCTGCAGCTCAAGGTCCATCAGCGTAAGGCCATATGGAGGGCCATTTCCAGCAAGGTGCGGTCCCTGGGTGTCTCAAACCGACGACACAACCAAAAAATCGGGGGAGGTAGAGGTTAAGGCTAGGTCTACCCTCCTTACTGTATATAGTTTCACAAAATTCGAGTATATAAAAAAAAACCTAACCTATGGAGGAACTAGGATTCAACGAAAGTTTGTTGTAATCACCTCTCTAGAAAAAAGACTCTTTTTCTAGAGACCCCTCACCCACCAGGGTTTCCCCTAGGTGGCATGCTTCATCATTGGGGTTCCTCTCAATCCTCTATGGATTGAGGCGTGCTGCAACTTGCGAACTACGTAGGAGCACTTAGTTATGGACTATGTGAGGTGAGGTGATGTGGAGTGGAAGGAAGATAAGTCTTAAAAATACCTAACTAGTGAGCTACTATTTTATTCCCGCCCCTAGCTGGTATGGTTAAAATCAGGGGTTAATACCAGGGAGAAACCTGACCTTAATGAGTTTGGTTCCCCTAGTATTGCGTCTGTGTCAACATGTTTCGAGCTGTCCCCTACAAGCTCTTCATCAGGACTACATGGGGTCCAGCCCCATGCTTACCACTCCTAATAAATCCTATAATGAGGATACAGTGAAGTGCACACCTAATATGTATACACAAAATACATACTGTTACTTACTGATACTCCGTATCTGTAAAAGAAGAAGCAAAGAGATACATTAAAAACAACTGCTGCCCACCGGGCAAGCCAGCAGGCCATATAGGCTTGTAAATACATGCAGCTCCTTACCTAGATCAATGCACCCGTATATAGCGGGTGTACTTAGTGTCTATGTTGTGTGCTCATCTAGTGTGAAGTGAATGTGTCACACTCAATGCCAGTGAAAACACTCTTAATAAAAACTAGTGAGAAAAGACACCACGTGACAAACAACACGTCAAATACATGTAGCATACGATGACACGTACTTCTATTTAGGCAATACTATTGCCTCATGGTCAACAAAAGGGGTAGAGGGGCTTGTAGTCACACCCTAGAAATGGAGATAAGACACTTATTTAGCCATTTTGTTCTAAAGATAAAAACCGGAGGATGGCAATTTGTCGCCGGAGTACAGCAAGGCCCCCTTCTCTTTGTACTTACTTAATCAAAGCACGCCTCTCGGTTCGTTACCTACTTCTGTCCCTGGAGACCGCATACTAATGCGTGTGTCTGCCGGGTTACTATTTGAAGCAGTCGGCATGGAAGTGCCTTGTCATCCTGCTGAACTACTAGACCGTGTACTATCAAACAAAATGGCCACCCCCATTGGGACAATGGCGGGGCCATCTTAGTAGTATACCGATCCTTTACTTTTCATTTAAAACTGATTATAGGCAAACCGACGACATAAACACTGCCACAAGAGGTGGGATGACATCAGCCGCCTCAGCAAAAACATCGCTGAGATGATGCTGGGGCTGGTCCCTCGAAATGGCAGGTTGGCGCGCAGGAGCATGACACCACTAATGGCCCGCATCCTGGCAGTGACACAGCCAGAGCTGGATGGACGCTTGAGGGCCCAACAGCAGCAAGTTGGGTGTGAGTATTGTGCAAAGTGTGACTTTGTGTATGAGTGACTGCATGAATCCCAGCTCTGAGCAAGTGCGGACCTCTGTGATGTCTTTAGTGTGATGCAATGGCTTTTAAGTAGCCTCAGTGTTAAGTGCAGAGGTTCTGCATTTGTACAACATTTTGTTTCTCATGTGGAAAATCCATGAACGTTGTCATAGCAAATCATCTTGCCATATTTTCAACTCACATTTTGCGAATGTTGTCTGAACTGAGACCTTCCTACACAGGAAAATTCATTGTGTGAAGTATGTAGCCCAGTACACTTGTCAGGCTTGTGTGTGCTGTGTGGCTACCACAATAGTGTGCTCATGTGATGATGTGTAAGTGGCTAGAGACATGCACAGATGTGGACTCAGGGAGCAGTGAGTTTGTAGAGGTCCCACCTGTCCCTTGGGTCCTTTTTTCACAATGATAGAGATGACAGCACCATTGCAAAACATATTAGCCTGATATCAGCAGCTTGGCATAACATGATGTAATTTCCTGCCACAGTGACAGCAAGTGCACACAGGTGCTGATGGGGTAGATGGGGATGATTGCAGTGATGCATTGGCTGATTTGCATTTGCCATTTGTGCACATGGCAACATGGCTGGGATGATTAGACTCTGGGATTTAAATGCAATGTAGCTGAACCTGGCTATTGTGAAAAAATGTTGGCACTATGGCTTAACATGGTTGGATGTGATCAGTGGGTATGGCAAATTGTGATGTGACTGAGGTGTTGTACAGTAATTTGATAGATACTAAGGAGCAAATGTTACTCAGAGTGTCAGTCCTCAGTATGTGTGCATTGTGGAGGGGTGTCCATGTGCATCAGTGCATGGTGAAGTTGTGGCAAATGCTTTTAATCAGTGAGTGAATTTGTGGCACATTGATGTGTCCTCAATGTCATCAGTCAGCACAACGTAGGGATGTCATATGCCAGACCTTAGGTATTCTCACACATTAGCTGTCCTAATGGAGGCCACTGACTTCCTCATCTACAGAAGACACTATCATGCCTTGGATCAATGAGGGCCTATCAGGCACTTGTGGAGATGTTGGTATGTGACATGTCACAACCTATGAAGGGCTTGCATTAAATTCCCATTCTCATGCTATTGTGCATTGTCTATGTGACTACATTGTTACATGGGTCTTATTTGCACTTCATTAACAAATAAGATGTGTCATTGTGGCATATGCTGCAGTGCGAGTGTCAGAGACATCAACTGGCAGTGAACAGCAGTGAGCATCATGTTAGTGTGCATTTAGAGATGTGCGCTGTGCACATCAAATAAATTGTTACATCTACACAGCTGACACCAATGTACAACCGTAGTTGTGCTTCAATGCCCAACATTTTGGATTTCAGGAGGTGATCTCCCTTGCAAAAGGATATATTTGACTTTGTATTGGTGGTGTTCCGTGAAATATACTTCAAATGTGACTGAGACAACATGTTTGGATGTGTAGCTATCTTACCTACAGGCACGTAGGTGTGCCTACAGACAATTGTATGTGTGGTTACATGTAGGCACATGCCCAGCTATTTGGCTGTGTCAACGCAACATGGAGCATGACTATCAACTAAGCATGTTTCCATGCATCAGCTGATGATTGCATAAATGTGGAATATGCTGAAAGTACATGGAGTAGTTAAACATGGGAGTTTCATTCGAAGGATTAGAGTTTTATTGCATATGATGTTTGTGAGTATGGCACTATACTGAACCTCTGTCTCTGTCTCTTGCAGCATCTACCGAGGGCAGGGAAGGACAGGGGCCCGACACCGCTGGGGAAGCTACTGGCACGACTGCTACACAGGAGTTCAGTGACACTGAGGGGACCAGCGCCTCGGAGGGGGACAGGAGTGCCCTGGAGGATTCCCGGCCGGAAACACCAACCTCCACATCTTCACAGTCCAGTGGTGACTCCTTGATGTTGGCGGGCACCGGAAGTTCAAGATTTGCATCTTCTTCTGCCACACCTCGTCCAGTGTTCACCCTCCCGGACGCTCCCCCAAGTGCTATCCGTGCCCGCAGCCCTAAGAAGGGTAGAGTCTCTTTCCCCTCAGGCACCGCTGCCCCTGCCCCTGTCTCCCCTGCTGCCCTGAGTGTGGAGGCCATAGACATTTTGCGGCAGCTGTGTGTGGGTCAGACTGTTCTCCTGAATGCCCTCCAGGATCATGGCAACAAGTTGTCACAGGTTGTTGCGTTCATGGAGGGCATTAATTTGGACTTGGGTGGCCTACACCGAACTGTCCAGTCTTTGTCCTCTACAGTGACGGCAGCCATTCAGCAGTCCCAAGCTCCCAGTCCAGCTCCTGTCCCTTCGGCAACCACCCTGCCAGTGCCCCCACCTGACCAGAGTACACACACCAGAGCCCTCAAACACCCAGTCATCCCCACGCAGCACACAACAGCAGCACTCTAAGCATACCAGACACCATACACCATCACCACAGCACAAAAAGAGCACACATGACGGCAAGACAAAAAGCCCATCACAGGACACTGAGGGACATAAGGCAAAAAAGCATGCATCCATATTACATTCCTCCGAATCATCACCATCCAAGGGAACTCCCATCCCCACACCTGATCCCAAAGACACACAAACACTTGCCCTGTCTGCAGTGAACCTGGTGCCTGCCACAACTAAGCCCAAACACAGAAGGCAGTTTCACCCAAAACTTTGACTCCCAACCACACCCCTGTGAAGCATGGACAAGAGAGCAAAGTGGGGAGTGTACCTCCACAACAGGGGATGCAGGGGAAAAGGCAACCCCTCCCCCAGCGTACCACAAGGACCAGCAAATCCCCAAGGGGAGAGCCACCAGCACCTGCTACATATTTTGGGAAGAGTGAGGCTGTTGTGCCCACCTCACTTCTTACTCCTGCCAAGACACTTGTGGGATATTGGATCCCAAAACAATTGAGACCCAGCCCTCAACATTCACCATCAGCCACTGAGCCTCCACACAGCATGTCTCCACCTCCCCTTGCCACCACTCCACCCGGTCCAAGCAGCCCTCAGGCTCCCACATCTATGGGTCCCTCTACCTCAGCCAGTTCTCTCCCTCCCAGATCCAGTCCTCCAACTGGCCCCGACAATCAGTCCCCTCCCAGTTCAACTTCGACCCAAAGTTGAAGCCAAGTCCCCCTTCCCACACCATTTCTCCCTGAGCGGTGCCTGGACTGCCCATTCGAAGCCCCTATCATGTGGTGATTCCCATGGCAGTGGACTGTGTTACCTATTTGATGTGCAAGTTTTCATGCACACATGTGCAGACTTTAAATTTGGACTGGCCAATGGCCTTGATGTTTTGCACTTTTGATGCCTATACAGAGTTTATGTAATAAAGACTCATGTTGTGAGCTTTGTCTCTGCCTTTGCTAATGATGCAGTGCAATGTATGTGTATATGTTCATCTGATACATGCTCTGTATGCCACATTCCCATTGGCATATACTTGATTTTCTTTTGCAGAGGTTGCCAGAGGTTACAGCAACTTTTGTGCTTCTTGAGTCAGAGGCTGGAGGGCGCAATGATGGTTGTCTGTGATGATCTACTCTTATCCTAATCATTCTATTGTCAGGTCTCCAATTTTGTACACATGTCATAATTGGATGCTGTACCACAACAGAAGAGAATTCTATTCACATGATAACTTGCGGGGTGGACAGGGTCCGTCATATCTGTGGGATCTATCTTGATGTGTGCACAGCAGTGTAGATGTGTAGTCATCTTGTGTAGGCCTGGCTTCATAGTCACATGGGTACATTTGAATGTGTGCACTTGAGTAGTCATACAGTGTGATTGGCCTGTAATTTGGCTAAAGTGTTGATGTGTATGTTCCCCTGAACATGACACCTACACACATGTATGATCCAGGTAATGAGTGCCTGTTTGTTGACATTATCAGACACCTGCTTTAGATTGTGGGCACATGTAGGAGTTGTTGCTTGAGCAATGTGCAGTGTGTCGGTATGACCTTGCAGTCCTGGGGTACACCTACTTGTTGTCGCTGTCATTTGTGAGTATGCAGAGTGTGTCACTGCAATGTCTGTGTTGTGGTTTGATGATCAGCCATGGCTCTTGCTTACGTTTGTGCTCACTGTGCTGACCTGCTCAGGC
Organism: Calotriton arnoldi; assembly: GCA_963921515.1. Taxonomy (NCBI): domain Eukaryota; kingdom Metazoa; phylum Chordata; class Amphibia; order Caudata; family Salamandridae; genus Calotriton; species Calotriton arnoldi. The sequence continues at coordinate 621,880 of CAWUFW010001548.1, forward strand.
AAACTAACATTAAAAGTGACTTTTCAGATACATTGATGTCATTTTACACTTTTCTTTTACCGCTATGTGGTATTAAGAGTCATACCAGCCCCAAGAGGGGCTTTTGATGCCTACACATTGTGAGTTACTCCTCTATGTGATTTTGGTCTGTACACTCCTCACCTGTCCAATACTAATGTACACACCACTTCAGTCTAATATCTTCCACCCCATGCCTTGCCAGTTTGTGACCATCCCCACCACTTCATAGTGTGACACTATACTGTGGGAGGATGATCTGTGTCCAGGACCAATGTTCCACTCAGGACTGTTTCACAATTTGTTATATGCTATTTTCTTCTACTTGATTGCAGTCATGGTTGCTCATGTACAGTGCAGATGTTTTTCCAGCACAGTCCTCTAGTCATGTTCCATGCATCTGTGTTTTCCAGAGTTGTGCAGCAGTAGGTGATAGCTAAAGTGTATGTCTGTTTGCTGAGGTAATACTACCCATCCTGAGTGTGATGTGATCTGTGCCCTGTGATGATTTGTGATGTTGAAGTTCATGGTGGAGCACTCAGATATGTGTGATTCAGGTTTTGGTGGTGTTCACACACTGCTTACTGTGCATGCACTGCTGTCAGTGTATGTTGCATTGTCCTTGCCTGGTGTAAGTCCCCCTGATGTCCAGCTGAGTTTGCAATGTAATGATTTTTTATGTGCATATGTTGTGTATTTGTGGTTGAGGGATGCAGTCTTTGGCCTGTGTTGGCTCTTTCTACTGACAGGTCCATGTGTGTGTAATGTTATTTTTGCATGACATTGTGTGTGAGGAGTTTGTATATTGGAATACATTCAGATGTGTGTTGAATTTGTAGTGTGCATTTCTTGTGTGAATGTCACATGCAGCAATGTGGAGTCTTGTTCATTAGCTTGTTTTGAGTGCACAATTGTGCTATGACCTCCTAAATTTGTATGGTCACTTGTCAGGATTGTGCATGTGCATGCTTGTGCTACACATTGACACCATGCTCACTTTGTAACTGGTGGAGTGTCTATGTCTGTGTTTGCAGATTTGTCTTATTGCACAGTTAGTGTTCATGATTGGCCTTTGATCATGTATTTTTTTATTGGTTTGGATGATGGTGTCTGTGCAGTTGGCCAGAGTAGAAATGTCTGTCTAGGATCACATTGCCTATCCACTGTTTGGCTGCACATGGCTGAGCTTGTTGGACTTCTTTTGATGTGGTTTGTGATACATGTGTTTGGCAATTGGTTTGGGATCAGCATTGGTTCAGACATCCCTGAGTGGGATTCTGACATTTGTAGATACACACCAGGGTGTGGCATTGGTTATCAGGAAAGTCAAAGGACCTTATTTTCACCTTTATCTGTGCTTCTCACAGGTGTTGAGTAGTGAAGGTGGGAGATGGGTAGATGAGGGGTATGTGTGAAGGTCATACTTGGGTTTGACAGTCAGGGAGTGTCACAATGAGCCATGAGTGTTGTGCTGGTGGCATACACATGTCAAAATAGTTGACACAGATGATGGGCTGGTCACTGTATGGCTTATGACAGTTCCTATCAGCCTGGGCCAATACATTGCTTGCATTGCTGTATCACAGGGATATTGCACTGATGTTACTTTAGTTCAATTTCAATCACTGTGCCACCCATGTATGATTTTATGGCCTAGGTGTAGTGTGATATGTGGTACCTCTTGCATGTCATGTACAAATGGTATCTGAAATTTCTCCATGCTTTTCCTGCACTGTGCACTCCACTTTAGGCTAGTTTAGTTATCATCATACAGTGCTGCTGACTTATGGTATGTGTATGAGGCTAAGTTTAAGTGTGTGAGCTGTCTGAAGGACTTGACATGCAGTGTGAACAGTTCCAAGGGTGTTAATCTGCACAGTGACTCTTCATTTCTTAAATTAGTCACTTTAATTCACATGAGCGGAAGGCAGGTGTGAGGAGGAGGAGGGTTGCTATGAGTATCAGGTCAGAGTTTCCTGCTGTCAAGATGGACTCTTCCTGACACTTTGGCATTCATTCACTACTTTGCAGTTGGTGCTCCCTTTGTTGAGGTGGAGTAATGGTGTGTAGGTGTTCTGTGAGTTGGCAGTGTAGTCAGTGTTGTTGATGTACTGGACATACTCACATGGTGTCATTTATTGCAGCTGTACACTTGTGAGTCAAATGCACAGTGGTGCTTACTTTGAGTTTGCTGTTTGAGTCAGGAATTTCTTACTGTGTTGCATGGTATGGGCTGTCATTGTGTGATATGGTCTGCCATTGTATGTGATGGGCCTATCAATGTCTGCTTGGGGGCTGTGGTGATCTGTGATTGTGTGGCAGTGGTGTCTAATATGATGTTTCATCTACCTGGGCTCACTGACTCATTCCAACACCTTGTTGGACTACTGTGAAATACACATACACACCCTGCTTGGTCTGCCCACATCTGTTCCACATTGTATTTGGACTGACCCTTATTTGTGTACAATGATGACTATTGTCATTTTGGAGGGACTCTTGCCTCACCCCACACTCATGTTACTATACAATTGGTGATGATCCTAATGAGATGTCACTATAGACAGTGTCCCTGCACATATCTTCTTGATGCAGATATGTTGTGCTGAGTGGTGCTTCTTTTATGATACATGTGGTGTGGATGTTGTGATGTTGGTCTTGCTTGTCTGGGACAATGTCCTGGACTCCTACTATATTGGGGGCAGGTTTTCCCGCAGCTTCACCGCTGCGGTGACATGACCGGCACAACTGGGCTAGTTGCAATAATTTCTATGGGGATGGGTGACCCAGATGCAGAGGTGACAATTTGTGATGTGCAAGACATGTGTACTTAGACTTGGGTATATGTTCCTCTCTCCACCAGGGTGTCTGATGTAGACAGGACACGTATTTCTGCACGACAGTTGTGTGTTGTTGTTGTACAGGGGTTGTATGCGGGGATGTGTTATTGACTTACCTGCGGTGTTGACCGCGACGGTGTCTTATCTGCTGGTAGTGGATGAGGTACAGCAGCGGAAGGGCTTGTAGAACAGGATCCATGGCGGCCAGGAACGTGTGGAGGTGTCTCGGACTCTAGTTTCTATCTCCGCAGTTGTGCTTCCGCCATCTCCAAGGGGCTGGTTTCTCCACTGCGTTCTGATGGGCTGGTTGAGGCATCATGATTTGTCCAGCGGTCGGAACGTCATTCTGCACGGCGGTCTTTCTCTATTAGCTCCCTCCGGCACTGTTGGGGAACCAAAAATCTGGCGGATCCGGAAACTCCACGACGGGCGGGAAATGGGCTATCTTTGCCCATTGTAATATGGCGGTCGCGAGGACTGCCGCAGGAGTAACTAAATGGACATTTTCCGCCAGCACCACGGAGGTGCCTACAACCGCCATCGTAACCAGCCCCTAGGCTCGGACATCATAAGGAAAAAGGAGTTTCCCTTTCCTGAAAAATATAAATCTGAATTAAGTAAATAGGAATTAAAATAGGAACTTAAAACTTTTTTTGCTCTGGGCAGCATGGTTGTCGATTCACCAAAATGCCTGGGGTAGTGGCACTTACCCTTTAACCATAATGATATCACAGGAAGTGACATCATCAGACCCTTGAGCCTGATTGTTTTAACCCTGATGACATTACAGTAAGTGACATTGTGAAGTTCTATAATAATTGCAATATTAATATAACAACACAGACACGTGTATTTTAGATACCCCTATGATGATGCTGATATAATCTTTAAAAGTTCTGGATGTAATACTCAAGGGCAGGTCCTCCGCTATGGCGGAGGAGTGTCTCCGCCTCCCCGTACTTAAAATAAAAAAAATAAAACGATAATAAAACATGTTTATAATTGTTTTATTTTTCTTCCATTGAATGAGGCTTGGGCGCGGGGCAAGGAAGGAGGGAGAGTGGTGAGCACTGTGATTCAGTGTGCATGAAGGTTTGACCGCCCGTCTCAGGCCAGCCAAAGCGTCATGCGCAGTGAAGCTCTCTCCAACCCCAGCTGCATTGCTGGGTTTGAGACAGTAGTCATAGGCTCCAAGTCTCCTTGGGAGGGCAAATCGAGGGTGCTCAGGCCAATCCTGATGCTGCTTTCATACTTGAGAGCAGCGTCAGGATTGGCCACAGAGGAGGCTTGGAGCCTTTGCCTGCAGCAAGGAAGAAACAGAAAAGCGGTGTTTCAGCGGGCGATGCAGCAGGTAAGTTCTTTTGGTCTTTTTTTATTGTACTGTTTTCTTCGTCCATCGTCCGTCCCCGCCCCCTTTCCCCCCGTCCCGTCACTCCGATGGCACACCAGCCGCTACAGGTAAAACTTGCCCTGAATTGTAATGACTGAGAGAAACGAGTAAGCCAGACATTTAGGGGTCGATTCCGATCTCGGCCGGTAGGGCTCCGAATCGGATTCGGCTTTACCGGATCTGATTCGGACGCCCTGTTTCTGACCGAGTCGGACGTGCGTCCGGGCGAGCGAGTATGATGCGAACGTACGCGAAATCGCCGACCGACTCGTTCGCGGGACCCAACCGCTCCGACCGACTCGCACGGACACGACTCGCACCGCGCAATGGAGACGTTCCCCGGCCGGGTAAGTACGATGCGCGCCGCGAGCAGTCCGACCGACTCGCGCCGTCCGGCTCAAAAGAGCAGTCAGAGCCGCACTTTGGGGGTCCGTGTCGGACCTCCCTGTACGCCTACCCGCGCGAGTCGCACACAGGGGGGACCCATGGGTCCCCCCTACCTGTGCGTGTACGTTGCGACCCGCTTCGACGCGTACCCGCTATAGGGGGCGCCCTTGTTTGCCTCGCACCCATTGAGTCAATGGGAGCCCGCGTACGCGTTGTACGACCGGCTCCCATTGACTTCAATGGGAGTCCGACCGAATCGAGTCCGATAGCATGTGAACGCATCGTACTCGTTCGGTCGGACTGCTAGGGTCCGATTCGGTCGGAAATCTCTCCGGGTCCGGCTCGGTCGGAGAGATTTCCTGCCCGAATCGGAATCGGCCCCTTAGTCGAGGCTGTGTGAGGGTTCTCCCCCGAGAACATTTTTTAAAAGAATGGAGTCTAGTAGTGCATTGTAAAGCACAGTTTTTCACATATACTTGCTAAAAAGCCATAGGCTCTGAAAATACACTGATTACATTTTCATACGATTTTATGGTGTGCAAAGCAATGAAACCTGAGACACCTCAGGAGTTGACCCCTTTTTTTTAGAAATGTGATATGGGTACCCAAAATGTCAACAATTACCTCCCTGGTGCCAGGGCCAGCATTTTGTCTTGGCTGCCCCCCATATGCCATGGGTGCCCCCAATATGCCAGTGTCAAACGTTTGCCATTTAGGCCATCCATGTGCCATAAGTGGCCCTTATTTCAAAAATTACCTCCGTATGTCAGGACCAGAATTTTGTCATGGTTGCCACCCTCCCATGTGTCATGTAGTCCTCATCTATGCCAAGAATGACCTCCAATATGCTAGTACCAGAAATTTGCCATTGGTGTCCCATTCCAAGAGTGTCTTCACAGGTGCCAACATTTTTCCATGGGCACCCCATATGCCAAGAATTACATCTAGCATGCCAGTACCAGTATTTTACCTTGTGACCCATTATTATTGTGTGTCAGAGATGGAGGAGAGAAAACTACACCATATCTTACAAGCTATATGGGCTTTTTTCACTCTCTCTTTGATGCAACATAGCGCAGAAACTTTGGTTGCCGTGCTGCATTGCGTCACATTTTAGCACATTTCCCCTCAATCCCACACATCCTCACTCACTACTGGTCACTCTCACTTATTTTTACTCACACATGCTTACACATAGACACACATGCTCACACATACACACGCTTTACCTCACATTAACACATTCTCACGGACACAAGCTGTTATAGGTTTGTGCATATCCTCAGTTGCCATGAATTCCTTATACAGAATGCTCAAATTCATATACATGTACACAGCACAGTTGCAACCACACAGAATAATCATTAAAACATCACAATTAATCATGGTACTTGAACTATGAGCTTGACCGCATTTTCAAAACAGGAAAATGACACACATCCCAGTGACCTTTGTGACAGTTTCAGTTAGTTAGGCTATTTTTGGCATATTCTCAAATGCGGGTAACTAACCTGCGGTCATGATGGCGACTGTCCTGTTTTTGTCTACCATTGTCAATAATCATGCTGTGATATGTGGGGCATGAAGATACCAAACCTAGCATGTTTAGCAGAAGTCACCCTCATAAAATGGATTTATACATTGACGCTGTATAGAGTGCTTGCTTATTCCAGAACTTAAAGAGATCGGAAGTGGAGCAGAGGTAATAATGGAGAACGTTCTCTGTTAGAGGTTCTTTCGGCCCATCTATGAACTTTAAACTGTGGGACACTGAATAACTGCTCAGATTTTGATTTCAAACGACAAGAGGATTGACAGTTATGAAATTTCTAAACTTGTGGTCCCCAATTGTGAGGATTTGTGCATGATGCAGGATGTCTTGAAAGCAATTACATTTTTGGATTGGCAAGTTGACTGGGGCATTCTGTTACTTGATCAAATTTGTTTTAATTAAACAAACTTTAAGCAGTAGAGTTTTGAACAGTTCGAATTCGATCAATGCCATTTTAGGAAAGCCAGATGAAATGAACTGTGAAAGTTCAAACATGACTGGAGGAACGCATCTAATAAGTCATTGCATGTTTTAAAATGATATGGTGGTAAAACAAGAGGTATGTAGTTCCTAAGGAGGTGACCTCTAGGTTTTTACAGAAGGGGGGATTCTCCTTTTAGGAGCAAGAGCTCTCAAACATCCCAAGGGGTGTCATGCTTCATCATCGGGCAGCTCATCGTTGGGCCAAAGCTGCACAGGGGGGCTCTTTGCTGGAGGTCTTTTCTTTTTGCTGATGTAAGTTTAGTGGTGTTGTGGGGCATGTGGTAAAGGAATCGAGTGGAGGGAGGGTTGTCAATAAAAATAACTAAAGGAATCCCAAAGATTCTTTATTCACTGGGTTCCTTTGTTATGATTAAAAAAAACAGAAAATCAAGGCGAGAGCAGAGTATGATGAACCTCTCAGGCCATAGTTAGTGCGTGTGAAAAGAAAAAGGACCTGTGGGGCCCGTTAGGCATTGGCAGCACCGGCCCAATGTTGGAGCTGCCAGATGATGAAGCATGACACCCCTTGGGGTGTGTGAGGGCCCTTGTTCCTAAAAGGAGAAACCACCTCCTTCTGTACAAACCGGGGGGCATATTATCAAGGGCAGTATCGCCACTTTAGCGGCACTTTTTGCCGATAAAGCAGCGATATTTCTATCGCCCTATTAGCAAGCTGTCGCTAACAGCTGTTAGCGACAGCTTAATGGCGATAGCGGCCGTTTTGTTGCCGCTTTGCATGTCAGCGATAATTATCGCTAATGACATGCAAAGTAGGCGTTCCCAACTAAAAGCAACTGCAAACAGTCGCAAACACAACTTCCCCCTATTATCAATGCCCGCGAAGTGATAAAAAAAGTCGCGCTAACCGCGATTATCGCTGGAATTTAACACCTGATAAAAACTTGACTTAACCATCTTGTCAATGGGAGGAGGATTGTAAGGTTAAGTCCTCACCTGCCTATTAGCAAGCTTTTCATTAGCGCAGTGAATTTATTGCTGGATTTCTCGCGCTATTGCTGGGTTTCGCCGCTATCGCTGGATTTTTTATCGCCTTGGAGATAAGCGTTGTTAATAACGCGTTATCTCCGCGATGTAATCCAGCGATAGCCGGCGATAAAAAAACAGCGCTAAGCGCGCTTTGCGATAATTATCGCAAATCCTTGGTAATATGCCCACGAGTGTTCCCCTCTTAGGAACTGCGGGGCATATTAGCAAGGGCGTTATCGCCACTTTAGCGGCACTTTTTGCCGCTAAAGCGGCGATATTTTTATCTCCCTATTAGCAAGCTGTCGCTAACAGCTGTTAGCAACAGCTTAATGGCGATAGCGGCCGTTTTGTTGCCGCTTTGCATGTCAGCGATAATTATCGCTAATGACATGCAAAGTAGGCATTCTCAACTAAAGCAACTGCAAACAGTCGCAAACACAACTTCCCCCTATCATCAATGCCCGCGAAGCGAAAAAAAAATTTGCGCTAACCGCGATTATCGCTGGAATTTAACACCTGATAAAAACTTGACTTAACCATCTTGTCAATGGGAGGTGGATTGTAAGATTAAGTCCTCACCTGCCTATTAGCAAGCTTTTCATTAGCGCAGTGAATTTCTCGCTGGATTTCTCGCGCTATTGCTGGGTTTCGCCGCTGTCGCTGGATTTTTTATCGCCTTGGAGATAAGGATTGATAATAACGCGTTATCTCCGCGATGAAATCCAGCGATAGTCGGCGATAAAAAAAACAGCGCTAAGCGCGCTTTGCGATAATTATCGCAAATCCTTGGTAATATGCCCCTGCATATCTTTTGTTTTATCAATCTAACCTAGGGGCACATATGCAGGACCTGTCTCAAGCCCCAGTCCCTCCAGTTTCTTTGTCTTTAAAATGATGTACTACCTCTTTTCTTTGACCTTTCTGTTTTATTCAGTAGTTCGGTCTCACTTTTTCCACCTTTGGGGCAGTATATCTTGTAATAGGTGCTTGCTATTTTAATTTCCTCTTAGGTCTTGGCTATAGACAGCTCTAGCTGTCTGTGGGTCAGACCAATTTGTTAGGCTTGTCAGTCTTAGGTGGTCTTCCCACAAACTGCTGCTCTTCTGCCTGATTGAAAAGGACTGGGCCTGCATATTGAACCCAGGACCACCATAGTAACTTCAAGGGCCTCAGGGACAGAATAAACACCAAACACCTTGAAACCAACACCTGGACTCTACTCTGTCTGCTGTGAGTCTTGCCCAGCAAGTGGTGCCACCCCAGTCCTAGACCCTTGGAAGCGGGCCTGAAGGTTCTCTGCCAGCACAGCCGTGATCCTATAAGCAGAACCAACGCAGCACAACGCATCTCCTTGTAGCTGTTTTGGAACTGCCACTGAATGTCACATACCCGACACAGGACTTCGCATTGAAGCCCACAGCTCTCATGGAACCGCTGTTGTGTGACGCATCCTTGATTCATGCCTTCACATCACAAGACCCTCATCAACGGCATCCTCAAAAACAACAAAGGACTCCGAATGACAGCCCCACAGCTTCCTTGGAACTGCCATTGCGTAATGCATCGTCGATGCCGGACTTCACATCACAGTCCTTTGTCAATGGCATCCTCGACGCCGACGCTGGACTCCACATCGCAGCACAGCAGCTACCATGGAACTGCCTAAACTTGTGACTTTGTCCCGGTCTCTTTGGGCTTCTAGGCATTATTTTCAATGAAATCTTTAAAATTGCATATCTCCGCTTCTGCGGATTGGATTTTTGTTGTTTTGTCTCAAATAATTGATTACATTTTACTCTAGCTCAACGCATCCCTGTCATAGGAATCTGCATCGCTGCTGCAGCTCTTTGGACCCGCCACTGTGTGACGCATCCTCGACGCAGGACCTCGCAATGCTCCTCAACCAAGATTCAAGGTTCTTGTGAGAAATGCGCATGCGCGGGAGCGTGCGCATGCGCAGTTTTCTCAAGGATTACCGAGACGGCGAGGAAGAGGAGAAGGGCAGCCCCGGGACGCCGCATTACAGAGGTAAGTGGTTTTAAATGTATTTTTAATTAATGTTGAATTACTTGTTAATAGGGGGGGTGGAGGAGGGGGCTGGCCAACTCCGCTCCGCTGCAGAGTGTGCAGAGATTTGCCTTCTCCGCGTTCTCCTCGGAACGCGGAGTAGGCAAATCTCTGCACACTCTGCGGGCGGAGCGGAGGTCTCCCCCCGGGGTTACAATTTAATCTGTTTTTTAAATTGGTGTGAGTTATTTTTGTGTTGTCTTTTTACTTTATTAGTGTTTGAAGCGATGCATAGATACTTTACACATTGCCTCTAAGTTAAGCCTGAGGGCCTTATTATGTCTACGGCGATCCATGGGACCGCCATAGCTATGGTGGCAGTCCGACCACAGCCACACTGCGGGATCGCCTGCAGTATTATAAGTGTGGCAGTCAGACCGGCACTGAACTGCTGCTACCGCCGTGGATCAAGGATCCTGCTGCTGTCTGGCAGCGGTTCAAGGCTGGCGGTGCCACAGCAGCACCGCCAAGCATATTTTGAGTTGTCTCACCGCCACCCTTTTCCTGGCAGTCAAACCGCTATGAAAAGGGATTGGTGAGGCAACAAAGGGGCCCCCACATGGCTCCCTTGTAATCTGACAAGTGGGCGGCGGTGAGTTTTGGTGGTCCTGGAGCAGAGCGGTGGCATGCCACCCACTTCAGGACCGCCGAAACTCGTAATAAGGCCCTGACTGTTTTTGCACCAAGCTAACAGAGGGTTGAGCACAGGTTAATTTGGGGTTGCTTGTGTTTCAGCCTGACAGAGATTGGGGTTGCTGCTTGAGTAGGATTTCAACCACCTCAATCAGTTACCCAATTTCCAAAGCTATTGTTTTTAATATACATACAATGTGCTTTGGTTCAGCCCCTTGCTCATGATTGAACAGCTTTGTTTTCTATTGCAGGTGTCTGCTCTTGATTTAAGGATCTCCTTCCTATTCTTGTGTTTTTCCCACCCAGAAGCATTTCAGTCTCACGTTGTTTTGATTGGATGAGCTGTATCCATCTCCTCTTAACTTGAGGGGTGCTCCTTTTTCATTTAATATTCAGCAGGCCACAGTAGTGGAAGCGTGTCTTACTCTCTGCTGTTTTTTCCTTTTCCTGTGTACTCTTTGCTTACTTATTTTATTTTGAAACTTCATTTATTATTTGTTTCACTGCAACCGCTGTATTAGTTCAATTTTAACTGTGCTTTGGCATTGCATATAAATTCATCTGGTTCTCTTTCTATTTTAGCCTCGCCTATTGGATGCTCATTTGAAGAGCTGCTTCAAGCATCTCTTTGTTGACTTATCCTCTGAGTTCGCTTGATTTATATCTGCTTTTGTCTAGCATGTACAATACTTTGGGAATTGTGACAAGAGCGACAAGAGTAGAATATCTTGGTCCCTTAATATCACGTGACAAAAATATTGTGCCCTAAATTGTTTACAATGCTATCACCCTATTTATATTAATAATAAAATTCTACACCGAATTGAGTGACATTTTTGCAAATGAAACTCTATTCAGACATACAATAATCCTATACTTTACTTTAATAGAGATAGGAATCTTTGAGGGATTTTTGAATTAGTTTGTGCAGCATTGTATCTATTTACACACTATTAATTATTGTTTAGTACCAGATCACTCATTGTATTTGATACTTATCTCTCTATGTAACCCTGTCAAGTCATAATCTGCTCCTCCATCAGTCAGGTATCAATAATTGGAAAATCAGTCTTATGGGACTTGATAGAAGGACGCCCACCTTGCAACAAGTGTCTCAGTTTCAACCCTACATTAATAACAAGTTAAATATTTCTGGACATAGCAAAGTATCCAAGTGCCATATCAACAGATATATGGCCCAATTAATTATATCTGTCCGTCTCAACGACCTTATTATCTCAGTAAATTCATGTAGCACTAGAGAATTTCAGTTTCTGCTCTTCGAGATCCATCACCCTGTTGTCACAAGTGGGATGTCTAGATAGCGATCATAACGCCTTGACCTTAACGAATCTGGGTGACAGCTCTACTGATATAGGTTGTTGGGGTAAGAAGGATCTGGGAGTACTTTCTATTATGAACAATATAAGATCCAATAGATGGAACTGGGTGGAGATTCATCACGAGGCCTTGGAACCAGTGAAATGCATAGTACGCCACAATGCGGAAGAATTTTCTAAATGTCCCAAAGACAGGTTAATCAGGAAGCTTTCTATCAGTCATGAAACAATTTTTAACGAAATTAGGGATTTACTGGCCAAACCGTGTAGGGAGCAGAAACTGGAACACAGACAGACCCAGGCAGTATGGTACAATCAGGACTGCAGGAAAGTCAAGGCCGACCTTGTACGGGCAGCAAAATCCATTGTTCACCCAGACCTCATGATATGTAGAAGAAACTATAAGCAAGCTCTAGAGTCGGCTAGGAAGAGCTGGGAAGACTCCCTCTGGTCCACCCTTCAAAAGGCATCTCTAGCCAAGGATTCTAAATCCTTTTGGAAACATGCGGCCTATTGGCTAAATGGTAGGGAACCGAAACTGGAGTTTACAGTTCAGCCTGAGGAATGGGTGACCCACTTTGGGGGGCTTTATGCACAAGGTGACTGCGAGTCGGAGGCACCTCTAGGAGATTGGGGGGAAAACCAGGATGAAGTTGTGGAGGTCCTGGTTTTCTCCATGGAAGAAACCCGGGTGGCAATTTGCTCCAGTATTGCAGCCAGAGCCCCAGGACCTGATCGTATCCCAAACGATTTGTATAAAGAGGATTTAACTGTCTGGGTCCCCTATATCAATATGATTGCAAATGCTATTACAGCAGGTATGGATGTTCCTCGGTCATGGAACATAGCAGAGATTATCCCAATTTTTAAGAAGGGTAACAGAGCTAACCCGGCCAGCTATAGGCCTATAAGCCTAATTGACTCACTGCAGAATTTTTTTTGCAAGCAGGTGTTGCAACGAGCCCAGGATTAGATCTCAGAGCACCATATCTTGAGCGATCTTCAAGCAGGCTTTCGTGCTAACATTAGCACACTGGACCAGGTTTTTCGCTTCCTGTGTATCTACTGAAGGGAGGTTAGTATCAGAGGGGCAAACTATATGTTGCCTTTGTGGACCTACATACTGCATTTGATTTGGTACCACGTGCAAAGCTGTGGAGAGTGTTGGCCGAAATGGGGTTGCCGCACAATTTATTAGAAATTCTAATTCGGCTGCACTCTTCAAACACAGCACAAGTCAGGTGGGGGGATAACAACCAGCTAACTGAGCAATTCCCTGTCAATTGTGGAGTGAGACAAGGATGCGTCCTAGCGCCCACGCTATTCTCCCTCTTTATTAATGGTTTGATTGGTTATTTGGACATGGATTGATGTGACGCCCCAAAGGAGGGGGAGCGAAGAATACCAGCTCTACTCTTCGCGGATGACACTCTACTAATCTCTAAATCCCTCCTTGGTTTGCAACAATTGTTGAACAACTTTATCACATTTTGTAAGGAGCATGGCTTGGCATTAAATGAAGCAAAAACTAAATATATGATTTTCTCGAAGGCGAGCTCAAAGCCATCTAAAAGGAAAATGTATGTAGGAGAATGCCCCCTTGAGCAAGTTTTTGCATTTGATTATTTGGGTATCCATCTAACCTCAAACTTAAGTTGGGCATCACAAATTGAAAAATCCCACGCATCTCTGACCCAACAAACTGCACACCTAGGTAAGATACACAAAAAAACAGCGTCTAGGAAAGTGGCCCCAGCCTTAGAGATTTATAATACCAAAATATTGGGGGGAACCCTTTATGGGGCCGAATTTTGGGGTATTGGAAATACAAACTCCCTCATCTCGATAGAAAATAGGTTCATTCGATCAATGTTAAACCTCCCCACTAGAACTCCCCTGGTCCCTATGTTTCTAGACTTGGGTCAAAAAATGTTACTGCACAAGATGGGCTACAAGCAGCTAATGTTTTGGCACTGCCTGTGGTCAGTAAATGAGCTCACTCCATACAGAGCAGAGAAGATAGATCTCTCAAAGCGATCCCAGGTTAACTTTATCCCATGGTTTAGCTGTCTGAAGAATCTATTGAAGAGCCTTGGGATGGAGGAATACTGGACCTCCCCAGAAAAACTGGGCCTCATTCCAAAATGTAGGGTCAAAAAGATATACTGGGATGTTATCATGGAGAAGGAGGCGGCCAAACGGGTGGGTACTCAGATTCAAGAATTTACCAATTTTAAATTTGCCCCTTTTTATGAGGAAACTATTGATGGAATCATACCACCACTGGCACGGAAATTATTTATTCAATACTGCTTCAAATCTTTGCCAACTAAATTATTCTGTAAAAAGTGGTGTAGTAATGCCTCCACAGATGACGAGTGTCCGGCATGCAATGACTGCCCAGAGTCAATAGTCCACTTGCTTTTTTTCTGCCCTTACTATAAATATCTGCGGGCTAAGTGAATTGTGCCATTATGCAGACTGGTAGGACCTGGGCATTACTTGGAGGCTATGAGAATCCTAGCCACCGATACACGCAGGGTGGTGGTAGTTGGTCTGGTCAGATTTTGGCATGCATTATGGATTAAACGTTCCAAATGTATTACATAGTTTCCTAAATTTCTATTTGTCAAAACCGGGGCTATTTTTATTGATTTTTAACTCTGTATTGTTTTTAACCAATGCTGTATATTGTATTTTGTATATTTTTAACTATTGTTGTATATTGTATTTTTGTATATTACTTTTATTGTTTGTACAATTTCTACAGCATTTTGCACTTTATAAGATCTTTGTAATCGAAAATAAAGTATTTGATGATGATGATTAATAATAAAAAATCTACACCGAATTGAGTGACTTTTTGCAAATGAAATTGTATTCAGACATACAATAATCCTATTCTTTACTTTAATAGAGATAGGAATCTTTGAGGGATTTTTGCATTAGTTTGTGCAGCATTGTATCTATTTACACACTAATAATTATTGTTTAGTACCAGATCTCTCATTGTATTTGATACTTATCGGAGCCATACTTACTTGGCTTAGTGAACTCTTATGATAGATTCCTCCTGACAAGGTTTTCGCTTGACCTGTTTTATTTACTTTTAGCTCATCCTCGGGGTGCAAATAGAGGGCAAGCTATCCCGTCCTGCGGCTGCGATGGTACATCTCCGCAGGATATGCTTCATTTTACCATGTTCTGTCCATATTATGTTACCCCGAGAAAATCTTATCTAATGCCCATCTTGAAACAGGCCAACTTTTAACAAGTTCGGCCTGCATTCATATTTCTCCAGATGCTGTCGGGCAATATCGTACTTCATGTTTTAAGCTTTTTAAAATCTGCTATCAAACTGAGGGCGAGCTGTGATTAGTTGGGTTGCTCCCTAATTTTCTTTTGTACCTTTTGCTATTGACTTAAAGGTATTGTCTTCAGTAGTTTTATCCCAACACTACCGATGTCTGGTATTTCTGATGCACTTTGTATTTATTACTTGAACTTGGCTCCTGTACAGGCTTGTTTTTGAGATTGTATCTATTGTACCATGCTATTTTATCCTGGTTTTTACATTGTGCTTTTATGGTGTTCTTGATTATGAAACCGAATAAAGAAATTTAATGATGATAATTATCTCTCTCTATGTAACCCTGTCAAGTCATAATCTGCTCCTCCATCAGCCAGGTATCAATAATTGGAAAATAAGTCTTATGGGACTTGATAGAAGGATGTCCACCTTGCATCAAGTGTCTCAGTTTCAACCCTACATTAATAATAAGTTAAATATTTCTGGACATAGCAATGTATCCAAGTGCCACATCAACAGATATATGGCCCAATTAATTTTGTCTGTCCGTGTCAACGACCTTATTATCTCTGTAAATTCATGTAGCACTAGAGAATTTCAGTTTCTGCTCTTTGAGATCTATCGCCCTGTTGTCACAAGTGGGATGTTTTCTCCTTTTTTCCAATTTGGGAAGCTAAGTACTTTGCTTGCTTTTAATACATTATTGGTGAAGCTGTGCCTCAAACTCTCTTAGATAATCCCAACTATCCTATTCTGCTAGCCTTCTCAATGGGCACTCTTGTCTACACCTGCACAGAAGCAGTTCAACCTTTTGATTCATCTTCAACTCTGATCTATCTTTTCAGCTGAAGGTCAACATTTCGACAAAATGTATCTTCTACATTCTGTGAGTTCTGTGGGGAAGTCTCTTTTTTCTACGCTCACTTCAAATATCTGTGTTGGTTTCACAGTGATCCCATGATCCCGGGTGCCATGGTTGGTCTACGACATAGTTGGTCAGACTTGTAGATTTAGCCAGAATCCACAGGCCAAGCTCTTCTTTCACTTCTCTCTGTAAACAAATTCCAACATTAGTGGGCATAACCTCGGACGACATTCTGGGGTAGAATTTAAACTTCTGGTAAATAGTAAGAATTGGAGAAAATCCACCATACTAACGATAAGAACTCCCTCCCTAGCTGCTGAGATTTTGTCAAAAAAATCGACCTTTGAGAGATGGGGCACTGAGATTTTGAAACTGAAGTACCAAAGTATCCGCACCTACTGAAGGTACTAGGAGAGCCACTAAGGGCACAAAGTTGCCCTAAAATCATCCTCAGAGGGGCAGGGCATTTGCAATCAAACCTACCATAACATAAGTTGCAAATGTCTCAATCCTATGCCAATAGACCAGGTCCAACTAGGAGAATAGCTTTGGAGCATAAGGAGAAAAAGCAAGAAAGAGATTAGGGCTGACTGTCTGCCATGCTCTTGAACGATCCCCGAAATTATTCCTGGCAAGAGTGGTCAATTACATCAGGAAGGCACTGACAGAACCCAAAAGTTAAATAAAATATCATGGGCTGTCTGAGTTGCTTAAAACTATATCCGCAAATTCATTTATAAAGAATGCAGCCTTATTATTCCTCCAGGAGACCTGGTCAATGAGACCCACAACAATCCCTGGATTTTATGAAGTCCATCAAGTCTCAACAACAAAAAACATTTTTGGGAGACCATCAGGCGGCCTCCCAATATATGCAAGCATGGGTCTAGAATGACTCTTAGGAAGATTGACCCTTGTGACAAAATGATCCAACTAGTAACACTGGAGGCCATTAATATAAATGATCAGCCAACAAAAATAATGCTGTCCAAGATTTATTTCAACATCTTCGGCTCAGGGCAAGCCATCAGACTGAGTCAATTGTGTAAGTCCTTAGAATCTGTGCTCTGCAAAAACACCAACAATGAAGTTATAACATGGGGGAACTTAAATCTGTGCAATTTAGGGGTGTCATCAATGGACAACACTCTGGCGGGCCAGGGTACAAGCCTATTATGCTCCCTTTTCACAAATTTATTTTATTTATTTATTTGATGAGTTTTATATAGCGCTGGCTAGACCCGGAGGTATCAGCGCGCTTTACATGAGGTTCCACAAAATTACAAAATTACATCAGTTACAAGTTACATCAGTTGCTAGAAAAACATTACAAGAGCATAGAAGACAAGATAAGTGAAGTGTAGAGGGGAAGGGGTAAGGGTAAAGGGGTAGGAGGGAGATACAACGGAGAGACGAAGGAAAGTCTGCCCAAAGTCCGGCTGGGTAGGTGACGGTCAAGGGGGAAGTCCAAAACCCATCTCCTCTATAGCTATCAGGTAGCTCCACCGGGCATCGGCCAAATAGCTAGGTCTCAACGGGAAAACATTTAAAGAACATAGAGGACGAAATAAATGGAGCGTAGAGGGGTAATGGGGTAGGGTAAAGGGGTGGGAGGGAGAATACGACGGAGAGACGAAGGAAAGTCTGCCCAACGTCCGGCTGGGTAGGTGACGGTCGAGGGGTGAAGTCCACAGCCCATCGCCTCTTTAGCTATCAGGTAGCTCCACCGGGCATCAGCGAGAAAGCTAGGTCTCCACGGTCGGGGGGTAAGTTCACAGAATCAATGTCCTGATGGGTAGGCCGGATGGGGGAAAGGTTCGAGGACTGGTCGATGTCAAGTTTTTTGACCCATAGTAGTAGCACAACGTGGAAGGGACCACTGTGGCAGCCATATTTGGGTCAGGCAAGGGGTTCTGACCTTGGTGTTACATTCAGCCGTTCCCCATCTTTATCTTTCGCTCAACAAGGGGGGGGAGTTTGTTGTGCAGAGGAGCTGCTTGAGGGCAGAGCCAGTGTCCGCTTGCCTCCGGAGGAGGAAAGTATTTCCGAGTTATAGCTGCCAGGGGAAGGGATGGCCGCCATTTTAGGATCAGGCGGGGCGCCTCCGGTGTCTCTCTCGGTTGATCATAAAGCAGATCGTGGACTTCCTTAGAGGCCGGAGCTGTTGCTGCTATTACCATCTATTTTGCAGCCTCTACGCTGTAGGTGCTAAAGGGGGCTTCCCTTGGGGTGTTGCTTTTGAGACCCCTGGCGACGATCTTCAGCAGGCGCCATTTTGGGGTCAGGCGCACCAAACAAAGGCCCTTGAACAGAACCAAATCCGCTGCCCCAAAAGACCAAGGAGGACAGCGTCGGGAGCCCCCAGCCCCAAGGGCTCACCACCGGGACCCCGGGCGCTCCCGGCGATGTCAACAATGTCCCCGCTCACCGTCTTTCATCTCTTGGCGAGTGTCTGCAATGGCGGGCGGGATCCTCATGGGATCGGTGTTATCTCCTCCCCGTGTTGTGCGCGCCCCCTCCGTACCGGCAGGCTTCTCACTGCGCCTCTGCCGTGTCACTCCTGGAGGGTCGCTGCTGTCTCTGTGCGCGAAGGTTTTGCGCTTTAACTGCTCTGCTTTCTCAGGACAGACGAGCCCGGAGGTGCCGATTTTGTCGTCAGCTCTGATAACTCCGCGATGCTCGATCGGAGAAGGGTAGAATTAATCTCCAGGAGATCAGCTTGCATTCCGGTGGCGGAATAGTTGCTTTAGGTAGAAAAACAAGGTGGCAGAGCGCTGCTTACGAAGTTGGAAAGAGGGTTCACTATGGAGCAACAGCTCAGAGCGGCCATGATGGGCTGGCTCCTCCTCCTCCTCCCAAATTATAGTCTCATATCTATCCAGCATGCACTAGAAGATAAACATTTGGTTTTTAAATTTCAAAACAATTTCAAGGGAATAAGTACCCTGGATTATGTGTTTATTACTGACAATATCTTGAATGTCTTTGAGATTTTCAAAATCCCCGCTTACACCAAGAGTGATCACCTTCCTCTTTGCCCTACTTTAAAAGCCAGCACTAGCAAGCGAAAAGTTCTGATGGCAGTAGGTGTCTCACTTGGAAACGAACAGCGGCAGTTGATCAGGAGAGTGAAATGGAGCCCAGTTTGCTTGTAGAAACTATCATCTTGGAAACTAGCACGGGGTCTACACCTCAAGAAGCAAACTGGCAAATATTTATTGGATAACTGAGTCAAAATCAATGATGAATTCCTCCAGGCACTCGCTAACACTCCACGGGTACATCAGGAGTCTATAAAGACCCCACCAAAAAAAAGTCTAATAATCTCACCCTAAAACCATGAAAAGCAGAAGGTACTTAAGCAAACTCCAAAAATGGTATGAAAAATCAAGCAAAGATGGAACAAAGGTAAAAACGTGGGCTTTAAACAACAACACAAATGTTTAGTTTGGGCTGCAAAATGTGAGCAAGTGGACAAAGAGTTGCTATACGTATATTCTCTACTGGGAAAACAGAACCAAGTGGACCTATGGAGAAACATCAGAGACGGAGCATGTCCAGAATCGCCCAAAATCAATGTCATTGATGAACAATAGTGGACATTAAATGTAAAAATCTATATGCAGTTACAATGGCATGCAATGAAGACACTGGTCTGCCAGGTTCACCTGCGGAAACTACGAGGCCGGTGGTGTATTAACTGCAGACTGCATATGTAAAAACTTAAGGAAAACCCAACCGTCCTGTGCCCCCGGCCCCAATGGCATTCCAGCATGGATCTTCAAAGAAGATTCTGATCTGTGGTCAGGAATGCTCTTATCCCTGTGTTAATCATGCTTATCTTACCAGTTGGTCCAGAAGAATCAGAGGCGCTTGATTCTGCATCCCATTTTTAAGAAGGGAGAAAGACAGGATCCATCAAATTATAGCCTCATTGCCCTCCTGGATATAAAAGCAACGGCATATGCTTCTGTCCTCCTGAAAGAACTGGAACATTGGGTCAAGGTAAATGAAATAATTCTGCCTTACAAACTGGGTTTAGGGCAAACTCGTCAACCCTAGATAAAATAGTGACACTCTCCTATCTAATCCACCAGGCAACCACCGACTGACAACTGACCTTCTTTGCGGATTTTGTCGACTATTCTGCCACATTGACTCTGTTGAACGGAACATCTTGTGGAACAAACTAAGAAGGTGGGGCATTCCAAATACTCTTTTACAAGCAATTAAATCTTTATACAACTCCACCTAGATTAGAGCTAAGCTATTGTAGACCCTTGTAACAGGAAAAATCACATCTAATAACAGCTTAAAACAAGGGCGCATGCTTTTGCCCCTGTTATTAAACCTCTACACCAACAACATGAATTCTGCTCTGAGACAAGCTAACCTTATCCGGCCAAAAATTGGAGCCCACAAAATCATTATCCTTCAATATGCAGACAATATTGTCCTGTTGGATCACTCCAGAATATGTATTCAGAAAGCATTAAACTCCCTCTATAAGTAAAACCTAGCCAACAAATTGGTTGCAAACAGCTCCAAGACTAAAGCTGTAAGCTTCGTAGGCTTCACAAGAAATCAAGCTACGCTTGGAATCTCGGACCACTAAAGATCCAAAACACCGAATCACATAACTATACACCGGTTTATCACCTGGTATTTGGCTGTTGTCCAAGGGGGGAGCTAAAGTACATCTAAGGCACCTGAAGGCAAAGGTGGAATCTGTAATCTTCAGAATATGCTAACTGAAAAACTCTCATGAAAGCCCCTCCACCAAGCCAATAAGATGTGTAATAGATGCAACACTCCTCCCGATGGTCAATTACAGCCATGAAGCATTCCTGAGCCAATTTGACAAAGTCATGAAAAAACTTCATTTCAAAGCCTACAAAATGTTCTTTAGATAACCGTCTTATATCCGTGGGCACCTGAGCAGACTGGAATGTGGGCTAGAGGGACAACCCTGGGCCAACATATCTGCGTTTCTAAAGTATTTCTATAGGATCATGAAAGATCCCCCTAACTTGTTGAAAGTTGGCCTTCAGTATTTCTTTGCATCCAGAAAGAACCCTTGGTCAGGTAATTCCAAAGACCAGCCATCTCCCTTCAAATTGATCAAATGGAGCTAAAAAGGTTTTATCTCTCACATGCAGCTGTAAAAACAATCTTAAAAAAGCAGACAAGGATACTCTCGAAAACAAGTGGCCTGGGTAAACGCAAGGACTCCTGGTCATTACAGGCCTTGGAAAAATCACACGTTGATACAATCAGGCAGCCACATCTCCTCTGCCCGCAGCCATACCTCTCCAGTCCTTTCTGGAAAATCCGTCTTAAGCAAATAATGGTTGGAAGGCTAATGGGTCTACAGATAAAAAAATGAAATCTCAAATGGTCCTCTCTATCTAAAATTGTTAGCTGCAGACTTTGTGCCTATAAGTATGAGTCCTTTAACCACCTATTTGCAGGTGCCCGGCACTGTTGCAAGTGCGACACACTCTGTTAAAACCACTGTTCTGTGTGTTCGGAATTCACACCGGTAATGAGGCAAAGAACTTTGAGCTCTCTATCACAGAGCCCAATGAGTTGGCTAAATTTGGTAAATGTATCAGCCTCATACAAACACATCTAAAAGAAATGTACATGGCTTGACAGGCTGATGCTGGAGAATGGATCATTTTGGAACTGGTCAGGCTATCTGGCCCCTTGGCAAGGCTTGCACAAGTGCAGTGAGCGTATTACTTATTCCTCATGGGGCAGACAATATGCAGACTCCTTTGGAACAGAGACGAATTAACGCTCACCAAATGAGTATGACATCTGCTGCTATGCCAATATATCTGGGAAGTGTCGTGTTTGGATATTGAAATATAACTTTACATTCATCATTGTTCCCTGGAGTAATACTAACTCTGTTAGATACTTCATTTGCACTTTATCCACAGGCACTTGCACTTTATCAGCCACTACTGCTCCGCTCCATGAAGGACAGCACTTTGCTAATAATTAAGCACTTTATATTACTATAAGGCGAAAATATGTTGCTGCTATAATTTTGCCTGAACATATAATTGCTTTTATCACTGTACCAGGCGCTACTGTTGGTCTTGTTGAATTTCAATGCATCATCTTCTCATGATCAAAATATTGTAAAAGATTTTAATTAAGCATACAATAGATGTATTGACTGACTGACAGTCTAGTGTCGAATCTAGAATTACTCGTAAACTTGCTATCAAATTGAAACTTTGTGATTACTGAAAAAGAGTAAACTTACAAAACGCATACGTTTACCTTTTTGTGATGTATTTATTGTGTCTCGAGATGCTTTTCGAGATGCTTCTTGTGCATTGTCATGTTGTTAGGATTTGTAATGGCACATGTGCATGAAATGGACACTGGCGAGGGATTGCAATGGCAACCAAGCCAATTGCAGTCGGACTCCAAGCCAGCTAGATGTGGCATGCCATGGATGACAATAACCCGAGAATAAACAAGCTAAACCTGAAACTTGACTTCGTGGAATACTTACCACATTTGGTGACCAGCGGACATCACCCATGCAGCACAGCCGCGCAGCAGCATCATTATGAGTCCTCATTTGACTTCAAGCGTAAAAGCCACGGAGTGACCAGACTCCTGGAGCTCCCATTACAGCGGGCTAAAGGTGAGGTCAACCTGACGGCGTGGTTACAGTTTCTGGCGCTTCACAGTGGGGTGAGGCAGAGCTCTGTGCTCTGCTATTTTGGGAGAGGGCGCATGTGTGCACTCGTGCATTACTGCATGCACTGCGTGTGCCCACCAGCGTCCTTGAGCGCTCATTCATCACCACAGCACGCTATTCATCCTCACGTCATGCGTGGTGGTCATATTGGTTGTGGCTGCCACTGGTGAGTGCCTATTCGAGCAATATCGTTAGTGCTGTTCAGCGCGTTTTTTTTATTACCGATTTCAGCGCTTTTGGCAGCAGGCTACCTGGCATAAACAGACCAGATACTGTAGGTAAACAACATTTCTGTGTTTGCGGGGCTTCATATAATTGTTTGGTGGATCATACTTTGGGAGTCATTTAGCAGGTTTGTGTTGCATATAGACAATAATATTTACTGTTTATCACCTGGTATTTGGTTGTATACACTGTCATGGCTACTCCTCAACAAATTACTCAGCCACCACCATTCCCTGGGAAGCCTGGTAAACCAGCCATTACATGGGCACAGTGGTTCAGGGTGTTTGAGAACAATTTGGTAGCCATTGATGCCAATGGATATAATCCTGTATGCAAGTTTGCACTGGTATTTGGAAGTTTAGAACAAGCAGCTCAGCAAATATTTTGATAGTCTGCCGCCAATAAATGCCCCCCTTAAGGTGATGGGCAGTGGAATGTGTATCTAGAGGCTATAGCGAGATTGAAGAAACAATTTTCTGATGAACCCAGCATGATGTTGGAACGCCATGATTTTTACAAATGCAAGCAACTGTCAGATGAGAAAGTGGAAGAGTATATTTCAGCTCTCAGAGTGTTGGCGACTACATGTGAATTTGGCCCTAATCTAGATAATTACATTCAGGATCAACTGTGCATCAAGGAAGGTACAAAGAGATTGCTTAGTTGTAGAAACCCGTCACTATCTGATGTTATTGATTTGGCTCTTAGTACTGAAAGATCAGCAATCTCAACCAAGGTCTTGCATGCGGAGTCCACCACTGGTGTCAACATCGTGTCGTCTACAGACTTGAAGCAAGAGGAGTCATTGTGTATGGTTGACACTAAAGGGAAAACGTCAAAATTTAAATAAAAAAAAGACATCAACTTTTTGCAACAGAATTTCTCTGGTTGCCCAGCTATGGGCAAACGATGCTTAATTTGTTAGAAAACAGGCAATTTTCAAAATCTTTGCAGGAGTAACAAGAGGACGTTAAGCGTTGGTAGTGTTGATGTGGAAGTGGACACATGCTCTGATTCCCCCAACAATGTGATATTAACATCTGACTGTGATAGCAAGGTTAAAATGGTTAAAGGACTGTTGTGTACTGCTGTTATTAATGGTATTCATTTTCAGGACATGGCGGATTCTGGATTGCCGATAACTATACACTACCTTTTATGACAACTGGGGTAAAGATTGTTCATTGTCGCAGTCAGATGTGAACCCCAAAGCATTTGGGAAGAAAGACATAGATATGGCTGGTTATTTGTTATCTATGGTACAGTGTTTAGGCAGACAAACACACATGAAAGTGTACATAGCTGTGAAAGGGAAGAACATAATTGCTTGGCAATACTCGACACACATGTGTCTGTATGTGTGCCCGGAGCTGAGAACCCTGTGATGGTAGGTGATTTGCCTGTGTGCCATGTGGATTGTGGGGAGGTTTCGGTCAACGAAATTCTGGCAAAATTTCAAACAGTATTTAGCAACCAAGTAGGTCTGGTAAAGGGAGTGGAACACCACATAAGGCTGGCACCTGACGCACAGCCTGTGGCACACAAAGTAAGGCCTGTCCCTATCAGTGTCAGGGAAGAGTTAAAAAACATGTTACAAAACCTATGTGCACAAGGAATTATTCAGCCTACAGATTTGTCATAGTGAGTGACGCCCATAGTAGTTACACTGAAAAAATCAGGCAAGATCAGACTATGTGCTGACTTACGTGCCCTAAATAGAAAATTTATGGTGGACTGCCAACCACTGCCCAAAACTAACGAGTTGCTGGCAAATCTGGGGGGTGGGGAGGCAAGTGGTTTTCCTTGATAGATTTGCGGTCAGCTTATCACCAGGTACCGTTAACTAATGAGTCAACCGCCGAGAGAACGCCTCTAATTACGCAATAAGGCTAGCTTGGTTTTGAGAGAGGAGGAAGCTGTGGCAGCTCGTAAGAAATCCCCGAGCTGCGCCCAAGCGTTTCTTTGGACTTTTCTCTGCATTAAGATGCCCGCAGCGAGTGTTGCTGAGAGAAGCGGTTAAGCCATTTTCAGGCGTCATCTCCTTCCTGCAGTCAAAGGCAGTACTGCCGATGGGACACTGAGGCTAAGTGGGCAGGACGCGGAGGAGGCGATTGGGCCACCTCGGGAGGAGACATACAGAGCACTCAGAGCAGCCAAATGAACAACACTGGCAGCAAGACTGTCGTTTGGAATGCTCTCTCGCTAGAGTGATGTGAAAGGGGTCATTTTGGTTCTTGCCCGGCCGTGAGGGGAACGGCCCTTGCTCTCCTTTGCTCTCCTGCCGTGAGGAAACGGCCAGCAGAGATCCACACAGCCGTGAGGGAACGGCCACACCGGACTACAGATCCCAGCAGCCCTCCATCCAACATCCGCCCCTTGACGCGAGGCACGCACCCGGAGGCGCGATAAGCATCACACCGGCCTCCCGCAGGCGGGCCCATCTGCGCCCGTCAGAGCCCGGAGGAGGCTGGGCTGGGCTACCCCCCTGACACCTGCTAATCCGCACTGCTACAAGTTGCAGCACACATGTACCACAGTGCACCAATTATTTTGTGCTTGTTTGTTTGTGTGGTCCAGAGTAAAACAAAGTGTTTCGAAAACTTTGCCATGACCAAACGGAAAGGAGTAGTGGGAACCCTGGACGCCTTTTTGGTTAGGACAGAGTCACTATTGTCACATGAAATAGAAATTACTGAACGGCGCCTCTCTTTGGATCCAGCCACTTTGTTGAGACGTTCCTCATTGGGTACATTTGACCAAAATGTGAGGGATATCGCACATATACGTTCGCCTGCAATGTCTATAACACCCCCGAATGTGGCACATGCTCCTCCTATGCTCATTCTGGACCCACCACTATGCGAGGATTCACCAGGACCATCCATAGTCACTAGAGCACGAGTTTCAAAACCTCGTGAAGGCAGAAAAATTATGGAACCACTAGGAAAACGAAAGAGGGGCGTTGGTGCTAGAAAAAGCAAAAATGCAAAAGATTCAAACTCCACAAATCGTAATAATGATAATGCAACTGCCGCTGGCTCACTTGAAACAAACTCTGTCAGCACGCAGACTGATGTGATACCCTTACTCACCATTATAACTGATAACACTGCGGCTGTTAACACCATGACCCATGCTACCCATGCTACCAATGCTATCACTGAGGATCTTGCTATGGGAGACGCACTAACTCGTGTATATGAACTAATTGATAAGAAATTGTCACTCTTATGGGAAAAATTGGAATGGATGGACATTGCTATAAATAAGTTAACTAGTTCTAATGTTATTCAGCAACCTAATGTGGTAGAGGTAGTGGGTTCAAATACTGTAGTAAGTAGTAACCTAAATGCCAAAACAAAGCTAGATGGTAATACCAAGGATTACTCAACAGACACCAATGCTAGGACAGATAATACGCAGGAAGTACACAAGAGTTTGTGTATGGAACTGATAGGTTCACACAATGCTCTCTCTAGAGATGTAGGTCTGGGAAGCACATTAAACACTCTGGCCAAACCGCACATGAAGGTGAATACTGATGTATTGAGCCTACCCCCAGCTTCATGCCCATATGTCCTGGTTCTGGCAGGTGTTCCTGTTCTCAAGGAGGGCCAGAGGGAGACGTGGGCTGACCTACGTAACAAAACCTTAGACTGGCTATCAAAACACAGAGGTCTCCACCCATCTGCCACAAAGGAGATCTTGATGGTTCGGAGAGTTGGGTGGGTTGGCCCATCTCCTAAAGGTATAAGTGGTGACTGCATTGTGGTTAACTTCTGCAGGCCACAGATGGTTCGTTGGCTATTAAATTCCTGTGAGTCAAATTGTCTTCAAAGTACTGACATCTGTGCCCTTCCGTTGGGATATTTTTATAAGCCACGGTTGGGGGCAGTTGTAAATTATTTTGTCCCAATCACTTTGTGTAATAGATTCCAGGCCCTTACAGATTTAGATGCTCAAGATTGACAACTACCTGTACCACAACACAAATTGTTTCCCTTGGTTGGTCCTCAGGCTTTTCCATGTGTCCTCCAAACAGACGGCCAAGATGGTAGAGTGGCCCTGTACAAGGCTAAAATGGATACTGATTCTAACATTTTTGACAACATTTTGGGAGGAGTTCAATCAGGTATTGCCAAGAAGGGTAGGATTTGTTCAATAAATGAAATAGAAATAGATAAGCTTCCTGACACATTAAATATAATATCTGTACCTTTACCTGGGGATAAGGTGGTTGCAGCCGAGATGAGCCAGACATTGCAATATAATAAAAGAGACCATCTAGACTGTAATCCCATCCATGATAACGATCGCCAGGATATTATTATTGGACAAAATAATGAGACGGATAATATTAAAACTAACGAAATTGTGGGGCAAAGGAATATAACGGAAGCAGCACTCAAACAGCAATGTAAGGAAAATAATCAACCCACAATACGACTAACCTCTTAGAATATAGCAGGGTTAAAAAGAAACATAATGGATGGGGAGTGGCAGGAATACATTGGGGAAAGTGACATAGTACTTTTGCAGGAAACCTGGGCTCTGGAAGCCCCTCATAAGGTAGGATTTAAAACGTACAGTTTTGATGCTACCCCTTCGGTTAGAGGGAGGCCCTCTGGAGGTCCTGTTATCTGGGTAAAAATTAACCTTTGTGTTGATATAATTCAGTTGGACTTCCTATCTCGGGATATAGTTGGAGTTAAGCTCCGATTACAGGACAAAACTGAACTATTTATAGTAAATATCTATAGTAGACCAAGGGCAGCTAGTAAAGAATCACCGGAGGTTGAATGTTTAGATCAATTTTTATGTTCAATTGCATCGGGGGCAATGGTGATTGTGGGAGGTGACTTTAATTGTAAATTTGAGCCGGTTGTAGGATTTGAAAATATCTTTGAGGAAGAAGACATGGTAAATAATATTCCCCCACTGGAAGGCAACCCAGCAGTACCCTGTACTGTGGCTGTCGCGCAATTAATAAGATTAGTCTCAGGATATGGATTTCAAGCCTGCAATGGCCGATTGCCCTCTGATAGTCCGAGTACCGCTACATTTAGTAGGAGTAACTACAAAAGTAGTATCGATTATATATTGGTATCTATTAGATTATGGCCAATTTTGCTTGACATGATAGTAGAGGATAGAACTGATAGTGACCACTTCCCCTTATGTCTGACACTATCAGCTAACTTTTTTGGTCCAATATCCTCGAACATGGAGGACACTAATTCTAGCGTCACTGAACCATTGCTAAGCAATAATCGTAGGGCCTTAAAATGGCCTTCAATAGGGGGAAACGAGGAGGCCATGAGGCAGATCTATAACACCTTTGCAGATATTATTCTCCCGTATATAGATCTACCAGCATCAGAGTTCCCGATTATGAACATCCATCACACATTGGCTGATGCATTGACTCCCATTTTGAGCAGGACTCCTAAAGAAAATAAAAAGGAAAAAATTGGAATAAATAATCTAGAGACTCAGTGGTATAATAAATAGTGCCGCGAGGCAAAAAAAGAACTTATCTTGGCTACAAAAACTAGTAATGTAGAGACCCTAAGGGAGAAAATAAACAACTACAAGTGATTACTATTGCAAACCAAGAAAAATTGGGATGACAATTTATGGATTGAACTGATTAGTGCATCCAAAGCCAAGGATCACTCAGGCTTTTGGCGACTGATCGCAAAGGGCAATAAGACGGGAAGGTGTAGCAAGGACCTTTTCTTGGACGCTAAAACCTGGGTCAGCCACTTTTCCGGCCTATATTCAACACCTATCAGTGACATAGAATTTAATATACAAGACTATGTACCAAGCCCAACTCCAGTTCCTTTAAACTTTAGCATAGAAGATACTTTGGCAGCAATGGACGCAGTCAAACCGGGAAAAGCACCAGGCCCAGATAAGATACCGGGAGATTTACTAAGGTCTGATAAGGAGGTTTGGGGTCCCTATATAAATTTCTTGTGTAACTCAGTCGCCGCTGGTGCACCAATACCGGAATCATGGAAAGTGGCTGAGATTACTACAATTTTTAAGAAAGGAAATCGCCAAGACCCTTCACATTATAGACTGATTAGCTTAATAGATGTTTTACAAAAAATATATGCTCGACAAATTTTAATAAAACTAAATGATTGGATTGAGGAGAATAGTCTTCTATCAAAATACCAGGCTGGTTTTAGAGTAAAAACAAGCACAATTGACCAAGTCTTTAGATTTCTTTGCATTAGCTGGAAGTATACCGTCCTTAAGCAGGGACACCTGTACATCGCCTTTGTAGATTTGAAGGCCGCCTTCGAACTCATTCCTAGAAACCTCCTCTGGAAATCCCTACGAACTCAAGGGATCCCGGGGGAAATACTCATGCAAATAATTAGATTGCATGAGGGGAATTTTGCAAAGGTTAGGTGGGGACCGAAGGGAGAGCTTACAGAGCCGATCCAAGTAAACCGGAGCGTAAGGCAGGGATGTGTGCTGGCGCCCACCCTATTTTCATTGTATGTGAATGACATACCGGAATATCTATTGGGCTGCGAACATGATTCTCCCAAGCTAGGGGGGGCACCAGTACCTGCGTTATTATTTGCAGATGATACTATTTTAATATCCCAAACCACAAAAGGTTTACAATGTTTAATAGATAGTTTTAATGCATACTGTGAAACTAAAGGCCTGGAAATAAATTCTAGCAAAACAAAATATATGGCAGTGAATCTCCATAAGTCTTTTAAAAAGAACCTAACAGTAAAAAAACAGAAACTAGAGTATGTGCACAATTTCAACTACCTAGGTATAACCTTGGACACTAAAATGACTTGGAAAGCTCAAAGGGAGAAAAGTAAAATTATTCTACTCCAAAATTCATTACCGATAGCGAAGAAACATGAGAATAGTATGTCCAAAGCGGTATCCCCTGCCCTTGAGGTATACAAGTATAGAGCACAATCAGCATCCCTTTATGGAGCAGAATTATGGGGGCCTTCGAGCAACAATACTTTTATGGTAGGAGAAAACAAGTTTTTTAGAAAATTATTACGCCTTCCAATGCGCACACCGTTATTACCTATTATGATGGATCTTAATGTGCGACGTATGGATCACCAGGTAATTTTAAGACCATTATTATTTTGGGTGCACCTGTGGTCCACAGTAGAGCTTCCACATTATAAAGAAGGGCTTGAGGAAATCTTAAAACTCAATGGAGCCATGTGCTTACCGTGGACCAAGCATGTTAAGTGTTGGTTTTATAAATTAGGGTTGAGTCATTTCTGGGAAAAGCCAGCCCAATTGTCTTTTGCCTCAAAGAAAATACTAAAAAAAACTTTCTGGGCATACATCCAAGATAGTGTGTCACTTAATTCAGCTACTGGCACTTTAACAACTAGGTTCCTTTCAATGAAATCAACATGGAGTTTTGAACAATTCTTGGATGAGGTACAGCCACAGCTCGCAAAAACACTGTATATGAAGTTTAGATATGGTGTTTTACAAATTAATTCAAATACATCGAAGTGGGCCCATAAGCAAGGGGACGAAAATATTGAGCAGTGTGTGCTGTGTCAATCTGGTGTAAAAGAAAATGACCAGCACTTATTATTCTTCTGTCCAGTTTATGCAAGATCTAGGACTAAATGGATCAAACCTCTATGTCGGCTATTGGGTATTAGGTCCTGCTTTGAGGCTGAAAGAATACTAAGAACCGATACTTCACAAAAAGTTGTTTTTAGTGTCAGCAGGTATTTATTTGACGTAGGTCTGGTAAGAGCTAAGAAAGGCTTGAAATTCTAGCGCATTGCATTTGGGAAGTTGTTACTATATTAGTCTTGCATTTGCACTTTATGTACTATACTGGGAGTATAGATATTATGATTATCTTACATTTGCACTTCATTGATTAACAAGAAGACCATGTGGAAGGCCACATTGTTTGCACACAAATTGGATTTTAAGCATTTACACTTTTTAACGAATAACCCCCAATTAGGTAGTGAATTAAAAGCTGATTGATAGACTCCTTTTAGACTTATGGTCAATATAATGTTTTCTCCGTTAATCCCTCAATATGTTTTTATTACTCAAATTATTTAAATTTTAATTGTATTTAATTTTAAAGGCGAGAAAGGTCAGTACTGGAAATGTATTCCAATACTTGTGTAATGGTCTAAGCGATACCTTTGGACTGTTTTAACGTTTTAATGTTCTGTTGTGTAAACTGTATTGTGTATCTTTTATGTTTTTTTAAACCGAAATAAAGATGAATTTAATTGAATTGAATTGAGAACAATTTGGTAGCCATTGATGCCAATGGATATAATCCTGTATGCAAGTTTGCACTGGTATTTGGAAGTTTAGAACAAGCAACTCAGCAAATATTTTGATAGTCTGCCGCCAATAAATGCCCCCCTTAAGGTGATGGGCAGTGGAATGTGTATCTAGAGGCTATAGCGAGATTGAAGAAACAATTTTCTGATGAACCCTGCATGATGTTGGAACGCCATAATTTTTACAAATGCAAGCAACTGTCAGATGAGAAAGTGGAAGAGTAAATTTCAGCTCTCAGAGTGTTGGCGACTACATGTGAATTTGGCCCTAATCTAGATAATTACATTCAGGATCAACTGTGCATCAAGGAAGGTACAAAGAGATTGCTTAGTTGTAGAAACCCGTCACTATCTGATGTTATTGATTTGGCTCTTAGTACTGAAAGATCAGCAATCTCAACCAAGGTCTTGCATGCGGAGTCCACCACTGGTGTCAACATCGTGTCGTCTACAGACTTGAAGCAAGAGGAGTCATTGTGTATGGTTGACACTAAAGGGAAAACGTCAACATTTAAATTAAAAAAAGACATCAACTTTTTGCAACAGAATTTCTCTGGTTGCCCAGCTATGGGCAAACGGTGCTTAATTTGTTAGAAAACAGGCAATTTTCAAAATCTTTGCAGGAGTAACAAGAGGACGTTAAGCGTTGGTAGTGTTGATGTGGAAGTGGACACATGTTCTGATTCCCCCAACAATGTGATATTAACATCTGACTGTGATAACAAGGTTAAAATGGTTAAAGGACTGTTGTGTACTGCTGTTATTAATGGTATTCATTTTCAGGACATGGCGGATTCTGGATTGCCAATAACTATACACTACCTTTTATGACAACTGGGGTAAAGATTGTTCATTGTCGCAGTCAGATGTGAACCCCAAAGCATTTGGGGAGAAAGACATAGATATGGCTGGTTATTTGTTATCTATGGTACAGTGTTTAGGCAGACAAACACACATGAAAGTGTACATAGCTGTGAAAGGGAAGAACATAATTGCTTGGCAATACTCAGCACACATGTGTCTGTATGTGTGCCCGGAGCTGAGAACCCTGTGATGGTAGGTGATTTGCCTGTGTGCCATGTGGATTGTGGGGAGGTTTCGGTCAACGAAATTCTGGCAAAATTTCAAACAGTATTTAGCAACCAAGTAGGTCTGGTAAAGGGAGTGGAACACCACATAAGGCTGGCACCTGACGCACAGCCTGTGCCACACAAAGTAAGGCCTGTCCCTATCAGTGTCAGGGAAGAGTTAAAAAACATGTTACAAAACCTATGTGCACAAGGAATTATTCAGCCTACAGATTTGTCACAGTGAGTGACGCCCATAGTAGTTACACTGAAAAAATCAGGCAAGATCAGACTATGTGCTGACTTACCTGCCCTAAATAGAAAATTTATGGTGGACTGCCAACCACTGCCCAAAACTAACGAGTTGCTGGCAAATCTGGGGGGTGGAGGGGCAAGTGGTTTTCCTTGATAGATTTGCGGTCAGCTTATCACCAGGTACCGTTAACTAATGAGTCTCAGGAGTTGGCGATGTTTGTGACCCCTTTTGGTGTCTACAAGTTTCTGAGACTACCGTTTGGACTGGCCTCAGCGGACAGTGTGTTCCAGAAACCAATGGACACATTGTTCCAAGCCATTAGAGGGGTACAAGCACATCAAGATGACATTCTAATCTATGCAGACTCTGGAGGAATATAATGAAGTTTTGAGAGAAGTATTATCCATCTTGGATAAGAGAGGCATGCCAGTCAAAGCTGATAAATGTAAATTTGTAACTAATGAATTTGAATATTTGGGTCACACAGTGTCAGCTACTGGCATAAAACCTAAGTTATCAGTGGTTAGGGCAATTACTGATGCCAAAGGACCCACAGACAGAGATACCCTCTGGTCATTGCCTGGGGTAGCAGAATATTATGCACTGTTTGTAGCTAGGTATGCCCAAACCGTTGAACCCTTACATTGTTTGTTTAGGAGAGGCCAGACGTTTAAATGGATGGATGATTAGGAGAAGGCTTTTGTCAAGGTCAAAGAGCTCATTGTAACAGCTCCTAGTGTTACAGGCATTCCAGGAGGGTTGCACTTCATTAATAACGGTTGATGCCAGCGTTTACGGTTTGGGTGTTGTCCTCAGCCAGAGAGTGGGTGGGCATGAACAAACCATAGCATTTGCATGAAGACCTCTAAAACAGTTTGAGCGTCAATAGAGTATGATTGAACAAGAAGCACTTGCATGTGTGTGGGTAGTGCAGAATTTAAAATGTACATTTGGGGAAGCAAGTTTGAGTATTATACTGATCACAAGCCACTGGTTTACATTTTTAGCAAAGTAATCAGCAATAAAATGCCAGCCAGGCTTACAAGATTAGTGTCTAAGCTACAGGAGTACAATTTTACGATCAAACATATCCCTGGAGGGAAGAACTTCTGGGCCGATTGTTTGTCCAGAATGCCAATGGATGATGATGATGATGATTTATGCATGGATGATGCAGAGTGTGTAGCTTCAGTGGATGCGGTGTCAGAGTGTGAGTCTATCATAACTGAAAAAGATTGGACAGAGGCTCATGCAAACGATACGACATTAACAAACGTTGTTGAATACACTACTCATAAATGGTTCAATACTAGATGTTTGAGTGGGGATTTGAAAACCTTTTCACAAATTTCTGAGGAATTATCTGTACAAAATGGCATTGTGTTTCGTGGTGGCTGGTTTGTTCCACCAATGGTACTACGTAGTGCAATCATAAGTAAAGCACACCACTATGTGGATTACTTACCACACTTTGTGAATCAGTCCACATGTAATCACTTAACCAATGAGCACGACTGCAAACATTTATTTCTGTTTCTATCACCATTGTTTCGGTCAAATGACTGACTGTTTTTTACTTATTATTTTTATGCTTTTGTAACTAATGAAAGCACTTTGTATTCTTTGACAATTCCCATCACAATCCATTATTAATATATATATCCTCCTGGTTAGAACACAACATTCCTGGGTGAAATACTAAATCTTGCCTTGCATCTAGAAAGTCAAAAACCCCTAAACCCTTCATCCCAGGGGATTTCAAACTGCGATTGGGTAACCCTGAGAGAAAGTCACTAATAGTTAATGAATAACAGTTTGATGAACTCCATAGAGGTGCGGTTGTTGGCTCTGTAGTTCACCCAAAGCTGAGGTATTTAAGACTAGATGACAAGACCACATCAAACGGTGAGGAGACTACCAAAAAGATTTGAAGAGGAACAACACAAGAGTTTAAACCCCAGGATTACAGTCCCCAGGCACTTTTTGCAATCTGTTGTCAATGCAGGAGCACGTGTGAGCAGATTAACTTTTTGGGACTATACCATTGAAACTATAAACGTATTCGGAGGTTGTGCTGAACAGTATACAGATTCTTATAAATCTGGGGCTAAATTCAATCCAATATTAATGAGCGGCATCTTACTTGTTGCTGGTATCCCTTCTTTGTATCCATTTTTTGTTTTATTTTGATAGAAGAGTCATTGTGCCGACCCCACCCACTGCCTCAACCCATTCTCAATGTATTTTATCAACACTGATGTATTGCCTGTGAACTACAACGTGTTCACTTCCATTACTACTGTTCATTGGTCACCAACCTCTGAGCCATGTGCACCCTAACTTAACCTTAAAGCCATCTCTAAACATGGAGGTATGCGATGCTGGTATACGTGCGTGTGAAAGGAAAATAAAACATACCACTTCCTGTTCATCAACTCTGGCTTGTAAGCCTCTGGCAAGTTTCTAGCTCTGAAATTTGGAAAAGGACGTCCCTGATTGTAAAGAGGCCCCTGAGCATACCGAACAAAAAGGGCCTGCAGAGATGCATTGCGAAACAGGTGCCGTGGAAATTCCGATTCTAGAACAAGCAGCAATCACCTGTACCAGGGACCCTTGTTTAGACTTACAAAGTATAATCCATTAAAGCTCAAAGATCTTTTTATGCCTTTTCGCCTGTGAAAATTCCTGTTTTTGTTGCCTGAAGGGAATTTCTACATCTGTCATTAGAAATATTACATCCCACGTGACGTCATGCCGCTGACAAGCGAATTCATTCTGAAAAACATCGGCACAGGCCAGGGTGGTCTCGCGGCCTCATTCATTACAGGCCCAACCTCGCTTTGGCATGCAGGCGATACCAATTGCCCAACACTGAGATTTTTCTTTAAAAGTTAGTTATTTGCATGTTAGTTATGTGTGACAGAAAGTATTCTTCATATTTTGTATCCTCTAATTGCCACACTATTTTTGTAGCAGTCTGCTTTTTGAAGAGATATTTTCAAACGCTGACTTTTCGTCAAATTGAAACTTCTTGTCTTAGTGTCTTATAGAAATTGATACATTTATATTATATTGTACTGGTAAAGATTATTTTTTTTGTTCAAATATTTTTTATTGCTTTAGTTAAAAAGAAATACTTGCAATACAATTGCAATACATAAGAATCAGAAGCAAATATATAATAAGAAGGAACAAAGAACTACTGGATTGGGATAAAAAGATGTCAAAGTTATTAAATAAAAATGATCAGAGAAGTTCATGACAGATAACAGATATTACAAATTCATCAAATATTAACTATAAAACCCAGGAATATGGGACAGGTGGAACATTAACATATATCTCAGCAAAGCCATATGTACTGGTAAAGATTTTATCATGTATCTGTCTGTGCAAATGTATATTAAGAATTCGACTTATTAATATATCCTTTGCGAATGCTGAGCAGATCAAATTACGATTCACAAGCCACATTTCGTTCGACAGTGAAAATAAAGACGGGAAAATACCGCCTAACGAAAAAAAGAACCCATATCTTTGTAAGCTGGCAAGATGTGTCGGTGACGAAACTCCGGAATGCTGACATCGGCTATGACCTGATGTTTGATGACATGACACAGGTGAACAGGCAGCGGTGTTCCTTCATAGCTCTGTTTAAAGGAAGGAATGCCTCAGCGCTTAATTTGTAAAAGGATGTGTGCCGGTGCCGAAAGCTTTGCTCAGAAGCCCAAGGCCCGGTGCTAATCAATACCAACGCACCAAATAAACGGAGTAGTCTGAATCCACCTCGTACTTCTTTAATCCACTACCAGACACTCCCTGCCTCTTTTTCTCGCTCTTTCGGGTTCCTGTGTCCTCCTTTTGCAGTCATTTTCCCGTATTTCTCTTCCTTCTTCTTTATTTGTGTTTCCCTCTCTTGCTCTGGGTAAATGTCGGATGAGGAAAAATAAGAGCCCTTCGGACAAATGAGTGCGGATGGACCACTGGCAGCCACTGCATCAAATTAAGAACTGGATGCTTTGTTCATATTGTGTGGGTGCCAGGGGATTAAGTGGGATGAAAAAACTCGGGGGGGGGGGTCTCTCTCAAAGGGGTGTTGTTGATGTAATTAAGGGCGTTGCTTAAAAACACTTAAGCTAAAAATCTGTGCTTAGCATAGTGTGCCGCCCGACTGGTATTTTTCTGCTTCTGTCACTGCATCCAGATATATAATACAACAAGTATCTTTACACCTACAACTAGCCAGGACTATTGGCTTTGTCAATGGTTGTTAGTTGCATAAGATTAAAAAACAACAACTATTCCTTCGTTGTATATTGAAAATGCTTCAGTTCGGAAATGATGGAACTGTGAAAGAACCATATGAATTCTCTTTGAAGTTACATCACAGACAGTGAAGGGTGGAACTGCTGCAGAGTTAAGATTTTTTCCCACTCTGATGTTGAGAGCAAAAATGGAGAGCCCGATAGGTCGCAGACCTGCCTTTTTAGGTCGAACATGGCAGCGCATGCACTGCTGCAAGACGTGCTGTAATCAATATATCCACTCAATTCCCACCCCCTGCTTGCCATTGGTTCTCTCCAGCGTCGCTCCATTTTGCTGCCTCCTGTCTCATCCCGCATCCGATACCTCACTTCCTTTCAAGTTACAGGAGCACCGGTAAAGTACATAGTGCCATTATCGGCAACTCCTCCCACCCACAGTCTGAGCATGCATGAATAAATAAAGACACAAGACAACTTTTGTTATGGGAAAATATTGCTGCAGGTTTATTCCATACAAAAGTATGCAATATGGTGAGGTTATCTTACGGGCGATCCAAGGGCAGGCAGCTGTACCAACCTATGCTGCCCCGCCCGCCTGATGAGCCAGCACTGTGGGGAACCCAATCAGTGCTACACCTTTGGGTGATCCTCCTCCGGATCACGTGACACGTTGGTCCCTTCTTACTCACGCCCTTTTCAGGGCGGAGCGTAACAGGGCAAACCCCGGTTGGTCAGGCCCCCAAATGCCCGAAGGACTAACGGGCGCCGTCGCGGTTTTCCAGGAACCTGCCCTGAGGCTCCTGGTCTTTGGCTCTGGCACCCCTATTGTGCCACGCAGAGGTACCCTTACTGTACCAGTCTGCCGCAGAGGTACCCTTACTGTACCCATCTGCTTCCAGATCGCCCTGTAACTCCGCCACAGCCCTGGAGGCGGCCACCGTCGCAGCCAGGGCCCCCCCACCAACACAGCTGTATTATCGCCTGCAACCTGCCATTACCAAGGCTTCCTGCAAGTCCAGAAGGGACAAGTCCATCCCCACCGGGGGTAGGTGGACCCCATCCTCCTCAAAATATCCCTTGACATTAGCCTAAATCAGCTGGTGTCTGATGTAACCCAGACCCCTCTGGTCTGCGAACTTACGCCATGAACTGTTCACTCTTTCAGGGATGTTCAGCGGCCTGCTCGGATTTAATCTCAGACCATCAGAGCTCACATTGACCCATGTATTTGCTGATCTCCCCTAAGTCAGCTTTCATGGCTTGTACAAGCGACCTCCTCCCCATGGCAATGAGGTCGTTGCCCCCTAGGTGTATCACTGAAATTTTTGGAGGGGGGGGACCCCCCCTTGGGCCAGTCTCTGAGCAAGGGTGTACTCCTGCCCTTGCCATGCATCCCTTATTCCTTATGGGAATTTCGCCTGCTCAGCTCCCTCTGAGGTGAAAACCCCTAGGCATACCGGCTAGTTAACCTGTCAGCTTCAATAGAGTTGTGCCCTGTCTGCAATCTGGTGCC
Source organism: Calotriton arnoldi (assembly GCA_963921515.1). Classification (NCBI taxonomy): domain Eukaryota; kingdom Metazoa; phylum Chordata; class Amphibia; order Caudata; family Salamandridae; genus Calotriton; species Calotriton arnoldi. Next base: position 660,144 of record CAWUFW010001548.1, read on the forward strand.
TAACTTTCCGTATTGACTAAGTCCTACCATCCCCCCATTGTTCCCCGGTAGGAGGGGGTTCACACTGCCCACTCTGTGCAGCGGAAAAATGTCCTGCCCCATTAAATGTAATTTTTTCTGAATCCTGGACATGCCAAATGTCCTTTTTACCTAGTAGCCTTTTGTGCTTGGCACCCTGTTATCGGGACAGCAGTACCTATGTTGTCTGACAGCGTCCCCACCCAGCGTGGCTAGTATAGCTAACCGGGCGGGGCATTCAAGCTTAACTGCAGCAACATGTCACCTTCCTAGGTACGGGGGTGCACTTACTTCGCCCCGTTGACAAGACAATTTGCACGGACCCCTTTGATTGCTAAACCCTGGTGAGCACTTATTGGCGTCAGATCTGGTTTGAAACAATATATGTATTGTGCCCACTATTGGCGACGCCTCACCCTTTCGTGTACTGACGCCTACGCAGCGCACCCCGCCTGCTAACTGCCGTCGGATCCCAGATGCCAGTACCTGCTAACCATCTCCGACCCTGGATGCTTAAACCCGCAAAAGTGTCGGAATCCCAGATTCCCAGTTACATTTTGGCTGCAGTACACCTTCAGTAGATCCGCTGAGAGACGCCACAAACCGCATTGGTCATGCGAACCTTAAGTGCCCAATTTCACCTGGGTGTACCTCTAAATGAGACTGGCCCCACACAGCCGTAAGGCCAGAGACACACATATATTAAACCTATTTCTGGTTTTTGCTACTTGGCACCCTTCTGGTTGAAGATCTGTCTTATTGTGAAGCGCGCGTGCCCCCGGGGCATGAAGTCGCTGAATAACCGGTGGATGTTACCCAGTTGCTGATGCTATGTATCGCTAACTGCCCTACTTGGATTGCCGGGATGCTGAATGCTTCCTAAGGCCTGTAGGCTTACAGCTCCAACCCAGTTTGACCCCCCAGATTTTGGGACAATTTAAGAGTAACCATGCCCTACATGGTACATCTACCCCAGCGGTGACAATCAACGTATTTGGGACACAGGTCGCAGAAGATGCCCCTTCCATTCTCTGGTTCTAGCCCATGGAAGGATAACCCAGGCGGCAGACAAGTCTGTGGGAACCGGAGGTGAACATTATGAGCAAGTACCTGCCCTTGTCTGGATGTTGAGAATGCCAAATGGTCTATAATGCCTTGTCGTCATTAGTCCTCTAACGTCGTGTTTACCAAACTTTTGCATCGCAGTCCACTTGTTAGATGACAACTACCACAACCCGCCTGCTGCCCTGGCAAAAGCGAGGGTGAATATGTCTTGACTGAGGTGACCTGTGCCCTGCCCTAGTTTGCATAGGGCACATTTTAGCTGCATGGACCAGACATACGAAGGCGCGACGGGATTGCGAGCCCCACTCCTACACGACTAAACTGAAACTTAGTCCATCAGGGGCCGAGGCCTTGCCTTTGCCCTCTGTGGAGTGACCTGGACTGCTCAGCAGGGCGTCATGAGGTCACACCTTCACATGTACCCGTTCCTCTTGTGCTACTCGCTGGGGGGTTAGTGTGCACCTCTCCTACTTGTCCGCAATTAGTGATGGTCCCTCGCGGGGAGAAAGGTTAGGGCCTTATCCCTGAAGCTTGCCAATGAGGACATCCCCGGGAAATCTACAGCATCGTTTTGTAAAGCTGTTCTTGGTCCCACTACTAATTATGGCCGATATGCTATGCCATAAAGGACCACCCAGCCAGCAGAGTGACCCACAGACCTGCATTGTACACTTATTTGGCATGTCGATCCACTGTGATATCCTCCTTGAGTCAAAGTTACTCCTAGGCAAAACCGCTGGTCCTTTGATTCAGCCAAAGCTCCGGAACCCACAATCAGGTGGTCACAGGAAAGCCCTGCCTGAAGTCTGCGCCCCGTGCAGCGGCACCACTCTATGGCCCGCCCAGTCTACCACCATGAGGCTGTGTAGAGTGCCCGACTAAGCCATTGCGTTGCTTTCCATTCATGCGCAAAATCTTACTCTGGCTCCAACCCAATTGCCAGCACACAACATCTGGAACTGCCCAAAACAGGGGGGGGCGCCAATATGGCAGCGACAGGACGAAGGCAAGGCAAACCACAAGTTTGAACCCTATGTAGCGTCCCTGAGATAATCCCCGCTGAAGGAGGGTGCAGGATGTCACTGATCAAGCAAAGGGGATGGGACGGCCAGAGTCTCCGTGCCCCTCCCCCCTCCCCCAAGACAATTCACCAAAGTTATTGCTCGAACAGACCTGAGCGCAGAAAGTCGCACTGGCCAGTCCTTAGACCAACAAACCACTAACCCCAAACAAGGTGCCCACACCACAACAACTCCGAAATTGCCATTATGGCCCCCCCGTAATCACACAACAAGACTGCTGGGGGCGCACGCCACGAACTTCACAGACCCCAGGCGACAGGACAGGCCGTGCCCATGCGCAAGCAGCGCGGCAGTCTACCCACCACACGTGGCACACCTCGCTTGCCAATTTACCCCAAACTTCTGGTGTTGCAGCAAGCAAGGACTATTGATTTGGACAAAGGTTTTTGGTCGCCTATGGAAAATAAGCATCAACTATGGCCTTGTTGTAAAAGTATTGACCAGGTAAGTACTACACAATTGACACTACACTTACAAGCCAGTCCTATTTGCTTTCCCAATGCTAGTTGGATGATTAAGCTAACTAAGGCCCAACATGGCTTTGGTGGCGTAGCGTAGTGAAAATGCTACGATCTGAAAAGGTGGGACTGTGAAAGAAGTGAAGTGACTCACCCCCAACTGGCCCTGATCTCAACAGGATGAAATTACTGATGCTGCCTGCAGGCAGCAAAGTGCGACTCAGCACGGCGCAGAGTATACAACAACAGAGCACCCAACACCTGTGATCCTGCGCGGGGATCCGGTCATACGACCTCGGCCGTAAACGAAGGGGGCTTTAGATAAACAGCGCCCCTCACCCCTGCCACTCAGACTCCCAGAACTGAACGGATATAATGTAATGTGTGACAATATTCCGAGTGCTTGATGCCAAGTCCTTCGCAAACAAACGCCAGCAAAGCTGACAGCATGAGGCGAGAGGCGACTACCCCTCTCAGCGAGTAATAGTCTGCAGGGGAAGATACTAACACTGCCTTACGAACCCACTCCCTTACCGGCAATTCAGAAACTCGTCCCACCTAACTGCAACAAGCTGGGCATGACCGAGTAACAACTTAGAGAGGGGTACTAAGGGGGTCCCCATATTGGCAACTCATCCCTTCTAACCGAAAGATGAGTCAGTAACAAATACCAAGCCAAGAGACTTAAAACAAGCTGTATCAACTAATCGCACATTGTCCCCTCTCGCTGAGACTGCATAGACAAAGAAGGTTAACACACCCCATTCCCATATTTCTCCTCCATTTTACAGTAACGTTTGACACAGTGCACCAGGAAGCCTAGTGCATTTGGCACCCCAAAAGGCTCTTCTTTGTGAAAGATCATCAACAAGGCTCTTCCTTACATGGCATCGCATAATCTGCCCTCATGCAGCCTTTACCAAAAGGTAAACTGACTGGCGCCGCCAGCACTAGAGCCTCGCTGAGGAGGATCGTGGACACCCAATGCAAAGTCTGTGCCTCTGAGCTACAGCGTGTCCTAGTCTGTTAAAACCCGGGCGCAGGGTTGCCTGCACAGCTAAGCCCACAAATGAATCGCACCACACCTCCAGCCAACGCCTGGATATGCCAACACCGGAGGATGAAAGGCAGAATGGCCAGGCCGGGGTCCACCTGCCCAAGGCCTGCCCACTCGCGCAAGTGTTCCTGTTCTAAGGAGCACCCCCTCCCTCCACGGATGCTGTGGACGCCGCATACATCAAACAGCAGACATTCGGCTGCAGCACACACGGTGTGTGTCCTGTACAACGCAGCACAAAGCAGGTGTGATTAACTTTTACAACCACAAACATTTGCTTCTGGTCATGTTACACCTTACCGTCAATGAGCTGACCATTGCATTCTGAATCCAAAAAGTGTTGCTGGGCTAGAACCTCTTGACCATATACTGCCCATCCCAAATTAAATACACAAATCGCACTCTTCCTTATTCAAAAACAAACATTGTTCAAAGGGCCTCGCCGGAAATACGCCTTTTAAAGAATAGCTGGAGAAGCCCCTTAAATTGCCAACGTCCAAACTATGTTGAAACAACAAAACAGAGGGACAGTGCCCCCAGTGGCCCAAACACCTCATTGTGTTACCTGTTTACATTCGTGACCTCTCGGTGTCGGCCTGATAGTTTAAAGGCTGTAACCATCTTCCTGCCCTACTCCATGACCGGCCGCCAGTTATGTAAGCCAGTTCCCAGACAACACTAGATCACCTATTGGCTGACAAAGGAAACCTTGCAAAAGTTCCCCCCACTGGCCTCGAATCTTGATTTAGCTGGTCAATGAGCGAAGAGACCCAAAACCAAAGTACACAACACTCCTCATGCCTTAGTACGACCGGGAGCTGTTCATGCCATCCATTGTGGCATTTACAAGCGGGACTGAAGTTCAGTTTAATAAAGAGGGTCTAGGTCTCAAGGAATTGGACCTCAATTTATTTTGCTTTATTTGTTGCTGTCTGCTCTTTCTGAGGTTAGGATCCCTTATGCACGCTGCTCACAGGAGATGTGGGGCCGATCACTTACTTAAGCCCACCAATATCAAGGGGGGGGGGCCTGGGGAAAATAGAAGAACTTGTGAGCGTCAGTCACAGGCTACAAGCTTAGGCCCAAGTGCATGATTACCAAATGTGGTGGGAGCAAAGTCAGAGTGACTTCAAGTACACAACAACCACACAAACAGTGCCACCCCGCGGCAACAGTCATAAGCGCAGGTGCCCGTTGCCAAGCGCTAGAAACCATCAGCACAACTTAAGCGCTGCGAAAAACCGGCGAGGCAAACATGGATCTTTGTCTATCCTTGCTACAATGCGAATTCAGGAGGGGACGTTAACCACTGCTGGGCCCATGCCGCACAAATAGATTATGAGGGAAGGTCAACTGACTGATTCAGCAACAGGGACGGCTGCAAGGGTTAAGTGCACGCCAAGAAGGGATGGAGGGGGGTCATGTTGCTCACTCTCGGGTGCTGATAGAGATTATTGAGGACAACGATAATGCTCTTGGATAACTTTTACTTTGATCACTAATCCAGTCCCAGAAAACTCTCCACCGGATACAGTTGTGGCGCTGATCTATGTTGACGACCAAGATTCTGGAGGTAATGGCGAGGCCAGGTATCATATTGCACCTTATCTGCCTTAAAAATTAATATCATCGTCATCTCAAAATTATTACAATCTTGTGCCTGCAACTTCCTTGGACTGGGAGCTAGGCTCGCCGCAAATCCTGAGGATGGACCCTGACGCTCCTCCGCTGTGGTCACACACTCACACCAGACGCAGAGTGGCGAGTGCACAACACCTTGGAGGATGCAGGCGTCCCTCACAATCCCACAGCTGCCCCAAAAGAATCAATCAACAAGCCATGACTGCACAGGCTGATACACTCCTCTGGATGCGCCACCGACGGGACAGGCATCTGTGGAAGGCCGCGCGGTATGAGTGTGACTGGCCTGAGGGTCCAAAACCCTAGCCTTCCCCATGAGGGTCTCACTGACTCACCAGGCGACCGACAGGCCCTCGGTGGGCCACTCTCCTTTCCCGCACCAGTGCAGCCAGTTCACCCTCAACCCCCAGGCCTGGAAACACCAAACCGGAGGTCGGAGCCGCAGGTTCCCAGGTGAAATGTGTGCAGTCACGTGCATATGCAACTCAGTGCGGACTTTAAATGTTTTGATAGACTGGTTCCCGTACAACAAAGTCACATGTGTAATAACAAACCCGGAGCCGGTGCAAACGTGCATTGAAATTTCAGAATTGAGCAACTCTCCTGAAACAATGGTCCCTCTCTAAGCCCCCTCCCCCATGTGCTCTGCCGAGGATGAACGTAAAATGCGGATATTCATGGTGGTGCAGGACATACCCCGCAACCTCCCATTCGGTGGCAGGGGCACAGTGAGGCTGCCCCAGGCTGCCGCTCAAGCACATGGAGCAACTGGACCTCCATCACACCCTGCTCTCACACACGGATGCCCAGCACCCATGGGGCCTCCGCCATGCCGCTCATTTAACGCCCCACCCCCATCACTCCGACTCATCCTTCAGAATGGCCATACTGGAGGCCGTAATTACAAGCCCCCAAATGGCGGGGGAGGTTATGAGCTGACAAATTACCACGCGGCTGGGCATCGTGCATTGCCTCTCCAGCTGTGCCAGGTCAAGACGCCCCAGCCCACCTCCCTTCGCACAGCCCCCGAGCCACCAAGCTGCAAAAGGCTCGCTGCTTCAAATCCGAACAAAGATCGGAGCGGGAGAGCCATCCTCTACCTCAATCCATGCGCCTTTCATACTGTGGAACTTGCATCACTACACGCGAGGCCCCTTCTGCTGGCCTTTAAATACCAGGGACATACATAGACTGGTATATAAGAGATTTGTCCAGAAACACCATGCTGCGCCAATGCCTAGACTCGAACCGTGATTCGTTAGATCCAACGGAAGCTATGACACCAAGCCACGTCCTCGCCACCAGAACTACACTGCGCCTCCCCCACAATATCCTGGGGGACAACTGCATGTGCTGTAGCTGAAATCACACGCCCGGCTCAAACGAGGCACACGGTACCTCCGGAGCGGTGAGCTCCATTAAACATGCCTAAGGGCAGGGGCCTCCAGCCCCAAGAGAGCGTCTCAAAAGACTGCACAAACTGCCCCCATAGCTCGGACTCACCACTGAACGACCGACGCTGCCGATCCGACGCAGGCGACGCGGAACCAAGATCGACCCATAGACGGCGTGTGGAGGCGACCTCCACTCTAGACGGCGTGGCTGGTGCGACAGAGGACGCCAGGAGGGGCTGGGGAGGCATATATGCCCTCCCCCCACCTCGGCGCACCGGATGTGATGCCCATATGGCACCCTGGCAAGCGGACTCCTACAGGAGCCCAACCACTAGAGAGGGGTGGGTTGGTGCCCAAATGGCACTAAAGGGCCGCCCACTTGAATGGCCCCCTGCGGGGGCCGCGGACAGCCGCTGTCTTATTACGCTCAACATCTTTATCTCCCTGTTTGGAAGAACTTTTTTTTTATTGTTTTTTTATCCAGTTTCTTTTGCCGTAAGCTTTAATGTGGGTACCCCTTGATGTTGTATGTCTCTTATAATCAGAGTCGCCGCCACGCTTTATCTCTAAGCACAGCGATACTTTTGCATGCTCCCGGTTGTAGTGTCTCCCTTCCTGCTCCATTGCTTGTTATTGTTAATGAGACGACAGGCGCGGCAGATGTGGGTTATAGGTTTGCTTTTAATTAGCGAAGCAGCAGTGCTGCTTTATCTATAAGCAAGGCGGGTGTTTTTGTGCGCACTCGCTCGTTGTTTCTCCCTCCCTGCTCCATTACTCGTTTCCCAGTTTGTCGCGAACCCAGGTTGGTGGTGCCTGATCCTAAAATGGCCGCCAGTCTGTAGTGTTCAGAATCGCAGGTTGAGCACGAACGCAGGACACCAAAATGAACCAGGTAAGGTAGACTTTATTGTGATAATTCAGGTTGCCATGTAAGCCCACCAGCCAGCATGCCCACACCTTCCATGGGTGCCGGAATGCAGATAAAATTCCATATTACAACAACTCTCTTACACGATCACGGCCCTGAATTCTAGTGTTTCGTATGGACAGCATAAGCCACACCCACTGACAGTTGGTCATTGAGTGTGTTCCTTCTAGGCAGGTTCAGGAGGTTGCGTGTAGAGCAGGCCTTCGCAGTACGAAGGTCCCTATTTTGCCAGCTCCAGTGGTTAAGAAGTGTGAGACAGCAACGACTTCACGCTGATGGTTACCTCATCCGTTTCCATCCGAGGCAAGGATTCCCCAAGGCAGGGTGCCGAGGTTCACTAACTGCGGATGTACCCCTCCCCCCCCCACCAATCCTCCTAATCTTCAAGTTATTGCCATGAGCCCAGACCTGTCACTGACGGTCCCTTTTAATATTTTACAGCATATCACCCGTTGCACTTCTGCTCCTGGCGGTGACTCATCCACGGGTCACTTTCATCTGCTCCTTGTGGAGAGGGATCCGCGACTCTCTCCTGGCATCCTTCACAACTTGCCTCACTACTTTTTGCAAGTTCGTCTTTGGGTGCAGAAAAAAGGGTCCTTTTTAACTCTGAAAAACATTTTCAGGGGCCCTCTGAAACCTTCACACTTACCCGTACCTTGACCAGAGGAACTAGGTATTCAGCAAATCCACAATTTGGGAGCGCTTTCGTACTGACCTCTCATGTTCCCACTAAATAAATGAGTACTCAAAAACTGCATTCCTCAAAATATGCGTCTGCTAAAATGGTTGCTGATGTTGCTCCACTAATGAAAAGAATCACCATAATCGTTGCTCTGGTCCTGTTTGTCTTCTTGCAATAGCCCATATGCTGGTCTCTCTTTTTTTCCAAACTCCAGAGAATTTTTGGCTTTTTTCTTGCTTGAAAAGATACTGTAATAGTAATCCAGCCCTGAAATCCACATAAACGCTTTACAATAATAAAAAAGTAACACAAAAAAACTCGTCCCTTTGGAGATTGCGCCTGCACCGATGCAGTGCTGAACCTTTGTGACAGCGTACAATAGTACACACTACAAATGTTTGTATGCGCGGGGGTAAATATACATGCCTTCCTTTGTGATTTTATGTATTATAGATTTTGTACATGTTTACGATGGTAGTGAGTATATATTTATTTAGTTTTGGTCCTGAGGATGCCCGGCCTTATACATCACTAGGCTTTCAATTGCCTTCTACATTCTGCTTCTGTATATATCGTGCAGTGCTTCAGCCACGCAATATCTTGCATACATAATAAAACACAAATCTCATCTTATTTACATCGTGTGCTGTGAGTTCGATGGGCAGCTTTGCAGTATGTTTAGGTGCCTTTGAGCCTAAAATCATCGGTAGTGATTTCATGTCTGCTTTCCTTGTTTTGACCATGACCATGGCAAGTGTAACCTGTATAGGCCACAGGATGTGGGAGCACACCGCTGACCTCTCAGGCAAGGTTCGCCCCTAGCATTCTGGTAAATGCAGTTTCTTGTATCTCGCTCCGATATTTTCGAGTGTTTTGCCAAGGTTGGCGCAGATAGTGCTGATCTCTAGACACGTGTTTCTGGTTTATTAACCGTCATCAGTAGAGAATACAGTCTTGTATTTTGGGGTTTGCTGAGTAGGCTGCCAAACATTATATCAGGTCCGGTACCTCTCACTGGCGCGCAGGTGCTTCATCCATGAGCTCGTCAGCTCAATGACTCACGGGAGTACTTTAAATAGACCACAGGATGTGGGAGCACACCGCTGACCTCTCAGGCAAGGTTCGCCCCTAGCATTCTGGTAAATGCAGTTTCTTGTATCTCGCTCCGATATTTTTGAGTGTTTTGCCAAGGTTGGCGCAGATAGTGCTGATCTCTAGACACGTGTTTCTGGTTTATTAACCGTCATCAGTAGAGAATACAGTCTTGTATTTTGGGGTTTGCTGAGTAGGCTGCCAAACATTATATCAGGTCCGGTACCTCTCACTGGCGCGCAGGTGCTTCATCCACGAGCTCGTCAGCTCAATGACTCACGGCAGTACTTTAAATAGACCACAGGATGTGGGAGCAAACCGCTGACCTCTCAGGCAAGGTTCGCCCCTAGCATTCTGGTAAATGCAGTTTCTTGTATCTCGCTCCGATATTTTCGAGTGTTTCGCCAAGGTTGGCGCAGATAGTGCTGATCTCTAGACACGTGTTTCTGGTTTATTAACCGTCATCAGTAGAGAATACAGTCTTGTATTTTGGGGTTTGCTGAGTAGGCTGCCAAACATTATATCAGGTCCGGTACCTCTCACTGGCGCGCAGGTGCTTCATCCATGAGCTCGTCAGCTCAATGACTCACGGGAGTACTTTAAATAGACCACAGAATGTGGGAGCACACCGCTGACCTCTCAATGCAAGGTTCGCCCCTAGCATTCTGGTAAATGCAGTTTCTTGTATCTCGCTCCGATATTTTTGAGTGTTTTGCCAAGGTTGGCGCAGATAGTGCTGATCTCTAGACACGTGTTTCTGGTTTATTAACCGTCATCAGTAGAGAATACAGTCTTGTATTTTGGGGTTTGCTGAGTAGGCTGCCAAACATTATATCAGGTCCGGTACCTCTCACTGGCGCGCAGGTGCTTCATCCACGAGCTCGTCAGCTCAATGAATCACGGCAGTACTTTAAATAGACCACAGGATGTGGGAGCACACCGCTGACCTCTCAGGCAAGGTTCGCCCCTAGCATTCTGGTAAATGCAGTTTCTTGTATCTCGCTCCGATATTTTCGAGTGTTTCGCCAAGGTTGGCGCAGATAGTGCTGATCTCTAGACACGTGTTTCTGGTTTATTAACCGTCATCAGTAGAGAATACAGTCTTGTATTTTGGGGTTTGCTGAGTAGGCTGCCAAACATTATATCAGGTCCGGTACCTCTCACTGGCGCGCAGGTGCTTCATCCACGAGCTCGTCAGCTCAATGACTCACGGGAGTACTTTAAATAGACCACAGGATGTGGGAGCACACCGCTGACCTCTCAGGCAAGGTTCGCCCCTAGCATTCTGGTAAATGCAGTTTCTTGTATCTCGCTCCGATATTTTCGAGTGTTTCGCCAAGGTTGGCGCAGATAGTGCTGATCTCTAGACACGTGTTTCTGGTTTATTAACCGTCATCAGTAGAGAATACAGTCTTGTATTTTGGGGTTTGCTGAGTAGGCTGCCAAACATTATATCAGGTCCGGTACCTCTCACTGGCGCGCAGGTGCTTCATCCACGAGCTCGTCAGCTCAATGACTCACGGGAGTACTTTAAATAGACCACAGGATGTGGGAGCACACCGCTGACCTCTCAGGCAAGGTTCGCCCCTAGCATTCTGGTAAATGCAGTTTCTTGTATCTCGCTCCGATATTTTCGAGTGTTTCGCCAAGGTTGGCGCAGATAGTGCTGATCTCTAGACACGTGTTTCTGGTTTATTAACCGTCATCAGTAGAGAATACAGTCTTGTATTTTGGGGTTTGCTGAGTGGGCTGCCAAACATTATATCAGGTCCGGTACCTCTCACTGGCGCGCAGGTGCTTCATCCACGAGCTCGTCAGCTCAATGACTCACGGGAGTACTTTAAATAGACCACAGGATGTGGGAGCACACCGCTGACCTCTCAGGCAAGGTTCGCCCCTAGCATTCTGGTAAATGCAGTTTCTTGTATCTCGCTCCGATATTTTCGAGTGTTTCGCCAAGGTTGCCGCAGATAGTGCTGATCTCTAGACACGTGTTTCTGGTTTATTAACCGTCATCAGTAGAGAATACAGTCTTGTATTTTGGGGTTTGCTGAGTAGGCTGCCAAACATTATATCAGGTCCGGTACCTCTCACTGGCGCGCAGGTGCTTCATCCACGAGCTCGTCAGCTCAATGACTCACGGGAGTACTTTAAATAGACCACAGGATGTGGGAGCACACCGCTGACTTCTCAGGCAAGGTTCGCCCCTAGCATTCTGGTAAATGCAGTTTCTTGTATCTCGCTCCGATATTTTCGAGTGTTTCGCCAAGGTTGGCGCAGATAGTGCTGATCTCTAGACACGTGTTTCTGGTTTATTAACCGTCATCAGTAGAGAATACAGTCTTGTATTTTGGGGTTTGCTGAGTAGGCTGCCAAACATTATATCAGGTCCGGTACCTCTCACTGGCGCGCAGGTGCTTCATCCACGAGCTCGTCAGCTCAATGACTCACGGGAGTACTTTAAATAGACCACAGGATGTGGGAGCACACCGCTGACCTCTCAGGCAAGGTTCGCCGCTAGCATTCTGGTAAATGCAGTTTCTTGTATCTCGCTCCGATATTTTCGAGTGTTTCGCCAAGGTTGGCGCAGATAGTGCTGATCTCTAGACACGTGTTTCTGGTTTATTAACCGTCATCAGTAGAGAATACAGTCTTGTATTTTGGGGTTTGCTGAGTAGGCTGCCAAACATTATATCAGGTCCGGTACCTCTCACTGGTGCGCAGGTGCTTCATCCACGAGCTCGTCAGCTCAATGACTCACTGGAGTACTTTAAATAGACCACAGGATGTGGGAGCACACCGCTGACTTCTCAGGCAAGGTTCGCCCCTAGCATTCTGGTAAATGCAGTTTCTTGTATCTCGCTCCGATATTTTTCGAGTGTTTCGCCAAGGTTGGCGCAGATAGTGCTGATCTCTAGACACGTGTTTCTGGTTTATTAACCGTCATCAGTAGAGAAATACAGTCTTGTATTTTGGGGTTTGCTGAGTAGGCTGCCAAACATTATATCAGGTCCGGTACCTCTCACTGGCGCGCAGGTGCTTCATCCACGAGCTCGTCAGCTCAATGACTCACGGGAGTACTTTAAATAGACCACAGGATGTGGGAGCACACCGCTGACCTCTCAGGCAAGGTTCGCCGCTAGCATTCTGGTAAATGCAGTTTCTTGTATCTCGCTCCGATATTTTCGAGTGTTTCGCCAAGGTTGGCGCAGATAGTGCTGATCTCTAGAACACGTGTTTCTGGTTTATTAACCGTCATCAGTAGAGAATACAGTCTTGTATTTTGGGGTTTGCTGAGTAGGCTGTCAAACATTATATCAGGTCCGGTACCTCTCACTGGCGCGCAGGTGCTTCATCCACGAGCTCGTCAGCTCAATGACTCACGGGAGTACTTTAAATAGACCACAGGATGTGGGAGCACACCGCTGACCTCTCAGGCAAGGTTCGCCCCTAGCTTTCTGGTAAATGCAGTTTCTTGTATCTCGATCCGATATTTTCGAGTGTTTCGCCAAGGTTGGCGCAGATAGTGCTGGTCTCTAGACACGTGTTTCTGGTTTATTAACCGTCATCAGTAGAGAATACAGTCTTGTATTTTGGGGTTTGCTGAGTAGGCTGCCAAACATTATATCAGGTCCGGTACCTCTCACTGGCGCGCAGGTGCTTCATCCACGAGCTCGTCAGCTCAATGACTCACGGGAGTACTTTAAATAGACCACAGGATGTGGGAGCACACCGCTGACCTCTCAGGCAAGGTTCGCCCCTACATTCTGGTAAATGCAGTTTCTTGTATCTCGCTCTGATATTTTCGAGTGTTTCGCCAAGGTTGGCGCAGATAGTGCTGATCTCTAGACACGTGTTTCTGGTTTATTAACCGTCATCAGTAGAGAATACAGTCTTGTATTTTGGGGTTTGCTGATTAGGCTGCCAAACATTATATCAGGTCCGGTACCTCTCACTGGCGCGCAGGTGCTTCATCCACGAGCTCATCAGCTCAATGACTCACGGGAGTACTTTAAATAGACCACAGGATGTGGGAGCACACCGCTGACCTCTCAGGCCAGCTTCTTGTCCACCTATCACTGGTGCCTGAGTTTAGTGATGCTTAAAAAGCCAGAGTTCATAAGTGCAGCTGCCTCTTCCTTATTTGGGAATGTTACTTCACTGTTCATTGCCTGCAGCAGTCAGCACCAAACTCGAACAGTTATGTCAAACTGGTTACCCACTGCACAAACACACAATCTGCAGCAATGTGCAGGGCTGTCTTAATAGCCGTGGCAGCTTGGTTACAGGCTTGTGTGTTTGCTGTTCATGGTATTCAACTGGCTCAGGACAAGGCTAATCCATTAATCCATTACACTAATTTGCATAGTTCTATAAGAAAGGCTTCAAACCTTGCTTCAGTGCCTGCAGGCCACCAGGAAATGCTTCAATGTCTGAATGGCAAGTCCGACCATGCATGAATAAAGCTTACATTTTAGGTTTCCAGTTCAAGACATGGTTGTACCCTAACTGCGCCAGCAGAGTGGGGTGGTTGTCATCCATTTACCTTCATGTCTGGGCTGGTTTTCCGTGGTATTCCCTAACTTTTAGTGGACCCCTCAGCTGGGACTGTTATGGTTGACTCCCTATCTGATGCAAGCAGGGTTTGCTGCAGAGCAACAACATTTAAAGGAAGTTGGGGGTGACCAACCTGTTTTGTTAAAAATATAGCTTGCACTCCTCATGTTTTTTTCTCTTTAGTCATTATTTGTTTTATTCCTCTTGGGTTTTTGTTCCAGGCAAACACATTGGGACGTTTGTTTTTACGTCTAGAAAGGTGTCTACAGGTTGCAATGCACTTCCATTATTTACCGGGATTTGCTCTAATAAAATCCACTTTTTGGAACAGAGATAGAAGACTCACCTCTAACACCCTTATGGTTTAATAAACATTGGTTCCGGCACCGCCCTTTTTCTATTCTTGACTATTCTTGTACCAGTAATCACGCCTCATCACACAACTATTGTAGCAATAGGCTTGCCCATGTTTAATGGCATCCCATCTTTAGAGTACAGCAAGCAGTTTCGCCTCACAGCATTGACCTACGATTTCCATATTCTGCCATTAATCGTGTAGCCTTAGACATTTATTGTGCCAGTAATCTATCCCATCACACATTTGTAAATATAATCCTTTCTCACACACACACATTTATAGTGCCAGTATTCGTTAGCCACCCTCCTGCCAGAGCCAAGCATAGCTCGCCCACAGGCCCTGGTGCAAGCAAGAAAAATGCCCCCTTTGGTTGTAGTAGCAAAAATACAGCAATCACCAGGGTTCAAACGGCCCCACAGAACTCTGGGACAAGGTGCACTGCACCTGCTGCACCAATGGTAGCTACGCCCCTGGCCTATCGTTAGTTGGCAAATGTCCTTATATCGTCAGTCAGTCTGTGCTTTATAACAAGTACCACTGCGTGTCTGAGCTTTGTTTCTAACAGCACTTTTCATACTGTAAGTTCTACGCACATACTACAAGTCCCAGAATGCAATCTGCTACTGACTGAAAAGCCACAACACTGTGCATGTCTCTTGCCCTAGACCAAAGCCGGTGGAATTATGCAATTGTGCGGCTGCTGCATTTTTGGCATATTTATGGTTCTGTCGAATTTTGCACATAATTCATTTCCTGCTGCATAATCTACAGATTTTGACAAAAAACAATCTGCTTCGAGCTCAAACGTTTCAAATGTTACCTAAAATGCAGCTATACATGTTGCAGCGCAGTGAAAGGCCCTTTACAAGGTGGACTGGTCACCATTCTGCTGCATAATTCTATGTTCAGATGTTAAACTGGAACTAATGAGGTGCAACATCTGTCCAGACAGTATTAACAAGTGCATAAATGACAAAATATTGAAGTGATATTGTCAGAAAATGTGGCGCAACATGCCACATAATTTGCCTTTTTATGCCACATATTTTAGTCAACCCTTCTGCATAATTTGGCCCTCTTCAGCCTCATAATTCCAGTGGCCTTGCCCTAGCCCAACATGCACAATCTGTGCATTCTGGAGAGCCTCAAGACATACTTAGATTATGACACCGCCAGCTAAAATAACTCACAGACCAAACTCACAAACCATAAATTCTAGGGGTGTGTGAAATTTGCTTTTGCATAATTATGTAAAATGACAGCAAAATGATGCCCCATTATGTGTATTTACACAACAATTACACACATCTCCTACCTATTTGTTTATTTTCATCACCAAAAAGGTAAAGCTATCCATACTGTTCCACGCCACACAATTCAACTCCACACATTTCTAATCCACACCGCATAATTTGACACCAAACCACAAAATCCAATTCAACAACACAATTACACAACACATACATCGAATCCACACCACAGAATTGTACATCATGCTAAAAAATTCAACAGCACACCACATAATTAAATTCCACTACATACCACTCCACAAAACAAAATACCATTCCACATAATTACACTCCTTAACCCACAATACTACTCCACATAATGCCACTACACTGAATACCACATCATTACTATCCACATAATTCCACTGAACACCATGCCACATAATTCCACTACAGAAATCCACTCCACACCACACAATTCCACACCACATAATTCCGCAACTAACAATTTCAATCCAACCCACATAATTCCACTGCACACCACATACATCCACTCTACTCCAAACCAAAACACATGGGTAAAAGACATTATCATTAACAACGCCAATAGCTCTAACTCGAGCAAATGCGAGAGCTATTGCATTTCCAATGTTTGTTAGAACTATCGGTGATGAGCACCGGCAGGATCCGGCCCTCTTAAAGCCTTGGTGGGGGCGAATTGTGTCCTGGCACAATGTATATTCAGAAAAAAAAAAAACATTAGCTCTGGTTTTTTCCCACGGTACATTGGGGCAAGTGCTAATTTTCCCTGTGTAGAACTATCATGCTTTTCACTCCATGGTAGGGAAATCAAGTGGTGGTTGCCGTGCTCTAAACAGGGTGGGGCGAGCACCACTGTGACCTGACAGCCCTTGGTGGACTGGCCACCAGACAGGGCACAAGTCGGGGGTACACGCAGGTACACGTCATCCACCCACTATTTTCACAAGGTGGACCCTGTCCCCTTGCCAAGAAGTTGGGCACCACAGAAATATGCTGAACTTGTCACTGTGTAATTTTCAGACACCGGGACACGTTCAGCAGCGCCTGTAAGTTGTCTGCTTTTTATTTCCAGCAGCAACGTGCAGGCAGCGAGGGTTTTTTTTGTTTACCTCCAGCTGGGCCAAAGTTAAGGGGCCATCAGGCCTCCTTTTGTTTGAATATCCTAACTGGAGGCGGCCTGGAACCTCACACTTAAATGTAAATGCCAAGGAGGGGAAACAAAGGCACACAGCTTGTTATCTCTTCACAAATACTTTTAAGAGAAGCATGTTTTTGCCTCTGTTCAGTCCCTGTACATAAGAGATGCATGCACTGTAAGAATGTCAGGTGTGTTGATCTGCCCCACTATTTACACAAATAACAATTTCAATAGCACTATTTTATTGGATTTTATAGTGCTACGCAACACAATGCAGGGTTCTTTACGTAACATACACATTGTACATTGACAATAAATCATGTACATGTGTAAATCAATGTGCAAGATGAGTTACATGAGACAGTGAGGGTTACAAGGTGTAGGAGTCACATGTCCTTCATACCTCACTGTGCTATATTAGAAGGATTACAATTTATGAACTGCAGGTAACAAAAGGATCTCTGTGTTAAAAGCAGTAACTATACTATTATACTTTACTATCTACATAAAATAAAAATCTGTCATCTGCATGTTACGTGATGTGCTTTGCAGTAGACACATTAACCTTATACTACTTTGATTATCTCCC
This sequence comes from Calotriton arnoldi, assembly GCA_963921515.1. NCBI lineage: Eukaryota > Metazoa > Chordata > Amphibia > Caudata > Salamandridae > Calotriton > Calotriton arnoldi. The sequence goes on from CAWUFW010001548.1 coordinate 677,477, forward strand.
CATTATTACTACTCCCTGAGATTTACTGGGCACCTTTGCAGCAGATGCCTTAACCCAAACAAATATTTTAAAATGTAGACTTTGCAACCAACTAAGCATAACAAATCTATTGACATGCTTCTCCTTGTTGCCAATTTCTTTGTGGCAGGGTTAAAAAAATAAATGTATTAGTTGAGGCCCAGATTTTGCATCGGGATTGTGCCACTTTTTTGGCACAACCCCGACACCAAATCTCATTTCTTAAATCTCATAATGCGCTTAAATATACTCATGATATACCTGATAAACATATGTGTGAGGTGTTCCTGTGATGTCACGTGCAATTTCATGCATCGTGACATCATGCGCTGTGATGGTATGCATCATGATTTCACTTGCACATTGCCTAACCTGGTTAGTCCCCCCACTTCTTTTTTTAGGACTTGTGCCCTGCCACCAGAGTAAAAGATTACACCAATGAAGTCATTCGAGGCTTCACTAATGCAAACCTGCTCCTTCCCCTGCTCTAAAAAGAGCAGGCAGACTGCATATTTGTCAGGGTGGGAGGTCAGAGTTTACTTGTCTTATTCAACACGTCCTGCAGACAAACTACTTGTATTTTGCACTGTAACAAATGTACATCATAAAATTCCGCATTACAAAGTCAACCACTTTCTATTTGTAGCTGAGCAATTAAGATCTAAATATTTTGTCTCAATTATATGTCTGTGCTGCTACCAAGACAGGTTGGGCCAGACAAGTAATATCGGTTACCAGAAAATTAAGCGTTCAATTATCGACTAATATTAGTACAACTCTTTGAAGATCACTCCAATGAAGTGTTTCTTGATCTGTTTGCCCACTATTTGAATACAAGTTACGGTCTTGTTTCTGCTGAAGGGATCTCAACCTCACCTGCATGTTGGGTTTTACAGATCAGAGCTGGTTACCTTAGTTCACCCTTGATTTTGGTGAACAAGACATTCACCTATCTTTCATCATGCTCAAATAAGTTTGACATTAGCTGCATGGGTGGAAATGACTGGTGGCTGGTGGTAAAGTGAGTTAGCTACAACTATACAAAAAAAATGTGTGTTTGTCTTCTTGCAATGTAGGTGCTTTGTTACAGTTAGCCATTTGACCTTCTGAAAAATAAAATAAAATTCAGTGGTTGTTTGCTGGGTTTGTTGACATACCAGGGTTAATATAGCTTCTTAATAAATGGGATTCTTCTAGTTTGTCTCGCCTCTCTGTCTTCAAAAAGAGGGATGTGTTTAAGTTTCAAGGCACATGTCCATAATTGCAACCCTTGGGGACATAAATAAGATCGGAGCTGAGTTCAGACAACCTAAACCTGGTCAAACTGGAATGCCCAGTCAACCAACTTTCTTTGCTATGTCTTAAGGGAAATCCTCAAACTGCTATGAACTTAAGGGATACAGTTTTGAAGTATTGTTGTAAGTAATTTGACAATAAACTATCATTTTAAGACTCGGACACACACCGAATTTACATTTAGACACAACTTGCAAAACATGAGCAAAAATTAGGAATGTGTTACTGCTGATCAATAGTTGGCTTTCACATCTGAAGGCTGAATCAATATCTAATGAACAGAAACCATTGGGTGGTAGAGGAGTGTCTCCTGAATAATGAATGCAATAAATTCATGTCGATGGAGTTGTGTGATGTGAATCTGAAATGCCATTTTTAAAAATATTTTTATTTAGGAGCAAATACACCACGTCCAGACAGAAGAAAACCATCAAATTAATCAAGACAGCATAAAATCATCATATTAGTCATAAGATTAGTTATTGCTTCATTTTGTCCCAGATATGTTCAAATCTGACAGCTGACCCTCACAGTTTAGCTATCTGAAATTCGATTTCTTATGCCTCCATAGTATCTTTTCACCATTCTTCAAATCTGGGCATGGACTCAGATTTCCATTTTTAGCAATCATAAGCCTGGTGCTAGTTAGTACATAAAAAAACCCAGTCTTCTACCCCAACACCTAATAGAATCATTTTTGGAGTAAGTGAGGCCCATGTGTGTTGTATAGAGGCTATTTTCAACATGATCGAGGCCCATAACTGAGTTTATGGCAGGTGACAAACATGTAAATATTATCAGCCGCTACAGTGGAACAGTGTGGGCAGCACTGGGGTGTTTTGTACCACTTACATTATTTCAAAAGGCTAATATAAAAATCAAATAGGGTCCAGCAAAGTTGACCCCACAGTCTAGTAGATGTAATAGTTTTGCTAAAGCGAGCCAGGCTACTACCCAGCTCTTGTTCTGTAACAGGCTCATCTAGACTTATTGACCACTTGTCTGCCCACAATCCTAAATCATCTTTTAGATATTGCAATGGTCATCTATATATGTCAGATATAGTAGATCAATGAGGGTTAAGAACCAATTGTGCGAAATCAGACTGGACTGATGGTATTGTTATCCAGCAGTGCTGCTCAGTAAAAAGGTTCTAATCTGTAAATATTAGAGAATTCATTTTGATGCAGCGAGAATTCCCTCTGTAGATCTAAAAACGATTTAACCCCCTGATCATCCAACAAATCGGCTAAATACCTGACTCCAGCCTGGTGCTATGTGCCAAAATACAGGATGTAAAGCAGTCAAATAATTCACGGTTATCTGGTAATAAAGTATGTGCCTGAATTGCCGTAATTTTTAAGAACTTTCTAATGTCCACCCAAATCTTAAGAAGCACTCCTATAGTTCTCAGCCTAACTTTCTTTCTCATTGTTAAATTTGCCCCTAGTGATACAGGGATTATTATTAATAGAGATGATGTGTAGCCAGTTTGCTGAGCAATGATCGTATAGAAACTTGATATGATTGGCAATGCTAGTACAGTCACCAGTAAGGAAGTGTGTAACCCCCTCTGGTTATGAAAAGTTTTTGAAACTTAATTGCTCTTTGTTCTTTCTTCCCTTTCCAGGTAAATTTGACTACCATAGAGTCAAGCTGTTTAAAGTAACCCTTGGCATAAAACTCCGTTCCGCTTGCGGAGTTTTGGCAACTCCGCCTTCTGCGTAGAATGCGGAGTTGTTGAAAAACTCCGCACTCCGCAACTGAGCGGAGTTTTTTGTGTTGGCATGCCCGAAACGTGTTTTCACGTGTGTGGGAGAGACTTACCGGGTGCCTGCGATCGCGAATGAGATTTCCCGAGCTGTTAGCTAGTGCCACAAGATTTGCTAGGTGGCCGCATGGTCCTGCGAGTTTGTGGTCGCCATCTTGTCATCCGAGCGCGCCAGGGGACTACCGGCGGGGGGTTTGTGAACAACGTGATCCCAAATGTGCAGGATCTAGTGCGACTGCAATCTGGAGAAGGTTTTCTCCCCGAGCAGCATCAAATCCTTCTCAAAATGACGATGTGGAGCAAAAAACTCCTCAAATTGACATTTGGCTATACTTTTTTGTGCATGGAGTCCTTTTTCTTTTCTTACTTTTTTTTCAAGAGGAAGGAAGGGCCCCAGAGCCTCCAACTTACTGTTCCTGTCCTGTCCATCAGGCTCCTCCCAGTGCTTTGTCCATCTCATGATCACTTTTCATTTGGATTTGGATCTGCTGCATAATATATAATTGGATTTGAGGGCTTTGGATTTGAGATTTCACAAGTAAGTTGGATAACTTGTGTTGTTTGTTTGATTGGGGCCATGCACCTAGATTTATTTGCACTTTTCATTGGTTTTTTAAAATTTATTGTGGTGGATGGCCTGTAGTTTCAGTGGGGCCTAGTTGTTTCTTTGTAAGTAATTTTTCTTCTTTTATAAAGGAAACATGTTGCACAGTTCACTACATTTTCTCCATGTTTTGAAATCAATATGCAATATTTATTTAATTCACTATGTATGTAGTCCAGTAGTCTGCCAATAGACCTTTCTCAGCCAGTAGGCCCAGAGCTACTCATGGCTGCATGAGACAACAACTGTTTCTGTGGTGTCTGTTGAATTAAAAAATAATTTAGGGCATGGATTGCATTGGCTTGAAATACAAAATGTGTTTTTTTGTGGTATTTCACTTTTATTGTGTTGTTTAGCATGCCTCCTTTGTCTGGCCAGTGTGTTTGTAAATGTAATAGTAGGCCCCAGCATTTGGCTTGGCTCCCTGTGTGGCCAGGGGCCATTTTGTAAAGTCTGTGTCCATAGACCTGCTTGTGTTCATTGTTTTCCAGGTCTCCTGCTTGTTGTTGTGACCATGAGGCTGGTGGCCATTTTGTGGAGGCAGTCAGTGTGCTTTTTTGCCATAGGCCTGCATGTCTTCCCTTTGTTCCTCTTGGCTTACTGCTTCTTGTTGTGGTGGCCTGTCCATGTGGCTGGTGGCCATTTTGTGAAGGCAGCCAGTGTGATTTTGCCACAGGCCTGCATTGTCTTCCCTTTGTAGGCTTATTGCTTCTTGTGGTGGCCTAGCATGTGGCTGGCGGCCATTTTATGAAGGCAGCCAGTGTGTTTTTGTCATAGGCATGCATTTTCTTCCCTTTGTAGTCTTATTTTTGCTTCTTGTTGTGGCCTGGCCATGTGGCTGGTGGCAATTTTGTGAAGGCAGCCAGTGTGCTTCCGCCATAGGCCTGCATGCATTATTTGTGGTAGCTGGCTATGTTTTCTTGCTAGTTGTTGTTTTGCATCCCATTTTTTCTTCTTTTATTCAGCAAAAACATAGCACAGTTCACTACATTTTCTCCATGTTTTTAATAAATTTGCAATATTGATTTGAATTGATTCACTATGTGGCCTAGTCTGCCAATGGGTTTTCCAGCCAGTAGACCCAGAGCTACTCATGGGTGCATAAAACAAATGTTTCTGTGGTGTCTGTTTAATTTAAACATCATTTTAGCCATGGATGGCATTGGATCAAAATACAAAATATATTTTTTGTGGTATTTCCATTTTTTTCATGTGTTAAATTAATTAAATGCCTTTGTTGGATGTGTGTAGTTGTAACTTGCAAACCTTTTTAACCCTGTGGATTTTCGTTTTTGGCATTGTTGCATTAAAGATGTGTTGTTTAGCAAGCATGCCTCCTTTGTCTGGCCAGTGTGTGAGCGTGTTTGCAAGTAGGCCAGCAATGCATTTGCCTTGGTTCCCCAGGGCCATGTGGTGGGGTCCATTGGTAAAGTCTGTGTCCTCCGAGTCCTTAGGCCTACTTGTGTTCATTGTTTTCCAGTCCTCCTGCTCTTTGTTGTTGTGATGTGATCATGTGGCTGGTGGCCATTTTGTGAAGGCAGTCAGTGTCCTTTTACCATAGGCCTGCATGTCTTTCCTTTGTTCCTCTTGGCTTAATGCGTCTTGTTGTGGTGGCCTGGCCATGTGGCTGGTGGCCATTTTGTGAAGGCAGTCAGTGTTCTTTTTTTGCCTTAGGCCTGCATGTCTTCCCTTTGTTCCTCTTGGCTTATTGCTGCTTGTTGTGGTGGCCTGGCCATGTGGCTGGCGGCCATTTTGTGAAGGCAGTCAGTGTGCTTTTGCCATATGCCTGAATGTCTTCCCTTTGTTCCCCTTGGCTTCTTGCTTCTTGCTGTGGCCTGGCCATGGATTTAGCCAGTGTGCCCTTTCACCATATGCTTGCATGGATGGTTGATCAATGAGATGAGCAGCTTAGTAAATTAAAAATTAGACGCTTGAGAGTAATTTTTATTTTTTACTTATTTATAATTATTTCTTTATTTTAATTAATTTTTCATTTTTATGTTTTTTTTTAATTATTTTTTTTAATTTTTTTATATTTTCTATTCTTTTTCTTCAATTTTTCAAAATATTTTTTGAATTTTTTTCAATTTCTCTTTCAATTTTTATTTATTTCAAGTTTCAAAGTAACATGACTTGGCACCAATGAACCATTAATATTAACCCCATGTCTGCTATATGACATGCACAACAGTATTCATTGTCTAGGGATTGTTCCATTCCATTGTCATTTGTCAGCTGCAGCTCCTTGAGTGCAGCATCCATTCCCCGCCACGTGATGCACAATGCCAAACCATTACATTTGTATTTTTGTTTTTATTGTTGTTCTTCGTTCCTATCCTTCCTGAGTGTACTGAACTGTACAGTACACCATGAAATCCATTGTTGTTGTCAAAGTCTCACAAATGGTTACACTGTATTGTTAATTTTTTTAATAACTGAGGTAACAACACTAACAAGTGTGACCACCACACACTAAATTATATGTTATAATATTTGTTTGTACTAGTAATTATTGAACTACAACAATGCCACATTTCATTGATGTTCTTCTTGGCTTTTAGGTGCACAAGAGGAGGAGACAACATCACCCATTGTACTGCCAGACAGAAGGCCTGCGCCCTGCACACAATGTCACGTGACGTGTGACCACAGACATCTCTTCAACTTGTGAATCTAAAACAAGTGCTGCTGCGTACTAACTGACAGCTTCAAAATGGCCCCAAAGAAAGGTACCAGTGCCAAGAAAGTCAAAGTTGCCAGTGAGAAGAAGAAGGCACTGCCACTTACCACCACTGGTATGTCGCCCAGTACCTTTTTTGGAAAGCAAAAATTGTGCCTGCAGCAGCAGTGTCCGGGGAGCAAGCTGGGAGCAGCACCCCGCATCAGCGGATCCACCCCACCAACCTAGGCCCAAGCCCATGTCTGTCGCAGAGGCAGCCAGTCTAATCATGACAACGCCGACGAGCAGTGACGTTGAAATTGACTTATCGTTATTGCAAAGTAATGCAGGAAACTCAGATAAGTGGGCAACAACAGCCACAACCACCACCAATAGTAGTAGTTTCTCCCGTAGTAGGGGCAGTTCAGGAGATCGAGCTTCCTGCTGAGGAAGAAGAGCAAGCCACTCTTTCAGAAGATCCATTGTCTTCCAGATCCTCAGCAAGGAAAAGGAGGGTTAGTCCATCAACTTCTTCTCCAAGCCCCCTTCTGATGATCTATACACCACTTGGATCCTGCCTCAGTCTGAGAGTGAGACACTCCAAGCCCACGAGACAAGGCTAGGGAAGAGGAGGATGTTGAAGAGCCAGACATCATGGACGTTAGCCTTGCCCCAGTGGAGACCAACATTACACCATCCCTAATTGCTGTGAGTGATGTGGCATGGATACCACCAACACAGATACCACCAACACCACCTCCAGCTGCCATATTTACAAAGTTCTGGCAGCGACCTACATCCACCACAACCACCTCAGTAGACGTAGGTACTGCAGAGAGTCAAACGGCATGCCCACCTACAAGTTCATCCGACATTGCAAATGGCACCAGCAGCGTCAGAAGGTTTACCTCTCCGGTTTGGGATTTCTTTTCGGTTAGCCAGAAGGAGGTGAACATTGCTATATGCTCCATTTGTGGATTAGGTGTTAGTCGGGGTAAGCTTGGTACAAACTATGGTACCAGAGGCCAAACAACCCATCTGAGAAACACCACTTGATCCAGTGGGAGGCGCACCTTAGCAGCCAAAAAACTGCAAGTGTTGTTGGTGGAGGGTATGAAGATCCGATCACGGTGGAAGGTGAAAAAGAGGGAGACATTTTCTTTAGTACACAAAGCAGCCCTGTCCCTAGCAGTACAGTGGTACCGCCCACATCATCATCAGCAACATTGCAATGGCACAAGAGTCAGGCCGAGACACCAAGGGCTCCATGGCAAGAGAGTACCGCAATGAAAAAACGTGCATTGAGGCTAACAATATCTGGTCTCAAGAAGTCACCTGCATAAGAAGCACCAGAAAAGAAAAAAAATCCAGGCCACCATTCGCAGCATGTTTAGGCCGGAGGGGCAGTACGAACGCAACCACCCAATGGCACGTTTGTACAATACAAAGCTGGCTAAAATGTTAGCGCTGGACCTCCTCCCTTTTTCTTTTGTGGGAGGGGTGGGTTTTCTTGAATTTGTGGCAGCCATCTGCGCAAAATATAAGGTTCCCAGATGTTCCTATTTCGCCAGAGTTGCTGTTCCAGCACTACATCACGACATGCTGGAATTGCTTGGACAAGCTTTGCAGCAGAATGCTGTTCACACTATCCACCTGATGACAGATATGTGGACCAGTTGCCAAGCCACAGATTACATGTGCATCACTGCACACTGGATCTCTTTTGAAAGTGTTAGAGAAAAGATATCTGCAGGTGTTGACACTGCTGACATTTTTAATGGCGCTCAGAAGCATGCTACAGTAGCCATGTTTGCCATGGAAAAATCCCATACTGCTTCAAACATTTTGGAAGACTTTAACATTAAGGTCTTTGAATGGATGCGACCAAGAGGGCTTAACATTGGTTTTGTTGCCAAGGACAATGGCAGTAATATACTTAAGGCTATGGCCGATTGTGGCTATTACATGGTCCTGTGTTTGGCGCATCATTGTTCAAGACTTCCTGAAAAAAGAAGACCAAGTCAACAACTTACTGACCACCTGCAGAAGAATCTGCAAACATTTCAGCCATTTTTTTAAAGCCCGGAAGCAGCTGAGGATCATTCAACGTGATAATAGAATGCCAGTTAAAGCACTCATCCCAGAGGCGCCAACACGTTGGAACTCAACTTATTACATGCTTGAACATCTGTTTGAGCAGTACAGACCAATCAATGAATATGTCATGCAAAGAAGGGATGCAACTGTGAAAGGCATGATCATTGAGATGGACTAATAGGGCCTAGTTAAATACCTGACAGAGATGCTTCTTCCTTTCAAAGTCTTCACACGTGAAGTCAGCAAGGAAGACTGTACCATGGGCCAAGCTATCCCATTGTTGCACATTCTACAGGAACAGCTAAAGGAAGTGTCTGCAATGTACGTAGGTTTGGAGGAAAAAAAAGACGCATATGAGTTGGTGGAGAGCTTAATCCTCCACTTATCTGAAAATACAAGGGTGCAAAGAGGCATTGTGTCATCCAACCATTACATTTGTGCCACAATTCTTGATCCACGGTAGAAACCATCATTGGACACTTTCATTCCTTTTTTCAGACGGGGATGTTGCCAACTACAATACTTGGATAGCTGTGCTAGCCAGTCAGCTAGAAAAAGAACGGCTGGGAATTAGAGGCCCGCTCCTCCAGGGCACAACAAGTACTGCAGGGCAGACTTCAAGTTCAACTTCAGAGCCTGAGGGCAGTGCGGTTGGCTCACATCAGCCAAAACCACCAACAACAGCAAGAACAACATCTACAACAACAAGAACAGGAGCATCAGCCCCAAAATCAGCAAATGAATGGTTTCTACTGGCAGGGCTTAAGTCCAGTGCTGAGGCAAAGGCAAAAGAGGCAGAGCAAAGCGGAGCACCCATGACCATTGAGCGCCAGGTCCAGGCCTATCTGGATGATCCAACAGTGGTCTACTTTGATCAAAACCCATTGCTGTATTGGTATGGGAAAAGGCGCCAATGGCCAGTGCTCAGCAGGCTGGCGATAAACTATCTGACTTGCCCAGTCGCAAGTGTCTCTGCTGAGCGTGTTTTCAGTGCTGCTGGTGCCGTTCTGACAGTGAGAAGGATCAGTCTCTCGCCCCAAAACGTGGAGAGGTTAACCATGATCAAAATGAATCAGCACTTTATACCACCGGATTACACCATACCTGAAGTACCACAGCAGGAAGATGATGACGGCGACTCAGGTCATGGAAGTAGTGTGTTAGGTGACCTACTTCTGGGCAAACCACCAGAGTTTCAGGATGAGCTCTACTTCTCTGACAACTAGGCTTTCGAGTTACTTTCTTTCTTTCTTTCACACCTCCCCCAAAAAAAGATATAGATAAGGAATATTATTTACTTTATTTGTGTGTGTCACTGTCTTTCTGGTTCACAAATCCATCCCCACCGACTTACTCTTTTATTGCCAGATCGGAGTTGCAACTGTGTGCAGTCAGTGAAGAAGTGAGTCCACTCCTGACTTGCCCTAAAGCCATTTCCCTCAAGCCAGACATTGGATGGAGAATACAAGCAAATGTGTGCCTGCCTCCAACCCTGGGCCCTGACTATCTATCTATAATTTCCTAGCCTACAAGGACTGCCCCAGAAGAACAGGTAAATGATGGCATGCATTGCACGCTGAGTGATTGTTGTTTGTTGTGAATGATGTCTACTATTTTACACACAAAAAAGTGACTGAAGCAAATCTTTCCCTTCTTGTTGTTCAATAACAAAATTGTACTATTATGACAAGTGGGGGTGCGCAGCTCAAAAATTCCAATAGACCAAGGAATTAAAAAATTATTTCTTCTTTATTCAAAAAATGTATTTTTCTTAAAATCATCAAATATAGACAATCCAGCCTACGCGTTTCATTCCCACATAGGGAACTTCATCAGGGCTGTAAAAATATGACACAAACACATATATATTACATTAAATCAAAAAACACAGGACTACGAACATACACAATATATCAGAAACAGACTGAGAGAGAAATTTCAAAAAAAAAAAGAGAAATAAGACACATAATTAAACAATAAAGACAAATTTTGACATATTTACAAAAACCTACACGTTAAAACATTTGTATAAAACTAATTTCTACATTTAGATGCTACCAATGAGCAACATAAATGAAGCTTGTTCAGTTTAAGCGAACAAGAAAGTGCAAATGCTTTGTTTCACCATAAAAAAAAAATATATATATATATCACCGATATCCATCATAATAATACACTTTAAGATATATATATAACCACAGTGACTATAATTGTAATGTACGACCATATAATCTCAAAACAAGTCCAACATATGATTCAAAGTAACAAAATTTAGAAGAAAGCAAATCACAGTAACAGTAAAAGAAAGGGAAGAGAAGAACAGAGATGGGGAAGGGGAACAGAAGAAAAGAAAAATCATTTGAGTAATATATAATATCAAACCAATTCTTAAAAGTGGATAAATCACACATGACATTTCTTACCATAAAAATGTATCATTTATAAAGGTGCAAATATGCCAAAGTGCCAACAGATTGTATTGCTAGCTTCAGATCAGTTGGCTTCTCACCAAAGACAATATATTAAAGGCCTGTAGTGACAGCTTATAAAAACCGCCCATACCATTTACAGTAAACAAATCCGTATGACACATTAAAAAAGAAAGGCCCCACAAATAAAGTAAACAAAAATTTCATAGGTAGCGCCTATGAAAAAAAGGGAAAAAACGAAAAATATAAATGCAAAATTAAGGGCATTTCTCAGACACCAGTAGGTACACCCCAAATAACAGCCCAAATATAGACATCTTGTGATATGGATCACATCAATTAATATTTCCAGATAGACAATGTTTGTAAAATATCATACCTCTATATCCACTGTGTGTCCTAAAAAAGTTTTTCCAATAATTCAAAAGGTCAAGTGTATTGCACTGTGGCCCATATTCATTCTGAGCAGATACGAAGAATCCTGTTGGGTTAAGGGTAATAGAAATTGTAATCAAACTAAATATTGATATAAGGCCTCGACCTTGAATCTAGCAAAACAAGAAGAGAATAGAAGAAAACAAGAGAGGGGGGAAGGGGAGGGGAACTACAGTTCCCAGCAACCACCATAACAAAGGTAAACTTCAATCAAGCAAATGCTCCCAACCGTATTGACAACATATCCTCAAATATAATGACTAAAAGAGCTCTCAAGCTCAGAAAGACGCGGTTCTAATGCATGTTGATCCTGCCCCCAATATGCAATTAAAATTAATTGCCTCACATATTATATTCCAAACCAATTTGTTCGAATCGCATCTGCGGTTATATTAGAACAACAACCCATATCTGCGTAAAAAAGGCCAAAGGGCTGGTGACCTGAATTGCACACCTCATTGTGATCAACCCCGCACTATGGTCAACATGACCAATGCCAAGTAATATAAACGCCCAGCATTTCAACCATTTACAAGCAAATAGTCTGACATACAACATATGCAGCGCTCTAAAGCAATTGCGCATTAGCCCTTGCCCGTATTTCGGTATAAATAACCAATACCACATTTTGAGCACACCCGACCCTTCAGGTCGTCCCGAGTATCCTTACCTCTGCGTTACAACCGAAAATTTCCTCTCTCTTCCGTGTTCGAATCGAGTTCCTCCCGCCATCCTTACAAATACACGGGGCTCCACCCCCAACCACTTCACGATAACCAATCAGACGCAATAGTGTAATCCAATGCGGAAAGACGATATCTATTTGATACATACAAAGATTCCGCCATTTATAAGTGACCACAAGCAAATGGAGCCTCGATAATATTATACCGGGGCTTCATGTATAATACTCAGAACAACACTGTATTTCAAATACAAGCGTTGTAACAATACAGGATCTAACCCCAAGTATAACAACGATGAAGTGAAATTTTTTTTAATGAAAAAGCGTAATTCCTAATAGAAAAACAAAACTATAAAGATTTGGATACAGGAAAATTCTACATATTAAGGGCAGAAACAAATGCTCATTAGAGCACTAGTCCCATGTTAAAATAAATTCAATAGCCCACAGTCACATGTATCCCTGAATAAGCGGCGGGAGATGAACAATGCGAAGGATGTAATAGGCACAAAAAGATGAAAAAGAGCGCCATATGTAAGTGGTCAAGGAGAAAAACACGATTCATACTTCTCATGTGAAGTGACCTTCCATTATAGCTATAGTATGTCGGTCAGGAAAAATCAACATTCACAATCCCTTGGCCAACTCAGTAGTACTATATAGCACCAATGCGCAGAAACGCGATCAAACAACCCATTCGGCTTCAAAATATAAACTACTCGGTGGAGGTGTTTCAATAGTTCCTTTAAAGAAGAGGGCAAAAGGAGATAACCAAAAGCAAATATTAATCGGACCAGTAAACACCATTCCAAAAAATAATGCATTTCATGATCTATATTGAATCCATGGGTGATACTCCGGAGTTTACAGATCCATTTCGATTCACATTGTCTTAAGTATAACTCCCGATCACCACCTCTAGCTGCCATCTCTATATGCTCAATTGCATGAAACCAAAATCCGTATTTTTAGGCTCCTTTTAGGCAGCACTAAAAGGAGCCTAAAAATACGGATCCAAGAACATAGAAGGGCAATCCTCAAAGGGATCTTAGATACCCGCTGACTGAACACTTTATGAAAAACCACAATGGAAAGTCTGATTTTTGGTTTCATGCAATTGAGCATATAGAGATGGCAGCTAGAGGTGGTGATCGGGAGTTATACTTAAGACAATGTGAATCGAAATGGATCTGTAAACTCCGGAGTATCACCCATGGATTCAATATAGATCATGAAATGCATTATTTTTTGGAAAATGGTTGATGTGTCAGTTGGGACCAGGTATTGTTGGTTTAATGAGGGGATTTGACTATTCAAAATTTGTACATCTATCTTTCGGCCCAACCTAGATGTTTATACTAGTTATATCATTGACGATTGATTGACATCCTTTTGTATTGTTGGTGAGGTTTTCTCAACAGTTTCTAACCTTGTATATGTTGTCTGGTAGATTCTCCATTACCATGGTGTTTACTGGTCCGATTAATATTTGCTTTTGGTTATCTCCTTTTGCCCTCTTCTTTAAAGGAACTATTGAAACACCTCCACCGAGTAGTTTATATTTTGAAGCCGAATGGGTTGTTTGATCGCGTTTCTGCGCATTGGTGCTATATAGTACTACTGAGTTGGCCAAGGGATTGTGAATGTTGATTTTTCCTGACCGACATACTATAGCTATAATGGAAGGTCACTTCACATGAGAAGTATGAATCGTGTTTTTCTCCTTGACCACTTACATATGGCGCTCTTTTTCATCTTTTTGTGCCTATTACATCCTTCGCATTGTTCATCTCCCGCCGCTTATTCAGGGATACATGTGACTGTGGGCTATTGAATTTATTTTAACATGGGACTAGTGCTCTAATGAGCATTTGTTTCTGCCCTTAATATGTAGAATTTTCCTGTATCCAAATCTTTATAGTTTTGTTTTTCTATTAGGAATTACGCTTTTTCCTAAAAAAAAAATTTCACTTCATCGTTGTTATACTTGGGGTTAGATCCTGTATTGTTACAACGCTTGTATTTGAAATACAGTGTTGTTCTGAGTATTATACATGAAGCCCCGGTATAATATTATCGAGGCTCCATTTGCTTGTGGTCACTTATAAATGGCGGAATCTTTGTATGTATCAAATAGATATCGTCTTTCCGCATTGGATTACACTATTGCGTCTGATTGGTTATCGTGAAGTGGTTGGGGTGGAGCCCCGTGTATTTGTAAGGATGGCGGGAGGAACTCGATTCGAACACGGAAGAGAGAGGAAATTTTCGGTTGTAACGCAGAGGTAAGGATACTCGGGACGGCCTGAAGGGTCGGGTGTGCTCAAAATGTGGTATTGGTTATTTATACCGAAATACGGGCAAAGGCTAATGCGCAATTGCTTTAGAGCGCTGCATATGTTGTATGTCAGACTATTTGCTTGTAAATGGTTGAAATGCTGGGCGTTTATATTACTTGGCATTGGTCATGTTGACCATAGTGCGGGGTTGATCACAATGAGGTGTGCAATTCAGGTCACCAGCCCTTTGGCCTTTTTTACGCAGATATGGGTTGTTGTTCTAATATAACCGCAGATGCGATTCGAACAAATTGGTTTGGAATATAATAGTTGAGGCAATTAATTTTAATTGCATATTGGGGGCAGGATCAACATGCATTAGAACCGCGTCTTTCTGAGCTTGAGAGCTCTTTTAGTCATTATATTTGAGGATATGTTGTCAATACGGTTGGGAGCATTTGCTTGATTGAAGTTTACCTTTGTTATGGTGGTTGCTGGGAACTGTAGTTCCCCCTCCCTTCCCCCCCCTCTCTTGTTTTCTTCTATTCTCTTCTTGTTTTGCTAGATTCATGGTCGAGGCCTTATATCAATATTTAGTTTGATTACAATTTCTATTACCCTTAACCCAACAGGATTCTTCGTATCTGCTCAGAATGAATATGGGCCACAGTGCAATACACTTGACCTTTTGAATTATTGGAAAAACTTTTTTAGGACACACAGTGGATATAGAGGTATGATATTTTACAAACATTGTCTATCTGGAAATATTAATTGATGTGATCCATATCACAAGATGTCTATATTTGGGCTGTTATTTGGGGTGTACCTACTGGTGTCTGAGAAATGCCCTTAATTTTGCATTTATATTTTTCGTTTTTTCCCTTTTTTTCATAGGCGCTACCTATGACATTTTTTGTTTACTTTATTTGTGGGGCCTTTCTTTTTTAATGTGTCATACGGATTTGTTTACTGTAAATGGTATGGGCGGTTTTTATAAGCTGTCACTACAGGCCTTTAATATATTGTCTTTGGTGAGAAGCCAACTGATCTGAAGCTAGCAATACAATCTGTTGGCACTTTGGCATATTTGCACCTTTATAAATGATACATTTTTATGGTAAGAAATGTCATGTGTGATTTATCCACTTTTAAGAATTGGTTTGATATTATATATTACTCAAATGATTTTTCTTTTCTTCTGTTCCCCTTCCCCATCTCTGTTCTTCTCTTCCCTTTCTTTTTACTGTTACTGTGATTTGCTTTCTTCAAAATTTTGTTACTTTGAATCATATGTTGGACTTGTTTTGAGATTATATGGTCGTACATTACAATTATAGTCACTGTGGTTATATATATATCTTAAAGTGTATTATTATGATGGATATCGGTGATATATATATATATATTTTTTTTTATGGTGAAACAAAGCATTTGCACTTTCTTGTTCGCTTAAACTGAACAAGCTTTATTTATGTTGCTCATTGGTAGCATCTAAATGTACAAATTAGTTTTATACAAATGTTTTAACGTGTAGGTTTTTGTAAATATGTCAAAATTTGTCTTTATTGTTTAATTATGTGTCTTATTTCTCTTTTTTTTTTTACATTTCTCTCTCAGTCTGTTTCTGATATATTGTGTATGTTCGTAGTCCTGTGTTTTTTGATTTAATGTAATATATATGTGTTTGTGTCATATTTTTACAGCCCTGATGAAGTTCCCTATGTGGGAATGAAACGCGTAGGCTGGATTGTCTATATTTGATGATTTTAAGAAAAATACAGTTTTTGAATAAAGAAGAAATAATTTTTTAATTCCTTGGTCTATTGGAATTTTTGAGCTGCGCACCCCCACTTGTCATAATATTCTCTGATCTGGAGCACAGTGACGTCATTCAACGGCTGACACAGGGGTAGATTGCACGGCGAACTTATATGTAGGAACTGGCACGAGGTGCGGCACAGAAGGTCCGCCGTTGTTGTATCTGGTTAATAACAAAATTGTACTACTACAGGTCGATCCATTGCATTTTGAGTCGGGATGAGTCTGGACTCACTCGGGACACTGTTGGTATGAAGTTGGGCACGATACTCACAGTCAGAGTCAGGAGGATCAGAGATGATTGATGGAATAACTCAGGGCGTGGGTGTGAGCGTGACTACTTCGAGAAATGCCACCAGAAGAAGATGGAAGTTTTCAAATTCACTGAAACCAATTGATTTGGATGATAATGACTTTGAAGTGGCCTAAAAGTATACAACAACACCAGACCAGACCTACATGTGTGTGTAGTGGTGGTGGGCGGCAGGTGTGGTGTTACTGACAGCGGTGCATTGATTTTTCTTCATTTGGGAAATGCTATGTTGCTGTGTGTGTGTGTGCTCAGTGCTGTCTGGCTCAAATTCAAAGCTAAGTGGAGGTTGGGTGGAGGGGCCTGTTGTTGGAGGTAACTGCCGGAAACAGACATGATTTAGCCATGCTGCCTCTGAAAGTCTTCTTGTTGCACTCCTTATGCAGTTTAACTTTTGTTTTCTCCTTGATTTTTCAATATCCTTTTTGTTTTTCAATCTACAGGCCCTTTACCCTGCGCCATACTGGAAAAACAACTCACACTTACCTTACCAAACCGCATCCGCCAGGCACCCAAGATTGACGGGCGGACAGTCCAAGAGGAATGCGGAGATGCAACTCCCAATTTATACCGTATCATTTCTTTTCTTCAATCATTACGACTGTGTGTGTTGTTTATGTTTGCTTATTTGACTCCTACAGATATTTTAATTGCTATCTTTCACAGCCTGGTACAACAGAACATAATGTATGTAACTTGGGTCTCTCTGGGGGCAGAGCAGACAGACAATTGCATATTTAATATAATGCCCTGTACTAGTCTAGTACTACTCATCAACATGCATGCATTTCCTTTCCTCCCATAACAGATTTATGATGGTCAGCTGCCAAGATGAATATGTTGTCCATGTGTAGAGTTTGCCTTTGTCAAACCTTTCCCTCAAATCCCCTTCCCATCCATTCATTGTGCTGTGACTAAATTAAATTTACACCATTAACTGATCACACACTTACTGGGGCAGATGTGTTGCTTCTGCTATAAGTATATAGTATTTACAAACACAGTGGTCCCAGACAATGACAATGGGAGAAGAGGGAAAAAATATAGACTAGGAATCAGTACTATATTAATGCTGTCCAGCCGGACAGGGTTAGTTTAATATTCTATATATTACAAAAAATAATGTGGGGACACAATCCTGCGTCCAGCAAGGTACATATAAAACAAAACAAAACAAAGGCTCAGGCAGAACAAATGCTTGCGCGTCATACATTAAGTAGAACAAGAATAAATGTACGGAGACACCGTTACACAAAAACAATAGAAAATTAAATTGTGTTTATGGTGTACAGAGAGTCAACTACATTTCGATCCCATGAGAGCAATTGTGGGATCATCATCAGGACATTACATTACATGAGTAAACATTGCCTGTAAAACAATAGAAGAAAGGGGGAGAGGGGGAGAAAGAAAACAATAGAGGAGTCAATGTACATTAAAGTGAATGGCGAAACAACATAGAGCTTGCAGTTGGGGGTGAGATGGTGGTTTGATCCGGTAATTAAAAAAAGAAGAAGTGATATGCAACCTGCCGAAAAGTGGAGAAATTGCTTATGGTGAACACTGTAAGTGCAAAAACCGGCGGGTGACCGAAGCAGTTGAGGCGTAATTCTAAAAACAAGGCTTTTAAGTGAAAAAACGGCGGGTGCACGGAGCAATGGATTGTAAGGCTCAATGTGGTCACAGTGATGTGTGGAAAATTTGCCAACTGACGGTAGGGGCTAATCAGGTGAAAAATTGGCTTACCGTAGGATGTGAAAATTTGCCACAGCGTGGCCTAGCTGAGGCCAAATGTCTCTTGGGAGTATGGAAACAACGCTGGGGAAACGGTACTTTGAGCCTAGAATAAAGGCAAAACCGTAAATTGCGGTGTACCGCTTGGTGATTAAACCGTGATGGTGTTCATAGGTCTGAGACTTACCATAGTGATTACACGGCAATGCGAATGCCGCAAAGAGGACTGTGGAAGCGTGTCCTCATGAGGAGAATTAGAACGAGTATCGCGGGATGTGACGGTACAATAGACCTGTAGAATTAAGTGCTAGCGTCAAGGCGGTGGTCCGCGTAGAGTGAGAGCAGTCTCAATGTGAAAGCGCAATTCTTACCGTGAGGATAGGCATGAGGGCAAGCTATCCTTGGAATGGACCACGGCAGCGTGTCCAGTTGAGGGGAATTAATTACAATGGGGCAACCGGATAGGTATGCCAACAATTCTTAAGCCGTGCGATCAGCCTAGGGGGAATGGCGATAAGCAGGTGTTAGTGTGGCAAGCCGCGTGAACATAATTAGCGAGTGCTGAATTGAGTGCTCCGAGAACCGCGTTGCTGGGCTTACCGTGAATAAGGACGCATCAGTGTAGACGCCTCAAAACAGGGAACCTGGATGCTGGTGTGACCGCGGTAGCGGATTGTAAAGACCGAGTGGCGAGATCATGTGACTGGTCACATGATCAGCTAAAGGGTGTGCTAGGGGTCCCGGAGGTGGTGGCCATCTTGGAGTGGAGTAGTTGTGAAAGAAGGATACGTGTGGACCACCAGAGAAAGAGGGAAATAAGGAGATTAAGACAGTGTTAATGATAGTTCCGTGGCGGAACCATAGCACAAAACAATTAATTACATTCCATAGAAACGAGGTACAATTCTGTTCCGTGGAGCTGAAAATGGTGACAGCAATTAACCAATACTGGATAAATAGTCTCAATGCATATAACATACAATTTGTATTCATGAGCAGTTAAGAATTAAATGGTGGCGACCATGTTAAAAGGTGGATAATAGCATAGTGCGAATGCTATGACGTTTTAAAGGAATAGCCAAAATAATGAAAAAGTGGGTGCTGGCCCAGAAAGCGGAGAGAATCAGATGAAGAAGAGTGAAAGTATATAAAAGTTCCTGACCGACACAGTCATGAGTTTCAATTATGTCATAATGGCATAAAAGCAGACCGCTAGGTAGTTAATAATGACCATAAGATGTAGCGCATACATGTCATACATTCATGTGATGGTAAACAATTCCCAGTATAACAAGAAGTGTCAAGAAGGTTTAAGGTGCAGAAACTATGCATAGAAGAGGCTCTGATGGTGTGAACAGCTACAACAAGGTAGTACAATCCTCGAGCCCGTTGAGTCCGGTACGAATGCTGCCAGTGCGGAGGATCCATTTTAGTTCTTCTTTGTTGAGGAGTTGCCCAATGTCTGCACCTCTCAGTGGGGGTTTTACCACGCTGATGACAGTCCATCTGATGTCGTCCTCATTGTGTCCAGTGCTCGTAAAATGTTCGACAAGAGGGGCATTGGGCGTTTTGCAACGGAGCCGGCTGCGATGTTGGCAGATCCTAATCCGCACTTTTTGGGTGGTTTTCCCAATGTAGATCTTATCGCAGGGGCACAGGATAGCATACACAACACTACTAGTGTTGCAATTAGAGAATTGTTTCAACTGAGCCTTGATGTTACCAAATGTAAATTCTTTGCATTCAATGGTGAATTTACAAACAATGCAATTACCGCTCTAAGTATAGAGCACACACTGGCAATATATATATTAGATTGCCCACCCATGCACAGTATTTGATATTCAATTTTTTCTTCTGTTTGTAACTTGTACTAGACTAGCCCACCATTCTGTTTTATTTTACTTTAGCATTGTTTATCATGGTTTCTCGTTTGGCAGTCTTCTTCTTGGTACTGTACTTCTACTAGTCGTTATCTAGTCTCCCTCAGGTGACTGTCTCATTATCTTTTTTTGCAACTGCTACTGTCTACTACTACCACCACCATGGCACCTTGGGAAACCAAACCATCACCATGCAGCCATCATCAATCACAGGTAAGAGAAGAAGTGTGGGGGATGCAATAAATCTATATACTATGGAAAGGAATTAATTCACACACCCACACCCCTTCCGAGTCCATAGGTGTTATAGTTGCAGACTTCATAGTCTAGGAGGAAAGAGTAGTAGGACAAGTGAGGGTACCGCATCTATCTGTTGGTGTGCTACACTATATCAGCAGATTTTAGAAACTGGCTGCGGCCCTGATGCAAAGAAACCATCTGAAGTAAGAGTAAACCCCCCGAAAAAAGATTTACATCATATTGTAAATTAAACATGTATTCCCCTAACACAAATAAAACTAGAAATGCCACAACACCTGACCCACCCCCTCCCTAACCCCATGTTCAACACTCCGTCCATCATCCCCTTTGGTTTTGCTAAGTTCGCCCTAAGTTGGCAGGGTATGCCCAGACGTGGGTCCCTTGCTCACTTTGCCACTGGATTCAAGATAGCCTGGCTGATGAGGGTTATGAACCGGAAACCGGTCCCAGGATGCTTGTTTCCGGTCCAGGGAAGACATGGCTTGGCAGTTCGGGCTGGTCGTTCCCATGAGGCACAGGGTTAGACTGATTTGCATATGGCCATGTCTGAACTGGGGTGGCGGAGTGAGCTAAAGAATGATGATGGATTAAACCCAGATCAGTTGACTGGGGGTGAGTGCTTGCAATGTTCAACACTCCGTCCATCATCCCCTTTGGTTTTGCTATGTTCGCCCTAAGTTGGCAGGGTATGCCCAGAGGTGGGTCCCTTGCTCACTTTGCCACTGGATTCAAGATAGCCTGGCTGATGACGGCTGTAAGCCAGAAACCTGTCCCAGGATGCTTGTTTCCGGTCCAGGGAAGACATGACTTGGCAGTTCGGGCTGGACTGTTCCCATGAGGCACAGGGTCAGACTGATTTGCATATGGCCATGTCTGAACTGGGGTGGCGGAGTGAGCTAAAGAATGATGATGGATTAAACCCAGATCAGTTGACTGGGGGTGAGTGCTTGCAATGTTCAACACTCCGTCCATCATCCCCTTTGGTTTTGCTATGTTCGCCCTAAGTTGGCAGGGTATGCCCAGACGTGGGTCCCTTGCTCACTTTGCCACTGGATTCAAGATAGCCTGGCTGATGACGGCTGTAAGCCTGAAACCGGTCCCAGGATGCTTGTTTCCGGTCCAGGGAAGACATGGCTTGGAAGTTCGGGCTGGACTGTTCCCATGAGGCACAGGGTCAGACTGATTTGCATATGGCCATGTCTGAACTGGGGTGGTGGAGTGAGCTAAAGAATGATGATGGATTAAACCCAGATCAGTTGACTGGGGGTGAGTGCTTGCAATGTTCAACACTCCGTCTATCATCCCCTTTGGTTTTGCTATGTTCGCCCTAAGTTGGCAGGGTATGCCCAGACGTGGGTCCCTTGCTCACTTTGCCACTGGATTCAAGATAGCCTGGCTGATGACGGCTGTAAGCCAGAAACCGGTCCCAGAATGCTTGTTTCCGGTCCAGGGAAGACATGGCTTGGCAGTTCGGGCTGGACTGTTCCCATGAGGCACAGGGTCAGACTGATTTGCATATGGCCATGTCTGAACTGGGGTGGCGGAGTGAGCTAAAGAATGATAACGGATTAAACCCAGATCAGTTGACTGGGGGTGAGTGCTTGCAATGTTCAACACTCCGTCCATCATCCCCTTTGGTTTTGCTATGTTCGCCCTAAGTTGGCAGGGTATGCCCAGACGTGGGTCTCTTGCTCACTTTGCCACTGAATTCAAGATAGCCTGGCTGATGACGGCTGTAAGCCAGAAACCGGTCCCAGGATGCTTGTTTCCGGTCCAGGGAAGACATGGCTTGGCAGTTCGGCCTGGACTGTTCCCATGAGGCACAGGGTCAGACTGATTTGCATATGGCCATGTCTGAACTGGGGTGGCGGAGTGAGCTAAAGAATGATGATGGATTAAACCCAGATCAGTTGACTGGGGGTGAGTGCTTGCAATGTTCAACACTCCGTCCATCATCCCCTTTGGTTTTGCTATGTTCGCCCTAAGTTGGCAGGGTATGCCCAGACGTGGGTCCCTTGCTCACTTTGCCACTGGATTCAAGATAGCCTGGCTGATGACGGCTGTAAGCCAGAAACCGGTCCCAGGATGCTTGTTTCCGGTCCAGGGAAGACATGGCTTGGCAGTTCGGGCTGGACTGTTCCCATGAGGCACAGGATCAGACTGATTTGCATATGGCCATGTCTGAACTGGGGTGGCGGAGTGAGCTAAAGAATGATGATGGATTAAACCCAGATCAGTTGACTGGGGGTGAGTGCTTGCAATGTTCAACACTCCGTCCATCATCCCCTTTGGTTTTGCTATGTTCGCCCTAAGTTGGCAGGGTATGCCCAGACGTGGGTCCCTTGCTCACTTTGCCACTGGATTCAAGATAGCCTGGCTGATGACGGCTGTAAGCCAGAAACCGGTCCCAGGATGCTTGTTTCTGGTCCAGGGAAGACATGGCTTGGCAGTTCGGGCTGGACTGTTCCCATGAGGCACAGAGTCAGACTGATTTGCATATGGCCATGTCTGAACTGGGGTGGCGGAGTGAGCTAAAGAATGATGATGGATTAAACCCAGATCAGTTGACTGGGGGTGAGTGCTTGCAATGTTCAACACTCCGTCCATCATCCCCTTTGGTTTTGCTATGTTCGCCCTAAGTTGGCAGGGTATGCCCAGACGTGGGTCCCTTGCTCACTTTGCCACTGGATTCAAGATAGCCTGGCTGATGACAGCTGTAAGCCAGAAACCGGTCCCAGGATGCTTGTTTCCGGTCCAGGGAAGACATGGCTTGGCAGTTCGGGCTGGACTGTTCCCATGAGGCACAGGGTCAGACTGATTTGCATATGGCCATGTCTGAACTGGGGTGGCGGAGTGAGCTAAAGAATGATGATGAATTAAACCCAGATCAGTTGACTGGGGGTGAGTGCTTGCAATGTTCAACACTCCGTCCATCATCCCCTTTGGTTTTGCTATGTTCGCCCTAAGTTGGCAGGGTATGCCCAGACGTGGGTCCCTTGCTCACTTTGCCACTGGATTCAAGATAGCCTGGCTGATGACGGCTGTAAGCCAGAAACCGGTCCCAGGATGCTTGTTTCCGGACCAGGGAAGACATGGCTTGGCAGTTCGGGCTGGACTGTTCCCATGAGGCACAGGGTCAGACTGATTTGCATATGGCCATGTCTGAACTGGGGTGGCGGAGTGAGCTAAAGAATGATGATGGATTAAACCCAGATCAGTTGACTGGGGGTGAGTGCTTGCAATGTTCAACACTCCGTCCATCATCCCCTTTGGTTTTGCTATGTTCGCCCTAAGTTGGCAGGATATGCCCAGACGTGGGTCCCTTGCTCACTTTGCCACTGGATTCAAGATAGCCTGGCTGATGACGGCTGTAAGCCAGAAACCGGTCCCAGGATGCTTGTTTCCGGTCCAGGGAAGACATGGCTTGGCAGTTCGGCCTGGACTGTTCCCATGAGGCACAGGGTCAGACTGATTTGCATATGGCCATGTCTGAACTGGGGTGGCGGAGTGAGCTAAAGAATGATGATGGATTAAACCCAGATCAGTTGACTGGGGGTGAGTGCTTGCAATGTTCAACACTCCGTCCATCATCCCCTTTGGTTTTGCTATGTTCGTCCTAAATACAACCTCAAACCTTTGAATCAAAAACATTGATAAAAAAAACATTCCTTGTTTTACTTTATTCTTCACAGGGATTTTTCATTTATCATTGCATTGTTCTTCTAGCATTATTTTTTCACCCTTGGGTTTACTACTCAGGCACTGTTTAAGTGTTACATTCTCTTCATCCAGTCCTCTTCAACTATGATTAAATACCATCCATCTGTTCCAAACATGGCTATCATTCTCAACAAACCTTTCACCAACATACATTTGTCATTTCATTTGACCACTCCATAACATGCGTCCTAACTCCTTGCTTTAGGTTGACCCATCAAACCCCCCAGAGGATTCCTTTCAGCTATACACTTTCACCTACACAGGCAGGCATCCTTTCCTTCGCCTTTCACCCATCCTTCAATCACCCATGCATCCTATCAGCCACCTATATCATTCCCTTCAGCCTTCACCCACGCATCCTTCTCTGCCAGTCATATTACATTTCACCCATCCTTCCTCCTACCATCCTTTCCCTTTTCTGTCAACCCATCAAGGTCAGAGTCTTCTTCATAAAACTTTCTCTGCTGAGTTGAAGATAGAAGAGGCCATTAGTTACTCAACTCCCGTATGATAATGCTAAGTAAAGTGTGTCTTCAACTGTTCGCAACTTAGTCTCACAGTACAGTGAGTGTATATAAATTAAAGTTGTCAATAAACAAGCAATATAACTTACCACTGCCCGCAACTGCTGCTGACTCACCTCCTGCAGCTGCCGCATCAGCTCCCGGAAGGCTGACATCGCCGTCCACCTGGCCCCGGCACTGGTGGTCGGTACGCCTAGAAAAAACATTAGACATTTTTAAATGGCATGGGATATATAGGCCCCCCCCTTTTCATTTTTTTTCGAAGCAAGATTGAAAATACATACACCACACACATCACTAAAATTCTGATACAGACTACAGAGTGCAGTATGTCCTAACAAAAATAATAAAATCCGGTTGGGCATTTTGTTGGTAGCAATTTTTAAAATGCTTCTCAAGAAGACAACCCATAAAGGACTGGACTGAGTGGATAGAGCTATTGGTGAATCTGAGTTTTTGAAAAGAAATAAGAGTGGGCAACTTGGCATACAATCAGACCGGGGGTCTTCTTGGTTGGAAAATGTAAGGGTGCCGTCCTCAGTCCTCAATACTCCTTTCCGGTCATGGTGTACGGTAATCAGTTCACCATCAACTGCTGCTAATATATGTAATACTCGATGAGAAGAAGACACAACTCTGGGGTGTCCAACGTGACCATGGCCACTCTTGTCGTTTTACTGATTGAGCATGAGAAAGTAAATGAAAGCCTTCTAATTCTCAATCTCATCTCACCAAAAATGCATAGAATACCTTACGTGGGCATGCAATCTGCACAGCAGAGTAGTAGTACTAGTAGTAGTAGGAGCAATGGGTTCTCTGATTCTTACAGTACCACCACTAGGCAGTCCACAAAATATATAAGGGGAGGGAAAAGCTGACTAAAAAAACAGAAGCAAGCAAGCTGCAGACAGACAAGTACAGACAGAGGCAGTTTGAGGTAAAAAGTAAAATGCACACACTAGAAATATAAAATAACTAAGGGGGTCATTATGATGTCGGGCGGATCACCGCCGCCCGTATGGCGGTGGCGATCCGCCTGCCATTTTTGACCGCCCGCCTATCATTTCCCCACCGCCATATTACGATGGCGGTGGGGACCCAGGCGGATGGAAAGACCGTCCGCCAGTTTTCCGCCGGTAGGCAATCCGCCCGATTGCCTACCGGGCGGAAAAGGCCTGCAAAATGGTGGCGGTGCCTTGCGGGCACCGCCATCCATATTACGATGATGGCGGTCTCATGCCTTTCCGTGGCGGAGACTCCGCCATGGAAAGGCATGCGGAGAATGCCTTTGGGGGCCCGTTGAGGGCCCCCAGGTGGTTGGGGGTGGGTGGCTGCACTTGGGGGGTACCCATGGTACCCCCGACATTTGCATGCACAAGGTGGCAGGCACCGCGAGGTGCCTGTCACGTTGTGCATGCAAAAGCACAACATGCCCTTTTAACATTGTGGCGGGTGCTGAATACAGCACCGCCCGCCACAATGTTAAATATACAGTATGCGACCGCCATGGTGGCAGTCGCATCTTAATAGGCACAGCGGGACCACCGCACCTCTTGCGGGCGGTCCCTTTTCCGTTGCGACGGCGGGCGGACTGTGTCCGCCCGCCATCGTAATGAGCCCCTAAGTTAGTAAATAGGATAATGCAGGGATAACAAGAATTTAAGAAACAGTAGATCGATCAAAGAGGATTTTGGGAAAAAATAAAATTAGGAAACGGTAATAATAGCTCAAAATAAATAGCGGTAAAGTTTAGGGAAATATATATATAATATTAACAACAAGAGTACTTACTGGGGCCAGCAGAGCCATCAGATGAGGAGCGTTCCTGCTGAGAGGCACCTCCAGCTCCCCCACCTGCATCGGGCAACCTCGTCTGTGTCTCACTCTTGCCCCAGATGCTGATGATCGTGTAAGACATAATGAAAGAGACAAAAAAAATGATTGGGGTTAAATATTAAATCGCTCCAAAAAGATTATTTGGCAGGAAATGGCAATTGCAATAACATTGACCTTTCATACAAACAATCCTATTCCTGAATCCTACACCTACGTAACCCGCCTATTACAAAGTCTTTGAAATGAATTGCAAAAAAATTATATTTGCTTCTAAGTTCCGATCTCATTCGCTAATCGCAATCATCTCAACCGCCTTTGACGGGCTAATAAGTCTTCATTTAGTCTAATGCATAGATGGACGCATGCATATTGCATACACCAAATTGGTTGGTTGCTGCTACTTGCTAGTCACTATACAAACTACAAAAAAAAAGGTTCTATTAAGTGAGAGTATGCGGGACGCTAAATTATTACTAATACTACTAAGTAACTAACTAACTACCACTATCTTAATGACAGGACAAAGAAAAGGAGTCTCTCTAGTCTGCATTACCTAACTTAAGTTCTTATATAATCTGCCCAAGCGAGTGCAAAGTTGCAAACAAAAGTACGATTAGGTAGCGCCGAGCATGAGCACCTTTCTAGAATAACGATCATGTGACATAAAATAAGATTTTTTTACATAACTTACCTGCATTTGAGCAGCAGTATTCTTGCTATTTGGGAAAAAATAATATTCGCAATAACATAGATACAACACACAATAATAATTATAATTAGCTACTCACCAAGCCCGTGACCTCAACACCTAGCAGGTCCAGCAGGTCCTGCTCTCAGTCCAGGATATTGGACCACCAGTGCGTCAGTTGGTTATGGGTGTGCCAGACCCCAGAGCACCGATACACTGCCCGGCGCACCCTCGCCCACTGCTGGTGATGCTCCCAGATCCCGGACCCAGGCCTGCCGCCTGCTGCCAGGGTGGAGGGGAGGTGGCACTGCACAAACAAAACAAGCGTTGCCACCTCCACCTCCGAAAACAAGGCCTGGGGCTGCACCACTGCTGGGCGCCGCCTTCCGCAAGGAAGGCAGCTCCTCTTTCCCCGGGTCGCACTCTCTGCCATGATGCTGGGGGGGCAGGGGCAGAAAAGGAAATGTAGAAAGTAAAAAAGTGAGGGAGGAGGAGAAGAAAGGAGGTAAAAAAAATTAGAGAGCAAGTACTATAGAAAAACAGTACAAAACGCTCTAAAAACACACAAAAAGTAGAAAACAACACAAAATATACACTTAAGAAGACACAGGGAAAGATAATAAATAAGATCACAATTTTTTTTTTCAGAAAGAAGGATTGAAAAGACTAAGGCAGGATTGAGAAGTAGGCCACAGCACCATAACAGAAAGAAGAAAACAAGATGACTTCGCCCATGTGTGACCGCGTGGTGCAGTTTGCGCAATATTTCCCCCCGAACACGCAATCCATGTTGCCGTATGGCAGAAACGTCACGCAAATGGGTGGAACTAGCAACTCAGCCCGCTCGCGGAACTCCACGTAACGCGGCAGAGTTTTTTACCGCTTTGCGGAGTTCCGCGTAGCACCGCTACACGAACTTCGCACACACTTAGTTTAAAGTATTTATTAGGGATGCAAAGAGGTAGTGCCTAGGTATAGAATTTTAAGTAAGATTCATTTTCACTAAGTTAATTATCCGAATTAGGGAGATAGGCAAATAGATTCATTTTGCCATGAGGACTTTTACCTGCTGTATTTGTGATATATAATTGAATTTGAAACAAAGCTCTAAAAAAGGTGCAATAGTAATACTCTGATACCCAGCTCTCGTAACCACTCGGGGACAATGGCTAGTAGCACAGTCTGCCAGTACAATTTTTGATTTTTTGAGAATTCAATTTATAACCGGCGGTCTTGCCAAATTTAAGGGCTGCTTTTTCAATAATATTCAGGGTGGGGTTAATACAATGTGAAAATACTAATACATAATTCGCATACACAGTGAGGCGAGATGCCAAAAGTATATTAGGATTGCAGGGGATAGTCTTTCATTGAAACCAAATATATGGCTCCATATAGAAAGCATACAATGCAGGTGACAGTGGGCAACCTTGTCTAGTGCCTCGGATAATTAGACGAAGGAAGTGAGTTGTTGTTCGATATGCATGTGAGCCTTGGGTGTTTGGTATATGGCTTGAATCAGTTTAATGAAATGAGGGCTGATAAATAGTTTTAGCAATTCCCATAGAATTTGCCAAGAGACCCTGTTGAATGCTTTTTCAGCGTCTAATAGTATAACATACAATGGTTCCCTAAAGTTTCAGCATTAATGCAGTAATAAGATTTGCATGGTAGGTAGTGTCGTGACCAGGAATAAATCTGTGTTGTTCAGGTGATTTTAGTCGAGAGATAATCCTGTTAATTTAATTAGCTAGAAGTTTAGAAACGTTCTTAGAATTGGCATTGAGCAGTGATGTAGGCCATTATGAACTACAGTCCAAGTGATCTTTATCTTTAAAAAAAAAAACAGATATTATAGCTTCACACCAGGAACAAAGGGTGCAGCCCGTAGTGCAGATCTCTTGTAGTGCATCTAGCAGCAATCAAGACACTATGCTAGCCAGAGTCTGCTATATTTCGGCCGCAATGTGAGCAGGGCCAGGGGCCTTTTTTGCTAACAGCATATTAGCAACAATGATTGTGACTTCTTCCGCAGTAAACTCACTGTTCAGTATTTCATTGAGACAAGTGTTTCATTTTTCCGAATCAATAGACCTTAAGTAGTCGTGTGCGAGAGATTACCATCTGCCTCCTCTTGATTTAATGGTGAGTAATTTCCAGTTAAGATCTACAAAATCCCTGACTGTTGGGTGCATATCTCCCTGCTAGTATCTCTTAGCTGAGTAATTAAGGTTGCCTGTTTGTCATGCCGGCTGAGGCATGCAAGTATTTTCCCAGACTTTTCTCAAATTTCGCAGTCCTGAGCTCATGACTGAAAGGCTCTTTTATTATATTGTGAAGTTGTTACTGCAGTAATATGTCTTCAACGGCCCATTATTAGTAAGTGCGTTCCTCATGACACATCAGAGCGAGAAGTAATTTGTGCTGTATGGGTTTGGATTAATTTGTCCAGTTGTCTTCTAGCTGAGTCCTCTTCTTCCCTGTCTGCTTTTAATATATGGGAAATAAAAGATTGTGATATGTCTCTAATGAAAGGTTTTATAGTGTCCCTGTCCATGAAGGGGCGGGCTGATCTTCGATTAGTTGAAATACATTCTTGAGTATGTATGCATAGATATTGGACATAATTGGGTTGATCAAATAAGTATTTAGGCAAAAAACAGGAACGCAATTTCATTCCAGAGGTGCAGTCAGATTCCCATTTTAACATAATGGCGGAGTGATCAGAATATAAAAGATGCTGAATCTGAGTTTGGTAAGAGGGTTTGATAAGTGTGCTTATTAGGCATAAATCTATTTGAGAATATTGTTTATGAGGTCTGGAAAAGAAAGTGTATCCCTGGGTATTAGGATTATTGTTCCTCCATATTAAAGATACTGGCCCTGGTTCTCTTCAACTGTCTTGTTTGTGCGGTGTTAGTAGTATCCAGGATAGGATTTAAAATACAGTTGAAGTCGCCCATTACAATAATAGAAACATTGTAGCTACTTAGTTTTAACATTATCTTAATGAAAAACTGAGGGTTCTCATAATAGGGTGCATATAAATTAACTAGAATAAAATAGCTATTACTTTCCTGATTAACTATTTCCCCTATTACCCACCTACCTTTGGAGTGTAAGATTCAAAAAGCTCTGTTCTAGAATATTATGGAGATTCCCTTCTGCCCCGTGTGGTAAGTAGCACTCATTATATCATAAATTCTAGGTATGGTCTAGACTCTGCAGCACTTAGATATGTTCTGCATTGCAGTCTTGTTTTTGGTAAGGTGGGTCTCCTGTAGGGTCAAAATGTTGAGCCTCTCAGAAAAACTCTAGCTTTCATCCTCCCATTTTTAATACCATTAACATTCCATGACAAAATATCAACCATCTACCCTCTTTTTTCCTTTGTTTCTTTTATTTTCTTTAAAGCATACTGCCTTGTCTAAGCACTTTAGGTGTTCAATTGCTCCCTTTTCTGGATTTTGTCCCAAGTACACATCTTCTCAACCCTCTTCCCATTGCTTCCCTTCCCTTCCTCACCCAACCCTCCCGCTCCTATATCTCCAGTGATGCCCTAGCTCTACATTGCTAGGGAGTAGAGATCACCCATCCTAATTAGATGTCACCCCTGACATTGGGGCAATATCCGAGTAGCACCGCCCACTCTCACATCCCCCGACTACCCCTTACTTTTTCACTACCCTCTTCCCCCAACTTTCATTTTCTTCCTTCTGTCTAGCCCAGATTTTAATACGTGTTAATGCTTCTGGTGTTCATCTTCCAAAAATTGTTTCCCTTTCTCTGGTTCTGAGAAAATGATAAAGGACCTTTTCCAGTAAATGTTGACAGAAGATCCGCTCATAAGGGAGACTGGGATGGATAGAGCCTTAAAACTTGGAATGAAGGTACTCATTTCTGGCATTCTAGCAGCAGTCTCCCAAGCCAAGTCCTGAAATAAATGGAAAAAGAATATCCTTTTGGAGCAGTAAATCTTTGGCGTTCCCTGGCAATGGATAATAATTTCTCCTTGATATTGAAGTCTTGAAAGTAGGCAATATTAGTACGGGGTCTGCTTCCTGATTTGAATTGCCCTGGTGGGACCTTGTGTGCTTGTGCCATGGAGAGTAAAGTAAGGATTTCTTGATCAATTTCCTTAGGATTGCCTAGGGTATAAGTAGGGATAAGGTTAGCGCCCCATTTAGTCATGGTTGTATCGGCACCTTCTGCAGCATCAGCACCTTCTGGAATTCTCAGATTGGATCTGCGGGACAGATTCTCCAGGTCTTCGCACTTGCACGTGAGAGTTGTCATTTGATCCCCCAGAGTCTCTTGTTTCTTTTCCACCTGGGAGGAAGCATCCTCCAAGCATAAAATCTTGGTATTTGTAATTTTGTTAGCATCCACAAATGCAAGTATTTCTTGCTTCTATGGAGACTAGTCAGTTTATAATCCATTGGAGTCGATTGTAATTGACCAGGTAGTGATGGTTGCTTCTCCTCTAGCTCCTCGGCTGCAGTGTTAGAAAGTTGACTCAGCGGGTTACTCTGGGTGTCTGACAAGCAGTCATCTGATTTTGATGCAGGGCCAGTTGAGGATGTGGTAACAGTTGCTGGTGGCGTGGCTTCCATGCTTCTATTGTACTAGACATACCATAACTCTTTAGGTTAGGGAAGGTGATTAGATTTGGTTGCTTCTCTGAGTCATTCAGCTGAGCAGTGCAGGAACCCAAGTCAGGTTGCCTTGCAAGCTATGCGGTAGCAGGGATGTCAGGTATCAGAGCAAGCTGTCATGATCATAGGGACAAACAAGGCTTTCAGGGGGTCATGAATTCATTCCTCAGGTTTGTCGGCAGTGGCAATCAGAGTAGAATCAGAAGAAGAACTTGCAAAATCATCCCTGTTGGGGGTTTGCCTCCCAATGTCTTATGGGCACTCTCGGCATTAGTGTTGGGGTCCATGAGAGAAATGCTAGGACTTGCTGTTATCTCATGCAAAGTTGATGCCATTGCTACTAGCCCTCCAAGGTTGATTTTGGGTTTTTCGTGGTGCCCTCTGCCTCTGCCATTGCTCATTTTAAAAAGTTTCTGATTACAGTCGAGGATTTTTGTGATTGCTAGCCCTAAATTTAATACCAGCAATGAGGGCCTGATTGTTGGTCTGTATTGCCCGATAATATTATAGCCAGGTGATCGATGGCTAAGAAGATGGTGGTGGTGTAAGAATAAGGAAGATGTATGTGGGGTATAGCAATCAACAGATATAGAAAAAAGAAAAAAGAATACTGCTGTTTGATCATTTAAATTATAAGGCGTGTTTCAGTTAAAGGTCTCCGAAGCAACCAAGTCTGGGTTCCAGCAAGTGGCAGACGTGCAGAGCAGTTAGAGTCCTAATAATGTCAAGTTTTCTTTTAGTCCTTTTAACCCCGTTGTATTTAGTAAAAAGTAAGCAAGTAGCAGTAGTACAGTCCCTGTTGGAGTAGAGCTCAATAGTAGTTTCTGCATAAATCATCCCTGTAGTGAGGGATCCCAAGCAGTCACAAGCAACAGCAGTTACCAGCCAGCGCCAACCGTTTCAACCAATTTCCTCAAACAATTTCCATAGGGGTTTTTGAATAGCGCTGTACCCAAAACGGAGGAAGGCAATTACACCAAATTTGGCACAAAGCTAAATATTTACCCAGAAAGTGTGTTTTTTTTGGTTTGGTGTAAATTCGGGGTGGGAGAAATATTCTGTTCCACCCGTGAAATTGGTAGAATTTTGGACACTCCTTGATACTCTTGCAACGCGGAGCTCTAGCCAAATGTTGCCAATCGCCCTGTGGCAGAATTTGTTCTTGCACACGATTCCAGAACGGTAAGTTGGCAAGCACAAGGCGAGATTTGGCAGCCCCTCAAGTGATTTCAGTCACTAGGAGGACAACCAGTGCGATTTTTCTAATGCGTGCAGGCATGGGCATTCGCGACCGTTCACTGTCAGAAAGCAGCCACTCGAGTGGAAAATTTACTTGAGCAGCAGCAAAATTAACTTCAGTAGCTGCACCCTCTGGCAAACAGTGCGGTGCAGTTAGCGCTGATTTTTCAGTACGGAATGTGCTACTGGTGCTAAATCAAATCGCAACATGCCTATTTCCACCCTTTGCCAGAACTGTACGGAATCTTGTGGAATTCCACAGAGTAAAATTCCATGAGTTTCTCCTCCCCCAATGTAAATATGTTCAGTAGTGTTTGAGAAATTATGGTTCAAAATTTATGTCTATCTGGTTACCAGAACCCTTACGAGAGTCTCGCAGGAAAGCAACTTCAAATTATAGCGTGATCTGATTGGCCAACAGGGATTTTTTCCATTGGCTGTCTCACTTCCACTGGGGAGCAAGTCATAGTTACTTGAAATAATTATAACTGGTGAATTTCAGTATTGTTTCTAGTTAAAAAATGTTTCATTCAAACTGACATTTTCACCTAATTATAATGTCACTTTAACTGTATACATATTTACATATACATATATGCATGTACACATAAATATATACACACACACATTTATAGTACGTATGATATATAAATATGTATAATATATATATATAACCTACTGGCGATTGCCAGTAGGTAGTTATAGTTAGGACAATGTTTCCATAGAAAAGGGTTTTTTGACTTGCCTATATCTTTAGCACAGTTTGACAAATCTTCCTTGAATTTTCCCCAAAATGTGTGCTGGGGATTACTGTTGCGCATGGAAAGCTTTGGGGTGATCTGTCAAGCGGGGGCAGTGAAAAAGTGGGGTCAAAAAGGTGCGTTTCTCATGTTAATTCCCATAGGACCTTTAGTCGAAGCTGCAGCCCGAAGCAGTGGGTGGAATTACACTTAGGGGCCGATTCCGATTCGGGCCGGAAAACGTACCGACCGACTCGGTACGGGAATAAAGTCCGACCGACACGTACCTGCGCAGCCCGACCTGGGTAGTACGATGAAATGCATGTGAATCACGACCGACTCGTACGGAACACAAGCCGAACGACCGAACCGGACGGAAACAAGCTATCCGGCCGGGAAACCACTCGAATCGAACCGACCGACACGCACCAGGAATGAACCCGAACGAAATGTACCCGCGAACTCCGACCCGCGCAGTACGATGCAATGCGTGGAAAACCAGACCGAGTCGCACGGAGACCAAGCCGCACGACCGACACGCATACAAAACCCAGCCGAAACAACCCAATACACCGCAACCGACGCGTACGTCGCACAATAAACCTAGCAGAAACACAGCGTGAACGACACGGAGAAGCTGGCACGAGACAACTGCAGCGTCCTACTCAGTCAGAAGAATGTCTCCTACATGCACAAAAAATACAAAGGGAAAAATACAAAAAAAAGGCCAAACAAGCAATTAAAAGTCAATAAATACAGGGGGAAAAAAACAGGGAACAAGGACACCCCCCCAACTCCACCTATATAAAGGCCACAAATCCCTACCATGATCCTTTGCAAATTCAACTGACCTGCCAGCACAGAACACACAGCAACCACAGACACACCCACAGCTCATCCATCACACAAGCCACACACCATCAGCACCTCAACAAATAGCACCCTCACATACACCCAGCAAACCCACACACACACCCCCTCACTTGCACACACACACATATCAATCACCACCACCACCCATCACCATGCCCCCAAAGAAGAATCATAAGTTCCTAGACAGTGAATTGGAAGTCCTGGTAGATGAGATCCTCAGGGTAGAGCCACACTTGTTTGGTACATTGGTCCAACAGACCCCCATGTCGAAGAAAACCAAGATGTGGGAGAGGATCGTCAACAGGGTCAACGCACAATCACCATGTTTGTGCACAAAGGAAGACAACCAGAACAGGTGGTATGACGTGTGCAGGAGGGTCAGGGACCTACTAAAGAAGGATTACATCGTGAGTCAGCGCACCGGCAGTGGCCCTCCTGCCAAACCACTATACCTCAGGCCCTGGAAGGAGAAGGTGCGGGCCATCCTACCACCAGTGAGCGTATATGGACTAACAAACATCCCAGAGCCTGGTGAGTACACAACTAATATACCCAATATTGTGTGGCAATACACACACATCACTGTCAAGGGGATAGTCAAACCATGCACCCTTAGCAAATCTACAGCAACCAAAATATAATCATACCAAGATGACTATGTTAGTCAGAGAAACACAATACCTGCCATCTCATAGTGATATGTAACAGTGTCATGACAGGTACAAACCTAACAATAAATAGAGCAAGCCAGTGGCACAAATATAACAAACTACCAGTCACATATGTTGCCACCACCAGAACACCACCTCACAGGGAAGCTCACTGAAAGGAAGGAATTCTGGGTATGCTGGTGAAGTCAGTGTAGGCAATAGCATGATGGGAGTTGTAGTCACATATAATGGTCAGCCTCACAATTGGCCCATCAACACCACTCTCAACCATGCACACATCACAGGGAGTTGAAAAGGACTGACAAGATGGCTGACACTGGGTACTGCTGTGGGGAGCACAAGGCCCTGCTGGGAACTGGGCACCAACAAACAACAGGAACACACTGTCAACCATCTTGCCATTGCTGTCACACTCACACACAGTGAAGTCCACCCAAAAGGAAGGAAGTATGGGCATGCTGGGAAGGGGGGTGTAGGCAATAGCATGATGGGAGTTGTAGTCACAGATATTGGCCACCCTCACAATTGGCCCATCAACACCACTCTGAACCATGCTCACATCACAGGGAGTGGAAAAATAACTGACAAGATGGCGGACACTGGGGACTGCTGTGGGGAGCACAAGGCCCTGCTGGGAACTGTGCACCAACCAACAGCAGGACACCACTGACTGACATCCTGAAAGCCAAATTGCACTCCCTGCAATGGAAGCACGTTCCATGGTGGGATATCTGGCTGGGTGGGAAGGAGGACTGACAGATCTGACCATAGTTACAAGCAGCTTTTCCCACACACCCCCTTAACACAAACTCCACACAACTCACCTGGGAGAATGCAATGCCTCACACTTTAATTTAATATCCCACAAAGAACCACCACACTGGGTTATGCTGTGTGAAGCACAGGGACACTTTTGGGACTTGTAGCCAAACAAACGCCAGGACAACACCGTCAGCCATCCTGGCAGCACAGGCACACTACCCCACAGGGAAGCAGAGTCAAAAGGAAGGAAGTATGGGCATGCTGGGAAGGGGGTTGTAGGCAATAGCATGATGGGAGTGGTAGTCACAGCTCAACATCCCCCACCCACATGGCCCAGCAAGCTAGTACTGAAGCATGCACACCTCACAGGGAGTGAAAAGCCACTTCAAAGATGTCTGACACTGGCCTCAGCAGTGGGGAGCCCAAGGCCATGCAGGGAACTGTGCACCAACAAACAACAGGACCACACTGTCAGCCAT
The DNA here is from genome assembly GCA_963921515.1 of Calotriton arnoldi. Lineage (NCBI taxonomy): Eukaryota > Metazoa > Chordata > Amphibia > Caudata > Salamandridae > Calotriton > Calotriton arnoldi. The sequence continues at coordinate 713,946 of CAWUFW010001548.1, forward strand.
CTTGCCATTGCTGTCACACTCACACACAGTGAAGTCCACTCAAAAGGAAGGAAGTATGGGCATGCTGGGAAGGGGGGTGTAGGCAATAGCATGATGGGAGTTGTAGTCACAGACATTGGTCACCCTCACAATTGGCCCATCAACACCACTATGAACCATGCTCACATCACAGGGAGTGGAAAACAACTGAGAAGATGGCTGAAACTGGGTAGTGATGTAGGGAGCACAAGGCCCTGCTGGGAACTGTGCACCAACAAACAACAGGACCACACTGTCAGCCATCTTGCCATTGCTGTCACACTCACACACACTGAAGTCCACTCAAAAGGAAGGAAGTATGGGCAAGCTGGGAAGGGGGTCGTAGGCAATAGCATGATGGGAGTGGTAGTCACAACTCAACATCCCCCACCCACATGGCCCAGCAAGCTAGCACTGAAGCATGCACACCTCACAGGGAGTGAAAAGCCACTTCAAAGATGTCTGACACTGGCCTCAGCTGTGGGGAGCCCAAGGCCATGCTGGGAACTGTGCACCAACAAACAACAGTACCACACTGTCAGCCATCTTGCCATTGCTGTCACACTCACACACAGTGAAGTCCACTCAAAAGGAAGGAAGTATGGGCATGCTGGGAAGGGGGGTGTAGGCAATAGCATGATGGGAGTTGTAGTCACAGACATTGGTCACCCTCACAATTGGCCCATCAACACCACTCTGAACCATGCTCACATCGCAGGGAGTGGAAAACAACTGACAAGATGGCTGACAATGGTGCTCTGTTGTGGGGAGTACCAGGCCCTGCTGGGACCTGGGCACCAACCAACAGCAGGACACCACTGACTGACATCGTGAAAGCCAAATTGCACTCCCTGCAATTGAAGCACGTTCCATGGTGGGATATCTGGCTGGGTGGGAAGGAGGACTGACAGCTCTGACCATAGTTACAAGCAGCTCTTCCCGCACACCCCCTTCACACAAACTCCACACAACTCACCTGGGAGAATGCAATGCCGCACACTTCAATTAAATATCCCACAAAGAACCACCACACTGGGTTATGCTGTGTGAAGCACAGGGACACACATGGGACTTGTAGCCAAACAAACGCCAGGACAACACTGTCAGCCATCCTGGCAGCACAGGCACACTACCCCACAGGGAAGCAGAGTCAAAAGGAAGGAAGTATGGGCATGCTGGGAAGGGGGGTGTAGGCAATAGCATGATGGGAGTTGTAGTCACAGATATTGCTCACCCTCACAATTGGCCAATCAACACCACTCTGAACAATGCTCACATCACAGGGAGTGGAAAACAACTGACAAGATGGCTGACAATGGTGCTCTGTTGTGGGGAGTACCAGGCCCTGCTGGGACCTGGGCACCAACCAACAGCAGGACACCACTGACTGACATCCTGAGAGTCAACCTGAACCCACTGCAAGGGTGGCATGCTTCATGGTGGGTTAACTGGGCTGGGGGAGAAGGAGGGCCGGATGTCCACCAAATACAACCAATGCTGGCCATGCACACACCTCAACATTCACATTTAAATGCCTCAGGTTTGCAGGACAATGTGCTACACCAATATCAACCTCTTACTGTGACAACTTAGGTCAATGCAATGTACAGGGCCGCATCCAGAGGTACAGTCACAACTGTCAGGTGTGTGAACCATTGATGCCTGTAGAAACATAACATACATTGTGTGTCTCTTCCAAAAACAGGTGATGATGGGGACACAGCAGCAGACGATGAGGAGTCCCAGTCCCAGGCGCCGGGGGACACTGAGCTCACTGGTGTGGAACAGCCTCTGCCCTCCTTGGATGGCGAAGACCTACCTGGCACCTCCGGTGTGAGTCATCATGCAGCACCAGCAGGACCAACATCTGCACCCACTCCTCCAACAACTGCCAACACACAGACCACCCCCGCCGACACGGACAGACCAAGGACCACCAATGACAACAGCACAGGGACCCTGGCCCAACGTCGAGCTACGGACAACGATCCCAGTAACAACCCCCAAGGGGGCCTAGGGACACCTGTCCGTGCCACCGCAGGTCCCGCACGTGTCGCCAGGGGTGGTGGGAGGGGTGGTAGACATAGGTCGCTGTTTGCAGAGGGGTCTGGACTGCATGATGACCCACAACTGGTACGCATTGCTGATGCGTACCAGAATAGCACCGGAGAGGTCACCCAGGTAGTGGGGATCCTCAAGGACATTCAACAGCAGCAGGCTGCCCATCATGCCCGCTTGGACTTACACATGTCCCGTGTGGAGACACACATGGCCCGTGTGGAGACACAAATGTCTGGCATGGAGTCCAAGTGGGACACATTGCAAGAACTGACAGCGGTGCATAGGGACATATTGACATGCCTCCGCCAGATTAGCACCAACATGGCCACACCTCCCTGTGTGCCCACAACATCTGGTGCTGCAACACCTGCAACTGCCACAGGGAGGGAGGAGGACTCTGGCGGAGAGTCCCCTGCACCGCAGCAGCCTGCACATGAGAGTCCCCCCCCAAAGAAGAGGAGTCGTCCAAGGAAGGAAAACTGAGAGGTCGATGGCCATGTACATCCCCCAATAAGCCAACACCTGTTCTGGAAATTCTCCTTTGTGTGCAAACAGTTCACCCTGTCGAATGCAACACAACTCACCCACATGACATGGGGAGTTCAAGTTGGACCAATGTATCAGATCACTGTTGACTTTACCCTGGACATTTCTGCTACCAAGACTTCCAACTCACCTGGGAACTTTGGATCACAATCCCAATGTACAGCACCCACCATCCTGTGCACTAACCTCACACATGTATGTAATAAACTCACCAATACACCATACTTGCCTCTGTTGTGATTCCAACGTTGTTATTGTCACAGAGATGATAATCTGCTAAATGACACCGTGCATGCTAACTGCCACAGCAAGTTCAACACCATCATGTGAGTCATGGCGACATGACACATATGAGGGAGACACACCACTAGGGCTACACAACACATAGACACCAGGGCCATCGGACTCATCGCCTACACTGATGTTGCCAGGAAATATTGTGGAATGCACAGACACCACACCTATTCAGGGTCTGTGTTAACTAGCCCACAGGTGCAGTAAGCAAATGTCAGTCAGAAGTGTGACCACAGACAACGCACATCCCAAAGTGAAGCACAGGTTTATTACACATTTGCAACATGTTGTTTCCACTACAGATGCAAGGTAATCCCAAGTGGCAGTGGCCACACAGTCAACAAGTGTAGAAGAAAGAAAGTGCAGGGGTGTGGGGCACAACACCTGTAGGGAAACGACTGCTTCCACCCTGGAAGTTGAATCATGGTGTCGGGGGATCCGAGTTGACCAAACAACTCTGAAAGCACCCTGTGAAGGACAGACATGACACACAGTCAAAAGCACTGAAGAACAGGACAGAACTGCAATACTCATGCCCAATACATGTCACAAGATACCTACACAAAACCAAGATAGCATGTCAACACTGTTGGGGAGTACAGACTACCTGTAAGGACACATTGCTGCACGCATCCAGTCAAGTAGCACATGGCCACACTCAAACAGCAACAGAGCACCACCAACAGATATCATGCAAACGCAAATCATTGACATGACATCTCTGGATACTCACATTCAGCTGAAGAAGTTGGTGATGAGCTCTGTGCGGACATCACCCTCATCATCATCATCATCACTGGCATCGTGGCCCAGGCCAGGACCCTCCACAGGTGGCGGATGTTGGTCATCGTCATCCAGGATGAGAGGCAACTCCTTTTGCACTGCCAGGTTGTGTAGCATGCAGCAGACGATGACAATCTTGCACACCTTTGCAGGGGCATATGGGAGGGCCCCTCCTGTCTTGTCCAGGCAGCGGAAGCGGCTCTTCAGGAGACCAAATGTCCGCTCGATCACTCTCCTGGTCCGACCATGTGCCTCATTGTAGCGCATCTGGGCTGGTGTCACAGGGTTCCTGAGGGGTGTCAGCAACCACGGCATGTTGGGGTATCCGGAGTCACCTACAGACAGACAATTGCACATTAGCTGAGTTGGAAAAGAGTGCGGAATACAACATAGCAGAACACACACAATGGTACAAAGTCAGTACACACCGACAAGCCAGCCACGCTGGTTCCGCATCTGTGACATCATCCTCGGGATGCGACTACTCCTCATCACGAAGGCATCGTGTGCCGAACCAGGGAAACGTGCACACACATGTGAGATGCTCATATCTGCAAGACATACCACCAGAGCATTGATTGAGTGATAATGTTTACGGTTCCTGTATGCCTGCTCATGGGCCTGTGGTGGTACCAAAGACACATGTGTCCCATCAATGGAGCCAATGACATGTGGCATCCTCCCCAGGGCATAGAAGTCACTCTTGACGTCAGTGAGTTTTTGACGTTTAGGGAAATAGATGTACTGGTTCAGGCATCTCAAGATTGCCTCCAAAATATCGCGTAGCACACGGCTGAACATAGTCTGTGACATCCCACCAGCAGACGCCACAGTGTGTTGAAAGGTACCGGTGGCAAAGAAGTGTAGAGCTGCCATCACCTTCACCTTGGGGATCAGCGCTGCAGGGTATGGCCGGCCAGGTTCCAAATGTGGGGCCAAGCGCACTGCCAAATCCTCAATCAGCTGCCTGGTGAAGCGGTACCGTCGGATGCAGTCACGTTCCACCATCGTTGCAAGGTCGGGGAATGGTCTATGGACAGCTGGTGCCCTGCAGTGCATAGGTGAAGAAAGAAAGATTGTCAGTCACCCCACATATGTGGCATAGACCAGACTCAATATCACATGATACATCATTACGAGACACAAGTACATGATGTGTGTGCCGTTCCGTAAGGACATGTATGGCACCGAAATGGACAACATCTAACATCACAGTTCAACATGTGTCCTCAACAAGTCCCAGGTTGTGCTATGGGATATCATTAGGCTGTGTCACAGTACCCATGTACTGCTGTCACGTTCCAAACACACACCACAGTGACATGTGAGGACAGATGTGCCCCAGGCATCACAGCTCATTGACAGGTAGATTCCCAGGGACCCTGTCTTGCCACATGGACACTGGCATGACATGGTGCATCATGAATACACCACAGCAAAACAACCATGACCCCCACAGGTAGTGGTCCCTGTTGCCTCGGCAGGACAGACATGGACGTCTGTGACACACACACGCACAACATCAAAGTCCATGCACAAACAACGTGGATGTGGAGACTGTCTCCCATTGTGCACATGGAATCAGAGACATTGTAAACACAACATGCACATAGACTGTGGAGGGCCATCACTATTGTGACAATGGGTCACCCTGTGATGTACATACCGTCCCACATGGGACTCAGGGGGTATGTGACATGACATACACATACACAACCGTGAAATGTGACCATGCCACATGCTCTGAAATGAACAGTTGCACATCACAGTGGTCATGTGCACAACACACAAAGGAACCTGTCCCCATGAACACGTGCACAGCCTGGGAGTGGCTGCCCCCAAGTGCCACCCCAAAAACCACATGTTGACCCCCATACACAGAAAAGGTAATGCAGCCTTACATGCCTTAGGATACAGTGTGGCCAGGCTGTGGTGTTGTAGGTGTGCCCCTGAGTCCCTGGCAAGTATATGTTACTGGCATACATTCACCAGTGACAAGCATCGTGACATATGCGAGTGACCTGTACAGGGAAGCGTCGTACAGCAATGGACCGATCGGTGTGCACGCACTGGCCATTGAATCTGTTGTGAGCGGGTACGCGTTGTACAGCAATGGACCGATCGGTGTGCACGCACTGGCCATTGAATCTGTTGTGAGCGGGTACGAGTTGTACCCGGAATACGCGTTGTACAGCAATGGACCGATCGGTGTGCACGCACTGGCCATTGAATCTGTTGTGTGAGGGTACGCGTTATACAGCAATGGACCGATCGGTGTGCACGCACTGGCCATTGAATCTGTAGTGAGTGGGTACGCGTTGTACCCAGAATACGCGTTGTACAGCAATGGACCGATCGGTGTGCACGCACTGGCCATTGAATCTGTCATGTGCGGGTACGCGTTGTACAGCAATGGACCGATCGGTGTGCACGCACTGGCCATTGAATCGTGTGCGGGTACGCGTTGTACAGCAATGGACCGATCGGTGTGCACGCACAGGCCATTGAATCTGTTGTGAGCGGGTACGCGTTGTACCCAGACTACGCGTTGTACAGCAATGGACCGATCGGTGTGCACGCACTGGCCATTGAATCTGTTGTGTGCGGGTACGCGTTGTACCCGGAATACGTGTTGTACAGCAATGGACCGATCGGTGTGCACGCACTGGCCATTGAATCTGTTGTGTGCAGGTACGCGTTGTACAGCAATGGACCGATCGCTGTGCACGCACTGGCCATTGAATCTGTTGTGAGCGGGTACGCGTTGTACTCGGAATACGCGTTGTACAGCAATGGACCGATCGGTGTGCACGCACTGGCCATTGAATCTGTTGTTTGCGGGTACGCGTTGTACAGCAATGGACCGATCGGTGTGCACGCACTGGCCATTGAATCTGTTGTGTGCGGGTACGCGTTGTACAGCAATGGACCGATCGGTGTGCACGCACTGGCCATTGAATCTGTTGTGAGCGGGTACGCGTTGTACCCGAAATACGCGTTGTACAGCAATGGACCGATCGGTGTGCACGCACTGGCAATTGAATCTGTTGTGTGCGGGTACACGTTGTACAGCAATGGACCGATGGGTGTGCATGCACTGGCCATTGAATCTGTTGTGTGCGGGTACGCGTTGTACAGCAATGGACCGATCGATGTGCATGCACTGGCCATTGAATCTGTTGTGTGTGGGTACACGTTGTACCCGGGATACGCGTTGTACAGCAATGGACCGATCGGTGGGCATGCACTGGCCATTGAATCTGTTGTGTGCGGGTACGCGTTGTACAGCAATGGACCGATCGGTGTGCACGCACTGGCCATTGAATCTGTTCTGAGCGGGTACGCGTTGTACCCGGAATACGTGTTGTACAGCAATGGACCGATCGGTGTGCACGCACTGGCCATTGAATCTGTTGTGTGCGGGTATGCGTTGTACAGCAATGGACCGATCGGTGTGCACGCACTGGCCATTGAATCTGTTGAGTGCGGGTACGCGTTGTACAGCAATGGACCGATCGGTGTGCACGCACTGGCCATTGAATCTGTTGTGAGCGGGTACGCGTTGTACCCGGAATACGCGTTGTACAGCAATGGACCGATCGGTGTGCACGCACTGGCCATTGAATCTGTTGTGTGCGGGTACGCGTTGTACCCGGAATACGCGTTGTACAGCAATGGACCGATCGGTGTGCACGCACTGGCCATTGAATCTGTTGTGTGCGGGTACGCGTTGTACAGCAATGGACCGATCGGTGTGCACGCACTGGCCATTGAATCTGTTGTGAGCGGGTACGCGTTGTACCCGGAATACGCGTTGTACAGCAATGGACCGATCGGTGCGCACGCATTGGCTATGGCCTGGCATGGCAACGGACGCGTTTTCGAAAGTTTAACGAGTATGATGCTGTGAATTCAGTTGGCCACCCACAACAATGTTGCAAATGCATGGGTGTCATGAAGTTGAACTTTTGAAGGATGCTGTGGGTGTGTGTAAGTGGTGCAATTCCATGGATTGGCCAGATTCAGAAGATGCAAACGACTTGGACCTATCACTTTGGACACATGGGACAGTATCTGCCTCAGCAGCACACATATAATGCTGGCTGTTCCCCTGAGAGCTCACTTGCCTGCACTACATGCTCCAGGACGACATCTGCCACCACCACTGCTGCTGTCTCTGCATCCTCTGGATCCTGCAATGGCACGTACTGTGGAGAGAGCCCCAGCCTTCAGCCTTGAGGAGAACTAGGCCCTGCTGGACAGCCTCCTTCCACAGTACAGCAAGCTGTATGGGAAACCAGGGGAGCAGGTGAGTGTGCTGTCCACTGCCTTACAAATGTGCATGTTGTCTGACTAGCCAGACTTACAGTCTGCACGCCACTGGCTAGCAGGCTCATTGAGTAGTTGTCACCCCCCATAGTGTGTAGTTACATGCACTGAACAGGTATAGTGCAGTAACAGTGCATTTAAACAAGGTTTGACTTCCCAGGCAATGATACCATGTAGTAACTGCTGGCAAACTGTTCATAGCCATCCTTGCACTGCCCGTGTACAACATGTGCCCCTGTGATTGAGACATGTATATCCAAATGTGTGATGCACGGATTTGTTGCATGTGTAGTAATGGCCTTTACACTTTGTCATCCTCACAGGTTGATGCCCACCAGAAGCAGGAAATATGGCTGGACATCGCCCGGGAAGTAAGGTCTGTGGGGGTCTACAAGCGCCGGATCCGCAACTGCCAGAAGAGGTGGCAGGACCTTCGGGGCTGGACCCGGAGGATTGCAAGGGTCCAGCTGAAGCTGTCGCCTCCTCGCAGGAGGGGCGGACACCGGACCCTGACCCCCCACATGCTCAGGATCCTGGCGGTGGTCTTCCCTAATCTGGATGGGCAGCTGAAGGGCAGACAGCAGCAAGGAGGGGTGAGTCCATGACTGCACTGTGAGCTTTGTCTGACATGCTATGTGCCCTCCTCTGGCCTGGTTAAACTTCAACAGTACATCAGTTATGTGGTCCAGGACCCATGTCCCTCAATTGTGCACTGCCCACTCCTCATCTGATACCCAGGTGTGGCCCTTACAGTCAGGAGATTCTGTCACTTGGGTACTGTGTCATTGCATATTGCTTAGCTCAAGGTGGGGGACAGCATTTGTACCCGTAACTCTGTGGTGGGATTCATGGGTGGGTCCATTGCTTACACAATGCCTGGGTTCTGACATATAATCTGCGTGTTACTTTGATATGTGGTCCAATTGCTGATCTGATTCACCACATGTGCCTGGGGTATTTGGCACACACCCATGCTGCAGTTGGGAACAATGTTTGGGCCTCAGGAGTATGTATATCAAGTGTGTCACACATGCTTAGCCACCTGCCTATTGTCCAGGGCTCATCCCTCTTTCACGTGGAGCAGGACAGTCATGCCTACTCCAGGCCATACAATACACTCTGTACTCCCACTCCCGTGTATCAGCTGACACGTTGTGCTCAGTGAAATGTTCCCTCAGGTGTCTGCCTCTGTGTCATTGTGCTGTGGCTTTGTTGTCAGGACTACTGGGGTGTTTATCGGTTAGGGCTCAGCATGCCACCGGAGATGTGACCATAGGAGACGATACTTGTGTGACATATAGGTGTTTGATCACTTGACCGTGCATACTGGGGTATGCGACTGTGAAGTTCAGGCAGCTGTTTCCCATTCACAGCAGATTGTGAGGTGCTCATGTTCCGAGGGTTGTGTTTCATGTCTCCCATATGTCCAATTGGTATGATGTGGACAAATGAGAGTTCAGATGATGTGGTTTGTGGGGGATGGACATGTGCACTTGTCAGCTACTGGACTTGCATTCCCCATGACCTAGGATTGTGACACAGTGCAGACTGTTGTTGTCTGGCTGCCCTGCCCATGTGACTGGAGACAGTGATGTATGACTTTGCAGGCATGCCTGTGCCATGGGGTTAAACTTCGTAAGAGTGATCCTGCAGGGGAGTGACATGTGCTACATGCACCCCATTGTGGCATTGACTATCAGGACATGGGTGCATCATGGTGTCTGGTGCTGGTATGCATCACATGCATTTCAAAATAGACTCTGGCCATCCCTTTATCCGGACACCTGTACTGACTCAGTGGCAAGAGTTGTGATGTGTGCATGTTCACATACTTCACCGTGTTCTCTGCACTGTCCAACTACCGGTGTAGGTGGTGCATGTGTCCACACTGGTGTATTGCCATCCGACAGACACCAGACCGATGGGTGCAAGGCCAGGAGGGATGTGAGTGCCATGGTTGACCATCAGACTGACAATTGGCTTCTCCTACTCTGTTTGGGCACTTTTGGCAAAGTTCAACTAAGGATGCCAGGGCTTGCTCTGTAATGTGCTCTACTTACTGTGGTTTTGTGCGGTCAGTGCAGGTGACTGATGTCTGTCTGTTTCCCTAATTGTTTGCAGATACATCCACGGCCACAGGAGGGGACAGCTCCGTGGACCAGGAGGATCCGCAGAGCCAGACTGGGTCAGCAGCCGATGAGTGGTCGGAGGGACCCAGTGGCACGGAGGGCGAGGGGAGCCACACCGAGGAGTCCTCAGCACCATCCACCTCAGCTGAGGACCACAGCAGCTCAGAGGATGACTCCCTTGTGGAGGCGGGTGTCAGCAGCCACCACACCCCAGCTACTATTGCTGTCCCCGCCACCACCACCACCACCGCCCTCCCATCGGCTCCCATTCCAGAGGTCCGTGGAGGCTCCCGTGTTCTGGAGCGTGTCTCCTTCGTGCCAGGCACCGGAGCCCCTGCCCCTGTGTCCCCTGCTGCCCTGAGTGAGGAGTCTGTGTACCTACTTCGCCAGCTCCATGTAGGGCAGACAGCAATGCTGAGTGTCCTCCATGCCCACACCACTCTGTTGACTCAGCTGGTGTCGTTTATGGAGGGCATCTCATCGGGCATGTCTGCCCTACAGAGGAGCAATAGGTCCATGGACTCCTGCCTGACGGCAGCAGTGTCCCTCCTCCAACAGTCCCTCACCCCTCCTACCTCTGCCCTAACCACACTTCCTGGCACCCTACCTGTCCCAAGCACATGCACACCTGCACATTCACCCAAACACACAGACACGAGCAGCACAGACACACCCACTACAAAAACAAGACGTGCACGCAGGCATCCTCAGGGGACTGATACCACACCCACAGGGGATGGGGTACATACACACACACAGGCATCCACAGTCACTCCGCAGTCCTCTGATACCTCTCCCTCCAAGGCCCCTTCCCTTGCCTCACCTGCAACCCCACCTACACAGCAGCTCTTCCTCTGTGACCTCGGCCTCTTCCCCTCCAATCCAGCTGAGCCAGCATACAGGGGGAAGAGGAAGTCCACCCACACAGAGGGGAGTACCCCTCACCCCCGGACACCCTCCCCCAGGCACAGACAGACTGAGTCCCCCATCCGCAAGTCCCCCCGGACCCGGAAGAGCAAGACCCCACCGCCACCCTGCAGCTCAACCACCAAGTCTCCTTCCTCCATCCCTCAGGCCCCCACTCCACAGGTTCCCCTACCACACCCTGCCCCAGGTTCCCCCACCCACAGATACACCATCCCCAAAATGATACGGCCTTCTCCCCCTACCACTTGCTCTTCCAGCACCACACCCCCGCTGCGCTTGTTTGTGCCACTGGTGTGGAGAGCGTGTCCTCCCCCTCTGTCCTGCCCACCTTACCTGAACCCCATTCTACTCCCCTGGAAATAGGCACTGCAGTGGAGTCCACTACCACCCTGTCTGACTTGGGCACTGCAGTGGGGAACCTGTCCACTCCATCTGCACGGCCCACTGCAGTCGTGCCGGCACCCACACCATCTGACTCAAGCCCCCCAGTTGTGCCGGCACACACCATGTCAGACACCTCCACTGCAGTTGTCAGTGACTCTCCAGCACCCACCACCCCTTCCCTGCCTCCTTCTGGTGATCCCTGATCCTGTCCCTGCGGTGCCTGGCGTGCCCCCCATATGCCCCTCCGAGGGGAATGTCCCTGATGTGTAGCTGTGCAGGCATGCAAAGGGTGACATCTGGCACTGTCACCCTGTTTGGACTCTTGTTATGGACTGGCCATTGGCCTTTGTTATATTTCTGGACTTTCACTTCTTCACACACAAATGCTGAATAAAGCTACTTTCTGTTCTCTAGTGGTTTTGCTTCTGATGTACATGATGTTGATGATGCTAACCGTGCCCTTGCTGCACTGATGGTGATTTTTGATATCAGGGAAATGAAGTGTTACTGTGCAGGACCCCATGTGGTCCAGGGGGAATGTGTCCTATCCTGGTGTGTATCCATGTCATCCTTTGCAGCAATATGAGGGTGTCATGTTTTCAACATTTGGCAATGGGATTTCCTACTTTTATTTGCAATATCACATCTGTGGCTTACACCCCTGCCCATCTGTTGTGCTTGCCATTGTTCAATTTGTCTATTTCCCTGACCGTGTGACCATCTCCACTGGACATGCAAGTTTGGGCATCAATGGGGAAGGACTCATCTGTGTGATCAGTGCAACTTGCTATACATGTGTGTTGGATCTGTGCAGATGGTGTCGGTGACACTCCCATGACCAGGCTGATGTGACGAGAGCCTTCATTTTGTGCTAATTGTTGACTGAGTGACCAAGTGTACTGCTGATATGATAGAGCCCTGCAGAGACAACGTTTGGCACAGCTTTCCTTACACAGGAGTGGAGTGCCCTCATGGCAGTGTGTAATTCCGTGACATTGCCTGAGCCCAAGGTGTGTGTTGTGTGAGCATGTCTGTGTGTGTTCACTTCCGTTTTGCAACACAGGCTGGGATCCCTAGTGATGTTCCTGTTTGTGATGCTTGCTGAGTTGACCTAGGTACCACCCAAATCTTCGCACTGGGTTCTCTGGGATGTGGGTGCATGGCACATTACTGGTCATCAGGGTGTCATCCATAGGTGTGTTTGCTGTCAGGGCTGAGTTTGTGGGCAAACACAGAAGAGACACAGTCAGGATTCCCCTTGGCACTTGTTGGTTACACAAGTCATGTAATTTACAGTTTGTGTTAGCTTTCAGTTTGTGTGTGACTGCTGCCACTCCTCTGGGTCAGAGCTGCAATGTTGGAAGTTGTCTATGTGTGTTCTTTGTGGGTGACCTTGACTTCTTCATTGGTGTGTGACTGTGTCCGGGATCACATTGATTGTGGTGGATTTCACGTCATGCCCATGTACAGCGTACTGTGCAGTGTGTCAGACATTCACGAGTCTTGTTGACTGGCCAGGTGTGATGGGTTTCTGCACCTTAGTTCCCACAACCACCCCTGGGATTGTCGTGGGTGCATGTGCAATGTCACCAGTCCATTTGAGCTTCACTGCTGCACATTGGTGGAGATCAAGGTGTGTGGTGTTGAGTGTGTGCAAATGAGAGTTGTTGCACGGCTAGACCCCTACCTCCATGTTGGCCTTGGCTGACAGGCCGTGCTGATTGATTTGTGCTTGTGCAAGTGTGATGGTAGTTTGTTGCTGAGGACACATGACTGTGGTTCACAGTGTGAACGACATCTAGCTTTGTCATCACAGTGGGATTATCATGCAGGCCACGGTCAACACGATGTGGGGTCCCTGGGGGTAGTGCTGTGGTGGGTCTGTCTCTTGCTGTGTTATTTACTGTTCCGACAAGCTTGTGTGACATGTGTAATTTGGGCTCCCTCTCATCTAACAATGCCTGTTTGCCCACATAGGGGAATCCGATCCATCAGTTACTTTTGTGTGGCACTGTATACACATCTGTGTAATTGTGATTCAGGCCTCCTCATGTGTTGTGTGGTTGCCTGGGGACACTGGCACACCCCCCATCACCTGTTGTGTTTGATCTGCAGTGTGAGGCTGCCTTTTTGTGTTTGAGCATCTGCACCACTGCATTGGCATATCTTTAGTGTGCCATTGGCTGGATGTTGTTTGTTGGCTTTCCCCTGCTGTCCCTGGGACTCCTAGGTCATCAGTCAGCACAATGATCATGGTTTGTATGTCCCTTTGCTGCCATGGTATGGTATTTGTTCACCTGACATCTACAGTCTCCAAAGGATATCTACATTTGTGTGTCCATTGGTGCAGATATGGGGCTGCATTATGATGGTCACTTCTGTCATTGTGTTATTGAGGAATGTTGCCAATGTCAGCCCCCATGGGTGATGTTTGTCTGCACATGGCCAAAGGTATATCTTATTGGCACTGCACTGTTTGCCTCACCCAATGTATGTTGCTATGGGACACAAGCACTACTTTGCCACTGATGTATTTGTTGTTCTGTGACCAGGGATCATCCATGCTGTTTGGCAGTTGCAGCTTTTTCCATGACAACACTTACCTTTTGGTCACTGTGATGATGGGGGTTTAGACCCCATTGCCACAGTGTTCAAAATGTGCTTCAGCTATGGACCCCACACTTACCTTTTGCTCACTGTGATGATGGGGGTTTAGACCCCATTGCCACAGTGTTCAAAATGTGCTTCAGCTATGGACCCCACACTTACATTTTGGTCACTGTGATGATGGGGGTTTAGACCCCATTGCCACAATGTTCAAACTGTGCTTCAGCTATGGACCCCACATTTACCTTTTGGTCACTGTGATGATGGGGGTTTAGACCCCATTGCCACAGTGTTCAAAATGTGCTTCAGCTATGGACCCCACACTTACCTTTTGGTCACTGTGATGATGGGGGTTTAGACCCCATTGCCACAGTGTTCAAAATGTGCTTCAGCTATGGACCCCACACTTACCTTTTGGTCACTGTGGTGATGGGGGTTTAGACCCCATTGCCACAATGTTCAAAATGTGCCTCAGGTATGGACCCCACACTTACATTTTGGTCACTGTGATGATGGGGGTTTAGACCCCATTGCCACAATGTTCAAAATGTGCTTCAGCTATGGACCCCACACTTACCTTTTGGTCACTGTGATGATGGGGTGTTATACCCCATTGCCACAGTGGTCATGGTCTGCTTGCATTGTGGAGCCCACATACATTTATGTGTGACACTTGTGATAGGGGGTCACATTGTATGCTCAATGACATGTTCAGTGTTGTGGGCATTTGACACAGACTACACACGCTTGTCATGGTGTTGGTGGGATGTATTTTCAGACATTCCTTATGTTGGAGTATACTGGTTGTGTCATGCATTTCCCGTCCTATGTTTAGGGGTGGTGTGGGTGGTAGGCATTCATCCCCCTATGAGTGGGGATGGTGGTAGTGGTAGGCATCCAGGCCCCCCTGAGTAGGGGTGGTGGTAGTGGTAGGCATCCATCCCCCTATTAGTGGGGATGGTAGTAGTGACAGGCATCCAGCCCCCCCTGAGTAGGGGTGGTGGTAGTGCTAGGCATCCATCCCCCTATTAGTGGGGATGGTAGTAGTGACAGGCATCCAGCCCCCCCTGAGTAGGGGTTGTGGTAGTGGTAGGCATCCATCCCCCTATGAGTGGGGTTGGTAGTAGTGACAGGCATCCAGCCCCCCTGAGTTGGGGTGGTGGTAGTGGTAGGCATCCAGGCCCCTATGAGTGGGGTTGGAAGTAGTGACAGGCATCCAGCCCCCCTGAGTAGGGGTGGTGGTGGTGGTAGGTATCCAGGCCCCCTGAGTAGGGGTGGTAGTAGTGACAGGCATCCAGCCCCCTGAGTAGGGGTGGTGGTAGTGGTAGGCATCCAGGCCCCCTGAGTAGGGGTGGTGGTAGTGGTAGGCATCCATCCCCCTATTAGTGATGATGGTAGTAGTGACAGGCGTCCAGGCCCCCCTGAGTAGGGGTGGTGGTAGTGGTAGGCATCCAGCCCCCCCTGAGTAGGGGTGGTGGTAGTGGTAGGCATCCATCCCCCTATTAGTGGGGATGGTAGTAGTGACAGGCATCCAGGCCCCCCTGAGTAGGGGTGGTGGTAGCGGTAGGCATCCAGGCCCCCCTGAGTAGGGGTGGTGGTGGTAGGCATCCAGGCCCCCTGAGTAGGGGTGGTGGTAGTGGTAGGCGTCCAGCCCCCCATGAGTAGGGGTGGTGGTAGTGGTAGGCATCCAGCCCCCCATGAGTAGGGGTGATGTTGGTGGTAGGCATCCAGGCCCCCCTGAGTAGGGGTGGTGGTAGTGGTAGGCATCCATCCCCCTATGGGTGTGAATGGCATTGGTGGTAGCCATCACGCCCCTATGGTTCTGCTGTTGCTTGTGTACGTCATTTCTGCATCCCTATGTGTGTGTGACATATGTTGGGTACCTGTGGTTTGTTTGTGTAGTGGGTGTTTGACTTACCGTCTTCGCCGTCCCGGTAATAGATGTAGAGTATTGGTAGGACCTGCGCGATGGGATTCATGGTTTGTTCGTCTCGTTCGGGTTTCTCGTGGCTTCGACTCGTACTCGTCGCTGGCTTGTTCGTCTCGTTGACGTGGATCGTATTGTGGCGCGAATCGGAGCTTATGTACAGCTCTCCCGGATGCTCTGACGTGCCGGACGTAGCGACGGGTTGGGCGCGTACGGAATGCGCATCGTACTAGTCCGGCCGGAAGGTGCTGTGTATTTGGTTCCGTGTGACTCGATTGGACGTTTATGGATCCGGCTCGGGCGGGGAACAGGAGCTGAAATGGGTGAGTACGGCTCGCTCGGAATCTGGGCTGTTATGCGCGTCGTACTTGTTCGTTCGGACGACTGTCCGAATCGGTCGGGAAACACGCGTTCGGCTTGGTTTTTTTCCGGACGAATGCTGTTAGGTGCGCTTCCGGCCTAGATCGGACTTGACCCCTTAATGTGGCAGAAAGGAAGATTTGGTTACGCAGATCACGTTTTTAGATGTCATCAGTGATGTCACTGACCATGTCATGAATGATGTAATATGTGACATCATCAGCAGTGCATTGCGGGGGGCACGAGTTATAGTTAGCTCAACTAACTATAACGGCGGAATTTCTATGGTTTTGTATGAGTGAAATGTCCAACTAACTATAACGTCCCTGAAACCTATGGTTTTTTCAGTGATTTTCTATGGTTTTTTAAATGCTAATTTGTAACTATAACGTCCCTGAAACCTATGGTTTTTTCAGTGAATTTCAAAGGTTTTTTAAATGCTAATTTCTAACTATAACGTCCCTGAAACCTATGGTTTTTTCAGTGAATTTCAAAGGTTTTTTAAATGCTAATTTCTAACTATAACGTCCCTGAAACCTATGGTTTTTTCAGTGAATTTCAAAGGTTTTTAAATGCTACTTTCTAAATGTATCCTCCCTGAAAGCTACTATTAATAATAATAGCGGATACTTGTGTAAGTAGCTAGTGCATTCCATAACTACATGACTAGTAACTGGAATAATTACAGTGCTGCAAACAGAGTGCATGGTGAATTTATAAGTGCTTACATATTGGCTGGATGGGTGATTGGAGAAGTGCAGCGGACTCACAGGAAATTCCTAGACTGCATGGGTAATAACTGCATATTTAGAGGAGTGTATAAATAGAATATAGGTGGTTAGAGGTCTGCATGGATAGTGTACAGAATATTGTAGCTGTACTTGAATTAGTAGTTAGGCCATTCCATAAGAATGTGAGTAGTAACTGGATGATTATAGTGCTGTAAAGAGAGTGCATAGTGTATTTATAAGTGCTTCGGGATTAGTGGACAGATTGCATTAGTATATAGTACTCGCTGGGTGACTGGAGATGGGCATAGGGAGTGACAGTGTCTTTGATAGACTGCAAGGGTAGTACCTGGGTGAATTAATCTTACCTGTTTTCAAGCAGATATCAAATTAATAGTAATACATATTCACTTCTTTTTTTAATGCAAATTTAAAATATTTTAAACTTTAGTAGTAAGGTCTGTAAAAGAGAAGAAAAAAATTCTGTTATTACATATAATTTTATAGTTTTTGCAACAGAACATAACATCACATATTCAATTTGCCTTTTGTTGATGTGTTCAGATTGTATTGAATTTCACCATAAACAGTGAT
This sequence comes from Calotriton arnoldi, assembly GCA_963921515.1. Taxonomy (NCBI): domain Eukaryota; kingdom Metazoa; phylum Chordata; class Amphibia; order Caudata; family Salamandridae; genus Calotriton; species Calotriton arnoldi. The sequence continues at coordinate 731,633 of CAWUFW010001548.1, forward strand.
TTCAATGTTAATCATCAGATGACAGCGGGCAAAAAAATACAATCAATAAGATTGTTAAAAAACATATTTCTCTTCAAAATATCTACAACAAACACAACTTGGTATTTACATTTTCACAAATGAACATCCTTGGTAACATAGTATATAATACAAAAATCAAATATATGACCACCTTCTTTCCAACACAATTTTCCAAACGCAATATGAAGTAACAGAATCAATAATTGAATCCGTAATTACCAACATCTTCCCAATTGGCCGAATGATGTTTTGAAAATATTTCCATTAAGTATATCCAAAATAAACTTTTGCATTCATATACACACCTTCCCAATAGGCCGAATGATGTTTCTGAAAACATTTGCAATCAGGATATCCAAGATAGATTTCTAAAATCATATTCACATGCTTCCAATAGGGTGAATGATGTATCTAAAATCATTTGTAGTGGAAATATCCAAAATATACTCAGTAATTCATGTTGATATCTTCTCAGAATGTTGGCATCAAAATTATTAAATATGAATTTGGTAATTCATTAGGCAACCGAAATTTATACTCTAAATGTGCATCATTACATAGTGTCCATCCTTTATTGCATTTTAAATATACAGTATAGTGTCCAGATGTTGAAGTAGTTCCATCGTGGAAAACAATAGCCACTGTTTTAAAAGTTCTCCCTGAAATTGAAACTTGACCTGCCACAACATTTTTAATTTTGGTTTCCAATTTTGTTCCATCTGCTCTACAACGTTGCAGCATTAAAATAATATATTGTCCACATCTTTGTATAAATAATGTTGACAACATTTCCGATTTGCACTGAGTACATTCCATATGTTGATTAGCTGATTTCACTAGATCGTTGAAAGACACTGGGGCATATTAGCAATGCCTGGCGATAATTATCGCAAAGCGCAATTAGCGCTTGGATAATTATCGCCAGGCATCGCCGGTTTCTATCGCGGAGTTAGCGTGCAATCAGCAATGCTAATCTCCAAAGCGATAGAAACCTTGGAGAACAGTGTGAATATCGCCTGAAAACAGGCGATATTCACACTGTTCCCCAGTTCTGCTTGCTGATAGTGCGAGGGGACTTAGCCATGTAATCCACCTCTCATTGGATTACATGGCTAAGTCAGGGTGGGAACAGGTGTTAGCAAACCAGCGCTAAACGTGTTTAGCGCTGGTTCGCTAATCACCGCCCCTGCCTTGCTGATAGGCGTTAGCGACCTCAGCGACTGTTTCCAGTCGCTGTTAGGTGGGGAACGCCTACTTTGCATGCCATTAGCGATAAATATCGCTGGCATGCAAAGCGGCACCCAACCCGGTCGCTATCGCCTACAAGCTGTCGCTAACAGCAGTTAGCGACAGCTTGTTGATAAGGCGATAATATTATCGCCCCTTTAGCGGGAAAAAGTCCCGCTAAAGTGGCGATAATCGCCTTGCTAATATGCCCCACTGTTTTCAAATCTGGCATTGTCAAATATATGAATCGTTCAGTGTCTATTTTAGTGGTAGATGAAAATGAACAGCTGTCACATGTATGAACCCATCTGTAACGTAGTCCAAACAGATTTTCAATTTGTATACCTTCATCTTCTAATACTGCAAGCAAAAACATAAGAAATTCCTGAGCATCTTGCTGTACATTCTGTGTAAATTGTGAAGATCCAGAACATATATCCAGAAGATTCTGCACATCAGAAGCAGTATGGATTTTCGTTTTATCAGTTTTCAACTTCTCAAAAATATAATGTAACAAAGAACAAAATCTTTTTTCTCGATTTTCCATAATTGCATGCTGTAGGTCTTCTAAACAAAACACAACGTTGACGATTACATTAGCATAGCAGTTGATCCCTGAACTATTTTCAAACTGATATCCTACAATACTAGCAACTGTGTTCCCTTCTATTTTCTTTCCAGACTCATCATTCTTTTCAATTCTTTTTTTCTTTGCAACCTCAGTAAAATCTTTATTATATTTTCGTTTTGGACGTATTAACCGTTTTTGATAAATAGGATATTCACCTAAATTAGGAGCATAGAGTCTTCTTAACTTGTTATACTCTTTTACACAATTTATATCTGCACTAACCTTTTCTTCATCAAAATCAATCAAATACAATCCGGATAACGTTCTTACTCGAGACAATGCAACATATGCCATACCCTCCTTAAACACAGAACTTCCAATATTTACCAAAGCACTGTCTACACTTAAACCTTGAGATTTATGAATAGTCACTGCATATGCTAAACAAACAGGAAACTGTTTTCTACGAACATACAAATCTTTTACAAGCAAAAATGAACAGAACAGCGTCCAATCTGTTTCACCTCCTCAATATGATCAAATTTAATCTTCAAAAATTCAATTCCATCTCTATTTGCATAGCTAACAAAGTCAACAACTTTCCCCATTGCTCCATTTACTAAACCTTTCTCAACATTTAAATTACGCCGTAATATTACCCGACAGTTTACAGATACATATAAGGTCTTTTCCAAACCAGCAGTCTTAGATATTGATTTTTCTAAAGAGTCTAATTTTAACTGCAATTTCTCTGACAAAAGAATAGTTACTCCTTCATGTTCTATTTTATCAATAGCTACCATTTTTATTATCGGTTCATTCTCCAGTTTCAACAGTTCTTCATTGAATGTAGAGCATTCTTTCAGTGTTGACATAAGGCAAATTATAAATTCCTTTTCTGCAATTCTTCGGTAGATTGTTTCAGCTGCAATATTTTCTTATGGAAACAAGTTTCTTAGTAGCCGACTTTCTAAAGCATCTTTTCCATCCTTTGTTAAGACACCAATTCTAATATTTTGAAGAATATTTCCATAATCTTCATCATTTGCTTGTCGCATGTTCTTGATAAGTTCCTTATATTCAAAATAACTCCAAATGTTCACATTTCCAATACTTCCCAAAGATTTTTTAGTGTCTTCATGAAGAAGGGTTTTAAAAACTGGTTGGCCTTTTACAGGTGTGAGTTGTAGTAGATCACCAAATACAATTACATGTTTTCCTACAAATAAAACATCGTAATTTGTTTTTAAAATCTGCTGCATCTTAAAATGTACAAACGCAAGCATTAAGTTTGAGACCATGCTTACTTCATCAATTACTAGAAGTTTCATTTTCTTCAGTACTCTTGAAACTTCAAAACAAGCTTCTCCAGATAGCTTGTGGTATTCCAACTTATTTTCATGTTCTACTGCTAACATAAGTAGACAATGTAATGTAATCCCTTTAATGTTGTGTGCTGCTAACCCAGTTGGAGCAGTTACAACACAAGACAAATGTGAATCCGTTATTTTCTGTAGATAACTTGACAAACCTTTAATCAAGAAACTTTTCCCCATTCCAGCTTGTCCACTGATGTACATAAGAATAGGTCTAAATGATGTACATTGGCAATCATTCTTATGCAGTAATCCATGTTGTATCTGTTGTGTAACTTAGTGATATATTTCTTTCTGTTCAGTATTGAGACGTTCCTCCAAATTTTCCAAATCAATATTGTCTTGTTGTGCTTGCTGCATCACCGTTTCCACTTCACTCATTGCTATTGCCGCTTCATTTTCAAGTATGGCTTCTCCTAGTGGATCTTGACTTTGTGGAGCAGAACTCTGACTATCTTGAGAACTATCTCTAGCAATTTCAGCTGCAATAGTTCTTTCTTGATTAATCTCTTCGTTCAACATTTGGAGATAATTTGGAAAAATTGTACATTCAATTCTATCTTTACATGCATTGAAAGAATCTTCATAGCAGTCAAAATCTCCAAGTAATTCCATTTCTGTCCGCCAAGGTTTGAATAGTTGCAGAAGAGCTAAATAGAAAAACTCTCTTTTATATGGAGTACCACAACTTAGGGGCCGATTCCGATTCGGGCCGGAAATCTCTCTGACCGAGCCGGACCCGGAGAGATTTCCGACCGAATCGGACCCGTGCAGCCCGACTGAATGAGTACGATGCGCACGTATGCCATCGGACTCGAGTCGGTCGGACTCCCATTGAAGTCAATGGGAGCCTGTCGTACAACGCGTACGCGGGCTCCCATTGACTCAATGGGTGCGAGGCGGACAAGGGCGCCCCCTACAGCGTGTACGCAGCGAAGCGACTCGCGCCATACACGCACAGGTAGGGGGAACCCATGGGTAACCCCTGTGTGCGACTCGCGCTGCTACGCGTACAGGGGGGTCCGACACGGACCCCCAAAGTATGGCTCCGACTGCTCTTTCGAGCCGGAGTGCGCGGCTCGGTCGGACTGCTCGCGGCGCGCATCATACTTACCCGGTCGGGAACGTCTCCATTGCGCGGTGCGAGTCGAGTCCGAGCGAGTCGGTCGGGTGCGGTTAGACCCGGGTACGAGTCGGTCGGAGCGGTCGGGACGCCCGGACGAGTCGGTCGGCGATTTCGCATCGTACTCGCCGCCCGGACGCACGTACGAATCGGTCGGGAAATAGGGCTCCGAATCGGATCCGGTTAAGCCGAATCCGATTCGGAGCCCTACCGGCTGAGATCGGAATCGGCCCCTTAATTTCCTGTGATTAATCAAATTTCCTTCGTCATGCTTTACCAAACATCCTTCAGATCCAATTACAGCGTATTTTCCTTAATCATTAATGTTCTTCAATTCTTCTGTTCTTTTTATATTATAAGTATTTTTGGGGGATTTCCGAGTGATAGTATGCCTCACTGCTGACATAAAACTGTTCACTCTTCCTTTGGAAATTACTGGACGTGGAAAGCCAAATCGACATTTTGTGTAAAACTTATCCTTTGACTTATATTTCCGTCGGCAATATTTTCCACATCGATGACTCTGAAACCGTAAAACTTGCTGTCTTAAGATATTTTCTCCTCCTGTTTTCGGAATCGCACAGGTAACATACTCTTCAATAAAAGATAAAACAGTCTCATCCAAATCAGTTCCAAATTTGGGTGCATCCTTGATCCATAAAAGCATATGTATATGAGGAGCACCTCTAGCTTGGTATTCTTTTCTCCCCAAAAATCAATAACTTCGCCAATAGGTGGATTTTTTTATTACAGTTGAAAGACATCATAGCTTCAAATCTATGATTAAAATATCTGCAGACATTTACAGGATCTAGGGAACACAGTTCTCCAGGTGTCTTCAATTCAATATTTTCTATATTTGAATTTGCTTCTCGTAGAAAATCCAGTAAATCATCCCATGCGTACTCAGCACAACTAAGTGTAACAAACCATGTAGGGGTTCCTAAATTTCTTAACATGCATTTTAATTCCCCATGACGTCGATACCAATATTCATTAGTGCCACGTTGACATGCCATCAGATTAATTAACTGTGATTCTAAATGTTCGTCTCTTTTTTCAACTTTGTCCATAAATTCCTTTGCAGAAAGATGTGAAAGATGCGTTCCAATTTTCAATATATGGTTGACTGCATATGAAAGTGCAGACAGATCACTCTCAAATAAAAGATGAAATAAATATGGAATACACTGACGAAATCTTGGTTCTTCTGAGTACAGTCGTAAAGTACGATATTCTGAAGCTGGAATCTGAACTGGTCGTTCATCATATCGTCCACCTTTTCCAGTAGGGAACAGCTGTGGAAGACAACGAGCTTCCAAACTTTTTTCCCACACAGTCATGGGACTTCCTTTTGCTTTTTTCATCTGGAACAATTCAATAGTATCTCCTATCAGTTCTTTTGAATGTAGAGGCTGTATAGTATAATGTTCATACATTTCTTCTTTTCTTGAATTCTCCACTTTTTCTATTTGTCCACTTGAAATGTGTCTTTCATCTTCTAAACTCATTTCTTCTTCCTCTACATTTACATTTTTATAGTAAATATTGTTTTGCACCAGATATAATGTAGCCTTTTGGACTTTTGTGACATCTACTAACTCTTGCCATATTTTCCGACTCTTTGTGGGTACACCATTAACAAGAATGACTACAGGTTCAGTATCCTCTCTTTCTACACCAACAGTTTCAACATTTTTCTTAAAATCTAAAGGTAAATACACAACTCTTCCTTTTAAACCTCTTTGTAGATCTGTTGGAGGCAGCTTAACTGTTTTAGGCTCCATACGAATTATAGCCTGAAAAGGGTGCACAGATTGTATAAGGATGGCCTCATATGTATTTAAATCTTTAAGTTCAGGAGGTATAGCTACTAATTCTAAGTCATTATGGACAGCTCTAGCTGGCATTTTGTTTTCTTCTAATTTATTATAACAATATTTACAAATACATTGTACAGTACCTAACACAAAACGACCTTCCAGAAACAGATAAGCAGCAAATTCTTTCCATTTATCATTGTTTTCCTTTTCACTTTTTAAAAACACATCTACATTCCTAGTTTGAATTTTATAATGAGTACGTCGACAACAAATACAAACATAGTTTGGATTTTCACCAGAAACTACTTTAAACTTTGTTATTTCTTTTTCAAACTTCACATCAGTACTATCTTCCATCTCTTCTTCAACACCTACACTTATCAAACTCTCAGTTTCTCTACACTCCTCTTGACCAGCAAAGAAACGTAACTCTATATCATCACAATTTTTTTACATCCAACACTGAACCATGCAAAAGAATTGTATTAATTTCATTTAGACATAATGCAGGACTTTTCACGTAGTATAATCTTCTAACTTCCGCATTTCGGAATGATGTACTGCTAACATTCTTAAAAGATGAAAAAGACTTTGACACTCTTTCCTAGAAAGACAAGCCAGAGAATGACCTTGCAACCCTGTATTTTTTCTCACTTTGCAAGGATCCAGTCCTTGTAATATCTTAATTTTCTGTTTCACAGTTTTTCTTCCATATTCTCTTAAGAAATTCAATAAAATATCAATAGATTGTTGACGTATACTACAAATACTACTACAATCCCATGTAAACACTGGAGCCTGGGTACATCTCCCTTGAACTTCCTCAGCTATTACTTCTTCCACATTTCTAGGAACCATCTTTTCTTTTTCAATTGGAGAGCCATTTTTCACTTCATAACAACGACCACAGGTATCAACTGCATGCAGTAATCTATTTTCTTGAAAATAACTTTCTTCATTAAAAAAGGTTCCGTACTAGAAGTATGCTTCCATTCCCCGGAAAATATTTTACAAAAATTAGTTCTATTTACAATTCTTTTTCTTTTACATTTGTCCTTCATACGCTGCATTATTGTATTTAAATTCTTCAATCTTTTTATAATTAAGATAAACAATTTTCTTTTCAATTCAAAGGTTTTTGCAATTACACTTAGAATCTCCTTTTTTTGTCTGTAAAATGCTGATCTCCTTTTATATATTTTACATTTTTTTAGTACATTTTGGAGTACTCTACTTTTATAGATTCTTTTTCGAATTTCTGAAAATTGTTTCTTCCTGCTTCTAACATAATTCTTTTTCCAATAATCCAATTTTCCACTTTTTTGTAAATTTTTCTTTTCCTTTTGTTTCACTGTTCTTGTTGTATCTGTCTGTTCTTTATTTTTAAAATTGGAAACTGTTTTTACAAGTTTAAAAAAAATCTTTAGTTCTCTTACCAGAACACTTTTTCTTTAAAGATCCATGTTGTAGTTGATCTAATTCCTCTTTTCCTTTTTAAAAAAATAAACCTCCTTTCTTTGTTGTCTTTTTCTTTGCTCTTTTCTTGTTATTGTAACTCTTTCTTAATAATTATGCAAACTATCTGTAAAATAAGAAAAGTTTTGAAAACAATTTAATATAATTAAAATAATTATATATAAATATTCACATGTATAACTATAAAAATACATACAAAAAAACTACATCAATGATTTCAGCAATGGAACAGTGCTACCTGCATAATTGTAGTAGTGTATGAGTAGTGTGAAAGATACTAGAGCACAGCATTAGTAGTGCACATCTAATTGTGGAACTGCATGGTTACAACCTGTATCATTCCATGAATACATGGGTAGTGACTAAAAGATTACAATACTACAAGGAGAGTGCCTGAGTGCATTTATAAGTGCTTAGGTATTGGCAGAGTGATAGGATAAGTAGATAGTGCTGGATGGGTGATTGGAGAAGTGCATGGGACTGACAGGAGGATTCCTACACTGCATAGGTACTAACTGGGTATTTAGAAGACTGTATCAATAGTATGTACCTGGTTAGAGGTCTGCATGCATAGTGCACAGAATATTGTATCTATAGTAGTGTTAGTGGCTAGGCCATTCCATAACTACATGACTACTAACTGGAATGATTACAGTGCTGTAAACTGAGTGTATGTTGAAATTATAAGTACTTAGGTTTTAGTGGAGTGATAGGATAAGTAGATAATGCTGGATGGGTGATTAGAAAAGTGCATGGGACTGACAGCAGGATTCCTAGACTGCATAGGTATTAACTGGGTATCTATAGCAGTGTACCAATAGTATGTAGCTGGTTAGAGGAGTGCATAGATAGTGCACAGAATATTGTAACTGTACTTATCTTACTAGCTAGCCAATTCCAAAAGTACATAACTACTAACTAGAATAATTACAGTGCTGCAAACAGAGTGGATGGTGAATTTATAAGTACTTAGGTATTGCTGGACTGATAGGATAAGTAGATAGTGCTGGATGGGTGATTAGAAAACTGCATGGGACTGACAACATGATTCCTAGACTGCATGGCTACTAACTGGGTATTTATAGGAGTGTACCAATAGTATGTACATGTTTAGAGGTGTGCATAGATACTGCACAGAATATTATAGCTGTACTTGTCTTAGTGGCTAGGCCATTCCATAAGTACATAACTACTAACTAGAATGATTACAGTGCTGTAAACAGAGTGCATGGTGAATTTATAAGTACTTAGGTATTGTCAGAGTGATAGGGTAAGTAGATAGTGCTGGATGGATGATTGGAGAAGTGCATGACACTGACAGCAGGATTGCTAAACTACATGGCACGCAGAGGGAGAGCTGCGGGCCGGCTAGCAGAGGAACAGCTGCGGGTTAAATACTATAGTGAAAAGTATGGGCCGTCGCCTTGCAAAAAGATAGCTACGACCGGTAATGTCGGAAGACGGAGCATCAAGGGGATATCTCGCAGAGAGAACTGCGTTATATTTCCAGTGTTGGCTTGCAGAGGTACAACTGCGGGCCCAACTGGCTCACAGACGAAGAGCTGTGAGCCGAACGATGGTTTGCACAGGGAGAGCTGCAAGATGGTGGACTAGCTCGTAGAGGAAGACCTGCGAGCCGACTGGCTGGCTCGTAGAGGGAGAGCTGCAGCCCGTGGGCTCGCAGAAGGAGAGCTGCGGGCCGGCTCGCACAAGAACAGCTGCAGGCCGACTGCTATAGGGAAAGGTGCGGGCCATCGGCTTGCAAATCATAGGTGCGGGACGGTGATGTGGGGAGAGGAAGCGTGAAGGGGGTATCTCGTAGAGAGAGACCTGCAGTATATTTCCAGTGTTGGCTTGCAGAGCTACAACTGCGAGCTCGATGGCTCACAGACGAAGAACTACGAGCCGACTGGTGGTTCGCAGAGGGAGAGTTGCGAGCCGGCGGGCTGGCTCATAGAGGAAAAGCTATGAGTCCACCGATGGTTCACAGAAACGGAGCTGCGGGTCGGCGGTCTGGCTCGTAGAGAAAAAGCTGCAAGCCGACTGGCTGACTCATACAGGGAGAGCTGCGGCCCGTCGGCTCACAGAGGAAGAGCTGCGAGCCGGCTCGCAGAGGAACAGCTGTGGGCGAACTGGTATAGGGAGAGGTGCGGGCCGTCGGCTTGCAATGGGATAGCTGCGGGATGGTGATGTGGAGAAACGGATCGTGAATGGGGTATCTCGCAGAGAGAGAGAGCTGCGGTATATTTCCAGTGTTGACTTGCAGAGGTACAACTGCGGCTTGGCTCCCAGAGGAAGAGCTGCGAGCCGAACAATGGTTTGCAGAGGGAGAGCTGCGGGCCGGCGGGCTGGCTCGTAGAGGAAGAGTTCCGAGCCAAATAGCTGGCTCGAAGAGGAAGAGCTGCTGGTCGTCTCGCACAGGAACAGCTGCGGGCCAACTGCCATAAGGAAAGGTGCGGGCCGTCGGCTTGCAAATCATAGGTGCGGGACAGTGATGTGGGGAGAGGAAGCGTGAAGGGGGTATCTCGTAGAGAGAGACCTGCGGTATATTTCCAGTGTTGGCTTGCAGAGCTACAACTGCGAGCTCGAAGGCTCACAGACGAAGAACTATGAGCCGACTGGTGGTTCGCAGAGGGAGAGTTGCGAGCCGGCGGGCTGGCTCATAGAGGAAAAGCTACGAGCCCACCGATGGTTCACAGAAAGAGAGCTGCGGGACGGCGGGCTGGCTCGTAGAGAAAGAGCTGCAAGCCGACTGGCTGACTCGTACAGGGAGAGCTGTGGCCCATCGGCTCACAGAGGAAGAGCTGCGAGCCGGCTCGCAGAGGAACAGCTGCGGGCGAACTGGTAGAGGGAGAGGTGCGGGCCGTCGGCTTGCAAAGGGATAGCTGCGGGACGGTGATGTGGAGAAACGGATCGTGAAGGGGGTATCTCGCAGAGAGAGAGAGCTGCGGTATATTTCCAGTATTGACTTGCAGAGGTACAACTGCGGCTTGGCTCCCAGAGGGGGAGCTGCGAGCTGAACAATGGTTTGCAGAGGGAGAGCTGCGGGCCGGCGGGCTGGCTCGTAGAGGAAGAGTTCCGAGCCAACTAGCTGGCTCGAAGAGGAAGAGCTGCGGGCCGTCTCACACAGGAACAGCTGCGGGCCAACTGCTATAGGGAAAGGTGCGGGCCATCGGCTTGCAAATCATAGGTGCAGGACGGTGAGGTGGGGAGAGGAAGCGTGAAGGGGGTATCTCGTAGAGAGAGACCTGCGGTATATTTCAAGTGTTGGCTTGCAGAGCTACAACTGCGAGCTCGACGGCTCACAGACGAAGAACTACGAGCCGACTGGTGGTTCGCAGAGGGAGAGCTGCGGGCCGGCGGGCTGGCTCGTAGAGGAAGAGTTCCGAGCCAACTAGCTGGCTCGAAGAGGAAGAGCTGCGGGCCACCTCGCACAGGAACAGCTGCGGGCCAACTGCTATAGGGAAAGGTGCGGGCCGTCGGCTTGCAACTCATAGGTGCGGGACAATGATGTGAAGAGAGGGAGCATGAAGGGGGTATCTCGTACAGGGACAACTGCGGTATATTTCCAGTGTTGGCTTGCAGAGATACAACTGCGGGCCCGAGGACTTGCAGAGCGAGAGCTTATTTCTAAAACCATGTAATATTTCAAACATATGTCATGTCCGTTTTGTACCATTGAAACTGATAACCACCTTCTCTATACACTACAGATCCCACGAACATGCCAATAAAAGTATAAGTGCTATTTTTATACTAGATAAAGCTCTATTACTTGATTTTTATAAACACTACTGTTGGGTGCACAAAATAAAGAATATGAGATGAGGAGAGTAAACGGAGGTGTAATTCCTAAACTTTAATTATACCATTCCTTTAATATATGTATATTCAGGGCTTTCAATGGGATAAAAAAAATGGCGGGTGTATAAAAGCGGTAGCAGTGTTCAGCACTGGTAAAATCCGGCACACTTAAAGGCCTGCGTATATTCAGCACAGAGACACAACCTAACAATTTTCATCACTTATAATAACAGTTACTTTACTAGTATGAAAAACTCATACAGAAAATTTACTAAAATATTTTTTTTTTCTGTTTAACTCTCACACATTTATGAAATATCTCTTGTAAAGAAACGCCGCTCTCCACCTTTATTTCGTAAGAACGAGCAATAAATAATCCCTTTACCAGCATCTAGTCACTAACTACTAACACGGTGCAGTATACCCAATTGTAAACCACAATCACTATTTAGATTATATCTTAAAGCATCATCAAAAGATTCTAACCATGCATACATACAGAAAGCAACATGTACGTTTACTTTGTCCATTTACTCTTCATGTAATCTGTGCACATTTTCAACGGGTTCGCAGTATAACACCTGTCTTCACTTATATTCAAATGTACCTCACAGTATAAAAGATAACATCACAACCTATGCATATGTAATATTTCCAACATAACACAGTGCAGTTTTATACCAATGAAACTGATTGCACCATTCTCTATATAGTACAAACCCTACCAATATGGCAATAAACTTAGAAGTGCTATTTTTATAATACAAAGAGCTGTATTAGATTATTTTTATAAACAGTACTGCTGGGGGGCACAAAATGGTGGTGGGAGCTGCCCAGAGTAAATAAAGGTGTAATCCCAAACTTTTTATGTATCGTTCCTTTACTATACATATATTAACAGCTTTAAGTGGAATGAAAAATTTGGCAACTGTCTTAACCGGATGGCGGAGCTCAGTACCGACAAAACCCGGACCACTTAAAAGCCTGCGTATATTCAGCACACAAACACACTCTGACAATTACCTTCACTAATAATCACATTTACTTTAGCACTGTGAACAAAATCGTACAGAAAATATACACAGAACATTTTCATTTATTTTTGTCTCTCACATATTTATAAAAAAATGTCTTCTGAAGAAACGCTCCCCAACAACTTACATTTCATAACAACACCAAAATACAAAGCCTCCCAGTAACACACCAGTCTTGATTGATATTGAAATCTACCTCTCAGTATAAAAAATGAGACCACAAATTGTCCACATAACATTTCTGGTTTTTGTTCCATCTCTGTTAAGTTAATAACACATGAATTTTCTACTCTTACCCCTTCCCCACTATTTCCACACTAAGCATAATTTAACTTACGTTCGTAGTTGGTATGCAGATTCCAAATGTCACAAACGCATGCAATTCTTTCTTTGTCACACAGTACATGTAATGCACCGCTCTCATCAAGAATGGAACCAGTAATGGCACAATTTCCCTGTTGCTCCACACATAAATACATGTAAAGAACAAATCAGAATAGTTCCTTGATTTTTTCAAATTGCAAAACTTCTCTCTATTGGTTATTTTTGAACTTTTCATATAAACAGTTTTTAAAAAATTTAAGAACACATACAGGTGAGAAGTTCAACGTATTCTATCAACAAACTTTCTAGAACATTCTACGACATGCGCAGGTTAAAAGTTCTACATAAGGGGATGATGGACGGAACGTTTGAGCCAATCAAACACTCACCCCCAGTCAACTGATCTGGGTTTAATCCATCATCATTCTTTAGCTCACTCCACCACCCCAGTTCAGACATGGCCATATGCAAATCAGTCTGACCCTGTGCCTCATGGGAACAGTCCAGCACGAACTGCCAAGCCATGTCTTCCCTGGACCGGAAACAAGCATCCTAGGACCGGTTTCTGGCATTCCAGCCGTCATCAGCCAGGCTTGCTTGAATCCAGTGGCAAAGTGAGCAAGGGACCCACGTCTGGGCATACCCCCGCCAACTTAGGGCGAACAAAGCGATACATAAGGGGATGATGGACGGAACGTTTGAGCCAATCAAACACTCACCCCCAGTCAACTGATCTGGGTTTAATCCATCATCATTCTTTAGCTCACTCCACCACCCCAGTTCAGACATGGCCATATGCAAATCAGTCTGACCCTGTGCCTCATGGGAACAGTCCAGCACGAACTGCCAAGCCATGTCTTCCCTGGACCGGAAACAAGCATCCTAGGACCGGTTTCTGGCATTCCAGCCGTCATCAGCCAGGCTTGCTTGAATCCAGTGGCAAAGTGAGCAAGGGACCCACGTCTGGGCATACCCCCGCCAACTTAGGGCGAACAAAGCGATACATAAGGGGATGATGGACGGAACGCTTGAGCCAATCAAACACTCACCCCCAGTCAACTGATCTGGGTTTAATCCATCATCATTCTTTAGCTCACTCCACCACCCCAGTTCAGACATGGCCATATGCAAATCAGTCTGACCCTGTGCCTCATGGGAACAGTCCAGCACGAACTGCCAAGCCATGTCTTCCCTGGACCGGAAACAAGCATCCTAGGACCGGTTTCTGGCATTCCAGCCGTCATCAGCCAGGCTTGCTTGAATCCAGTGGCAAAGTGAGCAAGGGACCCACGTCTGGGCATACCCCCGCCAACTTAGGGCGAACAAAGCGATACATAAGGGGATGATGGACGGAACGCTTGAGCCAATCAAACACTCACCCCCAGTCAACTGATCTGGGTTTAATCCATCATCATTCTTTAGCTCACTCCACCACCCCAGTTCAGACATGGCCATATGCAAATCAGTCTGACCCTGTGCCTCATGGGAACAGTCCAGCACGAACTGCCAAGCCATGTCTTCCCTGGACCGGAAACAAGCATCCTAGGACCGGTTTCTGGCATTCCAGCCGTCATCAGCCAGGCTTGCTTGAATCCAGTGGCAAAGTGAGCAAGGGACCCACGTCTGGGCATACCCCCGCCAACTTAGGGCGAACAAAGCGATACATAAGGGGATGATGGACGGAACGTTTGAGCCAATCAAACACTCACCCCCAGTCAACTGATCTGGGTTTAATCCATCATCATTCTTTAGCTCACTCCACCACCCCAGTTCAGACATGGCCATATGCAAATCAGTCTGACCCTGTGCCTCATGGGAACAGTCCAGCACGAACTGCCAAGCCATGTCTTCCCTGGACCGGAAACAAGCATCCTAGGACCGGTTTCTGGCATTCCAGCCGTCATCAGCCAGGCTTGCTTGAATCCAGTGGCAAAGTGAGCAAGGGACCCACGTCTGGGCATACCCCCGCCAACTTAGGGCGAACAAAGCGATACATAAGGGGATGATGGACGGAACGCTTGAGCCAATCAAACACTCACCCCCAGTCAACTGATCTGGGTTTAATCCATCATCATTCTTTAGCTCACTCCACCACCCCAGTTCAGACATGGCCATATGCAAATCAGTCTGACCCTGTGCCTCATGGGAACAGTCCAGCACGAACTGCCAAGCCATGTCTTCCCTGGACCGGAAACAAGCATCCTAGGACCGGTTTCTGGCATTCCAGCCGTCATCAGCCAGGCTTGCTTGAATCCAGTGGCAAAGTGAGCAAGGGACCCACGTCTGGGCATACCCCCGCCAACTTAGGGCGAACAAAGCGATACATAAGGGGATGATGGACGGAACGTTTGAGCCAATCAAACACTCACCCCCAGTCAACTGATCTGGGTTTAATCCATCATCATTCTTTAGCTCACTCCACCACCCCAGTTCAGACATGGCCATATGCAAATCAGTCTGACCCTGTGCCTCATGGGAACAGTCCAGCACGAACTGCCAAGCCATGTCTTCCCTGGACCGGAAACAAGCATCCTAGGACCGGTTTCTGGCATTCCAGCCGTCATCAGCCAGGCTTGCTTGAATCCAGTGGCAAAGTGAGCAAGGGACCCACGTCTGGGCATACCCCCGCCAACTTAGGGCGAACAAAGCGATACATAAGGGGATGATGGACGGAACGCTTGAGCCAATCAAACACTCACCCCCAGTCAACTGATCTGGGTTTAATCCATCATCATTCTTTAGCTCACTCCACCACCCCAGTTCAGACATGGCCATATGCAAATCAGTCTGACCCTGTGCCTCATGGGAACAGTCCAGCACGAACTGCCAAGCCATGTCTTCCCTGGACCGGAAACAAGCATCCTAGGACCGGTTTCTGGCATTCCAGCCGTCATCAGCCAGGCTTGCTTGAATCCAGTGGCAAAGTGAGCAAGGGACCCACGTCTGGGCATACCCCCGCCAACTTAGGGCGAACAAAGCGATACATAAGGGGATGATGGACGGAACGCTTGAGCCAATCAAACACTCACCCCCAGTCAACTGATCTGGGTTTAATCCATCATCATTCTTTAGCTCACTCCACCACCCCAGTTCAGACATGGCCATATGCAAATCAGTCTGACCCTGTGCCTCATGGGAACAGTCCAGCACGAACTGCCAAGCCATGTCTTCCCTGGACCGGAAACAAGCATCCTAGGACCGGTTTCTGGCATTCCAGCCGTCATCAGCCAGGCTTGCTTGAATCCAGTGGCAAAGTGAGCAAGGGACCCACGTCTGGGCATACCCCCGCCAACTTAGGGCGAACAAAGCGATACATAAGGGGATGATGGACGGAACGTTTGAGCCAATCAAACACTCACCCCCAGTCAACTGATCTGGGTTTAATCCATCATCATTCTTTAGCTCACTCCACCACCCCAGTTCAGACATGGCCATATGCAAATCAGTCTGACCCTGTGCCTCATGGGAACAGTCCAGCACGAACTGCCAAGCCATGTCTTCCCTGGACCGGAAACAAGCATCCTAGGACCGGTTTCTGGCATTCCAGCCGTCATCAGCCAGGCTTGCTTGAATCCAGTGGCAAAGTGAGCAAGGGACCCACGTCTGGGCATACCCCCGCCAACTTAGGGCGAACAAAGCGATACATAAGGGGATGATGGACGGAACGTTTGAGCCAATCAAACACTCACCCCCAGTCAACTGATCTGGGTTTAATCCATCATCATTCTTTAGCTCACTCCACCACCCCAGTTCAGACATGGCCATATGCAAATCAGTCTGACCCTGTGCCTCATGGGAACAGTCCAGCACGAACTGCCAAGCCATGTCTTCCCTGGACCGGAAACAAGCATCCTAGGACCGGTTTCTGGCATTCCAGCCGTCATCAGCCAGGCTTGCTTGAATCCAGTGGCAAAGTGAGCAAGGGACCCACGTCTGGGCATACCCCCGCCAACTTAGGGCGAACAAAGCGATACATAAGGGGATGATGGACGGAACGCTTGAGCCAATCAAACACTCACCCCCAGTCAACTGATCTGGGTTTAATCCATCATCATTCTTTAGCTCACTCCACCACCCCAGTTCAGACATGGCCATATGCAAATCAGTCTGACCCTGTGCCTCATGGGAACAGTCCAGCACGAACTGCCAAGCCATGTCTTCCCTGGACCGGAAACAAGCATCCTAGGACCGGTTTCTGGCATTCCAGCCGTCATCAGCCAGGCTTGCTTGAATCCAGTGGCAAAGTGAGCAAGGGACCCACGTCTGGGCATACCCCCGCCAACTTAGGGCGAACAAAGCGATACATAAGGGGATGATGGACGGAACGCTTGAGCCAATCAAACACTCACCCCCAGTCAACTGATCTGGGTTTAATCCATCATCATTCTTTAGCTCACTCCACCACCCCAGTTCAGACATGGCCATATGCAAATCAGTCTGACCCTGTGCCTCATGGGAACAGTCCAGCACGAACTGCCAAGCCATGTCTTCCCTGGACCGGAAACAAGCATCCTAGGACCGGTTTCTGGCATTCCAGCCGTCATCAGCCAGGCTTGCTTGAATCCAGTGGCAAAGTGAGCAAGGGACCCACGTCTGGGCATACCCCCGCCAACTTAGGGCGAACAAAGCGATACATAAGGGGATGATGGACGGAACGCTTGAGCCAATCAAACACTCACCCCCAGTCAACTGATCTGGGTTTAATCCATCATCATTCTTTAGCTCACTCCACCACCCCAGTTCAGACATGGCCATATGCAAATCAGTCTGACCCTGTGCCTCATGGGAACAGTCCAGCACGAACTGCCAAGCCATGTCTTCCCTGGACCGGAAACAAGCATCCTAGGACCGGTTTCTGGCATTCCAGCCGTCATCAGCCAGGCTTGCTTGAATCCAGTGGCAAAGTGAGCAAGGGACCCACGTCTGGGCATACCCCCGCCAACTTAGGGCGAACAAAGCGATACATAAGGGGATGATGGACGGAACGTTTGAGCCAATCAAACACTCACCCCCAGTCAACTGATCTGGGTTTAATCCATCATCATTCTTTAGCTCACTCCACCACCCCAGTTCAGACATGGCCATATGCAAATCAGTCTGACCCTGTGCCTCATGGGAACAGTCCAGCACGAACTGCCAAGCCATGTCTTCCCTGGACCGGAAACAAGCATCCTAGGACCGGTTTCTGGCATTCCAGCCGTCATCAGCCAGGCTTGCTTGAATCCAGTGGCAAAGTGAGCAAGGGACCCACGTCTGGGCATACCCCCGCCAACTTAGGGTGAACAAAGCGATACATAAGGGGATGATGGACGGAACGCTTGAGCCAATCAAACACTCACCCCCAGTCAACTGATCTGGGTTTAATCCATCATCATTCTTTAGCTCACTCCACCACCCCAGTTCAGACATGGCCATATGCAAATCAGTCTGACCCTGTGCCTCATGGGAACAGTCCAGCACGAACTGCCAAGCCATGTCTTCCCTGGACCGGAAACAAGCATCCTAGGACCGGTTTCTGGCATTCCAGCCGTCATCAGCCAGGCTTGCTTGAATCCAGTGGCAAAGTGAGCAAGGGACCCACGTCTGGGCATACCCCCGCCAACTTAGGGCGAACAAAGCGATACATAAGGGGATGATGGACGGAACGCTTGAGCCAATCAAACACTCACCCCCAGTCAACTGATCTGGGTTTAATCCATCATCATTCTTTAGCTCACTCCACCACCCCAGTTCAGACATGGCCATATGCAAATCAGTCTGACCCTGTGCCTCATGGGAACAGTCCAGCACGAACTGCCAAGCCATGTCTTCCCTGGACCGGAAACAAGCATCCTAGGACCGGTTTCTGGCATTCCAGCCGTCATCAGCCAGGCTTGCTTGAATCCAGTGGCAAAGTGAGCAAGGGACCCACGTCTGGGCATACCCCCGCCAACTTAGGGCGAACAAAGCGATACATAAGGGGATGATGGACGGAACGTTTGAGCCAATCAAACACTCACCCCCAGTCAACTGATCTGGGTTTAATCCATCATCATTCTTTAGCTCACTCCACCACCCCAGTTCAGACATGGCCATATGCAAATCAGTCTGACCCTGTGCCTCATGGGAACAGTCCAGCACGAACTGCCAAGCCATGTCTTCCCTGGACCGGAAACAAGCATCCTAGGACCGGTTTCTGGCATTCCAGCCGTCATCAGCCAGGCTTGCTTGAATCCAGTGGCAAAGTGAGCAAGGGACCCACGTCTGGGCATACCCCCGCCAACTTAGGGCGAACAAAGCGATACATAAGGGGATGATGGACGGAACGCTTGAGCCAATCAAACACTCACCCCCAGTCAACTGATCTGGGTTTAATCCATCATCATTCTTTAGCTCACTCCACCACCCCAGTTCAGACATGGCCATATGCAAATCAGTCTGACCCTGTGCCTCATGGGAACAGTCCAGCACGAACTGCCAAGCCATGTCTTCCCTGGACCGGAAACAAGCATCCTAGGACCGGTTTCTGGCATTCCAGCCGTCATCAGCCAGGCTTGCTTGAATCCAGTGGCAAAGTGAGCAAGGGACCCACGTCTGGGCATACCCCCGCCAACTTAGGGCGAACAAAGCGATACATAAGGGGATGATGGACGGAACGTTTGAGCCAATCAAACACTCACCCCCAGTCAACTGATCTGGGTTTAATCCATCATCATTCTTTAGCTCACTCCACCACCCCAGTTCAGACATGGCCATATGCAAATCAGTCTGACCCTGTGCCTCATGGGAACAGTCCAGCACGAACTGCCAAGCCATGTCTTCCCTGGACCGGAAACAAGCATCCTAGGACCGGTTTCTGGCATTCCAGCCGTCATCAGCCAGGCTTGCTTGAATCCAGTGGCAAAGTGAGCAAGGGACCCACGTCTGGGCATACCCCCGCCAACTTAGGGCGAACAAAGCGATACATAAGGGGATGATGGACGGAACGTTTGAGCCAATCAAACACTCACCCCCAGTCAACTGATCTGGGTTTAATCCATCATCATTCTTTAGCTCACTCCACCACCCCAGTTCAGACATGGCCATATGCAAATCAGTCTGACCCTGTGCCTCATGGGAACAGTCCAGCACGAACTGCCAAGCCATGTCTTCCCTGGACCGGAAACAAGCATCCTAGGACCGGTTTCTGGCATTCCAGCCGTCATCAGCCAGGCTTGCTTGAATCCAGTGGCAAAGTGAGCAAGGGACCCACGTCTGGGCATACCCCCGCCAACTTAGGGCGAACAAAGCGATACATAAGGGGATGATGGACGGAACGTTTGAGCCAATCAAACACTCACCCCCAGTCAACTGATCTGGGTTTAATCCATCATCATTCTTTAGCTCACTCCACCACCCCAGTTCAGACATGGCCATATGCAAATCAGTCTGACCCTGTGCCTCATGGGAACAGTCCAGCACGAACTGCCAAGCCATGTCTTCCCTGGACCGGAAACAAGCATCCTAGGACCGGTTTCTGGCATTCCAGCCGTCATCAGCCAGGCTTGCTTGAATCCAGTGGCAAAGTGAGCAAGGGACCCACGTCTGGGCATACCCCGCCAACTTAGGGCGAACAAAGCGATACATAAGGGGATGATGGACGGAACGTTTGAGCCAATCAAACACTCACCCCCAGTCAACTGATCTGGGTTTAATCCATCATCATTCTTTAGCTCACTCCACCACCCCAGTTCAGACATGGCCATATGCAAATCAGTCTGACCCTGTGCCTCATGGGAACAGTCCAGCACGAACTGCCAAGCCATGTCTTCCCTGGACCGGAAACAAGCATCCTAGGACCGGTTTCTGGCATTCCAGCCGTCATCAGCCAGGCTTGCTTGAATCCAGTGGCAAAGTGAGCAAGGGACCCACGTCTGGGCATACCCCGCCAACTTAGGGCGAACAAAGCGATACATAAGGGGATGATGGACGGAACGCTTGAGCCAATCAAACACTCACCCCCAGTCAACTGATCTGGGTTTAATCCATCATCATTCTTTAGCTCACTCCACCACCCCAGTTCAGACATGGCCATATGCAAATCAGTCTGACCCTGTGCCTCATGGGAACAGTCCAGCACGAACTGCCAAGCCATGTCTTCCCTGGACCGGAAACAAGCATCCTAGGACCGGTTTCTGGCATTCCAGCCGTCATCAGCCAGGCTTGCTTGAATCCAGTGGCAAAGTGAGCAAGGGACCCACGTCTGGGCATACCCCCGCCAACTTAGGGCGAACAAAGCGATACATAAGGGGATGATGGACGGAACGTTTGAGCCAATCAAACACTCACCCCCAGTCAACTGATCTGGGTTTAATCCATCATCATTCTTTAGCTCACTCCACCACCCCAGTTCAGACATGGCCATATGCAAACCAGTCTGACCCTGTGCCTCATGGGAACAGTCCAGCACGAACTGCCAAGCCATGTCTTCCCTGGACCGGAAACAAGCATCCTAGGACCGGTTTCTGGCATTCCAGCCGTCATCAGCCAGGCTTGCTTGAATCCAGTGGCAAAGTGAGCAAGGGACCCACGTCTGGGCATACCCCCGCCAACTTAGGGCGAACAAAGCGATACATAAGGGGATGATGGACGGAACGTTTGAGCCAATCAAACACTCACCCCCAGTCAACTGATCTGGGTTTAATCCATCATCATTCTTTAGCTCACTCCACCACCCCAGTTCAGACATGGCCATATGCAAATCAGTCTGACCCTGTGCCTCATGGGAACAGTCCAGCACGAACTGCCAAGCCATGTCTTCCCTGGACCGGAAACAAGCATCCTAGGACCGGTTTCTGGCATTCCAGCCGTCATCAGCCAGGCTTGCTTGAATCCAGTGGCAAAGTGAGCAAGGGACCCACGTCTGGGCATACCCCCGCCAACTTAGGGCGAACAAAGCGATACATAAGGGGATGATGGACGGAACGTTTGGAGCCAATCAAACACTCACCCCCAGTCAACTGATCTGGGTTTAATCCATCATCATTCTTTAGCTCACTCCACCACCCCAGTTCAGACATGGCCATATGCAAATCAGTCTGACCCTGTGCCTCATGGGAACAGTCCAGCACGAACTGCCAAGCCATGTCTTCCCTGGACCGGAAACAAGCATCCTAGGACCGGTTTCTGGCATTCCAGCCGTCATCAGCCAGGCTTGCTTGAATCCAGTGGCAAAGTGAGCAAGGGACCCACGTCTGGGCATACCCCCGCCAACTTAGGGCGAACAAAGCGATACATAAGGGGATGATGGACGGAACGTTTGAGCCAATCAAACACTCACCCCCAGTCAACTGATCTGGGTTTAATCCATCATCATTCTTTAGCTCACTCCACCACCCCAGTTCAGACATGGCCATATGCAAATCAGTCTGACCCTGTGCCTCATGGGAACAGTCCAGCACGAACTGCCAAGCCATGTCTTCCTGGACCGGAAACAAGCATCCTAGGACCGGTTTCTGGCATTCCAGCCGTCATCAGCCAGGCTTGCTTGAATCCAGTGGCAAAGTGAGCAAGGGACCCACGTCTGGGCATACCCCCGCCAACTTAGGGCGAACAAAGCGATACATAAGGGGATGATGGACGGAACGTTTGAGCCAATCAAACACTCACCCCCAGTCAACTGATCTGGGTTTAATCCATCATCATTCTTTAGCTCACTCCACCACCCCAGTTCAGACATGGCCATATGCAAATCAGTCTGACCCTGTGCCTCATGGGAACAGTCCAGCACGAACTGCCAGATGTCATTTCAGGCCCCGTCCCCTCCCTTCACCATTGTGCAAATATTCCTCTAAAATCAGCCAAACTACGAATTCCGATTTACTCACCTGTTATCAGGAGAGACCTCAGTGCTTTGAGCCCAGTACAGATCCTGAAAAGTAATTCTAACCGTACTTACCAGTAACTTGTATTTCCTTTCATAGGATATCATTGTCTGCTTTTTGCTGAAAAAGTTTCAAAGTGTCGATTTTTGAAACATACAAATATTCCTCTAAAATCATCAGAACTACGAATTCTGATTTACTCACCTGTTATCAGGAGAGACCTCAGTGCTGCATCTTTGAGCCCAGTACAGATCCTGAAAAGTAATTCTAACCGTACTTGCCAGTAACTTGAATTTCCTTCCATAGGCTAACATTGACTGGTTTCACTTGGAAATTCTTCTAAGTGTGGAGTTTTGGAACTTTATAATATTCCTCTAAAATCAGCCGAACTACGAATTCCGATTTACTCACCTGTTATCAGGAGAGAACCCAGTGCTGCATCTTTTAGCCCAGCACTCACCCTGAAAAGTAATTCTAACCGTACTTACCAGGAACTTATATTTCCTTCCATAGGAATCCATTGTCTGGTATTCAGCAGAAAAGTTTCAAAGTGTCGATTTTCACAAACTACAAATATTCCTTAAAAATCGCCTGTATGACTTAAACGCATTCTTTCAACTGTTTACAGGAGATGCACCAGTGCTGGATCCAGGATCCAACACTGAGTAAGAAAAAGTAACGATAACACTACTTACCTGCTAAGTAAATTTCCTCCCATAGGATAACATTGGTGATTCTATGTGAAAAAGTTTCTGTCAACTTTTAAAATACAATAATATTCCTTAAAAATCACTACTGTAACCAAAATGCTTTTACTCAACTGTTTACAGGAGATGTCTCAGGACTGAATCTAGGATCCAGTCCTGTGGTTAGAAAAGTAATCCATAAAGTAACTAATTGCATTTAACTTGAAATTCACATTGAGCTCAATGTTGCATTGTGTTTGAAATTGTGTTGCCCATTGCAACAACTGTAACTACTGTACTTAAAAGTCTATTGCCTATTTGCAAAGTATTTAAACTAAAGTAATTCATTCAGTGAAAGTATATTTTGTAATGTAATGTATAATGTAATTACAATGTAATTTAAAAAATAAAATATGTAAAAATAAATAGTTTAAAAAATGTAGTTAATCAGTATCAAAAAAATAAATATAACAATTAATACATTTAAAAATTGTCATTTACAAAACCTTTGAAATTCACTGAAAAAAAGCATAGGTTTCAGACATGTTATAGTGAGGAATTAGCATTTAAAAAACCTTTGAAATTCACTGAAAAAACCATAGGTTTCAGGCACGTTATAGTTAGAAATTAGCATTTAAAAAACCTTACAAATTCACTGAAAAAACCATAGGTTTTAGGGACAGTTATAGTTAGTTGGACATTGCACTCGTACAAAACCCGTGAAATTCCCCCGTTATAGTTATTTCAGCTAACTATAACTCGCGCCCCCGCAATGCACTGCTGATGACGTAACATATTACAACACTCATGACATGATCAGTGACATCACTGATGACATCACTGATGACATCTCAAATGACATCAGGGCCCAAAAAAGCATTTTTTATTAAAAAAAAAAATCGGCGTTTTATTTTAATGAGGTCCCCGGGTGGGCTAGGTCCTGCGGGCATTTCTTAAAAAATAATAGCTGGGGGTCGCTGGGGCTGCGGGGGCCCGATTTCCCTGATCTGTGAAGTGTACTCCATCACTTCTGTAGATATCAGCCATATCATAATGTATGTTGTTGTTGTAGATCGACCCCATTCTATGGTCTCTGAGGTATGCAGACACAGCTTTGTTGACATTCTTCCTAGATTTTTCAATCTGAGGACAAAATTTGTTTGACCATTTCCACTTCTGTCTTTGGCATATATTGGAATATACAAAGACAGTTTGAGGCAAAAGCAACATCAAATGTCTAAAGGTGTCCTTCATCAGCATTTCCAAACCTACCCCAGTCAATGTGCCTAGGTCATTTCCACCACAGTGCACAATCATGAGGTCAGGGAGTTGGAAATGCAAACAGGTTTTAACCAAAGGGAGTAATTGGTGCCACTTCAATCCTCTCTGTCCAAACCATTTAATGTCCACATTTTGTAAACCTAGGTCTAAGTCAATATGTCTCTGTTCTGCATACCTCTTGCACCAGAAAACATAGCTATGTCCTACGATCCACACTAGCATTTTGAAGGTGTAGCTGGAAGATATGGATAGATGTCTGTAGCTCATGCAGTCCGTTCGTAGAATAAGAGATATGTTTAAAGATGGGGAACTACTTTTTTTTCTCATACAAAACGATAACTGATTGGGAGATGAAAAACATTGTTTACTAAAAAGTAGGGTGCATATTAGTTTGTCGAAAAGCATCTTTGTCATTGGTTAATAAAAAGCAGTTTCAACGTAGAGTTCATATGATAGGATAAAATTTGCTCAGTTCAACCACACCTGCTACTTGCATTTGGAATGCTCTGTTTGAACTTAAAACAATTGTGAACTTTTAACCTGCACGTGTCCTTAAATGTTCGAGAAAATGTTGCAAAAAAATATCGTTAGGTTTGAAAAAATGATGAACTTTTAACCTGTTTGCACACATGTCACCTGAAGCCCCGCCCCCTCCCTTCAACACTGTGCAAACGCGCCCCGTGGCGCGTTTTAAGTTGGGGGATTAAGTCCCGTTGAATCCTGAGGGTCCCTGGGGTCCAACTAGCCCACCAGGTACCTCCAAAAAGCGCCACAGAGCTGCGTTGCAGAGAGGTGTAAAAGGGGCGTGGCCTCTGTACACCTCTGTGCAACGCAGCTCCTGGCGCATACTGGAGGTTCCTGGTGGGCTAGTTGGCCCCCAGGAACCCCAGTATTCAAAGGCAATTGTTTCCCATCTGCAAACGCGCCAGGGGCGCGTTTGCAGAGTGCTCCAAGGAGGGGCGTGGCCTCCGGCGCGATGCCGGTATTTAAAAAAAAAAATTTTAAGAAGGGGGCGGTGTGGCCCCCTTCGTTTTCTAATTTTTTGGCCCTGGGGACCCCATCCCCCAGGGCCTGCCCCTAATATTTTGTTTAAAAAAAAATTTGAAAGGGGGCCGCGTGGCCCCCCTCCTCAGGCCTTAATCGGCCCCGGGGACCCCATCCCCCAGGGCATGGCCTTCTTTTTTTTAAAAATGTTATGGAGGGGGCTGTGTTGCCCCCTCCTTAGGCCACTTATGGCCCCGGGGACCCCATCCCCGAGGCCGGCCTTTGTTTTTTTTTTTTTTTAAATTAACATTTGGGGAGGGGGCCGCATGGCCCCCTCCCAGGCCACTACTAGCCCCGGGGACCCCATCCCCCGGGGCTGGCCCTCTCTGTTGGGGACCGTGGGGGTCCCCAATCCTCCCACGGTCCCGCGGGCTCCCCGCGTCCCTCGGGAGCCGGCATTGCTTTTCCACATGGAGAGCTGCTAAGATGCAGCTCCCCATGTGGAAAAGCAATTGTCTTTGAATTTTGGAAGAGAGAGCAGGTTTCCTGCTCTCTCTTCCAAAATCCAAAGCAGTTTGCTATGACAGGACGGGAGCCGCGAGGCTCCCGTCCTGTCATAGCAACTACAGTGTCCCGGGGGTAGGCACCCCGGGACACTGCAGGAGCCGGCCCTGGGGGTGGCGGTCCCCAGGGCCATCAAGGGCTCCAGGAGGGGGCCGCGCGGCCCCCTCCCACATCTGCAAAGCCCCGGGAGGTGGTGGTCCCCGGGGCTTCGAGGTCCAAAACGGACCCCCATTTTAAATTTGTTAGTGCCCCGGGGAGGTGGCGGTTCCAAGGGCGTGTGGGGGCTAGAGCCCCCACACAAGTGATTTAAATTTAAAAAAGAAGCCCGGGGGTGGCGGTCCTCGGGGCTGCGGGAGGGCTCAGAGCCCTCCCGCACCATTTATTTTTAAAGCCCCGGGGGTGGCGGTCCCCGGGCTTGGGGGCCTTAGAGGCCCCCACATATTATAAATAACCCCCCACATGCCCCCGAGACTTGGCCCACCCGGGGCCAATTAACAACGAGCGCGGGAGACCGCGCTTCATTTTTTTTTCGGCGGGATCCGCGCACCCTAAGCGC
This sequence comes from Calotriton arnoldi, assembly GCA_963921515.1. NCBI lineage: Eukaryota > Metazoa > Chordata > Amphibia > Caudata > Salamandridae > Calotriton > Calotriton arnoldi. The sequence goes on from CAWUFW010001548.1 coordinate 758,325, forward strand.
ATCCCGCCGATTTTTTTTTTTTAAATGCTTTTTCTGCCCAGCGGGTCCTTGTGGGACCCCCTGAGCAGACCTAGGGGACAGGGTGTTTCTACCCTGCCCCCTTTGTGCGCTTTGCGCACTTGTTTCTGTCCCTCGGTTCTACCGAGGGACAAAATGGCTGCCAACACTTCCTGATTTGGAGTGTTGACAGCCAATTAGCATGCAGCTCGTGATCGGGAGGGTACGCGGACCCTACTTGGCCATAGATATATATGTGAATTTATTTGTGATTTTCTCAGAAACTACTGAACGGATTTACACCATTTAATTAAAAGGCACAACTCTGAACCAAGGGCTACCTCTTTGCCAAATTTGGTGTAATTCCGTTCAGCAGTTCGGGCTGTAGCCGCGATGAAAGGATCCTATGGAAAAATGAATGGGGAAAACGCGTTTTGGGACCCCCCTTTTTTCTCGGCCCCCGCTTGACGAATCAACCCGAGACTTTCAAGCTAGGAGCGGAGCGGAGCGCCCCAACAAGTTGGAAGCTTTCGCGAAGATTTGTCAACCGGCGCAAGAGTTATTTCAAATAGAATGTCGCGGATTTCCTATGGAAAATAGGTCCTAACTATAACTATCTACTGGCGACCGCCAGTAGATAATATATATATATATATATATATATATATATATATATATATATCCATACTGAAGTTACTCCTTCCGGGGATTGTAGCCCGTCGAGGGTGGCGCGATGCCGGCGGAGTGGGCCGGTATTTACTATGATATGTGAACGGAGTCCCAATTGCGCTCTCAGGTCCTTACACAAACACCAGTACTCCAAAGTTAGCAAAGGGGGTTTATTAACCTCATAAACCCGCTGTGACGCGTTTCACCCTCAAGGGGCTTGTTCACACAACAGTGTCACATTTGGCAAAACTTTACATACACTTCCTGGTTTGCAATACACATAGAAAACGGACTTGTCATACACATTGAAACATTTCATCAAATGCATGGGCGCCATTTTGGAGTTAGCAAATTTGCATTACAACATAGATTAAACTGTTACACCATCCGGTAAGGGAAATCCAATTATCCAATTTGGAATGGACTGTGTGATGACATGCGAGCATAGTGATTGGACATTTGTCCTTGAAATTGCGTGCCAAAATTCTAATCATAGTACATCCAAACGTGTAAGAATAATGCATGCTGGATCTTGTGGTCACATTTCTGATTTGCGTATGTCTGTGGGTGTGTCCCTGATTGGCTACGCAACTATGTCGGCTGGATTCATTTCCGTGCAAGAAATATTGTTACCGTACAAAACACGTATTGTGTTTGTTGCTGGGCGTTAGTTGTGGGCATTTATCCGCCTAACACACTGCCCGATCTTGTTATTTTGATAGCATTCATGGGTACTGTCATAGTGACCCTCCCCTGTGACTGTTCGACCTGTGAATGCGATATGTAAATATCGATGCTTGGTGCAAGATACAGATATCATTCCCTGTATAGTGGGAAATTCCCAAATCTATATAGCCCGGTGGTATTGTAGGGCGTGTCCTCCAAAGTGGCCTAGTTTCACCACCCGTGGCAAAGTGCCGACTATGTGAAAACATCCATGATTCAAACCAGGAACATGTAAATATCTGCCTTTGTGTTAACCCCTTATCTTCCAAAGTGACAATAAATACAATGAAAATTGAATTTGAAAATAAAATAAAATTAAAATCCAAGGAAAATCTTATCTGTAAACTGGAATATAGCTGATTGATGGTACGAAGAAAAGGGTAGGGATCCTTTTGTCATATGTCTAAGACATAGTCCCTTCCTTTCCCCTGTGGAAGACAACAAGACAATGGCCGTATGAGTACATAATTTCAGTTAAACCATGCAGACAAGAACGTAGTAACGCAAGTGCCAGCACAGGTAAATAAGTACAAATAAACAAGCACATTACTCTATAGCGGGTGGACGACCACTGGTTAATTAGTGTATTAATCTATACTTTGTTTCACATTTCCTGCAGATGTATGGCCATCTCCTCATCCCAATTGTGCCCATTTGGGTGACGGGTCCCCATCCCTATGATGTGTCTAGACTCCCGCTGTCTCAATCTCAGGGTACGGTTTCTCCCTCTCCTATTAGCTGTCACTTGTTCTATCGCATAGTAGGAAAGCTTTGTACAGCCTGAAAAATGTTTTGTTTCAAAGTGTCGTGCGATAGGGTATTGTTGATCTCTGTTAGTGATGGCCCTCATGTGTTCAAGGACATGTTTTTTCGCCATGTGTGTGGTACTGCCTACATACCTTAATTTACAGGGACATTCCAAGACATAAATCGCAAAAGTGCTGTTGCATGTGAGAAATTGTTTTATACTGATCATACTGTTGGTACTGGTATTCCAGAACTCTTTTTGCATTCGGCTGTTCCCACAGGCCTTGCAATGGCCACATGGGAAAAAGCCTTGGCGGTCTATTCTTCTTTCTGACGTGGTGTCTATTAGATCACTATGTACTAAAAGGTCTTTGAAATTTCTTCTCCTTCTGTATGTGATCCTAGGTCTCATCGGTAAGGTGTTCCCTATAACCGGGTCCCCCCTAAGTATATTCCAATTACGTGTAATGGTCTTACGTATTTGTTCTGAATTGCCATTGTATGTCAGTATCATGCGTGTTTCCATGTCATCTTTGGACTCTGTGTTGTTTGTCAACGTGTTCCCAAGAATGGTGTCCCTCTCTACTTCTTTTACTCTCTCCACCGCTTTCTTAAGAACCCATGTGGGGTAACCTCTATTCTTGAATCTTTCGATCATGGTATTTTGTTCCCTTAGATAGCCTTCCTCTGAACTGCAGTTTCTCTTCGCTCTGAGCAATTCCCCATAAGGGATGCTCCACTTTAGATTATCTGGGTGGCTGCTTAGAGCATGAAGTAGAGTATTTCCTGCTGTACATTTACGAAATAAGGTAGTGATCACTTTGTTTGCTACAATTCGGACCTCGGTATCTAGATACTCTACTACATGTTTATTGATGGTGCTGGTGAATGTGAGGTTCCTAGAGTTGTGATTCAATTTGTCTATAAACATTAGAGCTTCCTGTTCACTGCCTTGCCAGACAATGAACAGGTCGTCGATGTATCTAAGCCAAAGTTTAATCTTGGGAAAATCGTTACGGAGATTGGTATCCCTCCTAATGTCCTCCTCCCATGCTCCCATGAAGAGATTGGCAAAGCTTGGCGCAAAGCTTGTACCCATTGCAGTGCCGAGGGTCAGTTTGTACATGTCTCCGTTAAACATAAAAAAATTGTTTGTCAAACAGTACCTGATGATGTCTAGAATCATCTGAGTGTGTCCTCAGTATCTGATGTGCCTTTGTTTCAGAAATCTCGCACACGCCTCAATTCCCTGATCATGATCAATCACTGTATACAGTGAATTGACGTCTAGGGTTATGAGTAAATACTCTGTGTCCCATTCCAGATTGTAAATTTTAACTAGGAAATCCTTTGTATCCCTCACGTATGAGGGCAAGGTGATTACAAATTCCCTCAAGAAGTGGTCAGCATATCGTGAAAGGTTCTCAAGGACACTACCCCTGGAGGAAATTATGGGTCTGCCCGGTGGATTCTCTCTATTCTTGTGTATCTTGGGAAGTAGATACATGACTGGAAGAACAGGATAATCTTTTTTTAGATAGCAATATTCTTCCCATTCGATTAATCCCTTGTCTTTCCACTCGCCTAGTTTTTCCCAGATACAAATAATACTGGTGTTATACTCTGTCCGATTGGATCTAGTGTATGTATTCATGTCACTGAGTTGGCGTGAAGCTTCCTCTATATACATTTCCCTGGGCAAGATAACAATATTGCCCCCTTTGTTGGCGGGTCTTACTACGATACTGGCATCTGTGGCCAGTTCTTGCATGGCCTTTTTCTGGGCAAATGTTAAGTTATGATTAAAACTCTTCATCTTTTTTGTCCAGTTCTTCTGTCTTAACTCAAGTAGATCGTTGCCCACCTGCTCCTGGAAGGTGTCAATGTTGTCATGGTTCATGTTTGGTAAAAATGTTGATTTTGGTTTAAAACTAGTGCAGGCCGCTTTGTCATATCCAATTTCCATTTCCTCAAGAATGAGATGGGCATCCATACTCATCTGTGTTCCTTCAGGGTCCCTTTCTAATTCATGTAGTGCCACCAAAGTGTCAATGTCACCTATGGTAAGTTCATCATTGTGTGTTAAGAATTCGCCTTGGTGAGGTCCCCTACTTCTGGCTGGTTTTAATTTGTGCCATTTACTCAATTTCAGTTTCCTGCAAAATTTGAAAACATCAATTTTACTGTCTACATAATTCATGGGTACTGCCGGACAGAATGAGAGACCTAGACAGAAGGTTCTTTTGTCTTTGTTGCTAATGTGTCTGGTAGATAGATTAACTATGGTTTGATTTACCGTTGCATCATCCATTATTGGTTTTTCTTGGAGCGTGTCTGCTTGTTTCCCACTTGCTCCGAATTGTTCTCTTTTCTGTCTCCTCTGCCTGCACCTCTTCCGCCTCTTCCGCTGGTACCCTTTGCTTTTCCTCTTCCTCTTCCTCTTGCCATTGGGGTGTCCTCCCTTTGGTTCACTCTGGATGTCGCTCTTGTGGTTTGCCGGCTCCGTCTCATGAGCCGGTACTCGTCTAAAAAAGTCTTTGGACGAGTTGCGCCATCCCCTTCAGATGTCGAACTTTCTGATGTTCTTGTTAATTCTGATGCATCTGTATTCGTGTCACGAATCAACCCGAGACTTTCAGGCTAGGAGCGGAGCGGAGCGCCCCAACAAGTTGGAAGCTTTCGCGAAGATTCGTCAACCGGCGCAAGAGTTATTTCAAATAGAATGTCGCGGATTTCCTATGGAAAATAGGTCCTAACTATAACTATCTACTGGCGACCGCCAGTAGATAATATATATATATATATATATTATCTACTGGCGGTCGCCAGTAGATAGTTATAGTTACAACCTATTATCCATAGGAAATCCGCGACATTCTATTTGCAATAACGTTGGCGCCGGTTGACGATCTTCGCGAAAGCTTCCAACTTGTTGGGGCGCTCCGGTCCGCTCCTACCCTGAAAGTCTCGGGGTGATACGTCAAGCGGGGGCCGAGAAAAAGGGGGTCCCAAAACGCGTTTTCCCCATTCATTTTTCCATAGGAACCTTTAGTCGCAGCTCCAGCCCGAACTGCTGAACGGAATTACCCCAAATTTGGCAAAGAGGTAGCCCTTGGTTCAGACTGGTGCCTTTTGCTAAAATGGTGTAAATCCGTTCAGTAGTTCCTGAGAAATTCACAATTAAAATCACATATATATCTATGGGCGCGTCGGATCCGCGTACCCTCCCGATCACGAGCTGCATGCTAATTGGCTGTCAACACTCCAAATCAGGAAGTGTTGGCAGCCATTTTGTCCCTCGGTAGAACCGAGGGACAGAAACAAGTGCGCAAAGCGCACAAAGGGGGCAGGGTAGAAACACCCTGACCCCCTAGGTCTGCTCAGGGGGTCCCACAAGGACCCCCTGGGCAAAAAAATTTTTTTATTTTTTAAAAACGGCAGGATGCGCTCAGGGAGCGCGAACCCTGCCGGAAAAATCGAAGCGCGGTCTCCGCGCTTCGATGTTACTGGCCCCCGGGTGGGCCAAGTCCCGGGGGCATGCTGGGGGGGGTTAATTTTATGTGTGGCGGGCCTCTAAGGGCCCCCAAGCCCCGGGGACCACCACCCCCGGGGCTTTATGCATAATGGTGCGGGAGGGCTCTGAGCCCTCCCGCAGCCCCGGGACCACCACCTCCCGGGGCTTCTTTTTTAAATGAAAAACCTGTGTGGGGGCTCCAGCCCCCACACGCCCGAGACCGCCACCTCCCGGGGCACTAAACATTTAAATATGGGGGTCCGTTACGGACCCCAGAGCCCGGGGACCACCACCTCCCGGGGCTGTGCACACGATGGGAGGGGGCCGCGCGGCCCCCTCCTGGAGCCTGTGGTGGCCCTGGGGACCGCCACCCCCAGGGCCGGCTCCTGCAGTGTCCCGGGTGCCTACCCCCGGGACACTGCTGTTTGCAATGACAGGACGGGAGCCGCGCGGGAGCCTCGCGGCTCCCGTCCTGTCATTGCAAACTTGCTTTGGATATTGGAAGAGAGAGCAGGAAACCTGCTCTCTCTTCCAATATCCAAAGCTGATTGCTTTCCACATGGGGAGCAGCATGTTAGCTGCTCCCCATGTGTAAAGCAATGCCGGCTCCCGTTGGACACGGGGAGCCGGCGGGACTGTGGGGGTTTGGGGACCCCCACAGTCCCCAACGAGAGGGCCAGCCCGGGGGATGGGGTCCCCGGGGCAAGTAGTGGCCCGGGAGGGGGCCACGCGGCCCCCCTCCCCAAAGTTTTGAAAAATAATTTAAAAAAAAAAAAAGGGTATGGCCGTCCCCCGGGGATGGGGTCCCCGGGGCCTTAAAATGGCCAGAGGAGGGGGCCACGCAGCCCCCTCAAAATATTAAAAATAAAAATAGAGGCCATGCCCCGGGAGATGGGGTCCCGGGGCCAATACAGGCCCGGAGAAGGGGGCCACGCGGCCCCCTTCCCGTTTTTTTTTTATTTTGAAATTTAAAAAAGGGGTAAGGCCCTGGGGGATGGGGTCCCCAGGGCCCAAAAACAGAAAAAAGGAAGGGGGCCACACAGCCCCCTTCAGGGACAAAAAAAAAAAAAAACGATCGGGCCCGCAGGCCCCGCCCCTTCCTTCACCACTCTGCAAACACGCCCCCTGGCGCGTTTGCAGAGAGGGAACGAATTCCCCTTGAATACTGGGGGTCCCTGGGGGCCAACTAGCCCACCAGGAACCTCCAGTATGCGCCAGGGGTCTGCCTTGCAGAGAGGTGTACAGAGGCCACGCCCCTTTTACACCTCTCTGCAACGCAGCTCTGTGGCGCTTTTTGGAGGTATATGGTGGGCTAGTTGGACTCCGGGGACCCTCAGGATTCAAGGGGACTTAATCCCCCAACTTAAAACGCGCCACGGGCGCGTTTGCACAGTGGTGAAGGGAGGGGCGGGGCTTCAGGTGACATGTGTGCAAACAGGCCCCGTGGCGCGTTTTAAGATGGGGAATTACATCCCCTTCAATCCTGAGGGTCCCTGGGGGCCAACTAGCCCAACAGGTACATCCAGAAAGCGCCACAGAGTTGCGTTGCAGAGAGGTGTAAAAGGGGTGTGGCCTCTCTACACATCTCTGCAACGCAGCCCCTGGCGCATATTGGAGGTTCCTGGTGGGCTAGTTGGCCCCTAGGGACCCTCAGGATTCAAGGGGACTTAATCCCCCAACTTAAAACGCGCCACGGGCGCGTTTGCACAGATGTCACCTCAGGCCCCGCCCCTCCCTTCACCATTGTGCAAATATTCTTCAAAAATCATCCGAAATACGAATTCCGATTTACTCAACTGTTATAAGGAGAGACCTCAGTGCTGCATCTTTCAGCCCAGTACTGGTCCTGAAAAGTAATTTTAACCGTACTTACCAGTAACTTGAATTTCCTTCCATAGGATATCATTGCCTGCTTTTGCTGAAAAAGTTTCTAAGTGTTGATTTTTGAAACATACAAATATTCCTCTAAAATCAGCCGAAATACGAATTCCGATTTACTCACCTGTTATAAGGAGAGACCTCAGTGCTGTATCTTTCAGCCCAGTACTGGTCCTGAAAAGTAATTTTAACCGTACTTACCAGTAACTTGAATTTCCTTCCATAGGCTAACATTGACTGGTTTCACTTGGAAATTCTTCTAAGTGTGGAGTTTTGGAACTTTAAAATATTCCTCTAAAATCAGCCGAAATACAAATTCCGATTTTCTCACCTGTTATCAGGAGAGACCTCAGTGCTGCATCTTTCAGCCCAGTACTAATCCTGAAAAGTAATTTTAACCGTACTTACCAGTAACTTGAATTTCCTACATAGGCTAACATTGACTGGTTTCACTTGGAAATTCTTCTAAGTGTGGAGTTTTGGAACTTTATAATATTCCTCTAAAATCAACCAAAGTACGAATTCCGATTTACTCACCTGTTATCAGGAGAGACCTCAGTGCTGCATCTTTCAGCCCAGTACTGATCCTCAAAAGTAATTTTAACCGTACTTACCAGTAACTTGAATTTCCTTCCATAGGATATCATTGCCTGCTTTTTGCTGAAAAAGTTTCTAAGTGTTGATTTTTGATACATACAAATATTCCTCTAAAATCAGCCGAAATACGAATTCCGATTTACTCACCTGTTATCAGGAGAGACCTCAGTGCTGCATCTTTCAGCCCAGTACTGGTCCTGAAAAGTAATTTTAACCGTACTTACCAGTAACTTGAATTTCCTACATAGGCTAACATTGACTGGTTTCACTTGGAAATTCTTCTAAGTGTGGAGTTTTGGAACTTTATAATATTCCTCTAAAATCAACCAAAGTACGAATACCAATTTACTCACCTGTTATCAGGAGAGAACCCAGTGCTGCATCTTTTAGCCCAGCACTGACCCTGAAAAGTAATTTTAACCGTACTTACCAGTAACTTATATTTTCTTCCATAGGAATCCATTGTCTGCTTTTCAGCAGAAAAGTTTCAAAGTGTCGATTTTCACAAACTACAAATATTCCTAAAAAATCGCCTGTATGACTTAAACGCATTCTTTCAACTGTTTACAGGAGATGCACCAGTGCTTAATCCAGGATCCAACACTAAGTAAGAAAAAGTAGCGATAACAGTTTTTACCTGCTAAGTGAATTTCCTTCCATAGGATAACATTGGTGATTCTATGAGAAAAAGTTTCTAAGTGTCAACTTTTAAAATACAATAATATTCCTTAAAAATCACGACTGTAACCAAAACGCTTTTACTCAACTGTTTACAGGAGATGTACCAGGACTGAATCTAGGATCCAGTCCTTTGGTTAGAAAAGTAATCCATAAAGTAACTAATTGCATTTAACTAGAAATTCACATTGAGCTGAATGTTGCATTGTGTTTGAAAATGTGTTGCCCATTGCAACAACTGTAACTACTGTACTTAAAAGTCTATTGCCTATGTGCAAAGTATTTAAACTAAAGTAATTCATTCTGAGAAAGTATTTTTGTAATGTAATGTATAATGTAATTACAATGTAATTTAAAAAATAAAATATGTAAAAAAAAATTGTTTCTAAAAATGTAGTAAATCAGTATTAAAAAAATGTATATAACAATTAATACATTTAAAAATTGTCATTTACAAAACCTTTGAAATTCACTGAAAAAACCGTAGGTTTCAGACATTTTATAGTTACAAATTAGCATTTAAAAAACCTTTGAAATTCACTGAAAAAACCATAGGTTTCAGGGACGTTATAGTTACAAATTAGCATTTAAAAAACCTTTGAAATTCACTGAAAAAACCATAGGTTTTAGGGACAGTTATAGTTAGTTGGACATTGCACTCGTACAAAACCCGTGAAATTCCCCGTTATAGTTAGTCCAGCTAACTATAACTCGCGCCCCGCAATGCACTGCTGATGACGTCACATATTACATCACTCATGACATGGTCAGTGACATCACTGATGACATCACTGATGACATCTCAAATGACATCACTGATGACATCACTGATGACATCATCCATGTGATAATTTCATGCATCTTCTCACACCCTAATATAACCTTTCATACACCCACTCTAAATTACAGACTGTCATTCGTAAAATCATAGACACTCCAACACCAATAACTACATACCCACTCACTGATTCTTAGATCTACGCACACATCCACTCACTCACCCGTACAGTCACTCATACTTACGGTCACTCAGTACAGGACTATCATATGCACTCATACTCCTATATAGACACTCAAGCACCGCCACTCATCCATAGAGGTACTCACACACCTAGTCAGTCATGCAAATAATTAAACACACTACCATTTACTCACCTATACAGTTATACACACACCACATCACTTATTCAAACAGAAACAAACACATACTTACTCTTATACAATCACTGATACAAGCACACACGCATCCATACAGCCGCTCTCACAATCACACACTCTCACTTATAGCCATTTAAATACTCTAACACACATATATACTGCCTTTTACATATGTTGTTACTCGCACATGTACCACTGAGATATACATTCACTCACTAACACACCCATACACACACTCACCCACCCAAGCAGTCCATCACAGATGCACTCTTGTAATCATGCACCCAGTGAATGACCCACTCTCACATCTATCTACAGAGACTCACACACCCCACCCACACAAACACTCAGGCAGCCATACAGACATTCACCCAGTTTTGTCACTAACCCATGCATTCAGTAAGATACGTTAAATCACTCACTTATACAGTCAGTCACGCACCTACTAAATCAACAATACAGACACTTACACACCCACTCATTCTTCAATACGTCTTTTCCTATATATATTAAAAATATTTAAACTTTACAGAAACACACAGTCACTGGATGATGTCATCAGTGATGTCATCAGTGATGTCATTTGAGATGTCATCAGTGATGTCATCAGTGATGTCACTGACCATGTCATGAGTGATGTAATATGTGACGTCATCAGCAGTGCATTGCGGGGCGCGAGTTATAGTTAGCTGGACTAACTATAACGGGGAATTTCACGGGTTTTGTACGAGTGCAATGTCCAACTAACTATAACTGTCCCTAAAACCTATGGTTTTTTCAGTGAATTTCAAAGGTTTTTAAATGCTAATTTGTAACTATAACGTCCCTGAAACCTATGGTTTTTTCAGTGAATATATATATATATATATATATTTATATCGAACATCTGATTGGCTCTCCCCACTTCCCAGTCGGCGAAGAGAGAGTCACGGACACCAAATTGTGTGGCAGTTTAGGTCTTTATTCGTCTTTCAGCCATATGACGCGTTTCGGACAACAGAGTGTCCTTGTTCACATACGGAAACGCAGTCCGCTCACTGTTTTTATACATTTAATTATTTGCTGACTCCCGTGTCATGTGATGCATAGACATAAACAACATATCGTGATATCTATTGTCTCATAGTCTGTTTTCCAAACATGATATTTTCTTTACATCTAGATTATGCGTATTGTTTTTAAATATTTTGCTCATATGTTCAATAATTATACATTTGAATTTTAAATAAAGTGCAAGTGCTTATTTATATCTGCATAAATGCATGTTAGTCATTTCGTTTGTCCATAAAAACATATTGAAATACATAAATAAATACATATATAATTAAATATTATGTCAATCAATTTGTCATAAACTAGTATGTGTATTAAGACTGTTGTTATTATAAAATAGCTTTGCCTTTAAAAATTCAATGTTATTGTCATAGTCAGATCATGTGCAAAACGCATATTGTCTTTTAGTATAGCTATTGTAATAGTAGCTAAACTAGATGTTAAAATAATGTAAAATGAGAAATAGTATTTGTATTTGCTTAGTGTACATAGTGCATATTAAAGTGCCCAGATTAGTGTCATAATCAAGATGGGGCAGCCGCCCATCTATATCTCAATAAAGTGCAAGTGCCAATGTATTTAAAAAATATAAATACATAAAAACCAGAAAAATAGAAAAACAGTAAAATATAGTTATTCGGGGATATGTAGCTGTGGAACTTTGAGAAATAACTGTAGTCTCAAATGTATTGCTGGCTATTTACAGGAAATTATGCAAATCTTCGGTGTTATTAAGCCCTCGAGGTTGTCTGCTGTCTAGTTCCAGTATTGTACGAGACTCTAATTGACGCAGTAGACGTTCCCTATTGCCTCCTCTGCGGTGATTTGGGACAGCAGCTATCACAAAGTATTTTAGGCACTTCAAATCATTGCCATGTTTTAGCTTAAAGTGTCTGGCAACGGGGTAGGCTGCGTCATTATTGACAATCGCTCGAAGATGCTGCAATATTCTGACATGCACCTGCAGCTTTGTGCTGCCCACATATCGTAAGCCACAGGTGCACGTCAGAACATAAACAGCATACTCGGTCTTACAGTTGTATCTGCCCTTGATCATAACTTCTGAGGGGCTAAAAGGGGTCATATATTTGGTAGTGTTTTCCCCAAATCTGCATGCTCTACATGACGAGCATTTATAAAACCCAGATTTTGGTTGTAGCCATGTTTTCTTTAACTGTGTCTCTGGACTGCTTTTAACTATTTGTGATCTCATAGAGACTCCCCTTCTAAAAGTAATAGTGGGGCTTTCAGGAAGGTCAGGAGCAAGGACAGCATATGTAAGAACAATTGGCCAGTTTCGTTTTATAACTGACCGAAGTTGTCTTTCTTGTCGGTTAAAAGTAAGGATAAGTCTGGGCGTATTGTTTTTGGAGGTCTCATCTTTATTTTTGGTTTCATTATTTTGTTCTAGCAAGGATTCTCTGGATTTGACAGCCACTTTGGCGACTGCCTCATTGAGGATTGCTTGACTATATCCTCTCTCTTTGAATCTTGTAATAGCCTCTTGTGTGCATGTGTCCTGATCCTCTTTGGTACTACATATTCTCTTTATTCTTAAGAGTTCCCCATAGGGGATACTCCTTACCAAATGTTTGGGATGTGCACTGCATGCATGGAGCGTTGAGTTCCCTGCTGTATTTTTCTATATAGGGTGGTCTTTATATGTCCTTCCTTAACTGATACTTTAACATCAAGGAACTCAACGCACTCTTTACTGATGATAGAAGTAAATTTTAGATTGGCAGAATTGTCATTTATGTTGTTAATGAATTGTGTGGCATCATCCTTACTTCCTTGCCAGATAATAAAAACATCGTCTATATACCTAAGCCAGTACTTAACATGCCTGGTATATATTTCTGAGTGAGTTGACCTGAGTTCCTGCTCCTCCCACCAGCCTACCAGCAGGCAGGCATAGCTGGGGGAGAAGCAGGACCCCATTGCTACACCCCTGAGCTGTTTGAACATTTCATTGCCATACATAAAATAGTTATTGTTGAGGCACCATGTTATACATGCTATCAATGTTTTGTTATGTTCATAACATTCAACAGGCCTAGTATTTAAGAAATGCTGTATCGAGATAAGTCCTGTGTGATGGTCTATACATGTATACAATGACTCTATATCTAGAGTTATGAACATCATATCTTCTTCCCATTTTATGTTTTTGATTTTATTTAAAAAGTCTCCTGTATCTTTTACGTAAGTTGGAAGATCTTTAACCAAACTTTGTAAGAAATAATCCACATATTGCGAGATATGTTCTCCCATACTGTTAATAGCTGATATAATTGGTCGTCCTGGGATTGGATTGATGTTTTTGTGAATTTTTGGAACAAAATAGATTATTGGGACCACAGGATGTTCTACACATAGATATTTGAATTCTTCTCCTGATATCATGCCTTCTCGTTTGAATTGATGAAGCATTTTGTTCAAAGTTTCCTTCGATTTGTTGTATTCCTTGTGGTTGGACTTGCCATAGCAATTTCGGTCTGATAGTTGCCTTTGTGCTTCTTTTGTATATTCAATTTTGGGCCATAGCACGATATTTCCTCCTTTATCGGATTTGGTGACAACTATTTCATGGTTATTGCTCAATTTGTTGATCAGCTTGGTGTATTCAATCTCTTTATATTGTCTGTGACGAGTTTTATGATTGATTCGATGGTATAGTCTCTTGATGTCCTCTGTTACTCTTTCATGAAATATGTCAATCGAGTCTTTAGGCATAGATGGAATAAATGTTGATTTGTTTTTGAATGGGCTACAGCCTGCCCCCTGTTGTCTAATTTCCATAGTTTGGAGCTGACCTTGTGTAGACATATCGGGTTGTTGGATCTCACTTTCATAGTTGGTTTCTGCCAGGTTAGCTTGTGCTGCGAGTAGCACAGGGATGTCTGAAACTTGTAGATTGCTTGTGTTCCCTGGTTGCGTTTCTTTTACAGTGCGGCTACATTCTAGGCCGTTTTTGATAGTAAAAAACTTTATCAATTTGAGTTTCCGAATGAAACTAAAGATGTCTATCCTTGTTTGTGTATAATTAAAATCGTTAGGAGGACAGAATGACAGTCCTAAGCTGAGTACTTTCTTTTCGGCATCAGTCAGTTTCATATTGGAGAGATTAATAATAGTTTTGTCTTCTTTGATATTCATTTGTGCCAGTATCTTCTTTTTGGTTTTTGATTTGCATTTTTTCCGTCTTTCTCTCCTTTTTGCATTTCTGTATTTTCTGATCGCTGCACTGGTTTCCGTGGTCTCAGTGTATTTCGACGGTCCGTGACTAAAAAATCAATTTCCTCCCCTAGATCAAGTCGTCTACTTTCAGTATTGTCGCCGTTGGAGCTCATATTGCCGCTTTCCGACCCGGTATCACTGGTCATGGAGTTGCCGTCTGATATTGATATCAGATCCTTAGATGTGCCCGCATGTTCTTGTGTTTGAAATGTTATGCTCTTTTTTGTTGATTCCGCATTTTCTCTTTGTTTTTTAGCAGCTGCATAGTTTGCGAGCAAATGTGTAAATGCGACCCTGCTCATAGTCGGCTTGATCACGTGCAAATTTATACACTTTCCGTTGTTTTATTTTCTCTTCTAGTTTTATGAGGCGTTCCTGTATTTCTCTCCTCGTTTTGGCAATATATTCATTGGGCTCCTGCTTGCCTAGCTCTTCATTGATATTGTCAATTTCTTTTATTAAATCGACATATATGTATATATATATATATTGGAACCCACTGGAGGGTTAAAATATGCAGATTACTACAGGGCCCAGCATGCAACGTGATCTTTACATCAAATTAAAGGCACACCGGAGGCCAAGAACATTAATTGAATTAGCATGAAGGGGCTGCTGGGGAAGCACATGATTAGTCTAACTGCTCACTACGGCCTCGGAAGAAGATGAAGAGAGTTCATCGAAACGCGTCAGCCAAAGGATAATATTACGGGAAGGGAAGCTGCCCGGTTTAAGAATAAAGAAATGTTTTTCTCACCTTCAACAGAGTGCAGCTCTAAATTGCTGGAGCAATTCATTTGGAACATGTTGCACGGCGCGCTTCAGGCCGTGAGAGCGACGCACCACCTGTCTCACTGGACTTGGGGCCACTCGAGGGGAATGCATCTCCTTGAATGCGGTGTTGAAGGTACTGTAAGCTAACTGGGCAGAGTCTCTTCCAGAGGCTCAATGGGGGCTGCAAAAATCGTCCTTTTTTATTAATAGTGAGCATTGGAACCCACTGGAGGTTTGAAATATGCAGATTACTACAGGGCCCAGCATGCAACGTGAACTTTACATCAAATTAAAGGCACACCGGAGGCCAGGAACATTAATTGAATTAGCATGCAGGGGCTGCTGGGGAAGCACAGGATTAGTCTAACTGCTCACTACGGCCTCGGAAAAAGATGAAGAGAGTTCATCGAAACGCGTCGGCCAAAGGATAATATTACGGGAAGGGAAGCTGCCCGGTTTAAGAATAAAGAAATGTTTTTCTCACCTTCAACAGAGTGCGGCTCTAAATTGCTGGAGCAATTCATTTGGAACATGTTGCACGGCGCGCTTCAGGCCGTGAGAGCAACGCACCACCTGTCTCACTGGACTTGGGGCCACTTGAGGGGAATGCATCTCCTTGAATGCGGTGTTGGAGGTACTGTAAGCTAACTGGGCAGAGTCTCTTCCAGAGGCTCAATGGGGGCTGCAAAAATTGTCCTTTTTTATTAATAGTGAGCATTGGAACCCACTGGAGGGTTGAAATATGCAGATTACTACAGGGCCCAGCATGCAACGTGAACTTTACATCAAATTAAAGGCACACCGGAGGCCAGGAACATTAATTGAATTAGCATGCAGGGGCTGCTGGGGAAGCACATGATTAGTCTAATTGCTCACTACGGCCTCGGAAGAAGATGAAGAGAGTTCATCGAAACGCGTCGGCCAAAGGATAATATTACGGGAAGGGAAGCTGCCCGGTTTAAGAATAAAGAAATGTTTTTCTTACCTTCAACAGAGTGCGGCTCTAAATTGCTGGAGCAATTCATTTGGAACATGTTGCACGGCGCGCTTCAGGCCGTGAGAGCGATGCACCACCTGTCTCACTGGACTTGGGGCCACTCAAGGGGAATGCATCTCTTTGAATGCGGTGTTGGAGGTACTGTAAGCTAACTGGGCAGAGTCACTTCCAGAGGCTCAATGGGGGCTGCAAAAATCATCCTTTTTTATTGATAGTGAGCATTGGAACCCACTGGAGGGTTGAAATATGCAGATTACTACAGGGCCAAGCATGCAACGTGAACTTTACATCAAATTAAAAGCACACCGGAGGCCAGGAACATTAATTGAATTAGCATGCAGAGGCTGCTGGGGAAGCACATGATTAGTCTAACTGCTCACTACGGCCTCGGAAGAAGATGAAGAGAGTTCATCGAAACGCGTCGGCCAAAGGATAATATTACGGGAAGGGTAGCTGCCCGGTTTCAGAATAAAGAAATATTTTTCTCACCTTCAACAGAGTGCGGCTCTAAATTGCTGGAGCAATTCATTTGGAACATATATATATATATATATATATATATATATATAAACTGAAAAAGACCCAAAGGTTACAGGGACGTTATAGTAAGGCTGGCATTTCACTTGTACAAAACCAGAGAAATTCAGCAGTTCTAGTTAGCTGAGCTAACTTTAAATTGCGCCCCAGCAATGCACTGCTTATGACCTCACATATTACATCACTCATGACATGGTCAGTGACATCACTCATGACATCAACGATGGCATCTCAAATGACATCAATGATGACATCATCCACAGAATATCTCACACACCCTCTCACACCACAATACAACCTTTCATTCACCCACTCCAACTTTCTCACTACCATTCTCAAAACCATACTAGTATGTACACATCCACTCACTGATGCATTGGTTTATACACACATCCACTCAGTCACCCATACAACCACTCACACACCAACTCACTCACTAATACAGTTCTTGATATATCCACTCATATACCCATATAGCCACTCACACACTGTCAGTCACCCATAGAGCTACTCACACACCTACTCACTCACCCTTAGAGTCAATCACACAGCCACTTACTCACCTATACAATTATACGCACACCAATTCACTTATTCATACAGATACTAACACATACTCACTCACCTATAAAGTCATTGACACAAGCACACACTCACCCATACAGCCACTCTCATAATCATTTACTCACACATACAGTCGCATATATAGTCCAATACTCACCTATGCTTCCTTTCACATATGCAATTACTCACCCATATACCACTGACACATCCATTCACTCACCGACACAGCCATACACACACTCACTCAACAATACAGCCCCTCACAGATGAACTCACAAACCCATACAGCCACTGACTCACCTACTCACTCATCTATGCAGGTAGTCACACACACCCTCACCCACCCATACAGATACTCATACACCCATACAGGTACTCGGACAACCAATCAATAACCCATACAGCCACTCATGTACCTACTAACCAACCCATGTAGCCACTTCCACCAACTGACAGACTGATACAGACATTCACACAACCTAGTCATTCACCCATACATTCACTGAGACATGTATAGTCGCTAACTTATACAGTCAGTCACGCACCCACTAAATCATCCATTGCGGCACTCATACACCCACTGATTCATCAATATACCTTGGTGTATATATATTTAACACTCATATATGTTTTAGAAATGCTCACAGTCACAGGATGATGTCATCAGTGAAGTCATCATTGATGTCATTTGAGATATCATCAGCGATGTCACTGACAATGTACTGAGTGATGTAATGTGTGTGGTAATAAGCAGTGCATTGCAGGGGTGCGAGTTATAGTTAGCTCATCTAACTATAACTCCTGAATTTCTCTGGGTTTGTACGAGTGAAATGTCAGCCTAACTATAACATCCCTGTAACCTTTGTTTTTTTTCAGTGAATTTCTATGGTTTTTAAAGTAGTAGTCACATTTGCAGAGTAGTGGAGAAAGGGGTTGGGGCCTCCGACCAGCTCTCAGGAATTCCGCTGTGTAGGGCTTACAGGAGGTACCAAGAGGGCTTCTTGGCCCTGAAGGTCCCTCTGGAGCCAAGGGGACTTCATCTCCCAGCTAGTAGTGCACCAGGAGGCACGTTTGCAGAGTGGTGGAGAAAGGGGGCGCGCCTCTGATAACTTCTCAGCAATATTGCTGTGTGGGACTTACCGGAGGTAACAGTAGGGGTAGTTGGCTCCTAAGGACCTCCTTGGGGGCCAACTACTCCCCCTATTACCTTCAGTAAGTTCCATGCAATAGGATAGCTGAGATCTGATAGCAGGCCATGCCCCCTTTCTCCACCACTCTGCAAACGCACCTCCTGACACACTACTAGTAGAGGGATGAAGCCCACTGGGCTATTGAGGGTCCTTGGGGGCCAACTGCCCCTCTTATTACCTCCAGGAAGTCCCATACAGCAGGATTGCTGAGATCTGATAGCAGGCCACGCCCTCTTTATCCATCACTCTGCAAACGCATATCCTTGCGCACTACTAGTAGGGGGATGAAATCCCCTTGGCTATTAAGTGTCCTTGGGGGCCAACTTCCCCTCCTGTTTCCTCCAGTAAGGCCCACACAGCTAGATTGCTGAGAGGTGGTCAGAGGCCACACCCCCTTTCTCCACCACTCTGCAAAAGCACCTCCGGACACACTGCTGCTTGGGGGAAGAAGTCCACTTTAGCCCTCAGGAGGCAAGGGACATCATCCCCCCACCAGCAGTGTGCCGAGAGGCGCATTTGCAGAGTGGTGGAGATAGGGGCGTGGCCTCTGACCACCTCTCAGCAATCCCACTGTGTGGGGCTTACTGGAGGTAATAGAAGGTTTTCTTGGGCCCTAAGGACCCTCAGCAGCCAAGGAGACTTCATCCCCCAACCAGGAGCGCGCCAGGACGTGCATTTGCAGGGTAGTGGAGAAAGGGTTCGGGGCCTCCTGCGAGTTGCAGCTTTTTTTTTATTTTTTAGCAAGGGGCTGTGTGGCTCCCCTTCCCTGGAACATTTTGGGCCCCGGGGACCCCATCCCCGTCCCATGAGGAACAGGGTTAAGACTGATTTGCATATGGCTGGGTCTGAACTGGGGTGGTGAAGTGAGCTAAAGAAAGATGATGGATTCAACCCAGATCTGGGACTGGGGGTGAGTGTCTGAAAAGTTTCAGCGCTTCGTCCATCATCTCTTTGTGTTTGCTTTGTTCGCTCTAGGGGGCCGATTCCGATTCGGGCCGGAAAATATACCGACCGACTCGGTACGGGAATGTAGTCCGACCGACACGTACCGGCGCTGCCCGACCCGCGTAGTACGATGCAATGCATGTGAATTACGACCGACTCGTATGGAACACAAGCCAAACGACCGAACCGCACGGAAACCAGCTATGCGGCCGGGAAACTACGCGAATAGAACCGATCGACACGCACCAGGAATGAACAAGACAGAAACGTACCCGCGAACTCCGACTCGCGCAGTACGATGCAATGCGTGTAAAACCAGACCGAGTCGCACAGAGCCCAAGCCGTACGACCGACACGCATACAAAACCGAGCCGAAGCAACCCAATACTCCGCGACCGACACGTACGCCGCACATGAAACTCATCAGGAACACAGCTTGAAAGACTCGGAGAAACCCGCACGAGCCAACTGCAGCGTCCTACTCGGTCAGAAGAACGTCTCCTACATGCCCAAAACCCACAAAGGAAAAATACAAAAAAAGGGCCAAACAAGCAATGACAAAGTCAATAAATACAGGGGTGAAAAAACATGGAACAAAGACACACCCACAACTCCACCCATATAAAGGCCACAAATCACTACCATGATCCTTTGCAAATTCAACTGACCTGCCAGCACAGAACACCATCAGACAGCAACCACAGACACACTCACAACTCATCCATCACACAAGCCACACACTATTAGCACCTCCCAAATAGCACCCTCACATACACCCAGCAAAACCTACACTCACCCACCCTCACTTGCACACTCACACACACATATCAATACCCACCACCACCCATCACCATGCCCCCAAAGAAGAATCCAAAGTTCCGAGACAGTGAATTGGAAGTCCAGGTAGATGAAATCCTCAGGGTAGAGCCACAATTGTTTGGTACATTGGTCCAACAGACCCCCATGTCGCAGAAAACCAAGATGTGGGAGAGGATCGTCGACAGGGTGAACGCACAATCACCATGTTTGCGCACAAAGGAAGACATCCAGAACAGGTGGTATGATGTGCGCAGGAGGGTCAAGGACCTACTCAAGAAGGATTACGCCGTGAGTCACCGCACCGGCAGTGGCCCTCCTGCCAAACCAGTATACCTCAGGCCCTGGGAGGAGAAGGTGCGGGCCATCCTACCACCAGAGAGCGTACATGGACTATCAAACATCCCAGAGCCTGGTGAGTACACAACCAATATACCCACTATTGTGTGACAATACACACACATCACTGTCAAGGGGATAGTCAAACCATGCACCCTTAGCAAATCCACAGCAACCAAAAGATAATCATCCCAAGATGTGTATGTTAGTTAGATAAACACAATACATGCAATCTCATAGTGATATGTAACTGTGTCATGACATGTACAAACCTAACAACAAATAGAGCAAGGCAGTGGCACAAATCTAACCAACAAACACAGTCAGATATTTTGCCACCACCTCACAGGGAAGCTCACTGAAAGGAAGGAATTCTGTGTATGCTGGTGAAGTGAGTGTAGCCAATAGCATGATGGGAGTTGTAGTCACAGATATTGGTCACCCTCACAATTGGCCCATCAACACCACTCTGAACCATGCTCACATCACAGGGAGTGGAAAAGAACTGACAAGATGGCTGACACTGGGTACTGCTGTGGGGAGCACAAGGCCCTGCTGGGAACTGTGCACCAACCAACAGCAGGACACCACTGACTGACATCCTGAAAGCCAACTTGCACTCCCTGCAATGGAAGCACGTTCCATGGTGGGATATCTGGCTGGGTGGGAAGGAGGACTGACAGCTCTGACCATAGTTACAAGCAGCTTTTCTCACACACACCCTTAACACAAACTCCACACAACTCACCTGGGAGAATGCAATGCCTCACATTCTAATTAAATATCCCACAAAGAACAACCACACTGGGTTATGATGTGTGAAGCACAGGGACACTTTTGGGACTTGTAGCCAAACAAACGCCAGGACAACACTGTCAGCCATCCTGTCAGCACAGGCACACTACCCCACAGGGAAGCAGAGTCAAAAGGAAGGAAGTATGGGCATGCTGGGAAGGGGGGATGTAGGCAATAGCATGATGGGAGTGGTAGTCACAGCTCAACATCCCCCACCCACATGGCCCAGCAAGCTCACACTGAAGCATGCACACCTCACAGGCAGTGAAAAGCCACTTAAAAGATGTCTGACACTGGCCTCAGCTGTGGGGAGCACAAGGCCCTGCTGGGAACTGTGCACGAACCAACAGCAGGACACCACTGTCAGCCATCTTGCCATTGCTGTCACACTCACACACAGTGAAGTCGACTCAAAAGGAAGGAAGTATGGACATGCTGGGAAGGGGGGTGTAGGCAATAGCATGATGGGAGTTGTAGTCACATATATTGGTCACCCTCACAATTGGCCCATCAACACCACTCTGAACCATGCTCACATCAGAGGGAGTGGAAAATAACTGACAAGATGGCTGACACTGGGTACTGCTGTGGGGAGCACAAGGCCCTGCTGGGAACTGCACCAACCAACAGCAGGACACCACTGTCAGCCATCTTGCCATTGCTGTCACATTCACACACAGTGAAATCGACTCAAAAGGAAGAAAGTATGGGCATGCTGGGAAGGGTGGTGTAGGCAATAGCATGATGGGAGTTGTAGTCACAGATATTGGTCACCCTCACAATTGGCCCATCAACACCACTCTGAGCCATGCTCACATCACAGGCAGTGAAAAGCCACTTCAAAGATGTCTGGCACTGGCCTCAGCTGTGGGGAGCACAAGGCCCTGCTGTGAACTGTGCACCAACAAACAACAGGACCACACTGTCAGCCATCTTGCCATTGCTGTCACACTCACACACAGTGAAGTCGACTCAAAAGGAAGGAAGTATGGGCATGCTGGGAAGGGGGTGTAGGCAATAGCATGATGGGAGTTGTAGTCACAGATATTGGTCACCCTCACAATTGGCCCATCAACACCACTCTGAACCATGCTCACATCACAGGGAGTGGAAAAGAACTGACAAGATGGTTGACACTGGGTACTGCTGTGGGGAGCACAAGGCCCTGCTGGGAACTGTGCACCAACCAACAGCAGGACACCACTGAGTGACATCCTGAAAGCCAACTTGCACTCCCTGCAATGGAAGCACGTTCCATGGTGGGATATCTGGCTGGGTGGAAAGGAGGACTGACAGCTCTGACCATAGTTACAAGCAGCTTTTCTCACAACCCCCCTTAACACAAACTCCACACAACTCACCTGGGAGAATGCAATGCCTCACACTCTAATTAAATATCCCACAAAGAACAACCACACTGGGTTATGCTGTGTGAAGCACAGGGACACTTTTGGGACTTGTAGCCAAACAAACGCCAGGACAACACTGTCAGCCATCCTGTCAGCACAGGCACACTACCCCACAGGGAAGCAGAGTCAAAAGGAAGGAAGTATGGGCATGCTGGCAAGGGGGTGTAGGCAATAGCATGATGGGAGTGGTAGTCACAGCTCAACATCCCCCACCCACATGGCCCAGCAAGCTCACACTGAAGCATGCACACCTCACAGGGAGTGAAAAGCCACTTCTAAGATGTCTGACAATGGTGCTCTGTTGTGGGGAGTACCAGGCCCTGCTGGGAACTGGGCACCAACCAACAGCAGGACACCACTGACTGACATCCTGAGAGTTAACCTGCACCCACTGCAAGGGTGGCATGCTTCATGGTGGGATAACTGGGCTGGGGGAGAAGGAGGTCCGGATGTCAACCAAATACCACCAATGCTGGTCATGCACACACCTCAACATCCACATTGAAATGCATCAGGTTGGCAGGACAATGAGCCACACCAATATCAACCTCTGACTGTGACAACTTAGGACAATGCAATGTACAGGCCCGCATCCAGAGGTACAGTCGCAACTGTCATGTGTTTGAACCATTGATGCCTGCAGAAACATAACATACATTGTGTGTCTCTTCCAAAAACAGGTGATGATGGGGACACAGCAGCAGATGAGGAGGAGTCCCTGTCCCAGGCTCCGGTCGCCCCTGAGCTCTCTGGTGTGGAACAGCCTCTGCCCTCATCGGATGGCGAAGACCAACCTGGCACCTCCGGTGTGAGTCATCATGCAGCACCAGCAGGACCACCATCTGCACCCCCTGCACCCATTCCTCCAACATCTGGCAACACACAGACCACCCCCGCCGACACGGACAGACCAAGGACACTGAATGACAACAGCACAGGGACCCCAGCCCACCGTGAAGCAACGGACAACAGCCCCAGTACCAACCCCCAAGGGGGCCTAGGGTCACCTGTGCGTGCCACCGCAGGTCCCGCACGTGTGGCCAGGGGTGGTGGGAGGGTGGTAGGCAGAGGTCACTGTTTGCAGAGGGTCTGGCTGCATGATGACCCACAACTGGTACGCATTGCTGATGCGTACCAGAATAGCACCGGAGAGGTCAGCCAGGTAGTGGGGATCCTCAAGGACATTCAACAGCAGCAGGCTGCCCATCATGCCCGCTTGGACTCCCACATGTCCCGTGTGGACTCCTACATGTCCCGTGTGGAGACACACATGTCTGGCATGGAGTCCAAGTGGGACACATTGGAAGAACTGACAGCGGTGCAGAGGGACATATTGACATGCCTCTGCCAAATTAGCACCAACATGTCCACACCTCCCTGTGTGCCCACAACATCTGGTGCCGCAACAACTGCAACTGCCACAGGGAGGGAGGATGACTCTGGTGGAGAGTCCTCTGCACCGCAGCGGCCTGCACGTGAGGGTCCCCCCAGAAAGAAGAGGGGTCGTCCGAGGAAGGACAACTGAGGGGCCGATGGCCATGTACATCCCCCAGGAACCCAACACCTGTTCTGGAAATTCTCCTTTGTGTGCAAACTGTTCACCCTGTCGAATGCAACCCAACTCTCCCACATGACATGGGGAGTTTAAGTTGGACTAATGTACCAGATGACTGTGGACTTTACTCAGGACATTTCTGCTACCAACACTTCCAACTCATCTGGGAACTTTGGATTCCAATCCCAATGTACAGCACGCACCATCCTGTGCACTATCCTCACACATGTATGTAAATAAACTCACTAATACACCATACTTGCCTCTGTTGTGATTCCAACGTTGTTTTTGTCATGGAGATGATGATCTGCTAAATGACTCTGTGCATGCTAACTGCTACAGCAAGTTCAACACCGTCATGTGAGTCATGGCGACGTGACACATATGAGGGAGACACACCACTAGGGTGACACAACACATACACACCAGGGCCATCTGACTCATTGCCTACACTGATATTGCCAGGAAATACAGTGGAATGCACAGACACCACACCTTTTCAGAGTCTGTGTTAACTAGCCCACAGGTGCAGTAAGCAAATGTCAGTCAGATGTGTGACCACAGACAACGCACATCCCAAAGTGAAGCACAGGTTTATTACACATTTGCAACATGTTGTTTCCACTACAGATGCAAGGTAATCCCACATGGCAGTGGCCACACAGTCAACAAGTGTAGAAGAAATAAAGTCCAGGGGTGTGTGGCACATCACCTGTAGGGAAACAACTGCTTCCACCCTGGAAGCTGAATCATGGTGTCGGTGGATCCGAGTTGACCAAACAACTCTGAAAGTACCCTGTGAAGGACAGACATGACACACAGTCAAAAGCACTGAAGAACAGGACAGAACTGCAATACTCATGCCCAATACATGTCACAAGATACCTACACAAAACCAAGTTAGCATGTCAACACTGTTGGGGAGTACAGACTACCTGTAAGGAAACATCGCTGCACGCATCCAGTCAAGTAGCACATGGCCACACTCAAACTGCAACAGAGCACCACCAACACATATCATGCAAACTCAAATCATTGACATGACATCTCTGTATACTCACATTCAGCTGAAGAAGTTGGTGATGAGCTGTGTGCGGACATCACCCTCATCATCATCATCATCACTGGCATCATGGCCCAGGCCAGGATCCTCCACAAGTGGCGGATGTTGGTCATCGTCATCCAGGATGAGAGGCAACTCCTTCCGCACTGACAGGTTGTGTCTCATGCAGCAGACGATGAAAATCTTGCACACCTTTGCAGGGGCATATGGGAGGGCCCCTCCTGTCTTGTCCAGGCAGCGAAAGCGGCTCTTCAGAAGACCAAATGTCCGCTTGATCACTCTCCTGGTCCGACCATGTGCCTCATTGTAGCGCATCTGGGCTGGTGTCACAGGGTTCCTGAGGGGTGTCAGCAACCACGGCATGTTGGGGTATCCGGAGTCACCTACATACAGACAATTGCACATTAGCTGAGTTGGAAAAGAGGGTGGAATACAATATTGCAGAACACACACAATGGTACAAAGTCAGTACACCCCGACAAGCCAGGCACGCTGGTTCTGCATCTGTGACATCATCCTCGGGATGCGACTACTCCTCATCACGTAGGCATCGTGTGCAGAACCGGGGAAATGGGCACACACGTGTGAGATGCTCATATCTGCAAGACATACCACCAGAGCATTGACCGAATGGTAATGTTTCCTGTTCCTGTATGCCTGCTCATGTGCCTGTGGTGGGACCAAAGCCACATGTGTCCCATCAATGGAGCCAATGACATGCGGCTTCCTCCCCAGGGCATAGAAGTCACTCTTGACGTCAGTGAGTTGTTGACGTTTAGGGAAATAGATGTACTGGTTCAGGTATCTCAACATTGCCTCCAAAACATTGCGTAGCATACGGCTGAACATGGTCTGTGACATCCCACCAGCAGACGCCACAGTGTGTTGAAAGGTACCGGTGGCAAAGAAGTGTAGGGCTGCCATCACCTTCACCTTGGGGGTCAGCGCTGTAGGGTATGGCCGGCCAGGTTGCAAATGTGGGGCCAACCGCACCGCCAATTCCTCAATCAGCGGCCTGTTGAAGCGGTACAGTCGGATGCAGTCACGTTCAACCATGGTTGCAAGGTCAGGGAATGGTCTATGGACAGCTGGTGCCCTGCAGTGCATAGGTGAACAAAGAAAGATTGTCAGTCACCCCACATATGTGGCATTGACCATACTCAATATCACATGATACATCATTACGAGACACAAGTACTTGATGTGTGTGCCGTTCTGTATGGACATATATGGCACCTACATGGCCAACATCTAACATCACAGTTCAACATGTGTTGACAACAAGTTCCAGGTTGTGCTATGGGAAATCATTAGGCTGTGTCACAGTACCAATGTACTGCTGTCACGTTCCAAACACACACCACAGTGACAAGTGCGGACAGATGTGCCCCAGGCATCACAGCTCTTTGACAGGTAGATTCCCAGGGACCCTGTATTGCCACATGGACACTGGCATGACATGGCGTATCATGTACACGTCAGCAAAACAACCGGACGTCTGTGACACACACGCACAACATCAAAGTCGATGCACAAACAACGTGGATGTGGAGACTGTCTCCCATTGTGCACATGGAATCAGAGACATCTGAAACCCAACATGCACACAGACTGTGGAGGGCCATCACAATTGTGGCAATGGGTCACCCTGTGACGTACATACCTTCCCACATGGGACTCAGGGTGTATGTGACATGACATACACATACACAACCTGGAAATGTGACCATGCCACATGCTCTGAACTGAACAGTTGCACATCACAGTGGTCATGTGCACAACACACAAAGGATTCTGTCCCCATGAACACGTGCACAGCCTGGGAGTGGCTGCCCCCAAGTGCCACCAACAAAACCACATGTTGACCCCCATACACACACAGGTAATGCAGCCTTACAAGCCTTAGGATACAGTGTGGACAGGCTGTGATGTTGTAGGTGTGTCCCTGAGTCCCTGGCAAGTAATTGTGGCTGGCATACGTTCACCAGTGACAACCATGGTGACATATGCGAGTGACTTGTACAGGGACGATCGGTGCGCACGCATTGGCCATTGCATATGATGTGGACGGATGCGTGTTGTGTTTAGGAATATGCGTCGTACAGCAATGGACCGATCGGTGCGCACGCATTGGCCATTGCATATGATGTGGACGGATGCGTGTCGTGTTTAGAAATACGCGTTGTACAGCAATGGACCGATCGGTGCGCACGCATTGGCCATTGCATATGATGTGGACGGATGCGTGTTGTTTTTCGAAATACGCGTCGTACAGCAATGGTCCGATCGGTGTGCACGCATTGGCTATGGCCTGACATGGTAACGGATGCGTTTTCGAAGCTTTAACGAGTCGGTTGCAGTGAATTCAGTTGGCCACCCACAACAATGTTGCAAATTCATGGGTGTCATGAAGTTGAACTTTTGAAGGATGCTGTGGGCGTGTATAAGTGGTGCAATTCCATGGATTGGCCAGATTCAGAAGATGCAAACGACTTGGACCTATCACTTTGGGCACATGGGACAGTATCTGCCTCTGCAGCACACATATAATGCTGGCTGTTCCCCTAAGAGCTCACTTGCCTGCACTACATGCTCCAGGACGACATCTGCCACCACCACTGCTGCTGTCTCTGCATCCTCTGGCTACTGCAATGGCACGTACTGTGGATAGTGCCCCAGCCTTCAGCACTGAGGAGAACCAGGCCCTGCTGGACTGCCTCCTTCCACAATACAGCAAGCTGTATGGGAAACCAGGGAAGCAGGTGAGTGTGCTGTCCACTGCCTTACTAATTGTGCATGTTGTCTGACTAGCAAGACTTACAGTGTGTACACCAGTGGCTAGCATGCTCACTGAGTAGTTGTCACCCCCCAAAGTGTGTAGTCACATGCACTGAACAGGTATAGTGCAGTAACAGTGCATTCTAACAAGGTTTGACTTCCCAGGCAATGATACCATTTAGTAACTGCTGGCAAACTGTTCATAGCCATAGTTGCACTACCTGTGTACATCATATGCCCCTGTGATTGAGACATGTATTTCCAACTGTGTGATGCACGGAAATGTTGCATGTGTAGTAATGGCCTTTTCACTTTGTCATCCTCACAGGTTGATGCCCACCAGAAGCAGGAGATCTGGCTGACCATCATCCGGGCAGTACGATCTGTGGGGGTCTACAGGCGCAGGATCCGCAACTGCCAGAAGAGGTGGCAGGACCTTTGGGGCTGGACCCGGAGGATCGCAAGGGTCCAGCTGAAGCTGTCGCCTCCTCGCAGGAGGGGCGGACACCGGACCCTGACCCCCACATGCTCCGGATCCTGGCGGTGGTCTTCCCTGACCTGGATGGGCAGCTGAAGGCCAGACAGCAGCAAGGAGGGGGTAAGTGCTAGCCTTAACTGTGTACTATGACTAACATGCTCTATGCACTCCTTTAGCCTGGTTCCACTTCCACAGTACAACTGTCATGTTGTCCTGGACTCATGTCCCTCACTTGTGTCATGCCCCCTCCTCATCTGATACACAGGTGTGGCCCTTACAGTCTGTGACTTAGGTCACTTGGGTACTGTGTACTTGCAGTTACCTGTGGTTCAAGTTGGGGACAGCATCAGTTACAGGAACTTTGTGGTGGGCTGCATGGGTGGTACAATTGCTCACAATGCCTGTGATCTGACATGTACTCTGGGTATGGCTTTAATATGTGTTCCAATTGCTGCTCTGACTCACCACATGTCTGGAGCATGTGCCACACACCCATGCGGCAGCAGAGACCAAGGTAGGAGCCTCAGAAGTATGTACATCATGTGTGTGACACATGCATAGCCACCTGCCTAGTGTTCAGGGTAATACCATGTTGCACATGGACCAGGACTGTAATGCCTACTCCGTACATCGAAGGCACTCTGTTCTCCCACTCCTGTGTGTCAGCATACATATTGGGAATTGTGAAGAGTGCACTCAGGTGTATGCCTCTGTGTCACCGTGGTGTGGCCTTGCTTTTTGGACTCCTGGAGTGTTTAACAATTTGGGGTGGCCAGCCATCTGAGTTGTGACTATGGGATCTGCACATAGGTTAATGCATAGGTCTCTGATCCCTTGACTGTGCACAATGTTGTATGAAACATTGAGGTGCAGGCAGCTTTGGTTCATTCTCATCAGACGGTGAAGTGCTCATGTGTATGGATTTGTGTTTGCAGTCACTCAAATGTCTCATTTGATTGACGTGGGATCATCTTAGTCCTCATGATGTGGGTGGCCAGGGGTGCACATGTGCACCTGTCAGCTACAGGGCTTGCATTCCAAAAACTTCCATGATTGTGACACAGTGCAGACTAGTGTTGTGTGTATGCACTGCCCCTGTGACAGGAGACAGTTATGACTGACTTGCCAGACAGGCCTGTGCCATGACATTCCAATCGCAAAGGGTGATCCAGCAGTAGTGTGATATGTCCTGCATGCACACCATTGTCTATCAGGACATGAGGACATCATTGTGTCTGGTGATGGAAGCAAAACCCGCATATCAACAGAGACTCTGCCCATCACTTTTCCTGACACATATACTGAGTCAGTGGCAGGAGATGGCATGTGTTTGGAGTGACACATTTCCATATGTTCTCTTGGATGTCCAACAACTGTGTATGTGGTGCATGTGTGCACATATGATTAGTCGCATACAACAGGCAGCAGACAGATGGGTGCACGGACAGGTAGGATATGTGTGGCATGACTGACTGTCAGGCAGACAATGGGCTTCTTCAAATCAGTGTCAGCACTTATTGCAATGTCTAGCAAATGATGGCAGGGCTTGCTCTGTGATGTGCTGTACTTACTGTGGTGTGTGTGGTCAGTACAGGTGATTAATGTTGCTCTGTTTATCCTGATTGTTTGCAGATACATCCACGGCCACAGGAGGAGACAGCTCCATGGACCAAGAGGAGCGGCAGAGCCAGACTGGGTCCACTGCAGGGGAGAGCGAGGGACCCAGTGGCACGGAGGGTGAGGGGAGCCACACTGAGGAGACCTCAGCTACGACCACTTCGTCTGGGGAAAACAGCACTTCCAGTGAGGACTCCCTTGTGGAGGAAGGTGTCAGCAGACCAGAGGCAACATCAAGCAAGTCTGTCCCCGCCACCACCACCATCTCCACCCTCCCATCTGCTCCCATCCCACATGTCCGTGGAGGCTCCCGTGTAGGGGAGCGTGTCTCCTTCATGCCAGGCACCGCACCCCCTGCCTCTGTCCCCCATGCTGCCCTGAGTGTGGAGTCTGTGGACTTGCTGAAACAGATCCATGTAGGGCAGACATCAATGCTGAGTGTCCTCCATGCACACACAGGTCTCTTGACACAACTGGTGTTATTCATGGAGGGCATGTCATCTGGCATGTCTGCCCTACATCGGACCAATCAGTCCATGGCCTCCTCACTGACGGCAGCAGTGTCCCTCCTGCAACAGTCCCTCACCCCTCCTACCTCTGCCCCATCCACAATCCCCAGCACCCTACCTGTCCCAAGCACACACACACCGGCACGCACCAGCACAGACACAAGCAGCACACAGACACACAAGCCAAAATCCAGACGCACACGCATGCACAGTCAGGGGACTGATACCTCACTCACAGGGGATGGGGCCCAGACACACACACATGCATCCACGAGCACTCCGCAGTCCTCAGATACCTCTCCCTCCAAAACCCCTTCCCTTGCCTCACCTGCAACCCCCCCCTCCCAGAAGCTCTTCCTCTGTGAGCTAGGCCTCTTCCCCACAGAACCATCTGACACGAGGTCCAGGCGGAAGAGGCGACCACCACACACAGAGTGGAGTGCCCCTCACACCCGGACACCCTCCCCCAGGCACAGGCAGACTGAGGACCCCATTCAAAAGTCCCCCCGGACCAGGAAGGGCAAGACCCCACCACCACCACCACGCAGCTCCACCACACAGTCTCTCTCCTCCATCCCCCAGGCCACCACTCCACAGGTTCCACCGCCACACCCTGCCCCAGGTTCCCCCATACACCGATACCGCATCCCCAAACTGCTTAGGCCCTCCCCCTACCACTTGCTCTTCCACCCCCAAACCAGACGCTCTGCCTGTTTGTGCCACTGGTGTGGAGACCGGGTCCCCCCTCTGTCCTGCCCACCTCATCTGCCCCCCTTCCACTCCCTAGGAGTTATGCACTGTAGTGGAGTCCACAACCACCCCGTCTGACTCGGGCACTGCAGTGGGGACCCAGTCCACTCCATCTGACCGGCCCACTGCAGTGGTTGCAGCCCCCACACCATCTGACTTGTGCCCTACAGTGGTGCCGGCCCCCACTGAGTCAAACACCTCCACTGCAGTTGCCGGTGACACTCCTGCACCCACCACCCCTTCACTGCCTCCTTCTGGCATCCCCTGATCCTGTCCCTGCGGTGCCTGGCCTTCCCCTTGTATGCCCCTCCGAGGGGGATGTCCCCTGTCCGTACCAGTGCACGCAAGCAATGGGTGACAAGTTGTCACATATCACCATGTTGGGACTGTGTATTTGGACTGGCCATTGGCCTTAGTTTCTTTTGGACTTAAAATTTTAGTTTCACATTTGCTGAATAAAGCCTCTTTTTGTTTACTTGTGGTTTTTCTTTGGATTTACATGATGTAGATGAGTATCATCATGCATTTGCAGTTGTAATAGTGTTCAGATCAGGAAAATGAAGTGTTGCTGTGATGGACTCCATGTGGTCCATGGGATATGTGTCCTAATGTAGTCTGGATCTATAGCATCCTTTGCTGCAGTCTGAGGGTGTAATGTTCAGCATTTGACACAGGGATGTACGTTTTGCATTTGTAAATTAACATCTTTGGCTTACACTGATGCACATCTGGTGGGCTTACCACTGTTCAATGTTTCTATTTCCCTGACTGTGTGCCCATCTCCACTGGACATGCAGTTTACCACATCAATGTTGAAGGACTCATCTGTGTATACAGTGCAACTTGCTTGACACGTGTTTTGGGTGTATGCAGATGACTGACGTGACACTCCCGTACCCAGGCTGATGTGAGCAGAGCCTTCAGTGTGTTGTAGTTGTTGACTCACTGACCGAGTGTTCTGCTGACATGTTTGAGTCGTGCACAGACAAGGTTTGGCACAGCGGACCTTCCACAGGAGTGGAGTGCCCCTCATGGCAATGTGTAATCCCGTGACATTGCCTGGGCCCGTGTTGTGTGTTGTGTGAGCATGTCTGTGTGTGTTCCCTTCCCTTTTCCTACACAGGCTGTGTCCCTACGGATGTTCCTGTTTGTGATGCTTGCTGAGTTGTCCTGTGTTCATCCAGCATCTTGGACCTGGTTTCTCCGGGATGTGGGTGCATGGCAAACTAATGTTCATCAAGTTGTCATCCCTAGTTGTCTTTGTTGTCAGGGCTGGGGATGTGGGCAAACGCAGATGGGACACAGTCAGGATTCCCCTTGGCACTTGTTGGTTACACAAGTCATGTAATTTACAGTTTGTGGTAGCTTTCAGTGATTGTGACATGTTGTGTGTGTGACTGCTGCCACTCCTCAGGGTCAGAGCTGCAATGTTGGAAGTTGTCTATGTGTGTTCTTTGTGGGTCACCATGGCTTCTTCATTGTTGTGTGACTGTGGCCGGGATCCCATTGATTGGGGTGGATTTCACGTCATGCCCATGTACGGCGTACTGTGCAGTGTGTCAGACATTCACGAGTCTTGTTGACTGGCCATGTGTGAAGGGTTTCTGCACCTTAGTTCCCACCACCACCCCTGGGATTGTCATGGGTGCATGTGCAATGTCACCAGTCCATGTGCGCTTCACTGCTGCACATTGGTGGAGATCAAGGTGTGTGGTGTTCAGTGTGTGCAAATGTGAGTTGTTGCACGGCTAGACCCCTACCTCCATATTGGCCTTGGCTGACAGGCCGTGCTGTTTGATTTGTGCTTGTGTAGGTGTGATGGTAGTTTGTTGCTCAGGACACATGGCTGTGGTTCACAGTGTGAACGACATCTACCTTTGTCATCACAGTGGGATTATCATGCAGGCTAGTGTCACTACAATGTGGGGTCCCTGGGGGTAGTGCTGTGGTGGGTATGTCTCTTGCTGTGTTAGTTGCTGTTCCTACAAGCTTGTGTGACATGTGTAATTTGGGCTCCCTCTCATCTAACAATGCCTGATTGCCCACATAGGGGAATCCGATCCATGAGTTACTTTTGTGTGGCACTGTATACACATCTGTGTAATTGGGAATCAGGCCTCCTCATGTGTTGTGTGGTTGCCTGGGGACACTGGCACACCCCCCCCCCCCATCACCTGTTGTGTTTGATATGCAGTGTGAGGCTGCCTGTTTGTGTTTGTGCATCTGCACCACTGCATTGGCATATCTTTAGTGTGCCATTGGCTGTATGTTGTTTGGAGGATTTCCCCTGCTGTCCCTGGGACTCCTAGGTCATCAGTCAGCACAATAATCATGGTTTGTATGTCCCATTGCTGCCATGGTATGGTATTTGTTCACCTCACATCTACAGTCTCCACAGGATATCTACATTTGTGTGTCCATTGGTGCAGATATGTGGGTCTGCATTATGATGGTCACTTCTGCCATTGTGTAATTGATAAATGTTGGCAATGTCAGCTCCCATGGGTGATGTTTGTCTGCACATGGCCAAAGGTATGTTTTATTTGCACTGCACTGTTTGCCTCACCCAATCTATGTTGCTATGGGACACAACCACTACTTTGCCACTGATGTGTTTGTTGTTGTGTGACCAGGAATCATCCATGCTGTTTGGCAGTTGCAGCTTTTTCCATGACAACACTTACCTTTTGGTCACTGTGATGATGGGGGTTTAGACCCCATTGCCACAATGTTCAAAATGTGCTTCAGCTATGGACCCCACACTTACATTTTGGTCACTGTGATGATGGGGGTTTAGACCCCATTGCCACAATGTTCAAAAGGTGCTTCAGCTATGGACCCCACACTTACATTTTGGTCACTGTGATGATGGGGGTTTAGACCCCATTGCCACAATGTTCAAAATGTGCTTCAGTTATGGACCCCACACTTACCTTTTGGTCACTGTGATGATGGGGGTTTAGACCCCATTGCCACAATGTTCAAAATGTGCTTCAGTTATGGACCCCACACTTACCTTTTGGTCACTGTGATGATGGGGGTTTAGACCCCATTCCCACAGTGGTCATGGTCTGCTTGCATTGTGGAGGCCACACACATTTATGTGTGACACATGTGATAGGGGGTCACATTGTATGTTCAATGTCATGTTCAGTGTTGTAGGCATTTGACACAGACTACACACTCTTGTCATGATGTTGGGGGGATGTCTTTTTCTGACATTCCTTATGTTGGAGTATGCTGGTTGTGTAATGCATTACCTGTCCTATGAGTGGGGATGGTAGTAGTGGTAGACATCCAGCCCCCCATGAGTAGGGGTGGTGGCAGTGGTAGGCATCCATCCCCCTATGAGTGGGGATGGTAGTAGTGACAGACATCCAGGCCCCCATGAGTAGGGGTGGTGGTAGTGGTAGGCATCCATCCCCCTATGAGTGGGGATGGTAGTAGTGACAGGCATCTAGGCCCCCATGAGTAGGGGTGGTGGTAGTGGTAGGCATCCAGGCCCCCATGAGTAGAGTGGTGTTAGTGGTAGGCATCCACCCCCCTATGAGTGGGGATGGTAGTAGTGACAGGCATCCAGGCCCACATGAATAGGGGTGGTGGTAGTGGTAGGCATCCAGGCACCCCTGAGTAGGGGTGGTGTTAGTGGTAGGCATCCATCCCCCTATGAGTGGGGATGGTAGTAGTGACAGGCATCCAGGCCCCCATGAGTAAGGGTGGTGTTAGTGGTAGGCATCCATCCCCCTATGAGTGGTGATGGTAATAGTGACAGGCATCCAGGCCCACATGAGTAGGGGTGGTGTTAGTGGTAGGCATCCATCCCCCTATGAGTGGGGATGGTAGTAGTGACAGGCATCCAGGCCCACATGAGTAGGGGTGGTGGTAGTGGTAGGCATCCAGGCCCCCATGAGGAGGGGTGGTGGTAGTGGTAGGCATCCAGGCCCCCTGAGTAGGGGTGGTGGTAGTGGTAGGCATCCATCCCCTATGAGTGGGGATGGTATTAGTGACAGGCATCCAGGCCCACATGAGTAGGGGTGGTGGTAGTGGTAGGCATCCAGGCCCCCATGAGTAGGGGTGGTGGTAGTGACAGGCATCCAGGCCCCCATGAGTAGGGGTGGTGTTAGTGGTAGGCATCCATCCCCCTATGAGTGGGGATGGTAGTAGTGACAGGCATCCAGGCCCACATGAGTAGGGGTGGTGGTAGTGGTAGGCATCCAGGCCCACATGAGTAGGGGTGGTGTTAGTGGTAGGCATCAATCACCCTATGAGTGGGGATGGTAGTAGTGACAGGCATCCAGGCCCACATGAGTAGGGGTGGTGGTAGTGGTAGGCATCCAGGCCCACATGAGTAGGGGTGGTGTTAGTGGTAGGCATCCATCCCCCTATGAGTGGGGATGGTAGTAGTGACAGGCATCCAGGACCCCATGAGTAGGGGTGGTGGTAGTGGTAGGCATCCAGGCCCCCATGAGTAGGGGTGGTGGTAGTGGTAGGCATCCAGGCCCCCCTGAGTAGGGGTGGTGGTAGTGGTAGGCATCCAGACCCCCATGAGTAGGGTGGTGGTGGTGGTAGTGGTAGGCATCCATCCCCCTATGAGTGGGGATGGTAGTAGTGACAGGCATCCAGGCCCACATGAGAAGGGGTGGTGGTAGTGGTAGGCATCCAGGCCCCCATGAGTAGGGGTGGTGTTAGTGGTAGGCATCCATCCCCCTATGAGTGGGGATGGTAGTATTGACAGGCATCCAAGCCCCCATGAGTAGGGGTGGTGTTAGTGGTAGGCATCCATCCCCCTATGAGTGGGGATGGTAGTAGTGACAGGCATCCAGGCCCACATGAGTAGGGGTGGTGTTAGTGGTAGGCATCCATCCCCCTATCTGTGGGGATGGTAGTAGTGACAGGCATCCAGGCCCCCATGAGTAGGGGTGGTGTTAGTGGTAGGCATCCACCCCCCATGAGTGGGGATGGTAGTAGTGACAGGCATCCAGGCCCACATGAGTAGGGGTGGTGTTAGTGGTAGCCATCAGGCCCCTATGGGTGTGTATGGCATTGGTGATAGCCATCCCGCCCCTATGGTTCGGCTGTTGCTAGTGTACGTCATTTCTGCATCCCTATGTGTGTGTGACATATGTCGGGTACGTGTCGTTTGTTTGTGTAGTGGGTGTTTGACTTACCGTCTGCGCCGTACGCGTCCGTACCGGTTCCGGTAATAGATGTAGAGTATTGGTAGGACCTGCGCGATGGGATTCATGGTTGGGTCGTCTCGTTCGGGTTTCTCGTGGCTTCGACTCGTACTCGTCGCTGGCTTGTGCGTCTCGTAGCCGTGGATCGTCTTGTGGCGCGAATCGGAGCTTATGTGCAGCTCTCCCGGATGCTCTGACGTGCCGGACGTAGCGACAGGTTCGGCGCGTACGGAAGGCGCATCGTACTAGTCCGGCCGGAAGGTGCTGTATATTTACTTCCGTGCGACTCGATTCGGCGTTTACGGATCTGGCTCAGGCGGGGAACAGGAGCTGGAATGGGTACTTATGACTGGGTCGGAATCTGAGCAGTTATGCGCATCGTACTTGCTCGTTCGGACGACTGTTCGAATCAGTCGGGAAACACGCGTTCGGCTTGTTTTTTTTCCGGACGAATAGTGTTAGGTGCGCTTCCGGCCGAGATCGGAATCGACCCCTTTGTTGGCAGGGTATGCCTAGACGTAGGTCCCTTGCTCACTTTGCCACTGGATTTAAGCTAGCCTGGCTGATGAGGAGTGTTACCCCGAAACCGGTCCCAGGATTCTTGTTTCCGGTCCAGGGAAGATCTGGCTTGGCAGTTCGGGCTGGACTGTTCCCATGAGGATCAGGGTCAAGACTGGTTTGCATATGGCTGGGTCTGTACTGAGGTGGTGAAGTGAGATAAAGAACGATGATGGATTCTTTCCAGATCTGGGACTGGGTGTGAGTATCTGAAAAGTTTCAGCGCTCCATCCATCATCTCTTTGTGTTTGCTTTGTATCATAAAACTCTTCACTGAAACTTCTCTCCAGAGTCACAAGCACATATCATATAGTAACATGTGCAAAATAACTGCACTCTCCACTATCACATCTGCAACAGCTGATAGCAGTGTGTTGTAGAGTATGAAGATGCACTGACCTTTGTGCCAAGACCTCTCTCTTGTATGAGAGGTC
The DNA here is from genome assembly GCA_963921515.1 of Calotriton arnoldi. Taxonomy (NCBI): domain Eukaryota; kingdom Metazoa; phylum Chordata; class Amphibia; order Caudata; family Salamandridae; genus Calotriton; species Calotriton arnoldi. The sequence continues at coordinate 795,867 of CAWUFW010001548.1, forward strand.
TCTATGTGACAGTGTGGACAAGGACTGATCAGACAAGTCAGCATACTAGGGTATCCAAATAAATGACTTCTCCATTCAACTCTTTGTAGCATAAAAGATGTGCATAGTAGCGCATAGATACATATACAAGCAGTTGCACTTCTGCACTCCCTGGAAATGGAACTGGAAGGTTTAGTCAACATTACAATACTGTAGTAATATTCAAATCTATAGCAACTATTAAGCAAACAAATCAGTAGTAACTTTAAACTTTTTTTATCACAGCAACATATTTTAGCAACATAACAAAACTACAACAGCTATATTTATAAACTATTTCAACAACTGAAATACAAACAAAACACTCAACTTCACTACTTTATTATGTCTTAATCAAATTATGATGAGCAGCCTGGTGCACTTGCAGCAACCAGCCACCTCAGCCTACCAAATACTCTTTGGTATGGCAGTTTTTTTATATGCGGCCAGGTGGTAAAAAAGTATCCTATCACAAATCCGGCAAGGATGAAAGGGAACCCATTCCCGTTGCCGTAAGGGCCGAGAGGAAATCTCGTAAGGGAGTACACCCTCCCGTGTTTAAACCACTGTATCACAATAAGTACTCCTACGATGCGAGGATGATAACCGCGTCTTATTCGTAACAACCCTGGAAAGGTACAGATGGGAAGTCCTAGGATGAAGGGACCCACCAAGGAGTGGGGAAGGAAACAATTCCTTTTGTTTTAATTACCCTCACACACCCTAGTGGTGTCATGCTTCATCATCGGGTCACCTTGACGCCTAAAAGTCAGGGTGGGCTCGACCATTTTTTCAGGGAGCTCTTAGTAATAATACGACCAGGGGGAAAAATTAAAGATTAAAAACCACCAGCAAATCCCAGTATCCCTTTAATATTGGATTCGTTAGGGTTATTAAAAAATGTAACTAGGGGTCAGAATAGGAATCTTTATGGTCCTATGACCCTACAGCCAACATGTTTCAGTCCTACTGGGGCCATAGAGGTCCCGGACTTTCTTCAGGGCAACAATACAACCTCCCTGGATAATGCAAGAGGAAATTCCCTACACTACTTTTTCTCTAAGGGCAGATAGCTGCTCCTTAGTTGACTAGAAGATATTTTATCTCCTTGATCCTGTTATCGCTCCATCTGTAAAAACAAACAAAGACAAACAGGGCAAACAACGTATATTACTCATAGAGTACATTGAAATGCTTCCCAAAAGTGATGTGCTGGCCAGAACACCGGTGTAGTTCACATGGTGTCAACGAACACATCATCTCTTATAACCACAATGGCATGTGGTTATGAAACACGTATATTTTAATTTTACCACGCTTGCGTAGGTGGCAAAATATGGTGTAGTGGCGATCCTTGTCGCATTCTACCAATATCCACGCTCATGTGTTTGTGTTCTCAAAGTGTATACACCCGTGTCAATCTCACAAAACAGCACAAGGCTGCTAACAATCGCCGTGTTTTAGTCTCTCACACATATCAATCACACACGTCCCCTTACCCAGTCATGGGCGAGGTAACTCTTCGCCGGGCGCCTCGCAGAATAAGGGGTAGCCCTGTTGTCAAACCCTGCATGTTTGTAAGCGATAGCGCACCAATAGACAAAATACAAATAAAAAACAACAGAGCCTGTGAGCAAGAGTCATGCTAAAAGCGCTCGTTTAAACGCGCGCGCGCACATACCTGTGTTCCCATAGAGTACTCAGATTACTCACGTCATCAAGGGTCCTGCCCCGCTCTCTCACCTACTCGGTGCGGGTCCCGCGGGCCTTCGTATTATCTTCCCTAGTGGAAGATGTTTAAATACTCCTTGTAGGTTCTCATTTGCTAATTACACTGCCTGATTGGTATGATCACGTGCGGGCGTCTTAGATCAAGCGCCATCGCACCGCGTCATACTTTGGGCTGGGGTGCTGGGAGTTGTAGTTTCATTCTACATCACTTCCCCGAGCGAAAAATGCAGTAGTTGATCTAAACCTGTATACGCGTCATACCTAAGACGCCGACGCGCATCGTCGTACTTAGAAAAAGAATGACGGGACATGTAGATAAACCCCCGAACCGAATAATGTGAGATAAGTTAAAGCCATATTACGGGGCACACCGCTAGTGATAGTGCCTGGCAGCTATTGCACCAGTTAGAAAAAATAGAAAAAATAGAAAAATACTGAGAAATCTCAGTTTGGTATGGGGCCTCCTCAATTTCTTTACGGCGTCTCATTACTGAGTTGACAATGACCTTGTGCATGCGTCATACCACAGAATTCGACGCGCATCGTCATACTAAGAAAAAAGGGGGAAGGACGGGAAATGTAGTTAAACGCCACAACCTAATATTATTAAACAGGTAAAAGCCATATTTTTTGGCACCACGCTTCTGATAGTGTCTGTCAGTTTATGCAGGAGTTAAAAAAGGGGATATAAGGAGAATACTGGGACAGCAATCCTGACCCCAGAGCAAAAATAGAAATAAGACCTGTTCACTATTATAAGTTAGATCTATCTAATATCAACAAAGCCTAATTGAGACGAGCATTGTAATATGTCCAATAGGTAGAAGCTGTTATTATTAAAAAAAGAGGAACAGGTAGAGAGCGCATTATGTTTGAGCTGGAAAACATAGTAGCGTTGTAAGAATAGGCACCCTACATATACAAGACATACTAATGTCATCTCCTATGTATTTGATTCCACGGAATGGAATCGTTCAGGCCAATCACGTGTGTTTTTAAACGGTAAACCCATCGTTGTTCACGCTCCAACAGTCTGGTGCTGAGGTTGCCTGTACCACTCACTTTCTCAATGACTGTCCATTTGATATCTGTGTCAATGTGCTTTTGTTCAAGATAGTGAGCGGTAAGTTTGGTGGCTGAGATGGACCTCTTAATCGTGCTTCTGTGCTCACCTATTCGTATTTTTATTTTTCTGCTAGTCATGCCTACATATAAAAGTTGGCAGGGGCACTTGATGATATATACAACGTTTTCACTATTACAGTTAGTATGTGAGCGTTGTTCCCACGGGAATGCCATACCGAGATCGATTTGTTTGGTGTGTTCCGTAAGGGGGCAAACCACACAAGATCCGCAGGGATAGTGACCTGAAACTGGTGGATTGTTAAAGAGTGTAAGCTGATTCAATGCCTTGGGTTTATGCATGTTGGTATGTACCAGTGAATCTCTTAGACTTCTATTCCTCTTGAAAGAGAACATTGGTTTCTCAAACGTAAGTTTGTTTGATGTTAATACCAGCCATTTTTGATTTATAATCTTTTTAATCTTGTTTGACGAGGAGTTATAGGTAGTGACACATATCAACGTGTCCTTTTCTGGTTTTTCATGGGTTTCTAGTAATGCCTCACGCGGGGTGTTACGCGACCTTTTGTTGGCCCGTTCAATGATTTTTTGTGGATAGGCCTTCCGTTTCAATTTACTAGTAAGGAGGGCTGCTTCCCTCTTGTAATCTTGTAAGTTAGTACAGTTTCTTCGAACCCGGAGAAATTGGCCCACTGGTAAGTTCTCCCTAAGGGCACGGGGATGTGCACTATCAAAGTGCAACAGACTATTCCTGTCTGTAGGCTTGGTATATAATGAACTGATCAAGGTGCCGCCACTGGCGATCAAATTCACATCTAGAAAGGAGACCATTTTACTGTCGGTGGTCATGGTGAAATTAAGATGTGGATTTAATTGATTCATCCAGATGAGGAAGTTATTCAAGTCAGACTTATCTCCCTTCCAGATAGGATTGTAATTGGGTTGGAAATAAGGTCCGGTTTGATATTGAGGTGGTCCCTGAAATGGGGGAGGACCGAAAGGTCCCGGCCAAGGGTACATTCAGACTCAGGTTCTTCGTATCAGGGTGAATCCAGTGCCTCAGATACAGAACAAGACGATTGGTCCAGTGACGGATCAAATAAAAGTTGGAGGAACAGATCAAGACGATCCCGAAGAGGAAACTTCAATCAAAGCTTTTACCGCCACAAATGTACCCTTGGCCTGGACCTTTCGGTCCTCCCCCATTTCAGGGACCACCTCAATATCAAACCGGACCTTATTTCCAACCCAATTACAATCCTAATCGTTTTTTAGGACAGGGCGGGGAGAAGAGGAAGACGCGGGAAAAGAGGCAACAACAGAAGAGTCCAATGGGAAGACGAGAGGACAGCCATGAATACCCGCAGTCAGACCAGAGGCCAACAACCGAGCACGAGTGGGATAAGGGACTAGTAGTTAATCTAACTGAGACCACATTAAACACCATGGAACTATCAGTGCTCAACAAAGGATTGGGATTCGTTCCTACTGCCTTTTTGGATAAATTCCAATTACGTTGTGAATTGAGTGAATTCTTTCGTAAAATCCACATCAAAACGTTTTTCATGGATAAAGATAAACCAGAGAACAATGACAACTATACTGCTCTACGTCTCAAGTCAAATTTTTATCCACCAGCGTCACTGATGCCTCCAGAAGTCCTTGCGTTTGAGGAGAGTGTCACCAAAGAAGTGGATCAACTGCAAACAAAGGGCGGCACCTACAATAATTTGAGCAACGACGAGAGGTCAGCATTAAGATCTCTGAGTACTAGATCGGACATTGTAATAAAACCAGCGGATAAAGGTGGAGCAACGGTCATTCAAAGCACTAATGCCTATAGAACTGCATGTATAAGTCTCCTGGCTGATGAAAGGTATTACAAAAAAATTAATAGAGACCCCACTACACGTCTAAAGAAAACAATAAGATCCCTGACCATTGAAGCAGAGGACCGCAGATGGATCACAAAGAAAGAACATGATTTTCTTACTCCAGATGATCCCAGAGTGCCTCTGTTTTATACAATACCGAAAATACACAAAAGAAAAAAATCCGCCGCCCGGTAGACCGATCGTGTCGGGAGTCGGGTCCCTTCTTGAACCCTTGTCCAAATACACCGACTGGTTTCTACGACCTCTGGTCACACGTATCAGGTCATATGTGCAAGACACTAAACACCTACTCAACCTTTTGACGGACATTGATTATGACCCAAGGGAAAACACCATGGTTTGTCTTGATGTGGAAGCGCTGTATACCAGCATTCCACAAGAAGAAAGTGTCCGAGTGATAGAGGCACTCTTGAGACAGGAAGAATGGCAATGGGAAGCACCGGTCAATTGGGTCATCACTCTCATGCGCCTTGCCCTGATGGAAAACTTCTTTTGCTTTGAGGATCAGATGTATCTACAAGTACATGGCACTTCCATGGGCAGCACCTTTGCGCCGAGCATAGCGTGTTTCTATATGGGCCATTTTGAAGATCAACACATTTGGCCCACCAACCCTTACTCTGATAACATCTGTAAGTGGTTTAGGTACATCGATGACATCTTGGTCATCTGGAAGGGAGATAAGTCCGACTTGAATAACTTCCTCATCTGGATGAATCAATTAAATCCACATCTTAATTTTACCATGACCACCGACAGTAAAATGGTCTCCTTTCTAGATGTGAATTTGATCGCCAGTGGCGGCACCTTGATCAGTTCATTATATACCAAGCCTACAGACAGGAATAGTCTGTTGCACTTTGATAGTGCACATCCCCGTGCCCTTAGGGAGAACTTACCAGTGGGCCAATTTCTCCGGGTTCGAAGAAACTGTACTAACTTACAAGATTACAAGAGGGAAGCAGCCCTCCTTACCAGTAAATTGAAACGGAAGGCCTATCCACAAAAAATTATTGAACGGGCCAACAAAAGGTCGCGTAACACCCCGCGTGAGGCATTACTAGAAACCCATGAAAAACAAGAAAAGGACACGTTGATATGTGTCACTACCTATAACTTATCGTCAAACAAGATTAAAAAGATTATAAATCAAAAATGGCCGGTATTAACATCAAACAAGCTTACGTTTGAGAAACCAATGTTCTCTTTCAAGAGGAATAGAAGTCTAAGAGATTCACTGGTACATACCAACATGCATAAACCCAAGGCATTGAATCAGCTTACACTCTTTAACAATCCACCAGTTTCAGGTCACTATCCCTGCGGATCTTGTGTGGTTTGCCCCCTTAACGAACACACCAAACAAATCGATCTCGGTATGGCATTCCCGTGGTAACAACGCTCACATACTAACTGTAATAGTGAAAACGTTGTATATATCATCAAGTGCCCCTGCCAACTTTTATATGTAGGCATGACTAGCAGAAAAATAAAAATACGAATAGGTGAGCACAGAAGCACGATTAGGAGGTCCATCACAGCCACCAAACTTACCGCTCACTATCTTGAACAAAAGCACAGTGACACAGATATCAAATGGACAGTCATTGAGAAAGTGAGTGGTACAGGCAACCTCAGCACCAGACTGTTGGAGCGTGAACAACGATGGGTTTACCGTTTAAAAACACACGTGATTGGCCTGAACGATTCCATTCCGTGGAATCAAATACATAGGAGATGACATTAGTATGTCTTGTATATGTAGGGTGCCTATTCTTACAACGCTACTATGTTTTCCAGCTCAAACATAATGCGCTCTCTACCTGTTCCTCTTTTTTTTTTAATAATAACAGCTTCTACCTATTGGACATATTACAATGCTCGTCTCAATTAGGCTTTGTTGATATTAGATAGATCTAACTTATAATAGTGAACAGGTCTTATTTCTATTTTTTGCTCTGGGGTCAGGATTGCTGTCCCAGTATTCTCCTTATATCCCCTTTTTTAACTCCTGCATAAACTGACAGACACTATCAGAAGCGTGGTGCCAAAAAATATGGCTTTTTACCTATTTAATAATATTAGGTTGTGGCGTTTAACTACATTTCCCGTCCTTCCCCTTTTTTTCTTAGTATGACGATGCGCGTCGAATTCTGTGGTATGACGCATGCACAAGGTCATTGTCAACTCAGTAATGAGACGCCGTAAAGAAATTGAGGAGGCCCCATACCAAACTGAGATTTCTCAGTATTTTTTCTATTTTTTCTATTTTTTCTAACTCGTGCAATAGCTGCCAGGCACTATCACTAGCGGTGTGCCCCGTAATATGGCTTTAACTTATCTCACATTATTCGGTTCGGGGGTTTATCTACATGTCCCATCATTCTTTTTCTAAGTACGACGATGCGCGTCGGCGTCTTAGGTATGACGCGTATACAGGTTTAGATCAACTACTGCATTTTTCGCTCAGGGAAGTGATGTAGAATGAAACTACAACTCCCAGCACCCCAGCCCAAAGTATGACGCGGTGCGACGGCGCTTGATCTAAGACGCCCGCACGTGATCATACCAATCAGGCAGTGTAATTAGCAAATGAGAACCTACAAGGAGTATTTAAACATCTTCCACTAGGCAAGATAATACGAAGGCCCGCGGGACCCGCACCGAGTAGGTGAGAGAGCGGGGCAGGACCCTTGATGACGTGAGTAATCTGAGTACTCTATGGGAACACAGGTATGTGCGCGCCCGCGTTTAAACGAGCGCTTTTAGCATGACTCTTGCTCACAGGCTCTGTTGTTTTTTATTTGTATTTTGTCTATTGGTGCGCTATCGCTTACAAACATGCAGGGTTTGACAACAGGGCTACCCCTTATTCTGCGAGGCGCCCGGCGAAGAGTTACCTCGCCCATGACTGGGTAAGGGGACGTGTGTGATTGATATGTGTGAGAGACTAAAACACGGCAATTGTTAGCAGCCTTGTGCTGTTTTGTGAGATTGACACGGGTGTATACACTTTGAGAACACAAACACATGAGCGTGGATATTGGTAGAATGCGACAAGGATCGCCACTACACCATATTTTGCCACCTACGCAAGCGTGGTAAAATTAAAATATACGTGTGTCATAACCACATGCCATTGTGGTTATAAGAGATGATGTGTTCGTTGACACCATGTGAACTACACCGGTGTTCTGGCCAGCACATCACTTTTGGGAAGCATTTCAATGTACTCTATGAGTAATATACGTTGTTTGCCCTGTTTGTCTTTGTTTGTTTTTACAGATGGAGCGATAACAGGATCAAGGAGATAAAATATCTTCTAGTCAACTAAGGAGCAGCTATCTGCCCTTAGAGAAAAAGTAGTGTAGGGAATTTCCTCTTGCATTATCCAGGGAGGTTGTATTGTTGCCCTGAAGAAAGTCCGGGACCTCTATGGCCCCAGTAGGACTGAAACATGTTGGCTGTAGGGTCATAGGACCATAAAGACTCCTATTCTGACCCCTAGTTACATTTTTTAATAACCCTAACGAATCCAATATTAAAGGGATACTGGGATTTGCTGGTGGTTTTTTAATCTTTAATTTTTTCCCCCCTGGTCGTATTATTACTAAGAGCTCCCTGAAAAAATGGTCGAGCCCACCCTGACTTTTAGGCGTCAGGGTGACCCGATGATGAAGCATGACACCACTAGGGTGTGTGAGGGTAATTAAAACAAAAGGAATTGTTTCCTTCCCCACTCCTTGGTGGGTCCCTTCATCCTAGGACTTCCCATCTGTACCTTTCCAGGGTTGTTACGAATAAGACGCAGTAAAAAAGTATCAGCAAAGTTTTTCATGCAAACAGCTTTTTAAAAGGAGTTCACAAAGGATAGCTCGAACAGAGTTAGCTTGTGCGGTTGAACTGGAGAGCTCTGTGCTTCCACATCTATTCAACCTGGATACACTGTGCCTGCTCAGGTACTTACTGCTGACAGACACAATAATCCTGCTTCACTTAATAAAGCTCTTTATTACTGCTTATGTAAGCAGATCAGTTTTCATTAAAGACAAGTAAACCTGCACTGGACAAGGTTATGCAAGACCACAAATGACCCCCTAGGCAATAAGAACATTATCACTTCTCCAATGAATTTCTTTTCCCTGATTTTCCACACAGTTATTTTTTCCTGTTTCTTGAAAAGTGAACAACTTTTTTTTCCCTCTGTATACTTTTTAACATGACAGTTTTCTTTTTCACAATCTGTGTTTTCCATTTTCCTCCTAAAAAAAGATAAAATAACCAGAAAATAAAAATGTGCATACTGGTCAATAATTAATAACAGTGAATCACCACTATATTCTCATCATATATCGATATGTATTGTATCATGAACTTGTTATTCCTTTCTCCTGAAAAAGTCCACACCCTCAACCAGTGTATTTTGTTTCACAATTAAACTATAACATGCCATCAACCCTGCTTCCATAAAAGTTTATACAGTAACACATTTGTCTTGATAAACCGTTCCTAACAGTGAGCACAGTGTTTTACTCTAGAAATAGCAACAGCTCCACTCAAAAATCTCATAAGGGTAAAATATGTGCACAGTAAGGTTCATAAAAACACCAGGGCTTGTATTAATAGATTATTTGTTTTATAATTTGAGAAACACTGCCTCTTTTACTTACAACTACATACAGATTGAACAGTTCATTTTTTAACACAACGTTCAGTACTTGCTGATATCTCTCTACATTCTAATGTCTACTTCTCAAAAGCTATATTTAGAAATCTACACCTCTACAAATAGCTTTTCACTCAGTAAACCTTGTGTAGAATAAGTTTACCAACAGTAGCGCACTTACTGACACTTCTTAACACAGTTCATAGGGCCTTATTTATGAAGGCCTGTGTCAATTTTGCGCCACTGTTGCATCTCTTTTAGTGACACAGCGGCGGCATAAATAATGCACCTTGTTGCACCATATTTACGAAGTGACGCATCAAGGCAGATGAGTCACTTCATAAACCCCTTCGCTACATTATACCTGCGTCAGGTGTAATGCATGCAGGGTGGGCGTTCCCCCGCAAGCAAGGGTCGTAGGAGTGGCGCAGTGAAATCTACAAGATTTCACTGCGCCACTTCAAGGACGCCAATGTGTAAAAACATTACGCCTGCCTCATGGCAGGCGTAAGGGTGACACAGGCCCTTTCACACTGGGCTTGCCCCATGTGAAAGGAACATTGCTGGAGTTGCGTCACGCTTCCGACACAACTCCAGCAATGCTCCACTTTTGCGCCGACAGATACGTCAGTAATACTGACGTATCTGTCATTCCTTGCAACATGATGCGTCATACAGTAAATATGACACATCCATCACGTTGCAAGGAGGGCGCACTAAGAAGTGATGCATCGCTGCTTTCAAGCAGGGATGCGACACTTCTCATAAATGAGGCCCATAATATATATTATTAAATACCTGAACTTGGAGCTATTTCTTAAATGCAGCAGAAACACCAGTCTCTTTCAGTTTCAAACAAAGTCCAATCTGCTTAGCGCAACTCAAGCAGACTTCCGTCTCCTCGAAAGCACCAAGGACAATCTGAGCTATCTATGGCTCTGCAGCCAATCACATCACAATATTTCTCAACCATTAATAAGAATATTAACTATTCATTGACCTTGATCCTTTTTTTCTTCTTCTCCCATTGAGAACTCGCAAGACTCTTGCGGGATGTTAAAATACCTCGTGGCAGGCCCAGTAATTTTCCATGCGGGTCTCACGAGAGTCTTGAAGGATTGAACGTATCTCATGCAGCAAGCTTCACTCCCTGAAGCTTGCGCCCTGCTCTCGTGGGACTCTCATGAGATCGCATAAGTATTGCAGGGAAGTAGTAGTATGTGGAAAGGACTAGCCTTTCCAATCACAACTCTATTTTGCATGATGGGTGTGCATACAAGAGTGTGAGGAGAGACTGCCCTCTATTTTCAAACCTCTCTCTCTCAGGTGACAGGTGTGCATAGTAGGGTGTGGGGATGGACTGGCCTCTCTGCTGAGACCTCTCTTTGTAATGATATGTATGTGTAGTAGGGTGTGGGGAGGGACTGGCCTGTCCTTTCAGACCTCTCTCTCATATGAAGGGTGTGTGTAGCAGCGTGTGGGGAGGGACTGGTCTCTCCTTTCATATCTCTCTCACAGATGACGGGTGTGTGTAGTAGGGTGTGGGGAGGGACTGGCCTCTCCTTTCAGACCCCTCTCTCTGTAATGATGGGTGTGCATAGTACGGTGTGGGCAGGGACTGACTTTTCCTTTTAGACCTCTATCTCAGATGATGGGTGTATGTGGGGAGGGATTGGCCTCATCTTGCAGACCTCTCTCTGAAATGATTGGTGTGTGTAGTAGGGTTTGAGGAGGGACTGGCCACTCCTTTCAGACTCTCTCTCAGATGACGGGTGTGTGTAGTAGGGTGTGCGGATGATGGTCTGGCCCCTCCTTTCAGACCTCTCTCTCAGATGATGATGTGCATAGTATTGTGTGTGCACAGACTGGCCTCTCTGCTGAGACATCTCTCTGTAATGATGGGTGTGCATAGGAGGTTTTTGGAAGAACATTAACTCTACTCACAACTCTTCCCACTTCAAAGATCACCTATTCCTTCCTATTTTTCACAATCCTGTGAGAGTTTTGCGAGATCGTAACATTGTTTTTAAAACTAATTAACCTTCTACTAACCTTCTACTCATCACAGTACTTATGTCTTATACACTGCCTCTCAATAAAAAGCACAACAAATTACATTACTCAATCAATCAATCAAATAACTTTATTTTCGATCACAAATATCGTGCAAAGTGCGTGGTGCAACATGAATATAAAACAATACAGGGAATAAAAATCATTTTACAAAGTGCAAAATGCAACGATTGTTAAAACAATTCAAGATTAAAAATCCTTGTTCAAGCAGTGAGCCAGGATTTGATGTGTGAGATTTGTGAAAATTAAAAGAAAAAACAGCTCATATAATACATTTAAGACAGTTATGTGTGAGTGTTGGAGTATATAAATGACTGTATGTGAGAGTGAGTGATTGTGAGAGCACTTGTATGGATGAGTGTCTGCTTGTGTCAGTGATTGTATAAGAGAGTAAGTATGTGTTAGTATCTGTATGAATAAGTGAGGTGGTGTGTATAACTGTATAAGTGAGTAAATGGCAGTGTGATTGACTCTTTGGGTGAGTGATTAGATGTGTGAGTGACTCTATGGGTGAGTGGCAGTGTGTGAGTGTCTGTATGGGTGTGTGAGTGCATATATCAGTGGCTGTATTGATGAGTGACTGCGTGTATGAGTGACTGTATGGGTGAGTGAGTGGATGTGTGTATAGACCTATGAATCAGTGAGTGGGTATGTACTAACTGGTATTGTTGTGTCTATTGTTTCGAGAATGGTAGTCTGTATTTTAGATTGGGTGTATGAAAGGTTATATTAGGGTGTGAGGAGGTTCATCAGAGATTAAGTGGATGATGTCATCAGTGATGTCATTTGAGATGTCATCAGTGATGTCATGAGTGATGTCATTGATCATGTCATGAGTGATGTAATATGTGACGTCATCAGCAGTGCATTGCGGGGTTGCGAGTTATAGTTAGCTCAGCTAACTATAACGGCTGAATTTCTCTGGTTTTGTATGAGTGAAATGTCAGCCTAACTATAACGTCCCTGAAACCTGTGGTTTTTTCAATGAAAAAAAATATATATATATATATACACACACATATATATATATTTTTCTTTCTTTATTTTATGTTTTTTACCTTACCTAGACTTACCATGATTCTTTTGTGGTAAAATCATGGGATGTAAAGACATTCATGGTAAAGGATTCTTTGCATGCCAAGGGTGAGCCAAGAGATTTTGCATTAACTGTCATCGGGGGTTGAAGCCACTAAAATTTATATCTGCTAGCCAGGCTCAAATCACAGGTTGTTTGGCGCTGTTTCAGACTAGAAGAATACCTTTTTCCAGTTCCAATAAAGTTAGGTGCTTGGCATCCAGTTTAGAGTTAGCTTGTGACATTATAAATTGCTCAATTGACACCACTAAGATGATATTGAGGTAGATTTGTATGAAACTGCATAATATTGGATCCCGTGTAGAGTACCCAAGGGTTCCATGTAATGGTCCCAAAAAATGTGAAGATGTTGATATTTCCATCATGTGTATCAATGCATGGTATTCACCTGTGTCAAAGAGTAAATGTCTATTTGTTGCAGTGTGGTCTGAAGCCTGAATTTTTGGGCTATAGGATATTATTGTTAATAATGTGATTCTGTAGCTGTATGTGGAATGCTGTTTTTGATAATGAACTCGAGGTGAGTTACAGGTCTGTTGTTATTTAGTTCATCCTACTTCAAGTTGGGTTGTTTCAGGAAGTGGTGGATCTGCTCATTGTATGGGAATATTCCTTGGGTAAGGGAGGCATTGACTATAATGAGTAGTGTTGTTAGAGATTCTCCAATGAATAGATTTCAAGATGGATGATGACAGAATGTTGTATATGCAGATGGTGACCTAGACTGCGCTCGTATACTGCATACTAGAGCACAATAGTTAAAATAAACATTTTAAACTTTTCTCGTGCCTCTGTCAGAACCTATGGTGGACGAGTACAAGATTGCGAGCGAAAGGGTGTGTCCTGCAACCGCGATTCCTGAGCGGGTCGGGAGTGTTGTGTTCTGAGGTGTCTAACCACTTGGTCCTCTGTAAGGGAGTAGGAGGGCAAGTGAGACACTATAGCTAGTCGGTCCCCGGGCTCATGGGGACTCAGGTGACAGGATGACTCAGTCCCTGCCTACTAAGGTTCCATGACCCCAAGCATAGTTCTGTGATTTCGCAGAATCCCTGCAAGAGCATGTAGGAGGAGTTTGGAGACTAGTGACTTAGGACCAGGATTGTAGATGATGTAGAGTTCAATTTTAAGTTGTTGATGTGTGATTGGCTTTCTCTTTGAGAAGTGGCTGATCATATTGTACTTGTGAACTGATTTGTGGAATCGAATGGTCTGAGAGTGGGTTGGCACTGAGTTTTGTTTCTGTTGGTTGCTCCAATGTTGGCATGTTCGCAGTAAAATGATTTGGGTGGATTAGTGGGGGGTCTGCAGGCTGAGAAGACAGCTTTGGGCAGTGTTTGAAATTCATGAAATTTCATTTAATATAATATGCTTAACTTTGCTGAAACTGCTCAAAATTACACAAAATTGGCTAGCATTATGTGTGAAAATTACACATGATTGCATACCATGCATGCAATTTTCATGCAGAATGCAGTCCTGAGACTGGTGTGCAATGGTGCCAAAGCTATTTTTAGAGTGGGGGTGCTGGCCAATGACATCACCTCACAAAAGGCATAGGAGATATTTGACAGTATGTCTTTGAAAACACAAAAAGTGAGCTAGAAGAAAAATATTTGAAGGGCCCTTTTATTGCTCTTTTTTCAACACAACGTTTTCAAGTTTTTTGAAGAGTGCTGCAGCACTTCCCACACTCCTAGTTCTAGCACCACTGCTGGTTTGAGAAGAAAATGTTTCTTTCAGAGTGATATTTTTCACTTAAACCAGTGTCCTGTGGGATACAATCATTATGATTTTCACATAGGGCAAAAGGAAAAAAATATCTCACACTTCGCATAACATGAATCTTCTGAATTACGCAAGGTAATGGCAGTGTAACTAGAATATCACATGGACTTTACTTTCAGTTGTGTGAGGTTGTTTTTAGCATTCTTTCGTATTCCCCAAGCTGTCCTTGGTGCATGACGGAACTTAGGGTTTTTGATTGGGTGACTATATTTTGAATGTTGATTAGTTTCACATGTTTTTTTCAGGGTTTTGAATATGTAGAATACTATGCTGACATATTATTTGGGCTGGTGGATGTTTTTGATGGTGATGCGTCCCTTCTAAAGGGAGCCCACTGGAATGCTTTTGAAGAGTAGGTAGATATTTTTTCTTTTTTGGTTGGCTACTCTGCAAAGAGTGCAAAAGTGAGAAAAGATAGCTTAGTGGCCTATCTAGTAAATGGGTATGGAGATCTTGACTTAAATTGAAGGCCAGGCTGTCTTGATGTGTTTGAGGGTTTTGCTTGACTAGTGAGTGGACTTGATTATTTGTTGCTTGATAGTCCAGTAAATGAGGGATGTGTTGCTGGATTCTTTCACTGTATTGCTACTGGAGTCACTGGGATGGTTGAAATCTGACCGCAAGAAAAGATGAAAGGGCCTAATGGATAGTGAAGAGTCCTATATTTCATTTGTGAAATTCTGGTTGTAATGGTGAGTGGGGATTGTAGATTCAGGGGCCGATTCCGATGTCGGACGGACTCAGGTCCGTCCGACATCGGTCAGGAGCCGTAACCGACTGACCTGCTGTCGTCGGTTACGGCCCTGCAAGTACGATGCGACCGAACCCTGTTCGGTCGCACTCGTATACTACACAATGGGAGCATGCATTCCGAGCGGAATGCATGCTTGCATTGTGGAAAGCAGGAGTGCAGTTCATCCCTGCACCCTGTGGCCGGCACCCCAAGGTGCCTGCCACCGGGTGCAGGGATCAACAGAGGGGCACCATAGGTGCCCCCAGGCCGTCATTCGGCGGCCTCGCACCCATGGGGGCCCTACTGGGGGCCCCCAAAGACAGTTACCGACTGCCTTTTGTGCCGGAAAGACCGGCACGAAGAGGCAGTGAAATACTGCCATCGTACTCCCTCGGTCGTGAAGAGGCGGCCGGGGAGTACTGAAGGATTTCCGGACAGCGGACGGGCTCTCCGAGCCCGTCGTGAGCCATCCGGAAATCCCAGTCGGATTCCTTTCCGACCGAGCCCATCGGAATGGCTCGGTCGGAAAGGAATCCGGCCGGCACGTTCCGATTCGGTCGGAAGGGCTCCGACCATCGTTCGGTGCCCTTCCGGCCGAAATCGGAATCGGCCCCTAAATAGAAGAAGGCAGTAAATGATGTTGAAAGTAGGAAATTGCAGGCGAGGAGTTCTAAAAATGTAGCTTTTGCCCTGAGTGACCTGCATGGCCAGATAGAGTTGTGAATGATGGCAATTCCTTCTCTTAAATTGTGTGCCCAGTCTGTGTGTTGGATGTTGTAGCCTGAAGAGATGAGGATATGAGGATGTCAAAGCAATGTGTGGAGGGCATTGTGACACAGGTTTCTGTGTCAACTGGTGCATCAAGGTTGCTTTGTATGATAATGCCAGGTATGTCTTGGGAGTGACTGACTGCAGCGTGTGCTGATGTGCACTAATATTACGGTATGTGCTCTAGATGGTGTGTGTGTGTGTGGGTGTGTGAATGAGCGAAATGTGTAAGGGGTTTTTGGAGATGTGCATGTATGGATGATCTGCAATGTGAATGATTCTTATGGTGTAGATGGATTATCTGAGAGGCAGGGGTTTTGTCTCTTGGCCCTTCCTTACACACAGGAGGTGGCATAAATACAGGTAGGGATAATAACACTCAAAGGGGTTCAAATATCTGTAATGTGCATGGGTGTCTATGAAATTCTTTTTGCACAGTAGCCAGACAATTAAAATATTTTAGCCACATTTCTGCATTCACTTTGTGTCTGGCTTTCCACAGGAGCAGGATTGCTTTTAGAAGCAATGAATGCAAAAAAGATTAGAATTTATTGTACCTGTATAGAGTAGTGCAATAACCATCGCCCCAATACAAGAGTTAAAGAAAGAGATGCATTAGTCTCCCTATCAAGTATGAGGCACACTCATTGTAAATACATATTTCCAAAAGTCAAAAACAAGTTTCCAATACAACATAATATGGCTGGGGTGGGCAGAACTTGCGGACTTTCACTCCGAAGGAATTACACGGAGTTACATAAACACTGTGAAATTGCACGGAGTTCTGCGAGCGGATGGAATTAGGCACGACGCACTGCTCGCGCTGATTTTTTGTGCTCGGAGCATGATTCATAAAAAGCGCGAATGGCACCGCCCGGCCTGCCTGAGGGCACTGCTTCATTTTGCCGCTCAAGCAGATATTCTACTCAAGCAGCAGCTTTCTCAACGCGAATAGTCACAACCTGCCGTGGTGGTATGCATGGAGAAATCTCGCTGGGAGGCAATCTAGCACCCAAAAATTCTGCTAGGGGATGTAAATTCTCACTTGCGTTTGCCAACTTAACATCGGCAACGACTGCGAGTTATTGATTTTAACACCTATACACAGAAACTGCACACAAAGGGTGATAAAGTGGGTGCACTTTTGGCCCGTATGATCCAGCCTGTCCCTTCAGCTACACCAGTCCTCTCAGTCATTGCGCCTTCTGCTGTCCATTGCACAACTCAGTTAGACATTAACGGAGCTTTCCTTGAGTAATACACTATGAAACCCCCCCGTCCTCTAATATTATAGCTGCCTTCCTTTGTAAACTGAGACTTCCACAAGCCTCGGCTAGCCATAGAGAAATGCTGGGAGCCCCCCTGACACAAAGCGAGTTGAATCACGCTAATGGGGAAATGGTGTGTAATAAAACACCAGGTGTTAATGGTTTACCCATCAAAATTTATGCCACCTTCCCCTACCAATTGATTCCGCAGTTGGAATGTCTGTGCAATGCAACTTGGGGGTGGGCGCCCTACCACCTGCTACCTGTCAGGCCCTGGTCACATCCCTCCTTAAACCTGGCTGTAATCCAGAAGACCTATCTTCTTATAGACCTCTATCCCTTCTTACCACAGAGTATAAAATATTAGCTAAGGTGTTAGCAGGACGTCTGCTTACTTTACTTCCGGCATTGACTATACGCTGCCTTTACCAAGTGATGGAGGTGGCTATAGAGCGCAATCCTCCTGTGGGCTGTCTTTCTCTGATCTCCAACAGGTATTTGATACCCTGGGGTGGGAGTATGTGTTTGCAATGTTGGCTAAATTTAATCTTCCTCCTACTTTAATTTGTTGGGCTAAACTTCTGTATACCAACCCCACTGTGAAAGCGAGAATGGGGAGACACTTATCATCACAATATCGGATGTTTCGTAGAACCAGATAGGGTTGCATATTGTCTCCTTTGTTGTTCGTTTCGGCAGTGGAGCCCCTGGGGATGATTGGAGCATCCCACAGGGGCCACAGACCCATGCGGTCCCCATGCACGCCGATGCCATGATTGTATATACCCGGAACCTATGGGTGGAAGTAACACCAATACCTCGCACACTTCATCTGTTCGGCGAGCTGTCTGGCCTTCGAGTTAACTATGCTAAATCTTATGTATTTTAATTCTGGGACACTATAACCCGCGACATGCAGTTTTTGGGCATACAGTCTGTGTAGGTGGTGCATCACCCGTTCCTGCATCAGGGTATCCAGAAATATAGATCTGATGCGGATCTAATAGATGGAAACTTGCAGAAGCCCATCTCTTCACAGAAATCCCAAATAAAATGTTAGATAACGCTGCCCCTGTCAGTGGTGGGCCGGGTTGCATTGTCGAAGATGGTGATGCTTTTATTTTGTCAATTTACCAGTGGTAGTTCTAAAAACTATGAACTCTTTCGTGACTGATCTGATTTGGGGCACGTGGTAATGCTGGGTTAGCCTACCAAAAATGCAATTACCACTTGGGGAGGGACTTTACAGCCTATTGCTTGGCAGAACAGTTACAGTGGTTATCCTACTGGTTAGCGGGTTTACATGCCAAGTATGTTGCGAATGGGCATGCTATATAGGAAGTAATTGCCAGGAGTGACGAGGCCATATCACCTTCCGTTATTCCTCAACAATGCCATAATGTTTTGGAGCAGCGCTCTACTATATACGAACTCACCCCCATATTATGCCTTGAATATTCCACCGCTGGGCTTGCCCACTACTGTGGGTATGCTCTCCTGGGAGAGTGGTGGGGCCTCTACAGTTAGAGACCTCTTCACTGAGGGTATGCTGATGATATTTCCTGATTTCACTCAGCTTCACAGCCTTCTGATTTCTCTTTTTCTAACACACGCAACCATTCTACGATATGTTCATACATACTGGTCACCCACAGAGTCTGAACCAGATACACATACCTTGAGTCAGGCAGTATATGAAATGAGAACAGGTAGATATCTAGTCAAGTGGTTTTATAGGGGTGTACGTGCCCATTTACACACCAACTTAGGCCCTCTCCGAGCATAATGGGAAACAGACTTAAATAGAAATTTCCCAACAGCATCACCCAGTTGTCCTGGATGTAAGGCAAATGCCACAGATCTTAAGCATGGTTTGTCCCTAGCTGTCCTCTTACTGGGGTGATATAGGGGCTAGCCTTTCAGGAATCACATGGCTCAGCCATTGGAATACGGTGGAACACTGTTTGCTTGGCCTGTATCCTCAACCAAAGCATTTTAAGACAATAGCAGTTTTTGTGGTCCTCGCACTCCTTCTGGCCAAGCGACAGATCACGAGATGGTGGAAATCTCCCAAAGCTCCGCTGGTGTCATGCTGGCGGGAGGAGGTTCTGCACTGGGGCGGGGCTGAAAGGTACACCTTACATATGGAAGGGTAACTAGTCATAATATCGAGAAAAAAAATATCGACTGGACAGAATATCGAGTTTTTATATAGAATGGACAGAATATCGAATTGCAAAATATATTGGTGCAGAATATCGAAATTCAGGTAAGAAATATCGATTTTAATAATATCGAAGTTAGTAATATCGACAGTCATAATATAGTTGTTAAAAATATCGAATTTTTTAATAGTGTTTTAAGTGTTAGTATATGTGTTAAAAGTATGTATTATTTTTGTAATGTATGTTTGAATTTTTTAAAGTAAAGAATTTTATGTTATTTAAATTTTGCGTAATTTAATTCCGTAGCGGGTTTTGGGTTTATAGGGGAATAGGGTGGGAAGTAATTTAATTATAGTAAATTAAATATAAATTTTTGGGAATTATTAATTATTTTTAATTTAATTTTGCGTTTTAGTTCTGTAGCGGGTTGTGGGTTTATAGGGGAATAGGGTGGGAAGTAATTTAATTGTAATTAAGTCAATATTTATTTTTATTTATTGGTATTGATAATTAATTTATTGTTAATTAATTATTAATTGGTAATTAATTTTTATTAATTGATTAATTGATAATTATATTAATTGTATTAAGTTATTATTTGGAGCGGGTTGTGTGTTTATAGGGGAATAGGGTGGGGAGTAATTTAATTGTAATTAAGTAATTATTGAAATTATTTTTGTGTATTGATAATTAATGTACTGTTAATTAATTATTAATTGGTATTTTCTTTTTATTACTTATTAATTTTTGGTATTGAAAATTAATTGCCTGTTAATTAATTATTAATAGGCAATTAATTTTTAATAAATAATATTTAAATTAATTATTAAATATGTTGTAATTGGTAATTAATTTTAATTAATTTTTTATTGGTATTGATAATTAATGTTTTTAAATTTAAATATTAAATCATTACTTTCCCTACTGTTGCACTCACTGGAGTGGGAATAGTAATTTTTACCCTACGCTATCCAACGCTTTCCCTACTGTTGCACTCACTGGAGTGGGAATAGTAATTTTACCCTCCCGCTATCCAACGCTTTCCCTACTGTTGCACTCTCTGGAGTGGGAATAGTAATTGTTACCCCTACGCTATCCAACGCTTTCCCTACTGTTGCACTCTCTGGAGTGGGAATAGTAATTTTACCCCTACGCTATCCAACGCTTTCTCTACTGTTGCACTCACTGGAGTGGGCATAGTAATTTTTACCCTCCCGCTATCCAACGCTTTCCCTACTGTTGCACTCACTGGAGTGGGAATAGTAATTTTTACCCCTACGCTATCCAACGCTTTCCCTACTGTTGCACTCTCTGGAGTGGGAATAGTAATTTTTACCCTCCCGCTATCCAACGCTTTCCCTTCTGTTGCACTCACTGGAGTGGGAATAGTAATTTTTACCCCTACGCTATCCAACGCTGTCCCTACTGTTGCACTCTCTGGAGTGGGAATAGTAATTTTTACCCCTACGCTATCCAACACTTTCCCTACTGTTGCACTCTCTGGAGTGGGAATAGTAATTTTTACCCCTACGCTATCCAACGCTTTCCCTACTGTTGCACTCACTGGAGTGGGAATAGTAATTTTTACCCTCCCGCTATCCAACGCTTTCCCTACTGTTGCACTCACTGGAGTGGGAATAGTAAATTTTTCCCTCCCGCTATCCTACGCTAAAAATATTGAATATTTGTTATTAATATTACGTTAATATATATATGTATTAAAAAATAAAAATGCATGTTTATTTTTTTAACTTACATTAATTATTTACTAATATTAAGGTTATTTAAGTATTTTTAAGTATGTTTTAGTTAATTATATTTATTTTATTAATTTTACATTACTTTTAAGACATTTAAAAATTCGATATTTTGACTAACTATATTTTTACAACGATATTTTGGATTCGATATTTTTGTACTTACCTGTTTGTAGATAGGAATTCGATATTCTGGCATTCTATATTTTTCCTCGATATTTTGGCAGGTCGATATTTTGATCCTCGATATTCTGTCAGTGATCCATATGGAGGAGTATCAATGTCTCCATAAACGAACGATAGCCATAGTATGGAATGATCACCTGGAATTGTTTAGATCCCGGGAGGAGGAGGACTTGTAGCCACTGAGTATTATTAGGCAGAGCTGGCCCCATCACCCCTGATGTTCCTCAAACTCTGAAAATACATATACATGACATACACTTTCCCACAGAAGGACTCTAGTGATATAAAGTGCTCCCACTAACTCCACTACTGATTTGCATAGGTGTGGTTTCTCAATGGCAGGTTGGGGGTGGAAGGATGGGTTGATGTTTTAATTTAATTTTCTTGTCCTTCCATGATTATCTTATCAATACTCTAGTAGCCCTGATGTCACCTGTACTATGTAAAACTGATAAAGGACTATGTACAAATGTTTCAGGCTGTACCTTATTGACAAAGACTATTTTCGTCCATCCTGTTTATATGGCTATATTTGTAATGGAAGGCTGTTCTTTTGTTTCAGAAAATTGCAATAAAATAAGTTTTGAAAAAAGAAAAAAATAACTTCTATCCAGGTATACAGCAACAATGATCAAACCAGTACAACATGACAGACTGATTTTGTTTGGTTAAACAAAGGTAGCATTGCGTCATCGAAAAGACACTTGTTCGTCAGAGAATTCCCCATCAAAAACTCAATTTGTGGGTTTTATTTTCAGTAGAAACTATGTAAAAACATCTGTATGAATTGTACACTCATGCTGCAAAAGTAATCTGAAAATGGTAACTGTCTCAGTTTTTTCTGAACAAACCTTTTAGTTCTGGTGTTAGTCAGCACTTGGAATTTTGCTGAAACAATATAGATAGTATACTTATTACATGGGCTTCCAGCCAGCTCTCTTTAAACCTTGGTCAGGTTTATTGCATTCACATTTTGCTTCGGCCCACCACACCATAGAGCATGGGACAGTGGGTTATCTCACTTCTTTCATTGGTTCCTTTGACAATATCATGCCAAAGCACAATGTCAGACTCATCACCCACAGGCTAAGTAATCTCTTTTGTGCCAAACTTATGGTAGTATGTGATCTTAAAAAATTCTAAATAGAGTTTTTATTTTTTTTTATTTATTTGCTTTATGAGAACCCGGCATCTCCTCAGACCCTACTACCAGACCCTTGCCTTCACTTGCAGTGTCTCTCATTCTGTGTGCAGATTGCTTGCAGCCTCCATCTTTTGGACTCCAAAGTGTCTGGTTGAATGAAACAATTGCAAAAATATCATGCTAAAAATATTGTGACAAAAACATTGATAACAATAATATTGTTTTCTTACCCCCTATATTAATAACAAAAATATCAAATACTAAAATATGAAAACATTGAAAAAACAACAGGAACAAAAATATAGAGTATCAAAATATTACTAACACACTAAAACCAATGTAGAACAGCAAACATATTGAAAACAAACATGTTGACTGCTACAATATTGTCACAAATAGGAAAATAATTACTTTAAAACCTAAAAATAACGAATACAGCACAAAATGAAAAGCAAATGTATCAAAATGACTTAATAAACACAGCATATAAAAAGAATCATTTATTTAGTTTATTCCATATGTGGTAATACCGAAAAAAACTAACTAGAAATTTAACCAATCAAATTTAAAGGCTAAACCATTAACAAATGAGAAAAACAAAACTACTTTAAAAAATCAATAAAGAAAATGAGAAAAACACAAACTGCTGCATATCTATTTCACAGCATAAGACATCATTATTCTGCCCAAATGGAAGCCCTCCAGTACCTATGCCTTCCATCTGCATGAGGAAATGCATCTTCTATATTCCCAATGCAAAACTGAATGTGTAAACTGTAAAAAAAAAACAACTGCAAGAAAAGGAAAAATCTGTGAAATTCTGCACAAACTAAAAGCAAGTCAAAATAGCAATAAATATTGGAAGTATAAAATGCAACATGTTAAAAATTATTTTGGCCTAACATTTTTAATCCTAGGTAGCTATAAAACTAAATACATTTATTTTATATTACTCATATTTATATAATTCACACATTCAATATTTCAAAATGTCCAATACCGCTATGCTTGGGTATACATACACTAAAGAGATAACTACCAATGAAATGAAAGAAAAAAACAGCTGAAGTGCACTAAGTACACTAATGGCAGTTATGGTCGAGCAACTACCATTAATGACACTGTTAAAATTGTTAAAATGTAAATGAAAATAATCATCCTCCTAACATAGCTGAAGTAAAACTTCATACCGTAGTGCAAGACTTAGAATAAGTTAATATTAGTTATTCAGCATCAACAGGAACAATGTTAAAATACATTATTCCAGATCTTCCTGATATATAAATGGGGCAGTTAACTTTAATACCAAATTAAAAAGGCTAACTGCCACCAGAAGACCGTAAGGCAAGCCACAAGCACCCTAAGAATGTTTGTGGACATAGATATTTCTGACTACCTAAAATAACTCACACAAAATAGAACGTCATTCTCTATGATGTTGATAATAAGAACAATGAAAACAGAACAGTTTTTTCTGCACAGCAAATAACGTATTACACTGACACAATGCCAACCTGGCAAATAGATAGCATTTTTAAATATTGTCCTCCATTACTTACCTAGAGACACACTAATCATGGAGGCTCAAAAATGATAATATACCTCTGATTTATGCACAATTGCCAAACAAGCAAAGCACTGCATAAAAGTATTACTAATAATTACAAAACAGAAAACTATCAACTACTACCCACAAAAAATAGTTATGGATTTTGAACCGGCAATGATTCAAACAGTCCTCAAAATATATCCTCATACAGCAATACAAGGTTGCTAGCATACTTTAAATCAATCATTCTGGAATAATTTCCCAAAAATCCACATTAAGTTCTGACTACTCTACCAGTACTCAATTAAACTTCAAAATCATAAAGCGAATTGCCCTGTGTAGGACAATGCCCTTTTTTTGCATGGTTATCCCTATTTTTTGCTAGATTTTATTGCTTTTTTTTTTACTCTGCACACTGGACCATTGCTGTCCAGTGCCAAGCGCATGCGCTCCCACTGATAAAACATGTCAAAATCTGCTACACTCTTGATTGGCATATTTAACCGTCCTATAAGTTCCTAGTATATGCTACAAAAGTGTACTCGGAGCCTGTAAGTTAAATGTCAATATTGTGCCACCACTAAAGTGACAATAAAAAGCATGTCTCCTGGCCGACCCTGTCAATTCAACCCTGATCTTCTGTTAAGCTACAAAGACACAAAAGCATGAAAGTACCCCACATTCCTGAAGAGCTCAGCTGACCCATTCAAACTAGGCCTGCCCTGGACCCTGCTCATGGCTTCTACTGGAGTGGGTCCTGACCACTAGGTGATGTCCCTAAGGTCTTTAGGCCCTTTGATAAGTTTCAGAGTGTATTCCTCCTGCATAAACTTAAAAAATCTGGGACTTAGAATCTTTTTCAAGAATGTTTGTCTGGAGAACCGACAGAGGACTGGAACAAACCTGCCAAGTGAATCCGATGAAGGTGCATTGCCACTGGCTCAAATATCCAGGTTGCTCCCAATTTGAACATTTCTGCAACAGCAAATCTGTTTCAGCGGAACAGCGCAAAGAATGTATCTGGTCTTGTGGAGCCCCGTTTGGCTATAGCTTGCAGCCTTTCCCCGCTAGAGGAATCTGTGCCCCAAAAAAGTGAGTAAGTCCCAAGGTAGAAATCTTCACTGGGTGAAGGCACTAAAAGTATCTGGCTGGTGAGGGGCCTTCTTTGGGACACCAATTTTTAATTTCTCCTTCTCAGTTTTCCCACCAAAAGCCGTTGGCTTCACCGGATCTGATGGCTACCCGATTTCATAGAACCCATCTCCACCACAGGCTATTGCCTTGCCCCCGGAAGATTTTCGACTTCCATTTCAGAGCATCCATACCGCCAGGACTGTGGACTGCCTGCCTGATTTAAATACGGGCAGACCTTTGGTTTAATCACAATGATTCTACTTCGTCTCCACCAAGATTAAACCCCTTCATCAGCCTAACAGAATAAGGGTCGTCAGAGGTTGAATTCTAATCAGGGCACACAGCACCATGAGTTGCGCAAGAGCGTGCACCCATTTGAGTTGATTTTGTTGCCGCTCAAGTGGAAAATCAACTCGAGCAGCAGCAAATCTACTTGAGTAGCTGCCCTCGGACCATGACTGCTTGTGACTAGATTAGAAAATCACACTAGGGAATGCCAGATCTTGCTTGCCAGATCACATTTTCTGGAGCCTCATGGGAGAAAACTTCTGCAACACGACGATTGGTGGTATTTGGCTGGGTGGAGAGACCAAAATGTAGCCAATTCCACTGGCAGAACGAAACATTCTGCCCACCCCTAGCCCTGCCATGGTAGAGGACTCCCATGGTTAGGGAAGCAGTGTCTTTTTTATTTTCAAAAAGAATATCCTGCTTCAGGATGGTCTTTTGAAAATAAAAAAGAAAACAGTTTGCCATACGGCTCCGTTATGCTTGACAGAGCCATGTGTCAAACTGCAAAAAGCATTGACAGAAACCGCCGTGATTATGATTCCTAGCAATGCTTTAAGAAATGACTGCCGGTTTGGTGGTCATTTCATAATTTGGTGGACGGAGGTGGAGTCAAGGTGACGGAGTAAATAACTCTGTCACCCTGACTGCCAAGCCTCTGTTCACCAAATTATAAACCGTCCCCATGTCAGAAAGTAAAACATCTGATGGGATGAACCTGATCTCTGTATCAAACCATTGCTGGAGCGTCGTCAGCCTTAAACCTTACCCTTGTTCCAGTTATCACGACCAGTTGCCAGTGGTTGGCCCTTTTGCGCTTTTTGGTGCTATCTTTATCTACGGTTTTAAAATTCTTATCTCAGGCTCCTCTTATTTTATTTTTGTAATTTTAGTGTAATTTTGTTCATTAAAATATTCTCTAGTTTTATAAATTGGAGTGGGATTTTTTGTGTTGTGTTTTTGACTTTTGAACTGTTTTGGTACTTCTAAATGCTTTACACATTTTCCTAAGTTGATCCTGTCTGCTCTGTGTCATAGCTACCAGGGGTTTGGCTCAGGTTTTAATTACTGCAATGTTTACTGGAACTTACAAGGATAGTGCCATTATTACTTGTGATCGACTACCATAGATCCCAACTAATAATCCACTTTCTCACACTCTAGATTATGTACCACCATTATGTACTACCAACAGAGGTAACAAATATTGTGAAGTACTACTGGAATCACCCTTCAATAAAGAAACGGAGTAAAAATAGTACCCTCCGTACACTAGTTAAAAAACATGGTTGGACACATGCACTGTTGAGGGCACAGGCACCAAAACTAGTTCCACATACCCTGGAGGAATATGTACTATCACAGGTAGACATAACTAGTAATGCAAAAAAAGGGTGGATTAACTACTTTCAAGGAACTCTTGGAAGGAACCACCCTACCTATACCAATTCATAGAACTGTTAAAAAAAGAATACAGTTATCAAGAATTACACCAAAGACAAAACCTTGTACCATTACGGCCTAATGTGCAAAAACAGATCCACTATTGGTTGAAATGCTAGCTAGCATGTTTTACCCTTCCCAAAAAACTAAGCACAATACTACCAAGAAACAATTGCTGAAACACTACTAAGAGCTACTCCACTGTATGCATATAAAACACCATCCTAAGCAAACTAGCAAAACAAGCCGGGACAAAATCCTATTTAATTAAATGTTATTTTTTATAATTATTTAACCAATTTATTTTACATCATTCTGAAAAAAATATTAACTACTTAACAAAAACTCTAAAATAAAACCAGATTATATCAAATAAATTAGTGTATTTACATTTTTTAATAACTCCTCAAGGTATTTCTTAATAACTTGAGGAGAGGATGTAGCCTAAAGGCTAGGGCAGTCAACCTCAAATCAGGCGAACCAGGTTTGAGTCTCGGCAACAACGCTCAACATTCTGTGATTCTGGGAAAATCACAATCTCCTCGTGCCTAACAAAAATGAATGTGTCCGTCTGTAACGAAACTGGTGCTCATGTAAAGCGCTCTGGTACCCGATACCTTCGGGTCAAATTTGCGCTATATAAAACTCGGTAAAAAAAAAACATACTATAATCTAATAGAATCCAAATTAAATCACATATTTTTTTAGAACATTAAAAAACGCAAACAAGTCTTAACAATTCTTTAAAGTAAAGTGTAATAAAAAAACAGTTTTTCTGTTGAAGATAACATAAATATATAGCACCTAGGCAAGGCAAAATAAAATTTACATAAATAAGTGAATTTTATCATTTTAAATTGAAACCACTCAACATTTCATATTTAATAAAATATTTAAGAAGTATTCACAGTTTAGTAGTCGAAGACTGTTGAAGCAGAAATTCAGTTCCACAAACAGAAGTCTTAAGTAAAAATCCCCTTGAAAATGGAAAAATTGGTTTCATGACAAAAAATACTTCTTAATAAAAAAGTCACATAAATATCCTTTAAACCCCTCCAAAAAAGCCAAAGAAAAGTGCAAAAAAAGAAAATTAATATTAAAATTTGGATATAAATAATCGAAAACATTTAAAAAAAAAAAAATACAACCTCAATCTAAAAACTATTCATTAAGTAGCTGATGTTACTTGTCAAAAAACTGTACTTTCCCACCCACAAAACAAACAATTTCGATAATGAAAAACATTATCCCTAAACATCATACATAATACTTTACTAAACTAACCATAACAATTTTTTAAACCCAACTAACCAAACTTCCTTACCTGAGCACTACTATCCACTACTATCAATTAAACAGTACAAGAAATGCCCTTTCCTGAAAAGCAGAACCCTGTATCTGTCATCCAGGCCAGGCTTGGCTACATACTGTTGACTAGAAAATACAAAAATGTTGGCAAATTGAAATACATTGAAATTCTATATTTATCTGAATATGAAAAATGATTGAAACAAATGTTTATTGAAAAATATTGTATTTTAAATTGTAAAAAGGTTTCAAAGAGTAAATAAATGAATAAATAAATACATTAACACATTATGTTTAATGAAAACATTATTTATTAATATATAAAGAATTTAATTAGGCTATTAGGCCTACTTTTTCTACCAACTCGCTACAAAAATATTTTTTATATTTTGAAATGTACATATACTTTTCCTTCAACTATTGGAACATCATGTTATGTATTGTTTTATTAATTTTAATATTTTATTAAAATTACTCAATTGTACTATATGTAAATATACAAATATTTGTAATAAAAATGTATCTAAATAAAGTCTGTCAAAATGTATTATATGGGTATTATGAGTACTTAAAATATGTCTTTCTTAAAACATGTGATTTCAAATATTATTGATTATAATATTGTGTACTTTTATTTACATATATTATTAAATAAAACAGTTTTAACAGTTCAAACTGATTAAAATGTCTTAGTTACACAGAATAAAACTATTGAATAAACAGTTATATGTTATAATACAATAATAATAATAATAATAATAAGTATATCTTAATTCAATGAAATGCATAAATAATCTATATTCAACATACATATTTAGTGGAAAAACATACTAAAATGTATACATGGGAACCTCGTATATTGGCCATTGACTTTGTTTGCCCTCCTGAGAGCAGCCATACTCGCTGGGGTTGGACTACGTCCCTCAGCTTTCCAAGCTATCCAGGCCATTACATGGGGGGTTATCAGGCGCAGGAGCACCATAAAGGCACCGGAGGCGTCCAGCAGCACGGGATGCTCGCGGAGCGTGCACGGGCAAAGGCTGGGTGAAGAGTGGGCCTATCAGCACCTGTCCGCGGCCGGACGGGCCTGGGCCTTATCTCTTGGCCCCGTTACTCCCTGTTACTGCAAACATATCTCTATTTGGACATCTCTGGATTTGGAAGTAATCCTTTAAGGCTTATCAACGCTGAAGAACAGGTACCCCGAGAATTATGGGGAACCAGAAGGGAGGTCATAACTCAACCAGTGCATTAGTAGGGACCAGGGAGGGCACCAACACTATAACAAACTATCTGTCATTAGTTATGGGGGCCATAAAAACTGAAATTGTGCATGTGGAAGCTTGTTTGGATTCCTCGTTAAAGAGAAATGGTGCCCCAGCTCACAGTCAACCAGAGATAAATTCTAGCACTGTTGATATAACTGAATCACCTGGGACTGTCCTCTCCAATTTGACCCCCGAGCCGTGGCAAAACCTGATTTACCCATTGCCAGTAATAACATCCATGTTCCACCGAGTACCTTAAATCCATGTGTTGTCCAAGACCTCCTAACTTTGGATAAGCTGGAAGTAATATCCGATCATGACAGCCCTCCATCCAAGAGAAATAAAGAAGATACAGTCAAAATAGCACCTATGAAAGACACATTCTTTAAAGCCAGCCTAGTGCCCCAGGGAAAGCAAATTTTAAGTGGGAAGAATAGTTGAGGGAAGATCCCCTTAAAAAAGGCTCCCAGTGCCACAACCAAGACTAATGTGACTGTTCCCAACTGTCTTGACTGACTGGGCCAGATGGAGAGGCACCTTTCGACAATTTCCCAATTTTGCTCCTTTGCTACTTCAAAATGAAGCCTTCTAGAAGGGAAATTAGGTTCCATTCAAACAATGCAAGATGAAATTATAGTTAAACTGGTCTCTCTTGAGAAAATTGAAGTATTCACCTAGCCCAGGCGCAGGCGTCCAACACTGCAACTTTGCCGCATGCCTCACAGGGGAATAAGGAAATGTGAATTTGTACACATCACAGGACTCCAGTGCAGCTCCTTTTAATTCCCATCTACAAGGAGAAACATTGGCGCTGGAGCGGCCAAGGTCTAATGTCAGGAGCCCTCAAATGGCCATGATTCAAGCACTATGACCCAGAATGAAGCCCCCGACGTGTGACCTCACATACCTCCACAGTGCACTCCCTATATAATTGTCTTGAAAAATGTTCCACATATAGATCCCTGACTGTCTGAATCTCACACTTCCCTATTAAATAAGGCGCAACACTGGCTGAAGAAACACTCTGGTTGGTATAGAGACCCGTCTAACAACATAATTACTGTTAGATGAGTCTCATGGGTCAGTTCAAGGGAGAGAACCTCAAAAGGTGACTGTGTAATGATCAACTTTAGGAGTCCTGAGTTGGTATGGGCGCTATTCCAAAGCCCCTCTAAAATAGTTACTGTCTCAGATGGTATCAGATCTCAGCCTCTTAGCTTATTTTATGGGCCGAAACCCTCCCATTCTTGGGAAAGAGTTGGCAAGAGACAGTAATATGAACAAACAAATGTCACAGGAATGGAGGGGCCTAGGATTCGTTGCCCACAAAATAGTCTCCTTCTCTCTAATAGATATGAGGTTTTCCCATCCTTTGATCAACAAGATTGACTTTTACAAGACATTCAAAACTTAGTGGAGCCAAGTCACTCTGTAATTCCCCCAGGACCTATTCAACCTCTAGCTCTCCCTATAATGACCCAGGAAAAGAACTGGTCTATAGTATCGTGGAACATAGCCGTACTTCGACCAAAGTTAAGCAATCCATGTTGGCTAAGTCTTGTGAATCAGCACTCAATAATCTGTTGTCAAGAGGCTAAATTGTTGGACACTTCACATAGATGGGTATGTCACCTAGCACGTTCCAGTGATTGCCTTGAAATCGAGCTGGGCTAAAGGTGGTTTGGTCTCTTTCATTTCAGTAACACTAAGGGGTCGATTCCGATTCGGGCCGGAAAAAGCACCGACCGACTCGGAGCCGGAAAAATTACCGACCGACACGTACCAGTGGCGCCCGACACGCCAAGTACGATGCAAGCCGCGATAAATCCGACCGACACGTCAGGAAACCAAGCCGACCGACCGAGCCGCTCGGAAAATAGCAATCCGGCCGGAAAAACACGCGAATCCAACCGACCGACACGCACCCGGAACAAATCCGACCGAATCGTACCCGCCAACTCCAACCCGCAAAGTACGATGCAAGGCGCGAAAAACCCGACCGAGTCGGACGGAGGACAAGCCGTACGACCGACACGCATACAAAACCGAGCCGAAGCAACACAATACACCGCGACCGACGCGTACGCAGCATACAAAACTGCACAAACACAGCGTGAACGAAACGGAAAACACCGTACGAGACCAATGCAGGGTCCGACTCGGTCACAAGAACGTTTCCAACATACACAAACAGCACAAAGGAAAAATCAACCAAAAAAGGCCAAACAAGCAATTACCAAGCCAATAAATACTGGGGGGGTGGGGACAGAGAACAAAGACACACCCACAACTCCACCTATATAAAGGACACAAATCACTACCATGAGCCTTTGCAAATGCCATTCCACTGCCAGCACCCAAGAGAAAGCAACCACACACCCACAGCTCATCCCTCACACAAGCCACACACCAGCAGCACACCAACAAATACCTACCTCACATACACCCAGCACAACACACACCCACACACCCTCACCTGCACACCAACACACACATCACCCACCATCACCACCCATCACCATGCCCCCCAAGAAGAATCACAAGTTCCTAGATTGTGAATTGGAAGTCCTGGTAGACGAGATCCTCAGGGTAGAGCCACAGCTGTTTGGCACATTGGTCCAACAGACCCCCATGTCGCAGAAAACCAAGATGTGGGAGAGGATCATCAACAGGGTGAACGCCCAATCACCATGTCGGCGCACAAAGACCGACATCCAGAACAGGTGGTATGACGTGCGCAGGAGGGTACAGAAACTGCTGAAGCAAGACTACATCAACAGCCAACACACCGGCAGTGGCCCTCCTGCCAAGCCAATATACCTCAGGCCCTGGGAGGAGAAGGTGCGGGCCATCCTACCGCCAGTGAGCATATATGGACTAGAGGACATCCCAGAGCCTGGTGAGTACACAACAAATGTACACAATATACTGCCACAAAACACACACACATCACTGTCAAGGGAGAGTCAAACCATGCACTCATAGCAATCACACAGCAACCAGAACAGAATCATCCCAAAATGTGTATGTCAGTCAGAGAAACACAACACATGCCATCAAAAAAGTCACATCCAACTGTGCCAACACATGTACAAACACAACCACAACTACAGCTAGGCAGTGGCACAAATAGAACTAACAAACACATCCACACATGTAGCCACCACAACAACACCAACACACAGTGAAGACCACTCAAAGGAAGGAATTCTGTGTATGCTGGCCAAGTCAGTGTAGCCAATAGCATCATGGGAGTCGCAGTCACACATATTGCCCCCCCACAACTGTCCCATCAACACCAGCCTGAACCATGCCCACATCACAGGGAGTGGAGAAGGACTCACAAGATGGCTGACACTGGCTACTGCTGTGGGGAGCACAAGGCCCTGCTGCCAACTGTGCACCAACAAACAGCAGGACACCACTGACTGACATCCTGAGAGACAACTTACACTCCCTGCAATGCAAGCACGTTCCATGGTGGGATATCTGGCTGGCTGGCTGGGTGGGAAGGGGGACTTGCAGCACTGACCATAGTCACCAGCACCTCCCCTCACCCCCCCCCCAACACAAACTCCACAGTACCCACCTGGTAGAATGCAATGCCCACCATCCTAACACAAGATCCCACAAAGCACCACCACCCTGGGTTATGTTGTGTGAAGCACAGGGACACTCTTGGGACTCTTAGCCAAACAACTGCCAGGACAACACTCCCAGCCATCCTGTCAGCACAGCCAGCCCACCCCACAGGGAAGCAGAGTCAAAAGGAAGGAAGCATGGGCATGCTGGGAAGAGGGGTGGAGGCAATAGCATGATGGGAGTCGTAGTCACTGATATTGGTCACCCTCACAACTGTCCCATCAACACCACCCTGAACCATGCTCACATCACAGGGAGTGGAGAAGGACTCACAAGATGGCTGACACTGGCTACTGCTGTGGGGAGCACAAGGCCCTGCTGCCAACTGTGCACCAACAAACAGCAGGACACCACTGACTGACATCCTGAGAGACAACTTACACTCCCTGCAATGCAAGCACGTTCCATGGTGGGATATCTGGCTGGCTGGGTGGGAAGGGGGACTTGCAGCACTGACCATAGTCACCAGCACCTCCCCTCACACCCCCCCAACACAAACTCCACAGTACCCACCTGGTAGAATGCAATGCCCTCCATCCTAACACAAGATCCCACAAAGCACCACCACCCTGGGTTATGTTGTGTGAAGCACAGGGACACTCTTGGGACTCTTAGCCAAACAACTGCCAGGACAACACTCCCAGCCATCCTGTCAGCACAGCCAGCCCACCCCACAGGGAAGCAGAGTCAAAAGGAAGGAAGCATGGGCATGCTGGGAAGAGGGGTGGAGGCAATAGCATGATGGGAGTCGTAGTCACTGATATTGCTCAGCCCCACAACTGTCCCATCAACACCACCCTGAACCATGCTCACATCACAGGGAGTGGAGAAGGACTCACAAGATGGCTGACACTGGCTACTGCTGTGGGGAGCACAAGGCCCTGCTGGCAACTGTGCACCAACAAACAGCAGGACACCACTGACTGACATCCTGAGAGACAACTTCCACTCCCTGCAATGCAAGCACGTTCCATGGTGGGATATCTGGCTGGCTGGGTGGGAAGGGGGACTTGCAGCACTGACCATAGTCACAAGCACCTCCCCTCACACCCCCCCACACAAACTCCACAGTACCCACCTGGTAGAATGCAATGCCCTCCATCCTAACACAAGATCCCACAAAGCACCACCACCCTGGGTTATGTTGTGTGAAGCACAGGGACACTCTTGGGACTCTTAGCCAAACAACTGCCAGGACAACACTCCCAGCCATCCTGTCAGCACAGCCAGCCCACCCCACAGGGAAGCAGAGTCAAAAGGAAGGAAGCATGGGCATGCTGGGAAGGGGGATGGAGGCAATAGCATGATGGGAGTCGTAGTCACAGACATTGCTCAGCCTCACAACTGGCCCATCAACACCACCCTGAACCATGCTCACATCACAGGGAGTGGAGAAGGACTCACAAGATGGCTGACACTGGCTACTGCTGTGGGGAGCACAAGGCCCTGCTGCCAACTGTGCACCAACAAACAGCAGGACACCACTGACTGACATCCTGAGAGACAACTTACACTCCCTGCAATGCAAGCACGTTCCATGGTGGGATATCCGGCTAGCTGGGTGGGAAGGGGGACTTGCAGCACTGACCATAGTCACAAGCACCTCCCCTCACACCCCCCCACACAAACTCCACAGTACCCACCTGGTAGAATGCAATGCCCTCCATCCTAACACAAGATCCCACAAAGCACCACCACCCTGGGTTATGTTGTGTGAAGCACAGGGACACTCTTGGGACTCTTAGCCAAACAACTGCCAGGACAACACTCCCAGCCATCCTGTCAGCACAGCCAGCCCACCCCACAGGGAAGCAGAGTCAAAAGGAAGGAAGCATGGGCATGCTGGGAAGGGGGTGGAGGCAATAGCATGATGGGAGTCGTAGTCACAGACATTGCTCAGCCTCACAACTGGCCCATCAACACCACCCTGAACCATGCTCACATCACAGGGAGTGGAGAAGGACTCACAAGATGGCTGACACTGGCTACTGCTGTGGGGAGCACAAGGCCCTGCTGCCAACTGTGCACCAACAAACAGCAGGACACCACTGACTGACATCCTGAGAGACAACTTACACTCCCTGCAATGCAAGCACGTTCCATGGTGGGATATCCGGCTAGCTGGGTGGGAAGGAGGACTTGCAGCACTGACCATAGTCACCAGCACCTCCCCTCACACCCCCCCCACACAAACTCCACAGTACCCACCTGGTAGAATGCAATGCCCTCCATCCTAACACAAGATCCCACAAAGCACCACCACCCTGGGTTATGTTGTGTGAAGCACAGGGACACTCTTGGGACTCTTAGCCAAACAACTGCCAGGACAACACTCCCAGCCATCCTGTCAGCACAGCCAGCCCACCCCACAGGGAAGCAGAGTCAAAAGGAAGGAAGCATGGGCATGCTGGGAAGGGGGTGGAGGCAATAGCATGATGGGAGTCGTAGTCACTGACATTGGTCAGCCTCCACAACTGTCCCATCAACACCACCCTGAACCATGCTCACATCACAGGGAGTGGAGAAGGACTCACAAGATGGCTGACACTGGCTACTGCTGTGGGGAGCACAAGGCCCTGCTGCCAACTGTGCACCAACAAACAGCAGGACACCACTGACTGACATCCTGAGAGACAACTTACACTCCCTGCAATGCAAGCACGTTCCATGGTGGGATATCTGGCTGGCTGGGTGGGAAGGGGGACTTGCAGCACTGACCATAGTCACCAGCACCTCCCCTCACACCCCCCAACACAAACTCCACAGTACCCACCTGGTAGAATGCAATGCCCTCCATCCTAACACAAGATCCCACAAAGCACCACCACCCTGGGTTATGTTGTGTGAAGCACAGGGACACTCTTGGGACTCTTAGCCAAACAACTGCCAGGACAACACTCCCAGCCATCCTGTCAGCACAGCCAGCCCACCCCACAGGGAAGCAGAGTCAAAAGGAAGGAAGCATGGGCATGCTGGGAAGAGGGGTGGAGGCAATAGCATGATGGGAGTCGTAGTCACTGATATTGGTCACCCCCACAACTGTCCCATCAACACCACCCTGAACCATGCTCACATCACAGGGAGTGGAGAAGGACTCACAAGATGGCTGACACTGGCTACTGCTGTGGGGAGCACAAGGCCCTGCTGCCAACTGTGCACCAACAAACAGCAGGACACCACTGACTGACATCCTGAGAGACAACTTACACTCCCTGCAATGCAAGCACGTTCCATGGTGGGATAACTGACTGGGTGGGTGGGTGGGTGGGAAGGAGGTCTGGCTGTCAACCAAACACAATCAATGCAGACCATGTTCACACCCCAGAGAATACATAGAAATGCCCAAATAATGCAGGACAATGTGCCACACCAATATCAACCCCTGACTGTGACGACTTAGGACAATACAATGTACAGGCCCGCACCCCGAGGCACAGTCACAACTGTCAGGTGTGTCAACCACTGATGCCTGCAGAAACATGACATACATTGTTTGTGTCTCCCAAAAACAGGTGATGATAGGGACACAGCAGCAGACGCTGAGGAGTCCCAGTCCCAGGCTCAAGAGGATGCCGAGCTCACTGGCGTCGTACAGCCTCTGTCCTCCTCGGACGATGAAGAACAACCTGGCACATCCGGTGCAAGTCAACATGCTGCACCAGCAGGACCACCAGCTGCAGCACCAGCAGGTCCACCAGCTGCACCCCTGCACCCACCCCTCCAAC
Source organism: Calotriton arnoldi (assembly GCA_963921515.1). Taxonomy (NCBI): domain Eukaryota; kingdom Metazoa; phylum Chordata; class Amphibia; order Caudata; family Salamandridae; genus Calotriton; species Calotriton arnoldi. The sequence continues at coordinate 832,592 of CAWUFW010001548.1, forward strand.
GACTGTCACCACGAATACCATCCCTGCCGACATGGACAGAATAAGGAACAACACCAGCGCAGTGACCCTGGACCAACCTGGGGCCATGGACACCACCACCACCACCAACCCCCAAGGTGGACCAGGGTTATCTGTGCGTGCAACTGCACACACTGCACATGTCAGCAGGGGTGGTGGGAGGGTGGGAGACAGAGGTCGCTGCTTGCAGACGTTGCTGGTGTGCATGAAGACCCACAACTGGTACGCATAGCTGATGCGTACCAGTCCAGCACCGGAGAGCTCAGCCAGGTAGTGGGGCTCCTCAGAGACATCAAACAGCAGCAGGCTGCCCATCATGCCCGCTTGGACTCCCACATGTCCCACGTGGAGTCACACATGTCACGTGTGGACTCCCACATGTCCCGCGTGGAGTCCAAGTGGGATGTACTACATGAGATGACGGCGGTGCACAGGGACATTTTACAATGCCTCCGCCAGATGAACAGCAACCAGTCCACACCTCCCTGTGTGCCAACAACATCTGGTACCGAACAAACTGCAACTGCCACAGGGAGGGAGGAGGACTCTGGCGGAGAGTCCCCTGCACCGCAGCAGCCTGCACTTGAGGGCCCCCCCAAGAAGAGGGGTCGTCCGAGGAGGGGAAAGTGAGAGGCTGATGGCCAAGCGCAACTCCCAGGAAGCCTGAACCTGTTCTGGATTTTCGCCTTTGTGCACAGACTGTTCACCCTGTTGATGGCAACACTACTCCCACACATTGCATGGGGAGTACAAGTTGGAACAATGTGTCAGACAACTGTGGCCCCGATACTGGGGATCCTGTCTACCTGGACTTTCTATTCATCTAGGAACTTGGGATTGCAAGATTCATGTACAGCACAATCCATCCTATGCACTATTATCACAGATGTATCACAATAAACACAATAATACACCATACTTGCCTCTGTCGTGATTCCAACGTGGGTGCTGTTATGGGGATGATGAACTGCAAAATTACACTGTGTATGCGAACTGCAACAGCAAGGACAACACAGGCATGTGAGTACAGGCAACGTGACACATATGAGGGAGACACACCACCAGGGCTACACAACACATACACACCTAGGCCATCTGACTCATTGCCTACACTGATGTTGCCAGGGAAGACGGTGCAATGCACAGACACCACACCCATTCCCAGTTGTAGTCAAGTAGCCCACAGGTGCAGTAAGCAAATGGCAGTCAAATGTGTGACCACAGACAACGCACATCACTAAGTGAAGCACAGGTTTATTACACAGTAGCAACATGCCGTAACCACTACAGATGCAAGGTAACCCCACCTGGTAGCGGGCACACAGTCAACAACTGTAGACAGAAGGAAGTCCATGGGTGTGGCGCACATCACCTGTAGGGACACAACAGCTACCAGCCTGGATGTGCAATCACGTCGTCGGTGGACACAGTTGACCAAACGAATCTGAAAGTACCCTGTGAAGGACAGAAATGACACACAGTCAAAAGCAATGCAGTACAGGACAGAACAGCAAAACTCATGCACAATACATGTTACAAGATACCCACCCAGAACCAAGTTAGCATGTCAACACTGTTGGGGAGTACAGCCCACCTGTCACCACACATCGCAACACACATCCTGTCAAGTAGCCCATGGACACACTCCAACAGCACCAGAGCACCACCCACACATCATGCCAACTCACATCATTCACATGACACCTCAGGATACTCACATTCAGCTAAAGAAGTTGGTGATGAGCTGTGTGCGGACATCACCATCACCATCATCATCATCATCGTCACTGGCATCGTGGTCCAGGCCAGGATCCTCCACAGGTGGCGGATGTTGGTCATCGTCATCCTGGATGAGAGGCAACTCCTTCCGCACTGCCAGGTTGTGGAGCATGCAGCAGACGATGATAATCTTGCACACTTTCGCAGGGGCATATGGGAGGGACCCTCCGGTCTTGTCCAGGCAGCGGAAGCGGCTCTTCAGGAGACCAAAGGTCCGCTCAATCACTCTCCTGGTCCGACCATGTGCCTCATTGTAGCGCATCTGGGCAGGTGTCACAGGGTTCCTGAGGGGTGTCAGCAACCACGGCATGTTGGGGTATCCCGAGTCACCTACGGACAGACAAGTGCACATCAGCTGACTTGGAAAAGTGGGCGGAATACTACAGATCAGATCACACACAATGGCACAAAGTCAGTACACACCGACAAGCCAGGCACGCTGGTTCTGCATCTGTGCCATCAACCTGGGGATGCGACTACTCCTCATCACAAAGGCATCGTGTGCTGAACCAGGGAAACGGGCACACACGTGTGTGATGGTCATGTCTGCAAGACACACCACCAGTGCATTGACCGAGTGGTAGTGCTTGCGGTTCCTGTAGGCCTGCTCCTGGGCCTGTGGTGGTACCAAAGCCACATGTGTCCCATCAATGGAGCCAATGACATGCGGCATCCTCCCCAGGGCATAAAAGTCACTCTTCACGTCAGTGAGTCGTCGCAGTCTAGGGAAATAGATGTACCGGTTCAGGAAGAGCAACATTGCCGCCAAGAAATCGCGGAGCACACGGCTGAACATGGTCTGTGACATCCCACCAGCAGACGCCACAGTATGTTGGAAGGTACCGGTGGCAAAGAAGTGTAGGGCTGCCATCACCTTCACCTTGGGGGTCAGCGCTGTAGGATACGGCCGGCCAGGCTGCAAATGTGGGGACAACTGCACTGCCAAATCCTCAATCAGCTGCCTGGTGAAGCGGTACCGTCGGATGCTGTCCCGTTCCACCATCGTTGCCAGGTCTGGGAATGGCCGATGGACAGCAGGAGCCCTGCAGTGCAGAGGAGAAGTAAGCAAGATCGTCAGTCACCCCACATATGCGGCATTGAACACACTCAAGATCCCAACATACATCATCATGAGGCACAACTACATGAAGTGTGCAGTACCGGAACGACATGTATGGTACATACATGGCCAACATCTGTCAACACGGTCCTACAGGTGGCATCAATTTGTCCCAGGTTGGCCCATTGGATATCATGATGCTGTGTCACAGTCACCCCCAGTGACATGTGAGGACAGATGTGCCCCAGGCACCACAGCTCAACGACAGGCACATTCCCAGGGACCCTGTAATGCCACATGGACACTGGCATCACCTGGAGTATCATGTGTACACCACAACAAAACAAACATGACCCCCACAGGTAGTGGCCACACTTGCCATGGCAGGAGAGCCATGGACGTCTGTGACACACACGCACAACATCAGAGTCCATGCACACACAACGTGGATGTGGAGACTGTCTCCCATTGTGCACATGAAATCAGAGACATTGTAAACACTACATGCACAAAGACTGTGGAGGGCCATCACTATTGTGCCACTGGGACACCCTGGCTCAAACATACCGTCCCACATGGGACTCACGGGGTATGTGACATGACATACACAAACACCACTGTGAAATGTGACCATGGCACATGCACAGATATGAACAGTTGCACATCACAGTGGTCACGTACACGTAACACCCAGGATCCTGTCCCCATTAACACGTGCACAGCCTGGGGGTGGCTGCCCACAGGTGACACCCACAGGACAACATGTACACCAACATACACACAATAGGAAATGCAGCCTTACATGCCTTATGATAAGGTTTGGACAGGCTGTCGTGATGTAGGTGTGCCCCTCACTCCCTGGGAGCTATCTGTGGCTGGCATATGTCCATCTGAGACAGGCATGCTGACATATGCCAGTCACATGTACAGTGATGCGTTGAACAGCAATGGACCGATCGGTGTCTCCGGCCGGCCCATTGCTTTCAATGTGTCTTGGGTACGCGTTGTACCCCTGTGCGCGTTGAACAGCAATGGACCGATCGGTGCCTCCGGCCGGCCCATTGCTTTCAATGTGTGCGGGTACGCGTTGTACCCCTGTGCGCGTTGAACAGCAATGGACCGATCGGTGCCTCCGGCCGGCCCATTGCATTCAATGTGTGCGGGTACGCGTTGTACCCCTGTGCGCGTTGAACAGCAATGGACCGATCGGTGCCTCCGGCCGGCCCATTGCATTCAATGTGTGCGGGTACGCGTTGTACCCCTGTGCGCGTTGAACAGCAATGGACCGATCGGTGCCTCCGGCCGGCCCATTGCATTCAATGTGTGCGGGTACGCGTTGTACCCCTGTGCGCGTTGAACAGCAATGGACCGATCGGTGCCTCCGGCCGGCCCATTGCTTTCAATGTGTGCGGGTACGCGTTGTACCCCTGTGCGCGTTGAACTGCAATGGACCGATCGGTGCCTCCGGCCCGGCCCATTGCATTCAATGTGTGCGGGTACGCGTTGTACCCCTGTGCGCGTTGAACAGCAATGGACCGATCGGTGCCTCCGGCCGGCCCATTGCATTCAATGTGTCGCAGTGTACGCGTTGTACCCCTGTGCGCGTTGAACAGCAATGGACCGATCGGTGCCTCCGGCCGGCCCATTGCTTTCAATGTGTGCGGATACGCGTTGTACCCCTGTGCGCGTTGAACAGCAATGGACCGATCGGTGCCTCCGGCCGGCCCATTGCATTCAATGTGTGCGGGTACAGCGTTGTACCCCTGTGCGCGTTGAACAGCAATGGACCGATCGGTGCCTCCGGCCGGCCCATTGCATTCAATGTGTGCGGGTACGCGTTGTACCCCTGTGCGCGTTGAACAGCAATGGACCGATCGGTGCCTCCGGCCGGCCCATTGCATTCAATGTGTGCGGGTACGCGTTGTACCCCTGTGCGCGTTGAACAGCAATGGACCGATCGGTGCCTCCGGCCGGCCCATTGCTTTCAATGTGTGCGGGTACGCGTTGTACCCCTGTGCGCGTTGAACAGCAATGGACCGATCGGTGCCTCCGGCCGGCCCATTGCATTCAATGTGTGCGGGTACGCGTTGTACCCCTGTGCGCGTTGTACCTCAATGGACCGATCGGTGCGCACCCATTGACAATGGGCTTGCCTGGCAACGGACGCGTTTTCGAATATTCGAACGAGTCGGTTGCTGGAAAATCAGTTGGTCACCCACATCAATGTTGCAAAATCATGTATGTCATGAAGTTGAAATTTTGAAGGATGCTGTGGGCGTGTTTTGGTGCTGCTATTCCATGGATTGGCCAGATTCAGAAGATGCAAACGACTTGGACCTATCACTTTGGACACAAGGGACAGTATCTGCCTCTCCAGCACATATATATTGCTGCATGTTCCCCTGAGAGCCCACTTGCCTGCACTACATGCTCCAGGACGACATCTGCCACTGCACTGCTGCTGTCTCTGCCCCTCTGGACCCTGCAATGGCACGTACTGTGGAGAGAGCCCCAGCCTTCAGCCTTGAGGAGAACCAGGCCCTGCTGGACAGCCTACTTCCACAGTACAGCAAGCTGTATGGGACACCAGGGGAGCAGGTGAGTGTTCTGTGCACTGCCTTTCTGAATGTGCATTTTGTCTGACTAGCAAGGCTGAGAGTCAGCACACCACTGGCTAGCAGGCTCACTGAGTAGTTGTCACCCCCCATAGTGTGTAGTGACTTGCACTGGACAGGTATGGTGCAGTGACAGTGCTTCTGAACAGGGTTTTACTCCCCATGCAATGATACCATGTAGTGACTTCTGGAAAACTGTCCATGGGCAGCCGTGCACTGCCTGGGTACACCATGTGCCCCTGTGATTGCGACATGTATATGCAACTGTGTCATGCACGGATATGTTGCATGTGTAGTAATGGCCTTATCACTTTGTCATCCTGACAGGCTTCTGCCCATCGGAAGCATGAGATCTGGAAGGACATCGTCCGGGCTGTCCGGTCCGTGGGGGTCTACAAGCGCCGGATCCGCAACTGCCAAAAGAGGTGGCAGGACCTTCGGGGCTGGACCCGGAGGATTGCACGGGTCCAGCTGAAGCTGTCGCCTCCTCGCAGGAGGGGCGGAACACGGACCCTGACCCCCACATGCTCAGGATCCTGGCGGTGGTCTTTCCAGACCTGGATGGGCAGCTGAAGGCCAGAGAGCAGCAAGGAGGGGGTGAGTCAAAGACTGCACTGTGTACTCTGTCTAACATGCTATGTGCCCTCCTCGGGCCAGGTTGAACTGCCACAGTACAGCAGTCATGTTGTCCAGGAGCCATGTCCCTCTATTGTGCACTGCCCACTCCTCATCTGATACCCAGGTGTGGCCCTTACATGCAGGGAATTCTGTCACTTAGGACTGTGTCCTTGCAGTTTGCTTGACTCAAGGTGGGAGACAGCATCTGTTTCCCTGACTCTGTGGTGGGCATCATGGGTGGGTCCATTGCTTACACAATGCCTGTATTCTGACATGTATTCAGCGTGTTACTTTGATCTGTGGTCCAATTGCTGAGCTGATCCACCACATGTGGCTGGGGTACCTGGCACACACCCATGCTGCGGGTGGGAACAATGTTTGGGCCCCAGGAGTATGTATATGACGTGTGTCACACATACTTAGCCAGCTGCCTACAGTCCAGGGCTCATCCCTCATTCATGTGGGGCTGGACAGTCATGCCTACTCCAGGCCATACAATACACTCTGTACTCCCACTCCCGTGTATCAGCGGACACATTGTGCACAGTGATTTGACCCCTCAGGTGTCTGCCTCTGTGTCAGTGTGCTGTGGATTAGTCGCCAGGACTGCTGTGGAGTTTCTTGGTAGGGGCTCAGCATGCCACTGGAGATGTGACCATAGGAGACGATACTTGTGTGACACATAGGTGTCTGATCAGCTGCCCATGCAGACTGGGGCATGTAAATGTGAAGTTCAGGCAGCTGTTCCCCATGCACAGCAGAGTGTGAGGGGCTCAGGTTCAGAGGGTAGTGTCACAGGTCTCCCATATGTCCAATAGGTATGACCTGGACAGATGAGGGTTAAGAGGATGTGTTGTGGGGGGATGTACATGTGCACTTGTGCAGCTCCAGGACTTGCATTCCCCATGACCTACTATTGTGACACAGTGCAGAGTGTTGTTGTCTGGCTGCAAAGTCATACATCACTGAGACAGTGATGTATGACTTTGCAGTCATGCCTCCGCCATGGCATGTGTCTACTGATTGGTGATCCTGCAGGGGAGTGACATGTGCTACATGCACACCATAGTGGCGCTGGCTATCAGGACATGGGTGCATCATGGTGTCTGTCGCTGGTATGCATCACATGCATTTCCTATTTGACTCTGGGCATCCCTTACATCCGTAAACCTGTACTGACTCAGTGGCAAGAGCTGTGATGTGTCCACACCGTGTCCTCTGCACTGTCCAACTACTGTGTACTTGGTGCATGTGTCAACACTGGGGTGTTGCAATCCAACAGACACCAGACAGATGGGTGCAAGGCCATGTGGGATGTGAGTGCCATGCTTGGCATCAGACTGACAATTGACTTCTCCTGTTCAATTAGTGCACTTTTAGCAATGTACAACTAATGATGCCAGGGCTTGCTCTGTGATGTGCTGTGCTCACAGTGGTGTGTGCGTTATGTGCAGGTGACTGATGTCTGTCTGTTTCCCCATTGTTTGCAGATACATCCACGGCCACGGAAGGGGACAGCTCCACGGACCAGGAGGAGCCGGAGAGCCAGACTGGGTCAGCAGCCGAGGAGTGGTCGGAGGGACCCAGTGGCACGGAGGGCGAGGGAGCCACACCGAGGAGTCCTCAGCAGCATCCACCTCAGCTGAGGACCAGAGCAACTCGGAGGATGACTCCCTTGTGGAGGCGGGTGTCAGCAGCCACCACACCCCAGCTAGTGTTGCTGTCCCCGCCACCACCAGCACCACCACCGCCCTCCCATCGGCTCCCATTCCCCAGGTCCGTGGAGGCTCCCATGTCCGGGAGCGTGTCTCCTTTGGGCCAGGCACCGCACCCCCTGCCCCTGTGTCCCCTGCTGCCCTGAGTGAGGAGTCTGTGTACCTCCTTCGCCAGCTCCATGTAGGGCAGACAGCCATGCTGAGTGTCCTCCATGCGCACACCGCGCTGTTGACTCAGCTGGTGTCGTTCATGGAGGGCATCTCATCGGGCATGTCTGACCTACAGAGGGGCAATAGGTCCATGGACTCCTCCCTGACGGCAGCAGTGTCCCTCCTCAAACGGTCCCTCACCCCTCCTGCCTCTGCTCCATCCACACTCCCCAGCACCTTACCCATCCCAGGCACACACACACTGGCACAGGCACACACCAGCACACACACATCCAGCACACTGACACACACGCCAATGACAAAACGCACACGCACGCACATTCAGGGGACTGAAGCCAGACTCACAGGGGATGGGGCCCTGGAACACACACACGCATCCACATGCACTGCGCAGTCCTCAGTTCCCTCTCCCTCCAAAGCACCCTCCCTTGCCTCACCTGCAACCCCAAAGTCACAGCAGCTCTTCCTCTGTGACCTCGGCCTCTTCCCCACCGATGAAGCTGCTCCAGCATCCCGGGGGAAGAGGAAGCCCACCCACACGGAGCAGAGTGCCCCTCGCCCCCGGACACCCTCCCCCAGGCGCAGACGGACTGAGGCCCCCACCCGCAAGTCCCCCGGAGTGCTAAGAGCAAGACCCCGCCACCGCCCTGCAGCTCAGGCACAAGGTCTCCGTCCTCCATCCCTCAGGCCCCCACTGCACAGGTGCCCCCACCACACCCTGCCCCAGGTTCCCCCACCCACAGATATACCATCCCCAAGATGCTCCGGCCTTCTCCCCCTGCCACTTGCTCTCCCAGCACCACACCCCCCGCTGCGCTTGTCTGTGCCACTGATGTGGTGAGGGTGTCCTCCCCCTCTGTCCAACCCACCTTGCCTGTTCCCCATTCTCCTCCCCTGGAGGTAGGCACTGCAGTGGAGTCCACTACCGCCCTGTCTGACTTGGGCACTGCAGTGGCGGACCTGTCCACCCCATCTGCAGGGTCCACTGCAGTTGTGCCGGCACCCACGACATCTGTGTCATGCCCCCAGTTGTGCCGGCACACACCATGTCAGACACCTCCACTGCAGTTGTCAGTGGCTCTCCAGCACCCACCACCCCTTCCCTGACTCCCCCTGGTGAGCCCTGATCCTGTCCCTGCGGTGCCTGGCCTGCCCCCCGGTTGCCCCTCCTAGTGGATTGTCCCTGGTATTGTGCAGGCATGCGTAGGGTGACATCTGCCAGTGTCACCCTGTTTGAACTTTGACAATGGACTGGCCATTGGCCTTTGCTCTAATTTCTTCTGGACGTCGTTATCAAACAACACATATGCTGAATAAAGCAACTTTCTTTTCTCTAGTGCTCATGCTTCAGATGTACATGTTGTTGGTGCAGCTAACCATGCCCTTGCTGCAGTGATGGTGATATCTGGTCTCATGATTATGAAGTGTTACTGTGCAGGAACCCATGTGGTCCAGGGGAATGTGTCCTATCATGTGGTGTATCCATGTCATCAATAGCAGCATCTGAGGGTGTCATGTGTTCAGTATTTGGCAATGGGTTTCCTACTTACATTGGCAATTTCATATCTGTGGCTTCCACCCCTGCACATCTGTTGTGCCTGCCATCGTTGCATTTGTCTACTTCCCTGACCGTGTTGCCATCTCCAGTGGACATGCAGGTTTGGGCATCAATGGGGAGGGACTCATCCGTGTAGTCAGTGCAACATTGCTATACAAGTGTGTTGGATCTGTGCTGATGATTCCGTTGGCACATCCATGACCAGGCTGATGTGATGGGAGCCCTCATTTGGTGCTAATTGTTGATTGTGTGACCAAGTGCTCAGCTGACATGATGGGGCCCTACTGAGGCAACATATGGCACAGCTTTCCTCACACAGGAGTGGAGTCCCCTCATGGCAGTGTGTACACGTGTGACATTGCCTGCGCCCAAGGTGTGTGTTGTATGTGCATGTCTGTGTGTTCACTTCCATTCATCTGCGCATGCTGTGATCCCTAGTGTTGTACCTGTTTGTGATGCTTGCTGACTTGAGCTATGTTCCCCCAAAGTCTTCTCCCTGTGTTCTCTGTGATGTGGGTGCATGGCACATTACTGGTCATCAGGGTGTCACCCATAGGTGTGTTTGCTGTCAGGGCAGAGTTTGTGTGCTGACGCAGATGGGTCACAGTCAGGTTTCCCTTTGGCACTTGTTGTTTGCCCCTGTCATGTGATTTCCAGTTTGTGTTATCTTTCAGTGATTGTGACACGTTGTGTGTGTGACTGCTGGCACTCCTTAGGGTCCGGGCTGCAATGTTGGTTGTTGTCTATGTGTGTTCTTTGTGGGTGACCTTGGCTTCTTCATTGGTGTGTGACTGTGGCTGGGATCCCATTGGTCGGTGTGGTATTGCCGTCATGTCCATGTACAGCGTAGTGTGCAGTGTGTCAGACATTCAGGAGTCTTGTTGAGTGTCCATGTGTGATGTGTTTCTACACCTTGGTTCCCACCCACCACCCTGGAATAGTCATGGGTGCATGTGCAATGTCACCAGTGCATGTGTACTTCACTGCTGCACATTGTTGGAGGTCGAGGGTGTGGTCTTGAGTGTGTGCAGATGAGAGTTGTTGCCCGGCTAGTCCCCTGCCTCCATGTTGGCCTTGGCTTACTGGCCATGCTGATTGATTTGTGCTTGTGTAGGTGTGATGGTAGTTTGTTGCTCAGGACACCTGACTGTGGTTCACAGTGTGAACGACATTTAGCTTTGTCATCACAGTGGTATTTTTATTCAGCCCAGGGTCACCACATTGTGGGGGCCCTGGGGGTGGTGCTGTGGTGTGTCTGTGACTTGCTGTGTCAGTTGTTGTTCCTACGTGCCTGTGTGACATGTGTGTTTTGTGCTCCCTCTCACCTGTCAATGCCTGCTTGCCCACATAGGGGATTTGGATCCATGAGTTACCTTAGTGTGGCAGTGTATGCACATCTGTATGATTGGTATTCAGCTCTCCTCATGTGTTGTGTTGTTGCCTGGGGACACTGGCACCCCCACCCCTCACCTGCTGTGTATGATGACAGTGTTGGTCTGCCTGTTTGTGTTTGTGCATCTGCACCACTGCATTGGCATATCTTGGGTGTGCCATTGGCTGTATGTTGTTTGGTGTGTTTCCCCTGCTGTCCCTGGGACTCCTAGGTCATCGGTCAGCACAGTGATCATGGTTTGTGTGTCCCATTGCTGCCATGGTATGGTATCTGTTCACCTCACATCTGCTGTCTCCACAGGGTATCTGCATTTGTGTGCCCATTGGTGCAAATATGTGGTTCTGCATTCTGATGGTCACTTCTGTCATTGTGTCATTGATGACTGTTGACGGTCTCAGCCCCCATGGGTGTTGTTTGTCTGCACATGGCCAAAGGAATGTTTCATTTGCACTGCAGTATTTGGCTCCCCCAATTTATGTTGCAATGGGACACATACACTACTTTGCCACAGATGAGTTTTTGGTTCTGTGACCAGGAATGATCCATGCAGTTTGGCAGTTGCAGCTCTTTCTTTGTCAACAATTACCTTTTGGTCACTGTGATGATGAGGGTGTAGACCCCATTGCCACAATGGTCAAAATGTGCTTCAGCTATGGACCCCACACTTCCCTTTTGGTCACTGTGATGATGGGGGTTTAGACCCCATTGCCACAATGGTCAAAATGTGCTTCAGCTATGGACCCCACACTTACCTTTTGGTCACTGTGATGATGGGGGTTTAGACCCCATTGCCACAATGGTCAAAATGTGCTTCAGCTATGGACCCCACACTTCCCTTTTGGTCACTGTGATGATGGGGGTTTAGACCCCATTGCCACAATGGTCAAAATGTGCTTCAGCTATGGACCCCACACTTACCTTTTGGTCACTGTGATGATGGGGGTTTAGACCCCATTGCCACAATGGTCAAAATGTGCTTCAGCTATGGACCCCACACTTGCCTTTTGGTCACTGTGATGATGGGGGTTTAGACCCCATTGCCACAATGGTCAAAATGTGCTTCAGCTATGGACCCCACACTTACCTTTTGGTCACTGTGATGATGGGGGTTTAGACCCCATTGCCACAATGGTCAAAATGTGCTTCAGCTATGGACCCCACACTTACCTTTTGGTCACTGTGATGATGGGGGTTTAGACCCCATTGCCACAATGGTCAAAATGTGCTTCAGCTATGGACCCCACACTTGCCTTTTGGTCACTGTGATGATGGGGGTTTAGACCCCATTGCCACAATGGTCAAAATGTGCTTCAGCTATGGACCCCACACTTACCTTTTGGTCACTGTGATGATGGGGGTTTAGGCCCCATTGCCACAATGGTCATGGGCTGCTTGCATTGTGGGTGCCACACACATATATGTGTGGCACATGTGCTAGGGGTCACATTGTATGTTCAAAGTCATGTTCGGTGTTGTAGGCATTTGACACAGCCTGCTCACACGCTTGTCATGGTGGTGGGGGGATGTCTTAATCTTGCATTCCCTAGGTTGTGGTGTGCTTGTTGTGTCATGCATTGTCCATCCTATGAGTGGGGGTGGTAGTAGTGGTAGGCATCCAGCCCCCTGGCTAAGGGTGGTAGTAGTGGTGGGCATCCTGCCCCCTGGCTAAGGGTGGTAGTAGTGGTGGGCATCCTGCCCCCCTGGGTGAGGGTGGTAGTAGTGGTGGGCATCCTGCCCCCCTGGCTAAGGGTGGTAGTAGTGGTGGGCATCCTGCCCCCCTGGCTAAGGGTGGTAGTAGTGGTAGGCATCCTGCCCCCTGGCTAAGGGTGGTAGTAGTGGTAGGCTTCCTGCCCCCTGGCTAAGGGTGGTAGTAGTGGTGGGCATCCTGCCACCCTGGCTAAGGGTGGTAGTAGTGGTAGGCATCCTGCCCCCCTGGGTGAGGGTGGTAGTAGTGGTGGGCATCCTGCCCCCCTGGGTGAGGGTGGTAGTAGTGGTGGGCATCCTGCCCCCCTGGCTAAGGGTGGTAGTAGTGGTAGGCATCCTGCCCCCTGGCTAAGGGTGGTAGTAGTGGTAGGCATCCTGCCCCCCGTGGGTGAGGGTGGTAGTAGTGGTGGGCATCCTGCCCCTCGTGGCTAAGGGTGGTAGTAGTGGTAGGCTTCCTGCCCCCCTGGCTAAGGGTGGTAGTAGTGGTGGGCATCCTGCCCCCCTGGGTGAGGGTGGTAGTAGTGGTGGGCATCCTGCCCCCTGGCTAAGGGTGGTAGTAGTGGTAGGCATCCTGCCCCCTGGCTAAGGGTGGTAGTAGTGGTAGGCATCCTGCCACCCTGGCTAAGGGTGGTAGTAGTGGTAGGCATCCTGCCCCCTGGCTAAGGGTGGTAGTAGTGGTAGGCATCCTGCCCCCTGGCTAAGGGTGGTAGTAGTGGTAGGCATCCAGCCCCCTGGCTAAGGGTGGTAGTAGTGGTGGGCATCCTGCCCCCTGGGTGAGGGTGGTAGTAGTGGTGGGCATCCTGCCCCCTGGCTAAGGGTGGTAGTAGTGGTAGGCATCCTGCCCCCCGTGGGTGAGGGTGGTAGTAGTGGTAGGCATCCTGCCCCCTGGCTAAGGGTGGTAGTAGTGGTGGGCTTCCTGCCCCCTGGCTAAGGGTGGTAGTAGTGGTGGGCATCCTGCCCCCCTGGGTGAGGGTGGTAGTAGTGGTGGGCATCCTGCCCCCTGGCTAAGGGTGGTAGTAGTGGTAGGCATCCTGCCCCCCGTGGGTGAGGGTGGTAGTAGTGGTAGGCATCCTGCCCCCTGGCTAAGGGTGGTAGTAGTGGTAGGCATCCAGCCCCCTGGGTTGGGGTGGTGGCGCGCATTCAGGCCCCTGTGTGCATATGTGGCATTGGTGATGGGCATCCCGCCCCTATGGTGCTGCTGTTGCTGGTGTAAGTATATTCAGATTCCCAGTGTATGTGTGTGATGTGTCGTGTACGTGTTGTATGTGTTTTGTGGTTGGTGTCTGACTTACCTTCTGTGCCGTACGCGTCCGTGCCTGTTCCGGTAGTAGATGTAGAATATTGGTATGATCGGGACGAAGGGATTCATGGTTGGTTCGTGTCGTTCGTCCTTCTCGTTGCTTCGCGTCGTCCTCGTCGCTTGGCTTCGTCCTCGTCGGCTTAGCTTCGTCCTCGTCGTTTCGCGTCGTCCTCGTCGGTGCTGTGTTCGTCTCGTAGCCGTGGATCGTGTTGTGGCGCGATTCGGAGCTTATGTGCGCCTCTCCCGGATGCTTTGACGTGCCGTGCGTAGCGACGGGTTCGGTGCGTACGGAAAGCGCATCGTACTTGTCCGGCCGGACGGGGCTGCATTTTCCCTTCCGTGCGACTCGATTCGGCGTTTCCGGATTCGCCTCGGTCGGAGAACAGGACCTGGTTTGGGTGAGTACGGCTCGGCCGGAATTTTTGCTGTTGTGCGCATCGTACTTGCTCGTTCGGTGTGCTGTACGGATCGGTCGGGAAACTGGCTTTCGCATGGCTTTTTTCCCGACCGAATAGTATTGGGTGCGCCTCCGACCGAGATCGGAATCGGCCCCAAAAAGATTCTAAAGCACGTAAATTTATCTCCACTCCATATTTTTATGTACTTTTGATGTCTCTGCATAAATCGGATGACTTACTACCAGTAAATTTCAATCATAATATATTTGATTCTGGTGTAACGTGGTGGATGGGCTAGAGCAGACATTACATAAAGTCCATAATGTGCATTAAAAGGAATTATTAACCATCTGGGTGCGTGATTTTAACATTCAAATGTGTGATCCAGAAGTTATGTCATTATGTGGTATTAGTGATAAATGAGATCATCCCCATTTCAGGCACACAGCATATGGGGAATCATTGAATAGAGTACTATCCGCAAATAATCTGATATTTGCCCAATATCTACATCTAAGTCCTGGCAGATTCCAGTGTTCATCGGACAGGGTTTAAGTTCTATCATAGATCACATTCTAATTTCCAAAGAATTAGCGTCGGCTTATATTGGGTGTAAAGTTTTGCTAGTTGTATAAGCGACCATAACCCTCTTATTCTGAAACTCTAATTGAATTCTGGTAAGAACTCCCAAGATGCTCTTCAACATACATTAGAAATCAGTATGAAGGGAGCCAATATCAAATGAGAGAGAATAGACAAGAATGCCTTTTTTGAAGACCTCGTCAGAGGTTATACAAGCTCACTCCATCTTAAATAACTACATGACCAAAAGTGTAACAAAGACTAGTGTCATATCCAGATGGTTTAATAACGCCTGCTCAAAAGCCCATTGATCACTAATGTCAGCTCTTGCCAAACACCCACGAGATAAACCAAGAAAGGCTGAAATAAAAAAGAAGGCCTGGTGAGATCTTAGGGCAGCAAGTATGTTGAAAGACTCCCGAGCTTTTTGGCAGGTCGTTAACTCGCCAAGGTTATTGGGAGATAAATTACCTAGGCTGGAGTCACTGATACCACTTAATGATTGGGTGACACATTTCTAAAAAAATTTGGTTCAGGGGCTCAGCCCACAAGTGCTTGGGTAGATGATCTGAATGCTGCCATTGTTTTAAGCCAATCTATTGAAGAATCAGACATTACCCTGGCCATTGAATGTGGTTTCTCGGAGAGAGCCCCAGGACCTGATAGAATTCCCCTAGATGTCTAAAAATCAATACCAGAATTCTGGGCTCCACTAATCACGAATGTGATAAGAAGCACCATTGTGGGACCCCTTAGTGAAAAGCTAGCAAGAGACTATCATTATTCCCATCTTCAAAAAGGGAGACAAGAATCAACTTTACTGTTATCCCCCGATTTCCCTGCTGGATAGCACTGTAAAGATCCTGCGTAGGGTGATTTTGGCCAAACTGGGTGAATGGGCATCAGAGTCCTGAGTGCTCTCAGACGTCCAGTTCGGGTTTTGACCCCGCCTGGGAACTGTAGAACAATCCCAGAATCTTCCCTTATCGTGCAAAAGTACACTAAGGCAAAAAATGGCTGTGCTCGACTTGCTTTTATGGACCTAACATGTGCTTTTGACACAGTTGATCAAGCTAAATTGTGGTCCTTTATGGCTGACCTAGGGATTGACAGTGCCATTATTAACCTGCTCTGTAGGCTTCATATGAACACCACAGCCAAGGTACGAATCAGTAAGGGTCGGCTACTTACAGATGAATTTCCTTCTCAGGCCGTGATAAAGCAAGGCTGTGTCCTGGCCCTCTTTCTCTTTTTAATCTATATAAATGGTCTTGAGGCTCATCTGTGAGGGTTAAGAAGGGTCATGCCGAAGTTTTCTTGTTGATATGTCCCTCTCTTGCTCCACGCAGAGGATGTGGGGCTTATAGCCAGAACTGCTTATGGACTTCAAATTTTACTTTATGCTTTTAATAGTTTATGGAAAACCTGGAACTTAAGACAAACCGCACTAAATCGTTCAGAATGAAATGCGGCCCAAAGTTAGCCAAAACAAAGAAATGCTAATTAGGGGGCACTGACATTTTTAAAACTCCACATTTTACAAACTTAGGAGTTCCTGTGGATATTGATTTTAATTGGAAATTTCTGTTGAACATTAGAGCTCTTCAAGTTCAAAGGTCAATTGATGCCGTTTGGAGGTTTGCTAAAAGAATAGGACGTAGGCCAATAGAAGAACAACTGTGTGTATTTAAAAACAAATGTCTTTCTAATGCTTCATTTGATACTAGTGTTTGGGGACATACCAATAGCAAACCCCTTCAAGTAATAGAGAATACATTCTTAAGAAGGCTGCTGGATGTCCCACAATCTACCCCTGCCTCATTCTGTCATTAAGAACTGGGCTTGACTAATTTAGAAGATTATATAACACTCCAGCCACTGTTACTTTGGTTTAAAATATGGAAAAATCATGAGACCCATTTTTGTAGACAAATTCTTGGCTGAAGTTTATTAAACTTAGTTTTATTAAAATAGGTGCCCCAGAATATTTTTCCAGCCCAACTTGTCTTGAAGGAGTTTCATCATGCCGAATCAAAGACATTTTAAATAAACATGTGAATATGGCTCGGGTGGTGAGCAGAAGTATTGGAGCTAGAGAACTCCCCCGTCTTTTTCCTGTTTGGCTGGCACCTTATTTATGGATAATTCTCAATGAAAGGCCATGTTTTTTGTTGTCAAGGTTTTGTCTCCAAACTCTTCATTTCCTGTTAGTCTTTTCAGAACAGGGTACATGGTTTCCATCTCTTCCTCCTTGTCCCTGCAATGGTTTTGCACAGCAATGCACCAAGCACTTTATTTTATTTTGCACTCTTTACACCATGCAGAGAAGGCAGTTTCTCCTGCCTTTGCTTTTTTACACCAGGGACAAGTTCTAATGAACAGGCTCTGGACTACCTCTATGATTTGGGCAGCCCAGAAGTCATATAAGCTGTTGTGAACTATAGTTTAAGCACTTTAGAGATCCACAATAAGTATTGCTGTAACTTTTATGTAATCCCATGATTGTGTATTGTATGGCATAACATTTTTGAGGAGCTCATAATGTACTGTATGGATTACCTAGTATTTTAACATTTTTGAAACAATGCTGCTATGAAGATATTTTATTTTATATGTGAGAATTTTATATGTACTTTTACGGTTTTATTTAAAAAACTAATAAAGTCTCCTGATGATGATGTATAAATGTAATTACACGCAACAACACATTATCTACTAACATTAAAACTGCAAAATCATTTTACCCAAACTTACATCTATTATCTAAGTTATTTAATTTTGGGATGTGCACATATATTGTAACCCCAAACACTGAACCATTAGGGAAAGTTGGGATTTTTAGAGAGTTCAGAATTACTATTCTAACTCAAACCCTTGGGAAATTATTTAACTTTAAGGAGCGCAGATTAACTATTCTCACTTCAACCCAACAAAGTGTTTTGATTTTGTCAATTAATTTAGTGCTACAGCTAACCTGTAGATGTCTGAACACTAGCAAGAGATAATTGAACCCCAACTCACCCCTGTTTTAAAACTCACCCATCATAATGAATAATCAAATGGCTTCAACGTTACATTTCTCATTTTAAGAGAATGTAAATTAGTGGTTCTAAATCACATGACTAAGAGGGCTCATCTTATCCTGTCGAAGGGGCTTTCCACCACTCCTGTTCAATCCTCCCAGAATCCTTCCAAGAAACTTGATTTACTTTGAGAGTCTTCCAATTGATAAACAAACCTGTGTGTAGCATAATTTGCAAATATTTCTAAGGGGATGAGTTGTGATGGCTCTGTGACAGCGGGTCTTCTTTGTTCAGGGAAACCATTTCAAGATAAGGCATTGGCTTTTCTACCTCTTTTGCCCAGTTGAAACTGAATTACAAAGTCATGATCATTGAATTGAAGAATTGTGCAACCTTAATTGTCTATCAGACAAGGCTTTAGCTGATTTCAAGAACTGTAAGTTTCTACAATCTTTTAGCATTGTCACTGTGTGACGTGCTCCCAAGAGATAATGCTACCATTCTTCAAAGGCAGTTTTAATAGCTAAACATTCATGATCTGCTACAGCATAGTTACTTTCAGCTGAAGGTAATTTGCAAAACAGCTAAGCGACTGGGTGTAACTGCCCAATATCAGGAATTCTTTGAGAACACCCCCCACACACACCAGCGAAGCATCCAATTGCAGTCGGAAAGGTAGAGATGGATCAGCATAGCAAAGAACTGGAAGAGAATCAAATGTATCCATTAGTTTTAGCAATGCTTGTTTCACTTCTTCAGTGAACTGAACTGGAACCTTTTTTTAGCAGTCTGGTGATTGGGGTTAAGGTAGATGAAAAGTGATCTATAAACCGTCAGTAGAGGTTGGGAAACCCTAAAAAGTTCTGTATTTCCTGAAAATATTTGGTGACTTCCAGTGAACAATTGCTTCAACATTTAGGGTCTATGCTAATACCAGTTAGGGAAAGTACAAAGCCTAGAAATGCGATGGCTTGAACATGGAAAACACACTTTTGAAACTTTACATATAGACTATTATCTTGTATATGCTGCACATGTTCTTGTAATTAGTTGAATAAATCAAGATATTGTTGATATAGACTAACACAGACATCTATGAACTCACATGGGACTTAGTTAATGAAAAATTGAAATGCTGCAGAAGCATTGCAGAGTCTGAAGTTACTAAGGGCCTGATTACACCCACACTGCCAAACACAAGCCCATATGTTAGCCTTAGCATGGCATCGCCGAGGGACCGCCAAAGCAAGTTTCTGCATGGCATGGACTGGTATAGGGGTGCATACAGACAGGGGGCACAACATGTGCTCCACAGCATGCACCCCCATTCAAAGGGGCAACAGGGGGCCCTGTAGGGCTCACTTAGTTTCCTGACCGCCACTCTATTCATGGCGGCCTCACCGCCATGAAAAGCATGGAGGTCTGGAAACTTATTATATGCTTGGCGGTCCCGCAGCAGCACTGCCAGCATATTGCTGCCCAGAACAATCGTGGATCCACCGCGGTTGTGGCGGTTCCTTTGGCGGCGGGACCGCTGCACTCATAATTCGGACCGCCAGTGCGTAGATATCTCTTCATAAAAATGACTGTATTTTTCACCTTATCTATTTATCAGATCACCATGATTTCATTCTATGTTCAGAAGTAAATGCAAGATCTTAAATCCCCTTCTAAGAAATAAAGAAAAAAGGGAAAGAAACAGGGGGCTTAGATTGTCTTCTAAAACCTGCTGCAAGAGTTTTTTCTAACTAAGTTTTCAAACACTCATTCTGTTTTCTGTGGGAACATACATTCTGCTACAAGGTATATGATAAGTTGAAGATCTATCCTGCAGTCATAGGATGGATAAGGTGGTGCAGAGTAAGTCATTTTCTTTTCAAATACATAGGGGCCGATTCCGATTCGGGCAGGAAAACGTACCGACCGACTAGGTATGGGAATATCGTCCGACCGACACGTACCGGCGCTGCCCGACCCGCGTAGTACGATGCAATGCATGTGAATCACGACCGACTCGTACGGAACACAAGCCGAACGACCGAACCGCACGGAAAACAGCCATCCGGCCGGGAAACCACGTGAATCGAACCGACCGACATGCACCAGGAATGAACCCGACCGAAACGTACCCGCGAACACCGACCCGCGCAGTACGATGCAATGCGTGCAAAACCAGACCGAGTCGCACGGAGCCCAAGCCGTACGACCGACACGCATACAAAACCCAGCCGAAACAACCCAATACTTCGCGACCGACGCGTACGCCGCACATGAAACACAGCAGAAACACAGCGTGAATGACTCGGAGAAGCCCGCACGAGACAACTGCAGCGTCCTACTCGGTCAGAAGAACGTTTCCTACATGCCCAGAAACTACTAATGAAAAATCACAAAAAAAAGGGCCAAACAAGCAATGACAAAGCCAATAAATACTGGGGGAGGAAAACATGGAACAAAGACACACCCACAACTCCACCCATATAAAGGCCACAAATCCCTACCATGATCCCTTGCAAATTCAAATCACCTGCCAGCACAGAACACCATCACACAGCAACCAGAGACACACACAACTCATCCATCACACAAGCCACATACCATTACCACCTCACAAATAGCACCCTCACATACACCCAGCTAAACCTACACTCACCCACCCTCATTTGCACACCCACCCATCAATCCCCACCACCACCCATCACCATGCCCCCAAAGAAGAATCCAAAGTTCCTAGACAGTGAATTGGAAGTCCTGGTAGATGAGATCCTCAGGGTAGAGCCACAGTTGTTTGGTACATTGGTCCAACAGACCCCCATGTCGCAGAAAACCAAGATGTGGGAGAGGATCGTCGACAGGGTGAACGCACAATCACCATGTCTGCGCACAAAGGAAGACATCCAGAACAGGTGGTATGATGTGCGCAGGAGGGTCAAGGAACTACTGAAGAAGGACTACCTCCTGAGTCACCGCAACGGCAGTGGCCCTCCTGCAAAACCAGTATACCTCAGGCCCTGGGAGGAGAAGGTGCGGGCCATTCTACCACCAGTGAGCGTACATGGACTATCAAACATCCCAGAGCCTGGTGAGTACACAACCAATATACACAATATTGCGTGACAATACACACACATCACTGTCAAGAGGATACTCAAACCATGCACCCTTAGCAAATACACAGCAACCAAAAGATAATCATCCCAAGATGTGTATGTCAGTTAGATAAACACAATACATGCCATCTCATAGTGATATGTAACTGTGTCATGACATGTACAAACACAACAACAAATACAGCTAGGCAGTGGCACAAATCTAACTAACAAACACAGTCAGATAATTGGCCACCACTAGAACACCACCTCACAGGGAAGCTCACTCAAAGGAAGGAATCCTGTGTATGCTGGTGAAGTCAGTGTAGCCAATAGCATGATGGGAGTTGTAGTCACAGATATTGCTCACCCTCACAATTGGCCCATTAACACCACTCTGAACCATGCTCACATCACAGGGAGTGGAAAACAACTGACAAGATGGCTGACACCTGGTACTGCTGTGGGGAGAACAAGCCCCTGCTGGGGGTTGTGCTCAAAACAACAGCAGGATACCACTGCCTGACATCCTGAAAGCCAACTTGCACTCCTTGCAATGGAAGCACGTTCCATGGTGGGATATCTGGCTGGGTGGGAAGGAGGACTGACAGCTCTGACCATAGTTACCAGCAGCTTTTCTCACACACACCCTTAACACAAACTCCACACAACTCACCTGGGAGAATGTAATGCCTCACACTTAAATTAAATATCCCACAAAGAACCACCACCCTGGGTTATGCTGTGTGAAGCACAGGGACACTTTTGGGACATGTAGCCAAACAAACGCCAGGACAACACTGTCAGCCATCCTGTCAGCACAGGCACACCACCCCACAGGGAAGCAGAGTCAAAAGGAAGGAAGTATGGGCATGCTGGGAAGGGGGGTGTAGGCAATAGCATGATGGGAGTTGTAGGCACAGATATTGCACACCATCACAATTGGCCCATTAACACCACTCTGAACCAAGCTCACATCACAGGGAGTGGAAAACAACTGACAAGATGGCTGACACTGGGTACTGCTGTGGGGAGCACAAGGCCCTGCTGGGAACTGTGCACCAACAAACAACAGGACCACACTGTCAGCCATCTTGCCATTGCTGTCACACTCACACACAGTGAAGTCCACTCAAAAGGAAGGAAGTATGGGCATGCTGGGAAGGGTAGTGTAGGCAATAGCATGATGGGAGTTGTAGGCACAGATATTGCACACCCTCACAATTGGCCCATTAACACCACTCTGAACCATGCTCACATCACAGGGAGTGGAAAACAACTGACAAGATGGCTGACACTGGGTACTGCTGTGGGGAGAACAAGCCCCTGCAGGGGGTTGTGCTCAAAACAACAGCAGGATACCACTGCCTGACATCCTGAAAGCCAACTTGCACTCCCTGCAATGGAAGCACGTTCCATGGTGGGATATCTGGCTGGGTGGGAAGGAGGACTGACAGCTCTGACCATAGTTAGCAGCAGATTTTCTCACACACACCCTTAACACAAACTCCACACAACTCACCTGGGAAAATGCAATGCCTCACACTTAAATTAAATATCCCACAAAGAACCACCACCCTGGGTTATGCTGTGTGAAGCACAGGAACACTTTTGGGACATGTAGCCAAACAAACGCCAGGACAACACTGTCAGCCATCCTGTCAGCACAGGCACACCACCCCACAGGGAAGCAGAGTCAAAAGGAAGAAAGTATGGGCATGCTGGGAAGGGGGGTGTAGGCAATAGCATGATGGGAGTGGTAGTCACAGCTCAACATCCCCCACACACATGGCCCAGCAAGCTCACACTGAAGCATGCACACCTCACAGGGAGTAAAAAGTCACTCCTAAGATGCCTGACAGAGGTGCTCTGTTGTGGAGAGCACAAGGCCCTGCTGGGAACTGGGCACCAACCAACAGCAGGACACCACTGACTGACATCCTGAGAGTCAACCTGCACATACTGCAAGGGTGGCATGCTTCATGGTGGGATAACTGGGCTGGGGGAGAAGGAGGGCCGGATGTACACCAAATACAACCAATGCTGGCCATGCACACACCTCAACATTCACATTGAAATGCTTCAGGTTGGCAGGACAATGTGCTACACCAATATCAACCTCTGACTGTGACAACTTAGGACAATGCAATGTACAGGCCTGCATCCAGAGGTACAGTCACAACTGTCAGGCGTGTGAACCATTGATGCCTGTAGAAACATAACATACATTGTGTGTCTCTTCCAAAAACAGGTGATGATGGGGACACAGCAGCAGACGAGGAGGAGTCCCTGTCCCAGGCTCCGGGGGACACTGAGCTCACTGGTGTGGAACAGCCTCTGCCCTCCTCGGATGGCGAAGACCTACCTGGCCCCTCCGGTGTGAGTCATCATGCAGCACCAGCAGGACCAACATCTGCACCCACCCCTCCAACAACTGCCAACACACAGACCACCCCCGCCGACACGGACAGACCAAGGACAACCGATGACAACAGCACAGGGACCCCGGCCCACCGTGGAGCAACGGACAACACCAGTAACAACCCCCAAGGGGGCCTAGGGTCACCTGTGCATGCCACCGCAGGTCCTGCATGTGTCGCCAGGGGTGGTGGGAGGGGTGGTAGACATAGGTCGCTGTTTGCAGAGGGGTCTCGACTGCATGATGACCCCCAACTGGTACGCATTGCTGATGCGTACCAGAATAGCACCGGAGAGGTCAGCCAGGTAGTGGGGATCCTCAAGGACATACAACAGCAGTAGGCTGCCCATCATGCCCGCTTGGACTCCCACATGTCCCGTGTTGAGACACACATGTCTCGCATGGAGTCCAAGTGGGACACATTGCAATAACTTACAGCGGTGCATAGAGACATATTGACATGCCTCCGCCAGATGAGCAGCAACATGGCCACACCTCCCTGTGTGCCCACAACATCTGGTGCTGCAACAACTGACACTGCCACAGGGAGGGAGGATGACTCTGGCGGAGAGTCCTCTGCACCGCAGCAGCCTGCACGTGAGGGTCCCCCCCAAAGAAGAGGGGTCGTCCGAGGAAGGAAAACTGAGAGGCCGATGGCCACGCACATCCCCCAGGAACCCAACACCTGTTCTGGACATTCTCCTTTGTGTGCAAACTGTTCACCCTGTCGAATGCAACCCATCTCTCCCACATGACATGGGGAGATTAAGTTGGACCAATGTATCACATGACTGTGGACTTTACTCTGGACATTTCTGCTACCAAGACTTCCAACTCATCTGGGAACTTTGGATTCCGAACCCAATGTACAGCACCCACCATCCTGTGCACTATCCCCACACATGTATGTAAAGAAACTCACTAATACACCATACTTGCCTCTGTTGTGATTCCAACGTGGTTTCTGTCATGGAGATGATGATATGCAAAATGACACTGTGCATGCTAACTGCTACAGCGAGTTCGACACCGTCATGTGAGTCATGGCAACGTGACACATATGAGGGAGACACACCACTAGGGCTACACAACACATACACACCAGGGTCATCTGACTCATCGCCTACAATGATGTTGCCAGGAAATACAGTGGAATGCACGGACACCACACCTATTCAGAGTCTGTGCTAACTAGCCCACAGGTGCAGTAAGAAAATGTCAGTCAGATGTGTGACCACAGACAACGCACATCCCAAAGTGAAGCACAGGTTTAGTACACATCAGCAACATGTTGTTTCCACCACAGATGCAAGGTAATCCCACGTGGCAGTGGCCATACAGTCACCAGCTGTAGAAGAAATAAAGTCCAGGGGTGTGTGGCACATCACCTGTAGGGAAACGACTGCTTCCACCCTGGAAGTTGAATCATGGTGTCGGGGGATCACAGTTGACCAAACAACTCTGAAAGTACCATGTGGAGGACAGACATGACACACAGTCAAAAGCACTGAAGAACAGGACAGAACTGCAATACTCATGTCCAATACATGTCACAAGATACTTACAGACAACCAAGTTAGCATGTCAACACTGTTGGGGAGTACAGACTACCTGTAAGGACACATCGCTGCACGTTTCCAGTCAAGTAGCACATGGCCACACTCAAACAGCACCAGAGCACCACCAACACATATCACGCAAACTCACATCATTGACATGACATCTCTGGATACTCACATTCAGCTGAAGAAGTTGGTGATGAGCTGTGTGCGGACATCCCCCTCATCATCATCATCACTGGCATCGTGGCCCAGGCCAGGATCCTCCACAGGTGGCGGATGTTGGTCATCGTCATCCAGGATGAGAGGCAACTCCTTCCGCACTGCCAGGTTGTGTAGCATGCAGCAGACGATGACAATCTTGCACACCTTTGCAGGGGCATATGGGAGGGCCCCTCCTGTCTTGACCAGGCAGTGGAAACGGCTCTTCAGGAGACCAAATGTCCGCTCGATCACTCTCCTGGTCCGACCATGTGCCTCATTGTAGCGCATCTGGGCTGGTGTCACAGGGTTCCTGAGGGGTGTCAGCAACCACGGCATGTTGGGGTATCCCGAGTCACCTACATACAGACAATTGCACATTAGCTGGGTTGGAAAAGAGGGTGGAATACAACATTGACGAACACACACAATGGTACGAAATCAGTACACACCGACAAGCCAGGCACGCTGGTTCTGCATCTGTGTCATCATCCTCGGGATGCGACTACTCCTCATTACGTAGGCATCATGTGCAGAACCAAGGAAATGGGCACACACGTGTGAGATGCTCATATCTGCAAGACATACCACCAGAGCATTGACCGAATGGTAATGTTTCCTGTTCCTGTATGCCTGCTCATGTGCCTGTGGTGGTACCAAAGCCACATGTGTCCCATCAATGGAGCCAATGACATGCGGCATCCTCCCCAGGGCATAGAAGTCACTCTTGACATCAGTGAGTTGTTGACGTCTAGGGAAATAGATGTACTGGTTCAGGTATCTCAACATTGCCTCCAAAACATCGCGTAGCACACGGCTGAACATGGTCTGTGACATCCCACCAGCAGACGCCACAGTGTGTTGAAAGGTACTGGTGGCAAAGCAGTGTAGGGCTGCCATCACCTTCACCTTGGGGGTCAGCGCTGTAGGGTACGGCCGGCCAGGTTCCAAATGTGGGGCCAAACGCACCGCCAATTCCTCAATCAGCGGCCTGTTGAAGCGGTACCGTCGGATGCAATCACGTTCGACCATCGTTGCAAGGTCAGGGAATGGTCTATGGACAGCTGGTGCCCTGCAGTGCATAGGTGAAGAAAGAAAGATTGTCAGTCATCCCACATATGTGGCATAGACCATACTCAATATCACATGATACATCATTATGAGACACAAGTACCTGATGTGTGTGCCGTTCTGTAAGGACATGTATGGCACCTACATGGCCAACATCTAACATCACTGTACAACATGTGTTGACAACAAGTTCCAGGTTGTGCTATGGGATATCATTAGGCTGTGTCACAGTATCCATGTACTGCTTTCACGTTCCAAACACACACCACAGTGACATGTGAGGACAGATGTGCCCCAGGCATCACAGCTCATTGACAGGTAGATTCCCAGGGACCCTGTATTGCCACATAGACACTGGCATGACATGGCGTATCATGAACACACCACAGCAAAACAACCATGACCCCCACAGGTAGTGGTCCCTGTTGCCTCTGCAGGACAGACATGGACGTCTGTGACACACACACACGCACAACATCAATGTCCATGCACAAACAACGTGGATGTGAAGACTGTCTCCCATTGTGCACATGGAATCAGAGACATTGTAAACACAACATGAACACAGACTGTGGAGGGCCATCACTATTGTGGCAATGGGTCACCCTGTGACGTACATACCTTCCCACATGGGACTCATGGGGGGTGTGACATGACATACACATACACAACCTGGAAATGTGACCATGCCACATGCTCTGAAATGAACCATTGCACACCACAGTGGTCATGTGCACAACACACAAAGCATTCTGTCCCCATGAACACATGCACAGACTAGGAGTGGCTGCCCACAAGTGCCACCCAAAAAACCACGTGTTGACCCCATACACAGAAAAGGTGATGCAGCCTTACATGCCTCAGGACACAGTGTGGACAGGTTGTGGTGTTGTAGGTGGGCCCCTGAGTCCCTGGCAAGTAAATGTGGCTGGCATACATTCACCAGTGACAAGCATGGTGACATATGCGAGTGACTTGTACAGGGACGCATTGTACAGCAATGGACCGATCGATGCGCACGCCTTGGCCATTGCATATGATGTGGACCGAAATACGCGTTGTACAGCAATGGACCGATCGGTGCGCACGCATTGGCCATTGCATATGATGTGAGCGGGTACGCGTTGTACAGCAATGGACCGATCGGTGCGCACGCATTGGCCATTGCATATGATGTGGACCGAAATACGCGTTGTACAGCAATGGACCGATCGGTGCGCACGCATTGGCCATTGCATATGATGTGGACCGAAATACGCGTTGTACAGCAATGGACCGATCGGTGCGCACGCATTGGCCATTGCATATGATGTGGACCGAAATACGCCTTGTACAGCAATGGACCGATCGGTGCGCACGCATTGGCCATTGCATATGATGTGGACCGAAATACACGTTGTACAGCAATGGACCGATCGGTGCGCACGCATTGGCCATTGCATATGATGTGAGCGGGTACGCGTTGTACAGCAATGGACCGATCGGTGCGCACGCATTGGCCATTGCATATGATGTGGACCGAAATACGCGTTGTACAGCAATGGACCGATCGGTGCGCACGCATTGGCCATTGCATATGATGTGAGCGGGTACGCGTTATACAGCAATGGACCGATCAGTGCGCACGCATTGGCTAGGGCCTGCCATGCCATGCCATGACACGTTTTCTAAGCTTTAACGAGTCTGATGCAGTGAATTCAGTTGGCCAGCCACAACAATTTTGCAAATACATGGGTGTCATGAGGTTTGACTTTTGAAGGATGCTGTGGGCGTGTATAAGTGATGCAAATCCATGGATTGGCCAGATTCAGATGATGCAAACGACTTGGACCTATCACTTTGGACACATAGGACAGTATCTGCCTCTGCAGCACACATATAATGCTGGCTGTTCCCCTGAGAGCTCACTTGCCTGCACTACATGCTCCAGGACGACATCTGCCACCAACACTGCTGCTGTCTCTGCATCCTCTGGCTACTGCAATGGCACGTACTCTGGAGAGAGCCCCAGCCTTCACCACTGAGGAGAACCAGGCCCTGCTGGACAGCCTCCTTCCAGAGTACTGCAAGTTGTATGGGAAACCAGGGGAGCAGGTGAGTGTTCTGTCCACTGCCTTACTAATTGTGCATGTTGTCTGACTAGCAAGGCTTAGTGTGCACACCACTGGCCAGCATGCTCACTGAGTAGTTCACACCCCCCAAAGTGTGTAGTTACATGCACTGAACAA
The DNA here is from genome assembly GCA_963921515.1 of Calotriton arnoldi. NCBI lineage: Eukaryota > Metazoa > Chordata > Amphibia > Caudata > Salamandridae > Calotriton > Calotriton arnoldi. The sequence continues at coordinate 861,093 of CAWUFW010001548.1, forward strand.
GTGCATTCCAACAAGGTTTGACTTCCCAGGCAATGATACCATGTGGTAACTGCTTGCAAACTGTACATAGCCATCGTTGCACTGCCTGTGTACATCATATGCCCCTGTGATTGAGACATGTATGTCCAAATGTGTGATGCACGGATATGTTGCATGTGTAGTGATGGCCTTTTCACTTTGTCATCCTCACAGGTTGATGACCACCAGAAGCAGGAAATCTGGCTGACCATCGTCCAGGCAGTAAGATCCGTGGGGGTCTACAAGCGCCGGATCCGCAACTGCCAGAAGAGGTGGCAGGACCTTCGGGGCTGGACCCGGAGAATCGCAAGGGTCCAGCTGAAGCTGTCGCCGCCTCGCAGGAGGGGCGGACACCGGACCCTGACCCCCCACATGCTCAGGATCCTGGCGGTGGTCTTCCCTGACCTGGATGGGCAGCTGAAGGCCAGACAGCAGCAAGGAGGGGGTGAGTCCATGACTGCACTGTGAACTTTGTCTGACATGCTATGTGCCCTCCTCTGGCCTGGTTACACTTCCACAGTACATCAGTTTTGTGGTCCAGGACCCATGTCCCTCAATTGTAACATGCCCACTCCTCATCTGATACCCAGGTGTGGCCCTTGCATTCAGGAAATTGTGTCACTTGGGTACTGTGTCCTTGCATTTTGATTAGCTCAAGGTGGGGGACAGCATTTGTTCCCGTTACTCTGTGGTGGGCTTCATGGGTGGGTCAATTGCTTACACAATGCCTGAGTTCTGACATGTAATCTGCGTATGACTTTGATGTGTGGTCCAATTGCTGATCTGACTCACCACATGTGCCTGGGGTATTTGGCACCCCCCCATGCTGCGGGTGGGAACAATGTTTGGGCCTCAGGAGTATGTATATCAAGTGTGTCACACATGCTTAGCCACCTGCCTACTGTCCAGGGCTCATCCCTCTTTCACATGGAGCAGGACACTCATGCCTACTCCAGGGCATACAATACACTCTGTACTCCCACTCCCGCGTATCAGCGGACACGTTGTGCTCAGTGAAATGTTCCCTCAGGTGCCTGCCTCTGTGTCATTGTGCTGAGGCCTCATTGTCAGGACTACTGGGGTGTTTATCGGTTGGGCTCAGCATGCCATCTGAGATGTGACCATGAGAGACGATACTTGTGTGACATATAGGTGTTTGATCACTTGACTGTGCAGACTGGTGTATGCGACTGTGAAGTTCAGGCAGCTGTTTTTCATTCACAGCAGACTGTGAGGTGCTCAGGTTCAGAGAGTTGTGTTTCATGTCTCCCATATCTCCAATTGGTATGACGTGGACAAATAAGAGTTCAGATGATGTGTTTTGTGGGGGATGGACATGTGCACTTTTCAGCTACAGAACTTGCATTCCCCATGACCTAGGATTGTGACACAGTGCAGACTGTTGTTGGCTGGCTGCCCTGCCCATGTGACTGGAGATAATGATGTATGACTTAGCAGGCATGCCTGTGCCATGGCATGTAACTTCCTAAGAGTGATCCTGCAGGGGAGTGACATGTGCTACATGCACCCCATTGTGGCATTGACTATCAAGACATGGGTGCATCATGGTGTCTGGTGCTGGTATGCATCACATGCATTTCAAATTAGTCTCTGGCCATTCCTTCATCCGGACACCTGTACTGACTCAGTGGCAAGGGATGTGATGTGTGCATGTTCACATACTTCACCGTGTTCTCTGCAATGTCCAACAACTGTGTAGGTGGTGCATGTGTCCACACTGGGGTATTACCATCAGACAGGCACCAGACAGATGGGTGCAAGGCCAGGAGGGATGTGAGTGCCATGGTTGACCATCAGACTGACAATTGGCTTCTCCTAATCCATGTGAGCACATCTGGCAATGTTCAACTAAGGATGCCAGGGCTTGCTCTGTAATGTGCTGTACTCACTGTGGTGTGTGCGGTCAGTGCAGGTGACTGATGTTTGTCTGTTCCCCTAATTGTTTGCAGATACATCCACGGCCACAGGAGGGGACAGCTCCACGGACCAGGAGGAGCTGCAGAGCCAAACTGGGTCAACAGCCGATGAGTGGTCGGAGGGACCCAGTGGCACGAAGGGCGAGGGGAGCCACACCGAGGAGTCCTCAGCACCATCCACCTCAGCTGAGGACCACAGCAGCTCGGAGGATGACTCCCTGGTGGAGGCGGGTGTCAGCAGCCACCACACCCCAGCTAGTATGGCGGGCCCGCCACCACCACCACCACCACCACCACCACCGCCCTCCCATCGGCTCCCATTCCAGAGGTCCATGGAGGCTCCCGTGTTCGGGAGCGTGTCTCCTTCTTGCCAGGCACCGCACCATCTGCCCCTGTGTCCCCTGCTGCCCTGAGTGAGGAGTCCGTGTACCTACCTCGCCAGCTCCATGTAGGGCAGACAGCAATGCTGAGTGTCCTCCATGCCCACACCACTCTGTTGACACAGCTGGTGTCGTTCATGGAGGGCATCTCATCGGGCATGTCTGCCCTACAGAGGGGCAATAGGTCCATGGACTCCTCCCTGACGGCAGCAGTGTCCCTCCTCCAACAGTCCCTCACCCCTCCTACCTCTGCCCCATCCACACTTCCTGGCACCCTACCTGTCCCAAGCACATGCACACCTGCACAATCACCCAGACACACAGACACGAGCAGCACAGAAACACCCATAACAAAGGCAAGACGTGCACGCAGGCATCCTCAGGGGACTGATACTACACCCACAGGGAATGGGGAACAGACACACACACAGGCATCCACAGTCACTCCACAGTCCTCCACTTCCTCTCCCTCCAAGACCCCTTCCCTTGCCTCACCTGCAACCCTGCCTAAAAAGCATCTCTTCCTCTGTGACCTCAGCCTCTTCCCCTCCGATCTAGCTGATCCAGCATACAGGGGGAAGAGGAAGTCCACCCACACAGAGGGGAGTGCCCCTCGCCCCCAGACACCCTCCCCCAGGCACAGATGAACTGAGGCCCCCACCCGCAAGTCCCCCCGGACCCAGAAGAGCAAGACCCCGCCACCGCCCTGAAGCTCGACCACACAGTCTCCTTCCTCCATCCCTCAGGCCCCCACAACACAGGTTCCCCCACCACACCCTGCCCCAGGTTCCCCCCCCCACAGATACACCATCCCCAAAATGATCCGGCCTTCTCCCCCTACCACTTGCTCTTCCAGCACCACACCCCCGCTGCACATGTTTGTGCCCCTGGTGTGGAGACCGTGTCCTCCCCCTCTGTCCTGCCCACCTTACCTGAACCCCATTCTACTCCCCTGGTGATAGGCACTGCAGTGGAGTCCACTACCACCCCGTCTGACTTGGGCACTGCAGTGGGGAACCTGTCCACTCCATCTGCCCAGCCCACTGCAGTCGTGCCGGCACCCACGCCATCTGACTCATGCCCCCCAGTTGTGCCGGCACCCCCCATGTCAGACACCTCCACTGCAGTTGCCAGTGACTCTCCTGCATCCACCAGCCCTTCCCTGCCTCCTTCTGGTGTGCCCTGATCCTGTCCGTGCGGTGCCTGGCCTGCCCCCACGTATGCCCCTCCAAGGGGGATGTCCCTGGTCCTTAGCAGTGCAGGCAAGCAAAGGGTGACATCTGCCACTATCCCCCTGTTCGGACTTGTTCATGGACTGGCCATTGGCCTTTGTGTTTTCTCTGGACTTCCTTTTTTGATGTGATATATGCTGAATAAATCTCCTTTCTGTTCTCTAGTGGTTTTGCTCCCGGTGTACATGATGTTGATGATGCTAACCATGCCCTTGCAGCAGTGATGGTGTATTTGATATCAGGAACATGAAGTGTTACTGTGCAGGACCCCATGTGGTCCAGGGGGAATGTGTCCTATCCTGTGCCATACAACGTATGGCACAGCTTTCCTTACACAGGAGTGGAGTCCCCTCATGGCAGTGTGTAATTCCGTGACATTGCCTGAGCCCAAGGTGTGTGTTGTGTGAGCATGTCTGTGTGTGTTCACTTCCATTTTGCTACGCGGGCTGGGATCCCTAGTGATGTTCCTGTTTGTGATGCTTGCTGAGTTGACCTATGTTCCCCCATAATCTGGGTTAGACCCCATTGTCACAATGTTCAAAATGTGCTTCAGCTATGGACCCCACACTTACCTTTTGGTCACTGTGATGATGGGTGTTTGGACCCCATTGCCACAATGTTCAAAATGTGCTTCAGCTATGGAGCCCACACTTACCTTTTGGTCACTGTGATGATGGGGGGTTAGACCCCATTGCCACAGTGGCCATGGTCTGCTTGCATTGTGGAGGCCACACACATTTATGTGTGACACATGTGATAGGGGGTCACATTGTATGTTCAATGTCATGTTCAGTGTTGTGGGCATTTGACTACAGACTACACACGCTTGTCATGGTGTTGGGGGTATGTGTTCTTCTGACATTCCTTATATTGGAGTATGCTGGTTGTGTCATGCATTACCCATCCTATGAGTAAGGGTGGTGTGGGTGGTGGGCATCCAGCACCCCTGAGTAGGGGTGGTGGTAGTGGTAGGCATCCAGCCCCCCCTGAGTAGGGGTGGTGGTAGTGGTAGGCATCCATCCCCCTATGAGTGGGGATGGTAGTAGTGACAGGCATCCAGCCCCCCATGAGTAGGGGGGTGTTGGTGGTAGGCATCCATCCCCCCATGGGTAGGGGGGTGTTGGTGGTAGGCATCCAGCCCCCCCTGAGTAGGGGTGGTGGTAGTGGTAGGCATCCAGGCCCCTATGGGTAGGGGGGTGTTGGTGGTAGGCATCCAGCCCCCCATGAGTAGGGGTGGTGGTAGTGGTAGGCATCCAGCCCCCCATGGGTAGGGGGGTGTTGGTGGGAGGCATCCAGCCCCCCCTGAGTAGGGGTGGTGGTAGACATCCAGCCTCCCCTGAGTAGGGGTAGTGGTAGGCATCCAGCCCCCCCTGAGTAGGGGTGGTGGTAGGCATCCATCCCCCTATGAGTGGGGATGGTAGTAGTGACAGGCATCCAGCCCCCCATGAGTAGGGGGGTGTTGGTGGTAGGCATCCATCCCCCCATGGGTAGGGGGGTGTTGGTGGTAGGCATCCAGCCCCCCCTGAGTAGGGGTGGTGGTAGTGGTAGGCATCCATCCCCCTACGAGTGGGGATGGTAGTAGTGACAGGCATCCAGCCCCCCATGAGTAGGGGTGGTGGTAGTGGTAGGCATCCAGGCCCCTATGGGTAGGGGTGTTGTATACTTTATAGGGTGTCCATAAACGGGCTTTCTAGAATCATGACCATATATAGGCACAATCCAACCTGCCCTTATATAGGCATAAAATCCCAGACCTTATTTAGGCATAATGCATGCATACCAAATACAGGCATTGCTTCCGACATCCGTCCACCCTAGCGTCTCAACGAGTCCATGAAAAAACAGACCCTCAGGCTGCGGGAGTTTCCCTTGCCCAGGACTATTGATTTCTTCAAGGACTCATACATTATGCATGAACCTCTATTCCTCAAGGGATTCATTCATGACGTCTTTCGCTACCCAACCCACGTCAATGCTACCATTTTCAGGTATAAATATACCTTCCCAAACCCCTGTAAATTAGAGGAGACCTCGACTTCAGAGGAGCCCGATTCCCGGCCAGACGCACTGAGAAGACACTGTCATTCCTGCACGCAGAGAGTCCAGCTTCCAGTGATCTAACTTCCCTTGCGGGGTGTTGGAGTTCGAGTCCGGAAAAGAGATTCCTACCTCTCTCATTCTTCAGGTATGGAGCAGACTAGAACCTAGAGGGACTCTTGGCATACTGGACTCTTGGCATACTAGACTCTTGGCATACTAGGCGTAACTTACTCTTAGTATACTCTAGTCAGGAATACAGCACCTACTTCTACTTTTCCCTACACCTAGGAAAGGTTAGGCACACTGGGTAGAACTAGGATAGAAACGCATCGTATGAGTACTCGCATTTTTAGGCTATGTCATTTTATGTAAATGCATCTATGCTGAAAAGATAATGCTAACGCAGTATTATTTATTCTTACTGCTGAATGAATGAATGAAATTTGTACTTGTAAAGCGCACTGTTACCCTAGGGTGTCCTGGCGCTGTACGCATACCGCTGTGGAACCCTTCCTGTCTTTTCCCTGTGAAATGTCCACTCCTGGGCACCCCCAAGGTGAAGCCAGGCATCCCAGCGCTGGTGGGGCTGTTGTGGAGATTAAGCAAGCTATTGCCCAGAGTTGCAGAGTGGGACCCATGATTAGAATAGGCACCGAGGCGAGAATGATCAGGTCCGAGGAAATTGAGCCCAAGACCCGCCGAGGCGGGAATTGAACCCTGGTCCCAGGCCAGATCTCTGCATCAGGGTCTGCCGCTCTAACCATTGAGCCACACTTCTCCACTTGTACATCCTTTATCTCGCATACTGTCTTGTGATCGTAACAGCACATCTAACTTACAACAGAAACAAGACTGTTCAATAAACCTTTTTATTGAAACGCCCGTCTGTTATTTCTGTGTAACTCTGAGAATAACTAAACCATGCACGACTGAGCTGAGTGAAATAATTATCTATTGTTTCTACGACTCTGGGATACGTCCTGATTCTGTAAGGGAAACACAGTGGTCATGTTTTGCGGCTGCCAGAAACTAATCCCTTCTTGTCGTCAAGAAGTTTCTAGTGGCCTCTGAGCTAGCTGGCACAAGTAATTCAGTTTAATATACTCGATAGGGACATACCGACCTTAGTCCTATGTAAAACCTATAGGATATATTATTCCAATGCGCAGAGCCTATAAGGGAAATAGGAGCTACACTACATGGCGCCCAACGTTTGGTAAGGCAGTAATTCAACGTTAGATACTGAGTAACTCAGCCGTACTTCTTTTTCTCTCTCTCAGAGACCCCTACCCATATACTCCAAAAGACGTCTGGAGTGGGCAGGGATAGTATCCGCCACGGCTACATAGGGCAGTACCCTATATACTAGCTGTTTGGTTTACTCAACGTTGAAGGATACAGTGTTCCACAATATTGTGCACCTTATCTTTGTTTCCTTGAAACTTGTTCTACATTTTTCATAAAACAAAATGTCCTTAAACGGGGACAATCCCGCCGGAAACGGTGTAGCTGCGGCTGATCCAGCCCAACCAGCATTTTTTAACAACACCGGTTTAAATGAAACCGAGGAGGGTGTCATTGACATCGCTCCAAACTTAAGAAGAGCCATTACTCTAAAACTTATAAAACATGGCCTACCACCGAGAGGAGGTAGAGCAGTTTTTGTGATTGAGGCACATGAATCCTTTCAGACAGAGGTATTCTATTCATGGGTAATTCTTCCTGAATCTAATCCAGTAACACACTTGTTTCACTTCTACAAAGAAGATGAACCACCAGAGGAATACATTCCTTTCGAGGATATCGAGATTCCATTAACATACCAGGAGCATCAGCTCTGGTTTAAAGGCGCCCTAAAACATAACAAAAATATAACCAGGCTCGGTCCACTAGGTAGACCAGGAGCAACATGGCCGATTCTAGCCGGCTACACACCTCATCCAGACATCGAAATAATGTCAGACGAGGAAATACTTAATCAACTCACAGAGTTAATAAAAATCTACAGACAATTGGTTCAATATGTCATGCGGACTTTCACAGTCCAACCACCATTAACAATTCCAAATCATACTCCTCCACAGGGGAGTACACTAAAAATTACACCACAGACTCTATACGCAGTCATGGGTAAAATGCCCACTAAGCGGGAGCAAATTCCATTCTGGATAGCTCAAAAAATTACTCAAATCGAAGCAGTATTTCCAAATACTAGCCCACATGAGAAACACAGAATCCTAACCATTAGTTTACCAATGGGGATCACACCACAACTGGAAGACTGCACCACTTGGGGCTCAGTCTTTGCTGCCATCTACACTAAAACACACGGCATTCCGTCAATTGCGGTAATACCAGATGTCCTAAAACAAATTCAAAACGAATACGGGGCAGAGCCTGCTTTAAATTTAGGTATGAAATTACTGAAAAATTTCGACCAGGTCTCAACAATAATATTATCAAATATTAAAGGGGAAGCAGCAGCAGTGGCGATCCGACAAAAATTAAGGGAATTTGATGTTACAGAACATCAAACAGAGCTACCCAGAATTATAGAACAATCTTATGCAGAATTAGGCAGAGATAGTTTGGGTGGGAGACCAGTTAAACCAAAACTATCTGAAAGTCCTGAGAAGGACTCAATTAAACAAACTCCTACATCTTCTAAAAAGAAGTGGGAGTCTACTAAACAAAATTCAAATGAGAAAAGATCTCAATCCCGAGGTAGGTCTCCTCATAAGGAGCCCTCTGAAAGGAGGTACAACCTCAGGAATAGGGATAATTTGAGAAAACCTGATAGGTATCAAGATAATGATACACGTTCCTCTCGTCCCTTTCAGGTCTCATCACAGACTTCGGAAAGAAGAGGACGAACAGAACATAGAGAAGAACGCGTGAAATCGAAAGACCAAAAACACGCTCCAAAAATTAAAGTTAAACCTCAATTCTCCAAAAAGAAAGTAGCAGGTCTAATAATAAGACATGCCGAGAATACTGAGATCGCAACTCAAGAACGGAGAATGGGCTCAGACAATGCTGGACAGTGCAGCAGAAGTCACAATAGCTCGCCAGAACCTGATGGAACTTCTGGAGATAGTGGACTTGAATGAGTACATTACAGTAGAGACTGTAGACACCAGGGTTAGTACTCCACAAAAGTTATATGACATAACACTCCGGATGGAGGGAGACAAACCTAGACAGGTTAAAGCACTTTTTGGGAAAAACTATCAAAGGGTTATGACATACTTCTAGCAGAAAAAGACTGGCCACCACAATTTGTCAGAGAGTGCCCACACGGCGAGGACATCATTATGCCTGCCTTCTCCAATCACATACCAATTCACTTAAAATATACATATGCCAGAAAATGGGCAGTGGCCCAGGCTCCAGCATTATATAAAAATCATGTAGGATGGGATGAGGACTCACCTCACCATAAAATAAATCTGAAACATGAACCTACTGCACAGAGGCAGTATCCTATTAAGCAAGAAGCTAAAAAACAGGTCAGGGAGATTTTAAATCAACTTGAATACCAAGGGGTGATTGAAACATGCACCTCATCCATGAACAATCCTTTGTTTCCTGTCTCCAAACCAGACAATACATATCGTCTAGTTTTGGACTACAGACATTTAAACACTTGTTCTAAAACTTTTGCAGTGCAAAATGCACACAGCACAGCATTAATGAATAACATTGTGCGTAAAAATACAAAACAACATTAGACATCTCAAACGGTTTCTTTTGTCAAAACATAGCACCTGAAAGTAGGTACTTAACGGCATTCTCCATAATGGGGACCCAGGGTCACTTTTGTCGACTCCCACAAGGGTTCAAGAATAGCCCAGGTTTATTCTCAGCGAGAGTAACGGAGTTACTACAAATTTATGACAACGAGGCATTGTCCTATGTCGATGACATCTATCTGACGGATGATGACTTGGAAAAACACTTGAACAGGGTGAGCACCATTATATTGGGATTCGCCTCTGAGGGTTACAAGTTCAACTTTAAAAAGTCTCGAATTGCCCATCTCAATGTCCTATTTTTGGGATATGAGCTTTCAAGTGAAGGCAAGAGCTTGGCAGCTAACTTTCTAGAGAAATGTGCGCTGCTCCAACCTCCAAAAAACGCTAAAAATCTTACAATCCATACTGGGATTCCTAAATTTTGGAAGAACATACATTCTAAACTACGCAGAAAGGGTTAAACCTCTCTACGCATTAATCAAACCTGATTTTTCAAATAAAAATTGGACACAGGAACACACAGAAATTTTGCGTTCACTCCAGGCTAACATGTTAGCGACAAATCACTTACAAACACGCGTAAGTCAAAGAAATTTGGTGATTCGAATAATTTCGGGTCAATGTGGATTCACTTACTTAACCTTTAATGAGGGTGAGAAAGTACCAATCGCATACAAATCACATTTGTATACACAAGCGGAAATGCGCTTCAGTTCAACTGAAAAATTCTGACAGCAGTTCAAACAGCTGTAGCAAAAGAAAGAGCCTTAGCCCAAGGGAAACGCATAATTGTCGTAACCCCAGTACCGGCTTTAGAAGCGGTCACAAAAGCGAGCATTCCAAATGCTAAAGCTTTACATCCGAGATGGATACAGTGGGTTAATTCTCTTGCTGCAACTGATGTTGAATATGTTTTTGATCCAGATTTAAAAACACAGGCATTTCTCCAATATGAACAAGAATGTCCTCTGCCCACTAAGATTCTGCCTCTCGATCAGTATGAATTCGTAATTTACACTGACGGATCCGCACAGCCCGCAACAGGGAGTAAGCAAGCTTACAGTGCAGCGTGTGCTATCGTTAAAGGTCGCATGCGAAATGGCATCTTCAGACCTATGGTCACAAAAACTCAGTCACTAGGTGATTGTACAGCTCAGCGAGCTGAACTACAGGCATTCAAACTGGCACTTGAGAGTACGGATCGAGAATTCCTCACACTGATAGTGTGCGATTCCTATTACTGTGTTCAGTCGTATAATGATTATATACGAACCTGGCTTGAAAATGGTTTTAAAGATGCGAAAGGTGGCACAATTAAGCACAAATTGCTTTGGGAACAAGTAGTTCAGTTGAAAAACGAACTACCAAAGGCTCACGTGATTCACACACTGAGTCATCAGCGTGATGGCGTTCACGTTGCAGGGAATTCATTGGCTGACGAAGCCGCAAAGGGGCTGTTCAGACGGCTTCCGTAGCTGCGATCACTCGTTCGAAAACAAAAATAGACGGTGAGATAATGTTAGCTGTCAATGCTTCAAGCAAAGGCAGCAGTGCAGCGTTACCAAAAAGTTTCCACTCAAGTACTCTTATGTAATTGATGCGAATAACGTTCCTTTTGCTCGAATCCCTGGAGTGGGGGATAGGGTAATTCCAAACATGGAACGAAGAGCAGCCTTGATTTATGAAACACATTTGGGGGAGGGTCTGTCACATCAAGGGATCTCAAAAACAATTTTGAAGTTAAAAGAGATGTACTGGTGGCCTGGAATGAATACACACATTCACATATTCATCAACAACTGCTTAGACTGTAAATTACAGCGAGAAGGCCACCAGACACCATGCTGCGAATGCGGTAGCCCAGTACAGACACCACTGTTAGACAGCATTAGGCTATCTAATCGCCAGCGTCCTACTGGACAAAGGCATTCCCGCAAATACTAAATCTAGGTTCCTATGGTTATGGCCTCAGCGCTCGGCTGACGCTCGAACTGTTATAAAAGATTTGCGAGTCTATATCGGCACATACGCAATAGGCACGTTTCATTCTGACCAGGGTCCTGCGTTTAGCTCTAGGGCTTACAAGGAGGCCATGGCCAGTCTGGGCGTTGCATTGCGGTACTCCTCTCCATTCCATCCTGAGGGAAATTCTGTTGTGGAAAGGAAAAACCGGGACATAAAGCAGTCTATAACAGCTAGGGTATTAGGCTCGGGTGATGGGTGGGTCAAACACCTCATTAGCGTTCAGCGCGCTCTCAATAATTTGCCAAGAAGTTCTCTAGGGGGGTCACTCCATATGAGGTCCTATTTGGGACAAGAATGTGGGTTCCAGACTTAGAACACGTAGGCACAGTGGTGGACATGAAACCATTTGATATCAAAGATCGTTTGGCTGTTTTACAGGATCTTAACAAATTAAGAACGAAACAAAGCAACATATCCCTGCAGCCAACCACCACTGGGGAAAAATCGGCGGTCCCAGCAAGGCCTGTCTGGACTCCAAAAGTTGGGGATCTAGTCAGAGAAAAAATAGCGGACAAGAAGGCATTTGGATTTTCTTACAAGACAACCGGTACCTGTTCTAGCTGTTCAAGGAACAAGGACAGTAATTCTGCCGCCCCTTGCTGGAAGAAAGGAGAAAAGATTTGTGTCAATCGACCTGATCAAACCACAGTATGTGGCCAATACTAAGCAGTAGGCCTCGTGGACTCCGACCTAGTAGCAGACGCACTCCTCTCGCTACTATTCAAGAGGTTCAGACTGAAAGACTGATCACGATCGAGAATTCAGCTGTAACAAATGAAGGACTAAGCAACCAGGCTATGGAACCCATCCCTCTTGACAACCAAATAACAGTTCGTCCAAATACACCTGTCTACACCAACGTGACTCGTGAAGAACTGGTTCCTGTGATTTCAACGAATCCTGATGCAATTCCAACAATTGACAGAACTGCTTCTGGCTATTTCATTGACTTTGATACGTTCTCAGAAGATCCAAGTGAACCTGAAACGACGCCAGCATCATCAAAATTCAAGCAGCAAGTACAAGACTTCATTCACTTTCTGAAAAAGACTTATCTGGTTTCTCCATGGATTGAACTCTGGATTACATCTGGACTTTTTGTTTTCCTGCTCTGGCTAGCTTTGGTAACAACAGTAAGCATGCTTATAGGTGGAAGATACATCCATGTGAACATTGAAGGAAAAGACGTGAATGTACTTTTGAAACCACATAAATCTTCCCATCGTGAAGCAAGAGACTTGTCATCAGTGAACATCACAGCTGTTCCTATACAGGATGGTATAGTGTGGGACAAAACAGATTATGAAATCTTCGGTCCAAGTGAACAATTGAACATTCCACATTTATTTAAAATTTCACTAAGTGATTTAATAACGTCCAGTACCTATTCAGATGATTGGGACTTAGAGACTGTTCAAGATATAATGTTTGATCTAGAAAAATCTGCTGCATTTTCTAAAAATGAATATTTAGAGGGTTCATCCGATTATGAAAAACTGTATTGTTATAACCACTATGGTCATCATTATTTGCACAAAACTGCATATCCAAGAAATGTGTTTATGTTTAATCAATGGGAACACTGTCCTACACCACCACAAGGTAGTTCGAAAACTTTTGCTAGTAAATTTCCATATTTTTCAGGTTATAATACATCTGATCCAGAAACGTTTTACTATAAAAATGTAAACAAAACAGGTCTGAAAATTATGTTAACAAATACCAAACAGATTTACTCTGAAGCATTTATTGCCCAACTGTCTACACAGGGTTTCGACTTATGGAAGGACACAATTGAGACAAAAACTGTCTGGGGTAGTAAAGATTGGCAAGTACAGGGTATAGAAGCTTTATTTAGAGCCTGTATTATCCCTGAACAAATACTGTTTTTGAATGACACCGTCCAACAGACATCTTGTCTTGGATTAGCCAAGATAAAAGAGATGAAAACACCTTCTGTGCCAACACCTGCCAGTGATAATAATACAAAGGCAGTGGTGACAGTTGACAATATACTACAACTCAACAGAACTCATCCGAATTGGAAGAAATGGTTGATCTGGCCCACAGACACAAACAACTGTCAGGAAAGGTTCTTGAACAAAACTCAGGGCTTTACTATTCATAGGCCAGACCCAAGATATGTCCAAAGACAACATCCGGGGGTAGTAACAACATACAGTGTAGGAAAATTATGCCTCGATTGGTTGCATAAATCTACACTACAGGATGTGAAGCAACACTTAACCTTACTTGCACACGACGCAGATCTTAGGGAATTCTTGCTTGGACCAAGAAAACCGCGTCAAAAACGTTTCATATATGCCGGCATCTATGCTGCTTATAATGAAGCATGGAAAGTGTCACAGATAGAGGCTGCAGAATGAATACGTGAACTTGATCGTATTAATTTAGAGAAAACACTCTCTGTAGTCGACAATGGGTTAACCACTTTGTCCTCCAGAATTTATTCATTGGATGGCATTGTATCCTCTGCTATCGACATTCTAGAACAAGATTTGGCTATGTTACAACAAGGTCAATCTCAATTACGTTCTATAGTGTCATTGACATGGACGCTGCAATCTTTGCGAGCGGGCTATGTGCCTTGGCGTTTCATCAACACGTCGTCTCTGTTTACAGAATACAATCTAACTGATAAACAGATCGAATTGGCACAAAGAGGAGCAAGGTATACAGTGCTGAGCATTGAAAAAATGGAGAAATTACCATTTACAGTGGCAGAAAAACCAGCTACAGAATGGGTTATTCATGGCAAAATAACGTTGCCTGTGACAACTTTTCAGTTTCAGTATTGCCTCAGACAGATGCAAGCAGGCAAATATGAAAGGTTGGGTAAGGAATACATTAAGATATCTTGGAAGTTACCATACACACATAGATGTTGGAGTGGGGATCGTGAAGTGTTTCTTAGCGGTACTAACTGTAAACATGCACTGACCGGTTCACTCATATGTCAGGACATTATTTTACACGGAGCTTGTAATGGTTCTGTGGCAAACTTGTCTTGCCATCAGCACGGTTCACCAGCTGCTGTGATTAATCCAACGTTTGGACAACTTTCGAATGGGAGTTACCTCATGTTGAATGATCAGAGCTGCTGTGGAATGTTGCCAGGCATCCCATATCTAGTAACGGTCAACTCCAGGGTCACTTGCTGTATGCAAGTATTGTTTCCCCAATAGACACAGTCAGGGAGTCGCCTTTATGGCCTTCACTGAGCGTCTCTTTTATAAGATTTGATACTTTGAGCAGAATGAAAGCCATGCTTTTACAGCAAACAGTGCCTTTGACCTCGGCCAAAGAAACCTATGATCTACAAGTTGCAAGGACTTCGGCTGAGATACAGACTTTAATACGTACAAACTGCCCTATACATTTCGTAGAAATGATATCACGTATCTTTAACATGTCAGATACAACAGGAATTGTACATGTATTTAAGAGCATTTGCACCGGTCTCTTAGCACCGTTCCAGGCAATACTTGGAATCATTCCGAACTTTGCACATTCGGTGTTTGGTGGCATACCATTAATTCTAGCACTTGTTGCGGGAATTTTATTCATCTGTCTGCTATTGCGCTATGGCCAGCCTCTTCGCCGAAATCACTCCGAGCGAAATGGAGAAAGCTCTCCTTGAAAGAAAGTGCCGTGAGCGAATAGTACAGCTACTAGGCATGACTCGTCTACGGGACCTTAATACCACGTGGTTCCTGTCATTCCGACCAATCTGGCAAGATTGCATCTTACCTGTTCTACGATGCCTGCTATGCGGTGAAGAATGCGTGTTGGACGCTTGTCTAACATATCCATCAGCTGCGCCAAAGGATGTCGATGCTTTGCTGGACCCGATAACGGCCCATGCTCTGTGTTGTCCCCAGAGGCTTCCAATACTGATGTCAGCATTCATTGAGATCTCACAGTCGCCTCCTGCTGCTGCTGAGGTACGAGAAACAACTCCAGGCTCACAGGTAACAACGAACGCGAACATTGCTGAGAGCGATGTTTCCCATCTTTGTGCGGTCAATCTTTTATACGAGGTGTTCCAGCTTACACCAACAACAGTGGAAGATGTTTTGTCTATTGAAATAGATGATCTAATGTTTACACCAGACCCGTGAACTGACTCTGATTCGGCAGACTGTGTTCCAGTGCGACAGCAACAATTTGGCCTTCATTTTTCAAAACCTTGGAACTCTACCAAATTTGAACTTTTGTCCCATTTTTTGATCGAAAAATGGCACTTCAATCTGCTTAAAGTAGAACTAGCCTTATAATACAGACTTGGCAGTACTTCCAGGGACACTTAGTCATCTTGTGTGTCTAAATCAGTTCATTTAAGTTTCATGATAGGAATTGACTTTTGATTTTGAACAAACTTATCGGTCAATTTAGTCATATGTAAATATTGCTTTTATATTACTGTCTGCATTTATTTCATACTTTATGCTGGAAATATGAGGCATTGCTTAAATGATGTACAGCAACCTTTGCATTTTTAATATGTCTTTTAAAAAAAAATTTAGGATATGTTTTAATATGCGGTACTCCATTTTAATGTTTAGCATTTTAAATGTTTAGCATTTTAGTATTGTTGTATACACGAAAGAGGAGTGGGTGTTGTATACTTTATAGGGTGTCCATAAACGGGCTTTCTAGAATCATGACCATATATAGGCACAATCCAACCTGCCCTTATATAGGCATAAAATCCCAGACCTTATTTAGGCATAAACCATGCATACCAAATACAGGCATTGCTTCCGACATCCGTCCACCCTAGCGTCTCAACGAGTCCATGAAAAAACAGACCCTCAGGCTGCGGGAGTTTCCCTTGCCCAGGACTATTGATTTCTTCAAGGACTCATACATTATGCATGAACCTCTATTCCTCAAGGGATTCATTCATGACGTCTTTCGCTACCCAACTCACGTCAATGCTACCATTTTCAGGTATAAATATACCTTCCCAAACCCCTGTAAATCAGAGGAGACCTCGACTTCAGAGGAGCCCGATTCCCGGCCAGACGCACTGAGAAGACACTGTCATTCCTGCACGCAGAGAGTCCAGCTTCCAGTGATCTAACTTCCCTTGCGGGGTGTTGGAGTTCGAGTCCGGAAAAGAGATTCCTACCTCTCTCATTCTTCAGGTATGGAGCAGACTAGAACCTAGAGGGACTCTTGGCATACTGGACTCTTGGCATACTAGACTCTTGGCATACTAGGCGTAACTTACTCTTAGTATACTCTAGTCAGGAATACAGCACCTACTTCTACTTTTCCCTACACCTAGGAAAGGTTAGGCACACTGGGTAGAACTAGGATAGAAACGCATCGTATGAGTACTCGCATTTTTAGGCTGTGTCATTTTATGTAAATGCATCTATGCTGAAAAGATAATGCTAACGCAGTATTATTTATTCTTACTGCTCACCTTGTACATCATTTATCTCGCATACTGTCTTGTGATCGTAACAGCACATCTAACTTACAACAGAAACAAGACTGTTCAATAAACCTTTTATTGAAACGCCCGTCTGTTATTTCTGTGTAACTCTGAGAATAACTAAACCATGCACGACTGAGCTGAGTGAAATAATTATCTATTGTTTCTACGACTCTGGGACACGTCCTGATTCTGTAAGGGAAACACAGTGGTCATGTTTTGCGGCTGCCAGAAACTAATCCCTTCTTGTCGTCAAGAAGTTTCTAGTGGCCTCTGAGCTAGCTGGCACAAGTAATTAAGTTTAATATACTCGATAGGGACATACCGACCTTAGTCCTATGTAAAACCTATAGGATATATTATTCCAATGCGCAGAGCCTATAAGGGAAATAGGAGCTACACTACAGGGGGGTGTTGGTGGTAGGCATCCAGCCCCCCATGAGTAGGGGTGGTGGTAGTGGTAGGCATCCAGCCCCCCATGGGTAGGGGTGGTGGTAGTGGTAGGCATCCAGGCCCCCCTGAGTAGGGGTGGTGGTAGTGGTAGGCATCCAGGCCCCCATGAGTAGGGTGGTGGTATTGGTAGGCATCCAGCCCCCCATGAGTAGGGGTGGTGGTAGTGGTAGCCATCAGGCCCCTATGAGTGTGTATGGCATTGGTGATAGCCACCCCGCCCCTATGGTTCTGCTGTTGCTAGTGTGCGTCATTTCTGCATCCCTATGTGTTTGTGACATATGTTGGGTATGTGTCGTTTGTTTGTGTAGTGGGTGTTTGACTTACCGTCTGCGCCGTACGCATCCGTACCTGTTCCGGTAATAGATGTAGAGTATTGGTAGGACCTGCGTGATGGGATTCATGGTTGGTTCGTCTCGTCCGTGTTTCTCGTTGCTTGGACTCGTACTCGTCGCTGGCTTGTTCGTCTCGTAGCCATGGATCGTCTTGTGGCGCGAATCGGAGCTTATGTGCGGCTCTCCCGGATGCTCTGACGTGCCGGACGTAGCGACGGGTTCGGCGCGTACGGAAGGCGCATCGTACTAGTCCGGCCGGAAGGTGCTGTGTATTTGCTTCCGTGCGACTCGATTCGGCGTTTGCGGATCCGGCTCGGGCGGAGTACAGGAGTTGGAATGGGTAAGTACGGCTCGCTCGGAATTTGTGCTGTTATGCGCATCGTACTTGCTCGTTAGGATGACTGTTCGAATCGGTCTGGAAACACGCATTCGGCTGGGTTTTTATCCGGGTGAATGGTGTTAGGTGCGCTTCCGGCCTGAATCGGAATTGGCCCCTTGGTCTTGATATTCAGTAGGTATTAACTTGGCATTCAGTATTTTATATTTCACCAAATGTTCTTGTCGAATAGATACTTGTAGTCTTGAAATTCAGTAGGTGTTAGCTTGGTATTCAGTATATCATATTTCACTAATATTGAGACTAAAGAATCTACATTCAGATCTCCACTTATGTGTACAATGTAAAGATTCCAGGGTAATTTTACCAGTTACCCCATCAAAGGCTGGTATGTGAGTTTTTAGCCATGGTATTCCTCTAATAGTTTGATACTGTGGAACATCAATGACATTGAACTTTATAGTTCTAGAATGATTACATCCCATTTTCATGACCAGACCTGGTGTGTTGGAAATTATGAGACCTGAGTTTAACTTCTTTACATCATTAGCCCTAACTTGTTCCTCATTGCCTTTAGCTATAAATGTATTAGATCCATAAAATTCCCAGTGTCTACAGAATTTATCGATATTTGAAGCGTTTTCAAATTCATTTGCAAGGTCATTATGAGTCTTAAATGGTTCTGATGTTGACTGTAAATGGGAGCTAAAACATGTGAGCCAGTTGCATTGATAAGCTTGAGTGAACCAACCTGAGCATTCAGTTTTTCCTGTCCTTCAGTATCAACAATGAATTCTATACTTTTAACACTAGGATTCTTTAGCTATAGTTTACTTGTACAATCTTTGAGATAATGTCCCGATTTTCCACAATATGAGCAGAGGTTCTGCTTTCTTCTTTTGACTTTTTCGTTTTTTAGTAAAGGTACCCACATACTTCCTATCTGTATGGTTTCTGGGACTTGTTCTGGCATACATGCTATTTCAATTTTCTTTCCCTTGTCGTTCTTGATAATGACCTTAGTTTTACTCTTTGTCCTATCTGGTAATCTTTTCATTCTCAATAAAACAACAAAGTCCTTTTCTCCTCAGGCCAATTGGTCTTGATCACTAATCTATTAAAATAAGTCAATTGTGTAAGCAAACCATGGTTTCTTTGTTTCAGATTAAGAAGCTCATTGTTTATTGGTTGGATAAAGATATGCTTTGCGAATAATTATCCGACCTCACCCTTAAAAGCTGTGAAGTCATATAAAATTGAATAATTGCATTCTATTAATTGGATAGACTGATATGCAACATTTCTGCCTAGGTAAGACAAGACGATGCAGGCTTAGATGGCTGATCCAGAAAGGCTGTGGACTTACACAGCATGTGTAGATGCCACTGATTCATAAATATAAAATATTTAATTGAATCTCCACTATAGCATTCTGGTGCACTTATGGCACATTTGTTGGTGTAATAACTTTAATGATGGGGGGAATTTATTGCCCTATCTGACCTAAGGGAACTGGAGAAGTTCCACCATGAGAGTGTAACGCTCATGAAGGAACATAAGCTGGATTAGAGGGTGGTGCCTTACAGAGAGGAGAATCAGGACCACTCCATGACAAGACTAAAGTGGTCCGGTATAAAACTGATCTAGGACATGGTTCTACCACCTGAGGCAATGCCAAAACTCTACCTGAGTTACTGTTAATAGGCTTAAACCACGTTTGGATTTATTATTCTCACTTCAGCCTTACTACCATTGGGGAAAATGTTTGATTTTGGGGATTTAGATTCACTATTACCACTCCAACCAAACTAACGTTGTAAAAAGTATTTGATTTGGTGGAGTGCATATTTAATATTCTAACTCCAGGACAACCACCAGCAGGTGTAAACGGGGATAGGTGTTTAAATTTATGGATGCAGATTTACTACACTTCTTCAAATCAAACTCCCATGAAAGTGTTGAATTTTGTAGAGTATATGTTTATCATTATAAGCCCAAACCCATGCCCTTTTAAAAATAATTTAACTTGGAATAAAATAAATTGTTAATCCTTAAAGTACCTAAATCTAAAAATGATATTGCTAGTTTATTAATGTATGAATTTAACATTTTTAATATACTTTTATTTAAATTATAATTTTGTAATAAATAACAATTGAAAAACAATTGTTAATTATTTTTATTTTTAGCTTTGACTGGATGCATTCAATTGAGTAACACACACTATTATTGAATTGATAAATTAATATTATTTAATAAAATATAAAATAATTTCGTTTTAAAAACATACCACGCGTCTCCCAAAATAAATAAAAAATATATACATATATACATATGTATATGTGCATATATATGGGTGTGCACGATAGTGCGGAGGACTTCCGAGCAGGGCGCTGTTATCCAACAGTGAAGCGAGGGCGAGTGGCGAACCGAATGCGGGCAAGAACGGAAGACGCAAGCTTTGCTGTAAGATCTTATGAACTGAGATCGTGTGTGCAAAATTACTAAAGCATCAAACAGCGCATTCGTAGCAGGCTGGAAATTGTATGTTTACCAGGACGCCAGCTTGTTAGAAATCAAACGGAGTGCTGTTTTCATTTTTACCAAAATGAATTGAACATTTTAAATACTTACATGCACGTTTCCTAAAAATCCAGATTGAAAAAGGCATTTTTGATGTTGAAACGCGTCTCTGGTTACAATCAGCAAATTTGAATAAACTAACGTTCTTGGCCACACCCTCCCTTGAGTGACAGGACTCTTTTGGAGTGGGAAGGAGGTTTTTTGAATATATATATATATATATATTCTGCTCCAAAGGTTGTCCACCAGGTGAGTAGCACTCGATCAGCAGCTTTGTTTATGAAAGGCAGGGACGAGGATCCGCTTGTAGAAGCTGCTCCGTAATGAAAATGCCTGACGCGTTTCGAAGCTCCATATGCGTCTCTTCAGAGGCTTGAACGGAGACAGTGTGTGCAAACGCTGAACCCACTTCACGATTTTCATATTGCACACCCACCAATGGGAAGCTCGAATGAGACTGTGCATTGTGGGAAATGTGGTCTGGATAGCACACAACTCTTGTCCTGTATGGACCCTGCAAGTTGACTCGTCCTCAATCCTGTTTGCGGCTGCTGACCCACGTAGCCCCCAAGACATTACGGGGTGGTGCACACTCTGCGGCAGGACGGCCGCGTATTACATTCTGCTCCAAAGGTTGTCCACCAGGTGAGTAGCACTCGATCAGCAGCTTTGTTTATGAAAGGCAGGGACGAGGATCCGCTTGTAGAAGCTGCTCCGTAATGTAAATGCCTGACGCGTTTCGAGCTCCATATGCTTCTCTTCAGAGGCTTGAACGGAGACAGTGTGTGCAAACGCTGAACCCACTTCACCATTTTCATATTGCACACCCACCAAAGGGAAGCTCGAATGAGACTGTGCATTGTGGGAAATGTGGTCCGGATAGCACAAAAATCTTGTCCTGTATGGACCCTGCAAGTGGACTCGTCCTCAATCCTGTTTGCGGCTGCTGACCCACGTAGCCCCCAAGACATTACGGGGTGGTGCACACTCCGCGGCAGGATGGCCGCGTATTACATTCTGCTCCAAAGGTTATCCACCAGGTGAGTAGCACTCGATCAGCAGCTTTGTTTATGAAAGGCAGGGACGAAGATCCGCTTGTAGAAGCTGCTCCATAATGGAAATGCCTGACGCGTTTCGAAGCTCCATATGCTTCTCTTCAGAGGCTTGAACGGAGACAGTGTGTGCAAACGCTGAACCCACTTCACCATTTTCATATTGCACACCCACCAATGGGAAGCTCGAATGAGACTGTGCATTGTGGGAAATGTGGTCCGGATAGCACACAAATATTGTCCTGTATGGACCCTGCAAGTGGACTCGTCCTCAATCCTGTTTGCGGCTGCTGACCCACGTAGCCCCCAAGACATTACGGGGTGGTGCACACTCCGCGGCAGGACGGCCGCGTATTACATTCTGCTCCAAAGGTTGTCCACCAGGTGAGTAGCACTCGATCAGCAGCTTTGTTTATGAAAGGCAGGGACGAGGATCCGCTTGTCGAAGCTGCTCCGTAATGGAAATGCCTGACGCGTTTCGAAGCTCCATATGCTTCTCTTCAGAGGCTTGAACGTAGACAGTGTGTGCAAACGCTGAACCCACTTCACCATTTTCATATTGCACACCCACCAATGGGAAGCTCGAATGAGACTGTGCATTGTGGGAAATGTGGTCCGGATAGCACACAAATCTTGTCCTGTATGGACCCTGCAAGTGGACTCGTCGTCAATCCTGTTTGCGGCTGCTGACCCACGTAGCCCCCAAGACATTACGAGGTGGTGCACACTCCGCGGCAGGACGGCCGCGTATTACATTCTGCTCCAAAGGTTGTCCACCAGGTGAGTAGCACTCGATCAGCAGCTTTGTTTATGAAAAGCAGGGACGAGGATCCGCTTGTAGAAGCTGCTCCGTGATGGAAATGCCTGACGCGTTTCGAAGCTCCATATGCTTCTCTTCAGAGGCTTGAACGGAGACAGTGTGTGCAAACGCTGAACCCACTTCACCATTTTCATATTGCACACCCACCAAAGGGAAGCTCGAATGAGACTGTGCATTGTGGGAAATGTGGTCCGGATATCACACAAATCTTGTCCTGTATGGACCCTGCAAGTGGACTCGTCCTCAATCCTGTTTGCGGCTGCTGACCCACGTAGCCCCCAAGACATTACGGGGTGGTGCACACTCCACGGCAGGACGACCCCGTATTACATTCTGCTCCAAATGTTGTCCACCAGGTGAGTAGCACTCGATCAGCAGCTTTGTTTATGAAAGGCAGGGACGAGGATCCACTTGTAGAAGCTGCTCCGTAATGGAAATGCCTGATGCGTTTCGAAGCTCCATATGCTTCTCTTCAGAGGCTTGAACGGAGACAGTGTGTGCAAACGCTGAACCCACTTCACCATTTTCATATTGCACACCCACCAATGGGAAGCTCGAATGAGACTGTGCATTGTGGGAAATGTGGTCCAGATAGCACACAAATATTGTCCTGTATGGACCCTGCAAGTGGACTCGTCCTCAATCCTGTTTGCGGCTGCTGACCCACGTAGCCCCCAAGACATTACGGGGTGGTGCACAGTCCGCGGCAGGATGGCCGCGTATTACATTCTGCTCCAAAGGTTGTCCACCAGGTGAGTAGCACTCGATCAGCAGCTTTGTTTATGAAAGGCAGGGACGAGGATCCGCTTGTAGAAGCTGCTCCGTAATGGAAATGCCTGACATGTTTCGAAGCTCCATATGCTTCTCTTCAGAGGCTTGAACGGAGACAGTGTGTGCAAACGCTGAACCCACTTCACCATTTTCATATTGCATACCCACCAATGGGAAGCTCGAATGAGACTGTGCATTGTGGGAAATGTGGTCTGGATAGCACACAAATCTTGTCCTGTATGGATCCTGCAAGTGGACTCGTCCTCAATCCTGTTTGCGGCTGCTGACCCACGTAGCCCCCAAGACATTACGGGGTGGTGCACACTCCGCGGCAGGACGGCCGCGTATTACATTCTGCTCCAAAGGTTGTCCACCAGGTGAGTAGCACTCGATCAGAAGCTTTGTTTATGAAAGGCAGGGACGAGGATCCGCTTGTAGAAGCTGCTCCGTAATGGAAATGCCTGACGCGTTTTGAAGCTCCATATGCTTCTCTTCAGAGGCTTGAACGGAGACAGTGTGTGCAAACGCTGAACCCAATTCACCATTTTCATATTGCACACCCACCAATGGGAAGCTTGAATGAGACTGTGCATTGTGGGAAATGTGGTCCGGATAGCACACAAATCTTGTCCTGTATGGACCCTGCAAGTGGACTCGTCCTCAGTCCTGTTTGCGGCTGCTGACCCACGTAGCCCCCAAGACATTACGGGGTGGTGCACACTCCGCGGCAGGACGACCGCGTATTACATTCTGCTCCAAAGGTTGTCCACCAGGTGAGTAGCACTCGATCAGCAGCTTTGTTTATAAAAGGCAGGGACGAGGATCCGCTTGTAGAAGCTGCTCCGTAATGGAAATGCCTGACGCGTTTCGAAGCTCCATATGCTTCTCTTCAGAGGCTTGAACGGAGACAGTGTGTGCAAACGCTGAACCCACTTCACCATTTTCATATTGCACACCCACCAATGGGAAGCTCGAATGAGACTGTGCATTGTGGGAAATGTGGTCTGGATAGCACACAAATCTTGTCCTGTATGGACCCTGCAAGTGGACTCGTCCTCAATCCTGTTTGCGGCTGCTGACCCACGTAGCCCCCAAGACATTACGGGGGGGGGTGCACACTCCGCGGCAGGACAGCTGCGTATTACATTCTGCTCCAAAGGTTGTCCACCAGGTGAGTAGCACTCGATCAACAGCTTTGTTTATGAAAGGCAGGGACAAGGATCCGCTTGTAGAAGCTGCTCCGTAATGGAAATGCCTGACGCGTTTCGAAGCTCCATATGCTTCTCTTCAGAGGCTTGAACGGAGACAGTGTGTGGAAACGCTGAACCCACTTCACCATTTTCATATTGCACACCCACCAATGGGAAGCTCGAATGAGACTGTGCATTGTGGGAAATGTGGTCTGGATAGCACACAAATCTTGTCCTGTATGGACTCTGCAAGTGGACTCGTCCTCAATCCTGTTTGCGGCTGCTGACCCACATAGCCCCCAAGACATTACGGGGTGGTGCACACTCCGCGGCAGGACAGCTGCGTATTACATTCTGCTCCAAAGGTTGTCCACCAGGTGAGTAGCACTCGATCAGCAGCTTTGTTTATGAAAGGCAGGGACGAGGATCCCCTTGTAGAAGCTGCTCCGTAATGGAAATGCCTGACGCGTTTCGAAGCTCCATATGCTTCTCTTCAGAGGCTTGAACGGAGACAGTGTGTGCCTTGATCACGGGAGGCAGTCTCTCTGAATTTTGAATAGCCCACGTGATTCCCTTTAACAGCGTGGGCCGTATTCTCTCACAGAGCACGCACAGGGAAAATTATCCGACTTTAAAAGGTGAAAAGCGCTGTCATTTTAATGTCTGTGAATAACTATTAAGCGCTCAAAACTTCTTATTTTAAGTCAGATACTTTTCCCTGTGCGCACTCTGTGAGAGAATACGACACGCTGTAAAGGAATCACGTGGGCTATTCAAAATTCAGAGAGACTGCCTCCGTGATCAAAGCTCTCAGGAACAGAAACGTTGGGAATAGGAAGCCTCTTGCCTCGTGTTGTTCCACCAATAAAGTGTTTTCATTACAACCCAACCAGAGTCGGTGCACCTCTTTGTAGGAGAAAGGAGGAATGGATGGTATGTTCATTGGAAGCCTCGCACCAGATGCACTGGCCGCCCTATGAAGGTCTGGGTTTCCCTGCGTGGCAAAAGTGGGATGGAGATGTTTATTTGGAGCCCGACCTGCTTGGCCCCTTTGAAAGCGTTCGCAGAGTGTGGCGAGTTTGTGAGCAGAAGGATGAAATTCCGAAATTGCAGGCTGGTGTTTTTTAAACAAGTGAGTGGAAACAGAAAATACGAACTGTGCAATGAGGCAGACTTTACTTTGTGCTAAGGGAATGACTTAAAATAAGAAGTTTTGAGCGCTTAATAGTTATTCACAGACATTGAAACGACAGCGCTTTTCACCTTTTAAGTCGGATACGTTTCCCTGTGCGCACTCTGTGAGAGAATACGGCCCACGCTGTTAAAGGGAATCACGTGGGCTATTCAAAATTCAGAGAGACTGCCTCCCGTGATCAAGGCTCTCAGGAGCAGAAACGTTGGGAATAGGAAGCCTCTTGCCTCGTGTTGTTCCACCAATAAAGTGTTTTCATTACAACCCAACCAGAGTCGGTGCACCTCTTTTTAGGAGAAAGGAGGAATGGATGGTATATATATATATATACTGAACACCACAATATTTTGGAAATTATATTATTAGCCAACAATTTTCTTGCATGGATATTAAGAGTGAACCCAAAGTATCTGATAGCATTTGCATCCCACAATCTTTTACATTTAAACTATTGCCTATAATAGAGTAATCAAAAAAGAATTTCATTCACCACACAGAAAATTGCAAGAAAGGGCATCTCCCAAACCCTGAGTGAATCAATGACAGTATGTAATCTTGAATCGGAATCTCTCCTCTTTCATCATTTGTATTGTTTCCACAAAGAAAATTCAGCAACCACCTTAAGTCAAAAGGCACATTGTGAGGATCAAGATCCATACCTCTCAGTAACTCCTGTGAAAACTTTCACTTAGTTTGAAAAACCATGATGGAATTTAGGTCTATCCGCAAGGTGACATGCGCTTGGCGTGTGAGGCAGTATGAAGCAGAGGTGGTAGCTGTAGCAACCACGTAACTTGTTTTCCTGCCATTTCACCTGGCTACTGACTTTGTTATGGCATCCATGGACTCATGCATCCTCTCTGCAAGGGCAATCAGAGTTGTATATTATCGGAGGATGCCAATGGCTTGAGGACTCCCTAGAGTGTGCTGATTGGCACCCCGCCTGCTGCAGACAGCAGTGGAGTGGGGGATATTTTTCTTCTTCTTATGCTACTGGATGAATCCCAGCATGCCTGTCTGCCTGCCACTCACCGTTCACAGACTTGTTGCCTGTCTGACCCTCTAACTGCAAGCCGCTCCTCAGCCTGTATATCTGCTGATCTTGACCTTAGTCCTGATGAGTTTTAGCCATCTCTGTAGCATCTGCAAGATCTGCTTGTAAGGTGCCTGATTGGAACGCACTTACTAGGCACATACAAGGAACGTAGCATATTCTGACTTTGTTGGTTGTGCCTTCATAACTGTCCAATAGTCTAAGAGAACCTTGTACATTGGCACTTACAACATGCACATGTGGAGCAGAGTTCAGAAATGTAGACTGTTTGGAATACTCACTAGCACTTTAAGTGATAAAAGTTTGTTTTAGCGCTCTCTGGAGTTTCTGTGTGACTATCTGAGTGCACCTTAAAATAATCATCTCCCAGAGTGCAATCAGAGGGCAATTTAGCATTCTTCGTTTAAGAGTTTCAGCATTACTCTTCCAATGCACTAGCCTTCTGGACTCTGGGCTAGTTCCATCATTTTGTAAATCTGGGCTCTATCATGACTGGCTCTGTTTTCAAGAATGTAAAGATCTGGAGCACAAGCACACTCCATCTTGTACTCTTGTCCCTGCTTGCCTACTGTATCTATCCTATTGCTTTCTCACCAATGTATACAACTTCTAACACAATCTAAGACAGTGGTAACATTTCCACTCTTGTTCACCTGGGCCACAGTATATTATTAAGTCCATTGTCTAATACTAGGTTCCCTCACTATTCTGTCACTTATTGTGGAGGGAGAGAATGTCTGAGAATGGGATTGTGTGACAATTAACCTCTTTCAATGTCTTAAATTGTGTGGGAATTATTTCAATACCTCAAAGCAACTGAGGGGAGAATGGGGAGGTGTCTTTGAAGCTCTCCTGGTGTGCAGGAGGGCTGGGGCTGGGTCAGAAGCTGCTCATACCCCCTGCAGGCCAGCCAATGGGTCCAGGTCCTGTGTTTCGGGGCCTGAGTTTATTAGCTAAGGCATTTTCAGACCCAATGATACCACATTGGCAACTCAAAATGGCCCCCAGCTGTTTCCCTTGGAATATCTCTCCTGGCACCTTATAATGAGGGCCATATTGCAAATGGTGAGTGATGTTGTTGCTACGGCTCATCATATTTGCACTCCTGAATTGCTTTTGCAAGCCCCCAGCACTCTATTATTGCAAAATGTATTTCAATTGATGGTCAGCTGCACCTCAAAGTCCTTGTGGTTCCTATGTAATTTAGTCCCTTGAGATGCCCTTTCCACAAGTTTCAATTGGCTGTATCATACTCTTTGTCCAACTGGTGAAGGGACTGCTCCTCCTCCCACACTAGGCAATGAAGTTTCCTGACTTAATCCGGGGTGCCGGGGTGGAGGAGCGCGCGGGGCAGTGTTTATACCAGCATTAAAGGCAAATTTCTTTCATAGCAGGTGAATATAATCTCCATTTCAGTCACAACGTCACTACTGGTGTGAAGTACCCAATTTTTATCCTGCATTCGGGGGAACTGGTGGGAAGTTAAAGCCAACCACAGAGCAATCTGTCTTTATATTTCAAGTACAACTTTAATCCAAACCGGGTGCGTAGTCGTAGGGTTTTCCTCCTTTTTACTGGACTGTCTGGTTGGCAAAAGCAAAAACAGGCATGGAACTGGCTGCAACTGCTCAATGAACTATAGATTGTTCACCAACTCAGGCGAGCCCTGCTGGTTTGTGGGTGATGCCAAACACAACACAGAGCAGAAGAGATCTCAGATACTGAAACATACATGACACAGGCAGGCAGTGAAGTAGATACATTATCCTCAAGCTCCCAAACATCTATGGTGTCTGCAGGAGAACTGCATGGGCAGCACATTCAGGTTTCCATATTCACAGGGGAAGGCAAATACAATCTGAAGGTGGATCAGTCACTGTATTCTCCATAGTTCGCCATTAACCAGGCACAGGCATTCCAGGCATTCAAAAAGCAGGCAAAACACTAACTACATAGCACTTAGTACACAAATCATATATGTAAGGTACAGACCCCTGTAGTAGGGATTGTGAGGATTTTCCATGAGGAGGGTCTTTAGGCAACCTCTCTTGAAGGGGCACAGATACAAATACCTTTGCCCCTGAAATATAGCAATTTCTAATCATCCATTAGTGTTTCTACAACTAGGTATGATTTGCAGCATCCCCGGAGGGAATATGATAAGCTTTTGCTGTCAAACATTTGCTGCAGAAATCATATAGAACATCTCCTGTACTCACAGACTGTCACATCTTCTAGGGAAAATCACATTGTAGCCCAGAAAAAGTAAAACAGGAAAAAGATGACACACCTTGCACATTTTTTTATCTGGACACCTACTTAACCATAATTCTATAACACAAGATCCATTAGAGGAAGCATATACTATCTTCCAAGTAGACTTCTGTAAAGTCCGTTTCCCCTAGATCATTACCACCTCATTGCTTCTTCTGACTTATAATTATTTGAGTAGAGAGGGTCTATCCACCGCTGCGCACCTTTTATATCCTGCACGATTAAGTATGCCTTGCAGGATGTCTTGGGGCTAGGGCTGATTATCTTGTTCTCCCTATAGTAAAATAGGCAGGTTTATGAACTCAACATAATTTACCCTCTATTGATCTGGAACAGTCTTTCAAGAACAAAAACATCGATACCTGTATTCTGTGTGTTAATGTCACAATGAAGGTTTCCCTCTCTCCATACATAGCAAAGTAAAGTTAGTCTGTGACTGTGCCCATCACAATCATCCTATCATATGGAATAGTGAGTTCCATGGTCTAGTCTCTTAGCTTGCCAAAGTTTGTTTATGCTCCCCGTCAGTGTGGTCAAAGCTCATGTTATAATACATTGGTCAGATAGCGACAGTCAGCAACAGGCAGCTGAGTACTTCAATACTTTTGAAATCTCTTAGGTACTTTCTATGCCTCTTCCTTGAAAAGTAAATGACCATAGGTTCACATTTCCTTTATTTTTATTATGGCTAACAGTATATTGTGGTGATTTAATGACCATGCTAACCTGAGAATGCCTTCTTTTATCTGCTCCCAAATGACATGCAAGTCTGAGGGTAGATAATATATTCTGGGAATTAATATTCCAGTGTGTGGCCCACACAGGAACATTTAACGGCTCTCTGAGTTTGCATCTGGTGGAGCATCCAGGGTCATGTTTTCACCTATTGCAAACCCCTTACAACAAATTTACGTGTGGGATTATCAGTGTCTGAATTGAAATATAAACACTGCCTTTGAGCCTCTTTAACAAGGGCAAAGTAAATGAAAATAAATTACCCTTTCTTTTTTTACTAAAGCTCAGAACCAACCAACACAAGTTAAATTTGCAACATCATGAACATATGTTTTTTATTCCCATCTGACCCGGTGCTCAGTTGCCCAGAGGGCGTGAATGGGTTGCTCTGATGCCCAGGTCTGTACTTTTAGGCACATAATGTAGTCTGAGGCTTCTAGTTTTGTTTTATGGCAGTATAAGTATAGTTTTAAAAATTCCTGCACACCAAATTCCTCCGACAAAAAAAGCAAGTACTAGTTTGGAGTATCACACTTGACATGGGCCTCTTTCAGCTATGCAGGGGTTCATGTCTTCCTGTATGACAGTTGTTTACATGGTTGTCAATGATGGGTTGCTAGCGATAGCAGCTATTATCGCTGTTTAACCCATTGGCAACCGTGGCACTCCACTTGTTACCAATGGCCTTAAGGGCCATGAAGGCAATGTCAGGAACAGAAAGTAAATATGGGTATGGCAAGCATGTTTACTTTCTGCCTTTCCCTTCATTCCCTCCCGGTAGCCCCTCAACAGCAATAAAAGATGATGTTGAGAGACCAAGAGTGGTGCAAGACTGGTGCAGCACAAAGGTTGCCCACACGGTACGAAAGTGCACTTAGCACATGATTTATGTATGGCTTAACAAATTAATGTAAGTGTCACACTTGTCTTATTAAAGAGAGCCTTCACTGTAGGATTAGAGATCTTACTCACATAAACATTTTACCATAACAAAGTGTGATTATTAAAGAATCATTCTCATTTAGTAGATAATGTACTCACCGTAGAGATGAAATGTGACTGTTCTAACGTGGGTGCTGCTTCTCGTAATTAACATTTAATGAATTGAAACTGTGATCAAAACCATCCTCATTTGTAGAATATAATCCTACTAGAAATGATAAAAGATTTATGTAATGTGTGCATTAATATTTCATATATTTGATTTAAATGTAGTTCTCAGCCATACTTACTACTGACTATTTTAATGACTTATTGAATAGTACATGTAGTGTGAAACCTAAAGCATTATAACCATATATTAATTTGTGTTTAAATGTGCACACACACATTAAATGTGCACCATTGAAATTACCATTTAACTTGTCATGAATAGGCCTGTATTTCACCATGCTGCATAAAGCTGTTTTCATTTTTCTGCTAAATCGACATTTCTTGCAGATATTCACATGCATTGTTAGTTGTAGAACAGATGCATTACTGCACTAGAGATAGGGGGAAACAGCCTGAGAAAAGGACCTTGACAAAAGTACACAGAGAAACAGAGCACAAACTGAATTAACTGTCTTATAATTTTTACTATCTACATGTGTCTGAGGGAGAGATGTCGTTCCCATGTCCAGTGTGGGACAAACCAGCAATGTTGCAGTCTGCAACTTTTGGGATTTGGCGAGTACAATAGACGCCTGATGGTGTGATCAAGGGGGTGTTGCCTAATGGACTTTGCACGTTATAATATACTGTTCCCCTTGCTTTACTGACTCCTTGCGATGCTTTGCAGATCCCTTCCTACCTTTTGTCCCAGAGGATCTCTCTTGCAAATTTCTTGCAGACACCTTCCCCAAGTCCCTGCTTTCTGAATGGACTTTGAGAGGTTTTATACCTCAATGCTTCATTTGATTCTTGCTTAAGTGTTGCTTAGGCTAACACTTATTCTTGACCCATAGAAGACACTTGACCCAGATTCTGAGATGCTAACGTTTGCCTATTTGATTTCTTTTTGTCTTGACCTTTCTTCCTTTATGGGACTTCCCTGACTTGCTAGGGTTCATTTTCCCAAACCATTTTTTGGACTTTGAAACTCTAGATTACTAATGTATAGGAGAGAGAGCCTATTCTCTGAGCACCAGATTTTGATGCTACTGTTCTGCATTGCTGTTACAGAATTGCTTGCTTGTGTAATACTTATTTGCGCTAATTGCTTCAGGCGTCTGGGAAACCCAGTTGTTATTCTGTATCTTTGCAGCTTGGTGCTGCGAGTGGTGTATTTGAACTTGATTATTCATTTGTAATAACTCTTCTTAACCCAAGCTACCAATTCCTGGTCCTCATTGTGTAGCCAAATGGGTTGCACTGTTAATTAAATTTTGATTTCTGTTAATGCTAGCTTCCATCACCTCTCAGGCAGATAAAAAGGTCTATTGGAGGATCAATGGTAAGCCAGTGGGCCCAGACAATGCTGGATCACAACCCATTAATGTTATTGGTGGCTTGGATAAATTCAATGCCCATTTTCGATTTAGAAGTTATCCTGTAACTGCTGGGCTGGCACCATATAAAGGCAACTACAGGCAACTTGCTTAAAGCACCACCACAAGGGTCGACAACAAGACGACAGTTTGCAACAAATGCACTAAAAATTGCCTTGTAGCAACCAATGGTAATGTCATTGGTACCTGGGGGTTCAGTAAATTCTTTCACCAGAGTTGCATCAATGAAACCACCATCGCAAACTACTTTAGTTGGCATGCTTCCTAGAATTCACTACAAGTGGAGTGTGCAGAAACCAACTATACCCAGTCCTGTTGGTACAGGCAGTGAAGGAAATGCTTGTTTCATGAACTTAGCAACCCATGTCCTTTTTTTTTTTCCTACCTGTACATTTGTAGTTTATGATTAACAGCCGTAGCTGCTTTGCTCACCCAAAAAACAGCTGTTTCCTGGATGAGCTGTGAGATTTCATTGCACTATGTCTGCCCTGTAATCACATTAATCTCACTTTGCCTTCAGGACATTCACTCATTCTCTGACCCACATACGGCACCCATTAGTTGAATGGAAGTTTACTCTATTAATACGGATGGAGCTGTGGAGAGTCACTCTAGGACTCATGTAAAAGAATATTGGTCAGGATGTTCTGTAAAAAATCTTTAAAGAGTCCTGGTGTCAAAGGGTTTAACTAAAGTATGTAGCCAGTAAATTAAAGGGTGTAGAACCTATGCACTAAAGATTGTGCTATGTTCTGATTTATCTACAAATACAATCCATGTTCCGATGATGATGACATGTTTTTGAGTACAGAATATACACTATATTTGTCAAAATTGATTTAGAGGCGACACAAGTTTGTATTGACAAACATACATCATTCATTAAAAAAGTTGTCCTCAAAATGTAAAATACATACTTTTTTAAATCGACAAATTGCTAAACCTTATTGCAGATCTTCTATTTCAAACACTTATCATGTGAGCTTCAACAAATAAAAAAGGCCATTTTGTAAAAAGTGAGAAAAATTATTTCAAAATTCCTTCTGTCTGTCTGAAACAAAGCAGAAATTATCAGCACATTTTCTATTTATAATTTACATGTAATTCACATGAGCACTTTTTCTCTTAGTCAAAATAAATTGTTGAAACACCTGACCTGATTGCGGGACCTGACTTTTTTTTAGAAAACAGTTTATCAGTCACCCCATTATGCTCATTGGGGCTTATTTAATTTCCAGTTTGGGTTATTTCAAGCGAACTGGATGGGAATTTCTGGCTGTTTAATTTGGCCAAAATCTTTAAAGCAAAGTTTCAGCTTTTGCTTCCATGGGCTCAATCCCCAATTTGCCCCTCAAGAATTGAATTGTGAAGCTTCTGAGTAATAAAACCGCTGCATGAGAAAACTGTAATACTGAGGAGATGATAGTGATTTTCTTCTCTGGTATGGGTACAAAGCATTGCTACAAACTGCATTAAAGAGTAACAAGAACAAGCTGTATAAAATGAACAAACTGTTTCTAGGACGAAACAAGGATACGTCATGCACTTAATAAGAAGACAGTTGCATCTGTAATGAGAAAATGGGGTCAGTGCCTTAATCCTCATTGAATTCAGAAAGGAGCTGAAGACCCACCTCTTTCCAGAACACTACTTACTCCACGCGCTAGAATTCACCACCCATGAACACCCTGCTTAATTGTCAATGATCTTGAATTATAACTAAGGCTCCCTCCCTTGTTGAGCACTCTATTGCTGCTAGCTCCCTTTGCAAGTTACAAATGTCTATAAATACATACATGCACTACTGAACTATACTACATTATTACAGTTGAGTTATGATGGCATAATGCTTGCTGTCAGAGTCACAAGACAGTGTGCAAGACAGGTCACTGGGCATTATTTGTAGCTGGCCCTTAAGCCTCTAAAGCGATAGAAACATAGGCTCTTTCTTCTAAGTTATTTTTCACTGGACATCAAAAATGAATAGGTGGCAAAGTGGCATCTATGGCAGTGTGTTTATTTAATGCACTGATGGAGTTTATTACAAGAAAGCAGGGATTATCTTTAAATTACTACCCATTTTGGATGACAACCATTCTATCAGTTGACATTAAACTGAATCAAATATATTTGCAACCAATTTCAAGCTTGTAAAAGAAAGAAGGCTTTGCTCTTATTCCTAATAAACCCTATACATAGAATGCCTTCAGCGATCATTTCAGAAATGCCTCATTGTTTCCACTTTCAAGAAATAGCGAAAAACAAGGCCATCCAGAGCTTCATGAACTAGGGAATCTGAAGGACTGATTTATCAGTGTTAAATTTGTGTGGTATATTGTTATAAAATGCTTAATAAAATTTTTTTTTAAATAACTGTTTCTCTTTTTTGTCTTTTTGTCTTTTTATGATCTAACTTTTCTCTTGTTATTACATCAGATGCACTATTTTATACAGACCATCTTTGTCCAAAGATATCACCCATTCTGAATTGTATATAATTTCACCTCTATTTCTGTATTGTATTGTATTGCAACATTTATACATGACATGTATTATGTCGCAGGTACTGTATGGCACATATGTAATGTTCAAGTTTACGTTCTGCCAAATTATTACATGGTACGCATTCATTTATATACAGACACAGACGTATTTGCCATCTGAATTTGATATACCTCCATTTCTGTCGTTTATGCCGGTCAGCACTCTAAAACATGTACATGTTTATTTTGCTCTGTATTTTTCATTTTTCATTTCATTTTTTATTTTGTTTGACAATTGTTAATTAGAATAAAACACAAATGCATGCACTGTAAAAACTGTATCCCTATAGAAAGGATCTATTATGACAAACAGTCTAATAATGTGGGATTGGTCCATTCAAGCAACCATAGAGAACACTGATAGCTTTTTTATCAGCACATAATCATGCAGGCAGGCAAGATGCACACATTCTCTTTATATATCTAATAATGCAATTAAGAGAATTGATTATTCTTACACAGTTCGAGCGCATTCTTCATCGATCTCACATTAAACTTTTTTTTTTTTTTATAAAACGTCTCAGCCAAAGTTTTATTAAGTTGTTATATAACGAATATATAAAAAGAAAATGAGATTCATTCTTGGAAGAAACCTTGAAATGCATATGCACACACTGGGTTTGTTAGAAGAGCATTTAGCGTCCATGTGGAATCCTCTACATGCATTTCTTATATTTGGAGAGGTTGTTTGGTGAAGATACTTCTCTTGTCCAATTAGAGTTTAAGACACAAATAAACTAGCCCCAAACATGTTTGGCATTTGCAATTCACATCATTAATCTGCCTTTTCACACAAAAGCCTTTCAATTAGTTATGGGACATTAGATCTGGAGCTCCTACTAGGATCTGCTCATGTATTAGGAAAACCAGTTTCTTGAAGGGACTGTCAGATTTGAACCAACCTGGGTAGGACATTGTCACAGGACAAGGTTTCCAAGGAAAATGTTCATAAATTAAAGCAGCAAGGAGGGCTCATTGCTCTACCACGCATACCAGAGTTTTGATAAAGGAATTATGGATGACGTTACATGTAATTCTAGGAGGAAAATCTGATTGGGGTCTAGTTTGGCAAACTTCTATCCTACGTAGGAATTTGTTTCAAGAAGCTAATGGTGAATGTAAATTTGCACTGCCCCATAGCTCTGCTCCATAAAGAGCTCCAACTTCGACTTTAGCTCTCAATGTTTTCAATGGGGACAACAGAGGATCCTTAACCATCTTACAAATGCTGATACGATATGGAATGGAGGGCATCTCTGCAACATCTGCGCCCCATATCCCTTGTGTGTTGTAATGAACACCAGGGTTAATCAAATGTATTGAAAATTTGTAAATTATAACTTTTAAGCTGGGGAGGTTTCTTAAAAAACGACTTTTAGCATCCATATGGATTGCTACATTTTAATGGACTCTGCACCAGCGTCTTTACAATTTACAGCAGCTTAAATCCTCTGCAGCTTAACCTCTGTCCTTATCAGGAGACCCACACAATCCACATAAAGCAGACATGGGACTTGTAGACCAATATTCTTTGGACAATCATTATTAGGTTTACAGAGAAAATGATCATAGCTCTGATGCACACATTGCTCATAAGGCACCATTGCCTGATTGCATCGTCCCCTTTGAAAGGTCAAGTTTGTTCCCTACCAAACTAATCTGAAGATGTATGGCCTCTATGCAGTGCAAAAAGTGTCTGGTATCAAGCTACCACCCTGCTTCCAAAAACATATAATTGAGAAGAGGCCTCTATGTAGTGCAAAAGTGTCCGTTATCAAGCTACCACCCTGCTGCCAAAAACATATTCTTAAGAGGTCGCCACTGTCAATGTGGCTCTGAGGTTGAGGAAGGCTAAGAGAAACATTCTTCATAATGACCATTGACAATCAGCATGCCTGGTGCGCAATGGTCAGACCTATATTAAAACCAGCTTGACATGAAGCAAGCATCTTATTGGATTCAAGTTGTATGCAAAAGCTAGTAAAGACGATTTGATCTAAAATGCCCCTATCCCATCTAACAGAGAGATGATGATAATCCTTAGGGTGGTGATCTCCCTATTGTAGAGTATAGGGAAAGAATAGGAAAAAGTAAAAAAGTTGACAAAACATTTAAAAGTTAGTACAGATATTTGTAGGATAAATATTATTATAAATTCATTTTGTTTGTATTTATATTAAATGTAAAACAAACGTAACAATGCTGCAGCATTAATAACTTAATTTTCAATAAAATTGCAAATATTTTGAGTATACTAAATGAAATAAAAATTATTTTCTGTAGTTTAAATTAAATACAAATTCTACCTCAGCTTTTTTTATTATGTCTGAGTCATTACTAAAAGTGAATGAATAGTAGTAATTATAAGTAATTTCTTTATACCCACAGGGACACTAATTTGGAAATTCCACCTGATGGCTGGCTACAAAGCCATAATCACTCATATTCGCAATTGCCTATACCCCCTGCATACCCCCCACATCAGCCAGGTCGGCAGTATATAGCCCCTCCAACTCTGGCGCTAGCTAACAGATTTTCTCCTCTAGTAAATTTGGAGGAGTGAGATTGACTCTCGACCACCGCCTCGCCTGGTACTGAGTCGGTGCCTGTTAAGCAGGATTCTTCTATACAAATGACGGGGGCCCATGTGTCATTGATACAAATATCCTATCATGGAATACTGCAGGGCTGGCTAATAAGTTTCAGGATCCAATCTGGTTACAATTTGTAACTCAATTCAGTGTGATTTGTTTACAAGAGACATGGCTGGTGGAGGGCAATCTATTCTTAGAGGGCTATAAGGCCTTTTTTGTGCCAGCTTCTCCTCCGGTGTGTGGTAGACCTAAGGGAGGCCTTGTTATTTATATATCTTTGGCGGTTGACTGCCAAATACAGGTTGTGTCGACATCAAGTTTATGTCTCCAGGCTTTGGTACTAAAAAGGGGGCCCAACAGATTGCGTCTCGTGAATTTTTACAATTCTGTGGCAGGCACCCCGGGTGGTTGTAATATTTCATTCCTGGGTTCATTTATGAGGCAGTCTTGCACCGTAGACCTTCATCATCTTGTGGTTCTGGGTGATTTTAATATCCATCCATGTGGGGACCCAAGGACAGCAAGAGCGGCTGTCCTGAAGTGCCCGAGGATGAGTGAATCCCACTTTGAACATTGTACACAAGGGGAGTTATTAAATAATTTATTAAATGAATTTGACCTGATGTCCCTGATGCCCGTACCTGATTTGCAAAACACAGCTCCCGTTCCCACTTTTAAAGGTCAAAGGTAAAGGCTCTTTTATAGATTATATTTTAATTTCCTCTTCTTTACAAGTTTTATTTTGTGGTTTCACTATTTTAGATAGTGCTTATAGTGACCATAATCCGCTTTGTGTCCAATTGCTTGGCTCCCTTTTATCTAGAAATAGAGGTGTGGCAAACAAGGGTATGCTAAGATCAACAGATGATAAACGACGGCTCAAATGGTCTCAGATCTCCCCAGATGACTTTTATTGTAAAGTAAGAGAATCTTGTGCCTCCGAACTAGCGCTGTGTACCTCGCCAGGTACTTTACCTGGTGAGGTTATCAGGGCTTATAATGATATCTCTATTAAAATAGGTGATCTTTTAAGTGCTCCGGCTGGCAAAAAGGAAAATCTCATTCCTAGATGGTTTGATCAAGCATGCTCAAGGGCAGCGAGAAAGTTGAGGGAAGCCTTGAAAGTCAACCCGAGAGATCTTTCCCTGGTCAAAGTTTGCCGTAAGGAGTACAAAACAACACTGGCCAAGCGGAAGGGTATCTTGAAGGATGAGGCATGGAGAGAGCTGATTGAATCGAGTACCCTTAGGAATAGTTCCAGGTTCTGGAGCATTGTTAACAGACCACTTTTTGAGCAGGATGTAGGGGGTGGACTTGAATCGCATATTACTGAGGAGGAATGGGTGCTCCATTTAAAATCTATATTTGAAAGTAATTCGGAG
This sequence comes from Calotriton arnoldi, assembly GCA_963921515.1. Taxonomy (NCBI): domain Eukaryota; kingdom Metazoa; phylum Chordata; class Amphibia; order Caudata; family Salamandridae; genus Calotriton; species Calotriton arnoldi. The sequence continues at coordinate 899,748 of CAWUFW010001548.1, forward strand.
CAAACCTGTCATACAGGTCGCGAGTAAGCCTGGGCGTAGTTCGCGAAGTAGCGCTACGCAAAGCTACGCAAAGTGCAGTTCGCACTACGCGAGCTATGCGTAGCACGACGCGAACTGCGTAGAGCACTGTTCGCAATGATTGCACAGTGCCGGATGCTTGTCCGCACTGTGCAATCATTGTAAACGGCATCTTGCACAGTGCGAGCTGTCTTTTACTGCCGCTCGAGTAGATTTTTACTCGGCGGCAGCTTTCTCAACGCGGACTGGTAGTTTCTCATCGCGAGCGGTCGCGAGCATACGCGACCACTCGCAATGAGAAACCTGACCTCCCGCGTTGAGAATCTCGCCGGGAGGTTTATTTTCACGCTCGCGATCGGCAACTTGATGTTGCTGATCGCGAGCGAGAAAAAGTCTCGCCGGGATGTCATTTTGCTTGCTCGCGGTCGCCAACTTGAGGTTGAGGACCGCGAGCAAGCAAAAAATGACCGCTGCACTACGCTACGCTACGCTACGCGTGTTTGCACTGTGCTACGTGCAATTCGCGTTGTGCGAAGTAGCGCAAACTTCGCAAACTACGCGAGCGTAGCGTAGTGCTTTGCCCAGGGTTAGTCGCGAGATGGATGCCCCCGTAGTGATTTTCGAGCAGGGCGAGGTTGAGGTCGGTATTAAAGGGCTAACCTGCAACAAAGCTCCAGGCCCAGACGGCATACCTCTGGACCTCTACAAGTCGGATCCAGTTTTTTGGGCACCGGTTCTTGAGGGAGTATTTAACGCAGCTGCCACAAACGGTTGCCCTGAGTCCTGGTCCACCTCAACTATAGTACCCGTTTTCAAGAAGGGTGACCGCAATAGCACTTATTGCTATAGGCCGATCTCTCTTCTTGACTCAGTGGTCAAGGTTGTGGGTCGTGTTCTATTAGAGAGATTGTCCACCTGGTAGGAGGAGCATAACATATTCTCTGATGTCCAGTTTGGATTTCGCTCTGGGCGGTCAACTGTGGCTCAATGTTTAAACTTAACTATGCTTTTAAATAAATACACAGTGGCTCGCCCAGGTGTCGTGTACCTGGCCTTCATGGACTTATCGTCCGCATTTGATTGTGTGAACAGGGCCAAGCTGTGGCAGTCCATGAGGGGCAGGGGGATAGACAGTAACATTGTCAATTTTCTTGAGGATTTGCATAGGGCAACTAAGGCCAATGTCAGATACTCACAGGACCTCTGTGTTTCTCGGAACTTTGATATAAAGAGGGGCGTTCGGCAAGGCTGCATTTTGGCCCCATTTTTGTTTAATCTTTATATCAATGACTTAGATAGAGTTTTATTAGCCACGGGGGTAGATTATCCATATGTGGGGCGACGTGGTCTGCCAGTCCTTTTATATGCGGACGACACCGTGCTTTTATCGAGGACGGCGGGAGGCCTGCAAACTTTGTTAGATGCCTTCTTAATTTTATGGCGGAACGTGATCTATCAATTAATAACTCGAAATCTTATGTTATGCAGGTGGGGGCTCGTATGAAAAGAAGTTTACAACTCAGGGTAGGCCGTGTTAAAGTGCCTCGTACCGATTTTTTTTCTTATTTGGGACTTCTACTGGATGACAAAATTAAATGGGGGCCACTAATCCAGAGGAAAAAGGGGGACCTAGCTAGGGCGAATGCTGCTATTTTTTATTTTGCTTCTAGGTTAGGCAAAAGACCAATTGCAGCCATACTGAAAGTCTACCAAACAAAAAGTGTGGCCATAGCCTGCTATGGCAGTGAAATCTGGGGGCACATCTCGGTAGATCCATTACAGGTGGCGGAGAATACCTTTTTAAAGCACCTGTTATGTGTACCGTGTGGTTTGTCTACTTTGGCGGTTCACGAGGAGTTGGGGGTGCCGTATTTAAGTGACATTTTGGCACTGCGCCCCCTTGTGTTCTGGCTAAAGTGTTGGATGAACAAAGAACTATTCCTTACGCATTTGATCTTGAAAGAGTGTATGTCCCTTGATAATTCCTTGCGAATACCATGGCTTAGATATATTAAAACCAGTTTCGAAGCGATAGGGCGCCCTGATTTATATCTCAGTCCCGAGGCGATTGTAAAAGAGGATGTGGAGATAGTGGGGGAATCGTTTAGGAGTTTGAGGAAACTGGAAAGGGACGAGCGCGAATTGCAGAAACCAAGTGTTCGCAGCTTTTTAATGCTTAAAACATCTCCAGCTACAGAGCCGTATCTCCTGGGATCTTTATTCACTCACGAGAGGTTTTTATTGACCAGGTTCCACATGGATCTTTTTCACCTCTTGCTTGCTAGACCAAGTGGGCGCAGCAGAGGTCAACTACTAGCTCCCTGTGGCTGCGACGAACAGTCTCCACAGGACCTGTTACATTTTGTGTTTTTTGTAAATTTTATGCGGTTCCTCGAAGGCACTTTTTAATCCCAATTTTAAAAAGGATGAATTTTAATCAGGTTCTCCCAGCTCTTATGTACCTCCAATTGCTGAAGGATGATTGTATATTTTGTATTGCTAGTTTTTTAAAAGCCACGGTGAGAACTAGGGCCTGTTTAGATACTATGGGGCCGATTCCGATTCAGGCCGGAAAACGTACCGACCGACTCGGTACGGGAATTTAGTCCGACCGACACGTACCGACACTGCCCGATCCGCGTAGTACGATGCAATGCATGTGAATCACGACCGACTCGTACGGAACACAAGCCGAACGACCGAACCGCACGGAAACCAGCTCTCCGGCCGGAAAACCACGCGAATCGAACCGACCGACATGCACCAGGAATGAACCCGACAGAAACGTACCCGCGAACTCCGACCCGCGCAGTACGATGCAATGCGTGTAAAACCAGGCCGAGTCGCACGGAGCACAAGCCGTACGACCGACACGCATACAAAACGGAGCCGAAGCAACCCAATACCCCGCGACCGACGCGTACGCCGCACATGAAACCCAGCAGAAACCCAGCTTGAAAGACTCGGAGAAGCTCGCACGAGCCAACTGCAGCATCCTACTCAGTCAGAAGAACGTCTCCTACATGCCTAAAAACTACAAAGGAAAAAATACAAAAAAAGGGCCAAACAAGCAATGACAAAGTCAATAAATACAGGGGGGAAAAAACATGGAACAAAGACACACCCACAACTCCACCCATATAAAGGCCACAAATCCCTACCATGATCCTTTGCAAATTCAAATGACCTGCCAGCACAGAACACCATCAGACAGCATCCACAGACACACCCACAACTCATCCATCACACAAGCCACACACCATTAGCACCTCCCAAATAGCACCCTCACACCCAGCAAAACCTACACTCACCCACCCTCACTTGCACACTCACACACACATCAATCCCCACCACCACCCATCACCATGCCCCCAAAGAAGAATCCAAAGTTCCTAGACAGTGAATTGGAAGTCCTGGTAGATGAAATCCTCATGGTAGAGCCATACCTGTTTGGTACATTGGTCCAACAGACCCCCATGTCGCAGAAAACCAAGATGTGGGAGAGGATCGTCGACAGGGTGAACGCACAATCACCATGTTTGCGCACAAAGGAAGACATCCAGAACAGGTGGTATGATGTGCGCAGGAGGGTCAAGGCCCTACTGAAGAAGGATTACACCTTGAGTCATGGCACCGGCAGTGGCCCTCCTGCCAAACAAGTATACTTCAGGCCCTGGGAGGAGAAGGTGCGGGCCATCCTACCACCAGAGAGTGTACATGGACTATCAAACATCCCAGAGCCTGGTGAGTACACAACCAATATACCCAATATTGTGTGACAATACACACACATCACTGTCAAGGGGATAGTGAAACCATGCACCGTTTGCAAAGCCACAGTAACCAAAACATAATCATCCCAAGATGTGTATGCTAGTCAGACAAACACAACACCTGCCATCTCATAGTGATATGTAACTGTGTCATGACATGTACAAAACTAACAACAAATAGAGCAAGGCAGTGGCACAAATCTAACCAACAAACACTGTCAGACATTTTGCCACCACTAGAACACCACCTCACAGGGAAGCTCACTGAAAGGAAGGAATTATGTGTATGCTGGTGAAGTCAGTGTAGCCAATAGCATGATGGGAGTTGTAGTCACAGATATTGGTCACCCTCACAATTGGCCCATCAACACCACTCTGAACCATGCTCACATCACAGGGAGTGGAAAAGAACTGACAAGATGGCTGGCACTGGGTACTGCTGTGGGGAGCACAAGGCCCTGCTGGGAACTGTGCACCAACCAACAGCAGGACACCACTGACTGACATCCTGACAGCCAACTTGCACTCCCTGCAATGGAAGCACGTTCCATGGTGGGATATCTGGCTGGGTGGGAAGGAGGACTGACAGCACTGACCATAGTTACGAGCAGCTTTTCTCACACACACCCTTAACACAAATTCCACACAACTCACCTTGGAGAATGCATTTCCTCACACTCTAATTAAAAATCCCACAAAGAACCACCACCCTGGGTTATGCTGTGTGAAGCACAGGGACACCTTTGGGACTTGTAGCCAAACAAACGCCAAGACAACACGGTCAGCCATCCTGTCAGCACAGGCACACTACCCCACAGGGAAGCAGAGTCAAAAGGAAGGAAGCATGGGCATGCTGGGAAGGGGGTGTAGGCAATAGCATGATGGGAGTGGTAGTCACAGCTCAACATCCCCCACCCACATGGCCCAGCAAGCTCACACTGAAGCATGCACACCTCACAGGGAGTGAAAAGCCACCTCAAAGATGTCTGACACTGGCCTCAGCTGTGGGGAACACAAGGCCCTGCTGGGAACTGGGTACCAACAAACAACAGGACCACACTGTCAACCATCTTGCCATTGCTGTGACACTCACACACAGTGAAGTCCACTCAAAAGGAAGGAAGTATGGGCATGCTGGGAAGGGGGTGTAGGCAACAGCATGATGGGAGTGGTCGTCACAGCTCAACATCCCCCACCCACATGGCCCAGCAAGCTCACACTGAAGCATGCACACCTCACAGGGAGTGAAAAGCCACCTCAAAGATGTCTGACACTGGCCTCAGCTGTGGGAGCACAAGGCCCTGCTGGGAACTGGGCACCAACAAACAACAGGACCACACTGTCAGCCATCTTGCCATTGCTGTCACACTCACACACAGTGAAGTCCACTCAAAAGGAAGGAAGTATGGGCATGCTGGGAAGGGGGTGTAGGCAATAGCATGATGGGAGTGGTAGTCACAGCTCAACATCCCCCACCCACATGGCCCAGCAAGCTCACACTGAAGCATGCACACCTCACAGGGAGTGAAAAGCCACTTCTAAGATGTCTGACACAGGCCTCAGCTGTGAGGAGCATAAGGCCCTGCTGTGAACTGTGCACCAACAAACAACAGGACCACACTGTCAGCCATCTTGCCATTGCTGTCACACTCACAAACAGTGAAGTCGACTCAAAAGGAAGGAAGTATGGGCATGCTGGGTAGGGGGTGTAGGCAATAGCATGATGGGAGTGGTAGTCACAGCTCAACATCCCCCACCCACATGGCCCAGCAAGCTCACACTGAAGCATGCACACCTCACAGGGAGTGAAAAGCCACTTCAAAGATGTCTGACACAGGCCTCAGCTGTGGGGAGCACAAGGCCCTGCTGTGAACTGTGCACCAACAAACAACAGGACCACACTGTCAGCCATCTTGCCATTGCTGTCACACTCACACACAGTGAAGTCGACTCAAAAGGAAGGAAGTATGGGCATGCTGGGTAGGGGGTGTAGGCAATAGCATGATGGGAGTGGTAGTCACAGCTCAACATTCCCCACCCAAATGGCCCAGCAAGCTCACACTGAAGCATGCACACCTCACAGGGAGTGAAAAGCCACTTCAAAGATGTCTGACAATGGTGCTCTGTTGTGGGGAGTACCAGGCCCTGCTGGGAACTGGGCACCAACCAACAGCAGGACACCACTGACTGACATCCTGAGAGTTAAGCTGCACCCACTGCAAGGGTGGCATGCTTCATGGTGGGATAACTGGGCTGGGGGAGAAGGAGGTCCAGATGTCAACCAAATACTACCAATGCTGGTCATGCACACACCTCAACATTCACATTGAAATGCTTCAGGTTGGCAGGACAATGTGCTACACCAATATCAACCTCTGACTGTGACAACTTAGGACAATGCAATGTACAGGCCCGCATCCAGAGGTACAGTCACAACTGTCAGGTGTTTGAACCATTGATTCCTGTAGAAACATAACATACATTGTGTGTCTCTTCCAAAAACAGGTGATGATGGGGACACAGCAGCAGATGATGAGGAGTCCCTGTCCCAGGCTCCGGGGGACCCTGAGCTCTCTGGTGTGGAACAGCCTCTGCCCTCCTCGGATGGCGAAGACCTACCTGGCCCCTCCGGTGTGAGTCATCATGCAGCACCAGCAGGACCACCATCTGCACCCCCTGCACCCACTCCTCCAACATCTGCCAACACACAGACCACCCCCGCCGACACGGACAGACCAAGGACACTCAATGACAACAGCACAGGGACCCCGGCCCACCGTGAAGCAACGGACAACAACCCCAGTACCAACCCCCAAGGGGGCCTAGGCTCACCTGTGCGTGCCACCGCAGGTCCCGCACATGTGGCCAGGGGTGGTGGGAGGGGTGGTAGGCAGAGGTCGCTGTTTGCAGAGGGGTCTGGACTGCATGATGACCCACAACTGGTACGCATTGCTGATGCGTACCATGATAGCACCGGAGAGGTCAGCCAGGTAGTGGGGATCCTCAAGGACATTCAACAGCAGCAGGCTGCCCATCATGCCCGCTTGGACTCCCACATGTCCCTTGTGGAGACCCACATGTCTCGCATGGAGTCCAATTGGGACAAATTGGAAGAACTGACAGCGGTGCAGAGGGACATATTGACATGCCTCCGCCAGATTAGCACCAACATGGCCACACCTCCCTGTGTGCCCACAACATCTGGTGCCGCAGCAACTGCAACTGCCACAGGGAGGGAGGATGACTCTGGTGGAGAGTCCTCTGCACCGCAGCGGCCTGCACGTGAGGGTCCCCCCGAAAGAAGAGGGGTCGTCCGAGGAAGGAAAACTGAGAGGCCGATGGCCATGTACATCCCCCAGGAACCCAACACCTGTTCTGGAAATTCCCCTTTGTGTGCAAACTGTTCACCCTGTCGAATGCAACCCAACTCTCCCACATGACATGGGGAGTTCAAGTTGGACCAATGTATCAGATGACTGTGGACTTTACTCAGGACATTTCTGCTACCAACACTTCCAACTCATCTGGGAACTTTGGATTCCAATCCCAATGTACAGCACCCACCATCCTGTGCACTATCCTCACACATGTATGTAAATAAACTCACTAATACACCATACTTGCCTCTGTTGTGATTCCAACGTTGTTTTTGTCATGGAGATGATGATCTGCTAAATGACACTGTGCATGCTAACTGCTACAGCAAGTTCAACACCGTCATGTGAGTCATGGCGACGTGACACATATGAGGGAGACACACCACTAGGGCTACACAACACATACACACCAGGGCCATCTGACTCATCGCCTACACTGATGTTGCCAGGAAATACAGTGGAATGCACAGACACCACACCTATTCAGAGTATGTGTTAACTAGCCCACAGGTGAAGTAAGCAAATGTCAGTTAGATGTGTGACCACAGACAACGCACATCCCAAAGTGAAGCACAGGTTTATTACACATTTGCAACATGTTGTGTCCACTACAGATGCAAGGTAATCCCACGTGGCAGTGGCCACACAGTCACCAAGTGTAGAGGAAATATAGTCCAGGGGTGTGTGGCACATCACCTGCAGGGAAACGACTGCTTCCACCCTGGAAGTTGAATCATGGTGTCGGGGGATGCGAGTTGACCAAACAACTCTGAAAGTACCCGTGAAGGACAGACATGACACACAGTCAAAAGCACTGAAGAACAGGACAGAACTGCAATACTCATGCCCAATACATGTCACAAGATACCCACACAAAACCAAGTTAGCATGTCAACACTGTTGGGGAGTACAGACTACCTGTAAGGACACATCGCTGCACGCATACAGTCAAGTAGCACATGGCCACACTCAAACAGCAACAGAGCACCACCAACACATATCATGCAAACTCAAATCATTGACATAACATCTCTGTATACTCACATTCAGCTGAAGAAGTTGGTGATGAGCTGTGTGCGGACATCACCCTCATCATCATCATCATCACTGGCATCGTGGCCCAGGCCAGGATCCTCCACAGGTGGCGGATGTTGGTCATCGTCATCCAGGATGAGAGGCAACTCCTTCCGCACTGCCAGGTTGTGTAGCATGCAGCAGACGATGAAAATCTTGCACACCTTTGCAGGGGCATATGGGAGGGCCCCTCCTGTCTTGTCCAGGCAGCGAAAGCGGCTCTTCAGGAGACCAAATGTCCGCTCGATCACTCTCCTGGTCCGACCATGTGCCTCATTGTAGCGCATCTGGGCTGGTGTCACAGGGTTCCTGAGGGGTGTCAGCAACCACGGCATGTTGGGGTATCCGGAGTCACCTACATACAGACAATTGCACATTAGCTGAGTTGGAAAAGAGGGTGGAATACAACATTGCAGAACACACACAATGGTACAAAGTCAGTACACACCGACAAGCCAGGCACGCTGGTTCTGCATCTGTGACATCATCCTCGGGATGCGACTACTCCTCATCACGTAGGCATCGTGTGCAGAACCGGGGAAACGTGCACACACATGTGAGATGCTCATATCTGCAAGACATACCACCAGGGCATTGATAGAATGGTAATGTTTCCTGTTCCTGTATGCCTGCTCATGTGCCTGTGGTGGTACCAAAGCCACATGTGTCCCATCAATGGAGCCGATGACATGTGGCATCCTCCCCAGGGCATAGAAGTCACTCTTGACGTCAGTGAGTTGTTGACGTTTAGGGAAATAGATGTACTGGTTCAAGTATCTCAACATCGCCTCCAAAACATCGCGTAGCACACGGCTGAACATGGTCTGTGACATCCCACCAGCAGACGCCACAGTGTGTTGAAAGGTACCGGTGGCAAAGAAGTGTAGGGCTGCCATCACCTTCACCTTGGGGGTCAGCGCTGCAGGGTATGGCCGGCCAGGTTGCAAATGTGGGGCCAACTGCACCGCCAAATCCTCAATAAGCGGCCTGTTGAAGCGGTACCGTCGGATGCAGTCACGTTCAACCATGGTTGCAAGGTCAGGGAATGGTCTATGGACAGCTGGTGCCCTGCAGTGCATAGGTGAACAAAGAAAGATTGTCAGTCACCCCACATATGTGGCATTGACCATACTCAATATCACATGATACATCATTACGAGACACAAGTACTTGATGTGTGTGCCGTTCTGCATGGACATATATGGCACCTACATGGCCAACATCTAACATCTCAGTTCAACATGTGTTGACAACAAGTTCCAGGTTGTGCTATGGGAAATCATTCGGCTGTGTCACAGTACCCATGTACTGCTGTCACGTTCCAAACACACACCACAGTGACAAGTGAGGACAGATGTGCCCCAGGCATCACAGCTCTTTGACAGGTAGATTCCCAGGGACCCTGTATTGCCACATGGACACTGGCATGACATGGCGTATCATGTACACGCCAGCAAAACAACCATGACTCCCACAGGTAGTGGCCCCTGTTGCCTCTGCAGGACAGACATGGACGTCTGTGACACACACACGCACAACATCAAAGTCGATGCACAAACAACGTGGATGTGGAGACTGTCTCCCATTGTGCACATGGAATCCGAGACATCTGAAACACAACATGCACACAGACTGTGGAGGGCCATCACAATTGTGGCAATGGGTCACCCTGTGACGTACATACCATCCCACATGGGACTCAGGGTGTATGTGACATAACATACACATACACAACCTGGAGATGTGACCATGCCACATGCTCTGAACTGAATAGTTGCACATCACAGTGGTCATGTGCACAACACACAAAGGATTCTGTCCCCATGAACACGTGCACAGCCTGGGAGTGGCTGCCCCCAAGTGCCACCCAACAAACCACATGTTGACCCCCATACACACACAGGTAATGCAGCCTTACATGCCTTAGGATACAGTGTGGACAGGCTGTGGTGTTGTAGGTGTTCCCCTGAGTCCCTGGCAAGTAATTGTGGCTGGCATATGTTCACCAGTGACAACCATGGTGACATATGCAAGTGACTTGTACAGGGACACGTTGTACAGCAATGGACCGATCGGTGTGCACGCATTGGCCATTGCATATGATGTGGACGGATGCGTGTTGTTTTTCGAAATATGCGTTGTACAGCAATGGACCGATCGGTGCGCACGCATTGGCCATTGCATATGATGTGGACGGATGCGTGTCGTTTTCCGAAATACGCGTTGTACAGCAATGGACCGATCGGTGCGCACGCATTGGCCATTGCATATGATGTGGACGGATGCGTGTCGTTTTCCGAAATACGCATTGTACAGCAATGGACCGATCGGTGCGCACGCATTGGCCATTGCATATGATGTGGACGGATGCGTGTTGTTTTTCGAAATACGCGTTGTACAGCAATGGACCGATCGGTGCGCACGCATTGGCCATTGCATATGATGTGGACGTATGCGTGTCGTTATCCGAAATACGCGTTGTACAGCAATGGACCGATCGGTGCGCACGCATTGGCCATTGCATATGATGTGGACGGATGCGTGTCGTTTTCCGAAATACGCGTTGTACAACAATGGACCGATCGGTGCGCACGCATTGGCCATTGCATATGATGTGGACGGATGCGTGTCGTTTTCCGAAATACGCGTTGTACAGCAAAGGACCGATCGGTGCACACGCATTGGCCATTGCATATGATGTGGACGGATGCGTGTCGTTTTTCGAAATACGCGTTCTACAGCAATGGACCGATCGGTGCGCACGCATTGGCCATTGCATATGATGTGGACGGATGCGTGTCGTTTTCCGAAATACGCGTTGTACAGCAATGGACCGATCGGTGCGCACGCATTGGCCATTGCATATGATGTGGACGGATGCGTGTCGTTTTCCGAAATACGCGTTGTACAGCAATGGATCGATCGGTGCACACGCATTGGCCATTGCATATGATGTGGACAGATGCGTGTCGTTTTTCGAAATACGCGTTGTACAGCAATGGACCGATCGGTGCACACGCATTGGCCATTGCATATGATGTGGACGGATGCGTGTTGTTTTTCGAAATACGCATTGTACAGCAATGGACCGATCGGTGCGCACGCATTGGCTATGGACTGACATGGTAACGGACGCGTTTTCGAAGCTTTTACAAGCCGGATGCAGTGAATTCAGTTGGCCACCCACAACAATGTTGCAAATTCATGGGTGTCATGAAGTTGAACTTTTGAAGGATGCTGTGGGCGTGTATAAGTGGTGCAATTCCATGGATTGGCCAGATTCAGAAGATGCAAACGACTTGGACCTATCACTTTGGACACATGGGACAGTATCTGCCTCTGCAGCACACATATAATGCTGGCTGTTCCCCTGAGAGCTCACTTGCCTGCACTACATGCTCCAGGACGACATCTGCCACCACCACTTCTGCTGTCTCTGCATCCTCTGGCTACTGCAATGGCACGTACTGTGGAGAGAGCCCCAGCCTTCAGCACTGAGGAGAACCAGGCCCTGCTGGACAGCCTCCTTCCACAGTACAGCAAGCTGTATGGGAAACCAGGGGAGCAGGTGAGTGTGCTGTCCACTGCCTTACTAATTGTGCATGTTGTCTGACTAGCAAGACTTACAGTGTGCACACCAGTGGCTAGCATGCTCACTGAGTAGTTGGCACCCCCAAAGTGTGTAGTTACATGCACTGAACAGGTATAGTGCAGTAACAGTGCATTCCAACAAGGTTTCACTTCCCAGGCAATGATACCATTTAGTAACTGCTGGACAACTGTTCATAGCCATAGTTGCACTACCTGTGTACATCATATGCCCCTGTGATTGAGACATGTATATCCAACTGTGTGATGCACGGATATGTTGCATGTGTAGTAATGGCCTTTTCACTTTGTCATCCTCACAGGTTGATGCCCACCAGAAGCAGGACATCTGGCTGACCATCGTCCGGGCAGTAAGATCTGTGGGGGTCTACAGGCGCAGGATCCGCAACTGCCAGAAGAGGTGGCAGGACCTTCGTGGCTGGACCCGGAGGATCGCAAGGGTCCAGCTGAAGCTGTCGCCTCCTCGCAGGAGGGGCGGACACCGGACCCTGACCCCCCACATGCTCCGGATTCTGGCAGTGGTCTTCCCTGACCTGGATGGGCAGCTGAAGGCCAGACAGCAGCAAGGAGGGGGTAAGTGCTAGCCTTTTCTGTGTACTATGACTAACATGCTCTATGCACTCCTTTAGCCTGGTTCCACTTCCACAGTACAACTGTCTTGTCGTCCTGGACTCATGTCCCTCACTTGTGTCATGCCCCCTCCTCATCTGATACACAGGTGTGGCCCTTACAGTCTGTGACTTAGGTCACTTGGGTACTGTGTACTTGCAGTAACCTGTGGTTCAAGTTGGGGACAGCATCAGTTACAGGGACTTTGTTGTGGGCTGCATGGGTGGTACAATTGCTCACACAATGCCTGTGATCTGACATGTACTCTGGGTATGGCTTTACAATGTGTTCCAATTGCTGCTCTGACTCACCACATGTCTGGGGTATGTGCCACACACCCATGCTGCAGCAGAGACCAAGGGGGAGCCTCAGAAGTATGTACATCATGTGTGTGACACATGCATAGCCACCTGCCTAGTGTTCAGGGTAATACCATGTTGCACATGGACCAGGACTGTAATGCCTACTCCGTACATCGAAGGCACTCTGTTCTCCCACTCCCGTGTGTCAGCATACATATTGGGCATTGTGAAGAGTGCACTCAGGTGTCTGCCTCTGTGTCACCGTGGTGTGGCCTTGCTTTTTGGACTCCTGGAGTGTTTAACAATTTGGGGTGGCCAGCCATCTGAGTTGTGACTATAGGATCTGCACATTGGTTAATGCATAGGTCTCTGATCCCTTTTCTGTGCACAAAGGTGTATGAAACATTGCGGTGCAGGCAGCTTTGGTTCATTCTCATCAGACGGTGAAGTGCCCATGTGTATGGATTTGTGTTTGCAGTCACTAAAATGTCTCATTTGATTGACGTGGGATCATCCTAGTCCTCATGATGTGGGTGGCCAGGGGTGCACATGTGCACCTGTCAGATACAGGGCTTGCATACCCAAAACGTCCATGGTTGTGACACAGTGTAGACTGGTGTTGTGTGTATGCACTGCCCCTGTGACAGGAGACAGTTATGACTGACTTGCCAGACAGGCCTGTGCCATGACATTCAACTCGCAAAGGGTGATCCAGCAGTAGTGTGATATGTCCTGCAAGCACACCATTGTCGCATTGTCTATCAGGACATGAGGACATCACTGTGTCTGGTGATGGAAGCAAAACCCGCATATCGACAGGGACTCTGCCCGTCACTTTTCCTGACACATGTACTGAGTCAGTGGCAGGAGATGGCATGTGTTTGGAGTGACACATTTCCACATGTTCTCTTGGATGTCCAACTGTGTATGTGGTGCATGTGTGCACATATGATTAGTCGCATACAACAGGCACCAGACAGATGGGTGCATGGACAGGTAGGATATGTGTGGCATGAATGACTGTCAGGCAGACAATGGGCTCCTACAAATCAGTGTCAGCACTTATTGCAATGTCTAGCAAATGATGGCAGGGCTTGCTCTGTGATGTGTTGTACTTACTGTGGCGTGTGTGGTCAGTACAGGTGACTAATGTTGCTCTGTTTATCCTGATTCTTTACATACATCCACGGCCACAGGAGGAGACAGCTCCACGGACCAGGAGGAGTGGCAGAGCCTGACTGGGTCCACTGCAGGGGAGACCGAGGGACCCAGTGGCACGGAGGGTGAGGGGAGCCCCACTGAGGAGACCTCAGCTACGACCACCTCGGCTGAGGACCACAGCACTTCCAGTGAGGACTCCCTTGTGGAGGCGGGTGTCAGCAGACCAGAGACAAAATCAAGCAAGTCTGCCCCCGCCACCACCACCATCTCCACCCTCCCATCTGCTCCCATCCCACATGTCCGTGGAGGCTCCCGTGTAGGGGAGTGTGTCTCCTTCATGCCAGGCACTGCACCCCCTGCCTCTGTCTCCCCTGCTGCCCTGAGTGTGGAGTCTGTGGACTTGCTTAAACAGATCCATGTAGGGCAGACATCAGTGCTGAGTGTCCTCCATGCACACACAGGTCTGTTGACACAACTGGCGTCATTCATGGAGGGCATGTCATCTGGCATGTCTGCCCTACATCGGACCAATCAGTCCATGGCCTCCTCACTGACGGCAGCAGTGTCCCTCCTGCAACAGTCCCTCACCCCTCCTACCTCTGCCCCATCCACAATCCCCAGCACCCTGCCTGTCCCAAGCACACACACACCGGCACAGGCACCCACCAGCACAGACACAAGCAGCACACAGACACACACGCCAAAATCCAGATGCACACGCACGCACAGTCAGGGGACTGATACCTCACTCACAGGGGATGGGGCCCAGGAACACACACACGCATCCACGAGCACTGCGCAGTCCTCAGATACCTCTCCCTCCAAAACCCCTTCCCTTGCCTCACCTGCAACCCCCCCCTCCCAGAAGCTCTTCCTCTGTGAGCTTGGCCTCTTCCCCACAGATCCATCTGACACAACGTCCAGGCGGAAGAGGTGACCACCACACACAGAGGGGAGTGCCCCTCACACCCGGACACCCTCCCCCAGGCACAGGCAGACTGAGGACCCCATTCGGAAGTCCCCCCGGACCTGGAAGGGCAAGACCCCACCACCACCACCACGCAGCTCCACCACACAGTCTCTCTCCTCCATCCCCCAGGCCACCACTCCACAGGTTCCCCCACCACACCCTGCCCCAGGTTCCCCACACACCCATACCACATCCCCAAAATGCTTAGGCCCTCCCCCCTGCCACTTGCTCTTCCACCCCCAAGCCAGACGCTCGGCCTGTTTGTGCCACTGGTGTGGAGACCGGGTCCCCCCTCTGTCCTGCCCACCTCATCTGCCCCCCTTCCACTCCCTTGGAGTTATGCACTGCAGTGGAGTCCACAACCACCCCGTCTGACTTGGGCACTGCAGTGGGGACCCAGTCCACTCCATCTGACCGGCCCACTGCAGTGGTGCCAGCACCCACACCATCTGACTTGTGCCCTACAGTGGTGCCGGCCCCCACTGAGTCAGACACCTCCACTGCAGTTGCCGGTGACACTCCTGCACCCACCACCCCTTCACTGCCTCCTTCTGGCATCCCCTGATCCTGTCCCTGCGGTGCCTGGCCTGCCCCTTGTATGCCCCTCCGAGGGGGATGTCCCCTGTCCGTACGAGTGCAGGCAAGCAATGGGTGACAAGTTGTCACATATTACCCTGTTCGGACTGTGTATATGGACTGGCCATTGGCCTTAGTTTCTTTTGGAGTTCAATTTTTTTTCAACATTTGCTAAATAAAGCCTCTTTTTGTTTACTAGTGGTTTTTCTTTTGATGTTGATGTAGATGAGTATCATCATGCATTTGCTGTTGTAATAGTGTTCAGATCAGGAAAATGAAGTGTTGCTGTGATGGACTCCATGTAGTCCATGGGATATGTGTCCTAATCTAGTCTGGATCCATAGCATCCTTTGCTGCAGTCTGAGGGTGTAATGTTCAGCATTTGACACAGGGATGTACGTTTTGCATTTGTAAATTGACATCTGTGGCTTACACTGATGCACATCTGGTGGGCTTACCACTGTTCAATGTTTCTATTTCCCTGACTGTGTGCCCATCTCCAGTGGACATGCAGTTTGGCACATCAATGTTGAAGGACTCATCTGTGTATACAGTGCAACTTGCTTAACACGTGTTTTAGGTATATGCAGATGACTGACGTGACACTCCCGTACCCAGGCTGATGTGAGCAGTGCCTTCAGTGTGTTGTGATTATTGACTCACTGACCGAGTGTTTTGCTGACATGTTTGAGTGGTGCACAGACAAGGTTTGGCACAGCGGACCTTCCACATGAGTGGAGTGCCCTCATGGCAGTGTGTAATCCCGTGACATTGCCTGGGCCCGTGTTGTGTGTTGTGTAAGCATGTCTGTGTGTGTTCCCTTCCCTTTTCCTACACCGGCTGTGTCCCTACGGATGTTCCTGTTTGTGATGCTTGCTGAGTTGTCCTGTGTTCATCCAGCATCTTGTACCTGGTTTCTCCGTGATGTGGGTGCATGGCAAACTAATGTTCATCAAGTTGTCATCCCTAGTTGTCTTTGTTGTCAGGGCTGGGGATGTGGGCAAACGCAGATGAGACACAGTCAGGATTCCCCTTGGCACTTGTTGGTTACACAAGTCATGTAATTTACAGTTTGTGGTAGCTTTCAGTGATTGTGACACGTTGTGTGTGTGACTGCTGCCAGTCCTCAGGGTCAGAGCTGCAATGTTGGAAGTTGTCTACGTGTGTTCTTTGTGGGTGACCTTGGCTTCTTCATTGGTGTGTGACTGTGGCCGGGATCCCATTGATTGGGGTGGATTTCACGTCATGCCCATGTACGGCGTACTGTGCAGTGTGTCAGACATTCACGAGTCTTGTTGACTGGCCAGGTGTGATGGGTTTCTGCACCTTAGTTCCCACAACCACTCCTGGGATTGTCATGGGTGCATGTGCAATGTCACCTGTCGATGTGAGCTTCACTGCTGCACAGTGGTGGAGATCAAGGTGTGTGGTGTTGAGTGTGTGCAAATGTGAGTTGTTGTATGGCTAGACCCCTACCTCCATTTTGGCCTTGGCTGACAGGCCGTGCTGATGGATTTGTGCTTGTGTAGGTGTGATGGTAGTTTGTTGCTCAGGACACATGGCTGTGGTTCACAGTGTGAACAACATCTAGCTTTGTCATCACAGTGGGATTATCATGCAGGCTAGTGTCACCACAATGTGGGGTCCCTGGGTGTAGTGCTGTGGTGGGTCTGTCTCTTGCTGTGTTAGTTGCTGTTCCTACAAGCTTGTGTGACATGTGTAATTTGGGCTCCCTCTCATCTGACAATGCCTGATTGCCCACATAGGGGAATCCGAACCATTGAGTTACTTTTGTATGGCACTGTATACACATCTGTGTAATTGGAATTCAGGCCTCCTCATGTGTTGTGTGGTTGCCTGGGGACACTGGCACCCCCCCCCCCATCACCTGTTGTGTTTGATATGCAGTGTGAGGCTGCCTGTTTGTGTTTGTGCATCTGCACCACTGCATTGGCATATCTTTGGTGTGCCATTGCCTGTATGTTGTTTGGAGGATTTCCCATGCTGTCCCTGGGACTCCTAGGTCATCAGTCAGCAGAATAATCATGGTTCGTATGTCCCATTGCTGCCATGGTATGGTATTTGTTCACCTCACATCTACAGTCTCCCCAGGATATCTACATTTGTGTGTCCATTAGTGCAGATATGTGGGTCTGCATTATGATGGTCACTTCTGGCATTGTGTAATTGATAAATGGAGATGATGTCAGTCCCCATGGGTGATGTTTGTCTGCACATGGCCAAAGGTATGTTTTATTTGCACTTCACTGTTTGCCTCACCCAATCTATGTTGCTATGGGACACAACCACTACTTTGCCACTGATGTGTTTGTTGTTCTGTGACCAGGAATCATCCATGCTGTTTGGCAGTTGCAGCTTTTTCCATAACAACACTTACCTTTTGGTCACTGTGATGATGGGGGTTTGGACCCCATTGCCACAATGTTCAAAATGTGCTTCAGCTATGGAGCCCACACTTACCATTTGGTCACTGTGATGATGGGGGTTTAGACCCCATTGCCACAATGTTCAAAATGTGCTTCAGCTATGGAGCCCACACTTACCTTTTGGTCACTGTGATGATGGGGGTTTAGACCCCATTGCCACAATGTTCAAAATGTGCTTCAGCTATGGACCCCACACTTACCTTTTGGTCACTTTGATGATGGGGGCTTAGACCCCATTGCCACAATGTTCAAAATCTGCTTCAGCTATGGACCCCACACTTACCTTTTGGTCACTGTGATGATGGGGGTTTAGACCCCATTGCCACAATGTTCAAAAGGTGCTTCAGCTATGGACCCCACACTTACCTTTTGGTCACTGTGATGATGGGGGTTTAGACCCCATTCCCACAGTGGTCATGGTCTGTTTGCATTGTGAAGGGCACACACATTTTTGTGTGACACATGTGATAGGGGGTCACATTGTATGTTCAATGTCATGTTCAGTGTTGTAGGCATTTGACACAGACTACACACTCTTGTGATGATGTTGGGGGGATGTATTTTGCTGACATTCATTAATTTGGAGTATGCTGGTTGTGTCATGCATTACCCGTCCTATGAGTGGGGATGGTAGTAGTGACAGGCATCCAGCCCCCCATGAGTAGGGGTGGTGGTGGTGGTAGGCATCCAGGCCCCCCTGAGTAGGGGTGGTGGTAGTGGTAGGCATCCAGGCCCCCATGAGTAGGGGTGGTGGTGGTGGTAGGCATCCAGGCCCCCATGAGTAGGGGTGGTGGTAGTGGTAGGCATCCAGCCCCCCATGAGTGGGGATGGTGGTAGTGACAGGCATCCAGCCCCCCCCTGAGTAGGGGTGGTGGTAGTGGTAGGCATCCAGCCCCCCATGAGTAGGGGTGGTGGTGGTGACAGGCATCCAGCCCCCCATGAGTAGGGGTGGTGGTAGTGACAGGCATCCAGGTCCCCATGAGTAGGGGTGGTGGTAGTGGTAGGCATCCAGCCCCCCCTGAGTAGGGGTGGTGGTAGTGACAGGCATCCAGCCCCCCCTGAGTAGGGGTGGTGGTAGTGGTAGGCATCCAGTACCCCATGAGTAGGGGTGGTGGTAGTGGTAGGCATCCAGCCCCCCCTGAGTAGGGGTGGTGGTAGTGGTAGGCATCCAGCCCCCCATGAGTAGGGGTGGTGGTAGTGGTAGGCATCCAGGCCCCTATGGGTGTGTATGGCATTGGTGATAGCCATCCCGCCCCTATGGTTCTGCTGATGCTAGTGTACATCATTTCTGCATCCCTATGTGTGTGTGACATATGTCGGGTACGTGTCGTTTGTTTGTGTAGTGGGTGTTTGACTTACCGTCTGCGCCGTACGCGTCCGTACCGGTTCCGGTAATAAATGTAGAGTATTGGTAGGACCTGCACGATGGGATTCATGGTTGGTTCGTCTCGTTCGTCTTTCTCGTGGCTTCGACTCGTACTCGTAGCTGGCTTGTTCGTCTTTTAGCCGTGGATCGTCTTGTGGCGCGAATCGGAGCTTATGTGCGACTCTCCCGGATGCTCTGACGTGCCGGATGTAGCGACCAGTTCGGCGCGTACGGATTGCGCATCGTACTAGTCCGGCCGGAAGGTGCTGTGTATTTACTTCCGTGCGACTCGAATCGGCGTTTCCGGATCCAGCTCGGTTGGGGAACTGGAGAAGGAATGGGTACGTACGGCTCGATCGGAATTTTAGCAGTAATGCGCAGCGTACTTGCTCGCTCGGACAACTGTTCGAATCGGTCGGGAAAAACGCGTTGGGCTCATATTTTTTCCGGACGAATAGTATTAGGTGCGCTTCCGGCCGAGATCGGAATCGACCCCTATGTGTTCAAGTGTTTTAGGATACTACCTGCTTCTGTAGTGTGTACTTTCTTGTCTGATAAAATTAGGGGAGGTCGGGCAATAGTTTTACAGTTTATTTAATTGGATATGGATTTTATGGATGACATTTGCGAATTATGCTTTTATTATAATTGTGGATTTCTGTGTAGCTTTTATGGTTTTATTCTATATGAAACCGAATAAAGTTTGTTTTGATTTGATTGATTTGAGTATACTAAATGAAATAAAAATTATTTTCTGTAGTTTAAATTAAATACAAATTCTACCTCAGCTTTTTTTATTATGTCTGAGTCATTACTAAAAGTGAATGAATAGTAGTAATTATAAGTAATTTCTTTATATTTTAATAAAAATTGTGCTACTTTAAGATTTTAATTAAAAAGGTTATTGAAATATGTGACATAAAATAAAAAATGTGTTTTATTTTTAGATACTTTTTACAATAAATTTAAATTATTTATATGTTTAACTATTTTAAATAATTTTATTTCATTTAACATTATTTTCTAGGGGATTTTAATTTAAGCCTCTACCGCCATTATTTTCTCTGGAAGGATTTGCACTATCTGTGAGTGGCAAAGGTGATGCTGAGAGTACTCCAACTCCAACAATCTGTTTGGGTCACTTGTGGCTGTAGTAACTTTAGAAGTACAGTTTACAAATAGGAAGGGGCTTGGGGCCTGATTTAGATTTCGGTGGACGGGTTACTCCATCACAACGGTGACAGATATCCCAGCTGGCCAAAATTTTAATCCCATAGAACACTATGGGATTTATATTTTGGTGGATTGGATATCTGTCACCGTTGTGACGGAGTAACCG
Organism: Calotriton arnoldi; assembly: GCA_963921515.1. NCBI lineage: Eukaryota > Metazoa > Chordata > Amphibia > Caudata > Salamandridae > Calotriton > Calotriton arnoldi. The sequence goes on from CAWUFW010001548.1 coordinate 920,369, forward strand.
GTTCGCGGAAAGTTAAATCAGTCCCTTATTCTTTCGTGGGTTAGTGCACATCCCTCACTAAAACAACTCACAAACACTCCCTTAACCCCTTTTTGCTCCTCTGCTAACTCCTCCCCATTACTAGTAAGTATTCCTCAATTTCCAGCCACTACTCCCTGTCCTTCACAGATTATATATACTATAGTTTATACTTACGTGTGAGGAGACATAGCAGTCAGGGCAGGGTTTGTGGCAAAGAAATATAAAGGATAAGCGGAACCTCCACATGTAGTTTTGTGAATGGCATTTTGCAGTACGTTAGTAGTCCTACTGTGGTACTAATAAACATACTACAAAATGAAGCTTGTGGCTATAACCCCATGGTTTCTACCAGCAGTTCTAATACATATGTTGTGACTCTCCACTCTGTGAAAATGACGACATTCTGCCAGTGTCCCCTTTCAGGTTTTTAACCAAAAGAAATCGAATTTTTATTCTCTGGCAATGTTTAAAATAATTATTTCTACTATTACATTGAGATTGGATTCAAAGACATGAGTTTGACAAGCGTTTGATTCAAGGAAAGTGGCTGCCTGGGTGGAGAAGCATGGCTAGCTACAACCCTCAAGAAACGCACAGAAATTCTTGTTGTCTAAAGAGACATGGGGATATTCCGAAGGAAAAGGCCCATTTGGGTCCCTGTGTCAGGGTCATAATCCCCAGTTTTTGAGGGCAAAAAGCCTCCCCCCACCCTGAGGTGGAATGCTTCATCATCGGGTCTCTCTTCGCTCCACTTGCGTGGTCTCGTGGTGTAGGCTACAGCTCTCAACAGAGTAGAGAGGAGCACTTTGTTAGATGGTGTATATATGGCAGAGGTACCATGTGAGATAAACAGAGTGCAGGTGCAGAGTGCAGTCTGAACAACTGGGTAAAAACTACCTATTGGTGGACCTAATACAACATTTTATTCAATGAGATCTTACCTTTGTTATTGTCCCCTTTCTCTTTAGACGCCAGGCATTTTTGTGCTTTATTTCTTGTGAATTGGAAACCATTCTCGTTGGCCTTCATTTCCCTTGTAACCCTCTAGTGTATTACTGGGCTAAAACCCTCACTTGCTGGTATTTGGATGCATCGGACTCCTGGCAGGTGCTATGGTGAGTCTGTTGAGTGACTCTGTGAGTTCAATGAAGCATGTGCTTTCCTCTCTTTTTACCAAACAAAGTAGAAAGACAACTCACGAGGAAAACGTTTTGTAGTTCCAGTCTTATTGTTTGACATCTATGTTTGAAGGAAGTGAGCTCAGAATACAGAGGTTAGTTGTGTGATGGAGTGGGCCTGCCTTGTCCAAATCAGTTGTATGCAGGGCATGCATGCTCTGCTGGGGATCTGTTGTAAGCCAAATCAGTCTTTTTTTATTTTTAATGATATTTATTAATTTATTTTCCAAACCAACTTACAGCAGTATATGAATCACAGTAGGATACATGTTTTGTTCATTTCAATTTGCATTTTTGTGCCCTCTTGGTGGGGGTGACAGATCATGTACAAAACTACAATCAAATGACAACATCATTGATCCACCCCAGGATTTTTCAACATATTTTGCATTTCAGAGCTGTGTCAAATCATAATGTCAAACGTAATCCAACATAACTAGTGTGCCTGTCCAATAATTATTATACATGTGATACCACTATCTGTGCCGCTTGTTAATAATGCAATCTGCGAGGTATATGCGCCGGTGTTAACTTCGATGATGGAGGTGGAGGGGGGCTGCTTGGTTTAGTTTCCGTACAATAAACTAGATGCGACTGGGCCTGGTCTAGGCGAAAGACATCTGAGTCCTTTGCCGAATGTGCGTGCGCATAGCTAAGCGCTTCCCTTGATAAAGCACATAAATGTGTGTGCGGAGTATCCTAGATGTACCCTCGGGCTATAGTTGTGATACCACTGGTATGTTACAGGTTAGTGTGTATTTCGCTGAGACTGGATTCTACGGTGGTTAAATAATGTTGCCATTCTACAGGTTGCTCCCTAGATGTCGACCGTGGAGCCTAGTATGCCTGTATCTCGTGTTCGGCCACCAGGGCCCGGCGGAGGGCCACTAACCAAACCTGGGTGGAGGGGCCAGCCGGAGATTTCCAGGCCATAGCAAGTGCATGTTTAGCCAAGAGCAGCGCTAAGTCTAGGAACTTATTAAAATTCTTGCAACGTGCATTACGTTTCATAATGCCGAGCAAGTAGTTTGTGCCCAGGGTTCGGATTGGAGTTCCCGTTGCTGCTGTTAATATTTCTGAGACTTTTCCCCAAAATGTCATGATGTGAGGGCATACCCAAACCATGTGTAAAAAGTTGGCGTCCGAGTTTTGGCATCTAGGGCATATATCTGTGGATGATGGGTACATACGTGCCAATTTATGCGGGGTTAGATATGTATGATGTTGGTAATTGAATTGGGTAAATTTTAATCTGACATTTGTGGAAATTATCTTGGGAGTTCCCACGCACTGCACCCACTGTTTGTCGGTAATTTCAATGGATAGTGCCGTGTTCCAGAATTCTCGCTATGGAGTTAGTGAGGGGGCTGTGTCTGTTCTAAGGGAGTTATAGATGGCCGTGATAGTTTTCATGCCCATCCCGTGTGTCAGTAATGTCTGTAGGGCTCCGGAGTTTGTGGGTACAGTGCTTATGTCTCCCCAAATTCATGTTGCCTGTTGCGTTAATGTTGCATATAGAAGGAATGTTCCTGGCGACTCGCCGTAATCATCCATCAGAGTATCAAAATCACTCAGAGTTGAATCTGTGAACAGATCACCCCACGTTGTTAGGCCGGCTGTCTGCCACTCAGCCAATTCTGGGCGCTTTAGGCGAGTTTATGTACCCGGCATCGTCTCGAGGGGGAGATCTTGAGCATATGGTGGGAGACGTCGTCTGGATAATACATATTTCGTCCAGGCGCCACGGGCTGCCAACATCAGAATACAGCCGTCTTTCCTCTGAAGCGGCGATTTAGACCCTGATAACCATTCAAGCAAGGCTGGCTGCTTTAGTGCTACTGCCCAGGTATCTAGTTCGGATAAGTTATTTTTTGCAAGCCAGCGCATAGCCCATTGGAGTTGTGCAGTTGCGTAGTATAATTCATAGTTGGGCGCTCCTAATCCACCCTCCGATATGGGGAGGTGTAGCTTCAAAAGTGCTACCCTTGCCCTGGAACTGCCCCATTTCAGGGACACAAGCAGCGACCGCAGGTCCTTAAATATTTTCTGAGGTAATCTGTAAGGAAGAACAGTAAAAAAGTAAAGAAGCCTAGGAAGAAGAAGGATCTTGGAGATGGTTATCCAGCCCATGGGGGATAGTAGAAGATTGGTCCAGAACGAGAGTGTGGCCCTAGCGCTGGCGATCGCCTTATGCAGGTTGCCGTCTATAAGATCAGATGAAGAGTGATAGATCTGGACTCCTAAATATTTGAAAGAGTCGTATGCTCTCAAAAGTTGGGCGTGAGGTTGCTGCTGCCTCTGTACTATGGGTATGGGCCACATTGGAACTAGTACGGACTTAGCCCAGTTTATTTTCAGGCCAGAGAACCGTGCATGGGCGTCTAATAATTCTTTTAGACCACGAAGGGCCTCAGTCTGGTTGCGGAGATAGATCAACCCATCATCTGCATAGAGGGAAACTATGTGCCACTGTGTATGTACCCGTATGCCCCAGTCCAAGACACGACTACAAAGTGCGCACGCTAAAGGCTCCATGGCCAGTGCAAAAAGAATTGGCGAGAGTGGCAACCCTGGACAGAGAGACAATGCGGCCTGTTCTCACCCGGGCGCGTGGGCTGGTGTATAGTATTTTTATCCAACTTAAGAACTTGGGACCTATACCAAACCGTGCCAACACTGCCAGCAAATAATCCCATCCCAGGGTATTGAACGCTTTCTCGATATCTAATGCGGCGATCCAGTGCTGTTTGGTTGTCGTTTGAGCCCATTCTAGCAGTTTAAATAGACGACGGAGATTTAGCCCCGTGCTTCTGTCAGGGATAAACCTATTCTGGTCCATGTGTACCAGTATTGGGACAGCATCCAATAGCCTATTGGCTAGCAGTTTACCTAAAATTTTGTAGTCCGAAGTTAATAAAGGCAACGGACAGTAGAAACTCATAAGAAGATGGTCTCTGCCGGGTTTCGGGACAACCACTAGAATTGCTTCGCGGAGAGAGGTAGGTAATATGCCCCTATCGAATGATTCTTTGCAGATGGTAAGCAGCCGGGGGACTAACTGTGTTGAGTATGTGGTGTAAAATTCTGTGGGCCAGCCGTCCATTCTGAGGGTTTTACCTCTGGCTAGTTGTTTAATAGTTTCAGAGATTTCAGCCTCCGTAATGGAGGCCTCCAACTCTGTATATTGGGCCTGTGTCACCTGCATAAGAGCCGCTTGTTCTATGAAGATTTGCATTGCTTGAGGGTCGCCTGGGTCAGGGGCCTTATAAAGTGTTGTGTAATATTCATAGAAGGAGTCGTTTATCTGTTCCTGTGTATTCACTAAATTGCCTTCCGAGGCATATATTGTGGTGATGGGTGGTTGCGTGAGTTTACTTTTCAGCAGCCATGCTAGTGTCTTACCTGCCTTGTCACCTTCTGCGTGTCACCGAGCCAAATATTGCTTATAGTGTAGAGCACACAATTTATCCTGTGTTTCCTTGTGGGCCAATCTGGCTTTAGTAAGCAAAGGTATTATGTGCGGGTCCGTAGGAGCTTTGTATTTACAGCGTTGTATTTCAGCTTCTAGTTCTTGTAGTTTCCTAGAGAGAGACATGTGGGAGCCATGAACTGCTTGAATGACCTGTCCGCGCAGAACAACCTTGAGGGCATCCCACTCAATGCCTGCATGTGTAGCTGTCCCCTCGTTGGTTTGAAAGAATTGCGTTATAGATTGTGATATGGTGGCACTCAGAGCAGGGTTGCGAAGTGCCTCCAGGGGGAGGCGACAGGTTGGTATATTAGGTCTGGATGTACCCCAGGTTAGTTGAATTTGTAGGGGGCTGTACTCAGCGTGGGTTACCTGAGCCAAAGCCGATTCTGTGCAATAAATGACATCTATTCTTGTGTACAGGTTGTGGAGCTTAGAGTAGTGTGAGTATGTTCGCTCCATGGGGTGTTTAGCGCGCCAGCCATCAGTCAACTGCATATGGGAAGTCCAGGTCGACATGTGGTGTGCGAGCCCAATAGCCTGTGCCCCAGGGAGTGGAGGGCGAGATCGATCCAAGACTAGGTTGGAGACTCCATTGTAGTCGCCCCTTCAGTAGGTAGGTACCGACGGGTCTCTGAGAAGTGCTGGGGTTAATGTCTGAAGGAATGTGGATTGCCCTGAATTAGGCGCATATAGTGAGACCAATATCAGGGGGCGGCCATCAAGAGAACCCTCCAATATTGCATATCGACCTTGGAGGTCGACTCGTGTGTGTAGCATCTGTAGTGGGGTCCCTGGAGCCTCCCAAATCAGGGCACCTCTGGCATAGCCAGAAAAGGTTGTGCCAATTACCGTGCCCCTCCATCGCTTGCTCACTGATTTTAGTGTTTGTTGCGTGAGATGAGTCTCTTGTAATAAAGCTAAGGATATTTTGTGCCTGCGCAAGTATTGATAAACTTTGTGTCGTTTGACAATAAATAATTATCCCCCTGCATTTACACAATTAATAGTGAGGTGCAGGAGAGAAAGGGGAAAGAAGGATACACCATTCTGGATAACAATGCAAATGTGAACTTCCCCCGTATATCTTGAGTTTGGTTGGCATATGAATGACAATTCTATTAACTTGCACAATACGTGGTCGTATGGTATGGACAGGCACCCAAAAGCAAATAATAAACCAAACCCCCATCCCCAGGCCTAGTCGCCAATGGGCAAAAGGCCATATGCACTTATATGCAAACATATTAAACTTAAGAGAAAGAAATGCAAAATCAAGATAAGTCTATGACAGTCGCTTCTCGTGTGTTTGGCGTGCTATATCTCGTTCCTTATCGCCATGTTCTCCTTGGCCGCCATAGTAGAACGTTCGTGGATGAGTTGAGCAAAGACTGTGGATAGCAGTGGCGGCTCCTCCATTGGGGCATGGGGGTGTCGCCCCACTGCTTTCTCACAGTGCGAGAAGCAGAAACATAAAATGGTAAAACTACCATTTTATGTTTCTGCTTCTCGCACTACGAGAAAGCAGAAGTGCCTGAAGTGCCTGGTTGGGGGCGGGCGTGTGGGCGGTCCTGATCGAGGGCAGGGGGAGTGGCTTGCCCAATGTTATGGGCCCTGACTGTTTGGTCTGCCCCAGGGCCGACCAAAGCAGTCATGCGCACTCTGCCTTTTTCTCTATGTAGGCTGCATGCAGCCTACATAGAGAAAATGGCCCCCCCACAGGCGCCCGGCTGGGCGCTCTCCGCTGCGCCGCACCAATCACAACGCTGCCATTGCAGCGTTGTGATTGGCTTAGGGGAGGGGAGGGAGGCTGCCTAGGAAAAACGCGGCCAGGAGCAGCAGGAGCTGAGGCGGCGGCGCGTGATCCGGAGGAAGCCAAGGTAAGTTTTTTATTTTATTTTAATTACGGTAATTACCGTCCCCCCACCTGCCCACCCGTCTTGCCGGCCACGACTGACAGGCCGGCGGGTCGTATACTAGCCATCCCATGCACACTCCCCGGGAGGTGACCCACATATCCCTGAGGGTTCCACACACACCCGGAGGGTGTCTCACGGGCCGGGGCAGGTGGCACATGTACCCGAGCAGATTGCACACTCCCTGACAGGTTGCACATGGAACGCAGCAAGTTATACACACTCCAGTAGGGTGCACACATGGCCCCTCTGGCTGAACTGAGACCCAAGGAGCTCACACGCTGACCGGAACAGGTGACTGCATGGCGACTCCAGAATTATATTAAAGTGTCCAGCAGATTTCACAATCACCTGGCCGGTGGCACACAGTCCCCCGCAGGCTTCACAGAAAAGCCAGCAATTTTTTGACACACAGCTCCGCAGCCTGCACAGCACCCATCCGCAGCTCGCACACAGTAGTTTACACACGCACACTTGCAGCTTGCACACATCTCAGCAGTTTGGCACACACATGCTGCTTGCACGCACCTCCTCTGCAGTGTTCACGCACATCGGCACCTTGCACACACACACACTTGCAGTGTGCACATACTCCCAGCTCGCACACACCTCTGCAGCTTGCACACATCTCAGCAGCTTGGCACACACCTGCGGTTTGCACGCACCTCTGCCACTTTTACACACATCGGCAGCTTGCACACACAAACACACACGCACTTGCAGCGTGCACACAGGCGCACGCAGCTCGTACACACATACATACAGACATGCACACACACACGCAGCTCGCACGCACCTTGGCAGCTCGAACGTGCACCCCCACCCGCAGCAGGGCTCCCCCTTACCTTTGGGGAAGACGGCCCGCATCTTGAGGTAGCTGGTGGTGAGGTGGATGATGGACGGCTTGTCCAGCTGCACGGTGATGGCAGCCGGCAGGGGCAGCAGCTTGGCCAGCTCATAGACCTTGCCGTTCTCCTTCTCCTGACGGCCGCGTTCTTGTACTTCTCCTTCATGGCTGGGGCTCCGAAGGTGACTGCACAGGCCCGGGGCGGGCGGCACTGGCATAATAGACCCCCTTACCTTTGGGGAAGACGGCCCGCATCTTGAGGTAGCTGGTGGTGAGGCGGATGATGGACGGCTTGTCCAGCTGCACGGTGATGGCAGCCGGCAGGGGCAGCAGCTTGGCCAGCTCATAGAACTTGCCGTTCTCCTTCTCCTGACGGCCGCGTTCTTGTACTTCTCCTTCATGGCTGGGGCTCCAAAGGTGACTGCACAGGCCCGGGGCGGGCGGCACTGGCATAATAGACCCGGGACTGGCCAAGGGCAGGGGCATGGGGGGCCGAGTCCGCGGCCGAGGACCAGTGCCGAGTCAGTGCAGGAGCCGGGAGCGGGTGAAAAGGAGGCTGAAGGCTCGGGACCGGAGTCGACTCAGTGCATGCGCCAAGAACTGATAAAAAGGACGCCGGAGGCTCCTGACACGGAGACCGTGTTAGCGGCTGAGGATCATTGCCAAGTCAGAGGCTGAGCCGGGAGCCGAAAAAAGCGAGTTATGGGAACGGGGACCGGAGCTGGGGGTCAAGGTGGTAGCGTGACGGGCACAAGGTAGAGGGGGAGTTGATGTACCTCTGTGAGAAAGATGTCACACACGAGGGAAGATGCACCTCACCAAGAAAGCTGCCTTGCAAGAGGAGGGGAGATACCACACAGGAGGGAGATATCCCAATGTGGGAGGGCTGTCACGCAGTTTGTGCCGTAGAAATGTAGATATTCTAAAAGCTTCTTCCCAGCCAGGAGGAGAGATGCGTCTGTGAGGAAAATATATTTTTCGAAAGGAGAGATGCGCACGGGATAAAAGGTGTCCTAAATGAAGAGATCTGTCTCACAGAAGGGGCGTCTTGTGAATAGTCCCCAACTATGCCTCCTCATCTCAAAGTATGTGTGCCATGCACTTCTTTAAATTAACACTAGGCATAGTTCGCGTAGTCGCGCTACGTGAAGCTACTCGAAGCTACGCGAAGATGTTAAAGCGCTACGCGTAGCTACGCGAGCGGGCGTAGTTGCTTGTCGCGCCCGTTCGCGATGCGTTTTTCTTGTTCGGGAACGCGTTGTGCGTATTCGGGACGCTGTTTGCGAGCTCGGGGGATAGTATCTCGCGAGCTTGCCCATGCGGTCGCCTATGGGCGCGGCCATCTTGTTTTTCAATTGTCCCGCCCGTTCGCGATGCCTTATTTCCTGTTCCGGGTCACGATAGCGTGTTCGCGATGCGCATTTCATGTTCGGGAACGCGTTTTACTTGTTTGCGATGCTTTTTGCGTGCTAGGGGTAAAATATCGCGCGAATTTACCCACGCGGTCGCGATGGGCGCGGCCATCTTGTTTTTCACTCTATGCTATGGTTCTGGGCCTGCTTTTCTATCCTCCCTCAATCTTTGCAATCCTTAGTTTTTCTGATTTTTTTATTTATTATCTATCTCTCTCTGTCCCTAAGTCTATATTTTGCATTTATTTCTACTTTTACTGTGTTTTTTTTACTTTTCTACTGTTTTATATTACTTCCTTCTTTAAGCTCCTACTTCTTCCCCTAACTTTATTTTTTCCTTCTAACTTTTCTTTTCCGCCTCCCACACACCCCAGAACCATGGCGAAGGGTAGCACTACCGGCTTCAAGGGCAAGGCGCCTGCGCCCAAGAGCCGCCTGCCTTGCGGCAGACTGCGCCCTGCAGGGGTGCAAGCCCGGCAGCTTTTTTGCAAGGCGGAGGTGGCCGCCCTTGTTTTTTTTTGTGCAGCGCCACCTCCCCTTGACCTTGGCAGCAGGCGGAAGGCCAGGCTCCGGGTACCCTACCCAGGAGCGTCACCGCCGGTGGGCGAAGGTGCGCCGGGCAGTGTTTCGCTGCTCAGGGGTCCGGCGCACCCATAACCAGCTGGCCCACCGGTTGTCAGACATCCTGGACCGGGAGCAGGACCTGTTGGACCTGCTAGGTGTCGAGGTCGTGGGGCTTGGTGAGTAGCTAATATATAGTAGTATAAGTATTGTGTATAATTTTTTACGAATAACAAGAATACTGCTGCTTACATTGCAGGTAAATTACGTTTCAAAATCTTCTGTGATTGTAGGACACAGGTGCTCGGCGCTACTCTTACTTGTTTGCAACTTTGCGCTCGCTTGGGCTGATTATTAAGTAAGAGTTTACTTTAGAGAACTTAAGTTAGGTAATGCTATTGCTAGAGAGACTCTAGTCCTTCCTTTGTCCTCCTGTCAAATAGTGGTGGATGGATTGATACTAGGTTTAGTTAGTATTAGTTGATAATTTTTAGCGGTCTGCGTGACGCATCCTCTGTCACTGAGTGCTGCCTACCCCAGTCCTTAGTAGAACCTTTTGTAGTTTGTTTAGTGAGTGGTAGGCTTAGCAGTGTCAGTCAGTAGCAGAACATCAGACGCAACCAACCAACAATTTGGTGTATGGACTATGCACAAATTTATGCATGGATTGTGTCCTCCATCTCATCTATGCATTTTTGAGGGCTAAAAAAATGGAAATGCAGACTTAGTGAACAATTGGCTCGTCTGGAATAGGTGGGCTAGGTCAGGTGGTACTTAGGCTTAGTTAGTATTCTGGATTCGAATCAATCAGAATGGAACACTGGATTATTGTTCATAAATAAGTAGACGGTCCGTGAATCCCGCAAGCCAGTAGTCGATCTGATTAGATAGGTCAATTTTATTGCAATTTTTGTTTCCTAAAATGTTTTTTCAGCGTTATTTTAAATAATTTATTTGTTTCACAGCAATCATTAATGTTTGTCTCTTTCTTTATTATATCTTACATGATCACTGATCAGCAGCACCCAGGGGCAAGAACACGGGGTCCGAGTCGGCGGGACAACCAGAGGACCGCTCCTCTACCGAGGGCCCTGCTGCTGGCCCCAGTAAGTCCTCCAGTGGTTAATATTAACAATTATATTTCCCTAACTTTTACTGCACCTTATTTTTTCCGAACTATTAATTCTGGTTCCACTTCCTAATTCTATTTTTTACAAAAGCTTCTTTGATCTTGACTATCTGTTTCTAAATTCTGGTTATCCCTGCCGATAAGTTCTAACTGCCTCTGCTATGACTCTCTGTACTAAAACTATTAGTCTGTCTGTATCTAAGCTTGCCCAGTTGGCCACTCTTTATTTAAGGTTTTGAATAAAACTCAGATTGACCAATAGCTCTAGCCACTGAGTGCAGTCCTTTGGGTTGTCCTCTTCTAGTCTACTTAATCTTGAGGCTTTGACAATTCCCACCAACAAAATGCCCAACCAGATATTTGACTATTTTTGATAGGATATAGTACATACTACTACTGTTGTGGGGATTCTGCACAGCCACATACAGAACTATGCACAAGAAAATAGGATGTTGGTGATGGGAGGTTGGACCTTCCTCACACCTCAGTCAGAAGTGAACCCACAATCCCCTGACCGACTAGCTATAGTGTCTCATTAGGTCCCCGAACCCCCACCCGAAGATACCCAATGATTACACAACCCAGAACATAACACCCTTTCGCTCACTCACTCGTGTAAGTCCACCACCACACCAAATACCACAGAGTCTATGTGTAAGTTCAAAAGGTTTATTTTCAACTAACAAGCTCTGTACGTTGTTCTATAAAATTCAGTGTACTACAGCAAGCTCCAACAGCAAAATGCATAAGATTAAAACAATAAACATTGTTACAAGTGCAAGATAGAAGACAAAAGATCTGTGCGAATTCTGGGAGACCCCTCACCGTAGAACGTAGAAGTACTGGTTACATGCATCATAAGCTCTGCAAATCTCTGGTTTGTAGAAGGGAATCTTCCGCCTGTTATGAGAAAACTGGTGCGCGTTAGATAGTATAATGCAAGCATTTCTCAGTCATGCCAAAAAGTGTAACATGTTATGGCTAAGCAATACGGACTAACCGAACACCATAACAAAGTGGCTTGTTTTTCGACCTCTTGTACGCAACGCTCAGACAGTAGCTGTATGAGCTCATGTGGGCTCAAAGGCGTCTTACTGCACAACAAGCTGCGAGGTAACATACGCAAAAGACATGAAGCTAAAATGGTTGCAAGGCTCAGGCTAACTTTGCAAAGAGTAGAGTAGACTATAATAATGACCCTAGGGACCATAACACTACTAGTGTCTACTGACTCTACTCTAGTACCCGATTTGGACTAGTGATGTATGTTGTATATGTATGTATTAATTTTGTTTTCAATCTTGCTAGTGAAAACGAATAAATAGGGGGAGGTGTACAGGCATATAAAAATGTGTAATGTTTTTTCTAGGCGTACTACCGACCACCAGTGCCGGCGGGGCCAGCGGCGATAGCGATGCGGCCATTCCGGAGGGGGCAGGAGATGCGGCACCTGCAGGAGATACAGGGGGTGAGCCAGCAGCAGTGGCGGGCGGTGGTAAGTTATATTCATTACTTATTGACATTACACTAGCTGGAAGGGTGTTCACTTCACTCACTGTACTGTTGAGACTTATTAAGTATGAAGTTGTAGTGAACATTATACAACGGTTGAAGAAGACACCCTTTACTTAGCATTAGCAATGCATTAGCAATAGCATTAGCAGCGTGAGTTGAGTAACCAATGGCCTCTTCTATCTGACTCCAACTCAGCTGTGAAAGTTTTATGGAGAATACTAAAAGTCAGATCAGATGACCTTGATGGATGTGTTGAACAAAAAGGGAAAGAAGGGTGGAAGGAGGAAGGAGGAAGGACGGGCGAGATGTAATATGACTGGCAGAGAAGGATACGTTGGAAGCATGCATTGGTGGCTGATAGGAATCAGATGCATGGGTTGTTGAAAGATGGGTGGAAGGTGAAAGAAGATGCCTGCCTGGGTGGGCGACCCAGTATGGGTGGATACTGGGGATAGCAAGAATCATCAGTGGTGTTTGGGTCAAACTCAAAGCCAAGGCAAGCAAGGAAGGAGTGGACGCATGGGTGGTTGTTGGTGAAACAAACTAAGGTTTGTGGAGAGATTAAGAAGAATGATAGACATTTACTTTGAATGGATGGATGCCTGGATGTATTCATCATAGACAGCATAGGTGGAGACTGTCACTGGATGCAGAGTCTTAGTTTGAAGAGAATGTAAAAGAAACCGCGCCAGAGTAGCAAAGCCGAGGGGAATATAAGTTGTGTTTTCAGAATACAGTTGACTCACAGTAGTTTGCAAGCACATCATATATATATATTGTGTATAGTTAGTTATCAAGCGCCTTCCTCCGACTCCGAGGACCACTCCCTACCTATGTTAATTTATTTTCGACTGTGTCAGCCTGCCTGTAAAGGGTGGCCTATCTGTTGGTTAGGTTACACAATCAATCAAAACAAAGTACCTTATGCAGTAGCGGTCGGTGGTGGGAGTGCTGCCGGGCAGTGATGTGGGGAGGGGGAGGGGCAGCGTGGTGGGTAGTAAACTATGGATTACGGCCAAATACAGGTAAGTAAACATAAAAATAAATAAAGTGAATTTCATTGTGCGCACTGCACCGCCAAATGCGATGCAGTGCGCGCAACAAAATTAGTTTTATTTATTAATATGTTTACTTACCTGTAATTGGCCATAATCCATAGTTTACTACCCCCCACCCTGCCCCTACCCCTCCCTACGTCACCGCCCGGCAGCACTCCCACCACCGACCGCTACTGACCTTATGTCGTCGTCCCATATATAAGCAATGATCATTGGATCAGATATATAATCTGCCTTTTTGTAGTAGCCAGGGCAGGGTGAAAGTGAAATTGAGCAATTGCCCTTCATGTAACAGAGAGAGTATGGCCAGTGCCACCCGTAATAGAAAAATACGAGCTTCCCCACCTGCAGACAGTAGTAAATAAAACTAACGTGAGTCTGCGTCATGACTCATATGTTTGTCTTGGGTGCAAGCTTAGCTGACTGAGCTGGCATGCCGGCTACAACAAGGTTATGTAATTTCGCTAAACTAGAGATAAGAAGAAGACTGGTGTACTGTGTACTGGAGTCCATAGTGCTAGTATAATGCCTGAAACTCCCACAAATGTTAGAGGCCGAGGAAGTGGGAGGATAGATTTTACCACAAATGTTATGTACTGTGCTTGCTAGTGCTACTGTGCCACTATGTGTTGAATTAATTTTGTGTTACTGTTTTGCTAAGAGTATTGGTTACAACAATATTCTTTCTCTTTCTTGATATAGATCCTCCTTCCCAAGAAAAACCAACACGGAAGGAGTTGGCAGCCAGGGCCCGGCGCCGGAAACTGGAGGCCATCTGCCAAGAGTACCGGCGGCTGGTGGCTCAGGCGGAGGAGGAGGAGGCGGCAGCAGCTGCAGCCTCCTCCAATGCCCCGGGCCCCAGCCAGGCCCCGCCTCCAGTGGTACGGCGCCGCGGTCAGGCAGCCGCCCGCCGCCGCAATTCTTTAACATCCAGCACTGCTGCCCCCCACCCTGGATGCCACTGCAGGGCATTTCGCCGCCAGATGCTCCTCCGGATGGCACGCCTAGAGGAGCACCTAGAGGAGCGGGTCAAGATCCTCGTAGACAAACACCTTAAAGCCCGCCGAATCTAAGAACTATCTAGGACCCCGTTGGATTGCCCCTTTCTTATTCCTTTTGTTGGTGGGTGGGAATTGGGCATTGGGGTTTATGGACATTGTTTGGACTTTTCGTTTTGGACATTGGTTGGGGTTAGGGAGAGGGGTGGGTCAGGTGTGGGATAGTTTATTTTTGTTAGGGTAATAAATTATATTTATACTTAAACATACAATGTTAATGTTTTGTGGGGGGGTTACTGTTTTACGAATTTACATCACATGGTTTCCTTGCTGCTGCAGCCAGTGTTTGATTTAAATAATCTGCTGATTATGTAACACACAAACAGATAGATGCGGTACCCCTCACTGAGTTATTTGTCCTACTAGTACTGTCAGTCTCTCCTCCTAGTCTATTATACCTCCCACCAAACTTATCTTACCTGTGATTGATGATGATTAAGTTCGGCACAGCGATGGGTGCATGGTTTCCCAAGAGAATGGAGAAGATGCCATGGTTGTGGTGGTAGTAATAGACACTGGCAGTAGCATTTGCAAAAAAAAAAAAAAGAGACAGTCACTTGCCTGAGAGAGACTGTGGGAGGAGTAGTAGAACGAAGTAAAGTACAGTACAGAAGAAGACTGCCAAACAAACAATATTGCAACTGCTAAAGTAAAATAAAACATAATGGTGGCGGGGACAGCCTAGTACAAGAAGTTACAAACTGTAGTTGTGTCGAGTGAGTCACTTAACACAATCGTAATTCGTAACCTTTACTGCTGTGTGGTAGGATGTTGATGATGAATCCAATCAATGCCGGCAATTAATTATGATGTATTATTAGGTCCCTTTGGAAAAAAAATTGGCTTGCACATAGACTGAGCATGGGTGGGCAAGCAGAAGAAGATCCTCGCCCTGCCTTGAAATTGAATTAGTGTTGCTTTCACCACATCTGCCCCATCAAGCGTGTGATCAATTGTTGGTGTACATTTAATGTAGTCACATCACACCTCAATATAAATCACACAGCACGGGGAAGAGGGTTAGGGTTTGATGAATGGATGGGAAGGGGGGTTTGGGGAAAGGTTTGACAAAGAAAAACAGTACGCATGGACACAACAAAAGCAAAACACAATCTTGGCAGACGACCATGTTCTTATCCAATAAATCTATAAAGGGAGAAAAAGGAAATGCATGCATGATGATGAAGATAACTTGATGGTTAATGAGTAGTACTTACTAACTACTACTAGACAATTAGACAGTACAGGGCAGCAGTATATTCTAGGCAATTTGCCTTGCCTGTATGCCCTCAGAGAGACCCAAATTACATGTTGTACCGGGCTTACTTTTAAAGATAGCAAAGAAAATTAAAAAATAGTTGTAGGGATCAATTAGCAAACAAACAACAACACAACACACAGTCGTAATGATTGAAGAGAAAAAAGGAATCAAATTAATTAAAAGACGAATGATGAATGATACTAAAGTTACTGTATTATCATGGTCAAATTGTGGAGTTGAATCTCGTCATTCCTCTTGGTCCTATCTTCCATGGACGCTCCGCACATCAATCTTGGGTGCCACTGCCAGCCTGATGCAGATTGGTAAGGTAAGTGTGAGTTGTTTCTCCCAGTATAGCACAGGGTAAAGGCCGGCCTGTAAGTGTAGATGGAAAAACAAAAGGGGTATTGAAAAATCAATGAATTAAAAAAAGCATCAATTAAGGTGGAGTGCAAGAACAGAAGAGAGAACACTTTCAGATGGAGGCGGCTTGGATACATCGTGTCTACTCTGTTTACAGCATTAAGCTACAACAACAACAGGACAGAACAGGCCCACGGCACCAGGCCGTGACCCAACCTCCATTTACCTTAAATTTTGACAGAGCCAGACAAAAGGCATATACAGCAACCTAGCATTTTCAAAATTAAGTGACTAAATCAATGCGCCGCTGTCAGTCATACCACTACACTCGACTCCACCACTACATGGACATGTAGGTCTGCTGTGGTTCTTGTTGAATTGTTGTGTTTACCTTTTATGCCACTTCATGAAACGCAGTTATTCCATCAATCATCTCCGATCCAACTGACTGACTGCGTGCAAAGATAGTATGGTCATCATCATGGTGTGGTACGTGTTGTCCAACTCCAACTCAGTCTCTAGTGACTCCGATTAAGTCCATATTCCATATTAAAAAATTGCAACGGATATTGGCCTGCACCTGCAGTAGTAGGAGTACAATTTGGTTATTAAACAACAAGAAGGGAAACATTGACTGTCACTTGAGTCACCTTCACTTTGTAGATTAACTAGTAGAGTTCGACTTCATGCACAACATCAACACAACAAACAACAGCAATCGCTCAGAGTCAGCAAGCATCCAATGCATGCCATCATTACCTATCTTGCTCTTCTCTTTGGCTGTCAGATCATCAGATGGCGAGTTCTGACAGGTGTGTGTTTTTTTTTAACGAGGCAGTGGCCTCATTATTACTCCACATTCATTTTGAGTGTTGTTAGTCGCTGTTTCGGCTTTCGTCTTATTCATCTGTGGCACTTTGTCGCAGTTTAAGTTGGTTCGCATGGTCAGCGCCGTGATGGGCCGCGGCCTGGGTAGCGGTCATTGGTCAATTGAGTTTGCAGAAATGTCAGCAAGTTTCTTCGAAGAGTCTTGTCTTTCTCTGCCAAGTACCTTCTATCCTGACAGTGATGTGCTTTGGATGCCTGCCGAGGCTGTAGCCTTCTGACAGTGATGAGTTTACTTTTGGATGCCTGCCCAAGTTCTGACAGTGAAGAGTTGTGGATGCCTGCAGAGGCGGTAGCCTTCGGACAGTGATGAGTTTCGGCTCGGAAACCAAACGGAGGATAGCTATAGTCACGTTTCACTTCTTATGGAGGGACTGTTAGAGGCAACATTTCTTGTACTCCAATGTCTGGCTTGATGGAAATGTAATTAGGGCGAGTCAGGAAGATGGAGCAGGACTCTGAGGAGTGGACAGTTAAATGCACAGACGTGCAACTCCTATATGGAAATAAAAAGAGAAGACGGTGGTGATGGATTTGTTGTGATTTGATTTGAACCAGAAAGACAGATACACACACAAATAAAGGAAGGAAGAAAGTAACAATTTGAAAGCCTAGTTGTCAGGGAAGAGGAGCTCGTCCTCAAACTCTGGTGGTTCGGACAGAAGTAGGTCATGTAACCCACTACTTACGTCATCGAAGTCGCTCTCCTCTTCCTGCTGTGATTCACGTATTTTGTACTCCGGTGGTATAAAGTGCTGATTCATTTTGATCATGGTTAATCTCTCCACGCTTTTGGGCGAGAGACTGGTCCTTTTCAAAGTTACAATGGCACCAGCAGCACTGAAAACACGCTCAGAAGAGACACTTGCGACAGGGGAAGCCAGATACTTTATCGCCAGCCTGCTGAGCACTGTCCATTGGCTTCTTTTCCCATACCAATACACCAATGGGTTTCGATCCATGAAGACCTCTGTTGGGTCATCCAGATAGGCCTGGACCGTCCGCTCAATGCTCAGGGGTGCTCCGATGTGCTCGGCCTCTTTTGCCTTTGCATCAGCACTGGATTTACCGTACCCCTGCCGTAGAAACCAATCAGTTGCCGATTGTACTGTGGATGATCCTGTTCTTGCTGTCGTTGATGTTATTGGTAGTGTTGGTGTCGGTGACTGCTGGGAGGCAAACGCACTGCCCTCAGGCTCCGAAGTAGAACTTGACTCTGGATGCCCTGTAGTATTTGTTATGGCCTGGGGCGGGGGGCCTCTAATTACCAGCCGTTCATTTTCAAACTCAATGGCTTTCTCAGCTATAAAAGTTTTGTACTTGGCAACATCCACTTCTGAAAAAGGAATTACTGCCTTACTGTTCAGAAATACTTTGTACCATGGATCCAAAATTGTGGCAGTAATGTAATGTGGATGTGACACAATGGTATCTTGAATCCTTGTATTTTCATATAAGCGAACGGCTAAGGAGTCCGCCAAATGATATGCGTCTTGTTTGTCATCCACACCTGTGTACGTTTCAGACACCTCCTTCAGCTGTTGCTCTAGCATGTGCAACAATGGGATAGCTTGGCCCATAGTACAGTCCTCCCTGCTGACTTCACGTGTGAAGATCTCAAAAGGGAGTAGCATCTCTGTCAGGCATTTAACGAGGTCCCATTGACCCATCTCAACCGTCATGCCTCTCACAGTAGGATCCCCTAATCTTTGCATGACATAAGCATTGAGTGGTATGTACTGCTCAAACAGACGATCAAGCATGTAATAAGTTGAGTTCCAACGTGTTGGCACCTCCTGGATGAGTGCTTTGACTGGCATTTTATGCTCACGTTGAATGAACCTCAGCTGCTTCCGGGCTTTAAAAGAATGGCTGAAATGTGTGCATATTCTTCTGCAGGTAGCCAGTAAGTTGCTGACTTTGTATTCATTTTTCAGAAAGTCTTGAACAACAATGTTAATGCAGTGTGCCAAACACGGGACCCTGAAATAGCCACCATCTTTCATGGCCCTAACTACATTACTGCCATTGTCCGTGGCAACAAAACCAATGTTAAGCCCTCTTGGGCGCAGCCACTCAAAGATCTTGCTGTTAAACTCATCCAAAATGTTTGCAGCAGTATGAGATTTCTCCATGGCAAACATGGCTACAGTTGCATGTTTGCGAGTGGCATGAAAAATCTCAGCAGTGTCAACACCAGCAGATATCTGTTCTCTAACCCCCACAAAAGAGAGCCAGTGTGCAGTGGTGCACATGTAATCAGTGGCTTGGTAACTGGTACACATGTCTGTTGTCAGGTGGATACTATGAACAGCACTCTGCTTCAAGGCTTTTCCAAGCAATTCCAGCACGTTGTGATGTAGTGCTGGATCAGCAACTCTGGCAAAATAGTAGCGGCTGGGAACCTGCCATTTTGGGCAGATGGCTGTCACAAATTCCAGAAAACCCACCCCTTCAACAAAAGAAAAAGGGAGAAGGTCCAGTGCTAACATTTTAGCCAGCTTCGCATTGTACAAACGTGCTATTGGGTGGTTGCGTTCGTACTGCCCCTCCCCCCTAAACATGCTGATAATGGTAGGCTGCATGGTTTTCCTTTCTCTTAGGCTCAACGACGCACTTTTTTTCATTGCGGTACTCCTTGCTGTCTCAGGCTGACTCTTACTCTTGTGCCACTGAGATGTTGCTGAAGATGTGGGCGACGATAACACTGCACTGCTGGGGACAGGGCTACTTTGTGTACCACTACCAGAGAGAATGTCTCCCTGTCCTTCCTCTTCCACCGTAATCGGATCTTCTACTCGTTTATCCCCACCAACACCAATGGTTGCAGTTTTTTTAATGCCGCAAAGGTGGTCCTCCCAGTCGATCAAGTGGTGTTTTTTCAGATGGGTTATTTGGCCTCCGGTACCATAGTTTGTACCAAGCTTACCCCGACTAACAGAGGTATTACAAATGGAGCATATAGCAATGTTCTCCTCCTTTTCGTTAACTGTAAAGAAGTCCCAAACTGGGGAGCTTAACTTTTGCCTCCTGCTGGAGGTGCCACTTCCAATGCCGGATGAACTGGAGGGTGTGGGTTGAATTTGACTCTGTGCTGTACCACTACCTACTTCTACAGAGGTGGTGGTTGTGCTGGATGTAGGTCGCTGCCGGGCCTTTGCTAATGCAAATATGGAAGCTGTAGGTCATGTTGGTGTTACCTGTGTTGGAGGTATGCGTGCTACATCCCTCGCAGCGATTTTGGATAGGGTAAAAATGTTGGTCTCCATCTCCTCGGGGCCGGGAGTGATGTTCGTGATGACTGGCTCATCATCATCATCCTGCTGTTCTACATCGACCTACATAAGTGTAAGGCTTTCTGGAACCTTCCTTTTCTCTAGCCTGGTCTTGGGACGTGTCTCCCTCTCAGACTCAGTTTGTGGCTTCCAAGTGGCATCTAGATCATCAGAAGGGGGGCTTGGCGAAGAACTTGATGGACTAACCCTCCTTTTCCTTGCTGGGGATTTGGAAGACAATGGATCTTCTGAATGAGTAGCTTCCTCTTCTTCTACCTCTGCATGAGGCTCAATCTCCTGAACTGCCCCTACTTCGGGAGGAACAACAACTACTATTGCGGGTGGTGGTTGCGGCTGTTGACCACTTATCTGCTGTGTTTCCTCCTGCGTTGATTGGGTACTACTTTGAGATTGCGATAAGTTTATCTCAGGCTCAGCATCACTGGTTTCCACCATTAGGCTGGCTACCTCTTCCACACTCATGTGCTTGGGCCTGGGTTGATGGGTTGGGCCCACTGATGCGGAGGTGCTGCCCCCAGTTTGGCCCCGGACACCGCTGCTGCAGGCGTCATTTTTGGTTTCCCAAAAAAGGTTTGGGGCGGCACACCAGACTTAAGTGTCACTTCCTTCTTCTGTTCCTTCTTCTCAATAGCAACTTTCTTGGTACTGGAGGACCTGGTACCTGCTTTCTTTGGGGGCATCTTCTTCAGATGTCAGCAGCACTCAGTTGCACAGGTTGCAGAGATGTCTGGTCAGGTCACTCACACGTCACGTCGTGTGACTCATGTACAGCAGCAGGACGTCTGTCTGGCAGCACAACGGGCGATGATGACACACCTCCTCCTCAGTCTTTTGTGCACCTAAAAGCAAAAAAGCCAGAAGAACATCAGTCAAACGATAGTACAAATCAAACTAATATAATATATAACTTAGTGTGTGGTTGTCTCAATTATTAAATTTTAGTAACTCAGTGAACAACAACAGTGTAGCCATTTATGAGACTTTGACAACAAGGCCAGGGCTTTCCTGGTGTACTGTGTACACTCAGGAAGAATAAGAATAGCAAAGAACGAAAACAAAAATGTAGTGGAGCCTGTTTGGCCTAAATTTGTGCATCACGTGGGATGGATGCAGCATCAGGGAGCTGCAGCTGGCAATGGGGATGGATTTGGAAGGAGTAAGACAAGAGGAACAATGGAAAGACACGCAGACCTATGTGGCAAAAACAGCACACTACTAACTACCACTACAAAATGGCCCCCAGCCACATGGTCACTCACAGGCACAAGGCACGGCAAACAATGAACTCAAGCAGGCCTATATCGCCAGACAAAGGATGCCTGATAAACAACACAGACAGCTTTAATGCAAAAACAAAAATCCACATGGCTAAAAACAGGTTGGAAAGTTACACAACAACCACAACAACAACACATACACATGCAAAAAAGACATTTATTTAATACACCCAAAAAATTAAATAGACCCCCAAAAAACCCCCACATTTTGCAATTCAATCCAATGCCATCCATCCATGCCCTAAATGAAATTCAACAGGCACCACAGAAACAGTTGTTTCATGCACCCATGAGTAACTCTGGGCCTACTGGCTGAAAAGGCCTAACACACACCCAAAAAGTGAACCCCCCAAAAAAACTACATTTTACAATTCAATCCAATGCCATCCATGCCCTAAATGATGTTTAAATTCAACAGACAACACAGAAACAGTTTGTATGCACCCATGATGACTACCTCTGGGCCTACTGGCAGACTAGGCCACAAGCTTGGAGGCCTATGGCAAAAGGCACAGTGGCTGGTCCCACAAAATGGCCGCCACCACATGGCCAGGCCACCCACAACAACAAGAAAAGGAAGACAAGACAGACAATGCAGGCCTATGGCAAAAGCACAATGCCTGGCTTCACAAAATGGCCGCCACCCACATGGTCAGGCCACCCACAATAACAAGAAAGTGAAGACAAAGGACAGGACCAGGAAGTTGGAGACTCTGGGGAACTTCCTTCCTCTTTAAAAAAATTGCAAAAAAAGAAAAATGACTCCTTGCTCAAAAAACTACAGCCGAAATGACAACCTGAGGAGTTTTTTGAGCAAAAAGAACAAAATCATCATTTTCGAGAAGGTTTTATGCTGCTCGAGAGATATTCTTCGCCAGATTGCAAATTCTGCGTGTTCGGAATCGCGATCTTCACAAAAAGTCGTTATCGCGTACGCGAACACGCATATTAAGCGCGCGACGAAGAAAAAAACTGTAAGTCTGCGTTGTCGCGCAGTGCGGAGTTGCCAAAACTATGCGAGCTGAACGCCCAGGGTTACCTACTGGCTAAAAAGGCCTATTTATTTAACACACACTAAAAAACTGAAATTCCACCCCAAAAACCACATTTTGCAATTTAATCCAATGACATCCATGCCATAAATGACGTTAAAATTCAACAGACAACACAGAAACAGTTTTTAATGCACCCATGATGACTACCTCTGGGCCTACTGGCAGACTAGGCCACAAGCTTGGAAGCCTATGGCAAAAGCAAGCACACTGCCTTACTCCACAAAATGGCCGCCACCCACATGGCCAGGCCACCCACAATAACAAGAAAGTGAAGACAGACAATGAATGCAGGCCTATGGCAAAAGCAGTGCACACAGCCTGGATGGCTCCACAAAATGGCCGCTAGCCACCCACAACATAAAGAAATGGAAGACAGACAATACAAGCCTATGGCAAAAGCACACTGCCTGCCTTCACAAAATGGCCGCCACCCACATGGCCAGGCCACAACAACAACAAGCATAAGCCAAGGGGAACAAAGAAAAGACATGCAGGCCTATATGGAAAAAGCAGCACACTACTAAACTACCACCATAAAATGGCCCCAAGCCACATGGTCACTCACAGTCACAACAGGCCATGGAAAACAATGAACTCAAGCAGGCCTATATATGACCAGAAGGAGGCCTGCTAAACAACACAGCTTTAATACAAAAATGCAAAAACAAAAATCAACAGGGCTACGAAAGGTTGGAAAGTTACACAGCAAGCACACACACACACATCCAACAAAGGTATCTATTTATTAACACACACACCCAAAAAGTGAAATACACCCCAAAAACCACATTTAGCAATTCAATCCAATGCCATCCATGCCCTACATGATGTTTAAATTCAACAGACACCACAGAAACATGCACCCATGGGTACCTCTGGGCCTACTGGCTGAAATTTCAAAGAAAAACAACTAGGCCCCTACTGAAACTACAGGCCACCCACAACAATAAATTTTAAAAACAATGAAAATCCCCAAAAAATGTAGGTACAAACAAGCCCCAATCAAACAAACAAGTACACCAATTCTCCAACTTACTTTTAAAATCTCAAATCCAAAAGTCCTCAAATCCAAACCAATGATATGATGCAGCAGACAGACACAAAAAGTGATCCTTCCAGCTCCAAATCCAAATGAAAGTGAACAGCACATGGACAAAGCACTGGGAGGAGCCTGCTGGACAGGAACAGGAAGTTGGAGACTCAGGGGCACTTCCTTCCTCTTGAAAAAAAAAGTAAAAAAAGAAAAAGGACTCCTTGCACAAAAAACTACAGCCAAATCACAATCTGAGGAGTTTTTTTGAGCAAAATAATCATTTTCGAGAAGGTTTTATGATGCTTGAGAGATATTCTTTGCCAGATTGTAGTTTCTGCGTGTTCAGGATCGCGATCTTACCAACACTGCCGCCGGAAGTCAGATTGCGCGTCCGAATGACGTGTGCGCGTTCGCACACTCTCGCGGGATCGTGCGGCCGGATTCCAAATCTTGTGGCGCACGCGAACGGATAGGAAATCGCGTCGGCGAACGCAGAATCACGGTAAGTCGTTACCGCGCGCGCGAGAACGCATATTGAGCGCGCGAAGAAGAAAAACAGCTACACTACGCAGCAAATTGCGTAGTATTCGGTAACTTCGCGTTCTACGCGAATCGCGAAGTTACCGAAACTACGCAAACTTTGCGAGCGTAGCGTAGTTCACCGCCCAGGGTTAATTTAAATAAGAGATCAACTCGTTTGGGAGTCTAATCTCCAGCACATTTACTTGAGAAAGTCATTATATTACACCTTATGTTTCACTAAAACCCATGCTGTAATTTATTTTACATGTGTTAAGGTCTACTTCTCATTGCTACTTCTAATTACTCTATTCCAACTTGACTTCATGTGTTAGGTCATTTAAATGTATTATTATTATTATTTATTATTATTATTATTATTTTTCTAAATTTTCGCGGGGGAGAGACCCCCCAAACCCTCCGTAGGGTGTTCAGGCTTGCGCGCTACGCTCGCTCACCGAAGTACAGTACAACGATTATTTTACGCCACACCACTTTCAAATGTCACCAGCCGCCACTGGTGGATAGTAATCGCCAGCAATTTTTCTCACCTGCATAGAGTTTTTCGCTAGTCTCTATAATATGTCACCTGTAAGTCCTTTAGCTGCGGTTGATTAGCCCAGTTCATCCGAGGTTTGCGGTGTCACGGTGGGACCATCACCCATCATCATTAGTTGATGTATGTTAGAAAGGGTATATTCCTATTCTGGTGTGGCCTCGGTTTCTGAGTCTGAACGTAGAGGGGAAGTAGAAGCGCCATGTTTCTCCGCTTGCTTGAGAGCTTGCTCTCTTTCTTTCACTGCTTGAGCTTTTGTGGGGTGCTGTCCTTGGCCTAGGCCGCGGCGTCCACGATGCGTGGTCTTTTTCCATTGGTGGCGGGGA
Organism: Calotriton arnoldi; assembly: GCA_963921515.1. NCBI lineage: Eukaryota > Metazoa > Chordata > Amphibia > Caudata > Salamandridae > Calotriton > Calotriton arnoldi. The sequence continues at coordinate 945,104 of CAWUFW010001548.1, forward strand.
CCTGATGTAGATTTTGGAGCTGGCGCCACGCCATTTTGTTCTATCCAGTTCCAGGTGTCCTCAGGTGAGTGGCAGAAGACCGTGTTGCCTTTATGTTGTCTGCGCAGGGAGGCAGGATATTGCAGGGTGTACTTTATTTCGTGCTCGCGAAGACATCGTTTGACTTCCAAGAAGGAGGACCTGCGACGCTGCACCGATAACGTATAGTCTGGGTAAATGTGCACCTCTGCATTCTCAATTGCCCATGGGCCCCGGGCTCTTGTGACCTGTAGAATGTGGTCCCTGTCGCAGTAATTGAAAAGGCGTGCAACCACTGGTCTGGGAGGATTGCCCAGTCGAGGGGGGCCCCCTGGAACTCTATGGGCGTGCTCTACAGAAAACAACTTGGAGTGCTTGCCTTGAAGGGTAACTTCAGAGAACCCGGTTTCCAGGTACAGTTCCATACTTTGTCCTTCAATGCGTTCCAGCAGTCCCGCCAAGCGCACATTATTCCTGCGTGATCTGCTCTCCTGGTCGTCTCCACCTCTTATTGTAGTGTTTTGATTTGGGCTGCTGATGAAGAAACAGACGGCTTAACAGAAGCTATTGTCGATTCTACGTCCTCCCCTCTCTCCTTCAATTTCTTATGGTCCTCGTGTAGGAATCCTAGCTCGGCACACAGCGTGTCTATTTTTGGGATTAGAGTAGATTTAATGTCCATTACCACTGCCATAAGTTCGTCAAAGCGGTGCGAGAGGTCCGCTTGAGGTGTGGACTGTCCTTCTGATGTCTGTTCAGAGCCCTGAGCGCCAGGTAGTGGGCCCTGTGTATCATTGATGTGTGGTGCTGTTTATCTGTTCTCAGTTTGCCCATCATGTCGATGGTGATGCTCCACAGGTTCCAGGAAAAAGAGAGAGGTAATCGTCCCGGACCGGGTGCCTGCACAGCACTGTAGTGCGCTCAATTAGACAGGACAACGATGTCGTTGTGTGATTCGCCCAATCTGCACCCAGTATCAGGGCTAGGGTGTGTTGGAGGGCTCTGGTCACTTCACCGCCAAATCAAACTACGATGTTATGCGATGGCGCAAAATGTCATTCGTAGCCAGGCATGGCAGGAGAGGCTGTGAACTCAGTGTTAGCTATGTAGCTGTGGGCACAAGCTGCATCTTGGTAGGGCAGAGTAGGGGTGCCAGTGCCTGCCTGCTCGCCGAAGACGCCACCCGGTGCAGTCCTAGAGGCAGGCTGCTTCGTAGTGGGTCGCGGTGCAATACCAAGGAATGGTCCGTGCCGGGCCTAGTGTTCACCTTAGCGTGGTTAGGCTTTCCAGACCTCATGGCAACAGTGGATTGCGTGTGGCTGTAGTGGATTGCGGGTCGCAGTGCAGTGCCAGGCAATGGCCCATGTCGGGCCTAGTGTATTCTGTTGCAGATTGGGCCTCCCAGGCCTCGTGGAGCCAGTAGAGTACGGGAGGCTGCAGAGGATTTTCGCCGCGCGGGGGGCCCAGTCCCACACGCGGGTGTCACACAGCAAGTCCTGGAGTGAGGGGCTCTTTGAGCATTTAGGCGCACATCGGCCTACCTGATGCGGCCGGCAGTCCGTTCCCCGGGATGCGACGGGGGGTCCTCCCCAGTGCCGGGTTTGCGTTGGTGATTGGCGATGAGGTGCCTGGTTGGGCCATGTCGCGCGGCGCTGAGCTCCTGGATGCTGCCGCGTACCTGTGGATCTGTGGTGGCTGGCAGAGGACACGATCCGCACCGGTGTAGGTGCTCCGCGGTCGGCCACGTCTCCCCTTTAGGCTGCCATGTCAACGCCACCCCGTGGCGTTGGTGGAGTCCGGGGGCGCAGAGCGGTTGCAGGACGTCCGGGGGTCGATTACCACCCGTCTCGTGAGCCGCTGGTGATCATATGTCGGCTCGGGACAGGATTCTTAGTGGTTCGGTGCGGAGCGAGCTATAAGAGCGTCCGTTCACGTCGCCATCTTGGACACGGCTTAATAAGCCAAATCAGCCTTGATGAATTTTCAGGCAAGGTGTGGTTATGAGGTCTGAACATCTGAATGACAAAGAGCTTTGAAGTGCAAAGCTCACTAGAAGTGTGAGGATCCAATTCAGGTCATATTTGAATGTATGTTTATTTTCCACCAAGTTGGTTCAAGAATAGCAATAGCTGGACGTTGGCTGTTTTAAATTCAAGACAAAATAGTATTTCAAGGAGAGAGAGCATGGATTTTGGGCCTCTAAAGTAGGTCAGAATAAACTAGAATGGTTGGGGCTCAGGAGTGGAGCATGAAATCCACTCAATTGAGAACAGCGCAGAGCCCAAGCATGCCTTGTTGAGTCATATAGACTGCAGTGGAGACAAAATTGCACAAGGTAGAAAAGGACATGTGGTTCAGTAGCGAAACAAATACACTCAGGCAAAACAATTGCGGTATTGACAGAAACAACAATGGTGGAAAAAAAGAGATCGGAGGATGAATTATCAGGAGCCAATAAACCCAGAAATGAATGTTCCGTCAATAAGTTAGGACAAAATAGAGCCTTCAAAATGATTTTTATTTAGGGATTGGAAAAGCTGAAACTATCTTCTGCAGATCTGCCAACTTGAAAATAAAATTTGCGGTGTGAAATAGGGGTGTGGTCATGGAGGGGGTGGGGCATTATGCTGAGGACTACCCTTAAGGCCCTCCTGCCCCTTTGCCCTGCCCCCATTAACATCCTTACCCCTCCAATAAAACAAAAAACACAAAGGTTGCTGGCGCCGCTGTCGATGTCCTAGGGTATTTCACACCTCTTAATGGACTTTGGCTGATTACAGCCTCCAAAAGGAGCTTCAAATCTCCACTTTTCAGTGGATCCAGCTCCTCTGGCCTGCCACCGTGTGATTTTGACTCCTCACCGGTTGACCATGTGAAGAGAGCTGAAATCGTGTCACATAAGATGGCCCTGTGTAGGTTGGCTTGTCTGCTACTGCCAAGCATGACAGCTCTGGTAACACTATCAACTAGCAGCACAAACTGAGTTGCTCACAATTAGGAGGCCCCAAATCCACCCATCAACATCCTCTTTCACTAAAGAAAGATCAGTGACGTACATAAGGACCCCCTCAACTGTCCTCTCCAGCACAACATCACCAGCCACCTCTACAATATTCACTTGATGTGAGCAGGGCAAGCAACGAAGAGCCATTGACTAGCTAAGAATATTGAAGGGGAGCAATTTTTAAACCAAAGGGATGCCGGCCATTCGAATTAAGAAAAAAGTGTTAATGAATTAGCACAGAATTAACACCCTTTTAAAAGTGGCACCAGCAGCATCAGTTGTCCACTGGGCCATTGGAATTATGCTGCATGGCTGACTGAATTATGCAACGCGAGAAAAGGCAAATGTATAGATAGTGCAGGAGATTTTGTGGCGGTATAAATTCAGGGGCATATTTATAAACAAATCAAGCAGTGCAGCAAACCACTTTGCTGTGCTCTGTGATAGGGAAAGGGAAGGAATGCTCCATACTTAACATTGCACAGCCCATTCCTGTCATTTCCTAGCACTATTGCACAATATGCTGCATAACGCCAATGCAGGCACCCTGGCACCGTGGTATAAGGGTGCCTGTGTTGTAGGCCGGATTGTTTTTTGTGCAGGAAGGGGCACCTTCAGGGTGGCCTTGCGTGGCTTGATATCTTCTCGTAGGTTATGCATCACCCTGCGTCACCTTGCATGACTCAGGGCGACCCAAAACCTATGATAAATGTGCCCCTCACTGTTTTAACATGTGTACATATTACCACCATCTGGGCAAAGGTTTTGCCTCATTAGTTTCAGTTTAACACCTAAATACAAATCACTCACTGAAAGTTAACCTGCTAATGTGCAGCAAAGGGCCTGGTACTGTGCAGCTGAAGGTGTAGCAGCGTTTTTGGTAGGTTTTGATCAATTTAATCTAGAAACAAAATTATTTTCGGTAAGATCTCAATATTGTGCAGAAGATAATGACTTATGTGAAAAGAGCAGCAAATCCATAGTTATGTGGAAAAGCTGCAGACGAAGAATCGCTTTATTCCAGTGGCCATTAGCGTACTTCAATCCAGACCCTACATCATGCCTGAGACTGCCCTAGTGATGGGGAAGAGCTAGGTAATGTCTGTATTTGCTGGTTATAGTCGGGCTCCAGGAGCTCTGATTTTTCAGTGTCAGCGATACTGCCTCAAAGCACTTCATCCCTTTCAATCAAAAAGGGCCTCAGATCCCTGACGAATTGCAGGGATTTAGCGACATAGAGGATCCAGTCCCATTCGATGATGAATTCATGAATGCCTTTCTCGAGCTCAGAGACAAACTCTGAAGTGCTCCCGCATTAAAAATACGATATTTCTAGAAGACTTTTGGCCCGAATCAGATATCGGCGTATGGGTTGCTCTGCCACAACAGTGACGGAAATCTCGTCCACCAAAATATAAATCCCATTACATCCTATGGGAATTATATTTCGGTGGGCAGGTTATCGTCAACATTGTGATGGAGTAATCCATCCATCGAGATCTAAATCAGGCCCTTTTTCTTTTACTGCCACGAAGGAGAAGGATGTGCACTCTCAGGGCCTGGTTCACAAACTGCAATTTGTAGTATGTTTTGTATTACACCAGTAGTACTACAAAGCACTACAAAGCACTATTCACTAACTGCACTTTTCTAATAACCTACTGTGAGAAATTGGGTTGTTCGATGAGTAGGGTGTTAACCCTGCTCAAGCAACAGCCACAATCCCTGTGAAGTTGAACCACAAAAGTCACTAAATTAACCTGTGTTTAACCCTCTGGTAGCTTGGCACAAAAGCAGTAAGGTTTAACTTAGAGGCAATGTATAAATTATTTATGTAGCACACAAACAGCAACAAATTAAAAACACAACACAAGAAGAATCCCATGCCAATTTAGAAAAATAAATTTGACACCAAAACAACAAAAATTGAATCAGTAGAACAGGAGTTATGAATTTTTAAAGTTTAAGGTAAAAGCTAGTGCCTACAAGATCAAAGTGCCAACCACGGACATCTAGTCACACGAGACCAGTTCAGGGTCAAAAAATATGGCTCACCACGATGGAGTGCAGGCTGGATACAAAGAGTGGATAGGGCCCGGTCACTGGAGAAAGCCACATTGAAAATATCTACGTTTGGACTTAGTCTCTTTTTTGAAAGTCGAAACTCTCCAGCAGGATGAGGCTGGATGCAGTAGCCGACAAGAGTTACCTACACCCAGTCATGAGACCCAGGAACAGGCTGCAGGTACCAAATAGCAAGGGCAGGAAATTGCCAACTTTCTAAAAGTGGCATTTTCAAAATTGTAACTTAAAATCCAACTTTTCAAAATTTTAAATTACAATTTCTCAGACACGAAACATGAAACCTTTTACCAGTTCCCAACCAAATGTTAGCACTTATTAAATTTAATAAAGCAACCCAATGTTATCTTATGGGAGCGGTATGCCTCACAGTAGTGAAAAATAAATTCAGGAGTTGTTCACTACCAGGACATGCAAAACCTAAAAATACATGTCCAACCTTTGAATTACTCAGCACCCTGTCCTATGGGCTACCCAGGCCCTACTTTAGGGGTGACTTATATGCAATAAAAGGGAGTTTAAGGCTTGGCAAGATAGTTATATTGCCAAGTCGAATTGACAGTTTAAAACTGCATTCACGCTGCAATGGCAGGCCTGAGACATGTTTTAAGGGGCTAATTAAGTGGAGGACACAATAAGTGCTGCAGCCATACTAGTAGCATTTAATTTACAGGCCCTGGGAATGCCGTATACCACTTTACTAGGGACTATAAGTAAATGAAATATGCAAATCAGGTGTAAGCCAATTTTACCATGCATTAGGGAGTGAACACAAGCAATGGTAAAGTGCCCAGAGTCCTAAAGCCAACAAAAACAAATTGACTTTGATCCTCCGGATTACTGCATTTCTGGCCCCGGACTCTGTCGCACTCACCGCCTTAGCCCTACCAGGACATGAGAGGAATTGGCGGCGGCAGCATCAGGGCAGCCCTTGGATCATGAGCAGTAGGGGGGCCAAGAAGGGCAGTAAGCTGAAAACGGCCACCGCCAGCACTGAGCCCAGAGATGCCGCTCCTATGGAAAGCACCACTAGATCTAGACACGAGGTTAGTGAGAGTAAAAAGCTGCTGGGGAGGCCCGGGGGAGGTGGGTTGCCTAAAGACTCAGCAGGCGCTCAGCCACCGATAGCAAAAATGTTTTTGGGTACTAAAGGTCAGCCTTCTGCCATAAATACTAAGACCTCCATACATACTCCTCCCCTCGAGAGTGCCCCCCTGGATCTGCTAATCACCCAACTACCCGCGCCAAGTCAGCAGCAAGAGACTAGTTTAGCAGAAGCAACCCCAGTGGAAGCGCTGCAAGCTGAGGCAGGAACCATTGCGGGCCCACAAGGCTCGGCTGAGAACTTGAGTAATTCCCCTTGTCTTCTTGCTGTTGACACTGGTAAGGGAGCAACCGAGCAGAAAAGCCAGTTAACTTTAGCCGTTATAGCTCAGAACGCGGAAGGTTGCTCCTATACGAGTGGTCCTGGTAATCCCTCTATAACCCCTGAGGCTGGTATTGCTAACTATATCCAGGGCTTGGAAGCTGCCGCCGGCGCACAAGTACCGTGGACTCCAGAAACTGGGCCTGAGAACTTTTACTCGGTATCTGACGGCACAGGGACCTCTTCCGACGAGGGGGGTTTTGACACAAGCGAAGACAACAGCGAGGAATCGATCAAAGATACCGGAACGGTGCAGCGGCCCAAGAAAGCAAGAAGTAAGGGCAAAAGACGCAGCCAACTCAAGTGGGACTACTCAGATTCACAGATGTCCTACCCCTTGAATGAAGACGACCCTCACATGATGAAGTGGGAAAAGGCAAAGAGCTTGCCAGCAGACACTGCTGATCCCTCACTAGCTTCAATCCTAGCCTCAATTAAAGAATTTCAGGAAGAGGTTCGGGCAGACAACCGCGCAGCCAAAGGGGCTGCTAAAAAGCTGCAAGGAGGCTTAAGACGACTGAATAAAACATGCACTGACATAAGCGATCGTGTCTCTACAATCGAGGGGCGCACCGAATGTCTGGAAATAGAGACCACGGCTGTCAAAAAACAGAGCGAGACCAACACCGCCTGCCTAGTGGATATAATGTCTAAAATGGAGGAACAGGAAAATCGCCAACGTAGAAACAACCTTCGCTTGCTTGGAATCCCGGAGGGGAAGGAAGGCGAAGACCCCAGGCGCTTCATTGTAAAGCTCTTGCAAGAATCCTTCCCCGAACACTCAGGCTGGGATTGGGACCGCGAGGTGCAGAGGGCACACCGCTTCCCCTTTAACCTGAGGCGACAGCGCGACGGCAGCAGTGCAGCGGGTGGACAACCAAGGGTGTTCTTGGTGTACTTTGGGAACTTCCTTCTGAGGCAACTAATATACGACCAGGCTCGCCCAAACTCCAAGAAGGGGGCTAATGGTATAACATTTTTCGCAAAGCCCGACTTTTGCCACCAGACTGTAGAGCGAAGATGGCGTCTAAGACAACTAATTTCCCCGTTCCAGCAGCTGGGAGTACAAGTGTATCTAATGAACCCTGCCAGACTTAAAGTAATCTTTAATGGGGGTACTAAAATCTTCTTGTCTGAAATCAAGGTTGGGGAGTACCTGGACGAGATTAAATCTAAGAAGGGCCCAAGATAAAGAGACTACCACACAGGCAGGGTAGGGGAGGGCTAAGGAGGGATATCCCTTTTTTTTTTTCCTTTTCTTCTTGGTTATTTTTTTTTTTTTCTCGCTCCTTCTCACTCCTAAATTCCCTGGGGTTTTTCACTTCAGGTTAGTTTTATGTAAAGCCCAAGGTCTGTCGACTTAGCAATTTTTTGCTTTAACTCTCAAGGGGGTTCTAGCCGAATGCATACTTAACATGTTTTAGGCGTGGTCAGCGGCTGAGACTCACTACTGACTACCATCATTCAGGTTATTCCTGATTGCTCAAAGAAAGGGGGGGGTGGGCTGGGGGGTGAGGGGGGTATCTAGAATGACACAGAGGAACCAAGGACACCTTTTTATACATAATCACTCACTTAGACACTGGGCAAGGTTAAAGAACTCACCAAATGAAGTGTACTTAAAGGACCAAGAAATTTCTGGCTTAAATCTTTTTTTAAATATCCAAATGGCTAAGATAAATTCACTTAGGTTTATTTCTGCTAACATCTGTGGGCTGAACGATGCTTCAAAAAGGCAAAAAGTAGCGCAAGGTTTGCGCTCTCTGGGGGGCGATATCATTTGCCTCCAGGAGACTCACATAGAGGGATCACAAAAACATCTATTAAACTCACTAGGGCTTAAGGTTGTGGGGGCTACTACACAGGGCGCCAAAATAAAAGGGGTAGGAATTTTACCAGATCACAGAAATTACCAGTGGCCTATTGCTAACTCTCTGTGCTCTCTTGCCAGCATACATTCTTTCTGTGTCCTAGGAGGCAGATGGAGGCTGCATACTGACAACCAATGGCAAAGACACAAGATCTTGTTTCAACAGACCAACAAATGTAAACATAGGCATTCACAAATGCTGTTTGTATGCATTGCATGCACATATGTTGTGTATCAAACCAGACCTGAAAAGGAAAGTCTTCCTTACATAGATAGACCATTATTAAAATTCAGTAAGAATAGTCATGAACTTATATTTGCTGTATTGTGTCATTCACAGACATACTTCTCTGTGGGTTGTTTACAGTATACAGGGAGCTTTAAAAGATCCAGTGCAATGTATGGAAACTGGTTTTCAGTAGGGGTGGGCATAACTGGTATAACTATCTCTAGCATAATTACTCTTAATAACAGCAAAGTTACTCATACTTATGTGCAACTATGTGAGATGCATAATCCAGCCCTGTAGTGCTATTTTCTTAGTGCAAAATGCACCTCTCACTTTCAAAATGGGCCAGAGGATGCATTTTGAGCTACAAAAATAGCACTAAATGCAACAGGACATGAACAGCAGTAGCCAACAGCCGGTCGTTCTCTCTTAAATAATTTTTCCTATGCTGCTGTAGAAGGATTTTTGCCCCAAATTATTCTTAATCACTCAAGCTGGCATAATTGTGTAATTTCGGTAATTTCGCATCTCAAGAGTAATGCGCAATTACTGAAATTACTCCGATTACTCCGGCATAAATACAATTTCAGTCAGGCCTACTTTTCAGTGCATTAAATGCTATTTTTGCATTAGCGACTGCATTCCATGCCTACTAGTACCAGAGTACAAGCAAAAAGCTGCTGCTAATTTTACACTAATATTTTCAGAAAAACAGAAAGAAATAACACTTGCATATTTAGCTTTAAATTTGCAGTAACATCATGATTAGTGGCTGTGAATATGCTATTACCAAATCGTTTAATAACAGCAAAAAATTCAGTAAATGAGTCCATAGTGGTGCAGTGCTCATTTTTCCCAAATGGGAATGCAGCACAGGTCCACTGTACATAGATAATAGAATGTATTTCAGAGACCCGAAAGTTCTTCCAACATTCTTTTAACTCTTTCAAGCTTTTCTGTGTTGCTCAACACCAATAAGATATTCACATGAGTTTTTAATCTATTTTACTTCACTAACACCTATTCTCTTTTTCACAATTAAGTGGGAAATTACATGGCATTGTTGTTCCCCTTTTTTTCCCCCACTCCTTTCTAACTTTGTGAGTCACAGTGGTTTTGCACATCATTTCTTGAATATCTGTCATGCATGCACTATTATCCAGATAGAGGAGAGACTCTTCCCCTCTATCTTTTCTCTTTCTTCTTAAAGTAGATTTATTATTTTTTCCTGGCTCTTCACATATATCTTGGGTATGTAATTCAAGGTACTATTTTCTTGTGTGAATATTCAATATACGGAGTTATATATCAAGCATGCAAAGTGTCATTAGTTGATATCAAATACTCAGTGTACATTGTTATAGATACATACACATATATGTTATAAAATATTTTTATGTTGTTTACCCAGGAATCTCTCTGGCTTTCCTGAAGAAGGCGCTCTGTTCGCCGAAACGCGCGTAGAAAATATATACAAGAAAACTTATCAATCAGCCACTACTCTGTTCCATTGTATTGTATGTATATTTTTTATGTATGTTTGATGTCTGATTATTTTTCCAACTATAGTCATTGTGATTTCTGTTATATGTATATATGTAATGATTTATTGTAAGTTGTACGTTAGACTATAATTGTTCAGTTATATATGTTTTTCTATTGGTTTTTATAGAAATGGTATTACGAGACAAAAAAATATATCAATAAAATGAATCTAATTTTTTAATTTGGCTTTTATGTACACTGAGTTCTCTTATAGTATGATCATGTTGTTACAGATTTAGATATTTTTCTCTTGACCTTGTTGCCTGGGTATGTTATTTTTCATAATTGTAATTTCCCTGCCCTAGGAACCTATATTAGTTGCAGGGGGTCCTTTTCTTTTGCCATTATATCAACACCAATAAGAGCCTTATAACAATGTACCTGATATTACTCAGTAACGCCTCCTGATAGCTACCGATATAGGGGGCATTGATAACTGTGTATAGGGAGGAGGCAATAGAAATAGAGATCACAGGTGTCAACCTGAGGGTTCCCTTAGAAATGACTTTCCCATTATTTCACCATTCATCTCTACCTCTTCTCAGCAGGCAGAGCCCCTGTATGAGCGCTAAGCGGGAGTAAGGAGTTTGTAGGGTTTAGGGAAGGGTAGCCTTCAAAGATAGTAAGGAGTTTTTATTGTTCAGGAATGGGTATCGATAAATGGTAGTAAGACATTTTTAGGATTCCAGAAAGATTAGCATTAAGGAGCAGTAAGGGAATTTTAGGGTTCAGGGAAGGGTAGCCTTAAGGAGCAGTAATGGATTTTTTAGGACTCAGGGACGTGTAATTTTAAGGACTAGTACAGGTTTTTAAGGTTCAGAGAAGGGTTGCTTTAAAGGGTAGTAAGCTGCAGCATCTGGTGCCGTCTAGCAGAGTAAAAGAGTTAGCTGCTTCAATATTAAGAGTGGAGTCTCGAGAATAAAACCCCATATGCCCCTTTCCACTTCTGAGCGCTCTGAAAAGTGATATTTGATTTCAGTTTGATGAGATTAAGATCGAACTGGAATATGCAGGCACGATGAGTTACAGCATTCCTTGCAAGATTATTGGCCGATGTTCCAATGTTGTCAACCGGCTATCATTGTCCTTATTTTAAAGATTCTGTTGTGGCAGCATCTTGTCCCACATGGATTGCAGTTTTGTGATATTTTTCAAGGATTGTATACGTTTCACCACAATGAGGTCGATATATGTACCTGCAATAATTGATTATATGCTGAGTATATACATTTCAGTGGGAGTTTGGAGTAGGTTTTTCACTTGATTGCAGACATTTGGTAAGACTAAGTAATAAATAAGAGCCCCAGATTTGAAAGTTATGTTGCTGTCAAAGTGTCATTCGAATTATGTGGCTAGCCTTTAGTGGTGGGGCAAATTGCTCATCAACTACCCCAGAATTCATGCTTTTTTAACACATTTTGAATTGACCACCAATGATCCTCCTAGGCATCTTGGAAATCTTCTGGAGTCCAAAAGAACCTGTGGCATTTGTAGCACTGAAAGGATATGTGAATACTGAGCAGGTTAATGTGGATGCTTCCTGGAGCACATGTTGTTGGTAGCTCACATTTTATGTGTAAAATGTTTTCAAGAGTCTGTCTCCATTGAGGGCAAGACCTCAGCAGTAGTTAGAAAATATCTTCTCTTTTAGTTGCTTTACACATAGTGCATGTACACACAGTGGTAACTGCCCTAGGATTTAAAGTGTTGGAGATCAATACAGTATCTTTCAGTAATAGATCCCAAGGCCACTTAACAGACTCAGGGGCTGATGTAGAGGTGACGGAGTACCCTCTCCACCAAACTGAAGATCTGTCCTCCTGACTTAAAGTTGGGCAAACCGTCACTATGTAGACTGCGGAGGCTACTCCGTATCCACCTCCTCCATACACCTCCGACGTGCCGACAGAGTAAGGGCAGTCGGAGGTTTTACCATTTGTCCGCCCAATCGATGTAGAATGGGCGGACAACTGGCAAGTTTTTGCTTTCACTTACCGCCATCCAAAGTATGGAGGTAAGTGAACGTAAATACTTTGAAATTTCCCCCATGACATGGAGAAAACTCCCATGGTGAGGGCATCATTGCTTTTTTTTTTCAAAAATAAAATCCCACTTTGGGTTTTTGATTTTGAAAAGAGCAAAACTAATTTAAAGCGTGCCTTGCGGCGCCATCATGTTGAGGAAGCTGCACTACACACTTCCAATGCATTTACAGGAACCGCTGTAACAGTGGTTCCTGTAAATGCAAGAGGTGTCCACTGGGCCAGCAGACATCTCTACATTTGGTGGGCAGTTACTCCATCACCCTGATAGACTAAATTGTGTTCGCCAAACTCAAAATTAGTTCCTCAGTGTTGTAGTCCGAAGAATCGAGAAGGGAATATTGTTATACCTTATTAGAACATTGGAATGTTGGGAGCTCCATTGAAAACAATGGAGTAGCTCCGGGCTTATAATGGCTGGTATAAGCCCGGAGCTCCAACATTCCAATGTTTCTTTGTTCACAGCTGTGGCTGTGAACAAAGGCTTCAGGGAGCCTGAGGGGATTTCATTCCCCTTGCGCTCCCTGAAGCCTTTGTTTTATTTGTTAGAACATTTTGCCCTCTAGTGGCAGAATGTTCTAATAACCTTATTGCCCTTCGTAGTTGGGCTACACCGGCTATTAAAGTCCCGCTCCCTTGTTTAACGCTGGAGCAGGCCTTTAATAGCCGGTATAGCCGGCTACGGCGGGCTATAAGGCTATAATATCATAGCCAAAATATCAAGGACAAAAATACTGAAGGGTAAATGCATACAGGAAAGAATAGATTTACTATTCTTAACTCCACATCTATGTACCTCGACGATATACTATTACAGAATATGTATGTGGAGTTTGGATACAGAAAATCTATGCATACTTACCTTACAGTATTTTTGTCCTTGTTTTTTTGTTTATGAAATTAAGGTATAACATATTCCCTATTCGATATTCAAGACCCACACCCAGACTTAGGGGTCTCATGCACCTCATAAGGCTAGCATTGGGAGAGGGGTCCTCCATAATTGTTGGAGAGACCTTGAGGCATATTTACAAGGAAGTGGCGGAGCACGGCGTTAGCCTCCTTGGTGTAACACCGTGCTCCGCCACTTATTTACAAGAATACGGTGTAGCCTTGCATTTCCCGCTGTGCTGGAGCTAATTTAGCTGCCTAGCACCAACACAGGCACCCTTGCACCATAGTGCAAGGGGGCCAGCGTTGTGGAGAATGATTGTTTATGTGCAGGAAAGTGTCCCTTCCTGCACATAAACAATCTGAAATGGCGTTTTGAAACTTCTATGTGTGCTGCGGAATACATAGAAGTTGCAACTCGTCATTTTTTTTAAATGATTGTTTATGTGCAGGAAAGGATACCTTCCTGCACATAAACAATCATACATGATGTTTCGCTGTGTTTATGTGTGCTGCACAACACAGCACACATTGAAACAGCCAAAACTAGGAGAAATCAATATTTCTCCTCATTAAGCCATGTTAAGATCAGGATTTCCCTGGTCTTAATTTTGGTGTTGCCCATTTTATTTACGCCACCCTTGTAAATATGGGGCAGCGGCAAAATCAATGGGTGTTGCGATAGAATGCCAACCACAACACTCATTGCCCGCCCCTTTCACGCTAAGTATAGCGTGAAAGGGTGCCTTATTCACAAGGTGGCATTAAGTGGCTTAATGCCGCCTTGTGAATAAGGTGAAGCCCCTATCGCCACCACAACTTCAAGAAAAGTGACGCTGTGGTGACGATAGGGGCTTGCAAATATGCCCCCTTGTTCCTTCTTGTTTGTCTTACTATGTGCTGGCATGCTGAACACTCAAATTTGCACATTCTTTTATTAAAGAGAGATAAATCATTTAAAACTACTTTTCATCACTGCATTTCTATTGGCATGTTCTCAGCCTGCTCTCTCTCTCCTGTCAGGTTCTACCAGGGCACTCTTTTCCAGCTAAGTGCTTGTACAGTTCAAATGTAGCATTACATCCAAACTGTCAGTAGTGAAAACTGTTGTTTTGTGATTTTTTTTTAATTAAGCCAATTATATGTTGGCCTCACACTAAAAATGGGGCTTTTACTTTTGCCCATAAATATGAAATAAGAATTGTGGTGACTTGAAAAAGTCGTAGCCCACATCTTCAAAATCTCATGTTCCTCTTATCTTTTCTTGCTGTATTTGCAGTTCATGAACACTGTTTAGACATTAATAAGTGTAGAAAAACACCAACAGAAACGTTTAGTCCAAAAATAGAAAGTAAGAGTAAAAGAAGTACACTTTCCCTTCCCATAATCTTCTGATAGCACCTTTTGTAGAGCTCGAATAATTTTGTTTAAACTGACTGTGGCATTTATGTTTTTGAATATTTGCATGTAAGCAATGCAAACGACAACGATCAGCAAATTTCCTTAAAGCCAGGAGGTTTAGACAAAAATGCAAACCAGCAACTGCTTAGAAAGCCGGTGTTGCATCACTTGCATACTGTATTGAGTATTTAATGGGGATGAAAGGGGCTGTTCCTGATGGAATTGTCTTAAGAACCAAATGTATCATTGAAAGGTGTTTCTTCCTTGAATGCTATTAGATTGGATATGTTTCACAGTGATGAAGCGCACTTTTTCCAAAACCTTGTAATAAACATTTGGGTGGACTTCCCCGATGTTTCTCTTTCAGGATGACTGTGTTGCAGGGGAAGATTGTTTATGTGCAGGAAGGTGTCCCTTCCTGCACATAAACAATCTTTAAATGGTGTTTTGTAACTTCTATGTGAGCTGCTTAATGCAGCACACATAGAAGTTGTAAAACGTCATTTTTTTTAATGATTGTTTATGTGCAGGAAGGGACACCTTCCTGCACATAAACAATCAATGCGTTTTGCTGTTTCCATGTGTGCTGCACAACGCAGCACACATGGAAACAGCAAAAACGAGGAGAAATTAATAATTTCTCCTCATTGTGCCAGGGTAAGACCAGGTTTTACCTGGTCTTAATTTTGGTGCTGTCCCATATTTACGCCACCCTTGTAAATAGCAAATTCAATGGGTGTTGCGGTGGAACACCGGCCGCACCACCCATTGCCCTCCCCTTTCACGCTAAGTCTAGCGTGAAAGGGTGCCTTATTTACAAGGCAGCGTTAAGCCACTTTAAGTGGCTTAACGCTGCCTTGTGAATAAGGAGAAGCCCCTATCGCCACCACAACGTCGTGAAAAGTGACGTTGTGATGGCGATAGGGGCTTGTAAATATGCCCCAAAGTTAACTTAGAACTGCTTGATCTAAGGGTGTTGCTTGAGAGAACAAGCTTCTGCAATTATGTTTGTCTTTATCCATCAAAGGCACTGTAGGTCAGTGATAGGATGAGAAATAGGGTTGCGCAATATATATATTTTTTAATTCTATGTAGAAGTCATTTTCAGGAAATTATACGTTTTACATAAAACTCCTAAATTCTTCTAGACCAGATTACACCTCAAACAGAAATGTCACACAACATGCCAGCAGGAGACTGGTTCTAGGAGAAAATGTCTTGTTCAAGGAGAGGACATTTTATTCTTGAACCAGATCCATTCAGGCAAAAATCTAGCAACATTTCAAATTAAGGAAAAATGTCAAAATGGCCCCACATTTTGCATAACAATAAAATCTGAAATAACACAAGATTATGTAGGCATAAAAATATTTCTCACATGGTTAATTTTGAATTCTTGTCTCTGTTCCACTGGTAGCCAAAGGAGATCTTTTAGGGTGGTGTTCATTAGGTCAGATTTTTTCAGCTACAGGCAAAGCCCTGCTTCTTGAATTTCCAATAAATCTTTTGAATTTCTTTTTTATTCCACTCGGTTATACAGCCAGGATAGAAGGTCTCTCTTGATTTCAATCCAATGCATTTTTTGAAGAAGCAGTGGGATAACTTTTCTCAACATCATCAACCAGAAGTTCGTACTTCTTTTGGTGGTGTGATGTGCTGTGAGGGGGAGAAGTTCTGATCCTGCAGGTTTTTCACACTCTCTGCTGATGCGGGCCATTATCTTGTCTACTAAGCACCAGCAAAAATAGCCTCAGTTTATTCTCTGTTAAGGCATGGAAAATAGTTGTTTATCCATTGCGGACGTGGTTCATGCTGGCTGAGATTTTATTAAGGCGTTACTCATTTTCCCAACCTGATGTGAGTCTGTGCATTGTCCACATACATTTGGATCTCTACTTGATGCAGTGAGAATTCCTCAACCAGGGGCCACATATGGATTTAGAGGAGGTAAGGAGAATGGAAGGTCCCTTGTTGAATGTCACACAAGATGTCGGTTTCATTGTTAAGGAGTAAAGCCCACTTGTATTATGAATTCTTTTTATGTCTACCATTTTGCTTTAGAGCATTCATAACTCTGCACATGCGTTGAACTGTTCACTGTACTGAATTTGGTTGCTGTTGAGAATCAAGATATATTGCAACACTGACAGGCAGATCTCTTCAAAAACATTACTTGAATCAATTATGTCATTCCAAAGAAATTTTACTTACAACATGCTTTGAAACCTGGCCTATTCTCCGGCATTTGTGGGGTATACTTGGAAATGTGAAAACGTAGTGTAATAAGGGTAAATAAGTCCAGTAGCCAAGGTGTAGATAGATGATGAAGGTTTATTGATGAAGTTCTAGATGTAGATAGGAAGATACAATGAAGCCCCACCAGGAGCAGCTCTCTTGCTGCTCAGCCCATACTCCCAACTGACACTCCTCCACCAGGCATCCCCAACATTCCATGCACCAGAATTCCAAAGCACATCCACACTGGCTGAGCAGCAAGGCAGAGAATCAGGAAAGATGCATAGCACTGAGAACCAGATACCACACATCTACACCCAATAAATTGCACAGGTGCAAAGTCACATAGCCAAAGACTATCTAAACACAAACCTCAAATAGAGAAAAGGATCCCCTTACGTAAAACTTGCAAGCAAAATACCGTAATGTAAAATTTAAAACAGGAAGCATGTAGGTGACAAGTCCACGCAAAGTGATATGCAAAAGTGGTAAGTCACATAGCCAAAGGCTATAATAAAGCATTCCTCAAACAGGAAAAATTCCCTTAATTAAACTTGTAACAAAATACAGTAATGTAAATATCATGCGGGTAAAAGTAGGTGACATGGAAAGTCACATAATGGCTAAGCGTTATGAAAATAAGAAAGTAGATCTACCGGTAAATGTGAAAAGAAACAGGATGTGAAACATCAAGAAGAAATTAAGATGGAAAATCAAACAGTACAGTAAAGCATTGAACATTAGTAAAAAACAGTTTTAAAGAGCTGATACTTCTCTCCGGTGAGCGACTCCTCACCCGAAGTTCGTGTCAAATCCAGGAATCATAAAATGTTTTTCAGAGTCTAGTTAGGAAGAATGTAGAAATGTGGAAGTCCGGAACCAAAAACAGAGTACATAACGCTGACTTCTTGAAAAACGAAGACTTGCTGAGATGGGAACATACTGCTGTTGATGAAATTTGTTGTAAGGCTTCTGTGATGAAGAAATTGGTATCGTGCCTCACTGTAATTGGCATCGCAAGTCACTAAAAACACTGTAATTGCAGCAGTGAACAGTACCTCTACTGTAACCATGGTTCTCCCACGAAGCGGTAAGTCCAAACGCCCAACAAACAGTCCGGTTAAGCTGCCAATCCGTAATGTTTCAATTTATAAATAACTATTGAAAAAACGTGGTTGGCAGGACTTCAGTCAACCACAAGATGGGGGTACGCACTGGTGGCGCCGCACCGGATGGCTCCCGGCGTCACCATGCACCAAGAGCACCACAACAGCAAAGAGCCTTAAAGAAAAACAGCGTCACAGAGGATTCGCAGGACGGAGAGCTGGAGCCAGGTAAGAAGGCACGCAGACTGTGAGAGCGCGCCCAGTGCACCGCTCGTGCCAATTTTAAAATGAAAGGCAGCGGTTCAACTGCCATGGCAAGACAAGAGATGAAAAGCGCAAAGTATTCACTGTAAATGTATAAAAACACTGGCAAAGTGCGCCAAAACTCAGTTTTCTCTGGGATGTTGCTATGTCACTGCAGGGAAAGCAGAGCCAGCAGGACAGTAAAGGCACTCACCATTAGGAGAATGTCAGGCTAGAAACAGGCAGCAACGAGAGATTGAGACGCTTGAAAAACCAAAACTCAGGCTGAATGTACACTGCAGCTCTTAAATAGTTGAAGTATGAAACGCACAATAGGGATCCAAGGCAGCAGGAAGAGTAAAATCAGTTTTCAAGGGGAGCTGACACGTAAAGTTGAATGTAGGCAGTCAAGCAGAAAGCTGAACAGGTACACAGCTGTAAGCACGCAGGTGACTAGAAGTGCATGAACTAGCACACAGCAGACTTAAAAAACAGGAACTGGCATGTTAAAGTTGGGGCGACCGGTGGAAGGTCACTGGTGGGGCTCAGGGTGCCAGTATGCTTTTAAATATGTAGCTTAAAGTTTCAAGAGGTTCATGTAGTTACCTTGTAGTTTCTTCAGAATATGAAATCTGTAATCCATGAGAAGGTACACGTAGATTCTTTCCAGATCGTCGCCAAATGTAATAAGGGTAAATAAGTCCAGTAGCCGAGGTGTAGATAGATGATGAAGGTTTATTGATGAACTTCTAGATGTAGATAGGAAGATATAATGAAGCCCCACCAGGAGCAGCTCCCTTGCTGCTCAGCCCGTACTCCCAACTGACACTCCTCCACCAGGACTCCCCAACATTCCATTACCTCACCATGCACCAGCATTCCAAAGCACATCCACACTGGCTGAGCAGCAAGGCAGAGAATCAGGAAAGATGCATAGCACTGAGAACCAGATACCACACATAGGTTTTCACATGGAGCACAGACTTAGAGCATGCACACTGAGGAACTGTCAGGGCTTGACACATGTAGGGAAAAGATTACAGCATTCTGTTTTCAGATTGTATAGCCATCCACAGATGAATTGTACACATTTTTCGGCTGAGGCAGTTGGTGAATTTGAATCCAATTCAGAAATTATCAACTCTTTTTTAAATCAAGGGAGAATCGAGTTTGAACAATTGTGCCCTTAGTCCCATAGTTCAAATAATAGGGGTGGGCCCAATGTTAAAACAGTAAAAAACATAGGGGCATATTAGCAATGCCTGGCGATAATTATCGCAAAGCGCAATTAGCGCTTGGATAATTATCGCCAGGCATCGCCGGGTTCTATCGCGGAGTTAGCGTGCAATCAGCAATGCTAATCTCCAAAGCGATAGAAACCTTGGAGAACAGTGTGAATATCGCCTGAAAACAGGCGATATTCACACTGTTCCCCAGTTCTGCTTGCTGATAGTGCGAGGGGACTTAGCCATGTAATCCACCTCTCATTGGATTACATGGCTAAGTCAGGGTGGGACCAGGTGTTAGCAAACCAGCGCTAAACGTGTTTAGCGCTGATTCACTAATCACCGCCCCTGCCTCGCTGATAGGCGTTAGCGACCTCAGCGACTGTTTCCAGTCGCTGTTAGGTGGGGAACGCCTACTTTGCATGCCATTAGCGATAAATATCGCTGGCATGCAAAGCGGCACCCAACCCGGTCGCTATCGCCTACAAGCTGTCGCTAACAGCAGTTAGCGACAGCTTGTTGATAAGTCTCGCTAAAGTGGCGATAATCGCCTTGCTAATATGCCCCATAAAGTTGTAAAATTTATCAATTTTGGTGCAAAATGTAAGGTTATTTAAACATTGTGATAAAGACCACCAAGAAAATCATCTGCGCTTTTCGGTGAAAAGCTTCCTTACAGGAGACAATTAGACTGTGGCATGAATTTGTAGCTATGCTCTGAGCAGAAAGAATGTGATTTTAAGGCATGGGAAATTAAAACGAATGTCAATAAAGAGGAATGGACTGGAAATAGCTGACTTAACCAATGAACACTGGGCAGTCACGTGCAGAAGTGTTGAAAACTCGTCTTACGGCCTGATTAAGCCCCAGACAGCAACCAAAATGTTTTGGAAATTGTTTAAGCAAAACCTATCCACAATGCACATTCTTTAATTCGCAATGTTCTCTCCTACAAACATGAGCAAGTTGCAGAAAGTAAATATTAGATCCTCTTTCCTGCTTAGTTACTCAATATGTTCATCTGGACAGATTGCGCTATGCATGGTTTTGAATATTTTGTCAAAGCACAAAAATAGTGGCTACATTTTGTAGACACCTTGGAGCCTGAAGAAAAACAAAATAAAATATGCCAATCACTTCCACCTACGCTTAAAGAAGAGCTGGTGTTCTCTGACCTACATGGTGAATTATGCAATTCTGGGGAATGCGGGTGAACAGAAAATCTTGAAATCGCGTGTATTGGTACTGACTGAGCTGCACGCAGGGCACAAGTCCTAAAAAAAGTAGTGGGGGACTAACCAAGTTAAGGAGTATGCCAGTGACATCATGGTGCGTGAAATCACAGTGCATGACCTCACTGCGCGTGACATCGCATGTGGCATCACAGGAAGTCACATAACAAGAAGTGACATCAGTTAGTAAGACCTAACACTTATGTTTAGCAGGTTTATCATCAGTACATTTAAGTGCATTATGAGATGTAACAAATAAGATTTTGTGTCGGGGATGTGCCAAAAAAGTGGCGCAACCGCTACAGAAAATCTGGGCCTCAACTAATACTTTTTAAAAAAAAACTCTGCCACAAAGAAATTGGCAACAAGGAGAAATATGGCAGTAGATCTGTAGTGCTTAATTGATTCCAAAGTGTGCATTTTAAAATATCTTATGGGGTTAAGGCACCTGCTGCAGAGATCTTTGAGTGCCCAGTTAATCCTAGGCAACAATAATAATGGTAAAATAACTCTGGAGGTTCACACTTTTGCTGGAGAGACCTATATATTGTCTAGTCCCAGATTTGAATCAAAGTAGTATGGAAGGTTAATGTATCCTGCAAAGAACATCATGTAAAATGCAGATGGCATATTTTAATTTTATGTAGATAGGTAAGTGGGCTACTGCTTTTAACACAAAGATCCTTTTGTTACTTGCAGTTCATAAATTGTAATCCTTTTAATATAGCACAGTGAACTACAAAGGGTATGTGCCTTCTACAACTTGTAACCCTCACTGTCTTGTGTAACACATCTTGTACATTGATTTACACACTTACATGAATTATTGTCAATGTATAATGTGCATGTTACATAAAGCACTCTGACAACCTGCATTGGGATTAGTTGCGCTATAAAAGAAATGTAAATCTTTGTGTAAATACTGGGCCAGGACAGCCCAACACATCTGACATTCTTACAGTGCATGCAATGCATATCTCTTATATACAGTGACTGAACAAAGTCAAAAGCCGGGGCGGATCCTCCGTTGGAGCGGAGGTGCGTCACCCCACTTAAAGGGCCCCAAAGCCCCAGAGATGAAAAATAAAATGGTAATTTATTACCATTTTATTTTTCATCATCCTGTCCTGAACCAAGTGTCAGGACTGGGCGGAGCCTGCTGAGTGGCAGCAGTGATGGACTGCCTGTGCACTGTTTAAATTGCGCATGTCTTTTTGGCCGGCCATCTTTCGACGGCAAGCCAAACATGCGCACTTTAACCCTCTCAACCCAGCTATCTTAAGACAGCGGGGTTGAGAGCTTGTGCAGGCCTCCAGTGCACTGAGGAGCACCGAGAGAGGCCGCTCCCTCCAATCAGGGCACTGTGCTGATGCTGGTTTATTAGCGTGTGAGCAGCGCCAGGATTGGTCAAGGGAGTTTTCTGGTTACTGCTCTGCAGTCGACGGTGCCAAGGAAGAAGAGGTCCGAGGTCAGGTGCGAGGAAGATGTGTAAGGTAAGTGGTTTTGTTTTTATTTTTTAACTTTATTTTTGCATGCACCCACTTGCCCCCCCCTCCTTGTAGATACCAGCTGCCACTGGTCAAAAGCATGCCTCTTTTGAGTATCTTACGTACCAGTGAAGTGATATCAAGCTGACCATACCCAGCCAGGATTATATTAGAGCAAAAGAAGGCCTAATGGCCTCTTAACTTCAGCCTTTATCTTTGGCCCAGCTGGAGAAGAAAATGAAAACGCCTTCTCCCTGCAACTTGCTGCTGGGATTAGAAAGCAGACAACGTGCAGGCGCTGCTGAAGGTGTCCCAGTATCTGAAAATTACACCGGGACAAACTCAGCATATTTCAGTGGGGCCCAGCTTCAACCTGTGAAAATAATGGGTAGACGGCATCCTCGTGTACCCCTGACTGCACGGTACGTATTGGTTAATAGTATTAAATAAAATACGTGGTATAATACATTCTTTGATGTTCTGTTTGCCACTTCAGGCTGCAAGGAGCAAGGAAACTGTGCAAATGTTTCACTTATCATGTCAGATATATATCAAACTCATTCTGTACATAGCCATAGTGTTTCCTTCTTTAGTACAAAGACATATGGGATCATTTAAACACATGAATTAATAAAAGGATGACAACAAGATGCAAATAACGTTGGCACCAGGAATCAGATAGTATTTTGCACCTAGTATTTATAACTTCTTTTTTTAGTAATACTATTTACATGTGTTTTGGAACTTAACTCACTGATCTAAATGACTCAATACTGTGTTTCTCTGTTTTCAACATAGCGGGAATTTGTGTGCCTAAAATGAGTCTGTATTTTTATTCACCAGGGAAATTTTCAACTTTCACGTTATGCAAAATTTGCACATTTTACTCGATTTTATATACCTTTTGGCTGCAAGAGACTGGTTTGTGCAGGAAACACCTTGCTCAAAAGACATTTCCTGCTCAGATCAGTGTCCTGCCAGTATATTTTGTGATGGTTTTATGCAAGATATTCTTTTTTATTTGCTTGTGTAATATCATCAGCGTAATATTTTCAATCAGGATGCCAACACGTCGCATTTGGAGTAATTTTGTATTATTTCACATAATTTTCCCAAACTTTTGTGGAAAAAAATGCGGTGTCGCACTCTCCTCATTATTTGCCAACTGATTTTTAGAATCTAAAATAAATGGTATGATCCTATCTATCAAACAGGCCTGCCATAAAGTATACTGGGTGATGGCAACCCACTTATTTGAATGGAAATCGTGCTTGGATGATGATAAAAAGTTCATATCTAAACTGGAAGCAATGACACACTGCACATCAGATAGTGGAGGCCAAGAGAAGATCTTAAAAGTAGTTTGGAGGAGAAGGGCTTTATCTACCAATTGGGAAAATGAAAGAGAAATCCAAAAACTACACTTTGCTATGACAGAGAAATATCAGTGCAGAGTGCCTGACACCTCATTAGAAGAACAAGAAATAGAGGTCCCTAAATAAAAGAATATGCAGAAATTATGTGCAGTCAAATGGCAATTGTATTCACTTAAGCAATCAAAGTCACAAAAACCAACAGTGAATGCCAGTGCAGAGCAACATGCTTGGTACTCCTTCATAAATAACATACACATGTGACAAACGTGATCATATTGTGTCTCAAGATAACAAGAACAACACAGCCCATCATAACAAATCATATATTCAAAAGTGGGTCAAAAGTAGGTTAAATATATGTATATATTGCAATCAAAAATTAATTTAGTGAGAATCCTCTCTGATACACATTATTTTCAGAAATTAATCATTCAATAGGTAAGCATAGAAAGAAAACTACACCGACTAGAGTATCCATACAATGGTAAGGTATCTACACCACATGACAGGCTGGTGCTAAAGAAAAAAAAAAGTGCTACCACAGTGCATGGAGATAACATCCTAGCAATGAGAAATCTAAGAAATTAAATATACTTGGGAATGAGCGGTACCGTCACCATGACATCCAAAAATAAACAGAGAGGGGTATATTTACAAGAATAGCCGCTAAGCAAACTTAGCGTTGCTTAGCGGCAATTTTCTGTATGCCATGTATCGCTGAAAACTATCGCCATGCTATCGACGTATTCACAATACGTCGGTACATGCCGATAGGATCAGCTAGCAGCGACGATTGTTGCCGCAAAAACTAGCGTCACTGTGATAGAAATCCTGACGCTAACGTGAAAAAAGTGCCGGCCGGCCAATTAGCGGCCAGAAAACTGATGTTAGTCAGCCGCATGTCACTTTTTTCCGATTCGCGGAAAAAAAAAAAGCCAGCGAAATACAAAAAAAAATAATTACTACCTGAAAGCAAAATGGAGCAGCCTGGACCCAGTTCAGCAGCAGACAACAACCTCCCTACCCCCCTAGGAGCTAGGATGACCAGCCAGAGTCCCAGGGGAAGAGGAAAATAAGATTTAGTCAGGAGTAAAATGAGATCCTGATTGAGGAGGTGATGGAGAATCAACAACAGCTCTTCGTCAGCTCCAGGGTGTTATTGGGGACCAAAAGTGCCATTTGGCAGTCCATGTAGCAGAAGTCAAGAGGACAGTGTCCGACTGCAAGAAGTGCTGGCATGATGCCAAGCGCAAGACTAAGCAGAAACTGGCGAGCAATCAACAGGCAGCACTACAGACCGGAGGTGGGAGTCCAGCGCCACAGGAGGAGCTTGATACCTTGAAGGAACAGGTGTCCACAGTCATCTGTGAGGAGTCGGTAGTTGGAGTACAGGGACAGGACAGTGCTGAATATGACCAGCTACATCAGCAACAGAGTAAGTAATAACCAGGGACATGGGGGGGGTGTGGAGAGTTGGGAGTAATGTTGATTCCGTCCATCTGACTTTGTCTCAATGTACACCCACACTGTGTGCAGAACAAATGCCAGCTACATAGGTACTAGGGGGTTAATGCACATATCCCCTGAGTTGTTGGCATCATTAACAAGTACATAGAAAGACACATAATGGTGGTGTAAGGGACTTCTAATCCAGCATATATACAATGACAAATGACCAGTCATGTGTCTCCTGGCCCATATTAACAAGCAAAGTGACTGAGTGTTGTATTAGCCTACTTGCCTCAACGCAGCGCTCAGCCAATTTAGAAATGCAGCACTGCTCTGTATGCACAACAATATGGCTCTGTCGTGTGTCACAACATGCACTGGTGATAAATGTAGCTCTCTAGCACTAACGCAGTCACTCTTGCACAATGGTGCAAGATTGTCTGCGTTGGGGCCAGGTAGCTACATTCAGCACATGTGCTTGCCGAAATGCAATGCTGCAACATAATATAGTTAATACGTCTGAGCCCTGCGTTTTTTGAAGTGGCAGAGTGTCCTGTCAATCCAAGAAGGCTAACGCTGGGTGACATCACTGTTTTGTACGTATGACCCCTAAGGACATAATGAAAGTGTGCCTCATTTACAAGATGTGGCTAATCAACAACATCAAGTGGGTCAACACTGCCTCGTAAATATTGTGAAGCATTGTTGTTTCCCTCAGTAAACTAAAAAATAGGGATGGTCCTGTTGCGATAGTGCCTTAGAAATATGCCACAAGCAATTGTAACGGTTCAACTGAAGCCTTAATGTGTGCATCCGAATGCAGCACACATAACCACATCTAAAAATGTTGGCAAGAAAGTTTTCAATTTGAATCACCCTTGTTGTCTACATGAAAAGCTGCATATCTCTTGCAAGCACCTTGGGTTGATGTTGGGCACATCCCATAATGACCAAAATATATATATAATGGAGGGCAAGGAGCTGTCTACTGTTTATAAAAGTGTCCTGCATGTTCAAGTTTAGTGTAAGGACCCAGCATTGTAGGAATGGGTGCCCAAAAATATCAACATACCTGTTCTGGTTGCAATGCTCCTTGAACCACACATTAACCCTTACGTTCATGGTAAGTGAAGAGTGAGAATGGACCTCATTCACAAGGTTGCAATAATGCATTCCATTTCTCCACACGTTGACTTGCGATAATACCTCAAAATGCAGTTATCCACATTAAAGTATCTTATTGTGATGTTTCGTTGACAGTATGTTATTGCCACCATGGTCCTGGTATTGGAGGTCCAAGACATATTGACATGCATGGAAACTGGGCCTTAGGTAAAGTCAACAGTGTTAGTGAGAAAATGCATAGCAAATGATGTCTGAAAACATCCTTCCAGTAACAAATGCATACCTGTGATGTCCAACATAGGTCTGCTGTGCAACAATGCACCAAGCTCAGAAGCCTGCCTCAAAGTCCTATGTCCTCCTGCTTGCATTAAGTGATCATTGTCATTGGGGGGGGGGGGCGTGGCCAACCGCCGAACATGGCGGACGTCTTTTAGGAGAGCTCCGGGGCCGGGCTGCACAATCCTGTTTAAACAGCCCTTATCAGATATTCATCGGAGCCTGGCTGTAACCGTGCCGAGTCCGCATAGTGGCACCAACAAAAGGGACTGGTCCTGGTGCCGCTGAGACCGACGAGGGTGGTGCTACGTGTGCTGCGGCCTCAATGTCGATGCTGCGGAGAAAAACAGAGTCGGAGGAGAGGCCGAGAGAGCTGGCGTGGTCCTGAATCGGCGCTTCAGTAATCCCACACAGGCTCTGCGGGACCGACACGGAGAGGCACTGAAGAAACGGTATCCCCGCAGTGAAATTCGACACGACAGCTGCGTTGCTGGCCCCGGACTGAATCCGCCAGAGAGCGGTGAGTGCCCCCCCCAAATAACTGCAGCGAGCGCTCGGACCTTTCCTACATATGGTGCCGAGACGCCATACAGCCTACTGCAGGCTGCTCAACACAGGGGAAGGCCTTGAAGATCGGCGGCACCACCAAGAATAACAACGGTGGGAGACCAGACCACCGCCGGTGGGCTGGAAACCCGCATTGCCTGCTGGTGAAGGGGCCCCGGCCTGCGGTGGGCGCAAGGGTGGACATGGCGTATTTAAACACGCATCGCTGCCGGAAATACAGGGAAAGGAGCCTGAAAAGTGCAGCGCCGGCTGCCCTGCCAATTGTAGACGGCGCGACACACCATGGGTGGGAGGCCGGAGGTCACCATTTTGAGTAGGTCCCAATGGACAAACTGGATTTGATCCTACAAGAAGTCAGGGAATCCAGGAAGGCCATTGAGCAACAAGTCGGCGCTCTCACGACTGGGCTCACACTGCTCAAGGCAGATCACGCCAAGCTGACAGATAAGGTGAAAACTAACGCCCTAGTCCTGGAGGAGATGGCCCCGCAGCACAAACAGCACACAACACAGATTCAGAAATTACAAAAACAAGTCACCAGCCTCCAAGACCGTGTAGAAGATGCAGAAGGGAGAGCGAGACGCAACAATGTCCTCGTCATAGGGCTGCCGGAAAGAAGTGAGGGACATGATGCAGCTCGGTACATGGAGCAATGGTTTAAAGACAACATCATATCAGAGGGATGCTCAGATCAATTCTGCGTGGAAAGGGCACACAGGATACCTACTGGACAGCCAAAACCAGGCGCCCCTCCTCGGCCGCTCATAGTCAGGATGTTGAACTACAGAGATCTGGACATTTTGCTCCATAAGGCAAGAGAACTCTCTCAGATTAGATTCGAGAACTGTTGAATATCTCTGTACCCGGACTATACGCTTATGGTGCTACGACAAAGATCTTCTTTCATGGCTGTCAAAAAGAAATTGAAAGACATGCAACTGAAATATGCACTGCTATTCCCGGCACGATTGAAAATAATATATGAGCACAAAACCTATTTCTTTGAGAGTCCGGAGGATGTTGAGGAGTGGATAGAGGTGATGGAACCGGCTAAACCGAAGGGAGCCACCTCTCAGAGCCCATCTAATAGCTCAAGACGCGACGGAGATGCACGCTTCCGTCGCGTTAGGACGACGAACAGTAAGATGCAAACACTCAACCCGACGCTACAACAAGTGCAACAAAGCAAAGAACAGGCACTCGAGACGGCTTCCACCTTCAGAGACAGTGGACGCACTGTGGACACAGCCTCTTCGGACGATAATATGAACAGATCGGACTCTGAGGGCAGCATGACCCTGTTCCCTACTGCGACACCGCAGACGGCAGATGGTTTATTCGACTAAGAAACAGAAGTCACTGCTGGCTCCGATGTACGAATTCAAAACAGATCATATATCCTTTTCTTTGTGACTTAATAATGGCATAACTCTGTCTTATTTCTTAGCCCCGGGCTCCCTTAGAGCTCACACGCAGGTAGCTGTATCAACATGAGCGGCATTGGCGATGACCCCCTATTTGCGAACGCACTTTATGCACATAACACAGTTCTACAGGTTATGTTTGGTTGTTTGGTCCAGTGTAGTTCCCCAACCGGGCCTAGTATTGTACGTTACGGGGAGGGTGTTAGTCCTGGAGAGGCTGCTGGATCAGATAGAACTAGTGGCTCCCATTTACCACAGTCACAGCTGTTGCTCATCTTTACATTGCGATGCATACGCCTAATACATATAACTTAATAACATGGAACGTACGGGGTCTAGGATCTGTACAAAAGAGACATAGGGTGCATGCGCAGTTACTTAGACGTAAGGCGCAGATAGTATTTCTGCAGGAATCTCACATTATAGATCTGGAGGCAGTGAAACTCCGCAAAAAATGGAGGGGTCAGATTTTCTCCACCAATTATTCTGGTTTTGCCAGGGGAGTCACAGTGTGGATTAGACATGGGGTACCCTTCACGGAATTAGAGAGGCGGGTGGACAAACAGGGTAGATACATTTTTATACGAGGGACATTAGATGGTCAATACGTTGTCCTTGGCAATATCTATGCTCCAAACTTTGACCAGGACAAATTCTTGCCTAGCCTGAATTTGGTATTGGCGGGTTGGGAGATGCATCCATGGATCATAGGAGGGGACTGTAATGCGGTTATGGATGTCACATTGGATCGCTCTCATCCCCCAGTGCATGGAACGGGAGTTACCAAACAGGCAAAGGCTCTTTGTGGGTGGACAGAACGTTGGGCATTATGCGATGTATGGAGAATGCGCCACCCAACGCATAGAGAATACTCCTATTATTCCCCGGTCCACCTATTGCACACAAGAATTGATAGAATTTACTGCTCTAGAACGATGGCAATGCAAGTGACACACGCCACCTACTTGGCTAAGACTTTTTCAGACCATAACCCGTTGGAAATAACTGTGAATTGGGGCAGAGTCCCCACTCCAGTCCCCACCTGGAGACTGTGGCCACAACACTAGAAGATGTGGTGTTCCACACTACTATAGCTGACACAATCACACAATACTTTGCAGAGAATAGCAATACCGCATCCACCATCTTGGTTGAATGGGACGTCTTTAAGGCAGTCATACGGGCCAAGGCAATTAGTGCTATAGTGGGCGCTAGACAGGAGGTACACAAAAACCTCATCGACACAGAGAACAAAATGAATATATTGGAACAAGAAGCCACGCATGACACTGACAAACAGGCCCCCTTACAAGAAATACATATACAACATGTGGAACTACTAGAGTCCCTTAGAGTCATTGATTACCAAAGGTACACGCAATTACGACATACAGAAGCGGACAAATCCGGGACGCTACTGGCCAAATTACTACGGGACGACCCTCCTACCACTATAATTAATTAAATCAATACTCCCACGGGTGCTACAGTTAATACCCAACACGACATACATGATGCCTTTAGTCAATATTATGCCGCATTATATAGCAAACCGGATACAGCAGAGAGTGCCAACATTGACGATTTCTTAAATGCCCTGCCCTATCCACACCTGACTGCAGAAGCCCAGAAAGCGCTGATAGGCCCCATCACTAAGGCTGAAATTAAAATAGCAATAAAAGGACACCCACGCAACAAAACCCCTGGGTTGGATGGGCTCCCGGCCAAATTTTATGATACATATGCAGAAGCCCTCGCTCCCCAACTGGAAACTTTATATAATAAAGCGCTGGAAATGGGCAGCTTACCCCTCTCCAAAGCGCAGGCACTGGTGGTCTTACTCCCGAAACCAGGCAGGGATTCAACAGATATGTCAGGATACCGCCCACTGTCTCTACTAGTGACGGAGTATAAAATACTCAGCAAAATATTAGCAAATAGGCTCCACCCAAACTAAAATAAACTTATACACACGGATCAAAATGGCTTCCTTCCAGCC
The DNA here is from genome assembly GCA_963921515.1 of Calotriton arnoldi. Taxonomy (NCBI): domain Eukaryota; kingdom Metazoa; phylum Chordata; class Amphibia; order Caudata; family Salamandridae; genus Calotriton; species Calotriton arnoldi. The sequence continues at coordinate 975,357 of CAWUFW010001548.1, forward strand.
CGTAGCACATCGCTAAATATTAGGCGACTACATCATTTAATGTCGACTGCCCCAGAACACCCCAAATATGCAGGATGTATAGCACTGGAGCTGCGGCAAGCGTTTGATACGCTAACATGGGACTACAAGTTTAAGGCACTGGGGAAGTTTGGTCTGCCCACAGAATACCTCAAATGGCTAAGCTTACTATACGACGCTCCTATTGCTCGAGCCCGCACTGGGGGACACATTTCAAACGAATACTCAATATATAGGGGTACATGACAGGGGTGCCCGCTGTCACCACTATTATTCATCCTCGCGCTAGAACCCCTAGCACTTAAATTATGTACGGAGGCACATCGACTCGGTATACGGATCGGTGCCACAACGCACTTGTTCTCCGCCTATGCGGATGATATTATTCTATACTTGCGGAATCTCCGTGATACCGTGGATCCCATTCCTGATATTTTTAAAAGATTTGAGCAGATATCGGGCTTGGCTATCAACGCAATGAAGTCACATGCCTTTTTCTTTCGAGAAAATACAAACCCTGTGGAAATCACGTTTGGGTCCTACTCACTCCCAGTAGCACAACACACGTTCAAGTACCTGGGTATACAAGTATACCGGGCGCACACAGATATGCTGGAGGGTAACCTTAATAGAGCGATCAGATCCATACGCTCGAGTATCACCTTTTGGACTACACTACCGCTTTCTGTTATGGGTCGCGCAGCCATATCAAAAATGGTGGTTCTCCCACGTCTTTTGTACTACTTCGCTAATTTGCCAATACTGATACCACATGCCACCTTTAAACTCTTAAATACCATGCTTACCAATCTTTTATGGGGGACGGGTAGACGTAGAGTTAGCCTTAAAAAGTTACAACTCGGAACTGACAGAGGGGGCTTGGGAGTCCCTGACCTTAAAGCATATTACTACGCATGCCATCTGCAGTGGATATCTTATTGGACTGCTGGCCACAACTTACACGAAATAGGATATACTGCATGGGATATAGAACAGGGTACCCTACACATGCTATTACTGCCTATTAGCAAAGCCCCCCAAAATCTGCCACTTTTACTACACACAGCAATACAGTGCTGGAAAGCGACACTACACTACACGTCTCTGCACCCTCCATATGCTGGAAACATTCCGCTAGTGGGGATTCCATTGGCTACCGGAAGGGTAACGAAGCTCAGAATCGCAGCCTGGCTTGAAGAGGGGATTAGCACGTGAATGATTTATTCAATAATGGGATACTCATGGACCACAATAACTTTGTGAGAGAAATAGGGGCACCTGACCACTTGTATCTACTACATGCTGCACTGCTGCAATATGTTAAAAACACAATGGGCCCCCCAAAGACAGGAACCCCCAACACACGAATTAGTTAAGGCTCTATATTACATGGGCAGAGGAAGACATCTTATCAGGTGGCTCTATGTGGGAATACGAGCACATGCCGCGATAGAACTCACTCCATTGCGAAACACCTGGGCAGAGGATACAGGGCGGGAACTGACGGACAAAGAATGGGCTGGAATTATAGAATACCCTAAGGAAGTGTCTAGAAACGCAAAGTTTAAATTTATACAGACCATGCTTCTTCACAGAGCTTACCTCACCCCTAAATGATTAAACTGGATGTTCCCACACACACAACATCACTGTCCTAGATGTCAATCGGAAGAAGCCGACTTGATACACATGATATGGGCGTGCCCCTGCATAAGAGGGTTCTGGGATTCTATCAGGCAACATACATTGGAAGTCACACAAAGGGAAATAGGAAATACTGCAGAGGAATATATCTTGGGATTGCACAAACGATCGACTAAACACAAGGTACAAAATAGATTTACAGACCTTGCCCTAATACTGGCAAAAAGAGCCATCACTATGCGATGGAAATCGAAGAAACCGCCCACGGAATATAATTGGCACAATGAACTGGTTAGATGGGGCAGTGCCGAAAGCGCTGTAATACAAAGAGAGGAAGCCAGAGGCATACGTAAAAACCCATTAGCCATGGAATGGGACACCATGTTGGAAGCCCTTAAAAATCTCGATTTGGACCCTAGTGCTAACACCCCGAACTCACAACCACAATAATTTAAAAGTACACTTTAAACGATATGTAAATGTATTGCTATTCTGGCTTAACATGTAAAGTTATTGTATTTCTTTAACAGATATGGTGTTATGTGCTGATGGTTTGAGCCGCGAAAAAGCAATTACAAACATGTATTCCTCCAGCACTGTTGGGAGGGGGGAGGGGGGTGGGGTGGGGTGGGTTATGTTGGTTACAGGCTGTGGTACACCAAGTTAAATTACTACTGTGATGGCCCAGGTGCGGGATGCGCCGATATAGGCCACTGACTGTTTCAGATGATCGATTGCTAGCACCATTAATACCAGATGTGAAATGTATTGTACAATTAACTATCCTAATCCGGAAAATTGCTACTTGATTTTACCGCAAAATGTACCTAGGCACTGTGCCTGTTTAATGAAACTCAATAAAATTTGTTTAAAAAAAAAAGTGATCATTGCCATTGCTGTGGAAAACACAAGGGGAGGGCACGCACATCTTAACTCTGGCCCAGTCCTGTGTCTGTACACACATGCTGCCATGAACACCTTACGTTTTTGCGGCAACATATCCATTCAAAATCTGGTCTAAGGAGTATATGTCATGTTATCACAGAATCAAGACATGATAGGCATTCCCCGGTGTGCTGCATGATACATGTCACCATCTAACACATTGCAACATCTTTCGGTTGTAGCAAGCCACCAAATAAGCAAGACTAGTAGCTACATGAAAAAAACAATTGTCAACATGGTCACATAACTGTGTGGGAGTCAGTTTTTTGTCCTGACCTCAGTCTCAACACACAGAGGGATAATTGGACACACGCATGTTCATCAGACATACCTAATCTGACTTACATCATGCTCCACACCTACAGCAAAAACACTGCTACACAAAGGAAGTCAGTGATATACATATTAAAAAGTTGTCAATTATATAGTGACTTTGTAGTAGCTGAACCACAGAAAGGTGAAGTGTGTTCAAGTACAAATTGCAAACATCATGCTTTCCCTTGATGAAAAATCATGCTCCTGTACTAAACAGAAAAAAGAAATGCACCCCTGTGTTTGCTACTGTGCCTGTCGGTATTGAAGCTATCTTGCATCAATACAGGCACCCATTCACAAAAGTGCCAGGGTGTCTGGATAGAGGCAATGATAGTTAATGAACAGGAAGGTGCTCCTCCCTGGACATAGACATCCATTCATGGGATTGACCTGTGTCAATGTGTGTTGGCCACCTTGAAACACATATTGTAATCTCATATTAGGGGAATCCAAGCACATCTCCTTCTCTCTTCAACGCAGCCATCACTGTAGCCCTTGTCTCAAGTGCATGAGTGTCCTCCTCATCATACTACACTACGAAACAGGTGGCAGTGCCAGCATCAATGGGGGATTCAGTTGAATGTCCACCCCAAAATCTAGTGAACAAGAGTCATATGCAAAGTTGACTATATAAGGGTACCTTATCCACAATGCAGTGTTAAGCCACATGAAGTAGATTAATCCTCCATTGTAAATAAGGTGAGACAACCAGCACCACAGGAAGGTCTAAATGGATGACGTAACAGGTGCACCAGGTGCTTATAAATATGACCATCACTGTTGGCATACAGGGCAACTGTCCAAATCAAAGGACAACCTAAATGTAACAGTCAGGGACGTTCTTCATTGACATACAAAACTGCGTGTACCAGGTGTACCATGTGACAGAGGAGAATGGAATATGTCATGCACTCTGACGGTCAAATGCTAAAATGCATGCTATAATTGGGCATACAACAGTATCTGCCCTTTACTTTGCAGAGGATGAAACATCACATCATGCTCAGCAGCCTGTCCCACTCTCCAATGATGAAGATGAAGAAGATCTCACAACCATCGACCAGAACCCCCCACAAAACAGTTATCTGATTCAACTACATGTCTAGCAACATGTTCCCCCACAAGGACTCTGTCTGGCCCTCAACTGGCCATGTACACAATGTGGGGGTTGTTGTCAAAAGAACTGGTCTAGTCTGTTAATTTCTATAATGCACTTGTAAATAAAAGCACTAAAATTACAAAGATGTGTGGTGTCCGTTGACCTTCAAATTCGAGATGTGTCAACAATGCCTAAGCAGTGTACCCAGCACATCTAATCCAGAGGGCATTCCCAAATATGTGGCCTGCTGAGTCTTTGTCCCTGACAGGCAGTAAAATGACATGACATGTGTGAATTACACAGTGGGTCAAAGCTCCAATCCAACATTTTCACTGGAACTTTACATTTCCTTACATTCAGGTGGGGATAGGGACTTGGATCAAATTTCAAGTAAGTGTCAAGCCACTCGAAGTGGCCTAATCTTGCCTTTGCAAAAATGCATACTTTGACTCTATATTTATTGTCAATGGTGTGGACAATGGTTGTTGTGATGGGTGTAATGGCATGACACATTTATAGATAGATCCCTTACCACATTCAACTAAGCTGCTGTTGCAATGTTGCTGCACGAAGAGGAATGGTGCATAAATTATACTTTGCAAAGATGTGGCTGTGTCTACTCCTTTGGGGTGTTGTGGTAGAACGCCCACCACAACACCCATTGCCCTACACTTGTACGCTTAGGTGCCGATTCCGATCTCGGTCGGAGGCGCACCCAATACCATTCGGTCGGGAAAAAAGCCATGCGAATGCCTGTTTCCCGACCGATCCGTACAGCACACCGAACGAGTAAGTATGATGCGCACAACAGCACAGAATCCGGCCGAGTCGTACTCACCCAATCCAGGTCCTGTTCTCCGACCGAGGCGAATCCGGAAACGCAGAATCGAGTCGCACGGAAGGGAAAATGCAGCTCCGTCCGGCCGAACAAGTACGATGCGCTTTCCGTACGTGCCGAACCCGTCGCTACGCACGGCACGTCAAAGCATCCGGGAGAGGCGCACAAAAGCTCCGATTCGCGCCACAACACGATCCACGGCTACGAGGCGAACACGCCAGCGGCGAGGACGACGCGAAGCGACGAGGACGACGCGAAGCAACGAGAAGGACGAACGACACGAACCAACCATGAATCCCTTCGTCCCGATCATACCAATATTCTACATTTACTACCGGAACAGGCACGGACGCGTACGGCGCAGAAGGTAAGTCAGACACCAACCACAAAACACATACAACACGTACACGACACATCACACACACACAGAGGGATGCAGAATTTACTTACACCAGCAACAGCAGCACCATAGGGGCGGGATGCCCATCACCAATGCCACATATGCACACAGGGGCCTGAATGCGCACCACCACCCCTACCCAGGGGGGGCCGGATGCCAACAACCACTACCACCCTTAGCCAGGGGGGTGCCAGATGCCCACCACCACTACCACCCTTACCCAGGGGACCTGGATGCCTACCACTACTACCACCCTAAGCCAGGGGGGCTGGATGCCTACCACTACTACCACCCTTACCCAGGGGGTGCCAGATGCCTACCACTACTACCACCCTCACCCAGGGGGGCTGGATGCCTACCACTACTACCACCCTTACCCAGGGGGCTGGATGCCTACCACTACTACCACCCTCACCCAGGGGGGCTGGATGCCTACCACTACTACCACCCTCACCCAGGGGGGCTGGATGCCTACCACTACTACCACCCTTAGCCAGGGGGTGCCAGATGCCTACCACCACTACCACCCTTACCCAGGGGGGCTGGATGCCTACCACTACTACCACCCTCACCCAGGGGGGCTGGATGCCTACCACTACTACCACCCTTAGCCAGGGGGTGCCAGATGCCTACCACTACTACCACCCTCACCCAGGGGGCTGGATGCCTACCACTACTACCACCCTCACCCAGGGGGCTGGATGCCTACCACTACTACCACCCTTAGCCAGGGGTGCCAGATGCCCACCACTACTACCACCCTAAGCCAGGGGGCTGGATGCCTACCACTACTACCACCATTACCCAGGGGGGGCTGGATGCCTACCACCACTACCACCCTTACCCAGGGGGGGCTGGATGCCCACCACCACTACCTCCCTTAGCCATGGGGGTGCCAGATGCCTACCACTACTACCACCCTTACCCAGGGGGGGCTGGATGCCTACCACTACTACAACCCTCACCCAGGGGGGGCTGGATGCCTACCACTACTACCACCCTTAGCCAGGGGGGTGCCAGATGCCTACCACTACTACCACCCTCACCCAGGGGGGGCTGGATGCCTACCACTACTACCACCCTCACCCAGGGGGTGCTGGATGCCTACCACTACTACCACCCTTAGCCAGGGGGGTGCCAGATGCCCACCACTACTACCACCCTAAGCCAGGGGGCTGGATGCCTACCACTACTACCACCCTTACCCAGGGGGCTGGATGCCTACCACTACTACCACCCTTAGCCAGGGGGTGCCAGATGCCTACCACTACTACCACCCTCACCCAGGGGGGCTGGATGCCTACCACTACTACCACCCTCACCCAGGGGGGGCTGGATGCCTACCACTACTACCACCCTTAGCCAGGGGGGTGCCAGATGCCCACCACTACTACCACCCTAAGCCAGGGGGGCTGGATGCCTACCACTACTACCACCCTCACCCAGGGGGGGCTGGATGCCTACCACTACTACCACCCTTAGCCAGGGGGTGCCAGATGCCCACCACTACTACCACCCTAAGCCAGGGGGGCTGGATGCCTACCACTACTACCACCCTTACCCAGGGGGGGCTGGATGCCTACCACCCTTACCCAGGAGGGGCTGGATGCCCACCACCACTACCACCCTTAGCCATGGGGGTGCCAGATGCCTACCACTACTACCACCCTTACCCAGGGGGCTGGATGCCTACCACCACTACCACCCTTACCCAGGGGGCTGGATGCCCACCACCACTACCACCCTTAGCCATGGGGGTGCCAGATGCCTACCACTACTACCACCCTTACCCAGGGGGGCTGGATGCCTACCACCACTACCACCCTTACCCAGGGGGGGCTGGATGCCCACCACCACTACCACCCTTAGCCATGGGGGTGCCAGATGCCTACCACTACTACCACCCTTACCCAGGGGGGCTGGATGCCTACCACTACTACCACCCTCACCCAGGGGGGCTGGATGCCTACCACTACTACCACCCTTAGCCAGGGGGTGCCAGATGCCTACCACTACTACCACCCTAAGCCAGGGGGCTGGATGCCTACCACTACTACCACCCTAAGCCAGGGGGCTGGATGCCTACCACTACTACCACCCTTACCCAGGGGGCTGGATGCCTACCACCACTACCACCCTTACCCAGGGGGGGCTGGATGCCCACCACCACTACCACCCTTAGCCATAGGGGTGCCAGATGCCTACCACTACTACCACCCTTACCCAGGGGGGGCTGGATGCCTACCACTACTACCACCCTCACCCAGGGGGGGCTGGATGCCTACCACTACTACCACCCTTAGCCAGGGGGGTGCCAGATGCCTACCACTACTACCACCCTCACCCAGGGGGGGCTGGATGCCTACCACCACTACCACCCTTACCCAGGGGGGGCTGGATGCCTACCACCACTACCACCCTTACCCTGGGGGGGCTGGATGCCCACCACCACTACCACCCTTACCCAGGGGGGCTGGATGCCTACCACTACTACCACCCTTAGCCAGGGGGGTGCCAGATGCCTACCACTAATACCACCCTCACCCAGGGGGGGCTGGATGCCTACCACCACTACCACCCTTACCCAGGGGGGGGCTGGATGCCTACCACCACTACCACCCTTACCCAGGGGGGGCTGGATGCCCACCACCACTACCACCCTTACCCAGGGGGGCTGGATGCCTACCACTACTACCACCCTTAGCCAGGGGGGTGCCAGATGCCCACCACCACTACCACCCTTAGCCATGGGGGTGCCAGATGCCTACCACTACTACCACCCTTACCCAGGGGGGGCTGGATGCCTACCACTACTACCACCCTTACCCAGGGGGGGCTGGATGCCTACCACTACTACCACCCTTACCCAGGGGGGCTGGATGCCTGTCACTACTACCACCTCTACCCATGGGGGCTGGATGCCTACCACCAACACCACCCCCACTCATAGGATGGACAATGCATGACACAACCACCACACCACAACCTAGGGAATGCAAGAAAAAGACATCCCCCAACACCATGACAAGCGTGTGTAGACTGTGTCAAATGCCTACAACACTGAACATGACTTTGAACATACAATGTGACCCCCTAGCACATGTGCCACACATATATGTGTGTGGCCCCCACAATGCAAGCAGGCCATGACCATTGTGGCAATGGGGTCCAAACCCCCATCATCACAGTGACCAAAAGGTAAGTGTGGGGTCCATAGCTGAAGCACATTTTGAACAGTGTGGCAATGGGGTCCAAACCCCCATCATCACAGTGACCAAAATGTAAGTGTGGGGTCCATAGCTGAAGCACATTTTGAACACTGTGGCAATGGGGTCCAAACCCCCATCATCACAGTGACCAAAATGTAAGTGTGGGGTCCATAGCTGAAGCACATTTTGAACAGTGTGGCAATGGGGTCCAAACCCCCATCATCACAGTGACCAAAATGTAAGTGTGGGGTCCATAGCTGAAGCACATTTTGAACATTGTGGCAATGGGGTCCAAACCCCCATCATCACAGTGACCAAAATGTAAGTGTGGGGTCCATAGCTGAAGCACATTTTGTACAGTGTGGCAATGGGGTCTAACGCCCCATCACCACAGTGACCAAAAGGTAAGTGTGGGGTCCATAGCTGAAGCACATTTTGAACATTGTGGCAATGGGGTCTAACACCCCATCACCACAGTGACCAAAAGGTAAGTGTGGGGTCCATAGCTGAAGCACATTTTGAACATTGTGGCAATGGGGTCCAAACCCCCATCATCACAGTGACCAAAATGTAAGTGTGGGGTCCATAGCTGAAGCACATTTTGAACATTGTGGCAATGGGGTCTAACGCCCCATCACCACAGTGACCAAAAGGTAAGTGTGGGGTCCATAGCTGAAGCACATTTTGAACATTGTGGCAATGGGGTCCAAACCCCCATCATCACAGTGACCAAAATGTAAGTGTGGGGTCCATAGCTGAAGCACATTTTGAACAGTGTGGCAATGGGGTCTAACGCCCCATCACCACAGTGACCAAAAGGTAAATGTGGGGTCCATAGCTGAAGCACATTTTGAACATTGTGGCAATGGGGTCCAAACCCCCATCATCACAGTGACCAAAAGGTAAGTGTTGACAAAGAAAGAGCTGCAACTGCCAAACTGCATGGATGATTCCTGGTCACAGAACATAAAACACATCAGTGGCAAAGTAGTGCATGTGTCCCATTGCAACATAAATTGGGGGAGCCAAATACTGCAGTGCAAATAAGACATACCTTTGGCCATGTGCAGACAAACAACACCCATGGAGGCTGACACTGTCAACATTCATCAATGACACAATGACAGAAGTGACCATCAGAATGCAGACCCACATATTTGCACCAATGGGCACACAAATGCAGATACCCTGTGGAGACTGTAGATGTGAGGTGAACAGATACCATACCATGGCAGCAATGGGACACACAAACCATGATCATTGTGCTGACCGATGACCTAGGAGTCCCAGGGACAGCAGGGGAAACCCACCAAACGACACACAGCCAATGGCACACCCAAGATATGCCAATGCAGTGGTGCAGATGCACAAACACAAACAGGCAGACCCACACTGCACATCATACACAACAGGTGAGGGGGGGTGCCAGTGTCTCCAGGCAACCACACAACACATGAGGAGACCTGAATACCAATCATACAGATGTGCATACAGTGCCACACAAAGGTAACTCATGGATCCAAATCCCCTATGTGGGCAAGCAGGCATTGTCAGATGAGAGGGAGCACAAATCACACATGTCACACAGGCACGTAGGAACAGCAACTGACACAGCAAGACACAGACACACCACAGCACTACCCCAGGGCCCCCACAATGTGGTGACCCTGGGCTGCATTACAATCCCACTGTGATGACAAAGCTAAATGTCGTTCACACTGTGAACCACAGTCATGTGTCCTGAGCAACAAACTACCATCACACCTACACAAGCACAAATCAATCAGCATGGCCAGTAAGCCAAGGCCAACATGGAGGCAGGGGCCTAGCCGGGCAACAACTCCCATCTGCACACACTCAACACCACACCCTCGATCTCCAACAATGTGCAGCAGTGAAGCACACATGCACTGGTGACATTGCACATGCACCCATGACTATTCCAGGGTGGTGGGTGGGAACCAAGGTGCAGAAACACATCACACATGGCCACTCAACAAGACTCCTGAATGTCTGACACACTGCACACTACGCTGTACATGGACATGACGGCAATACCACACCAACCAATGGGATCCCAGCCACAGTCACACACCAATGAAGAAGCCAAGGTCACCCACAAAGAACACACATAGACAACAACCAACATTGCAGCCCGGACCCTGAGGAGTGCCAGCAGTCACACACACAACGTGTCACAATCACTGAAAGATAACACAAACTGGAAATCACATGACAGGGGCAAACAACAAGTGCCAAGGGGAAACCTGACTGTGACCCATCTGCGTCTGCACACAAACTCAGCCCTGACAGCAAACACACCTATGGGTGACACCCTGATGACCAGTAATGTGCCATGCACCCACATCACAGAGAACCCAGGGAGAAGACTTTGGGGGAACATAGGTCAACTCAGCAAGCATCACAAACAGGTACAACACTAGGGATCACAGCATGCACAGCTAAACGGAAGTGAACACACAGACATGCACATACAACACACACCTTGGGCGCAGGCAATGTCACAGGAGTACACACTGCCATGAGGGGACTCCACTCCTGTGTGAGGAAAGCTGTGCCATATGTTGCCTCAGTAGGGCCCCATCATGTCAGCTGAGCACTTGGTCACACAATCAACAATTAGCACCAAATGAGGGCTCCCGTCACATCAGCCTGGTCATGGAAGTGCCACCGAAATCATCAGCACAGATCCAACACACTTGTATAGCAATGTTGCACTGACAACACAGATGAGTCCTTCCCCATTGATGCCCAAACCTGCATGTCCAGTGGAGATGGCCACACGGTCACGGTCAGGAGATGGCCACACGGTCAGGCATCTGTTGTGCCTGCCCGGACACGGGCAGGCACAACAGATGTGCAGGGATGGAAGCCACAGATGTGAAATAGCTAATCTAAGTAGGAAATCCCATTGCCAAATACTGAACACATGACACCCTCAGATGCTGCTATGCATGACATGGATACACCACAGGATAGGACACATTCCCCCTGGACCACATGGGTTCCTGCACAGTAACACTTCATTATCATGAGACCAAATATCACCATCACTGCAGCAAGGGCATGGTTAGCATCATCAACAACATGTACATCAGAAGCATAAGCACTAGAGAACAGAAAGTTGCTTTATTCAGCATATGTGTGTAATGAAAACAAAGTCCAGAAAAAACACAAAGGCCAATGGCCAGTCCATTGTCAAAGTCCAAACAGGGTGACAGTGTGTCAGACCTCTGGGCCACCTAGCACATGTAGTGTGTGCATTACTGAACAAAAGACATTGGGTTAAAAGGAGAAATCAGTCCTGGAATAATAATTGGAAAATGTTATACCGCGAGTGGAATTCCAAGATGGCCGCAGATTCTAAATCTACACTTGCGGTCTAGTTTATTTCACCACAGGTGCCCGAAGCCTTGATGAAGCTCGCGCTCAATAACGAATGCGCACTTCACCAGAGAAATTTCCAAGCTCGTACCTCAGGAAATGAGCTCCGTGTGATTCCTTCCTTCCCTAGAGTGTCGCGTCGGGTATTCTCCCGGGTTTTCTCTCCGTTTCGTCCCCGTCGGGAGTAGCTCCCATTTGTCTACTTGACAAGGTTCTTGCTGGTTGTTTTCCAGAGGCAAGGAATGTGAGGAGGCTTTCCCAGCTAAGACGCGCCCCTCTCTCAGCGGAAGATCTACAGTCTTCATTGCCTGTTAACCTGTTAATTGCAGTTTCCAGTCACCGGCAGCCAGGAAAAGAGAAGAGAGAAGCTAAGTGACTGCACGTTTCTAATAGAGAAATATAAACAAGACTTTAAGAAAGCATGTATATATATTGAAGGTTTAAAAGAAGAAACTTACCTCAAACTCGTAATTTCAAAAGCTGTAAGAAAATATGGAAAGATGTTAAGTTTCTATCAGTAGTATTAGCTGTACAGATAAGGAGATATTTATATATATAGTTACGTAGGATTCTGAAAGAAGGAAGAAAGAATAACTATACATTGAAAAGAACCAATAAGCAAAAGGCTAAAGACAGGAAAGTAGGTAAGGCATTACAGGTTAATCATATAGTTAGAGAAATATAGACTAGAAAATATAGTAATAATTGTGTTGCTTGACAGGGTTAACCTACGGAGTACTATTTACAATAAAAGAAGAAAGAAGAGAATATTAACAAAGAATAATAAAGAAGAGAAGCTAGATACTCGGAACGTTAGGTACGTAGTTGAGCGAAGAAGGGAATTTAGACTAGTTTAGAGTAGAATAGGTAGTACAGTAATATCTGTGTTTAGTGTCCTCAGGTCTTCTCGGAGTTTCAGTCTGCAGGACGGACGAAAAACAAGAGAAGCTGAAAGAACAGTTCCAGAACCAGTCTCTTCTGTTGTTTGTTATTTTATCCACTCCCCCTTCCCCCTTGGGGGTCTTTTGGAGTCTAGATCTTTATCGGACTCTGGAGAATCCTTGAGAGGGAGTTGGGAACTAGCATCTTCTGTTCCTGTGCAAGTTCTTGGTAAGATATCTCTGTTGGTCTTGACAGAGTGAAGTGCCCACGTATTATACTTGCACCCGAACAGAATGGCCGAAGGAATTAATTTGCAGACCTTGGGAACAGTTCTAGAGGCAATTCAAAAGGAGTTGGTAGCTGTTAGAGAGGATAATCAGAATCTTAGACAGGAGGTGGTAAATTCAAGAAAGGAAACAGCGGAGTTAGCCTTGAGAATGGAACAACCATTTAGTTCAGGAAGAGAAACCTTAAATCCTCTCACCGAAGGCTCAAGTAGAACAACGACACAAGTAATCCATTCATTGTCACCAGTCATTCCGTTAGCTCCCCGGAACGATTTAGTGGGGATCCACAAAAGGCACAAATATTCCTCACTCAATGCTCCCTACACTTCATGTGTCGCCCTTCTATTTTCCCAGATGCGCAGTCAAGAGTGGCCTTTGCTTTGTCGTATTTAAGTGGGGATGCAGCGTCTTGGTCCATGCCCCTGGTCTCCCGTGACGATCCTCTTTTGCAAGACTATGATGAGTTCAAACAAGAATTTCTTCGAATTTTTGACAGGCGACGAATCTCTCAGGCTGTCGACAATGAATTGTTAGAACTACGACAAGGTAACCGGGACCTTGTAGCCTACTTGGCTCAGTTTAACAAATTAGTAGTGGAGACAAATTGGCCGGAGAGTAAAAGAGCTGCGGTCTTTTATCGAGGTTTAAGAGATGAGCTTAAAGACGTACTGGCACAAATACCAAATCGACCCACAGAAATCTCGGCACTAGTAGATCTGGTGCTAGAAATTGATTTCCGTCAAGGCGAAAGAAAAGGTGAAAAAGAAGGGATTTCAAACCAATAGCTCCAAGGTTTGATAGAATCAGGTCCGAGGGCAGCCGAACTATTGAAGGACCAGCAGTTTCGGAACCCATGCAGATTGGAACAATAAGGGGCCCTTTAACTAAGGAGGAAAAGGAGAAAAGGAGAGCTGGGAATTTGTGTATGTATTGTGGCTCAAGTGGACACTTCGTGAGGGGTTGTCCAAAGAAACCCAAAACTTCATTTAAACCGAAGGAAAACTTGCAGCACCACCTGTAGGAGGAGTTGGACCGGTGGATGCTAATCAAGAATCAACTCCAAAGGAACATCAAGTGGCCAATACCCTGCAGTCGTCCTCACCACATTTAATTTTGTCCATGGTTATCAAGTTTCGGCAAATAACTCTGACAGGAGTTTGTGTAATGATAGATTCCGGAGCCACTGGAAATTTTTGCGATCTAAAATTTGCAGCAAAAGTGGGGTTGCGAGCTATACAAAAATCCAAAGGTGAGCCAGTGCGAGCGGTGGATGGGACTAATCTCTCATCTGGGCCCATAGTGAGCCATACTGAACCGATACAAATGATTTCGAGTGATGGGCATGAAGAAGTGATTCAATTTAATTTGATCGATGCACCCCAGTTCCAGCTCATTCTAGGATTGCCATGGCTTACAGAGCATGACCCCACCATCAATTGGAGCTCCAGAACGATAACGATGGATTCTGATTATTGTAAAGGAAATTGTTTTGGAGAAAAGGAAAAGACCTGTGAGAGTAATCCTGCTCACTCTTTGTGTATGGCTGGAGCATCTGTGTGTATCATTGATTCTCAGGAAATACCTCGTGAATACCAAGATTTTGAAGATGTCTTCAATGAAAAAGAAGCTGAGCAGTTGCCCCCCATCGTGTATACGATTGTAAAATAGATCTGGAGCCTGGTTCGAATCTACCATGCAGTCGAGTTTATGCTCTAACCGAGAAGGAACATTGGCACTTGAAAGAATATTTGGACAAATACTTGGCAAACGGTTTTATACGGCCATCCCAATCTCCTGTATCGTCGCCTCTGTTTTTCGTGCCGAAGAAAGAGGGAGATTTGAGGACTTGCATCGATTATCGTGCAATTAATAAAATCACAAAGAAGAATCGCTATCCTCTCCCCCTCATTTCAGTTTTGTTAGACCAAGTCAAAGGAGCGCAAATATACACGAAGTTAGATCTGAGAGGGGCCTACCATTTAATCAGAATGAAGGAGGGCGACAAATGGAAAACAGCTTTCAGAACAAGATTTGGGCTATTCGAATACCAGGTTATGCCGTATGGTCTGTGTAATGCCCCAGCTGCCTTTCAGTATTTTATTAACGACATCCTCAGTGAATACATAGATCAATGTGCAATTGTATACATTGATGATATTCTGATTTATTCCGCTGACAAGAGTAAACACCAAGAACAGGTGAGAGGAGTGTTGCATAAGCTCAGGGAGAACAAACTGTTTGTAAAACTGGAAAAATGTGCATTTAATGTTTCCAAGGTGGAGTTTTTGGGATTTATCCTCTCCCCAACCGGAATGAACATGGATGAGCGAAAGATAAAGGCCGTCGTTGATTGGAAGTCTCCTGCAAGTGTTAAAGAGGTTCAGAGCTTTATAGGGTTTGCGAACTTCTATAGAAGATTTATCAATGAGTTCTCACGAAAGATACTTCCTCTTACACGGTTGCTTAAAAAAGGAATTCGTTTTGAATGGACCGAAGAAGCAGAAGAAGCCTTTAAATCTCTAAAGAAAGGTTTCACGTCTGCACCTGTACTTCTACATGCTGACCCATCGGAACCATTTTACGTTGAGACTGATGCTTCAGATCAAGCGGTTGGTGGCGTGCTATCCCAAAGACACAAAGAAACAGGTCAACTACATCCAGTTGCCTACAGATCAAGAAAATTAACACCTGCTGAAGTGAATTACACAATAACAGAGAAAGAATTGTTGGCCATCAAGGACGCCTTTAAAGAGTGGCGACACTACCTCATGGGAGCGCAGCATCAAGTAACAGTTTTCACTGATCACCGGAACCTGAAGTTCTTGAAATCAGCTAAAACCTTAACTCCAAGACAACTCAGATGGTCACTGTATTTTGCTGAATATGACTTTGTAATCACTTACAGACCAGGGGCTCAGAATGGGAAAGCAGACGCCTTGTCCAGATTAGGAACAGACAACCAAAAGAGTCAGATAGAAGTTCAAACAATAATTCCAAGCTCAAAAATAATTTGTGCCACTACTCCATTTGATTTGAAAGAGCAAGTCACCCAAGCCATAAGTCCAGAAGCTATGCAGGATTGGATCGAGAAAGAAGCCGGAAGAGAGATTCGACATCAGTTGCCTTACCACAAAGGAGCCTTGTATCTACCTACCAAGAAACTACAGAATCAAGTACTGTACGAATGTCACGATAATCTTTTGGCAGGACACAAGGGAGAATCCAAGACAGAAGAATTGGTGAAGAGTCATTATTGGTGGCCTCGAATGACTACAGATATAGAGCAATATGTTAAGACCTGTGAAATCTGCACTCAGGGAATATCAGAACGGCAGGCTCCAAAAGGGTTGTTACAACCCATGCCTACCCCCCCTTTCCCATGGCACACAGTCACCCTAGATCTAATTGTTGATTTACCTTCCAGCCAGGGTTACAATACGATTTTGGTGGTTGTAGATGCATTTTCAAAAATGGCACACTTTATGGCACTAAAAGGGGTCCCGTCTGCGAAACAACTAGCTAGTCACTTCAGTACTCACATAGTTAAGCTTCACGGAATCCCCAAAATCATTATTTCGGACCGAGGTTCACAGTTCCTGTCCCATTTTTGGAAGGCCTTTGTTGAAGGTTTAGGAATTGAAGCCAGATATTCCACCAGTTATCATCCCGAGACAGATGGGCAGGCAGAGAGGGTGAACCAAGAATTAGAGCAGTATCTAAGGTTGTTCCTTTTGAAGCAAGATGGGGATTGGCCAGAATATTTATGGGCAGCAGAGTTTGCACACAATAATGCTAGAAATGTTTCCACAGGATATTCTCCATTTTACCTGAACTATGGTAAACACCCAAATTCCACAATAAGACAAACTGAAATTTCAGTCCCAGCAGTAAAAGATTTAGTAAACCATTTTCAAAAAATTCATCAAACTGCTTCACAACACTTAGAGCAGGCTAAAAAGAAGTATAAGATCTATGCAGATAAGAAGAGAAGAGAAGGCCCCCTTTTAGAAGAAGGAGATAGCGTTTGGCTAAGTACAAAGAACCTTAGACTAAAGGGTAATAGAAAGTTTCAACCTAGGTTCATAGGGCCTTACTTAATTGAGAAAAAAATGAATCCAGTTACTTATCGGTTAAGACTGCCTACCAAGCTGAAGATCCATCCAGTCTTCCACGTTTCCTTGCTAAAAAGGCTTCACCAGAGTTACGAAAAGACTCACCTCCAAGACCTATCCAATTAGAATCTGGAGTAGAGTTTGAAGTAAAAGAAATCCTAGATTCTAAGAAGGTTAAAGGAAAGCTATATTATTTGGTGGACTGGAAGGGTTATGGTCCAGAGGAACGATCTTGGGAGCTTGAGTCAGATGTTCATGCTCCTAGGCTGTTAAAATCTTTTCATCAAAGATTCCCTATGAAACCAAGATTGGAAGGACCTCCCTTGTTGGGGGTACTGTCAGACCTCTGGGCCACCTAGCACATGTAGTGTGTGCATTACTGAACAAAAGACATTGGGTTAAAAGGAGAAATCAGTCCTGGAATAATAATTGGAAAATGTTATACCGCGAGTGGAATTCCAAGATGGCCGCAGATTCTAAATCTACACTCGCGGTCTAGTTTATTTCACCACAGGTGCCCGAAGCCTTGATGAAGCTCGCGCTCAATAACGAATGCGCACTTCACCAGAGAAATTTCCAAGCTCGTACCTCAGGAAATGAGCTCCGTGTGATTCCTTCCTTCCCTAGAGTGTCGCATCGGGTATTCTCCCGGGTTTTTCTCTCCGTTTCGTCCCCGTCGGGAGTAGCTCCCATTTGTCTACTTGACAAGATTCTTGCTGGTTGTTTTCCAGAGGCAAGGAATGTGAGGAGGCTTTCCCAGCTAAGACGCGCCCCCTCTCTCAGCGGAAGATCTACAGTCTTCATTGCCTGTTAACCTGTTAATTGCAGTTTCCAGTCACCGGCAGCCAGGAAAAGAGAAGAGAGAAGCTAAGTGACTGCACGTTTCTAATAGAGAAATATAAACAAGACTTTAAGAAAGCATGTATATATATTGAAGGTTTAAAAGAAGAAACTTACCTCAAACTCGTAATTTCAAAAGCTGTAAGAAAATATGGAAAGATGTTAAGTTTCTATCAGTAGTATTAGCTGTACAGATAAGGAGATATTTATATATATAGTTACGTAGGATTCTGAAAGAAGGAAGAAAGAATAACTATACATTGAAAAGAACCAATAAGCAAAAGGCTAAAGACAGGAAAGTAGGTAAGGCATTACAGGTTAATCATATAGTTAGAGAAATATAGACTAGAAAATATAGTAATAATTGTGTTGCTTGACAGGGTTAACCTACGGAGTACTATTTACAATAAAAGAAGAAAGAAGAGAATATTAACAAAGAATAATAAAGAAGAGAAGCTAGATACTCGGAACGTTAGGTACGTAGTTGAGCGAAGAAGGGAATTTAGACTAGTTTAGAGTAGAATAGGTAGTACAGTAATATCTGTGTTTAGTGTCCTCAGGTCTTCTCGGAGTTTCAGTCTGCAGGACGGACGAAAAACAAGAGAAGCTGAAAGAACAGTTCCAGAACCAGACTCTTCTGTTGTTTGTTATTTTATCCACTCCCCCTTCCCCCTTGGGGGTCTTTTGGAGTCTAGA
Organism: Calotriton arnoldi; assembly: GCA_963921515.1. Classification (NCBI taxonomy): domain Eukaryota; kingdom Metazoa; phylum Chordata; class Amphibia; order Caudata; family Salamandridae; genus Calotriton; species Calotriton arnoldi. The sequence goes on from CAWUFW010001548.1 coordinate 994,047, forward strand.
TCTTTATCGGACTCTGGAGAATCCTTGAGAGGGAGTTGGGAACTAGCATCTTCTGTTCCTGTGCAAGTTCTTGGTAAGATATCTCTGTTGGTCTTGACACAGTGGCAGATGTCACCCTACGCATGCCTGCACAAAACCAGGGACAATCCACTAGGAGGGGCAACCGGGGGGGCAGGCCAGGCACCGCAGGGACAGGATCAGGGCTCACCAGGAGGAAGCAGGGAAGGGGTGGTGGGTGCTGGAGAGCCACTGACAACTGCAGTGGAGGTGTCTGACATGGTGTGTGCCGGCACAACTGGGGGGCATGACTCAGATGTTGTGGGGGCCGGCACGACTGCAGTGGACCCTGCAGATGGAGTGGACAGGTCCGCCACTGCAGTGCCCAAGTCAGACAGGGATAGTGGACTCCACTGCAGTGCCTACCACCAGGGGAGGAGAATGGGGAACAGGCAAGGTGGGCTGGACAGAGGGGGAGGACACCCTCACCACATCAGTGGCACAGACAAGCGCAGCGGGGGGTGTGGTGCCGGGAGTGCAAGTGGCCGGGGGAGACGGCCGGATCCTCTTGGGGTTGGTATATCTGTGGGTGGGGGAACCTGGGGCTGGGTGTGGTGGGGGCACCTGTGGAGTGGGGGCCTGAGGGATGGAGGAAGGAGACCTGGTGCCTGAGCTGCAGGGCGGCGGCGGGGTCTTGCTCTTACGACTCTGGGGGGACTTGCGGGTGGGGGCCTCTGTCTGCGCCTGGGGGAGGGTGTCCGGGGGCGAGGGGCACTCTGCTCTGTGTGGGTGGGCTTCCTCTTCCCCCTGAATGCTGTATCAGCTGGATCGGAGGGGAAGAGGCCGAGGTCACTGAGGAAGAGCCGCTGGGTCTTTGGGGTTGCAGGTGAGGCAAGGGAGGGTGCTTTGGAGGGAGAGGCAACTGAGGACTGCGCAGTGCTCGTGGATGCGTGTGTGTGTTCCAGGGCCCCATCCCCTGTGAGTCTGGTTTCAGTCCCCTGACTGTGCGTGCGTGTGCGTTTTGTTTGTGGCGTGTGTGTCTGTGTGCTGGACGTGTGTGTGCTGGTGTGTGCCTGTGCCGGTGTGTGTGTGCTTGGGACGGGTAAGGTGCTGGGGAGTGTGGATGGAGCAGAGGCAGGAGGGGTGAGGGACTGTCTGAGGAGGGACACTGCTGCCGTCAGGGAGGAGTCCATGGACCTATTGCCCCTCTGTAGGTCAGACATGCCCGATGAGATGCCCTCCATGAACGACACCAGCTGAGTCAACAGAGCGGTGTGCGCATGGAGGACACTCAGCATGGCTGTCTGCCCTACATGGAGCTGGCGAAGGAGGTACACAGACTCCTCACTCAGGGCAGCAGGGGACACAGGGGCAGGGGGTGCGGTGCCTGGCCCAAAGGAGACACGCTCCCGAACATGGGAGCCTCCACGGACCTGGGGAATGGGAGCCGATGGGAGGGCGGTGGTGGTGCTGGTGGTGGCGGGGACAGCAACACTAGCTGGGGTGTGGTGGCTGCTGACACCCGCCTCCATAAGGGAGTCATCCTCCGAGTTGCTCTGGTCCTCAGCCGAGGTGGATGGTGCTGAGGACTCCTCGGTGTGGCTCCCCTCGCCCTCCGTGCCACTGGGTCCCTCCGACCACTCCTCGGCTGCTGACCCAGTCTGGCTCTCCGGCTCCTCCTGGTCCGTGGAGCTGTCCCCTTCCGTGGCCGTGGCTGTATCTGCAAACAATGGGGAAACAGACAGACATCAGTCACCTGCACCAAACGCACACACCACTGTGAGCACAGCACATTACAGAGCAAACCCTGGCATCATTAGTTGTACACTGCTAAAAGTGCCCTAACTGAACAGGAGAAGCCAATTGTCAGTCTGATGCCAACCATGGCACTCACATCCCACATGGCCTTGCACCCATCTGTCTGGTGTCTGTTGGATAGCAACACCTCAGTGTGGACACATGCACCAACTACACAGTAGTTGGACAGTGCAGAGGACACGGTGTAGCATGTGGACATGCACACATCACAACTCTTGCCACTGAGTCAGTACAGGTTTCCGGATGAAAGGGACGCCCAGAGTCAAATAGGAAATGCATGTGATGCATACCAGCGACAGACACCATGATGCACCCATGTCCTGATAGCCATCGGCACAATGGTGTGCATGTAGCACATGTCACTCCCCTGCATGATCACCAATAAGTAGACACATGCCATGGCGGAGGCATGACTGCTAAGTCATACATCACTGTCTCAGTGATGTATGACTTGGCAGCCAGACAACAACACTCTGCACTGTGTCACAATAGTAGGTCATGGGGAATGCAAGTCCTGGAGCTGCACAAGTGCACATGTACATCCCCCACACAACACATCATCTTAACCCTCATCTGTCCAGGTCATACCGATTGGACATATGGGAGACCCTCTGAACCTGAGCACCTCACAATCTGCTGTGAATGGGGAACAGCTGCCTGAACTTCACATTCGCATACCCCAGTCTGCACGGGCAGCTGATCAAACACCTATGTGACACACAAGTATCGTCTCCTATGGTCACATCTCCAGTGGCATGCTGAGCCCCTACCGAGAAACACCCCAGCAGTCCTGGCAACAAATCCACAGCACACTGACACAGAGGCAGACACCTGAGGGGTCAAATCACTGCGCACAATGTGTCAGCTGATACACGGGAGTGGGAGTACAGAGTGCATTGCATGGCCTGGAGTAGGCATGACTGTCCTGTCCCACATGAATGAGGGATGAGCCCTGGACAGTGGATAGCTGGCTATGTATGTGTGACACACGTAATCTGCACACTCCTGGGGCCCAAACATTGTTCCCACCCGCTGCATGGGTGTGTGCCACACACCCCAGGCACATGTGGTGGCTCAGCTCAGCAAGTGGACCGCATATCAAAGCAACACGCAGATTACATGTCCGAACACAGGCGTTGTGTGAACAATGGACCCACCCATGATGCCCACAACAGAGTTAGGGAAACAGATGCTGTCCCCAACCTTTAGTGAAGCAAACTGCAAGGACACAGTCCCAAGTGACACAATTCCCTGAATGTAAGGGCCACACCTGGGTATCAGATGAGGAGTGGGCAGTGCACAATAGAGGGACATGGCTCCTGGACAACATGACTGCTGTACTGTGGCAGTTGAACCAGGCCAGAGGAGGGCACATAGCATGTAATACAGAGTTCACAGTGCAGTCTTTGACTCACCCCCTCCTTGCTGCTGTCTGGCCTTCAGCTGCCCATCCAGGTCTGGAAACACCACCGCCAGGATCTGGAGCATGTGGGGGTCAGGGCCCGTGTTCCGCCCCTCCTGCGAGGAGGCGACAGCTTCAGCTGGACCCGTGCAATCCTCCGGGTCCAGCCCCGAAGGTCCTGCCACCTCTTCTGGCAGTTGCGGATCCGGCGCTTGTAGACCCCCACGGACCGGACAGCCCGGACGATGTCCTTCCAGATCTCCTGCTTCCGATGGGCATTAACCTGTCAGGATGACAAAGTGAAAAGGCCATTACTACACATGCAACATATCCGTGCATGACACAGTTGTATATACATGTCTCAATCACAGGGGCACATGATGGACACAGGCAGTGCAAAGCTGCCAATGGACAGTTTGCCAGAAGTCACTACATGGTATCATTGCATGGGAAGTAAAACCTTGTTCAAATGCACTGTCACTGCACCATACCTGTCCAGTGCATGTCACTACACACTATGGGGGGTGACAACTACTCAGTGAGCCTGCTAGCCAGAGGCGTGCAGACTTTCAGCCTTGCTAGTCAGACAAAATGCACATTCAGAAAGGCAGTGCACAGAACACTCACCTGCTCCCCTGGTGTCCCATACAGCTTGCTGTACTGTGGAAGTAGGCTGTCCAGCAGGGCCTGGTTCTCCTCAAGGCTGAAGGCTGGGGCTCTCTCCACAGTACGTGCCATTGCAGGGTCCAGAGGGGCAGAGACAGCAGCAGTGCAGTGGCAGATGTCGTCCTGGAGCATGTAGTGCAGGCAAGTGAGCTCTCAGGGGAACAGCCAGCAATATATATGTGCTGGAGAGGCAGATACTGTCCCTTGTGTCCAAAGTGATAGGTCCAAGTCGTTTGCATCTTCTGAATCTGGCAAATCCATGGAATAGCAGCACCAATTCACGCCCACAGCATCCTTCAAATCTTCAACTTCATGACATACATGATTTTGCAACATTGTTGTGGGTGACCAACTGAATTTCCAGCAACCGACTCGTTCGAATTTCGAAAACGCGTCCGTTGCCAGGCTAGGCCATTGTCAATGGGTGCGCACCGATCGGTCCATTGCGGTACAACGCGTACAGGGGTACAACGCGTACCCGCACACATTGAATGCAATGGGCCGGCCGGGGGCACCGATCGGTCCATTGCGGTACAACGCGTACAGGGGTACAACGCGTACCTGCACACATTGAATGCAATGGGCCGGCCGGGGCACCGATCGGTCCATTGCGGTACAACGCGTACAGGGGTACAACGCGTACCTGCACACATTGAATGCAATGGGCCGGCCGGGGGCACCGATCGGTCCATTGCTGATCAACGCGTACAGGGGTACAACGCGTACCCGCACACATTGAATGCAATGGGCCGGCCGTGGGCACCGATCGCTCCATTGCGGTACAACGCGTACAGGGGTACAACGCGTACCCGCACACATTGAATGCAATGGGCCGGCCGGGGGCACCGATCGGTCCATTGCGGTACAACGCGTACAGGGGTACAACGCGTACCCGCACACATTGAATGCAATGGGCCGGCCGGGGGCACCGATCGGTCCATTGCTGTTCAACGCATCCCTGTACAAATGACTGGCATATGTCACCATGCCTGTCTCAGATGGACATATGCCAGCCACAGATAGCTCCCAGGGAGTGAGGGGCACACCTACAACACGACAGCCTGTCCAAACTGTATAATAAGGCATGTAAGGCTGCATTTCCTATTGTGTGTATGTTGGTGTACATGTTGTCCTGTGGGTGTCACCTGGGGGCAGCCACCCCCAGGCTGTGCACGTGTTCATGGGGACAGGATCCTGGGTGTTACGTGTACATGACCACTGTGATGTGCAACTGTTCATATCTGTGCATGTGCCATGGTCACATTTCACGGTGGTGTATGTGTATGTCATGTCACATACCCCGTGAGTCCCATGTGGGACGGTATGTTTGAGCCAGGGTGTCCCAGTGGCACAATAGTGATGGTCCTCCACAGTCTGTGTGCATGTAGTGTTTACAATGTCTCTGATTTCATGTGCACAATGGGAGACAGTCTCCACATCCACGTTGTGTGTGCATGGACTTTGATGTTGTGCGTGTGTGTGTCACAGACGTCCATGTCTGTCCTGCAGTGGCAAGTGGGACCACTACCTGTGGGGGTCATAGTTGTTTTGCTGTGGTGTATACATGATACTCCATGTAATGCCTGTGTCCATGTGGCAATACAGGGTCCCTGGGAATGTACCTGTCGTTGAGCTGTGATGCCTGGGGCACATCTGTCCTCACATGTCACTGTGGGGGGTGATTGTGACACGGCAGCAGGAGATGGGAACTGTGACACGGCCTCATGATATCCAATGGGCCAACCTGGGACTTATTGATGCCACTTGTTGAACCGTGATGACAGATGTTGGCCATGTATGTACCATACATGTCCTTACGGAACTGCACACTTCATGTAGTTGTGCCTCATAATGATGTATGTTGTGATATTGAGTGTGTTCAATGCCGCATATGTGGGGTGATTGACAATCTTGCTTTCTTCTCCTCTGCACTGCAGGGCTCCTGCTGTCCATCGACCATTCCCAGACCTGGCAACGATGGTGGAACGGGACAGCATCCGAAGGTACCGCTTCACCAGGCAGCTGATTGAGGATTTGGCAGTGCAGTTGGCCCCACATTTGCAGCCTGGCCGGCCGTATCCTACAGCGCTGACCCCCAAGGTGAAGGTGATGGCAGCCCTACACTTCTTTGCCACAGGTACCTTCCAACATACTGTGGCGACTGCTGGTGGGATGTCACAGACCATGTTGAGCCGTGTGCTCTGCGATGTTTTGGCGGCAATGTTGCTATTCCTGAACCGGTACATCTATTTCCCTAGACTGCAACGACTCACTGACGTGAAGAGTGACTTCTATGCCCTGGGGAGGATGCCGCATGTCATTGGCTCCATTGATGGGACACATGTGGCTTTGGTACCACCACAGGCCCAGGAGCAGGCCTACAGGAACCGCAAGCACTACCACTCGGTCAATGCACTGGTGGTGTGTCTTGCAGATATGACCATCACACACGTGTGTGCCCGTTTCCCTGGTTCAGCACACGATGCCTTTGTGATGAGGAGTAGTCGCATCCCCAGGATGATGGCACAGATGCAGAACCAGCGTGCCTGGCTTGTCGGTGTGTACTGACTTTGTGCCATTGTGTGTGATCTGATCTGTAGTATTCCGCCCACTTTTCCAAGTCAGCTAATGTGCACTTGTCTGTCCGTAGGTGACTCGGGATACCCCAACATGCCGTGGTTGCTGACACCCCTCAGGAACCCTGTGACACCAGCCCAGATGCGCTACAATGAGGCACATGGTCGGACCAGGAGAGTGATTGAGCGGACATTTGGTCTCCTGAAGAGCCGCTTCCGCTGCCTGGACAAGACCGGAGGGTCCCTCCCATATGCCCCTGCGAAAGTGTGCAAGATTATCATCGTCTGCTGCATGCTCCACAACCTGGCAGTGCGGAAGGAGTTGCCTCTCATCCAGGATGACAATGACCAACATCCGCCACCTGTGGAGGATCCTGGCCTGGACCACGATGCCAGTGATGATGATGATGATGATGAGGGTGATGTCCGCACACAGCTAATCGCCAACTTCTTTAGCTGAATGTGAGTATCCTGAGGTGTCATGTCAATGATGTGAGTTGGCATGATATGTGTAGGTGGTGCTCTGGTGCTGTTGGAGTGTGTCCATGGGCTACTTGACTGGATTTGTGTAGCGATGTGTGCTTACAGGTGGTCTGTACTCCCCAACAGTGTTGACATGCTAACTTGGTTCTGGGTGGGTGTCTTGTAACATGTATTGTGCATGAGTTTTGCTGTTCTGTCCTGTTCTCCATTGCTTTTGACTGTGTGTCATTTCAGATTCGTTTGGTCAACTGTGTCCACCGACGACGTGATTGTACTTCCAGGGTGGTAGCTGTTGTGTCCCTACAGGTGATGTGCGCCACACCCATGGACTTCCTTCCTTCTACAGTTGTTGACTGTGTGCCCGCTGCCAGGTGGGATTACCTTGCATCTGTAGTGGTTACGACATGTTGCAACTGTGTAATAAACCTGTGCTTCACTTTGTGATGTGCGTTGTCTGTGGTCACACATTTGACTGCCATTTGCTCACTGCACCTGTGGGCTACTTGACTACAACTGGGAATAGGTGTGGTGTCTGTGCATTGCACCGTCTTCCCTGGCAACATCAGTGTAGGCAATGAGTCAGATGGCCTAGGTGTGTATGTGTTCTGTAGCCCTGGTGGTGTGTCTCCCTAATATGTGTCACGTTGCCTTTACTCACATGCCTGTGTTGTACTTGCTGTTGCAGTTCGCATACACAGTGTAATTTTGCAGTTCATCATCCCCATAACAGCACCCACGTTGGAATCACGACAGAGGCAAGTATGGTGTATTAGTGTGTTTATTGTGATACATTTGTGTGAATAGTGCATAGGATGGGTAGTGCTGTACATATATCTTGCAATCAGAAGTTCCTAGGTGAATTGAAAGTCCTGGTAGACAAAATCCCCGGTATCGGGGCCACAGTTGTCTGAGACATTGGTCCAACTTGTACTCCCCATGCAATGTGTGGGAGTTGTGTTGCCGTCAACAGGGTGAACAGTCTGTGCACAAAGGTGAACATCCAGAACAGGTTCAGGCTTCCTGGGAGTTGCGCTTGGCCATCGGCCTCTCACTTTCCCCTCCTCGGATGACCCCTCTTCTTTGGGGGGGCCCCTCAAGTACAGGCTGCTGCGGTGCAGGGGACTCTCCGCCAGAGTCATCCTCCCTCCCTGTGGCAGTTGCAGTTTGTTCAGCACCAGATGTTGTTGGCACACAGGGAGGTGTGGACTGGTTGCTGTTCATCTGGCGGAGGCATTGTAAAATGTCCCTGTGCACCGCCGTCATCTCATGCAGTGCGTCCCACTTGGACTCCACGCGGGACATGTGTGAGTCCACGCGGGACATGTGTGCGTCCAAGCGGGCATGATGGGCAGCCTGCTGCTGTTTCATGTCTCTGAGGAGCCCCACTACCTGGCTGAGATCTCCGGTGCTGGACTGGTACGCATCAGCTATGCGTACCAGTTGTGGGTCATCATGCACACCAGCAACCTCTGCAAGCAGCGACCTCTGTCTCCCACCCCTCCCACCACCCCTGCCGACATGTGCAGTGCGTGCAGTGGCACGCACAGATGACCCTGGTCCACCTTGGGGGTTGGTGGTGGTGGTGTCCATGGCCCCACGTTGGTCCAGGGTCCCTGTGCTGGTGTTGCTCCTTGTTCTGTCCATGTCGGCGGGGATGGTATTTGTGGTGACAGTCGTTGGAGGGGTGGGTGCAGGGGGTGCAGCTGGTGGTCCTGCTGGTGCTGCAGCTGGTAGTCCTGCTGGTGCTGCAGCTGGTGGTCCTGCTGGTGCTGCATGTAGACTTGCACCGGATGTGCCAGGTTGGTCTTCTTCGTCCGAGGAGGGCAGAGGCTGTACGACACCAGTGAGCTCCGCATCCTCTTGAGCCTGGGACTGGGACTCCTCAGCGTCTGCTGCTGTGTCCCCATCATCACCTGTTTTTGGGAGACACACACAATGTATGTTATGTTTCTGCAGGCATCAATGGTTGACACACCTGACAGTTGTGACTGTGCCTCTGGGTGCGGGCCTGTACATTGCATTGTCCTAAGTCGTCACAGTCAGGGGTTGATATTGGTGTGGCACATTGTCCTGCATTATTTGGGCATTACTATGTATTTGTTGGGGTGTGAACATGGTCTGCATTGGTTGTATTTGGTTGACAGCCGGCCCTCCTTCCCACCCAGCCAGTCAGTTATCCCACCATGGACTGTGCTTGCATTGCAGGGAGTGGAAGTTGTCTCTCAGGATGTCAGTCAGTGGTGTCCTGCTGTTTGTTGGTGCACAGTTGCCAGCAGGGCCTTGTGCTCCCCACAGCAGTAGCCAGTGTCAGCCATCTTGTCAGTCCTTCTCCACTCCCTGTGATGTGAGCATGGTTCAGGGTGGTGTTGATGGGACAGTTGTGGGGGTGAGCTATGTCTGTGACTGTGACTCCCATCATGCTATTGCCTCCACCCCACTTCCCGGCATTCCCATACTTACTTGCTTTTGTGGGGAGTTCAGTGTGTGTGGGTGTGAGGGCAATGGCAAGATGGCTGACAGTGGTGTCCTGCTGTTGGTTGGTGTGCAGTTCTCAGCATGCCCTTGTGCTCCCCACAGCAGTAGCCAGTGTCAGCCATATTGTGTGTCCTTCTCCACTCCCTGTGATGTGAGCATGGTTCAGGGTGGTGTTGATGGGCCAGTTGTGAGGCTGAGCAATATCTGTGACTACTACTCCCATCATGCTATTGCCTCCACCCCCTTCCCAGCATGCCCATGCTTCCTTCCTTTGACTCTGCTTCCCTGTGGGGTGGGCTGGCTGTGCTGACAGGATGGCTGGGAGTGTTGTCCTGGCAGTTGTTTGGCTAAAAGTCCCAAGAGTGTCCCTGTGCTTCACACAACATAACCCAGGGTGGTGGTTCTTTGTGGGATCTTGAGTTAGGATGTGAGGCATTGCATTCTCCCAGGTGGGTTCTGTGGAGTTTGTGTTGAGGGGGTGTGAGGGGAGGTGCTTGTGACTATGGTCAGTGCTGCAAGTCCTCCTTCCCACCCAGCCAGTCAGATATCCCACCATGGAACGTGCTTCCATTGCAGGGAGTGGAAGTTGTCTCTCAGGATGTCAGTCAGTGGTGTCCTGCTGTTTGTTGGTGCACAGTTGCCAGCAGGGCCTTGTGCTCCCCACAGCAGTAGCCAGTGTCAGCCATCTTGTGAGTCCTTCTCCACTCCCTGTGATGTGAGCATGGTTCAGGGTTGTGTTGATGGGACAGTTGTGGGGGTGAGCTATGTCTGTGACTCCCATCATGCTATTGCCTCCACCCCACTTCCCGGCATTCCCATACTTACTTGCTTTTGTGGGGAGTTCAGTGGGTGTGGGTGTGAGGGCAATGGCAAGATGGCTGACAGTGGTGTCCTGCTGTTGGTTGGTGTGCAGTTCCCAGCATGCCCTTGTGCTCCCCACAGCAGTAGCCAGTGTCAGCCATCTTGTGTGGCCTTCTCCACTACCTGTGATGTGAGCATGGTTCAGGGTGGTGTTGATGGGCCAGTTGTGAGGCTGAGCAATATCTGTGACTACTACTCCCATCATGCTATTGCCTCCACCCCCCTTCCCAGCATGCCCATGCTTCCTTCCTTTTGACTCTGCTTCCCTGTGGGGTTTTGCTGCCTGTGCTCACAGGATGGCTGGGAGTGTTGTCCTGGCAGTTGTTTGGCTAAAAGTCCCAAGAGTGTCCCTGTGCTTCACACAACATAACCCAGGGTGGTGGTTCTTTGTGGGATCTTGAGTTAGGATGTGAGGCATTGCATTCTCCCAGGTGGGTTCTGTGGAGTTTGTGTTGAGGGGGTGTGTGAGGGGAGGTGCTTGTGACTACGGTCAGTGCTGCAAGTCCTCCTTCCCACCCAGCCAGCCAGATATCCCACCATGGAACGTGCTTCCATTGCAGGGAGTGGAAGTTGTCTCTCAGGATGTCAGTCAGTGGTGTCCTGCTGTTGGTTGTTGCACAGTTGCCAGCAGGGCCTTGTGCTCCCCACAGCAGTAGCCAGTGTCAGCCATCTTGTCAGTCCTTCTCCACTCCCTGTGATGTGAGCATGGTTCAGGGTGGTGTTGATGGGCCAGTTGTGAGGCTGAGCAATATCTGTGACTACTACTCCCATCATGCTATTGCCTCCACCCCCTTCCCAGCATGCCCATGCTTCCTTCCTTTTGACTCTGCTTCCCTGTGGGGTTTTGCTGCCTGTGCTGACAGGATGGCTGGGAGTGTTGTCCTGGCAGTTGTTTGGCTAAAAGTCCCAAGAGTGTCCCTGTGCTTCACACAACATAACCCAGGGTGGTGGTTCTTTGTGGGATCTTGAGTTAGGATGTGAGGCATTGCATTCTCCCAGGTGGGTTCTGTGGAGTTTGTGTTGAGGGGGTGTGTGAGGGGAGGTGCTTGTGACTATGGTCAGTGCTGCAAGTCCTCCTTCCCACCCAGCCAGCCAGATATCCCACCATGGAACGTGCTTCCATTGCAGGGAGTGGAAGTTGTCTCTCAGGATGTCAGTCAGTGGTGTCCTGCTGTTGGTTGTTGCACAGTTGCCAGCAGGGCCTTGTGCTCCCCACAGCAGTAGCCAGTGTCAGCCATCTTGTCAGTCCTTCTCCACTCCCTGTGATGTGCGCATGGTTCATGGTGGTGTTGATGGGACAGTTGTGGGGGGGGCAATATGTGTGACTACGACTCCCATGATGCTATTGGCTACACTGACTTGCCCAGCATACACAGAATTCCTTTCTTTCAGTGGTCTTCACTATGTGTTGGTGTTGTAGTGGTGGCTACATGTCTGGATGTGTTTGTTAGTTATATTTGTGCCACTGCCTAGCTGTAGTTGTAGTTGTGTTTGTACATGTGATGACACGGTTAAATGTAACTTTGAGATGGCATGTGTTGTGTTTATCTGACTGACATACACATTTTGGGATGATTCTGTTCTTGTTGCTGTGTAATTGCTATGAGTGCATGGTTTGACTCTCCCCTTGACAGTGATGTGTGTGTGTATTGTGGCAGAATATTGTGTACATTTGTTGTGTACTCACCAGGCTCTGGGATGTTCTCTAGTCCATATACGCTCACTGGCGGAAGGATGGCCCGCACCTTCTCCTCCCAGGGCCTGAGGTATACTGGCTTGGCAGGAGGGCCACTGCCGGTGTATTGGCTCAGGAGGTAGTCTTTCTTGAGCAGGTCCCGTACCCTCCTGCGCACGTCATACCACCTGTTCTGGATGTCGGTCTTTGTGCGCAGACATGGTGATTGTGCGTTCACCCTGTTGATGATCCTCTCCCACATCTTGGTTTTCTGGGAGATGGGGGTCTGTTGGACCAGTGTGCCAAACAGCTGTGGCTCTACCCTGAGGATCTCGTCTACCATGACTTCCAATTCACAATCTAGGAACTTGTGATTCTTCTTGGGGGGCATGGTGATGGGTGGTGATGGTGAGTGATGTGTGTGTTGGTGTGCAGGTGAGGGTGTGTGAGTGTGTGTTTTGCTGGGTGTATGTGAGGTAGGTATTTGTTGGTGTGCTGATGGTGTGTGGCTTGTGTGAGGGATGAGCTGTGGGTGTGTGGTTGCTGTCTGTTGGGTGCTGGCAGTAGAATGGCATTTGCAAAGGATCATGGTTGGGATTTGTGTCCTTTATATGGGTGGAGTTGTGGGTGTGTCTTTGTTCTCTGTCCCCACCCCCCACAGTATTTATTGGCTTTGTAATTGCTTGTTTGGCCTTTTTTTGTGTAATTTTTCCTTTGTACTGTCTGTGCATGTTGGAAACGTTCTTGTGACCGAGTCGGACCCTGCATTTGTCTCGTACGGTGTTCTCCGTTTCGTTCACGCTGTGTTTGTGCAGTTTTCTATGCTGCGTACGTGTCGGTCGCGGTGTTTTGTGTTACTTCGGCTCGGTTTTGTATGCGTGTCGGTCGTACGGCTTGTCCTCCGTACGACTCGGTCGTGGTTTTCGCGCCTTGCATCGTACTTACCGGTTTGGAGTTCGCGTGTACGTTTCGGTTGGATTTGTTCCGGGTGCGTGTCGGTCGGTTCGATTCGCGTGTTTTTCCGGCCGGATTGCTGTTTTCCGTGCGGCTCGGTCGTTCGGCTTGGGTTCGGTACGTGTCGGTCGGATTTTGCACGCCTTGCATCGTACTTGGCGTGTCGGGCGCCACAGGTACGTGTCGGTCGGAATAAATTCCGGCTCCGAGTCGGTCGGTGCTTTTTCCGGCCCGAATCGGAATCGACCCCTTAGTATGTAGTGAATTTGTTCCTAATGTACACGGCAGTGTTTATACAGGTTAAGTGGGTAAACACTGCCGTGTAAATAAGACAATGCCCATCTTGCCACCACAAATCCATGAAAAGTGAAGCTGGGTGGGAATAGGGGCTAGTAAATAGGCCCCTAAGTACCAACCAACATACCTACATCATGGAACCAATGCTGTTGGACCTCGATGGCTCCATTGCCTAATGCGTTTGACATTCTGCAAGTTCCTTTTAAGATATCAACTCATTCAGCCGACCATCGTATGCAATGTCAAAAGTTAACTTTGCTAGCCTACATATCATGCAGGTTTGTAAATCACAATCAAACAGCAGTATGATAGTAGCCTTTCCCTAGAAGATAACGTCCCTCCATTCTTAGGTATTCATTAGAATTTTGGGGGAATGAATATGATGTTTCCAAATTCTAACTCAACAGTTCATCGATTCACATTAAATATCAGTGACCCAACAAATCACTAACCACTAAAATGTTATTTCATAATAAAATACTAACTAACCTAAACCTAATACTAATAAACTATCCTAACCAACACTAATCTAACAGCAAACCACCTACCCCGTAAGGCACATCTGTAGACGGGCCAAGACAGCTTAACCTAGACATGAACTAACTAAACATACATCCTAAACAAATATATATATATATATATATATATATATTCACTGAAAAAACCATAGGTTTCAGACACGTTATAGTTAGAAATTAGCATTTAAAAAACCTTTGAAATTCACTGAAAAAACCAGAGGTTTTAGGGACAGTTATAGTTAGTTGGACATTGCACTCGTACAAAACCCGTGAAATTCCCCCGTTATAGTTAGTTCAGCTAACTATAACTCGCGCCCCGCAATGCACTGCTGATGACGTCACATATTACATCACTCATGACATGGTCAGTGACATCACTGATGACATCACTGATGACATCTCAAATGACATCACTGATGACATCATCCAGTGACTGTGTGTTTCTGTAAAGTTTAAATATGTTTAATATATATAGGGAAAGGCGTATTGAAGAATGAGTGGGTGTATAAGTGTCTGAATGGATGATTTAGTACGTGCGTGACTGACTCTACAAGTGAGTGATTAAACGTATCTTACTGAATGCATGGGTTAGTGACTAAACTGTGTGAATGTCTGTATCCGTCTGTTGGTGTGTAAGTGGATGTATGGATTTGCGAATAGCTACATGAGTGTCTATATGGGTTATTTATTGGTTCTATGAGTATCTGTATGGGTGCCTGAGTGTTTGTGTGGATGGGGTGTGTGCGACTGTGCATAGATGTGTGAGTGGGTGATTCACTGGGTGGATGGTTTCAAGAGTGCATCTGTGATAGACTGTATGGGTGGGTAAGTGTGTGTAAGAGTGTGTTAGTGAGTGAATGTATGTCCCAGTGGTACATGTGTGAGTAACTAAATATGTGAAAGGCAGTATATATGTGTATTGGAGTATATAAATAGCTATAAGCGAGAGTGAGTGATTGTGATAGTGGCTGAATGGATGAGTGTGTGCTTGTATCAGTGATTGTATAAGAGCGTAACAATGTGCTAGTATTTGTATGATTAAGTGAGCTGGTGTGTGTATAACTGTATAGGTGAGTAAATGGCAGTGTGTTTAATTATTTGCATGACTGACTAGGTGTGTGAGTACCTCTATGGATGAGTGGCGGTGTTTGAGTGTCTATATAGGAGTAAGAGTGCATATGATAGTCCTGTACTGAGTGACCATAAGTATGAGTGACTGTACGGGTGAGTGAGTGGATGTGTGTGTGTAGACCTAAGAATCAGTGAGTGGGTATGTAGTTATTGGTGTTGGAGTGTCTATGGTTTTGCGAATGGCACTCTGTAATTTAGATTGGGTGTATCAAAGGTTATATTAGGGTGTGAGGAGCTGCATCAGATTATCACGTGGATGATGTCATCAGTGATGTCATTTGAGATGTCATCAGTGATGTCATCAGTGATGTCACTGACCATGTCATGAGTGATGTAATATGTGACGTCATCAGCAGTGCATTGCGGGCGCGAGTTATAGTTAGCTGAACTAACTATAACGGGGAATTTCACGGGTTTTGTACGAGTGCAATGTCCAACTAACTATAACTGTCCCTAAAACCTCTGGTTTTTTCAGTGAATTTCAAAGGTTTTTAAATGCTAATTTCTAACTATAACGTGTCTGAAACCTATGGTTTTTTCAGTGAATTTCAAAGGTTTTTAAAATGCTAATTTGTAACTATAACGTGCCTGAAACCTACGGTTTTTTCAGTGAATTTCAAAGGTTTTTTAAATGACAATTTTTAAATGTATTAATTTTTATATTAATTTTTTTCATACTGATTTACTACATTTTTAGAAACAATTTCTTTTACATATTTTATTTTTTAAATTACATTGTAATTACATTATACATTACATTACAAAAATACTTTCTCAGAATGAATTACTTTAGTTTAAATACTTTGCACATAGGCAATAGACTTTTAAGTACAGTAGTTACAGTTGTTGCAATGGGCAACACATTTTCAAACACAATGCAACATTCAGCTCAATGTGAATTTCTAGTTAAATGCAATTAGTTACTTTATGGATTACTTTTTCTAACCACAGGACTGGATCCTAGATTCAGTCCTGGTACATCTCCTGTAAACAGTTGAGTAAAAGCGTTTTGGTTACAGTCGTGATTTTTAAGGAATATTATTGTATTTTAAAAGTTGACACTTAGAAACTTTTTCTCATAGAATCACCAATGTTATCCTATGGAAGGAAATTCACTTAGCAGGTAAAAACTGTTATCGTTACTTTTTCTTACTCAGTGTTGGATCCTGGATCCAGCACTGGTGCATCTCCTGTAAACAGTTGAAAGAATGCGTTTAAGTCATACAGGCGATTTTTAAGGAATATTTGTAGTTTGTGAAAATCGACACTTTGAAACTTTTCTGCTGAAAACCAGACAATGGATTCCTATGGAAGAAAATATAAGTTACTGGTAAGTACGGTTAAAATTACTTTTCAGGACCAGTACTGGGCTGAAAGATACAGCACTGAGGTCTCTCCTTATAACAGGTGAGTAAATCGGAATTCGTATTTCGGCTGATTTTAGAGGAATATTTGTATGTTTCAAAAATCAACACAGAAACTTTTTCAGCAAAAAGCAGGCAATGATATCCTATGGAAGGAAATTCAAGTTACTGGTAAGTACGGTTAAAATTACTTTTGAGGATCAGTACTGGGCTGAAAGATGCAGCACTGAGGTCTCTCCTGATAACAGATGAGTAAATCGGAATTCGTATTTCGGCTGATTTTAGATGAATATTTTAAAGTTCCAAAACCCCACACTTAGAAGAATTTCCAAGTGAAACCAGTCAATGTTAGCCTATGGAAGGAAATTCAAGTTACTGGTAAGTACGGTTAAAATTACTTTTCAGGACCAGTACTGGGCTGAAAGATGCAGCACTGAGGTCTCTCCTGATAACAGGTGAGTAAATCAGAATTCGGATTTCGGCTGATTTTAGAGGAATATTTGTATGTTTCAAAAATCAACACTTAGAAACTTTTTCAGCAAAAAGCAGGCAATGATATCCTATGGAAGGAAATTCAAGTTACTGGTAAGTACGGTTAAAATTACTTTTGAGGATCAGTACTGGGCTGAAAGATGCAGCACTGAGGTCTCTCCTGATAACAGGTGAGTAAATCGGAATTCGTATTTCGGCTGATTTTAGAGGAATATTTTAAAGTTCCAAAACTCCACACTTAGAAGAATTTCCAAGTGAAACCAGTCAATGTTAGCCTCTGAAGGAAATTCAAGTTACCGGTAAGTACGGTTAAAATTACTTTTGAGGATCAGTACTGGGCTGAAAGATGCAGCACTGAGGTCTCTCCTGATAACAGGTGAGTAAATCGGAATTCGTATTTCGGCTGATTTTAGAGGAATATTTTAAAGTTCCAAAACTCCACACTTAGAAGAATTTCCAAGTGAAACCAGTCAATGTTAGCCTATGAAGGAAATTCAAGTTACCGGTAAGTACGGTTAAAATTACTTTTCAGGACCAGTACTGGGCTGAAAGATGCAGCACTGAGGTCTCTCCTGATAGCAGGTGAGTAAATCGGAATTCGTATTTCGGCTGATTTTAGAGGAATATTTTAAAGTTCCAAAACTCCACACTAAGAAGAATTTCCAAGTGAAACCAGTCAATGTTAGCCTATGAAGGAAATTCAAGTTACCGGTAAGTACGGTTAAAATTACTTTTGAGGATCAGTACTGGGCTGAAAGATGCAGCACTGAGGTCTCTCCTGATAGCAGGTGAGTAAATCGGAATTCGTATTTCGGCTGATTTTAGAGGAATATTTTAAAGTTCCAAAACTCCACACTTAGAAGAATTTCCAAGTGAAACCAGTCAATGTTAGCCTATGTAAGGAAATTCAAGTTACCGGTAAGTACGGTTAAAATTACTTTTCAGGACCAGTACTGGGCTGAAAGATGCAGCACTGAGGTCTCTCCTGATAACAGGTGAGTAAATCTGAATTCGGATTTCGGCTGATTTTAGAGGAATATTTGTATGTTTCAAAAATCAACACTTAGAAACTTTTTCAGCAAAAAGAAGTCAATGATATCCTACGGAAGGAAATTCAAGTTACTGGTAAGTACGGTTAAAATTACTTTTGAGGATCAGTACTGGGCTGAAAGATGCAGCACTGAGGTCTCTCCTGATAACAGGTGAGTAAATCGGAATTCGTATTTCGGCTGATTTTAGAGGAATATTTTAAAGTTCCAAAACTCCACACTTAGAAGAATTTCCAAGTGAAACCAGTCAATGTTAGCCTATGTAAGGAAATTCAAGTTACCGGTAAGTACGGTTAAAATTACTTTTCAGGACCAGTACTGGGCTGAAAGATGCAGCACTGAGGTCTCTCCTGATAACAGGTGAGTAAATCTGAATTCGGATTTCGGCTGATTTTAGAGGAATATTTGTATGTTTCAAAAATCAACACTTAGAAACTTTTTCAGCAAAAAGAAGTCAATGATATCCTATGGAAGGAAATTCAAGTTACTGGTAAGTACGGTTAAAATTACTTTTGAGGATCAGTACTGGGCTGAAAGATGCAGCACTGAGGTCTCTCCTGATAACAGGTGAGTAAATCGGAATTCGTATTTCGGCTGATTTTAGAGGAATATTTTAAAGTTCCAAAACTCCACACTTAGAAGAATTTCCAAGTGAAACCAGTCAATGTTAGCCTATGAAGGAAATTCAAGTTACCGGTAAGTACGGTTAAAATTACTTTTGAGGATCAGTACTGGGCTGAAAGATGCAGCACTGAGGTCTCTCCTGATAACAGGTGAGTAAATCGGAATTCGTATTTCGGCTGATTTTAGAGGAATATTTTAAAGTTCCAAAACTCCACACTTAGAAGAATTTCCAAGTGAAACCAGTCAATGTTAGCCTATGAAGGAAATTCAAGTTACCGGTAAGTACGGTTAAAATTACTTTTGAGGATCAGTACTGGGCTGAAAGATGCAGCACTGAGGTCTCTCCTGATAACAGGTGAGTAAATCGGAATTCGGATTTCGGCTGATTTTAGAGGAATATTTGCACAATGGTGAAGGGAGGGGCGGGGCCTGAGGTGACATCTGTGCAAACGCGCCCCGTGGTGCGTTTTAAGTTGGGGGATTAAGTCCCCTTGAATCATGAGGGTCCCTACGGGCCAACTAGCCCACCAGGAACCTCCAGTATGCGCCAGGGGCTGCGTTGCAGAGACATGTACAGAGGCCACACCCCTTTTACACCTCTCTGCAACGCAGCTCTGTGGCGCTTTCTGGACGTACCTGTTGGGCTAGTTGGCCCCCAGGGACCCTCAGGATTGAAGAGGATTTAATTCCCCATCTTAAAACGCGCCACGGGGCCTGTTTGCACACATGTCACCTGAGCCCCGCCCCCTCCCTTCACCACTGTGCAAACGCGCCCCGTGGCGCGTTTTAAGTCGGGGGATTAACTCCCCTTGAATCCTGAGGGTCCCTGGGGTGCAACTAGCCCACCATATACCTCCAAAAGCGCCATAGAGCTGCGTTGCAGAGAGGTGTAAAAGTGGCGTGGCCTCAGTACACCTCTCTGCAAGGCAGCCCCTGGCGCATACTGGAGGTTCCTGGTGGGCTAGTTGGCCCCCAGGGACCCCCAGTATTCAAGGGAATTCGTTCCCCCTCTGCAAACGCACCAGGGGCGCGTTTGCAGAGTGGTGAAGGAAGGGGCGGGGCCTGCGGGCCCGATCGTTTTTTGTTTTTTTGGGGAGGGGGCCGCGTGGCCCCCTCCCGGGCCACTACTTGCCCCAGGGACCCCATCCCCGGGGCTGGCCCTCTCGTTGGGGACTGTGGGGGGTCCCCAATCCCCCACAGTCCCGCCGGCTCCCCGTGTCCTACGGGAGCCGGCATTGCTTTACACATGGGGAGCAGCTAACATGCTGCTCCCCATGTGGAAAGCAGTCGGCTTTGGATATTGGAGCGAGAGCAGGTTTCCTGCTCTCTCTTCCAATATCCAAAGCAAGTTTGCAATGACAGGACGGGATCCGCGAGGCTCCCGTCCTGTCATTACAAACAGCAGTGTCCCGGGGGTAGGCACCCCGGGACACTGCAGGAGCCGGCCCTGGGGGGTGGTGGTCCCCAGGGCCATCAAGGGCTCCAGGAGGGGGCCGCGCGGCCCCCCTCCCATTCAGTGCACAGCCCCGGGGAGGTGGTGGTCCCCGGGCTCTGGGGGTCCAAAACGGACCCCCATTGTAATTTTCTTAGTGCCCCGGGGAGGTGGTGGTCCCGGGCGTGTGGGGCTGGAGCCCCCCACACAGGTTTTTAATTTTAAAAAGAAGCCCCGGGAGGTGGTGGTCCCCGGGGCTGCGGGAGGGCTCAGAGCCCTCCCGCACCATTCTACATAAAGCCCCGGGGGTGGTGGTCCCCGGGGCTTGGGGGCCCTTAGAGGCCCCCACACATAAAATTAACCCCCCAGCATGCCCCCGGGACTTGGCCCACCCGAGGCCAATTAGCTATCGAGCGCGGGAGACCGCGCTTCGATTTTTTTTTCGGCAGGGTTCGCGCTCCCTGAGCGCATCCTAGGGGTCAGGGTGTTTCTACCCTGCCCCTTTGTGCGCTTTGCGCACTTGTTTCTGTCCCTCGGTTCTACCGAGGGACAAAATGGCTGCCA
Organism: Calotriton arnoldi; assembly: GCA_963921515.1. Classification (NCBI taxonomy): domain Eukaryota; kingdom Metazoa; phylum Chordata; class Amphibia; order Caudata; family Salamandridae; genus Calotriton; species Calotriton arnoldi. The sequence continues at coordinate 1,014,425 of CAWUFW010001548.1, forward strand.
ACACTTCCTGATTTGGAGTGTTGACAGCCAATTAACATAAAGCTCGTGCTCGGGAGGATCCGCGGCCCTAGATATATCTATCTTTTTTACTTTTCATTTTCTCAGCAACTACTGAACGGATTTACACCATTTAACAAAAGGGTTCTTTCTGAACCAAGAACTACCTCTTTGCCAAATTTGGTGTAATTCCGTTCAGCAGTTCAGGCTGTAGCCGTGTCTAAAGTTTCCTATGGAAAATTGCATGGGGAAAACGCGTTTTGGGACCCCCTTTTTCTCGGCCCCCGCTTGACGAATCCCCGAGACTTTCAGGGTAGGAGCGGACCGGAGCGGGCCACAAAGTTTGAAAATTTTACGAAGATACGTCAACCGGCAAGAGAGTTATTTCAAATAGAATGTCGCGGATTTCCTATGGATAATAGGTTGTAACTATAACTATCTACTGGCGACCGCCAGTAGATATATATATATATATATATATATATATATATATATATATATATATATATATATATATATATATATACCAAACGACAAAACCCCCGCATCCGGGGATAAAACAAGCCCACCAGCCGGTAAGTAGCATCGCATCTCTATTTATTGAGCAGAAGGTTTGTTGCATAACGCGTTTCGACACTCCTGTGTCTTAATCATATGCACCATGTGATGTGGTTAGTTGTCTGACTTTTAAATCCATAGTCATAGGCACTGAAGATGGACTACAAGTGACTTGTCAGCACATATTCAATTTCAATTCAACTTTAGTAGTATACATTTAGGAACAACGGTCAAGAGTAGCTTATTTAAATCTAGTGTTAGTGTCCATATATTGGCATCTCAGATGTTATTAAAAAAAGCCCCGATCCGCTTCGAAGGGCGTCCTTTTCAGCGTCAAAATTCGTTTGGATATATATATACATGTGATCAAGGCCTCCTTAGGCCGAAACGCGTCATGGCGGTGGTGTAAGGGCTCAATAAATCCTTTACGTTGCACCAAAGAACGGGTTCGCATTCGTTTGTTTCCTGAAAGTAAATGGAAGTACCACGAGCGAAAACAGCAGTGATATATATATATATATATTATTATTTTTTACTTTTTTTATTTTTTTTATTTTATTGAACAAGTCAAAAAGATATTAACCCCCCACCCAAAGGAAAAGGAAACTCAACCCAAAACACTATATAAAATGCTTAAAAAATCTAAAACCTTACCTAAACCTAACACTAATCTATACCTCCTCTAAAACTACACTCAACACTAACTAACATCATACAGTAAGAATATATGTAAAATTATGCATCAAGGAATAGGGGGACTGTTCAAGGCGGATGGATAAAAATGTGTAGGGCTCAGAAGGGGAGCCCCAGGGCACCCTTAATGTCCTGGAGGTGTGCATTCATCTCGGAGATTTCCCGTTCCACATGAGGCATCTGCGCATTGAGGTCCAAAAGACACCCACTGTCCCTGTTGGTGTAGCCAATAATCTGTCTCTGTGGTGCAGCTGGTAGCGATGCTGTGCCTTGCGGAGCAGGTTGTGAGAGGGCACCTGGTTATGGAGCTGAGGTTGGTGCAGCAGGTTGGCCAGGTTTGGTTGGTTTGGGAGCAGCAGATGGGCGCGGATGTTTGCCACCACATCAGACACCATGAGGCCCTGGCATTGCCTCAGTGTCCCTCTGCTGATTTGATGAGGCAGGCAGGGCACCACGCTTTTGTCCACATTTTGTAGCAAAATCTGGCATTGACTTTCACCGTCTGGATGCCCTCTCCTCCCGGTACCTCCTTGCCATGGCATTGTAGCCCTTTGCCACCCGACGGATATGTTGATATTGTTCCTTCTGCAGATGGAACTGCCTAACTTCCTCAGGTGACATGTCTGTAAGGAAAAACACACATGACAAGATGTAAGATCCAAGACAAATAACAAAATTCACCATGTTTCTCACAAACACAAGTGTACAAAAACAGGAACTCTACACTCTCATCAAATGTTCGGTACTTCTGACACGACCTGAACAGTTCAATGTGAATGAACAATATTAACACAACATGATAGTGATACCAACATGTCAATGTATGGTATGGGACATAGCAAGGGCAGAGTAGAATAACAACAGTGGTAGATTAGCAGAGTTCAATGATGGAGCGGCCACAGACTCAGAGTGAGTCTACCAGGGGAATGTCCTCAAGGAGACAGCTTTAAAGGCCAATTGCAGAGCCAGGCCATTACATTTCCACAAAGACATAGGGTACACAGGTTGAAATAGTGGCAGACCACAAAGCACCACAGTAGTACTCATGTAGAACAGTATAACAAATCAATGTTCATCAATTCAACACCAAGATGGATGTGTCAACACAGCTACATATCCATGAGTAATGCTGTATACATCAACTAGAAACATCTGAGTAAACGTACGTCACAAATCTGCTTACTGGGAGACAACGAGGCATAATTACCAGGAAGTGTCGGAGCGTGTTGTTAGCCTGCTTGGCATCACGTTGTGCTCTGCCACTACGGAAACGCAGAGCTGCACAATATTTACATCATATTGTTGCGGCACTGCATTTGCCCTTGTGTGGGTGCAAAAGAGCAGGCTAGTGCCAACGCAGGCACCCTTGCACAATAGTGCAAGGGTGTCTGCGTTGAGCAGAAGATTGTTTATGTGCTGGAAGGCGCACCTTCCTGCACATGAACAATCAATGGCCTTTTGCTGTTTCCATGTGTGCTGCGCATCGCAGCACATATGGGAACAGCAAATATGATGAGAAAATAAACACTTATCATTCTGGCGCATGTTTGAGAACATGTTTGCCATGGTATTTCCTATTACGCACTTCCCCATTTTCACGCTGCCCTTGTAAATATGAGGCAGCGTACCAAAAAATGGGCTTTGCGGTGTAACATTGCCCAACCCTTTCACCCAAAATGTGGTGTGAAAGAGGGTCTAACGCACAAGTTGGCGTAAAGCCACATCAAGCGGCTTAACGCTGCCTTGTGACTAAGGCTAAGCCACTCTCGCAACCACAGTGTTGTGCTAAGTAATGTTGCGGTGGCGATAGTGGCCTTGTAATATGCACCAACATGTCAAAGATTCACTAGATTTGAAGCAAGACAGTGATTAATGTCCGGAATCGAATTTGGGCCCATAGCTATGTCTTACGGTTATATTGACTCATTCAAACAAGGTGTGACTCTGGGTCATGCCACTTATCCAATATTGTCACGTACACCAGCTCTCAGCTTGTCTATGAGACTGCCTCTTTGGAGTAATACCTGTCACTGACAACTGTTGATCCAATGAACTGATCATCAGTAACAGCTATCTCAGACCAGGGTGTACATGGATTCCATGTCTGGTCATACCCATCACCAACATCACTCAAATGTTTCTTCTTCTGTATAGACACTGTGGAATCCACCTGCATCGGCTGGAGTGACAGACACAATTTGCATTTATGGCCTCAGTGAAAGTGTTACCGTAACTTCACAAGATTCATTGACAAAATTAGTCAATGCAGACTAACCCAATCCAGTTTAATGTAGCTGTAGCCATGCAACGTGAACCAAAGCTGCCATGTACACATGATACTATACCAAAAAGGCATAATCACTTTGTGCATTGGATATGAATTCACACCTGATATCTCAATACTACGCAAATTGCTGGCCCATTGTGTGACAGTTTCATTCAGCATTGATCTTGGCATGAGCACCCACAACCACAGCATCTAAAGAAAATGAAAAGTAGGGACACAATGGATACTATAGAACATCAGATAAAAAATAATGTACATGGGCACCTTTTGAAAAGGATGTTGTAGGGTGTTGACATTCCAAATTGTTTGCCAATCTGCTCCAACATGTTGCAAATGCATGTTGGCAAAAAATGTTCCATGATAAGGGGCAAACACTAATTCTTATTTACAACAGTGTCCACATTTTATGGCTAGCACCAAAGCAGCAGGCCTCATTGCACAATTGTTGCAGAGTGCCTACATGGCTGGGATGCTTCAAAAAATGCTCAATGACAGGGCAAAACAGTGAAATAAGCCATATAGTTGCTATGACGGTGCTGGGATGAATTGAACAAACTGGGGATGTGCAACATAAAGTCAAGAAGGCTAATTCTGTGCTCCAGCACTACATCATAAATATGTGCATAAATCTCAATTTAATGCTGCCTCATCACACTAGACTAAGGTCCATGTAATACACACCCAGACTGTGGTCAACTACATACAGGAGCATTCACCTAACATTTTCTCTTTTCACAAAAATCTAAATATATGAGCAAGGCACTAACCAGTGGCATGTGGGTCCATGAAGGCATCAACATCTTCCTGAGTAATCAATGGTCTCCCAGCTGTGACACATGCGAAATAAAAATTGTATTAGACGTGACTTTTCTCATGTGTCATGTTCATTATTGAATTCATCTACATTCAATTTGATGAACTGTAACAGTTATGCCACTGTTTATGAAGGGATCTTCTTTGCCTGTCTGACACACAACACATGACCATTGCAGCCTTGTGGACTACAAGACAATCCTGCAAGTATACGTGATCATATTGCGACTACAGCTTGAGTGACACATTCACAAGGCACTATTTGCCTCCACAGCATCACTTTTCATGGCGTTGTGTAGTCAATATGGGCCTAGCATTTTTCACAAGGGTGTGTTCAGCCACTTGACGTGGTTTGTTCCCGCCTTGTGTATAAGGCAGCCTGTCACACTGAACTTTGTGTGAAGTGTTCCTATGGGAATGGGTGTTGCGATGGGCATTACACCACAACACCCATATCATATTGCAATTGAGCAGATTTAAAAGGGTGGCATACATATGGTCCTGCGCCTATATTGGGAACTGTTAAAAAATGCTTAGAGCCTTGCCCAACGGACAAGACGAGTGATTCCATCAGGTCGTGTGTTCTGCCATGTGTGCTGCATTGTGCAGCTCACATAGGCCCTTCCTGCACATTGCAAGTCCTCACAGACGAATCTCGTTATCCACTATCTGTGTATGCTGCATTGCGCAGCACACATAAAAATGTGATACAGCACTTTCTGATTGTTTATGGGCAGGAGTCAATCATTCGCATCAATGCAGGCAAACTTGCTCAACGGTGCAAGTGTGACTGTGTTGGAGCTAGGCAGCTTCGGTTTAGCAAAAGTGGATGGCAGCATCTTGTCACGTATATTACATTGTGTCACTGACTACAGTTGTTAACAGAGAAAACACACTGTGATATCATACAACTTTTGTCTTGTACTTACCACCTGGCCTGCCAACAATGATCCACAGGTGATCCAATAGGTCTCCCTTGCATCCGACACAATCCTGCCATTGGTGTTTCCACTGGTGGACAGTCTTGTTCACCCCAGAGATACGCATCATGTGGTTGCCAACATATTCCCACCTCACCTTCCTGATCCTGGCATCATAGCCCTGCAGGACCCGTCCCCCACTCTCCACCATCCGTGGTAAAAAAAACTTCACCAGCCAGAGAAAGCCCCCTCCCCCCCCCAATGCCCCCTCTCACATCCAGCCCTCCCTACCCCCACCCAACATCACCAAACACAACTAAACCCACAATTCAAATATAAAACCCAAGTAAATACCCCAAAAACTGTTAAAACTTACAGATAAACTCCTTAGATAAACACCCCACAAGATAATCGCAAAGACCCAAACAAACACGTAAAGACAAAGACCCAGGACTTAACAGGCACAGTAGGGATAGTAGACTAGACACCAAACCACTCTCTTACACAACAACACCAGCAGACACCTCCAAACACCTCCACAACTGTCCACAGACACTAACAGTGTGGTTAAAATAGAAAATAAAAGTGTACTGTACTCCTCCATGAAACAGCGTGCATACTGACATCGCTTCCTGTGCGTTTCCGGCATGTTTTTGGACTCCGCATTAAAACTTTAGCCGCTATGGGGTCAGTAATTTTTCATTGTAGAAACATGTATTTAGTGAGTGATTTCCATGGGGGTTATGAGAAAAATTATCGCTGACGAGAAAACGCGGCCACATTTTTGACCCTAAGTGCTAGTTGATCAGCAAATGTACCATATTGCAGGATAGTGCATGCCTAACAACACCATATGGCTATGGGATGTGATCTGTGTTGTGTAGAAGACTTTAGTCATTCTGATATGTCTTGATATAAGTAATCCTGAGCCGTCAACATGCACTCTTTCATCACATTGATGCATATCCAGATTTTGTCATGTGTGATAGATAATGCATGCATCAGTGTTAGTCATAATGGTTACAATTGGTTTAATGTATGACAATATATGAGGCTGTTACATTACACATTGCTGTGATGTCCATACCAGTTTTATGGGCTTGCAACACACATGAACCTAAACAACAAGCATTCACTACTCGTATTGAAGATTTATAATGCTGCATACAACGCGAAAGTTGACTACAGAGTCACATTTGAGTATTTGCTTAGCTGGAGGCAAAGACATGCAGATTTATGATGGTCTGTGCAAAGGCACTTATGGGCATGACTTCAAGATGTTGTGCAACGCATTTTAGAGGTTGCAAAGCAGAAAATCCTTTTTGGACAGAGTCTATCAACCACATTAATTGTCATGTTAGCGACGTATGTACAATATGTTGTTACATGGCGTAAGGAGGATCAGATTGTGGCAGACACAATTGCCCCTAACTCTAGCGTGACAGCGATACACATCTTGAAGCTAAAGAGAAAAAAAAATTATTGCTGGACAGTTAGCGGTCAAAATATGTGACGTAAGTCGGCCCTCTGTCACTTTTCTGCCTCTAAAGGGAAAAAGAGCTTACAAAGACACCTCTGATGAGGAATTAAGAAATGTATGCACCAGGATGCAGAATGGAGCAGCCATGACCAAATTATGCACAAGTCAACAACCCCCACAAAGCCAGGAACAGACCTGATGTAGACCCAAAGTCCCAGGTGAAGAGGAAATGCTGAATTTGTGCCTTATGTCTGAAAAGTTGGACATTGTTTGAGAAAAACAGCAATGCTGCACTTTGTGCACTCCTTGCAACAGCATGGCGTCCAAGGCAAGGAAACACAGAGAGTCTCCACGGCCTTGAGACCACGCTGGCCATATGTATGAGACCCGGTGTGGTAGGCACAGGTGCTGCGGAGTTACTGCAGACTGACGTTAGAAGTGGTGCGTGTGTCGTGCACAGGCCTGGGGTCCCTGGCTGTAGACATTGATGCGTCAGCAATCACCCTTACCTGGTGGCAAAGTCTGGCATGTCAGATGTAGACACATTGTTAGGCTGCGCCTCTCAACATCATCATGCCGGAGGAGGTTATGCTGGCCGGACTCTGTGGAGGGTGAGGCCCCTGACACGTGCAAATCTTGAGTGGCAGGATACCTGTGACTATGCACTTAAGAGGGGCCAGTTGCATCTCCTGCATCTGGAGGTTCCCCTGCAGACTCGGAGTACACTGCTGTTCCCAGGCATATGAAATCCAGACTGACAGAGGGTTCTGCTGGCTGAGTCACAGATTCGGTGACGGCGCAGCAGTTTGAGGCCTGTTGTCGATGTCCAGGTTAGGAGAAGGTTGGACGTGGAGCGGAGAAGGCCTATGGGTCATGACTGGGCAAGAGCCGTGGGCACACTGCTTGTACCACCAAGATTTCCGTGGGCACTGTGGAACATGGAATCTGCTTGACAAAGTTAGATGTGAGTGGTGACCTGGTGGTGTAGCCTTTCCTCGCCCCATAGTAGTGAGCTCTTGGGTGTAGAGTTAATTTCCCTTGATGGTATCCGTACGGAGATATATGTCCAGCATACACCTGACTGGAGGCGAGGGGCTGGTTGGCCACATTGGACTGCAACACGTCATACACAGTGCCTGGCCATCTTGCACAACAATGTGTGTTCATGAGTATTTGGTACATTTATTGAGAGATACAACCGTGTGTCACATGCCCATTTCATTTTAGATGCATGGTCGTATTTGTGTTGAACTGTGCCTGCAGATGTAGGGATATTTTGAAAAGTGGAGTTGTGGTAAATCCCTAGATTATACACATCATGCAATTGGAATTTGTAAACTTGTAGTGGCAATCCAGAGAGAGGTGATGCAACTTCATAGTGCTACCATGTTTTTCGTGGTCTGTCTTACACAATACATTGAACATTACTAATGTAATTGGCTGCATGTTACATGCATGTTTTGGCTGTACTTATTGGTTTCCGTTGCACTTCACTCATGTGTATGTCTGTTCTCTGTCTTTGGGGTGTCAACACAGAGTATGTGTGATGGGATGAAGATAGAGCCAGTTCTCCACATTTATTGCCATGCCACACTCATGTTGTTGGGCATGTGACATCAACACTTTCTTGCCATTGCATTGCCATGACTACAGTCCTACAAACACGTTGTTGATTGCTGATGCCTTGCCAGTTGTACCATGGCTGACCTATGTGTCATTGTTTGTGCAGATAAAAATATAGCATTGTTAGACCAGTGCAGTGTTGAATGATGAATCTTAGTGATGCAAGACGTGCTTATTTGTCATTACAGTGACACTTGTGTCAGCCAGGGAGGTAGTGTCACTTGCTAATGCTGAATATATGAGTATGCTTGGTGCTAAAAGCATTCCCTGCACTGTATTGATACATCCGTAAGTCTGGTTCTACTATCCTTTGATTCTTCATCCTCCACACCCAAAAATTGATCCAGTCCACCATTGTCATGTATCTTTGTGACTTTTGTCAGTTACCTTTTTTCCAGTGGCACAGAATACACAGAGATGTTGTGTTTCAAAAATTTAGAATGGATTAGAGCTGTGTGGCCCCAGCTACAAATATGCATCAGATACACATTGTGTGGAGTTCTACGCTCTTCTGTGAAAACGGACCTGATTGTGCTCAGGAGATCACACAACAAGCACTTTTATTTCTCAATGATAAACCATATGCAGTCAGAAGTTCAGATGCTGTAGCGCTATTAAGAATGATATATTGACCATTGACACCATTTTGTATAACTGACTCCATTTTCTGTGCTGACTCCATCTTGTGTAACAGACTCCATTTTCTGTGCTCGCACGCAGCTGCAAGGGAGTAGAGAAAACTGGAACATGTTGTGTGGAATGCATGCTTGGTACCTTTCAGGGCAGAATTTGTTGTTGCCAGAGAAATGTGTGGAATGTACAGCTCTGTCTCAGAGTCGAAATACAGGGGCCTGGCCAGCTTCTGTCTTGACCTTCACACAGACCAGTACAGTCAGCTCGGTTTTTTGTAACAGAAGAAAGGTGGCGAGGTTGCTAGAAACTCTGCCTTAACAAAGGTATTAAAGGCAAGGGATCGTGGCACCCAGACAGGAGCTCGCTTGTGGGGCAGACGTGTCGTCACAAGAAAACGGAACTTTTGAGAGTCCCAATCGAGGCTTCCGCCTGGGCTGACAATGGCTCCTCCTGTCGAGTTGGCGGAATGATGAACACTCGTTCGGTGATGTATTCTTCTTACTTACTTTGTGCATATAATTTCTAAGTTTCTCTGCTCCATGTATATATGCTACATGTTATTCTGTTTTTGTGCCTATGTTACTTGATATTTGAGGGTCTGCATTAACCGATATATTCTGCCTTCCTTTTCAACGTATTGGATTAATAAATATGTGTGTGTCACTTTAAATGCACCTGAGATTGTTTTCTTGCTTCGCCTTAAGAGAGTGCTGGGTCTTGTTTTACCACCCCGTCTTTTGGGAATACTGTTCTACGTGTGTTATTTAAAGGTGCAGCAGTACATTTGCCTCCTCTCAGGAGTGCTCGGTTTAGGTGTGTCCTCTTGTTTCAAATTAGAAGCACGACAGATGCCCAAAACATTTTCCCAATCCCAGTCTTACTTTAGTTGGTGTCATATCCCCTGCTAGGTGATTGATCTGTGTGACACTGTTGTTTTGATAACGTAACTTTACATGATTGTTCCCCTTCTGAAGTCGCAAACCAAGCATACAAAACATTGGTGCAGTGATATTTTATTGTGCTACATCACAAGGTGAAACCTTTGGTTCAAAGCTATGGGTGATACAAGACATTTGAGAGTTGACATTATGAAAAGAAGTTACCGATGATGGCATCCCTCCTTGATGTTGCAGCTGCTGAAGCTGTAGTGTGGCTTGCATCAACTTCTTCATCTGTCATCTTGTTGTACATATGACGCTTGCCTTTGTTTCAGAATTAATGCAGCACAGCGCAAGCATATGTCTTGTTGCACTGCTGCATTGATTCCTTGCAATTTTTTCTAATGAGTTCTGTAAGATCTGTATTCCTTGAGTGACTTAGTGGTTTGTGAGAGTATTTCTAGCCTATTCCCTTGTTGGCACTAATTACATATATGTTGTTCTTTGCCATTATGGGTTTCTGTATAGTAGTTGGCCCAGTAACAAAATATGCACAATGCAATTTGCTACATGTGCATTCTCACATAGTTGAGCCACATGATTGGGTGACTTGAGGTGTGTGGTGTGTTCAGTTTGTACTTACCAACAAGCAGTCCATTTCCATAGATGCCATTCTGGAACCGCTGGTTGAAGACGGATTGGCGGAAGATGTATGGATCATGGACACTGCCTGGATACTTGGCGACGACATTGAGGAACACTCCAAGATGGTCAACGATTGCCTGCACATTCATTGAGTATATGTGCTTCCTGTTCCTGTAGATGTGTGCAGTGTCCTAAGGAGGTACAAGGTGCACATGGGTGCAGTCCTTTGCCCAAAACACATGCAGAAAACCAGCAATGGCATAGAAGCCTTGCTTGTTGGTAAGTTGTTCTTGTGCAGTGTTGGGAAAGCATAGATGCTGCAGCATGAGGCTGATGATTACAAAAAGAACAGATGATGGACGGAATGCTGAATTAATCAAACATTCACCCCCCCAGTCACAGATCTGGGTTAAATCCATTGTTTGTTTGCATGCCACGCCATTCCAGTTTAGACCCAGCCATATGCAAATCAGTCTTGACCCTGTTCCCCATGGGAACAGTCCAGCCTGAATTGCCAAGCCAGGCGTTCACTGGACCAGAAACAAGCATCCTGGGACCGGTTTCGGGGTCACACCCCTCCTCAGCCACGCTAGCATGAATCTGGTGGTGTAGCGAGCACGGGACCCATGTCTGTGCATACCCTTCTCACTTAGGGTGACAAATGCAAAAAAATATATGACGTACAGAATGCTGAATTAATCAAACATTCACCCCCAGTCACATATCTAGGTTAAATCCATGATTGTTTTGCATGCCTTTCCAGTTTATACCCAGCCATATGCAATTCAGTCTTGACCCTGTCCCCCATGGGAACCGTCTGCCCGAACTGCCAGGCCAGGTCTTGCCTGGACCAGAAACAAGCATTTTGAGACCGGTTTCAGGGTAACGCCCCTCATCAGCCAGGCTAGCTTGAATCTGGTGGCGTAGTGAGCACGGGACCCACATCTGGGCATACCCTTCTCACTTAGGGTGACAAATGCAAAAAAAACAAATGATGGACAGAATGCTGAATTAATCAAACATTCACCCCCAGTCACAGATCTAGGTTGAATCCATTGGGGCAGATTTACAAGAAGGTGCCGCAGCGTGGAACCGCAAGACCTTTGGCTGCGCCACGCTGCGGCACCTTCAGAGCACAGGAATGCAACATATTTACAATGATATGTCGCATTCCTGTGCTCTCCCCTGTGCTGGCGCACAAACAGCTGCCATGCGCCGGCGCAGGCACCCTTGCACCATGGTGCAAGGATGCCTGCGTCATGGGGAGATTGTTTTTGTGCAGTAAGGGGCACCTACCCTCTCATCTTAGTCCTTTTGATCATGTGTGCCTCTTCTTTCTTATATAGGGTATTGGTGCCACAGTTTCATTTGACCTTGATGAATTCTCCATACTGCATACTCCACATTACTTTAGTAGAGTCTTGGCTACAAGCATGGTAATATGCTGTTCCATGCTGTTTTCTCCCTAAACAGACTATTTGTCAATTGTCCATTAGAGACTTGTACTCTCACATCTAAGAAATTAATGGTGTGACTACTTGGTTATTTTCTTGTAAAGATTTGATAACGGGGCATGCATCTCTCCTGTTTCTATCCCATATGATTAATAAATCATCAATATATATAATCCACAAGAGAATGTGATTATTCACTCCCTCTCATTCTGATGCCTATACCACTTGCTCCTTCCACCAGCCCATCAAAATGTTAGCATAGCGGGCGAAGAAAGTGCCCATAGCTGTCCCCATTGTTTGCTGAAACCATTGGTCCTCAAACACAAAGATGTTATTATTTAAACAAAATGTGATCATGTCAAGTAGCATCTGTGTGTGTGTGTGTTAATTGATTCAATATCCTGCCTCTCAGAAAATGCTTACAGTCTCACTTCATGCTGATGTTGGATGCATGTATACAATGATGGGATATCAATAGCAGTTAACATGATAAGAGGTTTCCCAATATATGCCTTCAAACAGCGAATGAAAGCGAGAGGTATCCATACAGTAGGATGTAAACTAAGGCAAATGGTAGAAGGAAATGATTGATATATATGGCTGTGTTTTCCAGCAAACTAAACACAATGAGATGGCCGGAGCACTGAAACTTTTCAGACACTCACCCCCAGTCACAGATCTGGGTTGAATCCATCATCGTTCTTTAGCTCACTTCGCCACCCCAGTTCAGACCCAGCCATATGCAAATCAGTCTTGACCCTGTGCCTCATGGGAACAGTCCAGCCCGAACTGCCATGCCAGGTCCTCCCTGGACCGGAAACAAGCATCCTGGGACCGGTTTCGGGATAACACCCCTCATCAGCCAGGCTAGCTTGAATCCAGTGCCAAAGTGAGCAAGGGGCCCACGTCTGGGCATACCCTGCCAACTTAGGGTGAAAAAAGCAAACACAAGGAGATGATGGATGGAGCACTGAAACTTTTCAGACACTCACCCCCAGTCACAGATCTGGATTGAATCTGGATTGAATCCATCATCGTTCTTTACCCAGCCATATGCAAATCAGTCTTGACCCTGTGCCTCATGGGAACAGTCCAGCCCGAACTGCCAGGCCAGGTCCTCCCTGGACTGGAAACAAGCATCCTGGGATTTCTATTTAGCCTCTTTCTGCTCATCTCTGACCTTTCTTTTGCCTCGGTCTGCTCGTTTCTGATCTCTGTTTTGCCTCTTTCTGCTCATTGCTGACCTTTATTTTGAACTTTCTGTTCCCTGCTGACCTCCATTTTGCCTCTTTCGGCTCGTTTCTGACTTCTATTTTGCCTCTTTCTGCTAGTTTCTGAATTTATTCTGCCTCTTTCTGCTCGTGTCTTACGTTTATCTTGCCTCTTGCTGCTCACTGCTGACCTCTATTTTGCCTCTTTCTGCTTATTTACGACCTCTATTTTGCCTCTTTCTGCTCATTGCTGACCTGAAGCAGGAAGTGAAGGTACAGGCTTGGGATGACTTACTAATGGTATTATCATCACGTGATTCTAAGGCTTTTGGGAAGTCACCAATAGGCCTTACTTTAGTGCTAATAATTCCCCCAGATTGAATGGCATATTCCAGCTGCTGAATGGCTTCACCATTTTTCAAAAATCTTTGGTAACACCAGTTTAACTCAGGAAAAACCATGGGTTAATCCATCTTTGGATGAAGTCCTTGACTTGAGTAATGCCATTACTGTCGACATGACAATGATAGCCATTTCTAAATCCCAGGGCCAGATGGAGTACCTATTCCAACAAAACAAATCCTAATTGTTTACAAATATCCAGTGTCCTCACGGTATCACTTTGTCATATACCTTGCCTGTCAGAATTCAATCACAGTTACCCTACAATCATTGACTCCCACTTCTTCAAAATCAGTTCCACCCCACTTCTCTATCAGCCTCAACCACTGTAAACTAACTATTGGACTGCATTGGAAGCAAATTAATTGAATCTTATAATTAGAAATGTGTGTCAGTGTCCTTAAACGTGAATAGGTCATTCAGAATTATCTGCTGTTCTAGGAATTAAGGTACAGATACTGCAAAGGTTTCTAAGAACTGTCAAGTTAGCGTGTCTCTTTAGGTGTCACTTCCTTCAGGTGACTTCACAAGAACTAGGGACAGGTCACCTGTCACGCAGTTTACCTCCCTAACCGCCCTTTGTGGGCCATGAGCCATGAGCAAACTGTAAAACAAACACGACATTTTTACTTTTTATAGTCAATGGATTAGTCCATTATGAATTGCAGAACTGCGACAAACAAGGAAACTAAAGATAGAATACCGAAGCTGGGGCATGTCATCACTAGCCAAGGGAGGAATCACTGGGTGGGTGTCCCAGTCACAGAAAATATTTATTATTTCTAGCACTTCCTCCACATCTTCTTTCAGTGCTTGTTGCCTTTGCTCTGTTTGCTTGCTCCTCCTGTCTCGCAACCTCTTTTGTTAATGTACCGCAGGCCAATCCATTCGAGATCTCGCCTACTAGACAGCGCATGCGCTGTGTTTTGCAAGACATAATATGGGCTTGGAGTATAGCCATTGCTCACCATTAGTTGCCTCCCTGTTCCTCTCAGCTGTCTGCTTCTTAGTCATGTCCCACCTTGTCAGTCTTGTGTTTGCCCCTCCCATAGAGCATTGACTCTTTCACATCTCTTTTGAATAGCTAGCTTCCTTGCTTTAACTGTTTCCGTTTCAAGCACTACTTTTTTCTTTTCGGTTAAACACTCCTTAGGATTGCATGTGTTTTACACCTATCTCCCTTATGTACGTCTCTCCCCTGCATCTATGTTACAGTGGGCATATCACGTGCGATTCGCCCCAGGCACATTAGACCCATGGTTCCCTCTCCCTTACTCTTTTGCCCCCAAAGAAGAACACACAAGGCAAGTGTTTGGTCTTCACTGCGTAGTATTTACTAACTTGTTAGATACCGCAATCTTTATTGTTGATGCACTGTCAACACTTGACCACTTTTATTACCAAAAGCCACACACATTGATACAAGCAATAAGTTTGCAAAAAATATACATTTGTGCCACAGGTTGAGATTGTATTCACATTTTGGCACTCCAGAGCCACTCTTGTTGCGTGTTGTGCCAGCAGGCCACAACCAATTTTTCACTGCTCCCATTTGGGATAACTACCCATCGTCTACCCCCTAGACGCGGCCACCAGATCACTGCCTTGCGCCTTTCTTGCGCACCAGCTCTCACCAAGTTCTTACTACAAAACGCCGGCATCTCGGGTAGGGCCGGAGAGTCCAGGACCACCAGCAGGTCAGCCCCCTCTCCCGCCAGCCCGGAGCCCCATTGACTGCCCGCCCTGTTCCAGGATCAGCCAGTCCCCAAAAAGGAGTCCCCGCCATTTCTCTTGCCCGGGACCCCGCCAACTCTACCGCTAATCTCAGGGATGTGTGGGTGGGTGGGTAACTTGTTGGCGGCTCCGATGCACCTGGCACCCGTGGCGAGAGGACAAAGAGGGCTTCCCCCTCGTGTCACCCCCTTTTATCTCTTCCCTGGGAGGGGGTCGCCTGCGCACCTTGGTGACGCATCCCCGTGACCTCTCGTGCTTTTTGGGGGGGCGCCCCCTCCTACCCTCTGACCCGGAAGTTCCCCAGGCTGCTCCTGTCCGAGATGCCACTAATGGCACCCCGCCCCTAGGCGTGGGGGGTGCCTACCATTCTCACCCTTGTGTACTCCCCCACCTCCCCGGTTGTTTTCTCACTCGTGCACTTCTCCCTCGCCCACTCCATGTTGATCTCTTTCGCCTGTTTCTCCCCTCAGCACTCCACTTTTCTCTCTTTCGGTGTCGTCTGTTTTTCCAGCTTGCGCCCTCCGTGTTACTTCTGCGTCCCGTGCACCCTCTGTTTTGTTTCCATCCGCCCCACCCACTTTAAAAAAAATACTTTTGCACGTTTGTTTTCTTTAAAGTTACTGATCCAATTTAGATCGACAACCACTGAGAAAAATGTTGTAGCCACGCACTTACAAAATGACACAACCTGCCACACCAAGGTTTTTTTTCTACATTATTTTGCCATGCTGCACAGCATCGGGATACTGTGCTGTGCAGAGTGGCTAAAAACATTGGGCAAAGCCAATAGGTCCCGAAGACGAGACCTATTGGCGTTGCAAATGCTTGTATTCCTGGGCTGGCACTCAAGAGACCAAGGAACGCACAATAAATAGGAATCTTTAAATGTATCATAGCAAGTCAAGGAAGAAACAATTTCTAGCAAAATCGATGAGTAGAGGTAAGATAAATTTAAGGTCATTTTTTACGTATTTCATCAATCGCTTACCTTTGTTGCAACCTATCCGCCAAAGGACAAATTAAATCATAATTCACAATAAGTGCTTAAGATTCGCATGTTTGCATCATATTGTTTTTTTTATTTGATAGTGCTCTACATTGGACTTCGTCAGTCAGTTAGCTCTTTTCACCCTACTTCAAATGGCTTTTATCTTATAGTACTCGAGCAAAGGAGCACTCTAGGAAAAATATAGAAAATATAGAAACAGAAAAATGCACAATTAAATCAAAAAACTATAGTAGAACACCAGCCTATAAAAAGTACACCTGTAAAGGATTCATATTTGAATACAAAAATATCACAAAAAAGACTTAATTTAATCTCTCCCATATGTGGAAGAATAAAGCCTGCCAAAGCAACATTTAGGAAGAATGGTGACAGCAGTGGTCCATATGTTGAAGAAGCTACAGATTGGCGGGAGTGGGAAAAACGATGATGAAGGACATGATTTTGCATTCTGCACAAACTGATGCTGCTAAATTTCATGACATTGTCATATTAAGTAACTCTTCTGTTCCCAAGTGACAGCAGGCTACATTGAGCTACTGCAGATTGCACTGAATATCATACTATTAATGGACACTGAAGCAATTATACACCTGGCTTACACTGCGACCACTATCCTGGCGGGTCCACTCGGCCTTTCATCCATCTGAGGTCGATTAGCTGAGTAATATTGAGATGGCTAACATTAAACATCTGCTATTTAGCGCCAAGATGCCTAAGGGTGAACATGCGCTTTACAAATACACATATTATGTTATGTTATTACTATTCTCAATAAAACAATATATTGGATTCAGTCATTGAAGGGTTAGAGCTACAGTACATTGACCGACATATGCCCTTGAGGCAATCTAGTTTCCAAACAAGCATTGGTGAAGACAACAGGTCTGGCCTTGGGATGCTGGTGCAATAGCTTAGGTTTTTTTAATTACATTTGTTATTGCAAGCATACACCACAAAAATAAAAACGAAACGAAAGAGAATAGAATGCCACATAAACGTGGCGACCATGTGCTTGCAATACAAATGTTTAATTTAGAAAACATTCACTGATGTGTCTGTTTTACTAGTGATTTTTTTTTAAAAAGCCTTTCAATTGTGCTATGCATTACACCATTACATTTTATGAAGGTAACAAGAAGATATGATGACCCGGAGAAGCATTTCAAATTACAGACAGTTCTAATGTCGGTATGCACTTAAACACTTTAAAACGGCAACTTTAAAAAGGAGCTAGGAAATAAATCATCATAAATACAGTGTCTGCCAAAATGATGGTCCACCAGCCCTATTTAGTATTAGACACAGCCCATGTTGGCTCCATCAATGGAACATGTTAAGTCCATAAATAATGCCAAAACAGAGCTGTTTTCCAGACTTTTATTCTTCCATCAAAAGGCAGACAGGGCTCATCTTACAGTTACAACGAGGTTGAACTCCAACTGCCACTACTACAACTGTTACCAAGGAGATCACTTCATCATCACATTCTATCAGATGACAAAGTGGCAAACTCAGAACACAGGAGGAACAAAACCACAAAACATCTTCAACTTTACATGCAAAGGAAATAGTGAAGAATAAGCAATAGAAAGAACGAACAAGCATATGCTCCACAACTTGCAACAAAAACAACGAAATAAAAAAAAATTAAAATCAAGTTCTCAATGTATTAATAACATTTATGGCGTCTTTTAGTATCATTTCCCCTGTCTTTTCGATTCTGACCTCCTGTTTTGACTGTGCGCTGCATTTCGATTTTGCTGGTTTTAGTACGCTGGGCACTTTACCACTGCTGACCAGTGCTAAAGTACAAGTGCTACCTGTGTAAATTATATTGGTGACTGGCTTATCCAAGATTGGCGTATTTGGTTCACTAGTAAGTCCCTAGTAAAGTAAGCCAGGTGTAGCCAGGGCCTGTAAATCAAATGCTACTAGTGGGCCTGCAGCACCGATTGTGCCATCCACATGTGTAGCCCTGCAAACATGTCTCAGAACTGCCATTGCAGTGTCTGTGAGTGCAGTTTTAAACTGTCATTTTGAACTGGCAAGTGCACCCGCTTGTCAGGCCCAAATCTTCCCTTTTTAGGTCGAGCCTAGCGCAGCGCGCATGCGCTGCTCTATGGGGAGGCTTCTTGTAAGCACTCCAAACTTCCCCGAGACTTCCCCGTGTGGGTCTGGCAACTCCCACACATTCCATTGGCCTTTGCGTGTGGCTTTCAATAATGAAAGCACGCAATTGGCCAAAGACGGGTGCATGTCCCACCTTTTCTCTAAACGTTCACTCCCATGGCGTTTGGGTCTCGGGAGCGAGCAGCGGCGCGCAGGGTGGCAGCTGCATTCCTCCCTTGTTGTTGTGGATCATGTTACTAATTAACACAGCGCGGTCGCTTTCACTTTCGCGGCCGCGCTTGTTATTATTCCAATCGATCCTCTTTTTACCGAGCACCGCTCTTGTTTCATGGAAACTCTCCATTCCTGCAGGCATAACCGGCATCTCGCGTCTCAGGATCCCTTTTTGAATGTATACAGACATTCACAAGGTTTCTTTGTTCCTGTGAAAATGCAAAGTATTTGGCGCGCAACATTATGTGTGAACTAAATACTGCTAAAAACGGCTTTATTGTAAGCAAGTGCCTGCAGTGCTTGAGTAGTCTAGTGGATCATTCTTGACTGTGTCCCACTGTTCTCTCCAGAGAGGGACCTAGCGTCGGCACCCATGCACCCCCGCTCTGCTTCCCGGTGCAAGCTGTGGGGGGCTCTTATTTTCCTTTCAAGTGTGACCGGGTGCAAGATGCTTCCCATCAGGACAATCAAATTCCATTTTATTCAAGTGCTGTCCTGGCTGGTAGCAACTGGAACTCGAGCGGAGCCCAGCTGGAACCTCACAACTGGCTGCTCAGGCAGCAGCAGCCCCACAGAGTGATCCAAGTTAAAGCCCGTGGAGCGTTACTTCACACGTAGTTCAGACGTATTGTTCTTTAAATGGAAATGTAGTCATTAAATAGAATAAGATATGTCACGGCTTTACATTATTGATATGAATTGAATTCGGACAGTCCATAGTGATACGAAAAATGAGATCTGAGTCGGGCTGGGCTTCGTGTCATCCCCCTCCGAGGGATAAATTGAATATTTGTGTTACTATGCGTCGGACCAAACCAACGCAATTTTATAATATGGATGTGAATTAGAGTCAGACAGAAAGTAGCAATTAAACAAGCATTGGCATAGCCAATAGGTCTCGCCTTTGGAACCTTATAAGTGTTTAGCCATGCAACAGTTGATGGTGATGCACCAAGGAGATTGTGCTGCATAGCTAAATACTTATAAGGTCCTAAAAGCGTGACCTATTGGCTATGCCAATGCTTGTTGTACATGTAAGGTACCCCTAAGGTAGGCCCAAGGCAGCCCCATGGGCAGGGTGCAGTGTATTTAAAAGTTAGGACATTTACAGGTGTGTTGTACATGTCCTAATAGTGAAATACTGCTAATTTCGTTTATCACTGTTGCAAGGACTATCTCTCACATAGGGAAACTTGGGGTTTGCCTTGAAATATCTTTTAAGTGTCATTTCCCATTGGGAGCAGATAGAGGTTTGGAGTTTGGGGTCTCAGAACTCACAATTTAAAAATGCATCTTTTCGTGAAGTTGGTTTTTAAATTGCTTATTTGAAAATGCTACTTTTAGAAAGTGGGCATTTCATTGCTTAACCATTCTGTGTCTCTGCCTGTCTGTAGAATACACACCTGGGTTGTTTGACAGTTGAGCCAGGTCAGGGAAAGGCAGGGTCTTGTGCACTACAAAGACTTTCCTTTGAAGTTTGCCTACTTTTAAGCCAGAAAGGGGTATAAGTATTGGACCTCTCACACCCAAAAATCAGAACACTTCTGGACTGAGGACATTCTGCCATGAAGAAGAGCTGGATGCTCTAAGTGGGACTGCCACTCTGCCTGTTGCTTTATTGTGCTGACATGCTGCTTGTTGCTTCTGTCCTGGGAGTGAAAGGACTGGACTTTGCTTTCTACATCCTGCCTCCAAGGTTCTCCAAAGGCTTGTGTGTGCTTGCCTCCTGTTAAGAAATCTCAGGGCTATCAAAGACTTCACATGCCAGTGCCTGGACTCTTCTGCTGAGAGTTCTGACTTGCCAAGTGGTGCCAAATCTAGTTCCTGGGCCCTTGGAAGTGTAACCTGGTGATCTTAAGGAGAAAATCCACGCATCGATTCCCAGAGCCTGTTTTCTGGATGCATCGCTGCAAAAGATCGCCGCATTGCGGCTGCCTGCATCGAAGCATGGTTCCCACTGGAAGCATCAACCACGGCTTTCACTGCAGGCCCCAGGTTGCCGCTCCAGCGCTTCAGAAGAATCGCCACACCATGAGTACCAAGCACTGGGTCACTGACATCCATGGCACCAAGTCCGACGCAGCATCTGCTCGCAGCTGAAGAATCGACACAGCGCCCGATTTGTAGCTTTGAAATTGACGCAGCACCTGCATCGCCGCTGTTACATTGTTCATTTGCCACACTGTAATGAGAAGGCATGGTACTTTGTAACGCTGGAGGTTACAACGCAGTATTTTACTACGCAATATGTTACAACACATTGTAAATATAATGGCAAGTTTAGGTAAGTATAGTGCAAGTATAGTTGGGTTTTTGGGGTATTGTTTTTAGATGTAAAAAAGTGGGGGAGTCAGTGGGGTTTACCACCTATAAATAAATATTTGGGTTATTGGTTTATTATATTTTTATGTAAATATTGCATAGGTCGAGGTGGTGGCTTCATATCGTACAATTTTCTCTTCAAATGATCTAGGATTCTGGTATTAAATGTCCCATATCTAGGAAAATGTAAAGCACACTAATTTTCCGTAATTCTCTCCCATTTCTTTAGACATAGACATGAATTTAATCCATGCTCGGTAGTCATAAAATATGCTGGAGTACCCTCAGGAGGTGCTTCCTCCCCTTTTCGTACAGGTATAGTGACATCTCCCCTCACAAATTTCTTAAAAATCCTTAAAACATTTCATAACAACAGCTGAATTTTCCATATTGTCACGTAAAACCAAATGTTTTGATTCTGGTCCATATATGTCAAATATTTCGTTCACCAAATAAATGACAGCTTTTAATTTCATGAGATCTTTTACCAAATCCAAAGACAGAACTCAAATCAACAATATCCAATTACAGTGCGGCACAGAAAACCCACTACCCAATATCAGTGCGGAAGTAACCAACCGTCCAATCCCAGCGTGAAACACTATGACGTCTGACCCACTCCTCGCAGCAGCTCACCTTCCTTCACAAATTCCACACATTCTCTCGATTAACCTATTAAATAACTCCTTGTTTGCTCTCCTAAGTAAAATTAAGTATAACTATCACTCAAGAATAGTCCGCACACGCAAGTGACTTCTCAGCTAGCGAAAATTCACACAAATTATTGCAGCTTCACCCGTTTGCACAAAAAGGTTCCACCAACATTAACAGAGATTAATCATACACAACAGCTTGTCCCGAACGTTACCGATGTAAGTGATGGGACCTCATATTCCACATCAACTTTTCTTGTCAAAATGTTTGAAAATGTATGATCCCGGATTTTTTTGACTTCAATGAGCCTGAAATCAACTTCTCCTCTGCAACAACTTTTTAATACTTCTTGCTACTCACTCAAATCCACCTGAAAGGAAAAAGACACATACAACAGCTACACTTACAACTGCAACATTATCACCCTATTGATACTCACACCTTCAAAACCACAACCGCCAACCCGCAACCGCATAGCCTCTCCATCTAGATCTGGACACTCAAAAATGGAATCGAGGATTATTTTAAAATAGCTTGGGTACTAATTTTTAAAAGCTCCATCAAGGTGTGATCCATAACTCTGCTAGCAAAAACTGTGGGAGCCTCAGGATTAGCCAAGTATTGTTTTAAGATTAAACACTCAACTTCGTCCTTGGGAAATCCTGATGGTTCTTGAAAGGTCAAAGGATATTGGCTACTGTTTGTGAATTGGAGTTGAAACAAAAACATAAACTATGCCTATATCATCATCAGTTAGAATTTAAATGTTCAGTCAATGATGAGAGGTTGGTGAAGGTTTCACCTTTATTGATCTTGAAGGATGAGTATTATTGTGTCATCTTTATTCAGATTAGTCGGTTTACAGAAATATCAGGAAAAGAATGATTACTGACAGCATGAATCAATCCACAGTGTTCTGTAAAGGAAAACATCAGTAAACTAACTAGGGGTCATACCCTATTCTAAGTAGAACCCATGAAGAGACCTTTTTGGAAAAGAGCAAGTGTGAGAATAAAAGGAGAACTTCCCATAAAGAGGCTTTCTGGAAACTCAGCCGAGTTCCCTACAGCTGCAGTAGCAACTGTCCATGATAGAATGACTACTGCAGTAGCATTGATCAGGAACATTATTAGATAAAAAGATAAAAAGAAATGTCACCTTTAGCTGTAGCTGTTGGTAACAAAGCAAAAGATCAACTCTCCAGGAAGAGAGTCGCAAGGCACGGGGGATAGATCTGGGCCTCTCGGTCTCACATCGGGAACTCTCCTAACTCTAACTAGGAACACTCATTCTTGTAAAATCACACAATAATGTATCAAAAATCCATTAGGTATTAGCTCCTCCAGCCAATGGAAACCGCTCATCCGATGGTGTCGTCAACTTCCGATGTCTCTTCTCACAATTCCCACGATAAACAGTCAAGTCGCTATAATGTTAAACATTGTTTCAGGACTTTGTTAAATGGAGGAAAGTTCTCATGAGAACCTTCTTACCTAAGCTGAAAGATGTGCTATGAGTTTCAGTGTGAAGACAAAGGCTTGTCAGAGATGTGGAGGCAAACTAGCAATAATATTCTGATGAAGCATGCATAAAATGCCTAAATCATTATTTGTTATAACAATCACAGCAAGTCTCATTGTATTAAGGTAAATTACCTAACATGGGGTGAGGGAACTATATGATGCACAAGTTTAAAGTCAACACATTCCTAAGCAAGTTGCTGGTGCTAGGCAAAATACTAATGAAGGTCTATTAAGCTGTCTATAAAGCTGTGAAGAGCTGAGAGAAAAAGGCTTTGAGCCCTATCTAAAAGTGGCACATTTAAGAATGATAGCTTAGTACAAAAAAATGGATTTATATTATTTCATAATCATTTTGTAAGCACCTTTTCCTCTATATATGAAAGATTAATATATATATCTATTTGCATCATTATTAAGGATTATTTCATGTTACCAAATGGGCACATTCTGTCTAGGTGTTGTTTTCTATGTGAAAACATTTCTGCACCAGTTTAAATGCATTTCTAAAGTGCAATTCTAACATAGTCTGACTAGCACATTGAGGCCTTGCAGCAGGGAGAGGCACACTTTCTGAAATTATAGCTTGACTCTTAGTGAACACTTTCTACAACTAAGGTGAGCCTGTTTATCTAGGTACAAAAAAAAAATATAGAAATGAATAGAAGTAGTAAACATTGTGTCGCTCCTTTAATTTAGTAGACATTATTGTGTTGCTTTTAGGTATGAAACACATTAGCAAACGTTGATTGTTTGGAATAATTTCTGTTTGCTGATGTGTGAGTGTTTCTTAGCGTGTTATAACCTTTACATGTTATTTTTTTAACTTATTATTCGTTTTTGTTTTGAGGAATATTTATTGAGCGGTATTATTGTTATCTTTGGATTGCTATGTACAAAGGACATTTAAAAAACTCAAATGTCATTGTTGAATGTGTTTCATAGTTGTCTTTCACTTACAAAGTCATGTTTAAAGAAGCATTATGAAAGGTTTCTCGGCTTTTGCTCCTAGGTACAAATGAGCATATCTGAATCTTCTGTTCTTTCTAACTTATAAGGTCAAATTCCACATATTCCATCACATAGAATCACACTGTGTGCACCCTGAATATCAAACCAGAAAATCGATGATAGAATATCGAACATATCGGGCCTGATTCACAGAACTAACTTACGTCAAAAACGTAAACGTAAACGTAGACGTAAACGTAAAGTTAGTACTTTTTAGGTATTCACAGAAGTTAGTAGTCCTAACTTTAGGACTCCTAAATGCCTTCTGTGAATACCGAAAGACTGAAAGTTAGGATTTTTCTCAGTTTAGGAGTAGTAAAGTAAGTAAAATCCTAACTTTAAGACTTTCGGTATTCACAGAAGGCATTTAGGAGTCCTAAAGTTAGGACTACTAACGTCTGTGAATACCTAAAAGTACTAACTTTACATTTACGTTTACGTTTACGTTTATGTTTTTGACGTAAGTTAGTTCTGTGAATCAGGCCCGATATGTTCGATATTCTATCATCGATTTTCTGGTTTGATATTCAGGGTGCACACAGTGTGATTCTATGTGATGGAATATGTGGATTTTTTTAGATACATATTAAAGCACACTCAATCAGTTTTTCACAATCCAACATTAAATCCTGTCAATTAGATGGGATTTAAAGTAGAAGGATGTAAAGTTGTAAAGTAGGCTGACTGGCAGCTTTGTGTATTTTAAGCGTGGAAGCCTGCCATGTGTAGTAGAAATGTATAATATTTACTTGCAAAGGGATTTTTTGCCATCACTGCAGGAAGTCAAGCTTCATGTTATGAAACAGTTAAGAGACTGCCATATTTAATGGCATATTTTAACTGCCATATTTTATGTACACTAGAAAGCCAAATCACCTCCTTAACAGAACTTTAACTTTTCAGCAAGTAGGTTGCACTTTTCAGCGACTATACCAGCAAACGTAGACATGGCTCATATGCATTAAAAGAGAAGGTGTCAACACTTCTCACAAAGAGCACATAGTAACAAATACGAAAATGGTGCCATTGCTAAGCAATTTGCAAAAAGCAATGGTAATCAAGCTCCATTGTTAGACCTTATTAGGATCTTAAAGACCTCTATGCAAGGTGATTTGTGTATCTTTCACTAAGATCACTTTTAGAAAATAAAGTGCAAAATAGTGCTTTGAAATCACATTGGGCCAGGTGTATTGGCCAAAACATGATAAGCTTTTAAATTCCACTTAAAATCACCAATTTGTCTACATGAACCTAGCTATCATTTTGCTCCTTTAAGCTCTCTCTTATTTTCCTATTTACTCCCAATCTCTGTCCCAGCTGGCTCTCTCAACCTTTTACCCGCTATCATTTTCTGTTTGCTGCTGCATCTATCTCTCCATTTCTATCTCTCCTACTCTCTCTTGCCTTTTCTATTTACTCTCCTTTCTTTCTCTTAATCTTCTCTCCTTTTCTAGAACATCTCCGCTCTATCTTCTCTTCCATTTTCTTTGTACTTCTCAATATTTGGTATTATCTCTCTAGCCCTCTTAGCAGTTATTAGCAGATTCTTCCACCTTTTTTGACCGCTGTGCTTTCCACTGTTCCCCAGTGCTAGAAGCCTACCATCCTGTGGGCCTCCTTTAACTGGAGAAGTCCCCTACGATGAGGGAACAAAGAAGTTAATTCATTGTGTCATCATATCCCCACAGCTTGTCATCAATACTTGTTGGACAGGACATCAGGCTGCATGAATTTGATGGGTTTTAACTGTTTTATGGCAGATGACCCGTTGACATCCACCACACTGCTTTCAAAGTGCGTGGACTTCAATGGGTCATCCATAGTCCTGGAAAAGAAAATGTTTCTGGAAAAAACACCAGAAACGTTTACTTTTCCAAAATCAAAGTTGGTACGCAAGGGAAATGCTTCCCACGAGTCCCAAGTCTGATTTTGTTTTGCTGTATTGTGCAGCATGCTGTGCGCACTGATGTTACACAGCAAAACGAAAGTGAAAGCAGATCACACTAATGTGTCTGACCAACCAGCATTCCTACACTTCTCCCGATAATAGTAGAAACCCACTTGTGTGACTGAGCTATCACCCATGAAATGAAAGGCTCCCTAAGGCACCTAAGATATAAGGAAAGATCAAGATTTTGCCTTGCACATTGACCAATTCTGACAATGTGGGTAGCTGTGGTATTTAGGCCAGGACTCATTCAGTACCCAGAGAATCCTTCAAGGCCCAAACTTTTGTGAAAACAAGGTACTTAAGAAAGTCTGGGGTGGTGTAGTAATGGCCTGCAAATTCCAAACTTTGGCTAAATCCCAGATAGATTTTTCTCATAATTCTGTGAAGGAAAATTCTGGAATTTGTGAGGGTTCATAAAATTCCTACCACCTAAAATTCCCATACTTCTTCCAATAAAAACACTAATATGAATATTTCTCTGTATATGTCTTTATGTCCACCGTCCACTATTTGTGCTGTAATCATACAGATTTTACAAATACTGTAACTAATCGCTATTCTGATTCAAGCATGTGAATCTATGAAAGATCCAATTCAGGAGAAGAAAATAAGTTACTTACTTGTAACTGTAGTTCTCCGGTATTGGTATCTTTAATAGATTCGCATGTGATTAGAGGTTCCCCTTATTGTTATGGGATTACCTTTCCCACTAGTGCTTGAGAATCTGAGGGAATCAGCCTCTGTGGGAAGTGTTCTAGAGGGTGTTGTAACCTGATTGGCTGGAGTTCGGTTCCTTTTAAATTATATGGATAAGTTATTAAAGTGAATGTTCCATTGCCATTATAGGCTAGGGGTAATATTATGCTCTGCTTTATTATGGTACAGTTGGACTCCCACTTCGACAATGGTGAATGATTCAAGCATGTGAATCTATGAAAGATCCAATACTGGAGAAATGTATTTGGTTCTTATTGTTACTTCTTCATTCTATGTGTGCTGCATTGTGCAGCACAACTAGAAAGAGGAATGTGCTTCTATAGATTGTGTGTTGTGCAGGAAGTTGTCCCTTCCTGCACAAAAACAATACTGCCTGAAATGCAGGCACCCTTGCACCATGACACAAGGTTGCCTGCATTGGCGCTTGGCAGTACACAGTGCACCAATGTTAGGAGAAAGCAGAAGTGCATCATATCTTTGTAAAAATGGTGCATTTCTGCTATCTGCCTTTCATGCAGCGCAGTGCAGCAAGTGTTTCACTGCGTTGCGTGAAATATAAGCAAATCTGCTCCAAAATTTCTGATTGGACAACCCAGTGCAGTAACCAGATAAGCAGACTATAATCATAAGAAATACAGTAATGGGACCCACAAAGCTATTCAAAGCTTCCAGCGGACTGAAAATCATAAATTGCCTGTCTTTCTCACACTTCGCCATCCACCACACAGCCAAGCGCTGTGTCTCAAAACATGATACCGCACCTCGGTGGTCATCACACAGGACATGAAAACACTTTCCACATTGGATCACAAAACAAAGACAACACCCTTCTAACCACATACCAACCTATCTGGCGTAGCTTGTTGCCCATGTAGGCAATCGCTTCAGTGCCACACATATGGGTTGTAAGTGCTATACGATCCACAATACAATACAATATTTATCACTTGTTCAATAAAAAAGATTTGTTTTGATCCTATTAAAATCTTTGTTTCCATTACTTCAGAATTACAAAACAAAATGTGCTTCATTAGTGCTTTTTTAACTGCTGGAATATGTTGAAATATTTGTACAGTTCACGAAGAGGTATTTACATTTTTTGTGAATTAGAAACAAATTGACATCCAACAAAATTTGCTTCACACTTCCTGTGCAAAGGGCCACTAGAATTATGTGATTCTGCAGCCGTGAAATTAGGGGCCAGATGTACGACGGATTTTTGCATGCGCAAATGGGTTTTAGACGCGTTTGCGCATGCAAAAAACCTGTGGGCCATGACCTAACCCTATTTTGCGAGTCGCTAATGAAATAGTGACTCGCAAAATAGGGTTAGCGACTTGCTATTAGGAAGTGGAGTTCCGAGGGCATCCCTTCCTAATAGCGAGTCTGAACCATATGTAAGAATGTTTTGCGACCGCAATTGCGGCTGCAAACACTCACAGTTTACCACCCTCTCCAAGAGGGTGGTAAATCATTCGCAAACGGGAAGGGGTCCCCAGGGCACCTCTTCCCCTTTGTGAATGGGTGAGCAAAAAAATTTCAGAGCAGGCAGTGGTCCCAGGGACCACTACCTGCCCTTAAAAAGTTAAACAAAAACGTTTAATTTTTTTTAAAAATGCATCCCATTTTCCTTTAAGGAAAACGGGCTGCATTTAAAAAAAAAAAACTGCTTTACTTAAAAGCAGTCCCAGACATGGAGGTCTGCTGACCCCAGCAGGTCACCATCCCTAGGAGTGCCAGCCATTCCCATTGGGGTCGCAAATTGCGACAGCCTCATTAATATGCATGAGGCATGCAATTTGCGACCCCATTGGGAATAGCAAACAGTGTCTCAGACACTGTTGTACATTGGCAATTGCGACTCGCAAATTGTGACTCGCAATTTGGCGCAATTTGCGAGTCGCAATTGCCAATGGTCGTACATCTGACCCAAAGTGATTCTGCTGCTGGGGTCTTTACCGAATAATTATGAATTCATCTCATGCCACATAATCCATGGTCTGCTGCATAATCTACAGATTTTAGCACAAAAAAACCCACATTTTGTTTCTATCTCAAACAGATCAAAAGTTACTACAAATACTACTGCAACAGTAAATTGCTGATCTCTCCATGCAGCACTTTATGGACTTTTCCGTAAAGGCCTCTTTGCCCATCCACACAAGTGAGGTATCACACGCTGTGTGATAGGAAATTGTGGCTCTCCACATATTCCAGAAGTTTTCCTCACAGAAATGAGAATAAAATGTGTGTTTTAGTCAAAGTTTGAGGTTTGCAGGGCATTGTGGGTAAGAAACCGGTGTGGAGTGCATGCAAAGCACACCACCCTGGACTCCCCCGGATGTCTAGTTTTCAGAACTATCTGGGTCTGGTAGGTTTTTCCAGGTGACAGCCTTCCAACGCCTAAAAAGTCCAGTTGTTCACCATTGCAAGTGGGACATATTGGGAGTAAGCCACACTCTCTTGGCTCATATGTAAAAACAACACCCACACGAATCAACTATCCTCTCGCTTGCCATTGGGATAAAATTCTTTAGTCTGCAGGGGAGCAGAAAGACTGTTGAAATTTTAGGGGTGAGGGTGGGATCTGATGTTAGGATGGGCAAGACCCATCCCATTATTTTATATATCTATTCCTGTTATAGGGTCAAATTGGGGCACACCTCCTGTCTACCCCTAAGAGGGAAAAAGACCGGTTTGTGCAACACCTGCACCACTTTCTTTTGCCTCAAAGGAAAAATCCCTGGTGCCAGGGGGATGTTTTACCTGGGAGCAAGTTTGGGTCAATCTTCCAAAAGGGACAGAAAGACACTATTGACCTCACTGGAGCAGGGGTATGGTTTGATGCGAGGGTAAGCTAACCAATCCTTTTGTTTATTTTGGTGCCATTTTGAAATCCCTGGTGTCTAGTGGAGTTTCTGCCCCCCCACCCACAGGAAGGGTTGGCAGATTGGGTGAATACACCATTAACCCCCCTAGGAGGGCCAGAAAGTCTATTTGGACCCGGCATGGGGGAGCACAGACCCATCAAAGGATGCTCCCCCCAAAGAAATATTGCTTGAATTCAGTCCCTAGTGTCTAGTGGGCTTTCTGCCCCCCTGAGGGGCAGATCAGAGGCAATAATCCCCATCGGCCCACCCCAACAGGGGACATAACGACTGTTGCCCATTTACTTGGGGTAAGGGCATAGCCATGCCCATTCTGGGCAGCCCCCACCATTATATTTAAAAAAATAAAAACACTCCCTGGCATCTAGTGGGCTTTCTGCCACCTCAGGGTACAGATTGGGAGCAATTACCTCATCTGTGTCCACAGGGGGAACATAAAGACTGTTACCCCATTTACTTGGGGTCGGACCATGTCCATGCTGGGCAGCCCCCACCCCTATATTTAAAAAAATAAAAACACTCCTGGGCATCTAGTGGGCTTTTTGTCCCCGGGGGGGAGGGGGGACAGACCAAGTGTAATTACACTGTTTGCCTCCCAGGGAGACAGAAAGACTGTTGCCCCATTTAGCTGGGGTGGGGGCATATCCATGCCCATGGTGGAAGCCCCTACCCCAATATTATTTAAACAAACTTTCCCTGGCACCTAGTGGGCTTTCTGCCCCCCTACATACAGGGAGAAGATGAGGGTAATTATCACATCTGGCCCCAAGTAGGGTCAGAAAGACAGTTGCCCCATTTACTTGGGGTAGGGCATGGCCATGCCCATGCTGGGCCGCCCCACCCATATATTTTTATTTTTAAATAGTAATCCCTGGTGTCTAGTGGGCTTTTTGCCCACCCTGGGAGACAGACAATGGTAATTACCCCCGATCTGTCCCCCCAGTTGGAGCAGAAACACTGTTAAAATATACATTTGAGAAACACTGTTTAAATATACATTTGGGGTGGGGGCATAGCCATGCTCTGGTGGGCTGCTCTACCCCTATATTTCTATAAAACTAAATAACCACTGGTGCCTAGTGGGCTTTCTGCCCCCCGCAGGGTCGCAGATTGGGATGAGCACCCCTATCTCCACCCCTGGGAGGGGGCAGAAAGACTGTTGCCATATACATTAGGGATGGTGACATGGCCATGCCCTGGTAGGCAGCCCCCACCCCTATATTTTCATTTAAAAAAAGAAGTCCATGGTGTCTAGGGAACATTTTTTCCCCCAAGGGGTGTAGATCAGGGGTAATTACCCCCAACTGCCTGCCAGGGGGGGCAGAAAGACAGACAATTTCATGGGGGAGTTGGAGGAGCACAAGCCCTCACCGAAGGGGCCACTCCCCCATCCCTGGTGTCTAGTAGGTGGATCCCTGCTTGAGGATCGCTCTCCTGTGGCAATCCCTAAATAGAGATCAACTGGGTAGAGGTAAAATTATAAAGGGGAGTTTCGCCCTTTCTAACAATACCTCTCCTGAGGGAATCAGCCCTCGGGGGGGATGAGATTTGCCTCCAAGGACTGATTCAGTGAAAGTAAAACGAGCTCATCTGTTCATTTTACTTTCACTTTCAGGACCAGAGGGTCCTGTCTAACCCTCTCCTGTGTCAGCCAATGGCCGACAAACTAACCATTTAAGGGGTTAAGAGTAGACAGTCTAATGTTTTTTTTTCTATTCGTCACCATCAAGAAAAACCTAGCGGTAAGGGTCAGAAAAAGAAATGAAGGATCCCCACACCCTAGGAGTTTGTCCCAGGGCGTGTGGGTCATTAGCTTTTTATAGTTTGTTTTTTAAAAGAAAAAATTGTGAAAATATGGTGGAGGGTTGTCAAAACCAATGGTGGTATTCAACACACATTCTGTACCTTTACAGGAGCACCCCTCACTGTGGTTCCTATCAAGGTACAGAGGTCACAACTGGGCCACTGGTGATCTCTAAATTTGGCGGATGGTAGACCTTTAGCGAGGTGGTCAAAATGTCCCCACTGCCCTGAAGTTGGAGTACCCTACACCCAACATTAAATCTAGCCCCCAGTTATTTGAGTGCTATCATGTTGCTCTCTAAATGACAACTCCAGCAATATTAGGAAGTATTTTATTTTTGTTACACAACAGACAAATCACTAAATAGAAAAATATAGGAGCTGATTCACAAAGGGCCACCGCGCTCATGGCAGTGGCCCCGCAGTCGTGGCGGGGGGGGGGCGCACTCATGACGGGACCTCTGCAATGGGTAACTGCAGTATGGAGGTCCTGTCACGAGTGTGGGGCCACGACTGCAGGGCATCCGCCATGAGTGTGGAGAACCTTTGTGAATAGGGCCCAGCAAGAAGTATTGTACAAGATGTGCTGTTTCATATGCTGATACACTTCATGTGTTAGTTTAACAACCACGTTTTAGGGTATCCTTATGAGTAACTAGGCTTTAGGAGCCAGGATTTTGGGGTGAGAGTGAGGTGGGTGTGTGGAATTTCCATTTCCAGCTGGCATCTCCACACCTATACCAGGCTATTCATCTCAGAATGGTAAATAACATGTGGACACAGATCTTCCTGCTCAAACACTGCATGCTGATCTCAGTCTCAGGCCAACTAATTGGCACTTTTGTTCCCATTTATATGAGATCACAAATCTAGTACAGGTCATGGAGCTGTAGACAGGGGTTGGGAGAGGGAGCTGTAACTTGTCTGGAGCAGCGATTGCTGCTTGTACTAAGAAGTTGCAAGAACCATGTGAGGGCCAAGCTGTGGAGTTGCCCGCATCTCCTTCTCAGGTTTTAATGGGCATGGATCTGCACTAATGAAACTAGGTCTGGTGGTTCAGCACCTGGGTTTACCAGGTATTGTCAAGTCACACTCAGGAATTCCAAGTGGGCTGGGTACCTCAGAATTACCCTGAGTGGTAACCCACAGAAAATAATGCTCTGGGTGACTCAGTGGCTTTTGGTCCAAAAATATTAAAGACTTGAAGAATGTGCATGGTTTAATGTGATACCTGATGCTTGGCCCATAGTCCACTTACAGCGGCAGTGAGCAACTACTTTTCTATTAGGTAAGTGTTGCCAGACTGATATTTGCATGCAGCTCGTGCAAGAACATTCCCCTTCTCCTTTCTTTTCTGGGACGGTATAATAAGACAACAGAATTGAATGCTTGTAAATGGTATATTGCAGTTAAAATGAATAATTTGTGTTTGTATCAGCAGATTGGTATTGTTTTGTTGAAGTTCAAATGTTCTTTTATCCCCACTTTTCTTTTTTTGTAAAATGTCTGTTACCTCACATCATATATTTACTCATCTGCAACTAAGCACCCTGAATAAATAAATAATTTAAAAAAAACATTATCAGCACTTAGATTTGATTTTCTGCAAAATAATCATGTTACTGAATTCCCCCTCAGTGGTTTTTGAAGTAAAAGAGAACCCAATTTGAAGTCTCCACAAGGTTGATTGTTCCCTACCTCCATTGTTCCCCATTAAAATTAGAGCATAAGACGCTAAAGAGATAGTTTGATAAATATCCCTTAATTTTTATATTTATAAAATATTTTAACACATGCATATCCCGTGAGTTCACTATATACTATTTTGCTTCTGCAGGATCAAAAGTTAAAGCCGTTTGCTTGTGGGTTCAGCAATTTCCAAACCTCAATTAAATTGTGCATTTTTCGGAAGCCCATGTGATTTTTCATTTTCCTAATGGTTTTACTAGATTTACTCCAGTGAAATATTAAAGACCCGTGCTCTACATTAGAAAGGACATAATGGTACTAACATCTGGACCATAAAGATTCACTAACTATGTCCCATGTCTTGTTATATAATGAACGCCATCTTTCAATCAATCAATCAATCAATCACGGCATTTATAGAGCGCGCTACTCACCCGGGAGGGTCTCAAGGCGCTGGGGGAGGGGGTAACTTACTGCTCGAACAGCCAGGTCTTGAGCTGCTTCCTGAAGGAGAGATGGTCCTGGGTTCGCCGAAGGTGAGTGGGGAGGGAGTTCCAGGTCTTGGCTGCCAGGTAGGAGAAGGATCTTCCTCCGGCGGTGGCTCTGCGGATGCGTGGTACGGTGGCGAGGGCGTGGCTGGTTGATCGTAGCTGGCGGGTGGGCGTGTAGAAGGTCATGCGGTCGTTGAGGTACTTGGGGCCCAGGTCGTGGAGGGCCTTGTGTGCGTGGGTGAGGAGTCTGAACGTGATTCTCTTGCTGACGGGGAGCCAGTGCAGGTCTTTCAGGTGTCCGGTGATGTGGCTGTGTCGGGGGATGTCCAGGATGAGTCGTGCGGAGGCGTTCTGGATGCGCTGGAGTCTTTTTTGAAGTTTGGCTGTGGTTCCGGCGTAGAGGGTGTTCCCATAGTCCAGTCGGCTGGTGACGAGTGCCTGGGTGACGGTCTTCCTGGTTTCAGTGGGGATCCATCTGAAGATCTTGCGGAGCATGCGCAGGGTGTTGAAGCACGAAGATGAGACGGCGTTGACTTGTCTGGTCATCGACAGGGAGGAGTCCAGGATGAAGCCCAGGTTGCGTGCGTGGTCCGTTGGCTTGGGCGCGGTGCCCAGGGCCGGGGGCCACCAAGAGTCGTCCCAGGCGGAGGGTGATGAACCCAGGATGAGGACTTCCGTCTTGTCTGAGTTCAGTTTAAGGCGGCTGTTCCTCATCCAGTCGGCGACGTCTCTCATCCCGTCGTGTAGGTTGGCTCTGGCGGTGGTGGGGTCGTTGGTGAGGGAGAGGATCAGCTGGGTGTCGTCGGCGTAGGAGATGATGTTGAGGTTGTGTTGGCGTGCGATGGCTGCGAGGGGGCTCATGTAGACGTTGAAGAGGGTTGGACTGAGTGAGGATCCTTGTGGAACGCCGCAGATGACTTCGGTGGCCTCGGATCTGAGCGGGGGAGGCGGACTCTCTGGGTTCTTCCGGCGAGGAACGAGATGATCCATTCCAGTGCTTTCTCTCGGATTCCGATGTTGCTGAGGCGCTTCACTAGGGTGCGGTGGCAGACGGTGTCGAACGCCGCGGAGAGGTCCAAGAGGATGAGGGCTGCTGTTTCCCCGTTGTCGGTTAGGGTTCTGATGTCGTCGGTGGCTGCGATAAGGGCGGTCTCGGTGCTGTGGTTGGCCCGAAACCCGGACTGCGAGGGGTCGAGGGATCCATTCGTCTCGAGGAAGGCGGCAAGCTGTCTGTTGACGGTCTTCTCGATGACTTTGGCCGGAAACGGAAGGAGCGAGATGGGACGGTAGTTCTTGAGGTCGGTGGGGTCCGCCGTTGGTTTCTTCAGGAGGGCGGTAAGCTCGGCGTGCTTCCAGCTCTCCGGGAAGGTGGCGGTGTGGAAGGAGGAGTTGATGATGTCCCGGAGATGGGGTGCGATGGTGGCGTCGGCTTTGTTGAAGACGTGGTGTGGGCAGGGGTCGGTTGGTGATCCGGAGTGGATGGAGTTCATCGTGCGGGTGGTGTCTTCGGTGCTGATCGGGGTCCAGTTGCAGAGGGTGGTGGTGGCGGGCGTTGGTTCGGCGGTAGGGTGCGTGGTCTGTGCGTCGAAGCTGTTATGTATGTCGGTGATCTTGCGGTGGAAGAACGCGGCGAGTGAGTTGCAGAGGTCTTGCGAGGGGGTGATGTCGTTGTTTCCGGCGCTGGGGTTGGAGAACTCTTTGACGATGCTGAAAAGTTCCTTGCTGTCGTGGGCGTTGTTGTCCAGTCGTTCTTTGAGTGCCGACTTCTTGGTGGCACGGATCAGCTGGTGGTGTTTGCGGGTGGCGTGCTTGAGGGCGGTCCTGTTGTCTGTGGTCTGGTCGAGTCGCCAGGCTTTCTCGAGAGTGCGGCAGTTCTTCTTGGATTCCTTGAGTTCGTTGGTGAACCAAGGGGTTTTCTTGCTTCCGGGTCTGCTGGGAGGGTTTTTAGTGGTGCGAGGTCGTCGGCGCAGGCGGTCAGCCACTTGGCGAGGTTGCTGGCTGCTTCGTTTGGGTCCGTTGTGTTGGTGGGTGTGTTCTGGCTGAGGGAGGCGGTGAGCTGCTCGGCGGTGATCTTGCTCCAGCTCCGGCGGGGAACCTGTTGCGGGTGGTGGTGGGTCGCAGTCTTTCTGAAGCTGAAGTGGACGCAGCTGTGGTCGGTCCAGTGGAGTCCGGTGGCGTGGCTGAAGGAGATGTGCTTGCTGGAAGAGAAGACGGGGTCAAGCGTGTGGCCGGCGTAGTGGGTGGGCGTGTTCACCAGTTGCTTGAGTCCGAGGTTGGCGAGGTTGTCCAGCAGGGCGGTGGTGTTTCTGTCGTTGTTGTTCTCCAGGTGGAAGTTGAGGTCCCTAGGAGGATGTAGTCGGCGGAGGGCATGGCGTGCGGGCTGATGAAGTCTGCGATGTCTTCGCTGAATAGTGTGCGTGGTCCCGGGGGTCTGTAGATGAGGGTGCCTCGGAGGGTGGTCTTGGGGTCAGTGTGTATCTGGAAGTGTAGGTGTTCGGCGGCGGTGAAGGTCTCGTCGGAGTTAGTCGAGATGCGGATGGTGTTCTTGTGTACGATGGCGATGCCTCCTCCCGTCTGGTTGACGCGGTCCTTCCGGGTGATCTTGTATCCGTCCGGGATG
The DNA here is from genome assembly GCA_963921515.1 of Calotriton arnoldi. Taxonomy (NCBI): domain Eukaryota; kingdom Metazoa; phylum Chordata; class Amphibia; order Caudata; family Salamandridae; genus Calotriton; species Calotriton arnoldi. Next base: position 1,050,771 of record CAWUFW010001548.1, read on the forward strand.
GCTATGGCGATGTCGGGCGCTGAGGAGGCGTTCATCCAGGTTTCGGTGAGGAAGGCGACGTCCGGTGCTGTTGCGTCGAGCAGGTCCCAGAGTTCCACGGCGTGCCTGTGGACGGAGCGGGTGTTCAACAGGATGCATTTCAGGTGGTTGCTGCTGGTGCTCGACTTGGCGGGGGTGGTGCAGGTCCGGGGGCAGGTGAATCGGCAGGCTTGGCAGGTGAAGGGTCCGTGGGTGCGTCTCGGGAGGCTCGGTAGCAGGCAAGGTTCCGGCCGGCATTGAGTGCGGTGAGGGTGGCGGCGTCGTAGGTCCGTCGAGTAGTGTTGCATCGGTGGGATCCAGGGGTCCTGGCGCTGGGCGCGTGCCAGGCGCGGACGGGCGCAGACGGGCTTACCTTTGGCGCACCTTCGGCGCTCCGTCGGTGCTCCCGCTGCGCGCGGCCGCTGCGCGGTCGCTCAGGGGGCGTCATAAGTAAGGAGCCGGGAGGGAGGAGCAGCTGGGTGGCGGGAGCGGGGCGGCGAATGGAATCACGGGGGGCGGGGCCGCAGTGGCGGGAAAGTCCCAGGAGCAGCGGGCAGCGGGAAAGTCCCAGGAGCAGCGGGCAGCGGGAAAGTCCCAGGAGCAGCGGGCAGCGAGCGAAGGAATCTGCAGGCAGGAGGCGACAAGGCAGGCAGGAGCGGCAGCAGTGAGTGGGGCGACCAAGCCCTGTGGAGGGCAGAGCGGTCACACTCTGTGGTCCCCTACGGTCCCCTTAAGTAAGGAGCCGGGAGGGAGGAGCAGCTGGGTGGCGGGAGCGGGGCGGCGAATGGAATCACGGGGGGGCGGGGCCGCAGTGGCGGGAAAGTCCCAGGAGCAGCGGGAAAGTCCCAGGAGCAGCGGGAAAGTCCCAGGAGCAGCGGGCAGCGGGAAAGTCCCAGGAGCAGCGGGCAGCGAGCGAAGGAATCTGCAGGCAGGAGGCGACAAGGCAGGCAGGAGCGGCAGCAGTGAGTGGGGCGACCAAGCCCTGTGGAGGGCAGAGCGGTCACACCCGCTTTCTATATCTGTTATAAAGCTATCAATTTGCAAGGGCACTTTTTAGTAACTAGAGTAGTTTCTTCTTGAGCAGATGTGAAAGGTTAGGCGAAGAAAACATCAATGTAATGCCTTCTTTTGAGATTCAAGTATGCATGTTTCCTAAAGTCACCATGCATCAGATGTATAATGGTTCAACAAACAAACCAGTGGATACTTTGTTTTATCCCTGACACCCATGATTTTCAGACAAAATGTTTTTAATGTCATATTTTCTCTATATGTTCAGTCTGCATTGCCTATCCACACATCTCCTTCTCCCAACCTCCACATATACCCTTCCACTCAACATTTTCACTCCCATAGTTCACTCATACATTATATTTACCCCACCTCCTGGCTACCTAATCCCCTCAAGGCATTTCATTCCAGAGCATGGCTTCTTTTTATATATTCTTATTTTTCTTGCTATTCCTTGTAAAGTTTAACCAGGCTGAAGTACCAGAGATGCTTACCATTGCGCTTTGGTTTTGTACGACAAGCTACTAGAAGGCTCTTGAGTTTGCATGTCTTCATAAGTGGAGAAATATTGAAGGGTGTGCTGGGTCTGAGCGCTGCCTTAAGAGAAGCCTCACATCTTAGAGAGATGTATCTCATGAAACACCTGAGTAAAGTTAAGAAGGACTACAGGTCCCATGAGCATGTAGGACTCTCAGGAGACTAGCTGAAGGTGGTGACCATCTTGAAGGACAGTTTAAGTTTGTCTCGGTTCATAGCATTCTTGTTATGCAATATCATTATACATATTTGATATAGCCAGGACTTTTTGGTGAAACCTTGTTTTATGTTTTTCTGTGAAATCAACAAAGACATCTGGGAACCAGATAAATACCTTGCAAAGAATAGCCTTGCATTTATTTGTTTCAAACAGAGCAATCCATAGGGATTATAAACTCTCTAGCACTTGTTTTTTTTACAAGGAGTCGTCTGTGGAGAGTGCAAACTCTATAGCACTTTTTTGTTTCCCAAAAGTCATCCATAGCATTATGAACTCTATTGCACTGGCTACTCCACAAGGAATCAACCATGTGGTATATAAACTATTGCAAACTCAAATGAAATTTTATTAGCAAAGAAGTATTGTTGTATGGTGTGCATGCTGATATCAAATATAGTGAATACATATATAACCAGGGTTTGAAATTACATATGCAATACTAACTAATGTTTTCATCTTACTGTGATCCACTTGTCACTTTGCAGACAAACTATGCAAGAAAAGGTTGTTTTCTAATTTTGAAGGTATCGCTCCATGGTACACAAGACCATTGCAATCCTGGTGGATATTCACTATATATTAAAATGTAATTGTATCTCATCTGAGGCGAAAGGTTGAGTTTGAAATCCTAATAGAGAGACAAATACAGAGTAGCAGCAGCTATAACATAAGCAATAATTTCATTTAAAACATCAATTTTCAAACTAGTGCTATACTAAAGCTCTACACTGATTTTTAGATATCAATGCCCCAGTAGTGCAGTTTATGCCCAGCTACATGACCAGACATGTAGCGATACCCAATGTCTCTGTTTCTCTCTCTTGTCCCATTTTCCCTTCTCCAGGCCTACTCTATTGCCCCACAATAGTATTAAGGAATTGGCTGTGGGCTTGGCAAACAAAGTGTGAAGTTTCGGCCACTAGGGCCATAAAAGCACAAGTACAGAAGTATAAAAGCATAATAAATAATTAAAACTATATATTTAGCATAAAATAGCACGATTCCTATCCATGAAAAGCTAAAGGCCTAAGTTTTACAGTATAAGGGCCTCATTACGAGTTTGGCGGTGCAGGAGCGGGCGGTTTACCACCGCCCGCTCCTCCTACCCCGAACGCTGCCCGACTGCCAGATAACAATACAAATCGTTGTCTGGCATGTGGACAGCTTGGCGGTCCTGCGGCGGTGCAGTAAAAAGGCTCAACAAGCCTTTAATACTGCCCCGCCGTGGGATCACAACAACGCATTCCAGCATGGCATAGATTGTAAAGTCCATGCCGTGCTGAAACTGGGAGGGTGCTTGCACACAGGGGGGCACATGAGGTAATGGGGGCCCTGTAGGACCCCCTTTGTTTCCCAACCGCCAGCTTCTGCATGGTGGTGCTGACCGCCATGTAAGGCTGATGGTTGGGAAACTCAAAATATGCATGGTGATGCTGCAGCAGCACCGCTAGTATATTCTGAGTCACTGACCGCCTCCCTACTACCAGGGAACGCGGTTCCCTGGTGGTTGCAGTGGTCAAATGGTGGTCCTACCGGCACAGACGTGCGCCCGCAAGTCTGGCAGGTCCAAGGACCGCCAGCCTCGTAATAAGGCCCCAAGTAAAATAGCCAACATGAAATCACATAAGATCAACAGATCGTTCTACGGAGTTTCCACATTGCACCCAGAAATTTAGCCTCTGAGACAACGAGTGAGGGGCTGGGGTCTGATCTCAAAAACATAGGGCTGCATGGTGGTTATGCACGCCCAAGCGTCTGCAATTAGGAGCTAGCCAAAATCTGCGTGGGTGAGCTTAGATTGGGCATCCATAAAAAAACATGAACAACACTCTCCACTGAGAGTGTGCAGGCTGGACAAACATCCATGATCCCGGTAGACCACATTGCATTAAATTATCTCGGCGGTAGGGTACCCACTTGGAACTGGAAATATAACTTCCGATCTAGAGGAAGAGTTACCAAGTCCCAAAATGGCTCATATGTGCTCACAGGCTTAAAATCAAAAAAATCATAAGACAGCCTTGAGGAGGCAGCCTTCCTGAAATTATTCACTGCTACAGCTTCCCAATAGAGCAACTTTAACACTTCTTGGATGGGAAAGATGAAGAAGCGGGGTGGTCCCAGAGATCTGACAGGCCAGGGAGATTAAGTGATTTTTTGATGTTGAAGAGCCATGTTACTTTGTGGAATTGGTCTATCTCCATAATGTCCTGTAGTGCTAATGCATAGTGGGCTAGTTCAGCTGTGGTCCACAATTCCCTCCAGAGCAATAAGGGGCGTAGACTTTCTTTACCTGCAAAACTTTTCATGCCCATGTCATTGTGAAGCGGGTGCAAAGTGGTGCTGGGGGAAGAGAAGCAAGGTTGCGAATGAATTTGTTCTCCGCACTAATGATTACATGTAGGTTGGAAAAAGCCCACATTTCTGCCCCATAAATGGCAGAATTAAAGGCCTTGGCCTCATAGTTACAAAGTGCCAGGGAGATTTGTCTGGTGTAAGAAAAGGAATATTATTTGCAACGAGTACCCGTTATTTGTCTAAGCTTCAAAGCAGCTTTGTTGAAATAGGGTTTCCAGAACATGCTTTTAGAAAGCGTAAAACCCAGGTAGGTTAAATAGTCCACCATCACAAGAGGAGCATCCGCCACGACAACACATTTCTTAAACGATCTATGTGGATTGAACAACATCAGCTTGGTTTTGTTTGTGTTGATCTCCAGATCCCGAGTGAGGCAGAACTCCTCAAAGGAATGGAGAAGCTTCTGTAACCCAATTGGGGTATTGGAGATCAACAATGTGTCATCCGCTATTCGGCGAATGGTAGTTTTCGATCAGTCCAATGAAAAAGGAAATAGTGTCACTTAATAAACAATGAAAATGTGAGGACCAGAAGGCAGCCCTGGCGTACTCTATGCAACACTGGAATTTCCTCAGTTTGTTGACCCCAACTGATTTGTGCAAAATTTTCCTCATGGAGACGTCTAACCAGAGACAGGGGGTCTGGTGGCATCTTCATGTTATGCAAAGCCTGCCAGAGTGTAGAAAGTGACACCAGATCAAAGTCAGAACTGAGATCCACTAATGTCAGGTACAGAGAGCCTTTGCCAATGGTAACAATAAGCCAATACATGAAGAGGAAATTGAATACCTTGTCTATAGTCGAGACCTTTGCCCGAAAGCCCGCTTGATACAGGCTAAGGATATCTTCATCTGTCATACGATCCTGTATCTTAGCCAACAGACATCGAGAAAAGACTTTGCGGGCAGATTTACAAGGAATTGAGACATCTGCATAGATGCGTCTGTTTCCTTGTGCCAGTGCCAAATGTCCTTGCGCCACCTTGGATGCGCTGTATTTACAATACAGTGCTCCATGGCGCAAGGACTAACAGATGCCTCATAAATACTGACGCATCTGTTGGCACAAAAGTGACGCATTGCTGGAGTTGCTCATAAAAGTGACGCAACTCCAGCAATGTGCCACAACTGATAGGTGAGTCCCATACAAAAAGCCCTGCGTCATTCCTTACACCTGGTCTGAGCAGGCATAGAGATTTTGACGCATTGAAGGAATAAAGTGACGTAGTGAAATGTTGGAAATTTCACTGCGCCAGTTCTACATGGCTTTTTGTGTGGTAACCCCAACCCTGCATATATTATACCTGGCCCAGGTATAATGTGACGCAGGGCTTTACAACGTGACGCATCTCCCTAGATGCGTCACGTTGTAAATTGGCCGCATTGTTTGCGCCGCTGTTACGTCAAAAAAAGTGACACAATGGCGGCGCAAGGAGGTGCAAGGGGTTTGTAAATCTGCACCTTACAGTTGATTAGGCTAATTGGTCTATAGTTGTTAAGAAGAGACCTGTCCCCTTTTTTTATGTATAGGAATGACGACTGCGCCGTTGCGCGATTTGAGAATTCCTGCCCCTGCAGCGATGGAATTAGCAATTAATAAGATTTATCCTGCCACAGGCTTATGTCAGGTCAAAAAACGTCAGCCGGAACACTGTCCGGTCCTGCTGCCTTTCCACGTATGAAAGCTGAAAGGGATTCAGTCACATCCAAGATGTCGAAGAATGCCATTGAAGAAGATGGACAGGATAGCAGCGTCATAGGACCGGTGGGATTTTTTGTCAGAGTGTCTGAATAGAGGTCAGAAAAATAATCGACCATGACTGTAGGGGCGACGTTATTTGCAGGTTCAATTGGAACCATGGCTCCATTATGCGCTAAGAGCTGCCAGAACAGGATGGTCACTGGCGTAGCAAGGGGGGGGCGGAGGGGGCGGTACGCCCCGGGCGGCACGAGATTTGGGGGCGGCAGGTAAATTTATCGCCCGCACCCCCCCCTGCTCTTAGGCGCTCGGCGGCGGCAAAAGGCAGGGACCGCCACGGGCGGCAGAGTGCCTAGCTACGCCACTGAGGATGGTATCTTTGTCCATGCAGGCTTCATAGAGAGCCTTCGACCTCTGGGAGTCCCAGTCACTCTTGGCATAAGTAACGGAGGCTTTGTAGGCTTTCCTGGCTAGGGAGACTATAAAAGGATCTCTTAATCTGATTGCACTAGCTAGGGAACGTTGCTCTTTTCTACATTCCTTGTTGAACATTGAATTTGGATGGGACAACAAAGTAACCAGCAATACGTTAAAAGAAAATCCTCATGGGTGCTAATCAATTCATCAGGATGAACAGGCCCTCCTTCATTAATCGATACCAAAGGGGATGATGGACGGAGCGCTTGAGCTAATCAAACACTCACCCCCAGTCAACTGATCTGGGTTTAATCCATCATCATTCTTTAGCTCACTCCACCACCCCAGTTCAGACATGGCCATATGCAAATCAGTCTGACCCTGTGCCTCATGGGAACAGTCCAGCCCGAACTGCCAAGCCATGTCTTCCCTGGACCGGAAACAAGCATCCTGGGACCTGTGTCTGGCTATTCAGCCGTCATCAGCCAGGCTAGCTTGAATCTAGTGGCAAAGTGAGCAAGGGACCCACGTCTGGGCATACCCTGCCAACTTAGGGCGAACAAAGCGATACCAAAGGGGATGATGGACGGAGCGCTTGAGCTAATCAAACACTCACCCCCAGTCAACTGATCTGGGTTTAATGCATCATCATTCTTTAGCTCACTCCACCACCCCAGTTCAGACATGGCCATATGCAAATCAGTCTGACCCTGTGCCTCATGGGAACAGTCCAGCCCAAACTGCCAAGCCATGTCTTCCCTGGACCGGAAACAAGCATCCTGGGACCGGTTTCTGGCTATTCAGCCGTCATCAGCCAGGCTAGCTTGAATCCAGTGGCAAAGTGAGCAAGGGACCCACGTCTGGGCTTACCCTGCCAACTTAGGGCAAACAAAGCGATACCAAAGGGGATGATGGACGGAGCGCTTGAGCTAATCAAACACTCACCCCCAGTCAACTGATCTGGGTTTAATCCATCATCATTCTTTAGCTCACTCCACCACCCCAGTTCAGACATGGCCATATGCAAATCAGTCTGACCCTGTGCCTCATGGGAACAGTCCAGCCCGAACTGCCAAGCCATGTCTTCCCTGGACCGGAAACAAGCATCCTGGGACCGGTATCTGACTATTCAGCCGTCATCAGCCAGGCTAGCTTGAATCCAGTGGCAAAGTGAGCAAGGGACCCACGTCTGGGCATACCCTGCCAACTTAGGGCGAACAAAGCGATACCAAAGGGGATGATGGACGGAGCGCTTGAGCTAATAAAACACTCACCCCCAGTCAACTGATCTGGGTTTAATCCATCATCATTCTTTAGCTCACTCCACCACCCCAGTTCAGACATGGCCATATGCAAATCAGTCTGACCCTGTGCCTCATGGGAACAGTCCAGCCCGAGCTGCCAAGCCATGTCTTCCCTGGACCGGAAACAAGCATCCTGGGACCGGTTTCTGGCTATGCAGCTTTGTTCGCCCTAAGTTGGCAGGGTATGCCCAGACGTGGGTCCCTTGCTCACTTTGCCACTGGATTCAAGATAGCCTGGCTGATGAGGGTTTTGAACCCGAAACCGGTCCCAGGATGCTTGTTTCCGGTCCAGGGAAGACATGGCTTGGGAGTTCGGGCTGGACTGTTCCCATGAGGCACAGGGTCAGACTGATTTGCATATGGCCATGTCTGAACTGGGGTGGTGGAGTGAGCTAAAGAATGATGATGGATTAAACCCAGATCAGTTGACTGGGGGTGAGTGTTTGATTTGCTCTAACGCTCCGTCCATCATCCCCTTTGGTATCGCTTTGTTCGCCCTAAATTGGCAGGGTATGCCCAGACGTGGGTCCCTTGCTCACTTTGCCACTGGATTCAAGATAGCCTGGCTGATGAGGGTTTTGAACCCGAAACCGGTCCCAGGTTGCTTGTTTCCGGTCCAGGGAAGACATGGCTTGGCAATTCGGGCTGGACTGTTCCCATGAGGCACAGGGTCAGACTGATTTGCATATGGCCATGTCTGAACTGGGGTGGTGGAGTGAGCTAAAGAATGATGATGGATTAAACCCAGATCAGTTGACTGGGGGTGAGTGTTTGATTTGCTCTAACGCTCCGTCCATCATCCCCTTTGGTATCGCCTCCTTCATTAATGCCTACCAAAACGTTGCCGACGTCAGATTTAAGAGTAGCTAAAAAATCAGGGCGATTGACCATCTGGCACCATTTTCTATGGCGCTTGTCAGACGACACTGTGACTTCCCTACTCAAAAGGGATGGACCAGAAGCTGTGGGAGAGGTCATAAAAAGCGTGGTTAACTCCATGGAGAGGGGATTGTGTCACTTTCGATCCGATCAAGGACAGACTCATCCTATAGCATTATTTTGCTTTCCAAAATGAAAAGCATGTATTTGCTTCTCTTTTATATAATCAAGAATTGAATTGAGTGAAACCCATCATATTAGATTTATTCATTTTGTTACTATTCTCAAGATGTCTGTATTTGTCACATTTTTGCATTTGGAGTTCTCTGGCTCATTGGGTTGAACTTTGCTTGGCCCATATGGGCAATATCTACCATTTCAGTGCCTTTTCCTCATCACACTTAACTACATTCTTAATCATTTCCTGAACAGTACTTGTGAAACACAATTTTTTTTTGTTTCAGGTAATCCTGTCACTCTCCATATATGTCTTCAATAATAATGTATGTATCCTAATTGCTGCCTTTCTCTCATTGACCTAAATCTTCAGAGTATCATTATCGAATCACTGGATTTTTCCTTTCATTTAGAATAGCACCCTGATAGTGAGTGAATCAGCAATAATGGAAGCGCACAATTCTTGCATCGCCACACATTTTACTGCATCAATGGATCCGAACACACGCTGAAGCACTGCATACACACGTGTAAAAATCACAATCTTTGCAGACCTTAGGAACAACCGGCTGTAAATATAATATTTAAATACCAGTAACAAAATGACTGTAACAACCACTTGCCTTGTACACATTAGGGCACAGTTCACAAGCATGAACTTGTTGCCGTCACCTAATAACCCTCCAATGGCTGCAGTCTTTGAAATCAGGTATGGCAGTTACAATTCCAAGTTTTTCCCCAAGTGTCACTTGGGACTGCTCTTTTAACCAATGCAAAAAAATGCTGAAAAATTCACCAGAACATGTACAGAAGCACCACCCTCTTACCACTCATTTTGCCGCATATTTTAGCACTAGGCTAGTGGCGTATTTACTTCATGTGAGAAATGCAGAAAGATTATTACTATTATGCAGTAATTATATCAGAATTCCTTTAAGGCCGAGTCAGGGTTAAGCGGGATCCCAAAGAAGAGTATAAAAGCTTGCAGAGGGAACATAATCCCTTACTCAGTACAGCACTGCTGGCCACTTAAATGTGTAAGACGGTCTTAGGAGGTTGGTACAGGTTGTAGAAAACCAGTGTGGAAAGACACCAAAGTGAATGCTAGGCAGTAGTCTAAGGGGCATATTTACAAAAAAATGTCGGAGCATGGTGTAACGTCAAATTTGACAACACCGCACTCCAACATTTTTAAAACGCAGTGATGCGCCATATTTACAAAAATACGACGCACCCCTCTATTTACCCCAGACCTAAAAAGCTGCCTAGCGCCAGAGCAGGCACTCTTCAGCCATGTTGCAAGGTTGCTTGCACTGCAGAGACAATTGTTTATGTGCAGGAAGGGACCCCTGCACATAAACAACCAATAGTGGTGATTTGCTCTTTCTATACATATAGAAGGAGCAAAAAACTAGGAGAAATTATACATTTCTCCTCGTATTGCCATTCTAAGACCAGGTATTACCTGGCCTTAATTTTTGGCGCTGCTCCAGCCTTGTAAATCTGGGGTAGCGTAAAAAGGCAATGGGTGTTGCGGAGGAATTTCCACAGCATCACCCATTGCACACCCCTTTGCCACAGCAGACTGCTGCGGAAAAGGGCATATTTATAAGGTGGCATTAAGCCACGCTAAGTGGCTTAGCGCCACCTTGTAAATATGTGAAATGGCGCTACGCCACCGCAGCATCACAAAAAGTAACGCTCCAATGGCGAAAGGGGCTTGTAAATATGCGCCTAACTGTTTGCCCAAAGGATGCTTGATTTGCCAAAGGACAGAAGATAATGTGAATATCAGAAATAGTCTTAAGTTTGGTCTCTGTGTCATTGGAGGATGGCCCTGCATGTTTTTGTTTCAGTACATAGACAAAAGAGGCTGAACGCGAAGAGTGTACCAGTGCTAAGCAGCACATCTAAAGACAGAGACTGTGTAGGTGGTTCTCTCCTATGCATGACTCTACGCTTTCTTATACAAAACCACAATCCTAGGAAGCAATCGATGCAGAAGCTCTCTTACATCATAGTGGCATGATGGAGGCACAATGAATGTCTCATCAACTTCAACACTGCAAGCCTGCTTCTATTAATCATTAATACCCTTACCATGAACCATAAATTAGCCTTTAAGAAAAGGGTGTATGAAATTTTCATCATTTGCATTTGCGTGATTGCACAAAAGTTAGGGAAAATTCTACAAAATTGCATGTAATTACACGGAAAGCAAAACTGGCATTTGATGCTATAATTCAGTGTGAAAGTAGCACAAAAAACAGAAGCGCGGCAAACAGTAGCCACTCGTGGTCTGGTCATTCATGTTGCTCCCTTGTGCCCGCACTAAAATATTTTGCCTCGAATGATGGGCAATTAAGCGAAGTGGTGTAATAGCATAATGTATTGAATTTCAAATTACAAACGTATGGAACAGAAATGTCCCCTAGGCCTACTAGTTTACATTCTGCCACTCAGGTCTACAAGTGGTGAACCCCAAACAGCAAATCAAGTACCTAATTTGGGCTGTCTTAATCCTTGGCCAACCCACAGATGCCCCTTCATGCTCCTGAACCTTCCCTACATCTTCATGACTGTTGAAGCTATGTGGGATGTCATTTTATCCCTGGGCACCGTCCTCCTTCGAGGACTCAAAGCTTGGGGAACCGGAGGCCCAGCGCGGTTGTAATGGCCTCTCCGAGGTCTCATTTTGTTCATTCATAATCCGCCTCGATGCAATACTCATTTTACATCGTCCAATAGCACATGCATTTAACCACCATCTTCAGCACACTCTGATGAAGGCACATGTGACATTCAATGTATGGTGACGTATGGCTGAGACTGGCAACTTATCTGAGGTTACATTAACTTCCAGTATTTGTTCTTTATGGAGCCTGCTCGCTAAGGCATTTGGGGTACATAAAGTAGGACACCTGTAGTACCCTTTTATGTACTCTTATGTGCCTTTGTGAATTGTCTGCAAAACCATTACTATTTAAATAAAATGGAATGGAACTATCCAGCGAATATTCCAGTGCAATTAATTCAAATAGAAAGGACTGTGCTTCTTTGAACCTTCACTAAGAGGGGTTGGAGGTTTTGGGGCCTATTCGCAAAGGCAGGTTAGAGTATGTACAAGAGTAACACTGTGGTACTACTGCCTGTCTCATAAATGCTTTTGTGATTCATCCCCATAGTCTGGGTTTCAGATGCGAGTGCATGTACATTTCTGATTTGACTTGCTTTTGTAAGGCATATTGCATTTCCGTTCCCTAGAATGTTGCCCATGCTGTGCGGGGTCCAGGACAACTGGTGTACCTAGGATATACATAGGTTTTCAATATATTTATGAGCCGGGAATATTTGCCCTCAAACAGACTCCCATAAACTTTGTTATTCCTGATGTTTAAGTCCACAGTGTCACTTTGCTGCAGAGGCGTGCACAACCGAAATGTGCTGGGTTCGATGCTAAATGGACAGAAAATGGCCTTGATTCACACAAAAAATCACAGTTTTAAACTTACACCCATGTTTTTCATAAATTTGAGGATTTTTAGGGAGAATCTGCAGGCGAACATGTACGACAAGGAAATCTAAACAAATTGTAGATTTTTAAGAGTAGTCACTCACTATTTTCTGTGCGTACGCCAGTGCAAACAAGGCAGGCGTGAGAAAAAAAAAATCAATTTTTTTCTGCAAGTGAAAAAAACGCTTGCTCCATGAGGCGGCTTCTTCCCTTATACCCCATCATTAAATGTGGGGGATAGCCCTTCCTGTTACTGAGGAAATGCCCTTCCTAATAGGGGATCGGTCTTGCTCTACACTGCAGTGGCTTTCCAGGTAGGGAAGGGCATGAAAAACATTTGTGATTACCAATAAATGTACAAGTTTATGGATGCTCACCAGCGTTTTCCTGTCAAGCGCCAAAGACGACCCTAGTGTCACTTCGGATCTGACATTTATTCCAAAGCACACGTTGAAAAACTGGCGTAGTACCCAGAGGAGTAAAACTGATCTATTGATAGAAACAGGCATTGATTCTGTGATTCAGTATCTCGGAATTTTAACACATTGATCATTTTTTTTGCAAGCATAAAGTAAGTCTTACTCACATCAAAACCTTTTGTGCACCCAGCGGCCGTGTCCTCCATTGTCATTTAAAAGAGGAACATGTGCCATTTAAAAGAGGAACCGTAAGACCTGTTCGGAAATGTATTCAAAATACAGACTGTAAAGAATCTGATATGTGGAGCTATTTTTTTAAAAACTTTCCACCAAGTTTTTTTCCAAAACAAACGAGCCATTTTTTTTTAGAAAAATGGAAAACCTTTCTTATATTGTGGGTCTGTTTATAAAGAATTATCTATGTATTTTACTATTAATGAAAACCTGCCGGTCTTGGAAGTGATTACATTGTATTTGCATGAAATTGACAAGCAACTTTCTTTTTAACCTGAACTCAGTGTGTTGATCCTGCAAAAAATCATGCACAAATATATGCACAGAATTATTCACCCGGGTGAAAATTCCTGGCTACAAAAATAAACTTCCGGATATTTTACACCTTTATACCATAGCGGTGAAATGGGTGCACTATTTCCACACCTCTTTAATACCCGAACTTATTTAATACTCAGTCGTGTTTCCCAGCCTCACCTGCGTTTCTACCACAATTTGTTTACACGCTGCTCAGAAGAACAGCTCACCCTGTATAGAAAGTCTGCTTTAGTGCAAGCGATGATTGTGTAAATAAACAGAGAATGACTGAAGGAGGGCAGGGGACACACAAAGGTTCTGTTACACATTGTGCACTTCATTGATTTTACCAAAATATTGGGGGGCAGATTTACAAGCCCCTTACGCCACTTTGCGTTGCCGTTGCGTCACTTTTGTGACGCAGCGGCGGCGCAAATCATGCGCCATGCTGCGGGGGATTTACAACGTGACGCATCTAGGGAGATGCGTCACGTTGTAAAGCTCTGCGCCACATGAAACCTGCGTCAGGTTTCATGTGGGCGTGCCGGCGCAGGGGGGCGTTCATGCGCAAGGAAGCCCCGTAAAAGTGACGCAGTGAAATCTACAAGATTTCACGGAGTCACTTTGCGTCCCTGCTGCGTCAAATCCTTACGCCTGCTTCAAGCAGGCGTAAGGAGTGACGCAGCATGTTAGGTATAGGGCACCCCTGAGCAGTACTGGAGTTACGTCGCACTTGCGACACGACTCCAGTACTGCGCCACCCTTCCGCCGACAGATGCGTCACGCATCTGTTAATCCTTGCGCCATGATGCGCCGCATTGTAAATGCGGCGCATCTGTGGTGGCGCAAGGGTAAACTTGCCTCACGCATCTTCCCTGGCGCATCCCTGCTGATTTGCAGGGATGCGCCAGGGAACGTAAATCTGCCCCTGGGTGTGTGTGCTCCCAGAAGTTTAAAGGTATACTAAGTTATGTAGAATAACAGTTAAATCTTTCCTAGAAGTAGCGAAATGCAACAAGAAGATAAAAGGAGAGGCACAGGCAGAAATAAAGAAAATTGCTCGAACCAGATCACGCCCAGTTTTAGAGCTACAAATTACTTTCCACACACGAGGGCAAATGTCTCCTTGTGCAGTTTCTCAAATGCTGTCAGATGTACACACCGCATGCAATGTTTTTTGTTGGGTCTGGCCCATCAAAGTCGAAAAAACAATATGGCCCGCGGCAAAGAAACAGGCACATTCCGGAACCTACCACCATCAATGCACTCAACCCAGCCGGAGGACTGGTACGGTCCATAAATACACGTCATACCCTGAGGCCAAACTAGAGGCACACAATCAAAGCAAACAAGTCGAACCAGATTTTAACCAGGAACCAAAACAAGTTGCTGACAACACTCCAGGTGTCAAGGGTATTGTGACAACATTTAATAGACTGGGATTAAAGAGATCAAGGACTCAGAAATCTATTTCTTGTACGTGGAATTCCCTTAAATAGCCGAGTTAAAGCCACAAACAGTGTTTGCCTCAGAGCAGGCACTCAGATGGCACGCACGTTTTATTTTTTTTTAGATTAAAGTGATAGACCATTTCATAGCAGCCTAGGTCTTTTGTATATTCAACAGTTTCCAAAAAGGAAGAAAGAAATATTCACATATTTAAGACATTCGACCACATCAGGTTTTAAAAACTTTCTATATAACAGCAGGACAAAACAAAAGCAAACATATTGCAAAAACAAAATGTAAAAGAAAAGTAAAATAAAAGTCAACAAGTGTTAAGCGCATGGAATGTATACCTACCATAACTCTAAAAACTTAAAATCAAGCGTTATCGGCTCATGTTGTAGAATGTAACTTATTTAGATGTGTAATCTTCGTCAAGCATTGGGTATATAAGCCGTAATATAGTGAGTTTATCATTCCATATGTTGACATCAAAAACTCGGTTTATGATCTCAGTAAACAATTTTTTACTCTTACTGCCTAATTCTAGGACTTTTAAGGGCCAATTACGATGTGGGGCGGAAAGCCTCCTCCTGACAGTTGGAATTTCCTAGACCGTGTCGGAACGCTTTCGACCCGACTCGGTCGGTTTACATTCTGCCCAACCGATTACGATGTTCGCGGACGGAAAGTAAACCGTGCAGTCATACCGAATCGGTTCCGACTGGCTCTCGGAATATCCGTGTTGGTCGGAACCGCATCGTGCACCTCTGTGGACAGCGTTTCCGACCGACCAACTATGATGTCGATTTCCAACAGCCTTTCCGAGTCGGCCTGTCCGACATGAAAAGGCTGTCGGAAAGTGAATTTGGGGGCCACTAGTAGGGCCCCTTCATCCTGCGGCCTCCGGTTGGGGGCCAAGGGGTACCTAAGGGACGCCCCTGTAAAACCCTGCACTGTGTGGCAGGCACAATGGGGTGCCCACAACAGGGTGCAGGGTTTTCCGCACACACCCCATTTCCCCATAGGAGCCTGTGTTATGGCCGGTTGTTGGTCGCAACACGGGCTCCCATACGAAACAATGGGACTCTGACCGAACAGTGTAATCGGCCGGGCAGAACCGCCGACCATGAGTCGGTCGGTTCCTAATCCGAGACTGTGTCGGGTGGAAAGTTTCCGCCCGACATCGTAATGAGGCCCATAGTGTCAGGTGTCAAATATAAACCCAATGTCATTAAAACCCTATTTAATGATCTTGTCTAAGATGGTCAGACTCTGGTTGCGACCGCAGTTCAAAAGACAGAACTCCAGAAAAGCAGTATCATGAGTTTAGGATCAAGTAGTAGCAGGAATTAATAAACCTAGAAAAGGCACACAAATATTGCCATCTTAGAAAGCTAACCTGCACCAGAATTAATTATTAGGATAGTTTAGAGTATACATGGTTGCCATATTGGGAGGGGAAGGTACAGAAACTTTGCTGGCCATATTGGAACTATTTTTCCTATCAATGCTCATTAGGAAAACTTGTGTTGCAGCCTTCCCCGCCTCAACAACCCCATCCCCCCAGTTCTCCTCAAAGCATCTGCAACTCAGCAAGTCCAGCTACCCAAACTCACACTTTTGGTCCCACCACTGTGAAGAGGAGGTAAGAGTGACCCCACCCAGCGAACAAGTCTTCTGGCAGCCATAGCCGTACTGGCCAGTTGGGCAACCGGGCAATCCCCCGGAAGGCTGGAGACCCATGAGGTCGGTTTTGATACTTGGAGGCTGGTTTTGGCCTCCAGGAGTCGTGGTGCACATTATGTGATCCCGGCGGCAACTTGAAAGAGTTGCTCTGGTTCTAGCGCACATTAGAAGTCTGCACTTGGGGACAGAATTTATCATTTGTGCCAGGGCTGTTTAAAATTCCCAGTCCAGCCCTGCTGGCAGCCCAACACACTGATAAACATCTTGACTCTGAGATAAAACAGATGTTCTTCAGCCTCCTGGTTCCTGCCTCAGCGAGTGAGCAACAAACCATGGTAGTCATAGGTAAAAACATCGGCCACCTGGGATAATATCCATTCCTCGGTTAAATGGTGGAAGGCTGTCATAGTGAAATCCCAGTTTAATTTCAGTTTTTTAGGGCATTCATATTTCCACTCCCCACATTGGAGCCAGTAAGTCAACCTTGCAGAGACAGGCATAGTGGAATTGTGATTATGGATAGTCATTCCCTGAGGCAACTGTCACCATGCCCATAGGAGCCACCACCTAGGATAAAATAGTCAACTACAATGATCTCGAAATGAAGTGGCTCATGCTGTAACTCTGGCGCCTGGGCCATCGGGATATCTCAGCTGAAAATCACCTATTAAATCCATTTCTGAACCTCTGCAAAATGACCACCCCAAACTGGGGGCGGCTGCACGCCGGGGCAGCCTTTTAGGGCCAGACACAATTGTCTTTTCATTTAAAAAGATTGTTTATTTTGTGTTTTACTAGTGGCACTAAATAACCATGTATCTGATTACTCCCATTTGGTGAAAAGATGTAATGAGTTAAGATCTTTCTCAGCAGAATAGGAGGTTCTTACTCAACATGATTAGGAGTAAGTGCAACACTTCACTGCAGCCCAGGGGAGGAATTTGGGCAATACTGCTTTACCTCTATCGGGTGCTATTACTCCCTGTTCAACAACATTCAGGGTTTAATAAACAAACTTCCATCTGTGTTATGATTGGATGCTTTTGCAGTAGCCTAGAAATTTCAATTGAAAACTTACTTCCACCTAGGTATTTCTCATTCAAGATCAAACTCATTTTAAATGGTTTCATCAGAATGCTCATCATTTCCGGGTCAGTAATAAGTAAACCTATGAAATATAAAATGTTAAATAACCACTAGGTTTACGTTCATATAACGCCAGTATGTATATTTCGTTTTTGGGGCATTTATAAAGTGTGCAATTACCTTCAGAAAGAAGCAGTGTCCCACTCCACAGCCTGGGTTTTACAACAAAGGGCCTCATTTGGATGTTGGTCGGAAAGCTTCCGACCAGAGGTCGGAGGCTTTCTGACCGACCTCCATGGTTTAAACTCTGCACGCCTTATTACAAAGAAGGCAGTCAGAGTTTAAACCGGCTGGTCAATCCAACTGGCTTCCGATGGGCTCAAGGAGCCCGTCGGCCAGTTGTAAGCCGCACATAATCCCGAACGGACGGCGTTTCTGTCGTCGGGATTATGATGTCAGTTTCAGACAGGCTTTCCATGTTGGGCTTTCCGTCATGGAAAGCCTGTCGGAAAACGAATTTGGGGGCCACTAGCATGGCCTCCTTCCCTCTGCAGCCTCTGGTTGATAGCCTGGTGTGCCCCCCTGAAAATCCCTGCACGTTTTGGCAGGCACCCTTAGGTGCCTGCCACATGGTGCATGGAATTACACAAACTCCCATTTCTCTATGGGAGCTTGTGCTGCGGGGGGTTTCCGCCCGCACCACAAGCTCCAATAGGGTAATGGGAGTTTGCGACCGAACCATGTGTGGTCGCATCGTAATTGCAGTTTTGGACTGCCGACCCAAGGTAGGTTGGTTCTGAAACTGCAGAGATGTCGGTCGGAGGCAACTCTGACTGACCTCATAATTGGCCCCAACGTTTTTTTAAAAAGAAGCACAGAATGGCCATCACTTACTGTTATGTAACTAACAGGTTTAGGTATTTATGCCCCTTCTAGTACCACCATGATTTTGATGAGTGATGCCAAGAAGGAGAGGTAATCAGGGCTTTAGGTGTGCAGGTAGGAGGAAAATAAATGAGGTGAGGTCAAATGGATGTTCTGTCCCCAAACTCAGGTGCATCTTAGGGCCTGATTACGACTTTTGCGGTGTGGGAGTGGGGTGCCATGCCGCCGACTCACTCCCACAATGCAAAATCCGACCGCTCACTGGATTACAAGTTGTAATCAGGGCAGGCGGTCCTGCTGAGGCAGGCCCACGTCTCTGCCTTTCAAACGTTCGTTGGAGAGCCTTAGAAAGGCAGCGATGTGGGCCCGCCACAGCACGTTCCAGCTCGGCATGGACTGTAAAGTCCATGCCGTGCTGGAACTGTGGGTGCATGCAGACAGGGGGGCACACTATGTGCCCCCCTGCATGCATCCCTAGGCCCTGAGGGAACAGGGGCCCTCTAGGGCCGCCTAAGTTTCCTCTCCGCCAGCATTTTTATGGTGTGAGAACTGCCATGAGACTGCTGGTGGTGAGGAAACTCGTAATATGCTTGGCGGTGCCGCAGCGGCACCACCAAAAATATTATGACCTCAAGACAGCCGTGTCAATGCCAGGGATTGTGGATCCCTGGCAGTTGCGGTGGTCCCATGGAGGTCCGACTGCCATAGTCGTAATACCGCGAGTTTGGCGGTCTTCTGGCCTGCAAAACTCGTAATTAGACCCTTAGTACTCTTGGCTGTATTAAATAATTATCTTAATAAGGAGGAACTGGAGAAAATGCTTTTAATCGAAATAAATAAGTAAAAGTTAGTAAACAGACTTAAAAAATTGAACATTTCCATCTACTAGAAGAGAGTTGACGAAAGATAAAAACCAATGCAATGGGGGCATGGCCAAGCCGTTCGACATGACGGACGTGCTCTAAGCGGGCTCCCGTAAGTCCTCATTAATACGGCCAAAATCCTGCCTATTCTCTGGCTCTTACCTGCCTCGCACCGTGGGCACGCGATCCGCTAGTTGAGTGGATCTCACCAGATCGATTGGGACCCGTCCTGTGGTTCTGGAGTCTCCGGCGCCCGGTGGCGAGTTGTGGCCTGGTCATCCCCGGCCTTGCGTGTGGGCAGAGCCGGACGGGCCTCGGAGTGGAGCTGTGGAGCGGGTCCCCGCGCCGCACTGTGGAAGCGGCGCTTTTTTGGTTCTGCTGCCCGGAGCCCCAACGGGGCATGAGTGAGTTGCTGCATCGACCCGGCGCCCCCCCCTGTGAGCGGAGTGTGGAGCGGCGGGAGAGGCGAAGGGGGTGGAGTCGCCTCCAGGTAGCGGAGCCGTGGCGCTGCCTCTCCTCGACGGCCGGGTCGGGCCTTGGTGTTCTCTGCTGTGGGCCTGCTGTGCCGCCTGCCCCGCTGCAGACTCCTTCGCTCTACATGGGGCCTGGGCCATATCCTGGCCTCCGCTGACTGCTGGAGATCTCGGCGCCGTGCTGTGGCGGCAGTGGGGTGGCGCTTTTCTGCCCCGCTGCCTGGAGGCTCGGCTGCACTGGTGGGTTGCGGCGGCGGCCCAGCGCTCCCCCTGTGAGTGGAGTGTGGGGCAGGCAAATGATGCAGGAGGTGCAGAGGACTCTCCCCGTTTGTGGATCCGTGGTGCTGCCTCTCCTCGACGGCCGGGTCGGTCCGTGGTGCTCCCTGTTGAAGGCTGGCAACACTATCTGAGGCCCCTGCGGCCGGGTGAGTGCTCCCCCGGAAAGCCTCTCTGTGGGCGGCGGCTGCAGCCTGGTGAGTGAAGCAGCCGAGTGAGTGGGTTGGCGGGCAGCCTGGTGGTACCTGTTCCCCGCACTAGAGTGCAGACGCCACCTGGACACGACCTTACGCCCAACCCAACGCCCATATAAACTCCTCTACTCTTGTCCCGGGGCCCGGCGCGTGCCTTTGCCCCCCACTGACTATCGAGGACCTCGGTGCCGCTACTGCTTGGAGGCGCAGTTGGCTGGCGGAGGACGACTCGGCGTCCATTTTGGGCCGCGGCGCGCCGCCTTCACCCCCTGGAGACCGGACATTGGACTCTGTCCCTGTGGCGACATCCTGGTCCATGTTGGCGTGATCTGCCAGTGCGGTCCCAACCCGTGTTCAGGTTGGCTGACTGCTTTGAGGTGGGCCTGCCAGGGCCGTGCGCCAGGATATAGGTGGGGGGCAGCGGCCGGGGTTGTCACAGTGGGAGTTGTGGCCGGTGAGACCCCGTACGCCTGAGATCTGTGCCCTATTGGGACGTGATACAGACCCGGACACGTTGCTCTGCTGGAGCGCTGACCTCGGTGGCCTCCCACCCTCCGTGTCTTGAAGTTGCCTGGCCCCCTGTCTCGGCCCACTTATTGCCCATTGATCGGGCATGGCCCGCTTTGGGACGCTGTGCTGCAACATGTCTAAAGACAAAACCTCCGGCTCGACAGAGCACCCTGGACAAGTTTGCTGGCGCAACGGCTCAGCCCCCTGTATTGGGCGATGCACAAACATCTATGCCAGACAACGCAGCCATCCTGGCAGCCATCACACAGTCCCGCGACATGCTGGAAGCTAAAATCGGGGCCATAGGCTCCGACGTGATGCTACTCAGACAAGATCTCCGCAACGCCGTTCAGCGCATCACTGAGCCGAATCCAGGATATCCACGGCAGAAGACTTGGTTACGACATTGCAGAAGAGGGTCTCGGCCTTGGAATCCATAGCCAAAGGGCTGGCGACGCGGGCTGAAGATGCGGAGGGGCGCTCTCGCCGCAATAATTTGCGCTTTGTCGGCTTCCCGGAGGGATGTGAGGGTAGTGATGGTGAGCAGTCAAAATATCGAAAATAAAATATCGACATACACTAATATCGAAGTCACAATATCGAAGGGACAGAATATCGATGTTAAGAATATCGATGGACAGAATATCGACCCTAAGGTAAGTAATATCGAATTTTTTTATATCGATGTAAGTAATATCGAAGTTAGTAATATCGAAATCAAATATATCGATGTTACTAATATCGATGTTACTAATATCGATATTTGTCTTATTGTTATGTATTTTGTTATGTTTTTAATATGTATGTGTTATTGTGTTTTTGTTAAGTGTTGTACTTGTCTATAAATATATGTATACAATTTTTATATGTTAATAATGTTTTTTTTAAGTTATTGTTTTTTTTTTTGTACCGTAGCGGGTTGTGGGTTTATAGGGGAATAGGGTGGGAAGTAATTTAATTATACTAAATTAATTATTAATTTTTAGGAATTAGAAATTAATTTTAATTATTTTTGCATTTAAGTTCTGTAGCGGGTTGTGGGTTTATAGGGGAATAGGGTGGGAAGTAATTTAATTGTAATTAAGTTATAATTTATTTTAATTAATTGGTATTGATAATTATAATATTGTTAATTAATTAATAATTGGTAATTAATTTTTATTAATTAGTTATTAATTTTTATTAATTGATTAATTGATCATTATGTAATTTAATTGTAATTTAGTTATAATTTATTTTAATTAATTGGTATTGATAATTATATTATTGTTAATTAATTAATAATTGGTAATACATTTTTATTAATTGGTTATTAATTTTTATTAATTGATTAATTGGTCATTATGTTAAGTGTATTATTTTATTATTGGAGTGTGTTGTGCGTTTATAGGGGAATACTTTTGGAAGTAATTGAAATCTAATTAAGTAATTATTAAATTTATTTTTGGGTATTGATAATTAATTTATTGGACATTAATTATTAATTGGTAATTTTTTTAATTAGAATGTTTTGGTTCTAAAAATTAATTTATTGTCGTTTTATCATCAATTCTTAATTAAATATTATTAAATATTATTTATTGATAAATTTAATTAATATATTAAGAAGTAATTATTAATTGATAATTAATGTTTAATTATTATTATTTTTGGTATAAAAAAGCATTTAATTGTTCAATATTAGTTAATTGGTAATTACGTTTTAATAATTTATATTTTTTTGTTATTAAAAATATTTTATTGTTCAATATATATTATTTAGTAATTAATATTTATTAATTATTATTTATTGGTATTTATTTTTAATTTATTGTTAATACATTTTCTATTGGTAATTATGTTTTTAATAATTATTTATTGGTATTGGTAAATAGTTTACAGTTATTTAATAATTCATTAATTATTTAAAAAAATTATTTTATTTATAAGTATGTTATTTGTAACTTCTACGCTATCCAACACTTTCCCTACTGTTGCACTCTCTGGAGTTGGACTAGTAATTTTTACCCCTACGCTATCCAACACTTTCCCTACTGTTGCACTCTCTGGAGTTGGAATATTAATTTTTACCCCTACGCTATCCAACACTTTCCCTTCTGTTGCACTCACTGGAGTGGGAATAGTAATTTTTACCCTTACGCTATCCAACGCTTTCCCTACGGTTGCACTCACTGGAGTGGGAATATTAATTCTTACCCTCTCGCTATCCAACGTTTTCCCTACTGTTGCGCTACCTGGAGTGGGAATAGTCATTTTTACCCCTACTTTTTCTGAGACCTCAGGGTCTAGTAGTGAAGAGGATAGCAACAGTAGAGAAGATAATACATATAGAGGGAACCCTAAAGAACAGGGCCTTTTTTTAGATCAGCGACCAAGACGAGGGCAGAGGTACAATGGAAACTCAGGGAGGGGTCAGATGACCCGGGGCCCTCAACCTCAACCGCAAGAATATATCCGTACCCGGAACCAGAAGTACTGGCGACGAACAGAGCCCCAGTAATCAATTTGTCAAATAAAATACTTAACAAAATTGAGATTATGGTTTTGGAAAAGGGGTTTAGTTTTGTCCCTTCTGTTGGAGTAAATAGATTTCAATTAGAAAAAGATCTTCGTGCTTTTTTTAGGAAGGTTAGACTTAGAAGATTTTTTGAGGGTCGACCTGAGAGGGAAAATGAAAATAAATCTGGTTTTAAACCCAAATCAATGTTTACTCCATCTTTAGCGATGGTTGGAAAGAATCTTGAAACCTGAGAGAGCAGTAGAAAGTGGAGTGCAGTGTGTTTTATCTGACCTGCACACATCTGGGGTTCAGAATATGACCAAATCGGAAAGGGATTCGATGAAGTCTTTAAAACAAGATCTTACGATAACAATCAAACCCGCCGATAAAGGCGGCGGGGTGGTTGTTTTCAATACAACAGATTATAATTCAAAGATGCAGGAGATGTTGGATGTTACTGAACATTATAAACCCATCACGCAAAGTATGTTGACCGCTCTCACAAAGGATATTGTAGATTTTTTAATGGATGCGAAAATAAAAGGAGTGATTTGTGATGAAGAGTTTAGGTTTTTGAATAATATGAATCCTAGGATTCCGGCAATGTATGGGTTGCCTAAAACCCATAAAAATGGTGAGAATCCACCCATGAGACCCATCATTAGTAGTATTAATTCTCTATTAGAGCCCTTAAGTAAATACATCGACCACTTTTTGTGTCCTTTGGTTAAGAATCTCAAATCTTATGTGAGAGATTCGTCTCACATTATTTCAATGCTGGAAGGGAGATTGTTCGATGGAGAGACTCAATGTCTAGTAACCCTGGACGTTGAGTCTTTGTATACGAATATTCCTCAGGTAGCCACAGTAGAGGTTGTACGTAGAGCGTTAGATCTTGTTGATTTAGATGATGATTGTAAAGAATTTATAATAGAATGTGCCAAGAAGGTTCTTTTAAACAATATTTTTCTTTTTAGGGAACAGCTCTTTTTACAAAAGAAGGGGACCAGTATGGGGGCCACCTGTGCCCCCAGTCTGGCCTGTTTATATGTAGGAGAATTTGAAGAGAGGCATATTTTTAATGAGTTGGCACCATTCTTTGAAAATGTAGCGGGTTGGTACCGCTACATTGATGACATCTTTTTAATCTGGGAAGGTGAGCGTAGTGAATTGGATGATTTTCTTACCTGGTTGAATTTGGGGGACCCCAACCTTAAGTTTACTTCGCAAATAAGTAGATCTAGCGTAGATTTTTTAGACATTACCATAAAAGAAAAAGATGGAGCCCTCGAGGTGGAACTTTATACAAAGCCTACGGCAAAAAATACTTTGTTACTTTATTCAAGTTTCCACCCCAGGTCTCAACGAGATAATAATCCTTTTAGTCAATTTCTTCGGTTGAGAAGAAATTGTTCAGATGTAAAAGATTTCTACAAACATGCTGAGATATTAAAGAAAAAATTCCTGGATAGAGGATATCCTAAAAAACTTATTTCGCACTCATGTAAAAGAGCAAGATTTTATAATAGAGAGGTGATGTTTCAGAAAAACGAGAATAAGAAACCTAAAAACAACAAAGTCGTTTTTGTGAGTAGTTTTTCTTCTATTAGTAATAGGATAAAAAATGTCATTAATAGTAATTGGCATATTGTAAATAATGATGAACAAATAAAATTGGACAAGCCCCTTTTTTCCTTTAAAAAGAATAGAAATTTGATGCAGGAATTAGTGCATACCTATAGGGAAGAACCCAGATGCTCTCAACATACACTTTTTATGAACCCAGCAACTGGCAATGTAAGTTGTGGTAGCTGCAACATATGCGCTCAATGTATTGTGTCCAATAGGCTTGATCATAATGGGTTTTATGTAGTATCAAAAGATTTGTGCAATTGCCGCAGCAAAAATGTTGTATATTACCTCTGTTGCCCGTGTGGCAAAGCCTATATAGGAGAAACTGGTAGGGAATTCCGTAAAAGATTACAGGAACATCGGTCTGCCATCCGTACGTCTAAGCCGAATGCTCCCTTAGTGGCACACTATTTAGAGTTAGGACATACTGATGCTGATATTGCTTGGTTCATTTTAGAGAAAATTAGTATGGACAGGCGTGGTGGAAATATGGAGCAAAAACGCAAAGCAAGGGAGCAGTGGTATATTTCCTGTTTTAACACTGTGAGATATGGACTGAACTCGAAAGAGGAATGGGACCGGTTAATTACATTATGATATTTATTTTGCCAGGTTATTAGTGGTTGTTTCTTGAATTTAGTGTCTCATGTAATAATTTGGATATATTTATGTCGATATTATTACGTTGATATGACAGTCAGGGTATTAGTCTATATATACGATATGAGGTGCTATACTAAAAAGAGCAATTCAGATATGTAGTATGATGCCTCCTTTGTAAAGAACGATTGTTCCAAATGCAATTTACTTGCTGATAATAACTAAATATATAGGCTTAGACATAGAACGCTATGTCGATTTAGTTTTATGGCGGCATTTTCGTACAATGTCCTCCATCTTTTGACTGGCCTCCAGGATTGTGTGTGTTTTTTATTTTCACGTGTAGTTCTTTCTTCGTGTTTATCAACATGGGTTTTACACGTACAAAATGTCTGCCTCCTTTTGACTGGCCTTTAGGACTGTATTTAAATTGTAGTCCATTTTTTGTGTTTAGCAACACGGGTCCTATGCGGATGACGTTCAGATTCATGCGCCCTATAGGTGGAGTCTTTAATTATCTACACTACTTATAGAAGGGTTCTTGGCGCATTTGTTTTTGATTCGCGGCGGATGACGGAGGTGGTTATACCCCGTGTTTTTACGCGTTGCACGGTATTTAAAAACGGTAAGAAGCATAACTTGGTTGTGGCTTATCTGTATAGGTACTAACAAGATGGTACCGCTACTTTTGTATATCAATAGATATAGACGTTTGTTATGGTAATAGCACTAGAAAGTCTCGGCTATCCTTAGATAGAAGCAATTTGATGATAACGGTATATATACCCGTAATCTATTTGGAATGCAGGGCGACAATAGGGTGTCTTTGTATTTCAGTGCGTCACTTATTGTTGTGACCAGCTATCAACAACAGGAATTATCTGCATCAGGGTATCCAGAAACTAAGGCGATTCCTGGTTTATAATAGTAGAGTATTATTACGACTCTTCTCAAGGTAAATAGAGTTTTTTCGTGTATGTTTTTAAACTGTGGAATACAGAAACTTTTTATAAAAAAATTTTCTAACATTTCCTTTTGAGTAATATTATTCTATTCTATTACTAGACATATATAGAGCAGATTATATATATAAACTATTTGTCCCTGATGATATTGAAGCTGGACTAAATAGCGAGAGAATACTAATAAGAAATATTTGCTTCAGTTTAGTTTCATATATCTATTAGGCTAAATATACCATCTATCTCGGTATTTTTTGTCTTTATGTTCACAGATATCCTTTATTATCTACTGTGGACTTACTGGTTTATGCGATTGTTGGCAGGAGTTTTAATTTTCTCTGCACCAGAGTATATTTCATAAATATCCAAACAAGGTATGTAACATACTAGCTTGGTTACCTAAAGATGATTTATGGTCCCACATCTATCTATTTGATAGAGTGGGTGTATTTTAATGTATGGACATGTAGAGTTGTTTGAAACTGAACATTATCTTGAATAATGTGGTATGTGAGAATATTGTGTGTTATGTATGATTGAGGAATGAGAATCACTTGGACTAGGACATTGGCTCCTCTCTCATTACGGAATGTAATTTTGTTTTGTTTATATCTAGATATTTAATTCAGCGGGAGTTATCATAGTCCTGAAGAAGGTGGTGTTTGAACAAACTATATCCACCGAAACGCGTCGACGCTTTATATAGGGGCAACCGGGAGTTGTGAAGGACAGTTTTATGGTTTAGTACCTACTTCACCAATGGTTTGCCTTCTGTGATAAGGAAAGATTTATTCTTACCGATATTTTCTCCCACTTTTGTTTCTTTTTGTAAGAAGATTTGGTGTTATTGTCCATTTATATGTCATTTACAAAGATGTTTTAAGATGTTTATAAAAATTTTAAAATGGATGTATTAAATGTATTTTGATGTAGGAAGGATTAATTGTCATAGGAACTGTAGTTTGCACATAGAAAGGTATATGTATTTTGCACAAAGATTTGATATTGTATTATAGTAATGATGATTTTATATGCTTGAGCAATTTTAATAAATGTTATAATCCATATGTTTTATTGTTATTTGTGTGTGTTACATTCATAGTGATATAATTTTCAGACCCTATGAGTTGGAGTTTTCTGCCTTGTCTTGGTGATTCTTTTCCCTTTCTGTATGCATTGAATGTGTGATAACTATGTATTCAGTTGTATGTTCGGTGGTATTTTATTATTAGTATTCGCAGGAGAAATTTTGATTGACATTTGTCGGTTTGGTGCCTCTCTCCTTTGAATTTAGAGGCCCCTCTCATCTGATTTTATATATATTCAATACTTTCTCTACTGTTGTTTTTTTGGGAGTTGAAATAGTAGTTTTATTCCCTCCGCTATTTAATATTTTTTGTATTATTTTAGTTAATGTAGTATATAATTAATTTTAAAAATATTAAAAGTAAATTTAATTTTTTTAATTTGTTATACATAATTATTTAATTTTTATTTATGTTATTGTTTTATGTGTATAGATGTATTTGTAATTTATAATATTTTTTATTAATTTATAATTTATTAAAATAATTATTAAAACTGATTATTAAGTAAGTACGTATATTATATATTATATGTATATGTGTAATTAATGTTTTATTAAATTATATATATTACTTATTAATTTTAAACATTATAAAATATTTTTAACTATGTTTATTTTATTTATAAGTATTATTTAGTTTATTTTACATATTTTTTTTAACAAAAAAAACCCGATATTTTTGATAACGATATTTTTGACATCGATATTTTTTTCTTCGATATTTTTGTACTTACCATGTTGTAGATAGGATATCGATATTGTTGACATCGATATTCTTGCTCCGATATTTTTGTAGGTCGATTTTTTGACCTTCGATATTTTGTCAGTGATCCAGTAGTGATATGTCTGACTTCCTGGCCGGGTGGCTGGCAGATTGGCTCCCTCCTGGTCTTCTGTCCCCCTGCTATGTTATCGAACGTGCACATCGAGCCCTACAGCAGAAGCCGCCACTGGGTGCCAGGCCCAGACCAGTGATTGCGCGCTTTCTAAACTTCAAAGACAGGGACACTATCCTGCAGCAGGCCCGACTCAAAGAACCCCTGTTGTTCGATTCACAAAAGATTATGATATTCCCAGACTACACCAAAATGGTGCAACAACGCAGGCAATCCTTTACTGAGGCGAAGGCCAGACTGAGGAATCTTAAGATCCAAAACTCACTGCTATTTCCGGCCAGACTACAAGTGGCATATAAAGAACGGACATACTTCTTCGATTCCCCGGCAGAGGTCTTTGCATGGACAGACGAACAAATCAGGCCTCGGCCGCATACTCCGCCCAGACTCGACTCTAACTCTTCTGCTAGTAGTATGGGCCGGGAGCGGCCTCAGGCCACGGGTGAACGGCGACGACGTTCCTTATCAAAGAAGAGATCCAAGACTCGGAATAAATCACACATATGACCCGCACTGCTTGACAGGTGAAGCCTCTATACTCCTTCGCCCAGCATAGGTGCAAACTGGACTTCTATAATGATGGCATCTTTATATGGGCTACACCCCCACTTGCTCTTCCTGGACTCTGAAATATTGTTGTGTCCAGAGGCTGCAATTTAGGGATCCATTGGCTGGGAGGTCCTCTTGATCCCAGTTGGGGTCTGGAGTTCTCCCAAGCCGCGACAGATGCTTCTACTTTCTTGAGGTATTGGGGTGGGGGGTTGGTTGGGGGTTGTTTTAGTTTGTTTTCATTGTTTGTATTTAAGTGTCATACCCACGCTCACTTTATAATTGTAGCAAAATTCATGCATGTCACCATCTGTATCCTGCGTGTCTTCGGTGATATCTGCCCCAAACCGAGGTATGTCTGGTACAACTGAGAGACAACTACGAATCCTTAGTTGGAAAGTGCGGGGACTGCTGGACAAGGTCAAAAGAGGTGCGGTCTTGCGGCAAGCTAAACGGCATGGTGCAGATATTGTATTTCTGCAGGAGACACACCTGCTTGGGAATAAGCTTCCATGCTTGATGCGCTTTGGGTTTGTCCAGGTCTTTCACTCCGGCTTCACTCGGGGTTCCCGTGGGGTGGCCATTTTAATTCACCGCAGGGTTCCCTTTGTCCACGAGAAGACGTGGACCGACTCACAAGGTCGATATGTGATCGC
Organism: Calotriton arnoldi; assembly: GCA_963921515.1. Lineage (NCBI taxonomy): Eukaryota > Metazoa > Chordata > Amphibia > Caudata > Salamandridae > Calotriton > Calotriton arnoldi. The sequence goes on from CAWUFW010001548.1 coordinate 1,080,158, forward strand.
CACAGGCTCACTATATGGTAAGCAGTTTGTTCTGGGGAGCCTTTCCGACCACTCTCCATTACAGGTGGAGTTGAGACTGGATTCTGGACGCCCCCCATTCCGCTGGCGTCTGTCACCATGGCTCCTGTCAGATGAGAAATATCGGTCACATATGCACTCATCTCCCACAGATTATTTTTCACGTAATACTGGATCTGTGGACTCCCCTGTGACTGTGTGGGAGGCAATGAAACCCACATTGCGGGGGATTGACATTTCTTACTGCACGATGCAACGTAGGCTGCGTCGAGAGCGACTGACCCAGTTGGAAGCCCAGCTGATGGCCGTGGAACACACGTGTCGGGAAGTGAACAGACAGGGTTCGCGTAGACAACTACTATATACTCAACGACTTTATGCCCGGGAATTGATGGGGGACGCCCGGGCGGCCTGGCTGGCTACCCGGAGTCGAATTTATCAGTGGGGTGACAAATCAAGCGCCCTGCTTCACCGCCTTTGCCAGAGAGAGCTCCGCCCTGTCTCTGTCCCATGTGTGCATGATTCGCAGGGCATGGTGCTTACAGACCCGACCCAGGTGGCCGCGAGCTTTGCGGCATATTATGCAGAGCTGTACGCCCCTCGGGAAACTATCTCACCACAGCTAGTTTGGCGGTGTATCGATGACTTGCCTCCCCGTACCCTTATTGACCAGACTAGAGATGTCCTGGACGCCCCGATCTCAATTGAAGAGGCCCAAGAGGCGCTAGCTGATATGTGTTCTGGTAAGGCTCCAGGCCCCAACGGTCTCCCCTGTGAATTTTATAAAAAGTATCAGTCCCTTCTTGTGGGCCCCTATCTTGCCGTGCTTCAGGCCGTGTTTGACTTTCAGTGTCTTCCGGCAGATTGGAGACATGCAGAGATTGTCGTTTTTCAGAAGCCGGGCAGACCCCCTGAACTCCATTCCTCTTATCGCCCGAAATCGCTCCTTAATGTCGAGGCAAAACTGCTCGCCAAGATTATCGCTAACCACATAGTTCCACATATTCTTGATTTAGTCCACCCGGATCAGGCTGGCTTTATGCCAGGCCGAGCTACGCGGCATAACATTCGACGTGCCCACAACGCTGTCACCTCGGTAGATAGGTTGGGCGAATTGACTGCCCTTTTGCTGGCGGACATAGACAGGGCGTTCGACTCTTTAAGTTTGACGTATCTGTTCGCACTGCTGAACCGCCTCAATCTTGGCCCTCGCCTACTATGATATATTAAACTCCTATACACTGACGTTACAGCGTCGGTTCGAGTGGCAGACTCTGTATCCGGTACCTTTGCTATTGGACGTGGCACCCGCCAGGGCTGCCCTCTATCCCCATACCTATTCACGCTAGTGATGGAGCCTCTTGCGGCATGGGTGCGGATAGACGCTCAGTACTGGGGATTCGAGTGGCCTGGGGTGACGTTGGATCGCGTAGCGCTGTATGCAGAAGATGTGTTATTTTTTCTCACACAGCCGGCTCGCTCTGGACCTTGACTCCTAAGGATCATGCAGGTCTTTGATGAGACATCAGGCCTATATATGAACCCCCGAAAGTCCTTTTTATGGCCCTTGCGTAGTATGGGACTGCTTGGCCTTTGGTCCAATGAAGTCCCGGTGATGTCCAATGGCTTTAAATACCTGGGGGTCTTCTTGGCTGAGTCGCAGTCTTTGTCTTGGGAGAGGAATCTGGCACCGCTGGGGATCCAGATCAAAGAACAAACTTGTGTTTGGTCCCACCTTCCTCTTTCGCTGCTCGGTAGATCCGCCATCTTTAAGATGGTCTCCCTACCTCAGTTATTGTACCAGCTTCAAAATCATCCCTACTTGATCCCACCAAGCTGGTTCACACAGCTCAATGCTACCCTTCGCCACTTTCTTTGGGGGGGAGGGGTCTTCCCGGGTCACCCTGAGGACCTGTTTCCAGTCAACCTTCTGTGGTGGATTGGCGACGCCAGACATTCAAGCCTATTATGCTGCCTCACACTTACTCATCTTAAATGACTGGTGGTGCGGAGATATGTCAGAGCCCGCATATACAGTTGAGCGCTGGCTTATAGGCACCCAACCATTACATTCCATCTTATATGCGGGCGCTGTTCAGAAGGCGCTGCCCCCGGCGACTGCCACGGTTTTTGGCCTCTGGAGGCGAACCTTTCGGCAACTGGGGTGGTGGGGCAGAGTAACGAAAGAGGCTCCCCTCTGGGGCAACAGTCTCCTACCGCAACTGGCCGGTCTTCCTGGCTTTTTGGGATGAGATAGAATAGGTATTTCTACAGTCGGGGATGTTCTCCACGGGCAGACGCTGAAATCCTTTCAGGAGTTGCAACAAGAATGTGCGATGCCTAGATCGCAGTTCTATAAATATTTGCAGTTCCGCCATGCCTTCGCGCCTTACTTAGCATTACAGGAGTCCATCCCTGAATTTAGCCCCATTGAGGCTAAGGTGTTTATGGGGGAACAGGGGGAACAAAAGATTGCGAAAATCTATTGCACGATAGTTACCAATCGCCACACGACACTGACCCATACGAGGGAGGCTTGGCAGACTGATCTGGGCCCACTAGATGATGAGGATTGGACCGAGGCGCTGGAGTCCCCGCGTGGTGCTGCCATTGCGGCGCGACTTAGATATATACAGTTCAAATACCTACACAGAGTGTGCTACACAAGGCACCGGCTGTGGCGGGCAGGACTAATCGCCTCCCGACTCTGCTTGAGGTGCGGGGCATTCAACGGCACTTTCCTCCACACTGTTCGGTCATGTACATCCCTTTCGAAATTTTGTCATGGTGTTCTTTCCTGTTTGTCACAGGTACTGGGGTGGGATGTCCCTCATACACCCAGATTGACCTCCTGCATATTACGGATGAAATAGGGGGGAACATATACAAACGACATTTATTGCTACTGGGCCTCACACTTGCAAAGCGCGATATTGCGAAACATTGGAAAGACACCTTCCCACCTTCTTTAGGGGTCTGGAAAAAGGGCTTGGATTTCTGCATGGGGCTTGAAGTACCTATCTTCGCTGCCCAGGGCTGTCCACGGAAACATCCCAAGATATGGAAGAGATGGGCAGACTATAGGGGGATTTACCTGGAGCCTATTCCTGATTTACCAGCGGAATAACTTGAATATGACTGCAATGGGGGGATTTACAGATGATTGTGATGTAGATTCTCTGGTATTAGATGGATTTTCTATGCCTTATATTCACTGTGGGTGGGCGACACAATGGTTATTTGTTATCATGACCAGTTGTCATGTACAGAATTTTTTATTATGTATCTTACTGCTAAATGTCGACATCAGTATTCATGATTCGTATTCAATTTTGTTTTTGTGTAACGCCCTGCCGGGCGTCCTCTGGCTGTTGACAATAACATTTTGTTGTGAAAAAAAAAAAAACAATGCAATACAATTATTTAAATGAAAGGAAGTTATAATGCTTTTAATTTTGCAATGATTTTTCTCAGCAAGGTATATTTAATGTCTTTTGTTGATTATTTTGTGCTATAAATATGAAGATATAACTTTGCATGAGATAATTTGACTGAAACAGCACCAAAATCTACTCATATTTTTTTATAGCGACCAGATTATAGGAGTATGCAGTAAAATTATATTTCCTCTGTATTCCTTACTGGAAGGCCCGATTAAATAGTTTGGTTTAGTGCCGATGCAATGTTGCATTTGCATTTATCGATAATGTAGATTGCATTGATGACATTTTGCACCGACATTTCCACCTTCTATCAGGTGCAAAACATAAGAAAAACTAATATATCAAAACATCTTTTCAGTTAAAACTTTCACGTTTTTACCTTTTCTAAGCATTAGTATTCTTGAGTGGGCGTCTAGTGCAAAAATAGCATTTTGATCAGGTTGATCAGCCCAAATGTCAGTGCTATATTTCACCAGCACAATTGCAATTTTTATAATCCATAAATGTAAGAGCAAAATTCACAGCAAAATTCAGCAGCATTGGTTCAGCCTGTGTAAATATATTTCTAGACTACAAAGGACCTCTATAAAACTTGCATTGCTTGTTTAGGTTCTTCAAAAAGTACCTGGCATTAGCCAGTGTCTTAACGAGGAGACGTTGTCAAGGGGCAAAGCAAAATAGTTTGGGAACTATCTTATCTTTCGTCTACTCTAATTGCACACAGCAAACATTCATCTTTAAGTGGCTTGAAACTCCACACATCGCTGTAGGGGAAAGGGACGGGCTCATCAAAGAGTTTGTGTGGCTTGGAGGAGAGATTCCTTCTGGTAAAATTTGAGTCACTCGAGGGCCCTCCTTCAGAGTTCAATCACTTCATCTCACTTTGAGCAAGTTGCTAATTCCCATGCGAATTCAGCCCTAGTTTTCATTTCCTCGATGACAATCATGTATGAATTCACAATTTCCAATCTAGCCCGTTTTCACATCGCGATAAAGATTACAAAATGGAGTTCTGCGGGTTAAGTAAGCAAGATTGCTTGGACATAATACCGTCCGACTCACACAGCTCCTGCATCCCATACCATAACATTTTGGTGGCCTGGAAACAAAATGAGGATCAGCAAATAGGTGTTATTCAATACCAGTGCCATAAAGAGACTTGGGGACCCATTTCGAGGTCGGTGCAAAGTGTAAAAATGGGCGCAGGTGATTTATAGTACCCATTTTTAGTCCTGCGTTTTGACAATGCAGCTGTGAAACAGACCTATTGCTAGCAATAGACAAAGAGTGGTCTTTGGGTCAAGCATTTTCAACTACTGGCTTTCTTCGACCAACCTCCTTAAGCCATTGGCTTGGGGATTTGTCAATCATGTCTTGGATCAGCTCAGTGGTGTATTCATTTCTTGGTGTATCCTTCTGCCTCCACTTAAGTACTTGCACTGAACTGCATGAGGGACTACTTTACAACTAAAGCACTCTTTCCACTCCTACTGACTTTAATGTGCTTACCTGCATGTGTTTGCACCTTGAGCACAGACCTATTGGCTTTGCTAATGTTTATTTTTCTTTTGCAATGATTGTCTGTTGAGTCCAAATTGTGTGCGCTTACACGGTTTTGGTGCCATGGTTTATATAGAACGAAAGGCTGCTGGCAAAAACGTCACTATATATTTATTAGATTATAAGATACCTATTAGATGCTTAGTGCATTGGCTGTTCACCATTATTAGTACAAAAAACTACATTGGGGGCCAATGTTTGGGCCAATCAAAAATAATGATGCAAGGCTTACTGCCAAAATTAGCATAAAACCTACTGCCTTTAACTATGCAAAACCGGTGTGGTCTACTGTAAAGGATAAATGAATTAGTAATACATATTTGCTGTGGGACACTGGAATCGGGGAGTTATGAAAAAGGGTGATCAGTTGGCTTCCAAACAACCAACAAAAAGACTGACACTTGGCCAGTTATTATGCATTTACCAATAGTACTAGATGCATTAAGCACATGCATTTGAACAGTGGAGAGGCATATATCACAAGTAGGACACTGAATTGCCTCCAGGTAAAAATAAAAAAGAATTAATAATTTTGGTATGTGGTCTTTGATTTACCTAAACATAAACCTGAGGAGTTTGCGCAAACATCTTCCAGCACATTCCCTGATGCTTAGCTTGGTGGAGGCTTAGATAGGCATTGGTGCATTACCCTTAGTGATGCCATGATGACTACGCTGAGTCGAGTGACAGGCATATCAGCAAAAGCCAAAGTCAGAATCTTTGAGATCAGAGGTATGTGATGCAAACGACAAGGTCTTGATTTTTCAGCAAAATATATTTCGTTGTGGGTCTTGGGCAAACGGGGAATTGAGCTCCAGCCCCCCACTATAATGAGCTTAGCTCACCAATATATATTGGCCCTACATCCAGAAAGGAATCAAACTATCCCAAAAATTGGCCACTACTAAGGAATAATCAATTAAATGGAATAGCGTGTTAATTTGTTTGACTACTCAAGGCAAAGACATGTATTTATTTAACAGTTTTATATAGCACACAGTATCCCAGTGTGTATTAGAGCACTTTACTCCGAGCTATTTGGAATTAGAAATGATGTTAGATTGCAACAGACGTGACTGCGCCTCACTGAGCTAAACTTGCAGAGGTAGGATAGGGGCAGAATTTAAAGAACAATACATTTTAGGCATAGAATTATAAGCCCAATGTACTAAGCAATATTTCAGCTGTAAACCATGAGATTCCCAAAATCACAGACTTTTTGACTACAAAAGACTGTTTTGAAACGTACAAACCTCCCATAACAGACAGAAAAGTCTTTCCGATTTGTAAAGTGGGTTTTGCGAATCATAACAAATTGCAAATAGGATGGAGTATGAAGCGGTTGTCCCCCTGCTGTTTAGGAGCTGCGAGGAAAGTATCAATGCTTTGCTACTCCAACTGTACTTGTGAATCTTTGGTCAGATTCCAACACCACAAAAGGGGCGATATTTGATTTACAAAGTGGGTGGCTTCCTGTTTTTGGGAATCATGTCAGGCAGCCCCAGGGGCTGCTTCATTGGCAAATGTTTCCAGTTTGGCACTGCAAATGCAAGGGTGATGGTATGCTCAGACAAATTCTCAACGTGACTCGGATCATCTTTCTTTCCGTTAATAGGGAGATAGTAAGTATCTCCCAAAATGTGCTTATCTGCCTCACATCATTCTGCTGCATTTTGCACCAAAGAATGGCTGCAGGTTTGCAGTGACATAATTGGATCATTTATCTGACCCCCATGAATGACATTCAAAGCTTCTCATATAGACCACCTTATAAAATATATTCTCTACCAATCATAACACTCTACCAACCACACACAACAAACAAGGTAGCCTTTTACCCAATCATCCAAAAGCTTGTTTCAGTGCCATTGGAACCAAACAGCAACCTAGTCAGTCAAATCACTTTATTCGATCTAGTTAAAATACAGATCATAAAAGTACATTACAACATGAACTACATTTCCACAGTTAGTAAATAGAAAGATAAAATGAAGCACAGCTATTAACATGGGAGCTAAAACCTCACACACGGGTCCGCCAAGCACTCCAAGGTATCGTACATTAATACAGCATGTTGTGGTCATTCTATAATAATTAAATTTAGGTTAGTTCATTATATACATAATTTCAATAAAATGGCCTTAAAAAAGTTAAAAATATAACCTATTAAAAAGGTTAAGATAAACATTCGCCCCATAATTAATAAAGATAAAATCTAAATCTAAAAATTGCTATTAGGATAAATGCGTAGGAGAATCGGTTAAAAGTTTCTGCCGAATAGATCTCTTAGTCATTATTGACAGGCATAAGTAGGACGCTACACTGTAACACACAAGATAATCAGACATCATTTGAAGGAAATAAAGAGCAGGGCAACATTGAGTAAATTTGTATTTCTGCATTAGAGGGAGAATAAATCTTATGCGATGCCCCGTATAAAATTTACAAAAAAGTTAAAGTGCAGATTAGTTTGTGATGATGTTCTATCACATGGGCAAACTCACAGCGTGTTTGGGGGAAAAGTTCCAGTCGGATGGCCCAACATGCATGGAAAGAAGTTTAATCGAAATCTATCTAGTATAAAGTAATGTCGTAGGTTAGTGACAAACGCTAAGCAAGAACTTACGTCATGAGGGGTAGAAGGTATATTTGAATACGTTAACACCATGAATTTCTTCCGGTTGATCTCATATCTTTTGTTCTGCCTTTTAGTTAGAAAAAGATTTTAATTTGGGCTTTCGGGAACGACGAGCAGTTAGTTGGGTTCATAAACAAAGATGGCAAACCCAGGGCGGACAGTGTGTCTTTGACATATTGAATCCAGGCAACCTTCTGTACATGATCAAGAGTTAAGCAGTCCCTAATGATGCTTTGGGTCAAGACCACAGTTTTCCTTCTCCACAGTGAGTGCCATAATAGGACCGGTTCAACATTCAGTATGCAAAACGATGGTCGCAAGCTCCGTCTAGTAGCTTACATTTGATTATTCAAAAATTAAATTTGCTCATTTATATCAGAATGAATCTGCTACAGATACTCTTCAAACTGGTGTAAATTTTTCAAGATGCAAACTTTATAATGAAAAAAGATTTATCAAAGGGTACAAAAAACTATTACAAATATGAATATAAAACAGTACACAGTGATTGAGGCTTACAAATGATTCATTGTTACAAACACCTCCTAGTCACTAGTGTGAGCATCTATTCCAAACAATATGTATAGAAGGAAAAATGAAACTGATCAACACAGAAAACAGTTCCTTAAGGAAAGTAGATCACGGAGGAAATAGATGTAGTTGTCGATGTTTCGGTCTATATGGTGTAAGCATCTGTTAGACCATCTTCAGGACGATGAATTTGAGTGTTGAATGACCCTTATAAAGATTCCATGGGTAATTTCATATTGTGACCAAATCCTTTTTTTTGTTAAAACCTTCCTGCTCTCCGACATCGGAAAAGGGGCTACTGAAAAGCTATCGTATTTGATGTAGGTCCATACAAAGTATTTTGGGATGAGATCCACGTGGAGCAATCCTCATGGATTTGCTTCGTCTTGTGCTAGCAAACATCTAGCGAATAGTAGGGCGCTGCTCCTCCGACATGCCGCTGTCCCTGCAGTCTGCGTCCGTGACGCATTTGGTTCACCATAGGGACATCTGATGTAGAGTCTGCCAGAGCTGTTCCCACACCATTGGTATTAATAGAGAACAGGAAAGGGGCCAGGACACATCCCTGTCTGCCTCCCCCATTGATGGGGAACCATCTTGTGCATTCCCCCTGACTTCCATACCGCACACACGCCAAGGCTTGGGAGTACTGCACCCGAGTGAACCAAAACTGGCCAAAACATTTCTGCGGTTGTTGTGTTCCAATTCAAATGGGAGCTGGCCTGCTATTTTGGGATGGACTGTTCCTATTTAAACAGGACAAAGGATGATTTGCAAATAGTTGGTTCTTGTCTGTGGTATCATGGGGACAAAAATATGATGGACTGGGATGTGGCAGTTTTCCCATGGCTTATATAAGTTCAAGCATTCCACCCATCACTTTTTTGCATTCTTCAGTACAACAGTGCCAATAATTACTTTGAAAATGTTACTTAATTTTTCATTCTATAAAAAGACAATTTAGATTTTTTTCTTTGGGTGATATATGTTATGAAATTTGAAAAAAGTTCTTTTAGCTGGATCAAAGCATTGCACACACCACATCATTGGTGATTTTTAATTGCACCACAAGATCTTTTGGGAATTGACGATGCATTTAACATGTCTGTTAAAATAGAAAATTGTCTTCCCAATTATTGTCCAACAGGATAATTTGCCAATGTATGGAATTTCTTCACAGAACAAGTGAAACCTAACATCTACTGTGCAATATCCAGAAATATGTGTTATCTTTTGAAGAGTAAGGGTCTTGTTAAGACCAGGCCAGACTTGGACCACCAAGTGACTGAGCAGTTCAGCCATTGCTCCTGCTGAACCAGACACCTTCCACCCACCACACTTAAGCTGTCTCACGAGCAGGCTCTGATTTTTCACTGTAAGTGCCACTGCCAACACTGTGGGAGCACTTTGAGTGAAATTGTTCTTTTCAGTTACCTTCATGCTAGGTATAACGACTGATTTAGAATTACTAAGTATGTTGTCATTCTTACCATCTGACATTTCCAGGTTTTATGACATTATAATAAGGTTGTAAATATCCCAAACTTTTTAGAACCACTTATTAGAACAACAAACCTTTGCAACCCACCTACCTTTAAGGGACATGAGGTGGAGCGATTTTTGAATGTAACTACAGCATAGTGTGATAGCTCATGGTCATTTATAGAGAGTAGATTTTCCATTGAAATGGCCACATACACATTGATGTTCATTGGCCTAGTGGATACGCCTGCAAATCACACTATAAAGCACACCCCATTGCTGACCATGATCCTTTGCTTCTCAACTGCAGCACTGCAAGACAGCCACCACCGTTTTGGGTTTTTGAAATGAGGCAGCCTTTTTTTTCATCATCCCATTTAACATTCTCCACACCCTTTTTTGGTACTTTCTTTATAACTCTAATAGCCCTTGGTGGTTTTTTTTATTGTCACTTACTTTTATTTCTAGATATGCCTCGCCCCAAAAATCCACATTTTACAGAGGCTGAATTGTCAGTCATGGTGGATGAAATCGTAAGAGCAGAGCCACAATTGTTTGGAGCTCAAGTCCAACATACTCCTCTCAGTAGGAAAATAGAAATGTGGGATAGGATAGTCGACAAAGTGAATGCTGTTGCTACCACCCTGTGCACACAGCAGGAAATTAGGAAGAGGTGGAACTACCTGAGGGCGAGGATGCTTTCCCTAGCCTCCAAAAATCACCTGGAGGCCCAGGGGCTTGGTGGTGGTCTTCCCAGTGCCCAGTTACAACTCTTTCCCTGGGAGGAGAATGACTACGCCATCCTGCATTCTGAGAGCCTGACAGGAATAGCTGGGGGAGTGGTGTCTGGTAAGTTGCACTTCACTAACTGTCACAATATCTCAAGGTCCTGTTTGCGCGCAACTCTGCTTTTGCTATTGTGCTGTCTATCTACTTTCCTAAAGTGCAATCCTCAAAGAATCAGAGATGTTGGTTTGTCAGTGTGAATGTTTATTGTTGCATATAAGATCACATGTATCAATCTCCATTACATGTCACGTGTTGGAATGGTGTCAGGAGATTTTAACATTCATTTGTGCGGGACTTGAGGCGTGGATGGATTGAACATATGGGTTGTGCACGGCTCTGCGGTTTGCACATGGAGCACACGTTACAGGACAATTTACTTAACGCCATTGTTAATGAGTATGACTTAATGTTAATCATGATCAAGCTGCCCCCGGAGAGTAATGACATTAATCCCACTTTCACTGGTAAAGGCTGTGAATCTTTCATTGATTTTTCTTTGTTTCCAACCCCTTCTTCACTCACATCTCAGACTTTGCCATTCAGGAGAGAGAGCACAGCCATCATAAACCTGTGTGTATGCTTATTCGTTGGCCTCGGGCCTCTCAAATTAATAGGGGGATCTGAGGGGGTTGTTGTCAACAATGGACGGTGGGAGGAGATTGAAGTGGGTTCAGATTTCCCCTGATCAGTTTTATGAGTCTCTGCTCTCCCAGTGTCACAAAGAGTTCGTAACTTGTATAGATAGCTTGGCTGAGCCATCAGACTTTTTAGGGGCCTTTAATGCTATCTCAGGCACAATTGCGAGTTTACTCAAGGCTAACCCTGGGCGTAGTTCGCGTAGTAGCGCTACGCGTAGCTACGCGAAGTGCACTTCGCACTACGCGAGCTATGCGTAGCTACGCGAACTGCGTAGTGCACTGTGCAAAATGCTGTTCGCACTGATTGCACAGTGCCGGATGCTTGTCCGCACTGTGCAATGAGTGCAAACCGCATCTTGCACAGTGCAAGCGGTCGTTTTCTGCCACTCGAGTAGATTTCTACTGGAGCGGCAGCTTTCTCAACGTGGACTGGTAGTTTCTCATCGCGAGCGGTCGCGAGCATACGCGACCACTCGCAATGAGAAACCTGACCTCCCCGCATTGAGAATCTCGCCGGGAGGTTTATTTTCCACGCTCGCGATCGGCAACTTGATGTTGCTGATCGCGAACGAGGAAAAAGTCTCGCCGGGATGTCATTTTGCTTGCTCGCGGTCGCCAACTTGACGTTGAGGACCGCGAGCAAGCAAAAAATGACCGCTATGCTAAGCGTGTTTGCACTGTGCTACGTGCAATTCGCGTAGTGCGAAGTAGCGCAAACTTCGCAAACTACGCGAGCGTAGCGTAGTACTTCGCCCAGGGTTACTCAAGGCCCTGGCGGCATAGCAACCCCTTGTAGTTCCTAGATGATTTGACTCCGAATGCTCACGAGCCTCTAAGAACTTGAGAGTAGCCCTTAGTACGAAATCCAGAGACCGTGCTATTGTTAAGGCCTGTCGAAAACACTTTAAAGTTGCTCTAGCCACTCGTAAATCCACCTTAAAAGACAAAGCCTGGGCAAACCTTATAGAAGCCAGCACCCTGACTAACAGCTCTAAGTTTTGGAGTATAGTTAACAATCCCTTCCTGGCAGGAGACGGCATTAGCCTCTTGGATTCGCACATCACGGAAGATGATTGGGTACGGCACCTTGAGGTCATGTTTCTGTCCACCTCTGCCGTGAAAGTGGACCTACGTCTAGGCGAGGGATCCTCCACGTAGTTTTTACATCGGAGGAAGTGAGAGAAGGCATAGCGGGGTTAAAAAAGAAGAAGGCCCCAGGCCCTGACAGGATACCTCAGGCCCTACACATTTCTAACATGGACCTTTGGGTTCCAACCCTCACTGTGGTCATTAATGCCGCAGCTGTGTCGGGCTGTCCGGCTTCGTGGGCTCTATCTACAATTGTACTAGTATTCAAAAAGGGGTACCGGGACAGTACCCACTGCTACAGGCCTATCTCTTTACTCAAATCAGTGGTAAAGATGGTAGGTCGCATTGTCCTTAATAGTCTCTCTACCTGGGCAGAGGACAACAATATCTTGTCTGATGCCCAATATGGTTTTCGCCCGGGCCAATCAACAGTGGACCAAAGCTTAAACTTGTACTTGGTACTCAACAAGTACACTGTCACACGCCCCGCACTGTTTATTTAGCCTTCATGTATCTGTCCTCGGCGTTCGATCTTGTTAACAGATCGAAACTCTGGCAGATCATGTTGTCCTTAGGAGCCAGTCCAGACATCGCACGTTTCCTGAGGGACTTACACAGAGACACTAAGGCGGTGGTCCGATGCACGAAGGATCGGAGAGTCACCCGCCAGTTCACAATAGAGAGAGGGGTCTGACAGGGGTGCATTTTGGCCCCTTTTCTTTTTAACTTGTATATCAACAACTTGGAGCAAACCCTAGTGAAGATGATAACTGATTGTCCACAAGTTGGTCGGTGGAGCCTTCCAGTATTACTGTACGCCACGCCGCCGTTCTTACGGCTAGGACAGCCAGGGGCTTGCAAATTATATTGAATTCATTTGTTCAGTTTATGGGGGACCTGGACTTGCGAGTGAATAACAACAAATATTTTGTAATACAAGTAGGCTCACGACCCACTAAATCTTACACTTTTGTGGTGGGATCCTCGCCGGTTCCCAAGACTGACTCCTTTTCATATTTGGGAGTAGTCCTCGATGCTGCCATGACCTGGCGTCCCCTTATTAGTAGGAAAAAAGGTGACTTTGTCAGGGCAAACTCAGCCATCTTTAACTTTGTGTCCAGGCTGGGCAATAGACCCATTGGGGCCCTTTTAAAGATCTATAAGGCCAAGTGCATCTCCAAGGTGACCTACGGTAGTGAGAACTGGGGACACATGGAGCATGAGGAACTCCAAGTTGTCGAGAACCCTTTTTTAAAACGCCTTTTATGCCTACCGCAGTGTATCCCTTTTATTATAGTCCATGAAGAACTGGGGATGGCTTTTCTTTCTGACCTGGTGTCTTACCGGCCCCTAGCAATGTGGTTGAACTTGTGGCTTAGGAAGGGAATTGCCCTAAGTAAGGATATTTTAACTGACTGCCTTTCTTTGGATTACTATCACCAGATTCCCTGGCTCAAGTACGTGAGGGACTGTCTTGTGGACCTAGGAAGGGTCGACTTATTCACCAATCCAGAGAATATATGTAAAAGAGACCTGTGTTGGGTGAAGGAGAATTTCTTTTAAAAAAGGCAGATGGACAGGGAAGAATAGGAGCTAAAGAAGCCTAGTGTGCGTGGGTACTTTCCATTGAAAACCGTGCCATCAACTGAGCCCTATCTCCTATGGCTGAAAAGCTCCCACGACCGATTTTACTGACTAGGTTCCGTTTGGACCTTTTCCATTATCTCCTGGCCCACTCGGGTGGGTCACATTAGGGCCATAGTCTCCCCCCCCCGTGGCTGCGACGGGAAGTCTCCACAGGACATGATGCATTTTTTAATGTTCTGTAGTTTTTAAGAGTTTCCCAGAAAATTTTATCTTATCCCCCTTTTAAAGAAGTGTAATTTTAGACAGGTTAGACCTGCATTTATTTTTTTTGCAATTGCTCACTAGCAATTCTGTGTTACATGTCCTTAGTTGCTTGAGGTGTGCGGTCAGGCTCAGATCAAGTTGCGATTAGTTTATCCATCAATGTCCTTAATGATAACTGGGAACCATTTTGCATGATTGCCCTGGACTCTGCTTGCTCTTCACTTTTGGTATCATAGTGGGCCGGTGTTTAGGAGCCAGATCGTTTTAGGTATACTATGTGGTTTTTAACTAATTATACTTTAACTTTTAACTAATTATACATATTCCTTTTTTTTTTACTGCATAATCTGCATACATATTTTTAAATGTCAATTATTGATCTCAAGTGGAACCTGTGTAGACTGAAATGGACAGTAGCCTGCTAACTGTGGTTTTGTACACACTTTTTCCTATTTTTCTAATGTATTGAAAATCACTTAACCATCTTGTATTGTATTGTAATTTTTATTTTTCCTGTACTTTTATGGTCTATCTTGATAGATCGAATAAAGTCTGTAAGTGTATTACTATAAAAATATCATCTCAGGACCCATGATATGTGTTAATATGTAAATGAATAGTCCATCCCAAATTCATGTTGTCAACAGGTATATTACACTAACCATTTGTCAAGTGTTGGAAGTCGGTGAAATGACTACAACTAACCCTGTTTCTGTGACAGAAAAAAGATGCAATAGTGATCTTGCCCATTCTCACATATTTGCCATGTTACAACTAATGTTCAGCTCTCATGGACATTGCAATGTACATACAATTGTCTACTCAGAAACATGTGTGACTACTTTGCTTGATGTTGTCCTGGTCTCCTCATCTGAAACTATCAATGGCATGAGTGACACCATACCAAGTGTGTACCTCAAATATATCTAAGGCATGAAGGTAACTCAGCTGATTAGAAGTGGCAGGTGACCTATTGACTCTGCACTGCTCACATGATTGCTAATGCTAACTATACAACCAAGTTGTGTGTTTGCCTGTATTGCACAGAACTAGGCCTTGGAATTGCCAAATACACGTTACTTCTACACTGTGTTGGCTTAAACGTTTGGGAGTTGTCATGTTCATTTCTCATTCCAAAATGCAACATATCAGCACATCTAATAAGCTGCTAAATTGTACTACATGTATTGAATGTATCCAGATGTCTTGTAAACAAGTTCAATACCACGAAAATAGATCACAATAGCAATCTCTATCTATTGTGCTTATTCCTCGGTCTCTACTTACTGTGGTACAAACAATGTGGATGTAGATGCCACACTTTCACCAGTAACAATGTTCCCTATTTCTCAACAGGTCGATCTGCCACAGCACCAGGCCAGAGCTTGGCCATCAAACAGACTCCCACTCCATCCCAGGATCAAGCCCTCAGTGATGACAACGCTCCTGGAGATGTGGACGTGGATGCCTTTCCTGGCACATCTGGTCTGCCTGGGCAGACGGCAATAGTGGGTCTCACTGTGCCCACAACAACACGTCCCACCCCAGTTGCAACAACACAATCAACTCCAACCCCCCCAACATGTTTATCCAGCACAGTCAGTAACATCTTGTGCCCTCCATTCCTGGATTCTGAGGTGGTAATCACCAACCCAGTCACTGAGGAACCAGGAACCAGTGTGAGGGTGCAGCCTGGGCCAAGGGCACAGGCCTGTGTGGGTAGGGTTCATGGTAGGATAACCTTGGGCCCGCTGAGTGAGCCCACTGGGACCCCTCACACCCAGGCCAACATCGACCAAGTCTTGGAAGCCTGTCAGTACTCCGAACGCGTGATGGGTCAGGTACTAACAGAAATCCAGGAGATGAAGCAGCTGCAAAGAGACATCTTACAGGATCTTGACACCCACAACACCAACACGGGCCAGCTCATTGGGGGTGCTGCAGGACATCAATACCACACTCTGCAGGGCGTTTCCACCTCCATCTACCCCTTCCTTTGGTCCAACCACATCCAGGCCATCGACATCTGCGGCAGCCACAGGAAGGAAGGCCCTGTCAGAGGAAGACACGTCTGCAGACATCCCTATCTCAGCAGCAGAGGATCCCCCTTCGAAAAAAGGAGGGGACGTCCACCCAAAAATCTAGGAGGTGTAGATGGCAACACACCCACCACCGTCAGTAAGAAACCTTGCACCTAATTTCCTCCTGTGTGTGCAACACATTCACTTTGTGGACTATTTCTGGACACTTTTCCATTTCTGACGGGAGTAGAATTTTGGACTTTGAACTGTAGACAATTTGGCATCTACAACTATGGTTTCATTCACCATGACTGACTTTTTCACTTTTGGTTTTCCCTGTTTGGTTTTGTACATTGTTTATTTTCTCCTTGTTCACTGCAATAAATACACTAGTCACAAACTCATTGCCTCCTGTAGTATCTCTCACATCTAGCAATGTATATATACTCCCATGTGAACTTTACAATGCCAAAACAAGCTACTTGTGTAAGCATGGAATTGTTGAATGTAAACAGTGTTTAACTCAAGATCACAACCATGTCATGCCAACACATACATACAAGTGTCTGGTCTTATAACATCTTTATTCCATTGTTCTAACCATATGCTGACATGATGTCAGAAAGATAGCAAATCAGATATGACTCAAATATTCTGTGTCAGTGATCACATTTTCAGGTGCAGACCTTAACAGCATGTAAGGAGGGGACACATCAGACAATTTCCTATAGAATAGGCAATATAAAAATAGGTCTACATCATCAGCTGGATCCATATCACCTACCCCACAAAAGGGAATCCCACATCATTTAAATCAATAAACAGACACATGGCAGTAAAACCATTTCTGATCACCGGGCCATTCCAATCCAGTATTGCTGCATCTGGTGGAATGTCACAAACAACTGTCAGTGATGTGCCAAAAGCACTTTGGCCTACAATGAGGAGACACATGAACAGTTACGTACAGTTCCTACACAATGAGGATTTAGTCAATGTAAAGTCAGAATAGCATGATTTGACCCAACACAACATTGTGTTGGAGCACATGATGGCACACATTTTGCAATAGGACCACCACACCACAAGGAACAAGTCGAAAGGAACCCTTTTAACTTCCATTCTATCACTGTGCAAGGTGTCTTGGTACAGGTTTTGTACACCGAAAGTCTGTAACAGACATTCTCAGGAACAATCCATGTCCACTTCATACGTCCAAACAGCATCATTTTAAGCAAAGACAAGGTGATTAAAGATGGAGCGCTGACATTTTTCAGACACTTACCCCCAGTCACAGATCTGGGTTAAATCCATCATCGTTCTTTAGCTCACTTCGCCACCCCAGTTCAGACCAAGCCATGTGCAAAGCACTCTTGACCTTGTTCCTCATGGGAACAGTCCAGCCCGAACTGTCAAGCCAGGTCTTCCCTGGACCGGAAACAAGCGTCCTGGGACTGGTTTCGGGGTAGCACCTCTCAGCAGCCAGGCTAGATTAAATCCGGTGGCAAAGTGAGCAAGGGACCCATGTCTAGGCATACCCTGCCAAATTAGGGCGAACAAAGCAAACACAAGGTGATGATGGACGGTGCACTGAAACTTTTCAGACACTCACCCCCAGTCACAGATCTGGGTTGAATCTATCATCGTTCTTTAGCTCATTTCCCCACCCTACTTACTTCAGACCCAGCCAGGTGCAAATCAGTCTTGACCCTGTTCCTCATGGTAACAGTCCAGCCCGAACTGCCAAGCTAGGTCTTCCCTGGACCGGAAACAAGAATCTAGGGACTGGTTGGGGGGGTAACACCCCTCATCAGCCAGGCTAGTTTGAATCCAGTGGCAAAGTGAGCAAGGGACCCATGTCTGGGCATACCCTGCCAACGTGGGTCGAACAAAGCAAATAGAAGGTGATGATGGACGGAGCAGTGAAACTTTTCAGACACTCACCACCAGTCACAGATCTGGGTTGAATCCATCAACGTTCTTTAACTCACTTCACTACCCCAGTTCAGACCCAGCCATGTGCAAATCAGTCTTAACCCTGTTCCTAATAGGAACAATCCAGCCCGAACTGCCAAGCCAAGTCTTACCTGGCCTGGAAACAAGCATGCTGGAACCGGATTCGGGGTAATGCCCCTCATCAGCCAGGCTAGCTAGAATCTAGTGGGAAAGTGAGCAAGGTACCCATGTCTGAGCATACCCTGCCAACTTATGGCGAACCAAGCAAACACAAGGTTATGATGGACAGAGCTCTGAAACTTTTCAGACTCTCACCACCAGCCACAGATCTGGGTTGAATCCGTCATCGTTCTTTAGCTCACTTCGCCACCCAGTTTAGACCCAGCCATGTGCAAATCAGTCTTGACCCTGTTCCTCATGGAAACAGTCCAGCTTGAACTGCCAAGCCAGGTCTTCCTTGGACTGGAAACAAGCATCCTGGGACCAGTTTTGGGGTAACGCCCCTCATCAGTCAAGCTAGCTTGAATCTAGTGGCAAAGTGAACAAGGGACCCACGTCTGGGCATAACCTGCCAACTTAGGACGAACAAAGCAAACACAAAGAGATGATGAACAGTGCACTGAAACCTCTCAGACATTCATCCCCAGTCAGTTTTTGATCTGGGTTGAATCCATCATCTTTCTTTAGCTCACTTTGCCACCCCAGTTCCAACCCAGTCATATGCAAATCAGTCTTGACCCTGTTACTCATGGGATCAGTCCAGTCCAAACTGCCAAGCCAGGTCTTCCCTGGACCGGAAACAAGCACTGGTACCAGTTTCAGGGTAACACCCCTCATCAGCCAAGCTAGCTCGAATCCAGTGGCAAAGTGAGCAAGGCCCCCACGTCTGGGCACACCCTACCAACTAAGGGCAAACAAAGCAAACACAAGGTGACGATGGACGGAGCACTGAAACAGCATCATATACCTGCTAATGTAATGTCACAACTCTGAAATGTCCAAATGAAGATGCCATGGTGAAGGTATCTAAAACAGACGAAAACAAAGAGATTAACTGTGGCACCATACATATGACTCTATTCACATAGTCAACTTCTAGAGAACACAGTTAAGATAAAATTCTAAGCTAAACAAAGAAACACAAACAAAACAAACACCTTTCACCAGATTTTGCCAGAACGTTATCGTCCTAGTATTTTCCATAAACATACTCTTCACATCATCACAACACGAGTTGCTTTAATAGTCAAAGTCATGGCATCTCACAACATATTTACACTCATGAGAAGAAGTTGTTGATGAGATCTTGATGCAAGTCAGCTGCTTCCTCTTCACCACTATCATCATCATTTGGCATTTTAGTATCCTCACTTGGTGGCTCCTCATGGTCTTCATTCTCTGCTATATAAGGGATGTTCCGTCGCAGGGCAATGTTGTGGAACATGCAGCAAGGCCACAGTGATTTCGCACACCTTCCCGGGTGAGCAGAGGAGGGCTCCCACGTCTTGTCCGAACATCTGAATGTGGCTTTCAGGAGCCCAAAAGCCCGCTCCACTGGCCGCCGTGTTCTTCCAAGAGCCTCACTGAAGCGGACTTCCCCTGGAGTAGTTGGATTCCTCAGCGATGCCAACAACCATGGACGGCTGGGCTTCACTGTCTCCTAGATGGAAGACAGGCAGAAGTACAACAATAAGTTACACACTTTCAGATTATACTACCTGACATTACCCATACAAAATTAGGACAGATCAAACTTACCAATAAGCCAGGCCCTCTCCGGTAGTAGCTGTGACATCAGCTGGGTTATGGTGCTGTTCTGCAATATGAAGGAATCATGTGCAGATCCTGGGAACCGGGCACAGGCATTTGAGAACTACAAATCCGGTAAGCAGACAACTTGCACGTTGATAGAATGGTAGTCCTTCCTGTTATGGTTAACTTGTTCCCTGGCTTGCGGTGGTACTAAGGCAATATGTGTGCTATCAATGGATCCAACCACATGTGGGATGCAACCAAATTTATGGAAATCACCCTTCAAAGTGGCTGAATTCTCATGCCTGGGGAACTAGATGTAGCAAGGGACCCACGTCTGGGCATACCCTGCCAACTTAGGGCGAACAAAGCAAACACAAAGAGACGATGGACGGAGCACTGAAACTTTGCAGACACTCACTCCCAGATCTGGGTTGAATCCATCATTATCATTATTCTTTAGCTCACTTCGTCGCCTCAGTTCAGACCCAGCTATATGCAAATCAGTCTTGACCCTGTGCCTCATGGGAACAGTCCAGCCCGAACTGCCAAACCAGGTCTTCCCTGAACCAGAAACAAGCATCCTGGGACCGGTTTCGGGGTAACACCCCTCATCAGCCAGGCTAGCTTGAATCCAGTGGCAAAGTGAGCAAGGGACCCACGTCTGGGCATACCCTGCCAACTTGCACAGGTGACACATTAACAGTGCAGAGAGTTGGTTACTTATGAAGAGTTTTTGATATGTTAATCACCAGCTTTGTTACAATCAACCAATCTAACAAGACATGCAATGATATGTTGAATGTCATCCCTGTAGCAGTGCCACATATGGCAAAAGGTGTGTTTTGTGATGGCAGTGCATACCACACAAAGTCAATCAGATGTAGTATGATATCCCATTAAGTGCTCCACATGTCCACACATCCCTAGAGAGGTGTTCTCAGTGAAACACATGCCAGCCCTTTCTTTGTGACCTAAGTCTTAGGATGTAGTCTATTCTATGGTGCTAGCCTGTATGGACCTTATGCATCAAGTCAATGGGCCTGGCTGTAAAGGTCTCTGTACAATCATGCAGAAGTAGTTTACCTTTCAGAAGCTCACAATGGTGTGTTGTGTTTCACAGTATCTCATATCACAGTACATGTAGGATGACCCTGGGCTACATGATGTTGGTGGGCTGCCTTAGTCAGTGTAGGTCATGACCAGGGTTGGTGATTGTCAACAGATAACTGCAAAAGTGTGTATTCATGTCCTTGTAGTGCTTAGCATGTGAGACTGACATATTTGGTGTGTTAACTATTGATTAATGTTTGTGCTATGTGTACACAAAATGTGTGTCAACCAAACAGCTGATAATAACTTAGAGTTAGTATCATTTTATGCTTCGTGTTGCTTTGTGGGCAGGTGGGCGGGGCTGCTCTGCTCTCGGCGCAGAGCAGAGGAGGAGTGCTTTGCCTGCTCCTAAGTGCGCAATGACTGTTTGGTCGACCCTCTCGGTCCGCCCAAACCAGTCATGCACACTTTCCCCGTTCTCCAAGCAGGCTGCATTACAGCCTGCATGGAGAACAAGCCCAGGCCCCCTTTCACTGGCTGAGCGTCGAACCAGGACGCTCAAAACCAATCACAATGCTGCACTGCAGAATTGTGATAGGTCAGGGAAGCCTGGGTGCTTACCAATCAGAACGCTGCATTGAAGCATTGGGATTGGTCAGTGAGGCCTGCTTCCTTTTCCTCGAGTTCCATGAGGAGAGCAGGAGCAGGGCCGCAGGACCCTGCGGCAAGGTAAGTTTATTTTATTTTTAAATATTTTTTTATTGCGTGACCCCCCCACACCCTGTGCGTGACCCCCCAACCCCCACGCAACCCTCGCGCGACCCACCCACCCCGACGGCCTCGAACCATGCAGGCCGCCACTGCAGTTATGATCTGTGTATTCATCTATTGTATCCATAAAGGTCAACGCCCAACAGAAGCAGTCTATTTGGAAAGCCATCACCCGGAATGTGCAGACGCTGGAGGTCTTTCACAAGTGCACCATTCATTGTCATAAGAGATGGGAGGACCTGGGGCTCTGGACGAGGAAGATCACGGAGGTCCACCTGGGGCTGTCCTCCCAATGTGGACGGGGTGCAGGCCAGACTCTGACCCTCCTAATGGCCCCCATACTGGCGGTGGCTTACCCGGAGCTTGATGGCCAGTTGAGGGCCCAACAGCTATGACAAGAGGGTGAGTCCTCGCTAAAGTTATACATGTTACATTGCCAACTTTGTGTGCTACAGGCAGGCATTTCCCCCACCATTATTCGGGGTAGCCCATGTGAGCCACACAAGAAGAGTTACTGTTTGTGTAGGTCTAGTAGTAGGTACATGCTGACGTGCTGTGCCTATTGTCTATATGACCAGGAACAAAGCCGAGTCCATCCACTACCAACTTACTGTCTTGAGCAGACACATGGCTGAGTGAAGTAAAAAATCTGCTCATGTTGTTTTATGTTGTGGGTGACATTTGTACCAAACAGGCCATTTGTCTTACTTGTGTAAGGAGTAATGTTCCTCACTACTGCCTCTCACGTGATGGTGGCCCTATTACATGTTACATGCAATACAGTGCACAGTTTATGTAGTGACTGTACAACACTTCACTTTGGTAAGTTGTGATTCAACAGTGCCATGGGTGTGCAAACATCACTGTTGCCATCAGCATTAGTGCCTACATGTTGCCCAATGTACATTTCCCTGTTGTTAGTTCATCTGCAATAGTGTTTCAAAATTCATTCACTGACTGCTGACATGCATCAGTGAGTGTGATGTCGCACTGTAGGGATCATATGTGAGTGTCTACACTCATACTTACAAGTCAATCAAAGTTTAGTATACCACTAGATGCCAGGGATTCTTTTTTTATTGTATTTACCCCTCCCGCAATATTCCACAGTCTTTCCACCCCCCCTGGGAGGCAGATGGCGGCAATAGCCCCCGATCTGCCCCTGGGGGGCAGAAAGCACACTAGGCACCAGGGATTTTTTAAATGTATATGGGGTGGGGGCTGCCCTAAATGGGCATGCCAATGGCCCCACTGGCAAAAACAAATTCCACAGTCTTTCTCCCCCCCCCCCCTGGAGGCAGGTAGAGGCAATAGCCCCTGATCTCCTACCCAGGGGGGCAGAAAGCCGACTAGGCACCAGAGATTGATTTTTTTTATACGTAGAAGTGGGGGCTGCCCAAAATGGGCATGCCAATGCCCCCACCGCCCCAAAACAAAAGGCCACAGTCTTTCTGCCTCCCCCAGGAGGCAGAGGGGGTCAATTGTCCCTAATCAGCCCCCGGGGGGCACAAAGCCCACTAGGCACCAGGGATTTTGTTTTTTTTTATACATAGGGGTGGGGGCTGCTGAGTATGGGCATGCTAATTCCCCCACCGCCAAAATAGGCTTCCTGCCCCCCACAGGGCGGCAGAAAGCCCACTAGGCACCAGGGATATGTTTATGGGCATGCCAGTGAGAAGCCCCATAGACAAGGGTCGCTCCCTTTTTTTAGGCACACATTTTGGCTGTTTCAGTGATATTTTTATTCTCATCTGCACCCAAGCTGGGGCAGAAAACCACTAGAAACCAGGGAGAGTTTGTCAGTGTGTAAACTGGAGTTTAGCTGACGGTCTGCGTGTACTGACCTTTGGCTGGCATTTTGCTGGTGGTGTGTGTGGACCTGCACTTGGCTAATGGTGTGAGTGAACTATCACTTCATGATGGTGTGTGTAGATTGGCGCTTGCCTGGTGGTGTGTGCGGAGTGATGCTTGGCTGGTGCTGTACGTGGACTGGTGCTTGGCTGGCTGTGTGCATGGATGGTGCTTGGCTGCAGGTCCGGACTGGCTGGAGCGGGCAGCGGACGTTTCCCCATGTGGGCCGAAGGGGTGGGAGCCAGTTTTCTGGCCGTGGGGGGCGGTTTTGTCACTACGGGCTGGTTTTGCAGCAGTGCTGCAATATCGGGCCCCAGTTACAAAAGTGGGAGTGGTGCTTTTTACTAGCACACCCCCCCTCCTCCCAGGGCCGGTCGAGCAGCAATCTGCCAGGGCTGGTTGTTGTTCCCAGTCCGGCCCTGCTTGGCTGGCGGTGTGTGGGGATGTTGGACTGAAAAATATGTCTAGCTGACTCCTTCGAGCATTATGCGAGTTGAATTAGCATTTGCGGCACCATTTTGTATTCAGCCGCCATTTTGTGCCATGATCAAAAATAAGGCTTCTGTCTCATACTGTCTGCCTCAGCAGAAAGCAGCCTCGATTGTTTCTTTTATTTTCAAGGTTGAGCTTTGTTGCACTAATGAATAGCTCGTTCTGTGTTTGCATGCCTTTCCTTGTATGTAGCCCTGCTCCCACTCTCTGAGAGACGGACACGGGCCGAGTAACCTTGAAGCTAAGATAGCGTGTTCCTGGTCTCAGGATGGTAGTTCATCCCTCTGTGCCTCCTTTGTTAACCTGCTCCAACTGGAAATTTCCAGTCTGGGCGGGTCCTGTTGGGTATTGGAAATGTATAATATCTGATGCAATATTGGTGAGGGTCAGTCCCTCGGCAGCTGTCTATGAAGGCTGGTCAGACTGGACTCCGCTCAAGCGAATACTAATAAATAACTTGGTTTGTATTCTCTACTGTCTGACCGACTCTTCATTTGTATGGAAGCCTGAGAGGTGGTCGGGAGTGACCCGGGTGGCCCAAATCGGGTCACTTTATTCAGTTGGCGCCCGAACAGGGACCACATCGGGTGAGTGACCCATCTTTGCCCGCCGACGGGTGAGGAGGACGGGGCCACAATGGGTCGGATGGGCGGACCGGGGATCCCTGCACGAGAGAGTCTGGTACTCGCAGCTGCCCCGTCTGTCTGACCGGGCAGTGCCTTGGCCAGTGGTCATCCCGGCTAGGGTCCTGAATGTCGAAACCCCTGGATCTGACCGTTTGGTCTGAAGAGTCGGCAGTGGAGAATAACTTCGTTTGACCTGTGTGCACTAGGTGAGTTTGTTTTGGTTCTTTGTGGTTATGGCACAATTTGTGATCTGTATTTGACACGGTCTGCGGACCGATTTGGATACAAAGTGTTTGCGAACACTTTGCCAGGCAACATAATGAATTTGGCTTACTTTTGAAAATGCCTGGGATTTGGCCGGCTTTTGGTTTGTGGTACCGACTTTGGTTTGTCTCTTTGGTACGGTCTGAGGACCGATTTTGGTTTTTGTTTGGTACGGTCTGAGGATCGATTTTTGGAAAAGTATTTGCAAATGCTTTGTCAGGCATAAATGGTGAACACGTTTTCTTTTGAGAATGTCTGGTGATAGTAAAAGGTTTTCTTTGTGCTGTCATTGTTGTTCTGCTGATGCTCAACTACAGGTAAGTCTGTCAGCGCCTCCAGTAGGCAACCGAATTTTGACATATATAGCCTTGGCCCTATTATGTTTAGTACGTTATGGCACAAACATACGAGGGACAATGCTGACTTGCAGTGGCCTTTGACAGGCACTCTCGATGAGCAAAGGATCAAGTATTTACAAGGGCAACATTTCAGGAAAAGAAGGAGACGGTCTATGTTTGATTCCCTTAGAACATTGCAATGAGTAGCTTAGCAGCGGTGGATGAAGGTAGAGAAAGAGACCCGGGAAGGGAGGATGTAGAATTTGACTCAGAAGGCCGTAGCATGTGACAAGAAAATAAAAGAAGGAAAGAGAAGGGTATTGACTGTGAAGATAGAAAGTTTCGATTACAGATTGATAAAAGTCATGTAGCCCAAGAAGAACATGATACTCTTGTGATAGAATAGTTAGACACCCAACATTGCCCTGGAGAAGATATCTCCTGTTCTTTCTCACAGCCCCAGCTACCCAATTCTCCTGCTTCTGCTGTTTCCGCTTCTATAATTGCGATCGGCCTGCTCTGGCCATGGCACCACCATCCTTTCTTTGTCTTAGTTGTCTGTGGCGACTATGACTGTTAGTACTCCTGCCACATGTATTGCTTCGTGTTTCTTTTGTCGGCCCTTGCATTTGCTCCGCAGCCGGTGGCGACGCAAGTGTATGCCATTTTCCTTGCTATTCCCACGGTATTGTTCCATTCCCCGACATTACTGAATAGTTGAATACTGGCCCGTGAGTCTGATGATAGAGACTGGATGAAATTTAAGAAGTGCATGAGTTTGCATGTGCGATCTGACATAGGAGCTGTAGAGACTAGTGGCTCATAAGGCTTTTGCCCATCTAGAGAAAATATTGTATGGTGTGTATGGTCCATAATGCTGGGAAAGGTATCCTTATACCACCCGGTAGTTCTACACCACCCACTTTGTTTAAGTGTTCAGTAAAAGGATTGAGGCTTATTTCACCACTTGTTGCTGATAAAATTATTTTTGCCAAGTTAACTAAAAGTTTGTATTCTCTTCACTCATAGGTCCGGGAAGCCCTACCAGTTACACAAGAGGGGCCCGGATGCGATACCCAGCCTGGCTATCCATTATGGGCCAACCAGAGGTGGCTGGGACACAGATGGATTTACGGCATGATGACGTATTGCATGCAGCAGTACCACCAGAGATGAGGAGATCTCCAGAAGTCATTGTTTACTGATCCCTCTGTGCCTAAAGTCATCGGGTACAATTTGCGCCCTGACGGAGGAACGGTGCACCAAAGAAGAAGTCAGACTAGTAGGGATGGACTGCGAGGAAAAAGAGTAGGGTGTACTTTGCCTGTGGTACAAACGGTAGTTTAGGGAAAGGGAGATTGGTGCATTGTTCAGACATTGGACAGGGTGAATTCGACGTGCTCACCCGGAAAAGGGAGGGTGCTCTACCCTGGACGACGTGGGATTTCTTTAGAAAGGGCTGCAATCACGTAGCTCCACCGAAAGTGCTCAACAGCACCACTGTAGATGAACAATAGGAGTCTACCAGTGAGGCTCTACGGACACTGGAAAATTGTATATTGCTCTTGCTAGAAATCTGCCCCCTTGCTTATCTATTCATTATACGCCCCTTAGGCAAAATGGTTACTGACAAAGAGCAACAAGCAACTCTCCTTGTTCGCGTACGAAACGGTTGGTCTACTAAGAAAAAAGTGCTCTGTGCTGTTTTTGTATTGTTACAGTTGTTGATTTTGGGAGGGGTGTCCTGGGTTTTGGAGTGTGATTGTAATGCCCCATCATGTGTTATATGCAAGATTGTTTCTCCAGTTCGTGCCAAAAGAACAATCCCAAGCAATGTATTTCTAGATACGTACAGGAAATTCTTTGGTGAAGGTACAGCTTGCTATCCTACTGAATCTGTTACGAGCTTGTGGACTGCTTACCCATTGTCACTGGTTAAATATACATATGTCCGCCCATTACAATTCGTAGAGGTAAAGGGTGAGTTCGGGATGGGAAATCCCGGTCCCTGTTTGTATTATAGGAAGCCACGAGGAAAGGGATACCCAGGTTGTAACATAAATGTGTATTGTGACAATCTGTATATGGAGGAACAGAACGTTACTTTAGCGGGTTGGCATTATCAAGATTTGACAGTTACTCGAGAGGCAGGTTACTATCCCGCATGCTGTCCGATAGTAAATAGTACCGACGCTTTCCTATACATAAATTGTTCTGGACTGATATTGTTCAAGAATACAATGTCTTTAGTGATAAAAAATTATCCGAGTACGGTGGGAATGAATACCAGATATGCTCCTGTAGATTATCAAGGTCCACTTTATGCACACCCGGGATTTTACTTTTTGTCCAATGTTCATAATGGTACCGGGGACGTGGCTTTGGGGATGGTGCTTCCTCTTGGGGTGCCTTGTAAGTATACTAAACCAAATATAAGACGGGTTAAAAGGACGTTAACAAAGGAATTTTGTGACGGCGTGACAGACCTGGAGGTCAATAATTATAGTAATGGTATCACCTTTGGGTATATACTTTCCCCCATTATTACGTTTGGTGGTACCGCTATGGCCAGAGGTGAAAGGGCTAGGGAATATTTTGGATGTAAGCTGCAGATACTGTCTAACTCCACAGTAGCGGCCTTACGTGACATCACCACCCAGTTGGAAAGTATGCAAATATACTCTGAGCAAATGAGATATGCAGTTGATTTCATCCTAGCTAAGAGGGGTAGTGTGTGCTCAGTAGTAGGAGACCAGTGTGTAGTCGGAATCACAAATATGGAAAAGAATATTACCCAACACATTTTAGATATTTTGGAGAATATCAAGGGAATGGAAAGCGGAAATTGGAGTTGGTCTCTCTTTGGTGGATGGGGTTGGATTCTGGAAAAGGTGATCTACTTTATTGTGATTCTAATTGTCTGTTGCATTCTGGTGCAGTGTCTTCCCTTATGCTGTTCTTACTGTACAACACTCCTCACCCGTAAGCCGCAGAAGACAGTCCGTGACACTGCTGCGATTATGTTGCAGAAGGATATTCACGAAATCATGCAGATAGAGGAGGGTATCTTTGGTTCTACCACCTCCCTTGCAACTTCTATTCCTGATACTGAATATATGGATAACACTGAGTGTTGATGTCCCTATGCATCTCAGACAACGTCCCTAATGAATATGCAGGCTGTCCGTGACTTAATGTCTATTCCTGGGGGTGTTTCTGAATATTATTCATGTGTGTCCTGGCATATACTAATAGTCCTTTTACTTTACATGTAGCATTAGACAAAATGTTAGCAAATGCTAAAAGGAGGGTCTGTTGGACTGAAAAATATGTCTAACTGACTCCTTCTAGCATTATGCGAGTTAAATTAGCATTTGCGGCACCATTTTGTATTCAGCCGCCATTTTGTGCCATGATTGAAAATTAGGCTTTTGTCTCATACTGTTTGCCTCAGCAGAAGGCAGCCTCGATTGTTTCTTTTATTTTCAAGGTTGAGCTTCATTGCACTAATGAATAGCTTGTTCTGTGTTTGCATGCCTTTCCTTGTATGTAGCCCTGCTTCCACTCTCTGTGAGATGGGCACAGGCTGAGTAACCTTTTTTTTTATTTTTTTTTATTGAGCAGCTTGTAGCAAGTAGATTCAAAACATACAACGCCCCGTGATAGGGACCGAAGAACGCATGAATATCAAGATATCATTACAAGCTTTGTTTTTGTTTTGGAGACATTACGAAACAAACCCCAAGCAACAAACCCTCCACCCCCCCCAATTCA
Source organism: Calotriton arnoldi (assembly GCA_963921515.1). Taxonomy (NCBI): domain Eukaryota; kingdom Metazoa; phylum Chordata; class Amphibia; order Caudata; family Salamandridae; genus Calotriton; species Calotriton arnoldi. The sequence continues at coordinate 1,109,095 of CAWUFW010001548.1, forward strand.
CGGCACTGTAAACATTAGACCGTAAACCCAGAGTAGAGTACACCTCCCGACACATAGCAAACCTCAACATCAGACCCAGTCCCACCGCCTCAAAGAGTCAATACATAATCACAACAGGTTACTGTAAATCAGGGTTCCCTAGTAGGTACCCCGTGAGTGGAGCCCAAAAATCCGTGGGTTGCGAGGCCTCGGGCAACTCCTCCGCGTAAATTCCCAATTGTTCCCTGGAGTATAACAAGTCACTGACCCATTTTTTAACTGTTGGGACAGTTTTTGCACCCCAGCATTGTGCCACCGCCCACTTAGCAAATAAAGTAGAGACAGCTACAAGTCTCCGGTTACATGGTTTAAGTTTCTGTACCCAGCACAGTAGGCAGACATCAGGTGCACGCACCACAGTTTCCAATACCACATCAGTGAGCACCTTCGTGACCTGAACCCAAAAAGAATATATTCTGTCACATTGCCAGGCGAGATGCATAAAATCCGCATCAGCCTGCCCACACCGCACACAGCATGCGCTCTCCCGCAATCCAAATCTCCGCAATTGCAAAGGTGTGTAATATAACTGATGTAGGTATTTGAAATGTATAATACGAACATTACAATTCGCCGTGAGGCGGCCAGTCAATGAACAGCAAAACTTCCATGCATCCAGTGACAAGGAGGCGCCCAGCACAGTATTCCATTTGATATATGAAGGGCTTGCGATAGAATCCCCTTCCCTCTGTGAGGCAGTGTATAATTTAGTTATCAGTCCCCTACGGTCCCCCCCTGCCAGCACCGCCCACAGTGCCAGCAATGTTCGAGGCTCAGTAGGATAATCAGGGTAAATATCCCGGATCGCCTGCCGCACCCGAACATAGGTAAACCCCAGCATCATTCCCTTGTCATGGCCATCCTGTAGGTCTGATAGCGATCGAAACCGGCCCTGCTTATATAGATCCCCCAGCTGAGTAATCCCTACCTCCCCCAGAGCCTTCAAGGCAGCTTGCTCTCGAGCGGCGGAGATAGCCGGATGGGCTCCAATCGGCAGCGCAGGGGCGTAGAGATAGTCCAATTGCGCCCGCTTGGCAAGAGTCTTCCACGCCCACGCCGTGCAATGAACAGGGTTGATTTCAGAACGAGGCCCACCACCACCGCCCAACAATGCAGCCGCCATCAGTGGCACCGGGAGCACAGAGTCCGCCTCAATAGGAGTGTGCGGCTGGAACCGCTGTGGAAAGTACCAGAAGTGTGCGAACTGCGCCTGAGCGCACAAGTAATATAACCGCAGGTCAGGAGCCTCAAAGCCTCCACGCTCGAAAGGTTGGGTCAGCACACTCCAGCTACAACGAGGCTTCCTGCCTCCCCAGACAAAAGACAACAAGGCCGACTGAAGCATATTGAACAGCGCAAGAGTCAGACGGAGGGGGATAATAACAAACAAATAGAGAAGTTTGGGCAAAATTGTCATCTTCGTGACTGCGATACGATCCGCCAGTGAAAGCGGTAACTTAGCCCAGCGCGTCGCCTGGTCAGTGATCTGAGCAAGAACACGGCCATAATTTGCAGTAATCACCACCTCTGGGTCCCTGTGAAGCCATATCCCCAGGTACTTCACCGGGTCAGTCGACCACGTCAGCGGAAAGTCCATTTCTACCGCACAGGTACCAGCAGTAAGCGGGAACACAGTGGATTTAGCCCAGTTAATGCCGAGGCCTGAGTATCTTTCAAACTTTACATATTCACGCAATAATGCTGGTAGATGAGTGGCAGGCTCCCGGACATAGAGCAGCATGTCGTCCGCGTATAGCGACACGACTAGAGGACGCTGCTGAAAACGCAACGCTGCCTGCGTGTGCCTCTGGCGCAACTTACAAGCAAGGGGCTCCAGTGCAAGGGCAAAAAGCATAGGCAACAGGGGGCAGCCCTGCCGCGTGCCTCGGTGGATAGAAAAAGCGTCAGAGACCCAGCCATTCACCCGTATCCGTGCCTCTGGCGCCGAGTACAATATCTGAATCCATTTGAGGAAGAACGGGGGCAAGCCCATGCGGAGCAGCACGGTAAACATATACCCCCACTGCAGAGAGTCGAACGCCTTAGCCGCGTCTAACAGAACTGCTACGGCCTGGAAATCCGACTCAAAATAATGTAAAGTTGCGAACACAGTACGTAGATTGTGCATCGTGGAGCGAGTGGGCACAAATCCCGACTGGTCCGGGAGTACCAGCTTGGGGACTAGGGGTTGGAGTCTACTGGCTATCATTTTTGCCAGAATTTTGGCGTCAATATTAATAATGGAAAGGGGCCGATAGGAGTCACACAAATTCGCAGCTTTATCTGGTTTCAGTAGCATCACTATAAGCGCCTCCCGAAGAGTGGGTGGTAAAATACCCGACTCATAGGCCTCCGCAAAGACGTCCAGCAGCCTAGGAGCTAATTCATCAGCATAGGCTTTATAATATTCACTTGGGAGGCCATCCAGGCCTGCGGCCTTGCATGTAGGGAGTGACATGATGGCAAGCTTGACATCCTCAACATCGAAGGGCTGTGTGAGATATTCGCGGTGGTCGACTGATAGCCACCCAAGCGCAATATCGTCGAGATACGAGCATATGTCAGCTTCCCCTGCCTGAGCCTGTTCACCATACAAATCAGAATAGAAATTCAGCACTACCCTACTAATCGCAGGAGTACTAAAGTGCGCCACCCCATCCCTGTCCTGCAATTCAGTGATATACGCCTGACTGCGGGGTTCCGCTAACTTCTGCGCCAGTGAACGGCTGGGCCTGCCCCCTCCCCATAATAGCGAGCAGTGCATCGTCGAGAGCGATGTACCATCTCCTGATCCACAGTTGTATTGTGTTCTGACACAAGATCCCGGATTGCGGAAAGCGTTTCCGGAACAGGATTCCGTGCATAGTCACGTTCCAAAGCAGAGATGTCATCAGCCAATTTACGGATTCGGCGACGCAAATCTTTAAGTACACCAGCCTGCGCACCTATACAGACCCCCCGAATCGTGACCTTGAACGCTTCCCAGAGGACCCCCGCGCTATCCACAGTGCCCTCATTTTCCTTAAAATAATTGCGAATCGCCTCCCCAATCGTGCATTTAAAAACAGGGTCCATCAAAGACGCCTGTTGCAGGCGCCACATGAACGGGGGCCTCTCGCATTCAGGTACACTTAACCCAAGCAGCACAGGAGAATGATCGGACAATGTCTTAGCCAAGTGACGTACATCACCCACCCAGGTGCACGCAACCTCAGACAAAAGCGAATAGTCCAAACGGGACCACGTACCATGCACAGTGGAGATGAAAGTGCTCTCTCTCACCTCCGGATGCCGCAAGCGCCAGACGTCCTGCAAGTTCCTAGCCTCCAACAGCCCCAAGAGAGCATCAGTAGACAGCCTATGTCTAGCGACTCCAGGCCCCAATCTGTCAACCGTCACATCCAGACAAGTATTAAAATCACCCCCCCATAGAATTTCAGCCGGAGGGAAGTCCGAGATACGACGCCAAACGTCCGCAAAAAAGGAATGATCATCTGTGTTTGGGCCATATATATTGACCATTAAGACATTCACACCCCCCAGCTTACCATGCACCAGGGCCACCCGGCCCTGCTCATCTGTCTCTGAGCGGAGAACCGTAAAGGGAACCCCCTTCTTAACAAGAATCATCACCCCCGGGAATAGGAGGAGTAGGAGGAGGCCACCCTCACCCCCGCCCAGCGCTTGCCCACATTAGCCTCAGATAGCTTTGTGAGGTGGGTTTCTTGTAGAAAGGCGATCTGGACCTCCCACCTGTCCAGGTACGCCATAACAGAACGGATTTTCTTGGAACTGTTTAAGCCACGCACGTTCCAGGTGAGTAACTTTATATTACCACCCATACAGTGCAGTCAACCTAAAGAGGAGTGCATGTGACGGAGTCCACAAGACTGGAGTCCACAAGACTGGCCCAGCCAACCTCAACACACGACTCCTCTTCTACGTCCCCAACCGCCAACTCCGCTCCGCCGACCTCTCCCTCGCCACCGTCCCTCGCATTCGAAGAACCACCGCCGGCGGCAGATCCTTCTCCCACCTCGCCGCCAAGACCTGGAACACCCTTCCACTAAGCCTACGACAGACCCAAGACCTGCTGACCTTCAGGAGGCTACTCAAGATCTGGTTGTTCGACCAGTAGCAGCACCCCCCTTTTTTCTCCCCCAGCGCCTTGAGACCCTCGCGGGTAAGTAGTGCGCTTTACAGATTCTGTGATTGATTGATTGATTGATTGTGAGAGATCAAACATCAATAGCGTACAGCCCGGGTTCAAATACAGTGCAGTAAAAAAGTGCCAACAATACCCCACCCTCCCCTCGCTAACCCCCCACCCACTTTGGCGAACCCAACTAGCCAAAGCCATCCCAGCCCTGGTGAGCCATATCCCAACATACACAACAAAAGCTCGTATGATTTGGGGAACTCCCATATGGGGGGCATGAAATGAAATGAAATTTGTACTTGTAAAGCGCAATGTTACCCTAGGGTGTCCTGGCGCTGTACGCATACCGCTGTGGAACCCTTCCTGTCTTTTCCCTGTGAAATGTCCCTGTGAAATGTCCACTCCTGGGCACCCCCAAGGTGAAGCCAGGCATCCCAGCGCTGGTGGGGCCTTTGTGGAGATTAAGCAAGCTATTGCCCAGAGTTGGACCCATGATTAGAATAGGCACCGAGGCGAGAATTATCAGGTCCGAGGAAATTGAGCCCAAGACCCGCCGAGGCGGGAATTGAACCCTGGTCCCGGGCCAGATCTCTGCATCAGGGTCTGCCGCTCTAACCATTGAGCCACACCTCTCCAGAGTGCTACTATCCTCCCACCAAGTAGGAGGTGGCTGATCAGGTCTAGTACTTTTGCAAGAATAGAAGAAAAAACCTTAGATGGAATCATATTGCATCAAATATACACATCATATATGCTCAAGTCCACAACAACAGCTCGAGAAGAAAAACAATAGTGCAGCCTCGTGCGGGACCCCCAGGCTTCCCCCACCTATAGGGTGGCCAGCAGAAAGACAGTTAGGCAGCACAAGATCCTTCACTGCTCCTCCTCATCGAGATCAGCCGGGACCTCACGTCTCTGCCGTTTCAGCATCTTGGCATGTTCCATAGCCGCCTTAGGAGTAGTGCAGATTTTAAAGTCTCCCTCAGGGCCAACCCTTAGTCGAGCAGGATAAAGCATAGCATAGGGGATGCCCTCAGATTGCAGAAACTTCTTGACAGTGCCATACTCCCGACGCGCAGACTGGACTGCGACAGTAAAGTTAGGGAAGAAGGACAGCGTGTTCCCCTGGTAGTCGATAGTGCCCTTTTCTCTAGCAAGCCGTAAGACGGCATCCCGGTCCCTGTAATTTAATAACCGAGCAATTATAGGTCGAGGTGGAGCGCCCGGCACAGGCCGCGCAGCCAGAGAGCGATGGGCCCGCTCAACAATAAAAATGGATGAAAGGTGCTCAGAGCCAATGATATCTTTAATCAGAGTCTCAACAAAGGTTTCCATCCTGCCAATGTTCGTGGATTCCGGCAGGCCAGTGATTCTAATGTTGTTCCGGCGAGACCGGGCCTCCAAGTCCTCGTTCTTCGCCTGGATTAGCGCAAGAACTTTCTCCATATTAAGAGTCTTGCCAGCAACCTCACCAAGCCCATCCTCTGTAGCAGAGACCCTTTGCTCGACCTCACCCATTCTAGTGTTCTGTTTTTCTAGTTGGGCAGACATGTGATCAAGTCTATGATTCATGGCAGACATATTCCCCTCAATGGATTGGAGACTTTTCTGCATGGCTAATAGGGTCGATTCCAACGTTGATGGGCCATCACTTTGGGCATCCGCCTCTGAATCAGAGGCAGCTTTTTGTGGCACATTAGTGGTTTTGCGCGCCTCAAACGTGAGGCGAGGCTGGGATCTGTCCGTTCTGCCCATAGCGAAGGATAGACAGGCCCACCTGGGATCAGCAACCGTGCAGCAGGGCTGAACAAAAACGAGAACTCAGAGCACAACTATATATGACCAAGAACAGCAATCAGGCACCAGTGCTCGAAATAGGGCCCGCTGCACCAACGCTGCAGCGCAACCAGGAGAAAGGACCTCCTGACCCAGGCACACTACTCCAGGATGCCGCGGAGCCGGTTACTTTACGAGCAACCTATGAGGCACCTGTTTCCCCACCACGCCACACAAGATGTCACCAATCTGTGTCGACAGCCACCAAGGGGTAGAGAAGTCCACCACGTGCACAGCCGGTCAATGAAGTCATAGGCGGCAAAGTCAAATTCGATTCTCAGACCCACAGGAGAGAGCCAATAGCCCTGTTAATTCCAGTCCAGGAATGCAAACTGTAGGCTGGCGTTCGAGGGAAGTCCAGCAGTAGTAGATCACAGCTAGTAGTGGTTAGACAGCAGGCCCACGACACTCTCGACTACGCCACCACCCTGAGAAGAGCTAGTTGCCGGAGTGGCGTGCCAGTTCACAAGAAGCAAGCTTTAGCGGCCCTCTACGCCAGCAGGCCCCAAACACCAAGCGCCCACCGGGCTCCAGTGCCACAGCAACACCTCACAGACGTGCAGGCAGGCGATAATGAAGACAGTCACAAAAGACAAACCACTCCACAGCTCAAGGGAGAGAGAAAGGCTGACGCCTCAATTTCAGCAGTGGGGGCCCGCTCAGGCAAGGGTCCGATACAGCCGTGGAATATGCGCCCGCAGGCCCCAGCCGTCACGCGCGCATCCAAAGGCCACAGCTCGCAGGTTGCAATTACGCGCCAAGGCCCACACCCGCCTCCACAGCCGCAGGCCCAAGCGCGGCCGCACCCCCACTCACCGCAACCCACAGAGCAACGCGGTCCAGCCTCAGCAGCAGGCAAAGGAGCGCTCCGGCGCCGCCAGTGAAATCGGGCCGTCCCACCGCTCCGCAGCTCGGCAGGGGCCTCAGCTTCCTCTCGCGCGGTGACAGTCACCCTCCGGCCATACACCCCGCTGCTCAGCGTCCGGACTCCAACGATGCTCGGGCATCCAGGGCACAATCACAGCGCCCGCGCAGCGATCGCAGGGTGCCTCAGTCTCGCGGCAAGGCAACGATGAATCGCAGCTCACTGCTGCGTTATAGCGGCTGCCATCTTGCGCACACGGCTGTCAGTACGCCCAGACAGAGCCTCGGCAGGTTTCCTGCAGATTTAGCGGCCAGCAACAGCACCACTCCGCTCAGCAAGGCAGCGCCCTGCCGTTCCGTGGGTTTTTGAAGACGTGATGCGACGATTTTAAGCAGATAATGGGCGGATTAGGGATCAGCCGGACAGAGCGGCTCTAGGGAGCAGCCATCTTGTCAGGCGCCCTCTAGCGCCCCCAGGCTGAGTAACCTTGAAGCTAAGATAGCGTGTTCCTGGTCTCAGGATTGTAGCTCATCCTTCTGTGCATCCTTTGTTAACCTGCTCCAACTGGAAATTTCCAGTCTGGGCGGGTCCTGTTGGGTATTGGAAATGTATAATATCTGATGTTATGTTGGTGAGGGTCAGTCCCTCTGCAGCTGTCTATGGAGGCTGGTCAGACTGGACTCCGTTCGAGCGAATACTAATAAATAACTTGGTTTGTATTCTCTACTGTCTCACTGACTCTTCATTTGTATGGAAGGCTGAGAGGTGGTCGTGAGTGACCCGGGTGGCCCAAATTGGGTCACTTCCTTCAGGGATGGCGCTTGGCTGGTGGAGTGCATGGGTGGCGCTTGGCTGGCGGTGTGCTTGGATATTGCTTGGCTGACTGTGTGCATTGATAGTATTTGGCTGGTGGTGTACGTGGATGGCGCTTAGCTGGCAGTGTGTATGGATGGCGCTTGGCTGGCGGTGTGTGTGGATGGCGCTTGTCTGGCAGTGTACGTGGATGGCGTTTGGCTGGTGGTGTGTGTGGATGGTGGTGTGCGTGTACTGACTCTTGACTGGCGGTGTGGCTTGCATGGATCCTCCAGCGTTTTCTTACCCAGAATCGCCCGCAAACCTCAAATTTACTTACAAAATCACATTTTCCTAACATTTCTCTGTGGGTAAGTTGTAGGATCACGGCGCAGGCACAAATTTCCTACTACCCAGCATTCCCCTTGGTCCCCCGAGAAAAATGATACCTCACTTGTGTGGGTGCCCAAAGTAGCGTCAGATTTAAAACGTATAAACAAACTGCCCTCAATCTCTATACATTTTTGGCCCTTCCATGTCATAGGCACTCGGCCCAGTAAGGCATCATTTTTATTGGGAGACTGAGGGGAACACTGAGTGGTAGGAAATTTGTGCCGTGCAGTGATCCTACAACTTTCCCACACAGATATTAGAGGAAAATGTGAATTTAAATTTAAATGTGAGGTTTGCTGTGAATTCTTGGAAGGAAAATGTTGGGGGATCAACACAAGCCACACCTCCCTGGACTCCCACGGGTGTCTAGTTTTCAGAAATGTCTGGGTTTTTAGGTTTCCCTAAATGTCTGCAAACCCGGGACCAAAAACACAGGTGCCCACCTATCTATCACAAAACGACCTGGTTTTTCAAGGGGGTCACCTCACTTGTGTAGGTGGGCCAAGGACCTGTGACTGAGGAGGGCGAAAAAGTTAGGGATTAAGGGGATAGCACAGCAAATTCTAAGCTCTACATTTTTTTAATAAATATATTTTTAACCGATTCTGCACTGGACAGCCACACAAGTGAGGTATCATTTTACTCAGGAGACCAAGGGTAATGCTGGGTGGTAGGACATTTGTCCCGGCACGGTGCTCCCACACAAAAATGTGCAGAAAAAGTAAGTTTTTTCAGCAAAATTTGAGGTTTGCATGGGCTTCTGGGTAGCAAAATGTTGGGGGATCCATGCAAGCCATACCTCCCTGGACACCCCAGGGTGTCTAGTTTTCAGAAATGTGTGGGTTTGGTAGATTTCCCTAGATGGCCGCCGAGCCCTAGGCCAAAAACTCAGGTTACCCCCTTTCAAAACCAGTTTGTTTTGTGATAGGTAATTTTGATGTCTCTACAATACGTTTTGGGCCCTTGCCTGTCGCGGGTACTTGGCCCATCCACACAAGTGAGTTACCATTTTTCTCGGGAGACCTTGGGGAATGCTGGGTGGTAGGAAATTTGTGTCAGCCTGCTGATCCCACAACTTTCCCACACAGAAAGTTGAGAAAAATGTGATTTGTTTCCGCTAAAGGGTAGGAAAATGTTGGGGGATCCATGCAAGCCATACCTCCCTGGACTCACTAGGGTGTCTAGTTTTCAGAAATGTGTGGGTTTGGTAGGTTTCCCTAGATGGCCACCAAGCCCGGGGCCAAAAACCTAGGTGACCCCTTTCAAAACCAGTTTGTTTTGTGATAGGTAATCTTGATGTCTCCACAATACGTTTTGGGCCCTTGCCTGTTACGGGTACTTGGCCCACCCACACAAGTGAGGTACCATTTTTATGAGGAGGCCTGGGGGAATGCTGGATGGTAGGAAATTTGTGTCAGCCCGGTGATCCCACAACTTTCCCACAAAACAATTTGAGAAAAATTTGATTTTTTCAGCTAAATTTGAGGATTGCAGGGGATTCATGGTTGGGAAAACGTTGGGGGGTCCATCCAAGCCATACCTCCCTGGACTCCCCCGGGTGTCTAGTTTTCAGAAATGTATGGGTTTGGTAGGTTTCCATAGATGGCCGCTGAACCCGGGGCTAAAAACCCAGGTGACCCCTTTCAAAACCAGTTTGTTTTGTGATAGGTAATCTTGATGTCTCCACAATACGTTTTGGGCCCTTGCCTGTTACGGGTACTTGGCCCACCCACACAAGTGAGGTACCATTTTTATGAGGAGGCCTGGGGGAATGCTGGATGGTAGGAAATTTGTGTCAGCCCGGTGATCCCACAACTTTCCCACAAAAAAATTTGAGAAAAATTTGATTTTTTCAGCTAAATTTGAGGATTGCAGGGGATTCATGGTTGGGAAAACGTTGGGGGGTCCATCCAAGCCATACCTCCCTGGACTCCCCCGGGTGTCTAGTTTTCAGAAATGTATGGGTTTGGTAGGTTTCCATAGATGGCCGCTGAACCCGGGGCTAAAAACCCAGGTGCCCCCTTGCAAAACCAGGTAGTTTTGTGATAGGTAATTTTGATGTCTCCACAATACGTTTTGGGCCCTTCCCTGCCACGGGCACTTGGCTCACCCACAAAAGTGAGGTACCATTTTTATCGGGAGACTATGGAGAATGTGGGGTGGGTGGAAGTTTGTGGATCCACGCAGATTCCAGAACTTTCCATCACAGAAATATGAGGAAAATGTTTTTTTTTTTTTAAGTTTGAGGTTTGCAAGCGATTCTGGGTACCAGGACCTGGTGAGAGCCACACAAGTCACCCCATCCTGGATTCCCCTGGGAGTCTAGTTTTAAAAAAATGTATAGGTTTGCTAGGTTTTCTTAAATGCAGGCTGTGCTAGGGTTCAAAATCCACAGCTAGACAATTTGCAAAATAAAGGTCAGTTTTCACTGGAAAAATGTGATGTGTCCACGTTGCATTGTCTGCTGTTTCCTGTCGCGGGCAATAGGCCTACCCACACAAGTGAGGTACCATTTTTATCGGGAAGCTTTGAGGAATGCAGGGTGGGTGTAAGTTTGTGGATCCATGCAGATTCCAGAACTTTTCATCACAGAAATGTGAGGAAAATGTGTTTTGTTTCTGAAAGTGTGAGGTTTGCAAGGGATTCTGGGTAATAGAACCTGGTTAGAGCCACACAAGTCACCCCATCATGGATTCCCCTTGGTGTCTGGTTTTCAACAATGTATAGCTTTGCTAGGCTTCCCTAGGTGCCGGCAGAGCTAGGGTTCAAAATCCACAGCTAGGCACTTAGCAAAAAAAAGGGTCAGTTTTCACTGTAAAAATGTGGTGTATCCAGACTGCCTTTTGGCCCGTTTCCTGTCACGGACACTAGGCCTACCCACACAAGTGAGATACCATTTTTATCGGGAGACTTTGGAGAATGCGGGGTCGGTGGAATTCTGTGGATCAACGCAGATTCAAGAACTTTCCATCACAGAAATCTGAGGGAAATGTGTTTTTTTTAACAAAGTTTAAGGTTTGCAAGGGATTCTGGGTAACAGATTCTGGTGAGAGCCACACAAGTTCACCCCATCCTGTATTCCCCTGGGTGTCTAGTTTTCACAAATGTATAGGTTTGCTAGGTTTCCTTAGGTGCCGGCAGAGCTAGGGTTCAAAATCCACAGCTGGACACTTTGCAAAGAAAGGGTCAGTTTTCACAGTAAAAATGTGGTGTGTCCACGTTGCGTTTTGGCCCGTTTCCTGTCGGGGGCACTAGGCCTACCCACACAAGTGAGGTACCATTTTTATCGGGAGACTTTGGGAAATGCGGGGTAGGTAGAAGTTTGTGGATCCACACTGATTCTAGAAAATTCCATCACAGAAATATGAGGAAAATGTGTTTTTTCTTACAAAGTTTGAGGTTTGCAATGGATTCCGGGTAACAGAGCCTGGTAAGAGCCACACAAATCACCCCATCATGGATTCCCCTTGGTGTCTGGTTTTCAAAAATGTATAGGCTTGCTAGGTCTCCCTAGGTGCCAGCAGAGTTAGGGTTCAAAATCCACAGCTAGGCACTTAGCAAAAAAAGGGTCAGTTTTCATTGTAAAAATGTGGAGTATCCACGTTGCCTTTTGGCCCGTTTCCTGTCACGGGTACTAGGCCTACCCACACAACTGAGATACCATTTTTATTGGGAGACTTTGGGGAATGCGGGGTGGGTGGAATTTTGTGGATCCACACAGATTACAGAACTTTCCATCACAGAAATGTGAGGAAAATATGTTTTTTTTTACAAAGTTTGAGGTTTGCAAGGAATCCTGGGTAACAGAACCGGGTGAGACCCACACAAGTCACCCCATGCTGGATTCCCCTTGGTGTCTGGTTTTCAAAAATGTATAGGTTTGCTAGGTTTCCCTAGGTGCCGGCGGATGGCGCTTGTCTGGCAGTGTACGTGGATGGCGTTTGGCTGGTGGTGTGTGTGGATGGTGGTGTGCGTGTACTGACTCTTGACTGGCGGTGTGGCTTGCATGGATCCTCCAGCGTTTTCTTACCCAGAATCGCCCGCAAACCTCAAATTTACTTACAAAATCACATTTTCCTAACATTTCTCTGTGGGTAAGTTGTAGGATCACGGCGCAGGCACAAATTTCCTACTACCCAGCATTCCCCTTGGTCCCCCGAGAAAAATGATACCTCACTTGTGTGGGTGCCCAAAGTAGCGTCAGATTTAAAACGTATAAACAAACTGCCCTCAATCTCTACACATTTTTGGCCCTTCCATGTCATAGGCACTCGGCCCATCCACACAAGTAGGGCATCATTTTTATTGGGAGACTGAGGGGAACACTGAGTGGTAGGAAATTTGTGCCGTGCGGTGATCCTACAACTTTCCCACACAGATATTAGAGGAAAATGTGAATTTAAATTTAAATGTGAGGTTTGCTGTGAATTCTTGGAAGGAAAATGTTGGGGGATCAACGCAAGCCACACCTCCCTGGACTCCCATGGGTGTCTAGTTTTCAGAAATGTCTGGGTTTTTAGGTTTCCCTAAATGTCTGCAAACCCGGGACCAAAAACACAGGTGCCCACCTATCTATCACAAAACGACCTGGTTTTTCAAGGGGGTCACCTCACTTGTGTAGGTGGGCCAAGGACCTGTGGTAGAGGTAGAAGTTTGTGGATCCACACTGATTCCAGAACATTCCATCACAGAAATATGAGGAAAATGTGTTTTTTCTTACAAAGTTTGAGGAATTGCAATGGATTCCGGGTAACAGAGCCTGGTAAGAGCCACACAAATCACCCAATCATGGATTCCCCTTGGTGTCTGGTTTTCAAAAATTTATAGGCTTTCTAGGTCTCCCTAGGTGCCAGCAGAGTTAGGGTTCAAAATCCACAGCTAGGCACTTAGCAAAAAAAGGGTCAGTTTTCACTGTAAAAATGTGGAGTATCCACGTTGCCTTTTGGCCCGTTTCCTGTCATGGGTACTAGGCCTACCCACACAACTGAGATACCATTTTTATTGGGAGACTTTGGGGAATGCGGGGTGGGTGGAATTTTGTGGATCCACACAGATTACAGAACTTTCCATCACAGAAATGTGAGGGAAATATGTTTTTTTTACAAAGTTTGAGGTTTGCAAGGAATCCTGGGTAACAGAACCTGGTGAGAGCCACACAAGTCACCCCATGCTGGATTCCCCTTGGTGTCTGGTTTTCAAAAATGTATAGGTTTCCCTAGGTGCCGGCGGAGCTAGGGTTCAAAATCCACAGCTAGGCACTTTGCAAAAAAGGGTCAGTTTTCACTGTAAATATGTGGTGTATCCACGTTGCGTTTTGGCCCGCTTTTTGCTGCGGGCACTAGGCCTAACCTCACAAGTGAGGTACCTTTTTTATCAGGAGACTTTGGGGAATACGGTGTGGGTGGAATGGATCCACTCAGATTCCAGAACTTTCCATCACAGAAATATGAGGAAAATGTGTATTTTTTAAAAAGAATTGAGGTTTGCAATGGATTCTGGGTAACAGAACCTGGTGAACGCCACACAAGTCACCTCCTCCTGGATTCCCCTGCGTGTCTAGTTTTCAAAAATGTATAGGTTTCCCTAGGTGCCGGCAGTGCTAGGGTTCAAAATCTACAGCTAGGCACTTTTCAAAAAAAGGGTCAGTTTACACTGTAAAAATGTGGTGTGTCCACATTGCGTTTTGGCCCATTTCCTGTCACGGGCACTAGGCCTACCCACACAAACTGAGGTACCATTTTTATCGAGAGACTTTGGGCAATGCGAGACAGGTGGAACTTTATGAACCCACACAGATTCCAGAACTTTCCATCACAGAAATATGAGGAAAAAGTATTTTTTGGGACAAATTTTGAGGTTTGCAAGGGATTCTGGGTAACAGAACCTGGTAAGAGCCACACAAGTCACCCTATCCTGTATGCCCCCGGGTGTCTAGCTTTCATACATGTATAGGATTGCTAGGTTTCCCCAGGTGCCGGCAGAGCTAGGGTTCAAAATCCACAGCTAGGCACTTTGCAAAAAAAGGGTCAGTTTTCACTGTAAAAATGTGGTGTAGGGGGCGTGGCCAAGATGGCGGCGAGATAGGACGTGGGTTCCTATCCCTCCGGCGCCGCCGCTACTTAGCATTGAAATATCGCCCTTCCTGGCGCCCATCTGAGCCTGCCGACGGGTGATCTGACCTGCGGAGCTGCCCTGGAGCTGGGAACAAGCTCTGCTTCGAGGCGTCTGTGACCTGCTCCGCTGAGCGACCCCTTCTGGCCCCGGCCTTGCTGCGGCCCAGCGGGAGTTGAGCGGCCGGGTGGACGGCTGGCCCGCGGCACCGGCTGCCTTGCTTCCAGGTGCGGCCCACCCGAGTGCGCCTGTTCCCGGCGGCGTGTACCCCCTGTCCGCTGGGCCGACACTGACCAGGGGCCCGGCGCGATTGCGGCGGGTGAAGACCCGATGGCGGCTCCATTTTGAGGGCTCTGGCGCGGCCTTGCGTGCAGCGCCTGCGGCCTGGCGAACACGGACGAGTAGCGGCAGGGATCTGCCCAACGGCCTACAACCTGCATCCGGCCCTGCCCGGCGGCCTACAACCTGCATCCGGCCCGGGTCCCTGGCAGCGGAGCGGGACCCGACCACCGACCACGTGGAGCGGCTGGGAGTGGCAGCGACAGGGGCAGCGGTGATCCCCGTGCAGCCTGCTGGTAAGGAGAGGTGCGCTGTCGCCTGCGGGAGCGGGGCTCGGTCTGCGGGTCGGCAGACGGTGTAACGCCTGACGGGGTCTGTGAGCGGGGACTGTGCACGGGGGCATTGTAGAGCTGCCCGGTTCACGGAGCTGGCCCAGTGGTGCTCAGAAGGTCTGGCGGGGACGGTGCACCCTGAGCCTGAGCGCGTGTGAGGGGGACGGTGCCTGACATCCCTTGCTGTGCCAGCACTCCTGTATGGCGTGCTGGCGCTGCCTTCCCCACCGGAGCCTGACTGTGAGATCTGTGAGAGTGCCACGAAGCTGCGACTGCACCTGCGATCCCCGCCGACGAGTGCTATGTGGCAGACAGTGTGACTTTGGCTTATGACTGCGGCAACCTCCCCCTTACCAGAGCGGCACCCTAAAAAGTTGGCACCAGTGGTGGGGTGAACGCCAAGAGACACGGAACCTCCCCCCCTGGACTTTGTCTCTCACTGCGAACCTGACTACCCCAAGCCATCCTTATTCATCGCGCCACCGCTAGGCTGTAGGCCAGGAGTGCCCTCCTGGACGGAGATCCGGCGGGAAGTACAGAGAGCGCAACGGCGACGCAACCTGGTCCTGCGAGCCTGTGGGTGCACCTATAGGGGTGCCAGGGGTCTTCTAAAGCAGCGTGACGGTCCCTCTGGAGCGGGCCCGGTGAGAGTGTGTGCTTTGGCCAGCTACCCCCCCGCAGTGGGAAGAGCGGGTGGAGAGTCTGCAGGAGGTCGCCCAGTCCCAATATGTCATCGTCGACAGGGAAAAGGGACAAATCCTTGAAAGACCTGCTGCAGAAGACGAAGGGGCATGCCGCAACACAATCTGTAGCTGGAACGACACTGATGGATGGGGAAGATGCACCAGCGACTAAGGCCTTCATGGTTGAGCTCTTCTCCACCATTAAAGAGGATATACAAGACCTCCGCTCGCAGCTTTCCGCGGATCTGCGGGAGGTGCGGCAGGATGTTGACGGCATTGGGGAACGAGTGGCGACATTGGAGGAGCACGACCTGAGCAGGGAAGACGATCTGCACCAATTACAGCAGGAGATGCTACGCCTTCGAGATCAAAACCTAGATCTGCAAGCCCATGCGGAGGAGTTGGAGAACCGTTCCAGACGTAATAACATCCGGATACGGGCGGTTCCGTGGAAAGGTGAAGGCGATGACCTCCGTGCATACGTCAGCGCCCTGTTCCTCCAGATTCTGGGAGACGAGGAGGTACGAGAGATACAAATGGATCGGGTGCACTGACTGGGCCTTCCGCGTAGGTGCTAAGGCGCCCCCGACATTCTCGTCTGCGTGCATGATTTTCACCTAAAAGAGCGCATCCTCCGCAGGGCTCGGGATCTCGGCTCAGTGCAATTCCGTGATCATCAGCCTGTGCTCTACCAGGACTTAGCGGCATCTACTCTGATTAAACGTAGAGACTTCAAACCCATCACCAACCATCTCCGAGACCAGAAGATTCCCTACTCATGGGGCCATCCGTTTCGCCTCATTTTCAAGTTTCAGGGCAAATTGCATCAGATCCGGTCCTTGGAGGAAGCCTATGACAGGCTGGGCATTGAACGGTCTCCTGCAGAGACACAAGACGCTACATCCCTTCCTCGCGGGTGGCGTCGCTCCTCCGAATGGCAACGAGTGGGGAGTGCTAAGCATAGCCCCGCACCCGTCGCGGCTGCTAGCAAGCTAGAGAGGGAGGCAGCCCTCTCATCAGTTTCACATGTAACCGACAACCCGAGACGTCTGGATGTACTTAGCATGGCATCTGTTAGGGCGCTTCGGCTGGCGCCGGAGGGGGGAGACCCTTCAACTGGTTCTACGCCCTGGACATCCGGGTGATGGCCGCACTTTCCCTGATGTGTTGTGGGCCTTGGCTGCGTCTCCCTAAACACAGTTCATCGAGACAAACTTTTGTCCTGTTGCCAATCTTTTCCTTTGCTTTGCTGTTTTTCTGGGTTTTTTATGTTTTTGTTTTGGGATGTGTTTGGGTGTTATTTGGGGGCTCCGCATCAGTTCTCGGGCAAGTTAGGCAGACAGCCCATTTCTGGGAGGTGATCCTCCTTGGTTTTAAGCCCGGTGGCCATGGGCTGCTCCATAGCGTTTCTCTCCTCCTCTGCTGGGATGGGTAGGGACCTGAAAATTGTTAGCTTGAATGTGCGAGGGTTAAATAATCCTGTTAAGCGCTCTGCGATACTCTCCCTTTTAGAATATTCTGGGGGATGTCTGTTTACTTCAAGAAACCCATCTGTTAACTAAGGATACCAAGCGAATGAGAGATAGGCGCTTTCCACACCAGTTCTGGTCCTCGGGTTTGTCCAAACAAAATGGGGTGGCAATCCTCTTTAGTGCGCGCTCACAATGCAGAGTGGTCTCTACGGTGGCAGAAGTAAAGGGCCGGTTGTTGGCGGTCCGGGTCCAGTGGGGAGATACGCACTTAACAATTGGGTCCTTATATGCCCCGAATGAGCGGCAGGAGCCCTTTCTGCGCCTAGCTCTGGCGGAGGTCCTTGCTTCTCCTGATTCTGCGCTTCTGATCGGGGGGGACTTGAATGTAGTGATGGATCCGGAGTTGGATAGGTCTGGTCAGAGGGCTACCCATGCAGGGACGCTATCACAGGCAGGGAAACAGTGGCTGGCTGACTGCGGGCTGGGAGATGTGTGGCGAATACAACATCCTACGGAACGTGATTATACATACTACTCAGCGGCACACAAGACATATGCGTGCCTAGATCACTTCTGAGCCTCCTCACCCCTCCTCCCTCTCTTACACGATGCGGATATCACCCCGCGCTCCCTCTCGGACCATGCCCTTATCTCAGTCCAGCTCCCAGCGCGCTGCGGACGCTCCAACCCTCCAGGCTGGCGACTCCGCGATTCCCTTCTTCACTCCGATGAAATCACACAGCGCATCCGGGGACACTATAAAATATTATCTCTCTGAGAATGATCAGGGAGGCACTTCCCTCGCGTCTGTCTGGGAGGCTTTGAAGCTCGTGGTGCAGGGGGGATTTATTGTGGTTGCGGCGTCTTTCACGCGCCTCCGCAAAGAGAAACGGGCGGAGCTAGAGAAAGAGGTGGGAGAATTAGAGGCTGTGCACAAGCGCACGGGGGCACCGAGAATTTGGAGAGAGCTGGAAACGCGGCGCCGCATGCTGAAGCATCTGGACCTTGACAGGGCTGAGCACGCGCTTCTACGACTTCGGCATAAATTTTATCTCAGTGGGGATAAGTGTGGGAGGATGCTTGCGCATAGGCTGTGGGCGCGGGCGCAGGCGACCGCGATCCCCTCCGTACGGGACCAGAATGCTGTTGAGCATACGGAGGATGGCCTTATTGCCGATACCTTTTGCCAGTTTTACCACCGCCTCTATTCGAAGGAGGCTACCCCACTGCAAGATCCTGGGACATACCTGGCCTCTTGCGATATCACTCCCTTACGCCAACCAACGGCGGATCTCTTGGATTCCCCTATTCGCGTTGAGGAAGTGATATTGGTGATAGCTCGGCTCAAGGTGGCTAAGTCGCCGGTCCCGCTCTGTTTTATAAGACTTTTTGTGCGGAACTGGCCCCACTTTTGACGCGGCTCTTTAACTCCTTTCTGGACACTGGGGAAGTGACGCCTACTATGTCTGAGGCGGCAATTACCGTAATCCCTAAACCGGGAAAAGACCCGGCAGAGTGTGGCTCCTACCGCCCGATCTCGCTCCTCAATGTCGATGCGAAGTTGTTTGCGGGTGTCTTAGCCTCCCGTCTCAGTCTCCTCATGGACAATATTATAGATCCGGACCAATCCGGCTTTATACCGACGCGGCAAGGAGGGGATAATACCAAGAGACTTCTGCACCTCATTGACTCTATTCACCGATCGCGCACTCAGGCCTTTCTACTCTCGATTGACGCGGAGAAGGCCTTTGACCGCGTGGATTGGGAGTACTTATTCGCCGTGCTACGTGCCTTTGGGTTCGGGGACACTTTTATTCGCTGGGTCCGGTGTCTCTATGCCTCCCCTACGGCGGCAGTGCGGGTCAATGGTTGCAAGTCGGCCTCCTTCCCCATTGCCCGGGGCACGCGGCAGGGTTGTCCCTTGTCCCCTCTTTTATTTGCGCTCTACATGGAGCCCTTTGCCCAACGCATTCGCGCAAACCCTGACATTGTGGCCCTCAAATTCGGGGCGGATACTCATAAAATCAGTATGTACGCCGATGATGTCATACTTTCCCTTACACAACCCCGGTCCTCATTGCGGTACCTGACAATGGAACTCACCACTTTCGGTACCGTAGCAGGGTTTAAGGTCAATTTTACGAAGTCACAAATCCTCAATATCTCTATTCCGGAGACGGAAGTACAAGATCTACAACAGGACTTTGCATTCCACTGGGTGTCCACGGACATCACGTACTTGGGCATCTGGCTGACCTCGTCTATTGCTAGGACGGCTGCTCTTAACTACGCGCTGCTGATGGAGCAGACGACCAAGGCGTTGGCCGCCTGGTCGCGGCTCAAACTGGTGTGGTATGGCAGGATCGCGGCAGTAAAGATGACGGTGTTGCCGCGCATCTTATACCTCTTCCAAATGCTTTCCCTGAGCCCACCGCCAGGAGTTCTGCGGAAATTACAGGGACTTCTGAATAAGTTCTTGTGGGATAACAAGAAACCGCGTCTTGCATTTGCGCATGTGGCCTCCTCGAGAGCCCAAGGGGGACTGGGCTTTCCGATAGTGAGTGCCTACTACCAAGCTGCATGCCTCCGTTACATCACGGAATGGAATAGGCCGCTATCCAGAAAATACTGGAATTTCATGGACCAAACGGTTGCCTGTCGGAATATATGGCGGGAACTGTGGCTCCCGCGCAGACATAGAGCGTGGGGACTCTACTCCTCTCCGGTTACCTCCCCGACACTCAAGGTTTGGGATCAGTTAGCTGGCCCGAAAGGGTGGACCTCCTTCCCTTCCCCTATGTCCCCTATAGTGGATAACCCTGACTTCCAGCCGGGATGCGCTTCCCGGTCTTCCATCTCTGGAGGGAGGAGGGATGCAAAAGAGTGGGTTTCCTATTTGACCTCAAGGGCTTGATCCCCTTCCAGCAGTTAAGTAGGGATTATGATTTGCCACTGACGGATGCCTTCCACTACTCACAGGTAGCACACTGAGTTACGAGAGCGGAGAACGTCGCACTCATGTCCCGCCCCTTGACATCTTTTGAAAAATGGCTGGTGTACAAAAAGGATGACCGCAAACTCATCTCCGAACTGTATGCCATGATCACTACACAACCAAAGAAACATCGCACGAAAGCACAAATCAGATGGGAAACGGAGCTAGGGAGACCCCTCACGCACAAGGAGTGGGAGCACATTTTTATAGAGCACATCACACGGCTGCGAATACGGCAGGGGCGGAGTCTGCATACAAAGTGGTTACTCACTGGTATTATACGCCAGCGCGCATTAGGAGCTGGGACAGGTCCAAGTCAGGCCTCTGCTGGCGGGGGTGTGGTCTTACTGGCACGTTAGTTCATTTGCTCTGGCATTGCCCAAAACTGGTGCGTTACTGGGCGGCAGTCCTTGATGATGTGGATGCAGCCTTTCAGATCACACTGCCTCGTACGCCCGAGTATACGCTGTTGGGCCTTCCCCATCCCAAGTTCTTCCCACTGAAATCCCTGAAGGGTAAGCAGATAGCCATGGCTTTACTTGCAGCACGACGGGTACTTTTGGCACACTGGGGCTCCCTGACGATTCCAGACCCTCGTGATTGGATTCAGAACCTTTGGCAACTCTTAGTGATGGAGCGTCTGTCGCTTAGTGTAGATGGGAAGGGCAAGGACTTTCCGAAACTGTGGGCCCCTTTCTTACAGATTTTAACCAAAGATATGAGGGAAGTAACATGTCCGAAATATCTACAAATCCTGTGGCTCATACCCCTAGAACGACCTGGTGCATCCACAGACTGACTTATTAGATACTGGGTCATTGTGTAGTAGGATTGCCCTAACTTAGATAGATGAGAGCTGATGCGGAGGGAGGGTGGAGGGTGGGTTGGGAGGGAGGGGTTGTTTATTTGTGTTACTGTTTTTTGAAAAGTGGTATACTCACCAGATGCCTTACTGACTCATTACGACCTGAACTTAACGCGAGGTCGCCCTCAGGGATGTAGACCTGAACGCTGTGTCATTCTCGTTGGTTCTCGCTCTGCCGGCGTTATGATGTAGGCAGTTAAGCTGTGTATTTGCTACTTTGTAGCCACGCAATAAATATGATTGATTCTAAAAATGTGGTGTATCCACGTTGCGTTTTGGCCTGTTTCCTGTTGTGGGCAATAGCCGTACCCACACAAGTGAGATACCATTTTTATTAACCCTGGGTGGAGCTCGTGGAGTTCTACTCCGCGGAATTCCGCAGAGTTACCGAGACACTCCGCCGAATTCTGCGGAGTTCCGCATCCAAGCGGAGTATTACTCGCACCCCCCAGCCACTCAATTAGTATACAGGGGCAATCGGATCCAGCCCTCTGCACGCATTTACTCAAATAATTAATGGCAGTAAGCTGCTCAGATGGGACGTGAGTGCCGTAGTGGAAGAAAGGCGAACCACTTGTCCAATTTCAATTGGCCGACGAGCAAGTGCCGGCAACCGAACCAATCACTTGAACTTCATTAGTTTGTTAAATATTGGTCATCACAAGCAACAACATCCGAGGTGCATGTCAGAACTCGGAAGGCAATCAAGCCATAGGTTCTGTTGCTTCCAGAGTGATGGCCCACTGCACATGCCACTAGGGAAGCCATGCTGTGCAGGCCTCAGACCACCTTACAGCTCCCGCTGCAGCCCCGAGAACAGTCAATAATGGAAATTCTCTTTAACCTTGCCCGGCCCAAACCCTTCAAGGCCTGCAAGCTATCTGCTGCCTTTCCCCTATCCCTCTCTCCCTCCTTCACCTCCCTTCCCATCCAGTGTCTCTTTTAACTTCCATTCTCGCGCCCCACAGACGTCCATGTAGAATGCAACTCCTGCGCACCCAGGAGAATAAAGAAATAAATATAACACTCACCGAACCCCAGCACAAGGCACACGGTACCCAGCGAGGCACGAGCTCACAGCGCCAACCGCCATCATCACCGATCCACTCCCTACTAGCCACTGAACCACAGCGTCCTGCCCTCCGTCTCCTCACATTGATGGACATTGGAAAGCGAACAACATTGGCTCTGCGCAGGGATTGGACAGACATGCATGTATTTCTTCAATGTCTATTGTTCCTCCCTCATTGGTTGGGAAGATTGCTCTGTGCTCTCTCCATATCCAGCACCTCCCATCAGAACTATCTAGGAAGCCCAATTATTAAATAATGTATATTTTTCGGGCGAGTTCGTCAGCAAACTACGCTCCGCTGGCAGTTGCAAATTTTGCAGAACTCCGTGCTACGCTCGGAGTTGTAAAAATCCGCAAGCTCCGTTGGCAGAGCAGAGCCTGCCGTCCACCCTTAATTTTTATCGGGAGACTTTGGGTAATGCGGGGTGGGTGGAATTCTGTGGATCCATGCAGATTCCAGAACTTTCCATCACAGAAATGTGAGGAAAATGTGATTTTTTTTTTACAAAGTTTGAGGTTTGCAAGGGATTCTGTGTAACAGAACCTGGTGAGAGCCACACAAG
This sequence comes from Calotriton arnoldi, assembly GCA_963921515.1. Lineage (NCBI taxonomy): Eukaryota > Metazoa > Chordata > Amphibia > Caudata > Salamandridae > Calotriton > Calotriton arnoldi. The sequence goes on from CAWUFW010001548.1 coordinate 1,131,551, forward strand.
TCACCCCATCGTGGATTCCTCTTGGTGTCTAGTTTTCAAACATTTATAGGTTTTCTAGGTTTGCCTAGGTGCCGGCAGAGCTAGGGTTCAAAATCCACAGCTAGGCACTAAGCAAAAAAAGGGTCAGTTTTCACTGTAAAAATGTGGTGTATCCACGTTGCGTTTTGGCTCATTTCCTGTCACGGGCACTAGGCCTACCCACACAAGTGAGACACCATTTGTATCGGGGGACTTTGAGTAATGCAGGATCGGTGGCATTTTGTAGATCCACACAGATTCCAGAACTTTCCATCACAGAAATATGAGGAAAATGTATTTTTTGGGACAAATTTTGAGGTTTGCAAGGGATTCTGGGTAACAGAACCTGGTAAGAGCCACACAAGTCACCCCATCTTGGATGCCCCTGGGTGTCTTGTTTTAAAAAATGTATAGGTTTTCTAGGCTTCCCTAGGTGCCGGCAGAGCTGGGGTTCGAAATCCACAGTTAGGCACTTAGCAAAAAAAGGGTCAGTTTTCACTGTAAAAATGTAGTGTATCCACGTTGCGTTTTGGCCCGTTTCCTGTCGTGGGCACTAGGCCTACCCACACAAGTGAGGTACCATTTTTATCGGGAGACTTTGGGGAATGCGGGGTGGATGGAATTTTTGGATCCACACAGATTCCAGAACTTTCCATCACAGAAATATGAGGAAAATGTGTATTTTTTTAAAAGAATTGAGGTTTGCAATGGATTCTGGGTAACAGAACCTGGTGAACGCCACACAAGTCACCTCCTCCTGGATTCCCCTGCGTGTCTAGTTTTCAAAAATGTATAGGTTTCCCTAGGTGCCGGCAGTGCTAGGGTTCAAAATCTACAGCTAGGCACTTTTCAAAAAAGGGTCAGTTTACACTGTAAAAATGTGGTGTGTCCACATTGCGTTTTGGCCCATTTCCTGTCACGGGCACTAGGCCTACCCACACAAACTGAGGTACCATTTTTATCGAGAGACTTTGGGCAATGCGAGACAGGTGGAACTTTATGAACCCACACAGATTCCAGAACTTTCCATCACAGAAATATGAGGAAAAAGTATTTTTGGGACAAATTTTGAGGTTTGCAAGGGATTCTGGGTAACAGAACCTGGTAAGAGCCACACAAGTCACCCTATCCTGTATGCCCTCGGGTGTCTAGCTTTCATACATGTATAGGATTGCTAGGTTTCCCCAGGTGCCGGCAGAGCTAGGGTTCAAAATCCACAGCTAGGCACTTTGCAAAAAAGGGTCAGTTTTCACTGTAAAAATGTGGTGTAGGGGCGTGGCCAAGATGGCGGCGAGATAGGACGTGGGTTCCTATCCCTCCGGCGCCGCCGCTACTTAGCATTGAAATATCGCCCTTCCTGGCGCCCATCTGAGCCTGCCGACGGGTGATCTGACCTGCGGAGCTGCCCTGGAGCTGGGAACGAGCTCTGCTTCGAGGCGTCTGTGACCTGCTCCGCTGAGCGACCCCTTCTGGCCCCGGCCTTGCTGCGGCCCGGCGGGAGTTGAGCGGCCGGGTGGACGGCCGGCCCGCAGCACCGGCTGCCTTGCTTCCAGGTGCGGCCCACCCGAGTGCGCCTGTTCCCGGCGGCGCGTACCCCCTGTCCGCTGGGCCGACACTGACCAGGGGCCCGGCGCGATTGCGGCGGGTGAAGACCCGATGGCGGCTCCATTTTGAGGGCTCTGGCGCGGCCTTGCGTGCAGCGCCTGCGGCCTGGCGAACACGGACGAGTAGCGGCAGGGATCTGCCCAACGGCCTACAACCTGCATCCGGCCCTGCCCGGCGGCCTACAACCTGCATCCGGCCCGGGTCCCTGGCAGCGGAGCGGGACCCGACCACCGACCACGTGGAGCGGCTGGGAGTGGCAGCGACAGGGGCAGCGGTGATCCCCGTGCAGCCTGCTGGTAAGGAGAGGCGGGCCGGGGAGGTGCGCTGTCGCCTGCGGGAGCGGGGCTCGGTCTGCGGGTCGGCAGACGGTGTAACGCCTGACGGGGTCTGTGAGCGGGGACTGTGCACGGGGGCATTGTAGAGCTGCCCGGTTCACGGAGCTGGCCCAGTGGTGCTCAGAAGGTCTGGCGGGGACGGTGCACCCTGAGCCTGAGCGCGTGTGAGGGGGACGGTGCCTGACATCCCTTGCTGTGCCAGCACTCCTGTATGGCGTGCTGGCGCTGCCTTCCCCACCGGAGCCTGACTGTGAGATCTGTGAGAGTGCCACGAAGCTGCGACTGCACCTGCGATCCCCGCCGACGAGTGCTATGTGGCAGACAGTGTGACTTTGGCTTATGACTGCGGCAACCTCCCCCTTATCAGAGCGGCACCCTAAAAAGTTGGCACCAGTGGTGGGGTGAACGCCAAGAGACACGGAACCTCCCCCCCTGGACTTTGTCTCTCACTGCAAACCTGACTACCACAAGGCATCCTTATTCATCGCGCCACCGCTAGGCTGTAGGCCAGGAGTGCCCTCCTGGACGGAGATCCGGCGGGAAGTACAGAGAGAGCAACGGCGACGCAACCCGGTCCTGCGAGCCTGTGGGTGCACCTATAGGGGTGCCAGGGGTCTTCTAAAGCAGCGTGACGGTCCCTCTGGAGCGGGCCCGGTGAGAGTGTGTGCTTTGGCCAGCTACCCCCCCCGCAGTGGGAAGAGCGGGTGGAGAGTCTGCAGGAGGTCGCCCGGTCCCAATATGTCATCGTCGACAGGGAAAAGGGACAAATCCTTGAAAGACCTGCTGCAGAAGACAAAGGGGCATGCCGCAACACAATCTGTAGCTGGAACGACACTGATGGATGGGGAAGATGCACCAGCGACTAAGGCCTTCATGGTTGAGCTCTTCTCCACCATTAAAGAGGATATACAAGACCTCCGCTCGCAGCTTTCCGCGGATCTGCGGGAGGTGCGGCGGGATGTTGACGGCATTGGGGAACGAGTGGCTACATTGGAGGAGCACGACCTGAGCAGGGAAGACGATCTGCACCAATTACAGCAGGAGATGCTACGCCTTCGAGATCAAAACCTAGATCTGCAAGCCCATGCGGAGGAGTTGGAGAACCGTTCCAGACGTAATAACATCCGGATACGGGCGGTTCCGTGGAAAGGTGAAGGCGATGACCTCCGTGCATACGTCAGCGCCCTGTTCCTCCAGATTCTGGGAGACGAGGAGGTACGAGAGATACAAATGGATCGGGTGCACTGACTGGGCCTTCCGCGTGGTGCTAAGGCGCCCCCGACATTCTCGTCTGCGTGCATGATTTTCACCTAAAAGAGCGCATCCTCCGCAGGGCTCGGGATCTCGGCTCAGTGCAATTCCGTGATCATCAGCCTGTGCTCTACCAGGACTTAGCGGCATCTACTCTGATTAAACGTAGAGACTTCAAACCCATCACCAACCATCTCCGAGACCAGAAGATTCCCTACTCATGGGGCCATCCGTTTCGCCTCATTTTCAAGTTTCAGGGCAAATTGCATCAGATCCGGTCCTTGGAGGAAGCCTATGACAGGCTGGGCATTGAACGGTCTCCTGCAGAGACACAAGACGCTACATCCCTTCCTCGCGGGTGGCGTCGCTCCTCCGAATGGCAACGAGTGGGGAGTGCTAAGCATAGCCCCGCACCCGACGCGGCTGCTAGCAAGCTAGAGAGGGAGGCAGCCCTCTCATCAGTTTCACATGTAACCGACAACCCGAGACGTCTGGATGTACTTAGCATGGCATCTGTTAGGGCGCTTCGGCTGGCGCCGGAGGGGGGAGACCCTTCAACTGGTTCTACGCCCTGGACATCCGGGTGATGGCCGCACTTTCCCTGATGTGTTGTGGGCTCTTGGCTGCGTCTCCCTAAACACAGTTCATCGAGACAAACTTTTTGTCCTGTTGCCAATCTTTTCCTTTGCTTTGCTGTTTTTCTGGGTTTTTTATGTTTTTGTTTTGGGATGTGTTTGGGTGTTATTTGGGGGCTCCGCATCAGTTCTCGGGCAAGTTAGGCAGACAGCCCATTTCTGGGAGGTGATCCTCCTTGGTTTTAAGCCCGGTGGCCATGGGCTGCTCCATAGCGTTTCTCTCCTCCTCTGCTGGGATGGGTAGGGACCTGAAAATTGTTAGCTTGAATGTGCGAGGGTTAAATAATCCTGTTAAGCGCTCTGCGATACTCTCCCTTTTAGAATATTCTGGGGGGATGTCTGTTTACTTCAAGAAACCCATCTGTTAACTAAGGATACCAAGCGAATGAGAGATAGGCGCTTTCCACACCAGTTCTGGTCCTCGGGTTTGTCCAAACAAAATGGGGTGGCAATCCTCTTTAGTGCGCGCTCACAATGCAGAGTGGTCTCTACGGTGGCAGAAGTAAAGGGCCGGTTGTTGGCGGTCCGGGTCCAGTGGGGAGATACGCACTTAACAATTGGGTCCTTATATGCCCCGAATGAGCGGCAGGAGCCCTTTCTGCGCCTAGCTCTGGCGGAGGTCCTTGCTTCTCCTGATTCTGCGCTTCTGATCGGGGGGACTTGAATGTAGTGATGGATCCGGAGTTGGATAGGTCTGGTCAGAGGGCTACCCATGCAGGGACGCTATCACAGGCAGGGAAACAGTGGCTGGCTGACTGCGGGCTGGGAGATGTGTGGCGAATACAACATCCTACGGAACGTGATTATACATACTACTCAGCGGCACACAAGACATATGCGTGCCTAGATCACTTCTGAGCCTCCTCACCCCTCCTCCCTCTCTTACACGATGCGGATATCACCCCGCGCTCCCTCTCGGACCATGCCCTTATCTCAGTCCAGCTCCCAGCGCGCTGCGGACGCTCCAACCCTCCAGGCTGGCGACTCCGCGATTCCCTTCTTCACTCCGATGAAATCACACAGCGCATCCGGGACACTATAAAATATTATCTCTCTGAGAATGATCAGGGAGGCACTTCCCTCGCGTCTGTCTGGGAGGCTTTGAAGCTCGTGGTGCAGGGGGGATTTATTGTGGTTGCGGCGTCTTTCACGCGCCTCCGCAAAGAGAAACGGGCGGAGCTAGAGAAAGAGGTGGGAGAATTAGAGGCTGTGCACAAGCGCACGGGGGCACCGAGAATTTGGAGAGAGCTGGAAACGCTGCGCCGCATGCTGAAGCATCTGGACCTTGACAGGGCTGAGCACGCGCTTCTACGACTTCGGCATAAATTTTATCTCAGTGGGGATAAGTGTGGGAGGATGCTTGCGCATAGGCTGTGGGCGCAGGCGACCGCGATCCCCTCCGTACGGGACCAGAATGCTGTTGAGCATACGGAGGATGGCCTTATTGCCGATACCTTTTGCCAGTTTTACCACCGCCTCTATTCGAAGGAGGCTACCCCACTGCAAGATCCTGGGACATACCTGGCCTCTTGCGATATCACTCCCTTACGCCAACCAACGGCGGATCTCTTGGATTCCCCTATTCGCGTTGAGGAAGTGATATTGGTGATAGCTCGGCTCAAGGTGGCTAAGTCGCCGGGCCCGCTCTGTTTTATAAGACTTTTTGTGCGGAACTGGCCCCACTTTTGACGTGGCTCTTTAACTCCTTTCTGGACACTGGGGAAGTGACGCCTACTATGTCTGAGGCGGCAATTACCGTAATCCCTAAACCGGGAAAAGACCCGGCAGAGTGTGGCTCCTACCGCCCGATCTCGCTCCTCAATGTCGATGCGAAGTTGTTTGCGGGTGTCTTAGCCTCCCGTCTCAGTCTCCTCATGGACAATATTATAGATCCGGACCAATCCGGCTTTATACCGACGCGGCAAGGAGGGGATAATACCAAGAGACTTCTGCACCTCATTGACTCTATTCACCGATCGCGCACTCAGGCCTTTCTACTTCGATTGACGCGGAGAAGGCCTTTGACCGCGTGGATTGGGAGTACTTATTCGCCGTGCTACGTGCCTTTGGGTTCGGGGACACTTTTATTCGCTGGGTCCGGTGTCTCTATGCCTCCCCTACGGCGGCAGTGCGGGTCAATGGTTGCAAGTCGGCCTCCTTCCCCATTGCCCGGGGCACGCGGCAGGGTTGTCCCTTGTCCCCTCTTTTATTTGCGCTCTACATGGAGCCCTTTGCCCAACGCATTCGCGCAAACCCTGACATTGTGGCCCTCAAATTCGGGGCGGATACTCATAAAATCAGTATGTACGCCGATGATGTCATACTTTCCCTTACACAACCCCGGTCCTCATTGCGGTACCTGACAATGGAACTCACCACTTTCGGTACCGTAGCAGGGTTTAAGGTCAATTTTACGAAGTCACAAATCCTCAATATCTCTATTCCGGAGACGGAAGTACAAGATCTACAACAGGACTTTGCATTCCACTGGGTGTCCACGGACATCACGTACTTGGGCATCCGGCTGACCTCGTCTATTGCTAGGACGGCTGCTCTTAACTACGCGCTGCTGATGGAGCAGACAACCAAGGCGTTGGCCGCCTGGTCGCGGCTCAAACTGGTGTGGTATGGCAGGATCGCGGCAGTAAAGATGACGGTGTTGCCGCGCATCTTATACCTCTTCCAAATGCTTTCCCTGGGCCCACCGCCAGGAGTTCTGCGGAAATTACAGGGACTTCTGAATAAGTTCTTGTGGGATAACAAGAAACCGCGTCTTGCATTTGCGCATGTGGCCTCCTCGAGAGCCCAAGGGGGACTGGGCTTTCCGATAGTGAGTGCCTACTACCAAGCTGCATGCCTCCGTTACATCACGGAATGGAATAGGCCGCTATCCAGAAAATACTGGAATTTCATGGACCAAACGGTTGCCTGTCGGAATATATGGCGGGAACTGTGGCTCCCGCGCAGACATAGAGCGTGGGGACTCTACTCCTCTCCGGTTACCTCCCCGACACTCAAGGTTTGGGATCAGTTAGCTGGCCCGAAAGGGTGGACCTCCTTCCCTTCCCCTATGTCCCCTATAGTGGATAACCCTGACTTCCAGCCGGGATGCGCTTCCCCGGTCTTCCATCTCTGGAGGGAGGAGGGATGCAAAAGAGTGGGTTTCCTATTTGACCTCAAGGGCTTGATCCCCTTCCAGCAGTTAAGTAGGGATTATGATTTGCCACTGACGGATGCCTTCCACTACTCACAGGTAGCACACTGAGTTACGAGAGCGGAGAACGTCGCACTCATGTCCCGCCCCTTGACATCTTTTGAAAAATGGCTGGTGTACAAAAAGGATGACCGCAAACTCATCTCCGAACTGTATGCCATGATCACTACACAACCAAAGAAACATCGCACGAAAGCACAAATCAGATGGGAAACGGAGCTAGGGAGACCCCTCACGCACAAGGAGTGGGAGCACATTTTTTATAGAGCACATCACACGGCTGCGAATACGGCAGGGGCGGAGTCTGCATACAAAGTGGTTACTCACTGGTATTATACGCCAGCGCGCATTAGGAGCTGGGACAGGTCCAAGTCAGGCCTCTGCTGGCGGGGGTGTGGTCTTACTGGCACGTTAGTTCATTTGCTCTGGCATTGCCCAAAACTGGTGCGTTACTGGGCGGCAGTCCTTGATGATGTGGATGCAGCCTTTCAGATCACACTGCCTCGTACGCCCGAGTATACGCTGTTGGGCCTTCCCCATCCCAAGTTCTTCCCACTGAAATCCCTGAAGGGTAAGCAGATAGCCATGGCTTTACTTGCAGCACGACGGGTACTTTTGGCACACTGGGGCTCCCTGACGATTCCAGACCCTCGTGATTGGATTCAGAACCTTTGGCAACTCTTAGTGATGGAGCGTCTGTCGCTTAGTGTAGATGGGAAGGGCAAGGACTTTCCGAAACTGTGGGCCCCTTTCTTACAGATTTTAACCAAAGATATGAGGGAAGTAACATGTCCGAAATATCTACAAATCCTGTGGCTCATACCCCTAGAACGACCTGGTGCATCCACAGACTGACTTATTAGATACTGGGTCATTGTGTAGTAGGATTGCCCTAACTTAGATAGATGAGAGCTGATGCGGAGGGAGGGTGGAGGGTGGGTTGGGAGGGAGGGGTTGTTTATTTGTGTTACTGTTTTTTGAAAAGTGGTATACTCACCAGATGCCTTACTGACTCATTACGACCTGAACTTAACGCGAGGTCGCCCTCAGGGATGTAGACCTGAACGCTGTGTCATTCTCGTTGGTTCTCGCTCTGCCGGCGTTATGATGTAGGCAGTTAAGCTGTGTATTTGCTACTTTGTAGCCACGCAATAAATATGATTGATTCTAAAAATGTGGTGTATCCACGTTGCGTTTTGGCCTGTTTCCTGTTGTGGGCAATAGCCGTACCCACACAAGTGAGATACCATTTTTATTAACCCTGGGTGGAGCTCGTGGAGTTCTACTCCGCGGAATTCCGCAGAGTTACCGAGACACTCCGCCGAATTCTGCGGAGTTCCGCATCCAAGCGGAGTATTACTCGCACCCCCAGCCACTCAATTAGTATACAGGGGCAATCGGATCCAGCCCTCTGCACGCATTTACTCAAATAATTAATGGCAGTAAGCTGCTCAGATGGGACGTGAGTGCCGTAGTGGAAGAAAGGCGAACCACTTGTCCAATTTCAATTGGCCGACGAGCAAGTGCCGGCAACCGAACCAATCACTTGAACTTCATTAGTTTGTTAAATATTGGTCATCACAAGCAACAACATCCGAGGTGCATGTCAGAACTCGGAAGGCAATCAAGCCATAGGTTCTGTTGCTTCCAGAGTGATGGCCCACTGCACATGCCACTAGGGAAGCCATGCTGTGCAGGCCTCAGACCACCTTACAGCTCCCGCTGCAGCCCCGAGAACAGTCAATAATGGAAATTCTCTTTAACCTTGCCCGGCCCAAACCCTTCAAGGCCTGCAAGCTATCTGCTGCCTTTCCCCTATCCCTCTCTCCCTCCTTCACCTCCCTTCCCATCCAGTGTCTCTTTTAACTTCCATTCTCGCGCCCCACAGACGTCCATGTAGAATGCAACTCCTGCGCACCCAGGAGAATAAAGAAATAAATATAACACTCACCGAACCCCAGCACAAGGCACACGGTACCCAGCGAGGCACGAGCTCACAGCGCCAACCGCCATCATCACCGATCCACTCCCTACTAGCCACTGAACCACAGCGTCCTGCCCTCCGTCTCCTCACATTGATGGACATTGGAAAGCGAACAACATTGGCTCTGCGCAGGGATTGGACAGACATGCATGTATTTCTTCAATGTCTATTGTTCCTCCCTCATTGGTTGGGAAGATTGCTCTGTGCTCTCTCCATATCCAGCACCTCCCATCAGAACTATCTAGGAAGCCCAATTATTAAATAATGTATATTTTTCGGGGCGAGTTCGTCAGCAAACTACGCTCCGCTGGCAGTTGCAAATTTTGCAGAACTCCGTGCTACGCTCGGAGTTGTAAAAATCCGCAAGCTCCGTTGGCAGAGCAGAGCCTGCCGTCCACCCTTAATTTTTATCGGGAGACTTTGGGTAATGCGGGGTGGGTGGAATTCTGTGGATCCATGCAGATTCCAGAACTTTCCATCACAGAAATGTGAGGAAAATGTGATTTTTTTTTTACAAAGTTTGAGGTTTGCAAGGGATTCTGTGTAACAGAACCTGGTGAGAGCCACACAAGTCACCCCATCGTGGATTCCTCTTGGTGTCTAGTTTTCAAACATTTATAGGTTTTCTAGGTTTGCCTAGGTGCCGGCAGAGCTAGTGTTCAAAATCCACAGCTAGGCACTAAGCAAAAAAAGGGTCAGTTTTCACTGTAAAAATGTGGTGTATCCACGTTGCGTTTTGGCTCATTTCCTGTCACGGGCACTAGGCCTACCCACACAAGTGAGACACCATTTGTATCGGGGGACTTTGAGTAATGCAGGATCGGTGGCATTTTGTAGATCCACACAGATTCCAGAACTTTCCATCACAGAAATATGAGGAAAATGTATTTTTTTGGGACAAATTTTGAGGTTTGCAAGGGATTCTGGGTAACAGAACCTGGTAAGAGCCACACAAGTCACCCCATCTTGGATGCCCCTGGGTGTCTTGTTTTAAAAAATGTATAGGTTTTCTAGGCTTCCCTAGGTGCCGGCAGAGCTGGGGTTCGAAATCCACAGTTAGGCACTTAGCAAAAAAAGGGTCAGTTTTCACTGTAAAAATGTAGTGTATCCACGTTGCGTTTTGGCCCGTTTCCTGTCGTGGGCACTAGGCCTACCCACACAAGTGAGGTACCATTTTTATCGGGAGACTTTGGGGAATGCGGGGTGGATGGAATTTTTGGATCCACACAGATTCCAGAACTTTCCATCACAGAAATATGAGGAAAATGTGTATTTTTTTAAAAGAATTGAGGTTTGCAATGGATTCTGGGTAACAGAACCTGGTGAACGCCACACAAGTCACCTCCTCCTGGATTCCCCTGCGTGTCTAGTTTTCAAAAATGTATAGGTTTCCCTAGGTGCCGGCAGTGCTAGGGTTCAAAATCTACAGCTAGGCACTTTTCAAAAAAGGGTCAGTTTACACTGTAAAAATGTGGTGTGTCCACATTGCGTTTTGGCCCATTTCCTGTCACGGGCACTAGGCCTACCCACACAAACTGAGGTACCATTTTTATCGAGAGACTTTGGGCAATGCGAGACAGGTGGAACTTTATGAACCCACACAGATTCCAGAACTTTCCATCACAGAAATATGAGGAAAAAGTATTTTTGGGACAAATTTTGAGGTTTGCAAGGGATTCTGGGTAACAGAACCTGGTAAGAGCCACACAAGTCACCCTATCCTGTATGCCCCCGGGTGTCTAGCTTTCATACATGTATAGGATTGCTAGGTTTCCCCAGGTGCCGGCAGAGCTAGGGTTCAAAATCCACAGCTAGGCACTTTGCAAAAAAAGGGTCAGTTTTCACTGTAAAAATGTGGTGTAGGGGCGTGGCCAAGATGGCGGCGAGATAGGACGTGGGTTCCTATCCCTCCGGCGCCGCCGCTCACTTAGCATTGAAATATCGCCCTTCCTGGCGCCCATCTGAGCCTGCCGACGGGTGATCTGACCTGCGGAGCTGCCCTGGAGCTGGGAACGAGCTCTGCTTCGAGGCGTCTGTGACCTGCTCCGCTGAGCGACCCCTTCTGGCCCCGGCCTTGCTGCGGCCCGGCGGGAGTTGAGCGGCCGGGTGGACGGCCGGCCCGCAGCACCGGCTGCCTTGCTTCCAGGTGCGGCCCACCCGAGTGCGCCTGTTCCCGGCGGCGCGTACCCCCTGTCCGCTGGGCCGACACTGACCAGGGGCCCGGCGCGATTGCGGCGGGTGAAGACCCGATGGCGGCTCCATTTTGAGGGCTCTGGCGCGGCCTTGCGTGCAGCGCCTGCGGCCTGGCGAACACGGACGAGTAGCGGCAGGGATCTGCCCAACGGCCTACAACCTGCATCCGGCCCTGCCCGGCGGCCTACAACCTGCATCCGGCCCGGGTCCCTGGCAGCGGAGCGGGACCCGACCACCGACCACGTGGAGCGGCTGGGAGTGGCAGCGACAGGGGCAGCGGTGATCCCCGTGCAGCCTGCTGGTAAGGAGAGGCGGGCCGGGGAGGTGCGCTGTCGCCTGCGGGAGCGGGGCTCGGTCTGCGGGTCGGCAGACGGTGTAACGCCTGACGGGGTCTGTGAGCGGGGACTGTGCACGGGGGCATTGTAGAGCTGCCCGGTTCACGGAGCTGGCCCAGTGGTGCTCAGAAGGTCTGGCGGGGATGGTGCACCCTGAGCCTGAGCGCGTGTGAGGGGGACGGTGCCTGACATCCCTTGCTGTGCCAGCACTCCTGTATGGCGTGCTGGCGCTGCCTTCCCCACCGGAGCCTGACTGTGAGATCTGTGAGAGTGCCACGAAGCTGCGACTGCACCTGCGATCCCCGCCGACGAGTGCTATGTGGCAGACAGTGTGACTTTGGCTTATGACTGCGGCAACCTCCCCCTTACCAGAGCGGCACCCTAAAAAGTTGGCACCAGTGGTGGGGTGAACGCCAAGAGACACGGAACCTCCCCCCCTGGACTTTGTCTCTCACTGCGAACCTGACTACCACAAGGCATCCTTATTCATCGCGCCACCGCTATGCTGTAGGCCAGGAGTGCCCTCCTGGACGGAGAACCGGCGGGAAGTACAGAGAGAGCAACGGCGACGCAACCCGGTCCTGCGAGCCTGTGGGTGCACCTATAGGGGTGCCAGGGGTCTTCTAAAGCAGCGTGACGGTCCCTCTGGTGCGGGCCCGGTGAGAGTGTGTGCTTTGGCCAGCTACCCCCCCGCAGTGGGAAGAGCGGGTGGAGAGTCTGCAGGAGGTCGCCCGGTCCCAATATGTCATCGTCGACAGGGAAAAGGGACAAATCCTTGAAAGACCTGCTGCAGAAGACAAAGGGGCATGCCGCAACACAATCTGTAGCTGGAACGACACTGATGGATGGGGAAGATGCACCAGCGACTAAGGCCTTCATGGTTGAGCTCTTCTCCACCATTAAAGAGGATATACAAGACCTCCGCTCGCAGCTTTCCGCGGATCTGCGGGAGGTGCGGCGGGATGTTGACGGCATTGGGGAACGAGTGGCGACATTGGAGGAGCACGACCTGAGCAGGGAAGACGATCTGCACCAATTACAGCAGGAGATGCTACGCCTTCGAGATCAAAACCTAGATCTGCAAGCCCATGCGGAGGAGTTGGAGAACCGTTCCAGACGTAATAACATCCGGATACGGGCGGTTCCGTGGAAAGGTGAAGGCGATGACCTCCGTGCATACGTCAGCGCCCTGTTCCTCCAGATTCTGGGAGACGAGGAGGTACGAGAGATACAAATGGATCGGGTGCACTGACTGGGCCTTCCGCGTGGTGCTAAGGCGCCCCCCGACATTCTCGTCTGCGTGCATGATTTTCACCTAAAAGAGCGCATCCTCCGCAGGGCTCGGGATCTCGGCTCAGTGCAATTCCGTGATCATCAGCCTGTGCTCTACCAGGACTTAGCGGCATCTACTCTGATTAAACGTAGAGACTTCAAACCCATCACCAACCATCTCCGAGACCAGAAGATTCCCTACTCATGGGGCCATCCGTTTCGCCTCATTTTCAAGTTTCAGGGCAAATTGCATCAGATCCGGTCCTTGGAGGAAGCCTATGACAGGCTGGGCATTGAACGGTCTCCTGCAGAGACACAAGACGCTACATCCCTTCCTCGCGGGTGGCGTCGCTCCTCCGAATGGCAACGAGTGGGGAGTGCTAAGCATAGCCCCCGCACCCGACGCGGCTGCTAGCAAGCTAGAGAGGGAGGCAGCCCTCTCATCAGTTTCACATGTAACCGACAACCCGAGACGTCTGGATGTACTTAGCATGGCATCTGTTAGGCGCGTCGGCTGGCGCCGGAGGGGGAGACCCTTCAACTGGTTCTACGCCCTGGACATCCGGGTGATGGCCGCACTTTCCCTGATGTGTTGTGGGCCTTGGCTGCGTCTCCCTAAACACAGTTCATCGAGACAAACTTTTGTCCTGTTGCCAATCTTTTCCTTTGCTTTGCTGTTTTTCTGGGTTTTTTATGTTTTTGTTTTGGGATGTGTTTGGGTGTTATTTGGGGGCTCCGCATCAGTTCTCGGGCAAGTTAGGCAGACAGCCCATTTCTGGGAGGTGATCCTCCTTGGTTTTAAGCCCGGTGGCCATGGGCTGCTCCATAGCGTTTCTCTCCTCCTCTGCTGGGATGGGTAGGGACCTGAAAATTGTTAGCTTGAATGTGCGAGGGTTAAATAATCCTGTTAAGCGCTCTGCGATACTCTCCCTTTTAGAATATTCTGGGGGGATGTCTGTTTACTTCAAGAAACCCATCTGTTAACTAAGGATACCAAGCGAATGAGAGATAGGCGCTTTCCACACCAGTTCTGGTCCTCGGGTTTGTCCAAACAAAATGGGGTGGCAATCCTCTTTAGTGCGCGCTCACAATGCAGAGTGGTCTCTACGGTGGCAGAAGTAAAGGGCCGGTTGTTGGCGGTCCGGGTCCAGTGGGGAGATACGCACTTAACAATTGGGTCCTTATATGCCCCGAATGAGCGGCAGGAGCCCTTTCTGCGCCTAGCTCTGGCGGAGGTCCTTGCTTCTCCTGATTCTGCGCTTCTGATCGGGGGGACTTGAATGTAGTGATGGATCCGGAGTTGGATAGGTCTGGTCAGAGGGCTACCCATGCAGGGACGCTATCACAGGCAGGGAAACAGTGGCTGGCTGACTGCGGGCTGGGAGATGTGTGGCGAATACAACATCCTACGGAACGTGATTATACATACTACTCAGCGGCACACAAGACATATGCGTGCCTAGATCACTTCTGAGCCTCCTCACCCCTCCTCCCTCTCTTACACGATGCGGATATCACCCCGCGGTCCCTCTCGGACCATGCCCTTATCTCAGTCCAGCTCCCAGCGCGCTGCGGACGCTCCAACCCTCCAGGCTGGCGACTCCGCGATTCCCTTCTTCACTCCGATGAAATCACACAGCGCATCCGGGACACTATAAAATATTATCTCTCTGAGAATGATCAGGGAGGCACTTCCCTCGCGTCTGTCTGGGAGGCTTTGAAGCTCGTGGTGCAGGGGGGATTTATTGTGGTTGCGGCGTCTTTCACGCGCCTCCGCAAAGAGAAACGGGCGGAGCTAGAGAAAGAGGTGGGAGAATTAGAGGCTGTGCACAAGCGCACGGGGGCACCGAAAATTTGGAGAGAGCTGGAAACGCGGCGCCGCATGCTGAAGCATCTGGACCTTGACAGGGCTGAGGACGCGCTTCTACGACTTCGGCATAAATTTTATCTCAGTGGGGATAAGTGTGGGAGGATGCTTGCGCATAGGCTGTGGGCGCGGGCGCAGGCGACCGCGATCCCCTCCGTACGGGACCAGAATGCTGTTGAGCATACGGAGGATGGCCTTATTGCCGATACCTTTGCCAGTTTTACCACCGCCTCTATTCGAAGGAGGCTACCCCACTGCAAGATCCTGGGACATACCTGGCCTCTTGCGATATCACTCCCTTACGCCAACCAACGGCGGATCTCTTGGATTCCCCTATTCGCGTTGAGGAAGTGATATCGGTGATAGCTCGGCTCAAGGTGGCTAAGTCGCCGGGCCCGCTCTGTTTTATAAGACTTTTTGTGCGGAACTGGCCCCACTTTTGACGCGGCTCTTTAACTCCTTTCTGGACACTGGGGAAGTGACGCCTACTATGTCTGAGGCGGCAATTACCGTAATCCCTAAACCGGGAAAAGACCCGGCAGAGTGTGGCTCCTACCGCCCGATCTCGCTCCTCAATGTCGATGCGAAGTTGTTTGCGGGTGTCTTAGCCTCCCGTCTCAGTCCCCTCATGGACAATATTATAGATCCGGACCAATCCGGCTTTATACCGACGCGGCAAGGAGGGGATAATACCAAGAGACTTCTGCACCTCATTGACTCTATTCACCGATCGCGCACTCAGGCCTTTCTACTCTCGATTGACGCGGAGAAGGCCTTTGACCGCGTGGATTGGGAGTACTTATTCGCCGTGCTACGTGCCTTTGGGTTCGGGGACACTTTTATTCGCTGGGTCCGGTGTCTCTATGCCTCCCCTACGGCGGCAGTGCGGGTCAATGGTTGCAAGTCGGCCTCCTTCCCCATTGCCCGGGGCACGCGGCAGGGTTGTCCCTTGTCCCCTCTTTTATTTGCGCTCTACATGGAGCCCTTTGCCCAACGCATTCGCGCAAACCCTGACATTGTGGGCCTCAAATTCGGGCGGATACTCATAAAATCAGTATGTACGCCGATGATGTCATACTTTCCCTTACACAACCCCGGTCCTCATTGCGGTACCTGACAATGGAACTCACCACTTTCGGTACCGTAGCAGGGTTTAAGGTCAATTTTACGAAGTCACAAATCCTCAATATCTCTATTCCGGAGACGGAAGTACAAGATCTACAACAGGACTTTGCATTCCACTGGGTGTCCACGGACATCACGTACTTGGGCATCCGGCTGACCTCGTCTATTGCTAGGACGGCTGCTCTTAACTACGCGCTGCTGATGGAGCAGACGACCAAGGCGTTGGCCGCCTGGTCGCGGCTCAAACTGGTGTGGTATGGCAGGATCGCGGCAGTAAAGATGACGGTGTTGCCGCGCATCTTATACCTCTTCCAAATGCTTTCCCTGAGCCCACCGCCAGGAGTTCTGCGGAAATTACAGGGACTTCTGAATAAGTTCTTGTGGGATAACAAGAAACCGCGTCTTGCATTTGC
This sequence comes from Calotriton arnoldi, assembly GCA_963921515.1. Classification (NCBI taxonomy): domain Eukaryota; kingdom Metazoa; phylum Chordata; class Amphibia; order Caudata; family Salamandridae; genus Calotriton; species Calotriton arnoldi. Next base: position 1,147,798 of record CAWUFW010001548.1, read on the forward strand.
GCATGTGGCCTCCTCGAGAGCCCAAGGGGGACTGGGCTTTCCGATAGTGAGTGCCTACTACCAAGCTGCATGCCTCCGTTACATCACGGAATGGAATAGGCTGCTATCCAGAAAATACTGGAATTTCATGGACCAAACGGTTGCCTGTCGGAATATATGGCGGGAACTGTGGCTCCCGCGCAGACATAGAGCGTGGGGACTCTACTCCTCTCCGGTTACCTCCCCGACACTCAAGGTTTGGGATCAGTTAGCTGGCCCGAAAGGGTGGACCTCCTTCCCTTCCCCTATGTCCCCTATAGTGGATAACCCTGACTTCCAGCCGGGATGCGCTTCCCCGGTCTTCCATCGCTGGAGGGAGGAGGGATGCAAAAGAGTGGGTTTCCTATTGATCCCCTTCCAGCAGTTAAGTAGGGATTATGATTTGCCACTGACGGATGTCTTCCACTACTCACAGGTAGCACACTGAGTTACGAGAGCGGAGAACGTCGCACTCATGTCCCGCCCCTTGACATCTTTTGAAAAATGGCTGGTGTACAAAAAGGATGACCGCAAACTCATCTCCGAACTGTATGCCATGATCACTACACAACCAAAGAAACATCGCACGAAAGCACAAATCAGATGGGAAACGGAGCTAGGGAGACCCCTCACGCACAAGGAGTGGGAGCACATTTTTTATAGAGCACATCACACGGCTGCGAATACGGCAGGGGCGGAGTCTGCATACAAAGTGGATACTCACTGGTATTATACGCCAGCGCGCATTAGGAGCTGGGACAGGTCCAAGTCAGGCCTCTGCTGGCGGGGGTGTGGTCTTACTGGCACGTTAGTTCATTTGCTCTGGCATTGCCCAAAACTGGTGCGTTACTGGGCGGCAGTCCTTGATGATGTGGATGCAGCCTTTCAGATCACACTGCCTCGTACGCCCGAGTATACGCTGTTGGGCCTTCCCCATCCCAAGTTCTTCCCACTGAAATCCCTGAAGGGTAAGCAGATAGCCATGGCTTTACTTGCAGCACGACGGGTACTTTTGGCACACTGGGGCTCCCTGACGATTCCAGACCCTCGTGATTGGATTCAGAACCTTTGGCAACTCTTAGCGATGGAGCGTCTGTCGCTTAGTGTAGATGGGAAGGGCAAGGACTTTCCGAAACTGTGGGCCCCTTTCTTACAGATTTTAACCAAAGATATGAGGGAAGTAACATGTCCGAAATATCTACAAATCCTGTGGCTCATACCCCTAGAACCACCTGGTGCATCCACAGACTGACTTATTAGATACTGGGTCATTGTGTAGTAGGATTGCCCTAACTTAGATAGATGAGAGCTGATGCGGAGGGAGGGTGGAGGGTGGGTTGGGAGGGAGGGGTTGTTTATTTGTGTTACTGTTTTTTGAAAAGTGGTATACTCACCAGATGCCTTACTGTCTCATTACGACCTGAACTTAACGCGAGGTCGCCCTCAGGGATGTAGACCTGAACGCTGTGTCATTCTCGTTGGTTCTCGCTCTGCCGGCGTTATGATGTAGGCAGTTAAGCTGTGTATTTGCTACTTTGTAGCCACGCAATAAATATGATTGATTCTAAAAATGTGGTGTATCCACGTTGCGTTTTGGCCTGTTTCCTGTTGTGGGCACTAGCCGTACCCACACAAGTGAGATACCATTTTTATTAACCCTGGGTGGAGCTCGTGGAGTTCTACTCCGCGGAATTCCGCAGAGTTACCGAGACACTCCGCCGAATTCTGCAGAGTTCCGCATCCAAGCGGAGTATTACTCGCACCCCCCAGCCACTCAATTAGTATACAGGGCAATCGGATCCAGCCCTCTGCACGCATTTACTCAAATAATTAATGGCAGTAAGCTGCTCAGATGGGACGTGAGTGCCGTAGTGGAAGAAAGGCGAACCACTTGTCCAATTTCAATTGGCCGACGAGCAAGTGCCGGCAACCGAACCAATCACTTGAACTTCATTAGTTTGTTAAATATTGGTCATCACAAGCAACAACATCCGAGGTGCATGTCAGAACTCGGAAGGCAATCAAGCCATAGGTTCTGTTGCTTCCAGAGTGATGGCCCACTGCACATGCCACTAGGGAAGCCATGCTGTGCAGGCCTCAGACCACCTTACAGCTCCCGCTGCAGCCCCGAGAACAGTCAATAATGGAAATTCTCTTTAACCTTGCCCGGCCCAAACCCTTCAAGGCCTGCAAGCTATCTGCTGCCTTTCCCCTATCCCTCTCTCCCTCCTTCACCTCCCTTCCCATCCAGTGTCTCTTTTAACTTCCATTCTCGCGCCCACAGACGTCCATGTAGAATGCAACTCCTGCGCACCCAGGAGAATAAAGAAATAAATATAACACTCACCGAACCCCAGCACAAGGCACACGGTACCCAGCGAGGCACGAGCTCACAGCGCCAACCGCCATCATCACCGATCCACTCCCTACTAGCCACTGAACCACAGCATCCCGCCCTCCGTCTCCTCACATTGATGGACATTGGAAAGCGAACAACATTGGCTCTGCGCAGGGATTGGACAGACATGCATGTATTTCTTCAATGTCTATTGTTCCTCCCTCATTGGTTGGGAAGATTGCTCTGTGCTCTCTCCATATCCAGCACCTCCCATCAGAACTATCTAGGAAGCCCAATTATTAAATAATGTATATTTTTCGGGGCGAGTTCGTCAGCAAACTACGCTCCGCTGGCAGTTGCAAATTTTTGCAGAACTCCGTGCTACGCTCGGAGTTGTAAAAATCCGCAAGCTCCGTTGGCAGAGCAGAGCCTGCCGTCCACCCTTAATTTTTATCGGGAGACTTTGGGTAATGCGGGGTGGGTGGAATTCTGTGGATCCATGCAGATTCCAGAACTTTCCATCACAGAAATGTGAGGAAAATGTGATTTTTTTTTTACAAAGTTTGAGGTTTGCAAGGGATTCTGTGTAACAGAACCTGGTGAGAGCCACACAAGTCACCCCATCGTGGATTCCTCTTGGTGTCTAGTTTTCAAACATTTATAGGTTTTCTAGGTTTGCCTAGGTGCCGGCAGAGCTAGGGTTCAAAATCCACAGCTAGGCACTAAGCAAAAAAAGGGTCAGTTTTCACTGTAAAAATGTGGTGTATCCACGTTGCGTTTTGGCTCATTTCCTGTCACGGGCACTAGGCCTACCCACACAAGTGAGACACCATTTGTATCGGGGGACTTTGAGTAATGCAGGATCGGTGGCATTTTGTAGATCCACACAGATTCCAGAACTTTCCATCACAGAAATATGAGGAAAATGTATTTTTTGGGACAAATTTTGAGGTTTGCAAGGGATTCTGGGTAACAGAACCTGGTAAGAGCCACACAAGTCACCCCATCTTGGATGCCCCTGGGTGTCTTGTTTTAAAAAATGTATAGGTTTTCTAGGCTTCCCTAGGTGCCGGCAGAGCTGGGGTTCGAAATCCACAGTTAGGCACTTAGCAAAAAAAGGGTCAGTTTTCACTGTAAAAATGTAGTGTATCCACGTTGCGTTTTGGCCCGTTTCCTGTCGTGGGCACTAGGCCTACCCACACAAGTGAGGTACCATTTTTATCGGGAGACTTTGGGGAATGCGGGGTGGATGGAATTTTTTAGATCCACACAGATTCCAGAACTTTCCATCACGGAAATATAAGGAAAATGTGTTTTTTTGACAAAGTTGGAGATTTGCAAGGGATTCTGGGTAACAGAACCTGGTGAGAGCCACACAAGTCACCCCATCCTGGATTCTGTTTGGTGTCTGGTTTTGAAAAATGTATAGGTTTGCTAGGTTTCCCTAGATGCCCGCGGAGCTAGGGTTCAAAATCCGCAGCTAGACAATTTGCAAAAAAGGGTCAGTTTTCACTGTAAAAATGTGGTGTATCCACGTTGCGTTTTTGCCCGTTTCTTGTTGGGGGCACTAGGCCTAACCACACAAGTGAGGTACCATTTTTATCGAGAGACTTTGGGCAATGCCAGGCAGGTGGAAGTTTGTGGATCCACACAGATTACAGAACTTTCCATCACAGAAATATGAGGAAAATGTACTTTTTTGGGACACATTTTTAGGTGTGCTAGGGATTCTGGGTAACAGAACCCGGTGAGAGCCACACAAGTCACCCCATCCTGGATTCCCCTGGGTGTCTAGTTTTAAAAAATGTATAGGTTTGCTAGGTTTCTCCAGGTGACGGCTGAGCTAGTGTTCAAAATCCACAGCTAGGCACTTTGTAAAAAAAGGGTCAGATTTTCACTGTCAAAATATGGTTTATCCACGTTGCTTTTTGGCCTATTTCTTGTCGCGGGCACTAGGCCCAACCACACAAGTGAGGTGCCATTTTTATCAAGAGACTTTGGGCAATGCGAAGCAGGTGGAAGTTTGTGGATCCACACAGATTCCAGAATTATCCATCACAGAATTATGAGGAAAATTTATTTTGTTTGGACAAATTTTGAGGTTTGCAAGGGATTCTGGGTAACAGAACCTGGTGAGAGCCACACAAGTCACCCCATCCTGGATGCCCCTGGGTGTCTAGTTTTAAAAAATGTATAGGTTTGCTAAGTTTCCCCAGGTGCCGGCTGAGCTTGGGTCCAAAATCAACAGCTAGGCACATTGCTAAAAAGGTTCAGTTTTCACTAGAAAAATGTGATATGTCCGTGTTGCGTTTCAGGCCGTTTCCTGTCGCAGGCACTAGGCCTACCCACACAAGTGAGGTACTGTTTTTATCAGGAGACTTAGGGGAACACAGAATTGTAGAGCAACTGTTCGTACCTATTGACTTTCTATGCATTTCTGCCTTCCAAATGTAAGACAATGTGTAAAAAAGAAGTCACTTTGAAAAATGTCTCATAATTCACATGCTAGTATGGGTACCCACAATTTCGGAGTTGTGCAAATAACTACTGCTTTTAAACTCTATATTTTGTTCCCATTTTGGAAATACATAGGTGTCCTTGATACCTATTTTTCACTCTTTATATTTTACCAAATGAATTGCTATATACCCGGTACACAATGAAAAACCATTGCAAGATACAGCTCAGTTATTGGCTCTGGGTTCTTCGGGTTCTTGGTGAACCTACAAGTCCTATATATCCCCACAACCAGAAGGGTCCAGAAAATGTAACAGTATATTGCTTTAAAAAATCTGTCATACTTATAAGAAGTTACAGGTGAAAACATTGGCACAAATGGCAGTTTTTTTCAACTAATTTTCAATATTTCTTATTTTCAACTGTTAGTTTCTATGAAAAAACCTTGAAGGATTTACTCAAATGTAGCTGAATTTAGAATTTTGTCTACTTTTTAGAAATGTATAGCTTTCTGGGATCCGTTATTGGTTTCATACCCATTTCTACCACTAACTGGAAGGAGGTTGAAAGCACAAAAAGTAGCAAAAATAGGCTATGTCCCAGTAACATTCCAAAACTGACAAATGTCTGCCTGTCCTTGAAAGCTGGGAAGATGGTGATTACAGCAACACAATCCTTTTGTTGATACCATTTGCAAGGCAAAAAACAGATGCTTTCCTCTGCAGCACTTTTTCCCCATTTAAAAAAAAATAAAAAAATTCACTGTATTTTGGCTAATTTCTGGGTTCCCTCCAGGGGAATCCATGAACCCTGGGTACCTTTAGAATCCCCATGATGTTGGAAGAAAAGGATGCAAATTTGGTGTGTATACCTTATGTGGACGAAAAGTTACAGGGGCCTAAGCACAAACTACCCCAAATAGCCAAAAAAAAGGCTTAGCACGGGGGAGGCCTAGCAGCAAAAGGGTTAACATTTTTGAAAATTTTTATAAATTTGTTTCTATTTTTTTGATTGATTTTTCTATGGAGAGATAGACTTTTTAAAACTTTTATCAGGAGGACATTTTTTTCTAGCACTAAGTAAATTTAATAGTCTACTGCTTTTGTTTTTGAGTCGTTTCTGGAAGAAAGAAGCCACGGTTGGATGTTGCTGTTTATCAGTAAAGGTAAGTTAACTTTTATCTACTTTTAAGGTGTTTCTATGGTAGGGTAGATAGGAAGGGTGTGTATATGATATGTGTGTTGTTATTGTTAAGATTATAGTGTGTTTTATTGTTGCTATTTGGTGTTGCATATTTTTATTAAGTGTTTTAGGAAGTAAACTTTTTTTAATGTTAGTTAGGTATACTGTATGGATGGCTGGCTAGTTTTGTGTAGATTAACATTATGGGCCTAATTACGAGTATGGCAGTCCCTTAGACCACCGTACTCGCGGTAGCAGTCTGACCACCGCGTTCGGACCACCACAGGACCACTGCGTCCACCGGGGATCCAGGATCCTGCGGCAGTCACACAGATGTCAGGGAGCTGCAATATGCTGGCAGTGCTGCTGCAGCACTGCCGAACATATTACCAGTTACCTGTCTGCCGCCTCTTTCATGACGCTGAGCCCACCATGAAAAGGGTGGCGGAGAGGCAACACGGGGGACCCTAACAGGCCCCCTGCCACTCATGGGTCTGTGGGTGCATGCGGGGGCACATGTTGTGCCCCCTGGATATGCACACCCAGTTGCTGCATGGTGTGGCATGCATGCCACACTGTGCAGGAACGTGATTTCGGTGATTTCACGGCAGTGGTCTGCATGTTAGGCTCTCCCATAAGCCTAACTGACCACCACCATCAGACCGCCGCTGCAACGCCTGCCCGACATGGATTGCATTAGTAATCTGGCAGGCGGATGCACCACGGCCTTGGTGGTCCTCCAGCGGTCAGCGCTGTGGTGGCACAGCTGGAGGACAGCCAAAGTCAGAATAAGGCCCTATTTATGTATATATTTAGGAATGTGGGATTTTGTGCGGGAGGATGCTTTATCTATTTGTTGCAGGTTTTCATTTCTTGGACGTTTCTAAGGGAAGTCGGACATCTCGTTTCTTTTTAAGGAAATCCAAATTAGTTTTTTATAAACATATTTTTTATACATAGATTTCCTTGATTTTCACGTTTCCTGGAGCGGTTCTTTTCTTTCAAGAATTTTTCGTTTTTTTTAATGGATTCTACAGACTGTGGATTGCCTCGAGGGATTGCTTTTTTTAACTACATTTTTGCATTTTTTGTCGTTTTAACTATTTTTTGGTTGATTACTTTTTTAATTATGTGGATTTGGAGGGAGATCTGCAACAACAAAATTGTAAGTAAAATTTTGTTAATTTACTCTGGGTGGGAAATGTTATATATTTAAAATAATGTTATGTTGATATATTTGTTATGTTGTTTTGTTGAAAGTATGTGATCTATTTTTAAAATCATGTGTAGTTAGTTTGTGAGTTAGTTTTACGTATTAAATAATTTAAAACATTTTTTTAAATGCTAGTATTAATATTTTTATTATCTCAATGAGTAATGCAAAATCTAGGATTAACTTTTCACTAACATAATAATAATCTTTTATTAGTTTAAAAAAATATGTTTACATTATTTTGGTGTACTATTGCTGTAGTTTTTAAGGTGCCTGGTAGATTTTATATGTGGTTTAGAGGATAGATTTGGCTATTACTTCTAAATAGTCTAGTCCTTTGTTGTTTATAAATAGTCTTACTTTGCATTGACATTTAATACATTTTTCCGGTTTGTTTCGTTAGTTTAGGACAGATTTCTGTAATAGATTGCTCTAAGGTTAAGGGGAGCTGTTGTACTTTTAATCTGATTAAAAATCAAGCACGTGCAAAACAAAACTGTGCCTGTGGCTTCGCGCTCCCACCACAAAAGATGGTCAAGGCGCTCCAAATTCCCAGAAACAACCATGAGGCAAAGTTGTTACAGCCCCCAGACCAAATAAAAGCACGCTGTGGCCTCATTAATATCAGATCCATTGCCAAACATAAGTATGAGGTAGCAGACACCATATCATCATATAAGCTAGATGTCCTGCTCCTCACGGAAACCTGGGCCGACGCTGCCTCAGACCCGGATTTTGTGGTAGCAGCTCTGCAGGGTTTCCTATCATTTAGGGTAGACAGGCCAATAAAGAGAGGAGGGGGAGTGGCTGTAATATATAGGGAAGAGTTCGAAGCCACCTTCTCACCAGCTCCCACACCTTACTATGAAGCACTCCATTTCTCCTTAGCAGCTAATGCTAAAAAAAACTTTAGGGGCATACTTCTCTACCATCCCCCAGGCACCAGAAGTACATTTACTAACAACCTAGATGTGCTCAGGGAACCCATCCTCTCCACCGATGAGTTCACCATTCTGGACGATTTTAATGTTCACCTGGAAGATAGGGTGGATAAAGACACCAGTTCCCTACTAGAGACCCTAGGGACACTAGGCCTATCTCAATTGGTGCACAAGCCCACTCATGAAGCAGGACACACACTGGATGGCAGGCCTAAAAATAAATAACGTTCACCCTCTCACGTGGACAGACCACTCTTTAGTCACTTTCGATTACACTATCCCTAAAGTCCAGAAAGGAGGAGTAGCTGAATCCCACTCATTAACATATAAGGCCTGGAACAAGGCTGATAAAGCCACGCTTCGAATCCAACTGGATAGGACACGACCTCCATTACTATGTCCCTAGACTTAGCAGTTAGCGAATATACGGATTAGCTTAATGAAGCAATTGGGGCCACGGTACCCACCGGAAACATTTCAGGGAACCGCAACTTACCTTCAGCCCCTTGGTTTACCGAGGCCTTACGACAGGAAAAACAAAAATGTCGTAGACTGGAAAGACGCTGGAGAACAAAATATGATACATCAGACAAAGGCATTTATAAAGCGGCATTAATTCATTACAAAACTCTGCTGATCGCACAAAAAAAAGCATGTTCCACGAGGCAGATTGAAAAAGGGAAGAACTCCTCCAAAGAACTGTTCGGGGTAGTAAAGAAGCTTTCTTCTCTGCCAAAGAAAAAATGCACTAAGAACAACCACAGTTTTTGTGAGGTAATTGCTGACGCTTTTAGAAATAAAGTCAAAAATATCTATGATTCTTTTGAAACTATCCCCACTCCGGTTCCTATTGACATACACCCATGCGTAGATCCCAGTGATAAGATTTTTCACAGCTTCTCGCTGGTCAACACGGAACTAGTGGAAAAACATATCAATGAAACTAAATCTGGGTCCCCTCTAGATCCTTGTCCTCCCGCTTTTTTGAAAGAGATAGCGAAGGAGGTTAGTCCTTTGCTTACAGAAATCTTTAACAATATGTTCATTTCCGGTACCTTTCCATCCATGTGGAAGGATGCGTCAATACTGCCTCTGATAAAAAAAAAACAATCTAGACGACTCTGACCCCAATAACTATCGCCCGAAATCTAGATTGCCACTCCCGGCAAAAATAGTGGAGAAAATTATGAACAGGCAGCTATCCCAGTTCATACAAGAAAATGACTTACTCGATCCCTCCCAATTAGGCTTTTGCCCAGAACACAGTACAGAAACAGCACTAATTAAAGCCACCGAAGAGATCAGGAAGGTGTTGGATAATGGGGGCGCTGCCGCCCTCATCCTCCTTGATCTCTCGGCGGCCTTTGATACTGTGGATCATAACCTACTGTTAGCGCGGCTGGAAACGCTAGGGGTCAAGGGCTTGGCACTAGCCCTGCTGTCCTCTTTTCTAAAGGATAGGAGACAAACTGTGGCACTAGGCCAGTCCAAATCAACACCTTACGTCCTCCCATGCGGGGTCCCACAGGGCTCGTCGCTTAGCCCTGCACTTTTTAACATTTATGTTTCAGAACTTGCCCCGTTGATCCAAGACTTCGGCTTTAGTCTTACTTCATACGCCGATGACACCCAGATGGTGGTGGCAGCGTATAAAGATCAAGCCTCCCCATCAATGCAGTTTCAAAGCTGCATGGTGGAAATAAATAGATGGATGGGAAACCACTGTCCTAGGCTCAATTCCGGGAAAACCGAAGTGGTAATCTTTGGGAATCTGCAACCCAGATGGGATGACCTTTGGTGGCCGGCGGATATGGGGGAACCGCCAAAACCAGTCCAGAAGGCAAAAAACTTGGGGGTGCTGATCGATAATAAACTCACCTTATCTCAGCAGACCAATGCCATCGTATCTGCCTCCCATTTTCTGATCAAAAAATTGAAGAAGGTTCTACCTTATATTCCTGACGACTCCAAAAGGGCGGTAGTGACTACACTCGTGCAGTCAAAGCTATACTACTGCAATGGACTTTACCTTAATATGCAGAAGAAATACCTAAAAAAGCTTCAGATGATTCAAAACGCATCTGCAAGACTTCTACTAAATGTCCCTAAATATGAGTCTGTAACCAAGGAAATTCGAAGACTTCACTGGCTCCCGGTGGCGCAGCACAAGTTCAAGGCGCTATGTCTAGCTTACAAAGCCTTGAACAACACCGGACCAATGTTTCTCAAGAAGCTCTTCTCCTGGTATCACCCAGCCAGACAACTGCGCTCTTCTGACGCCAGACTCATGATGGTTCCAAGGATCCGAACCTTATGCAGGGGAGGCCGTAGTATCTCGTACGGCACAGCAAAATTATGGAATAATCTACCATTTGCTGTTAGAAATGCCGGCTCTCTCACCACTTTCAGAAAGGACCTAAAAACCTGGCTTTTTCAGAACTAGTTGCTTCATCTAGGGCTTACCACTGTCTTAGCGCCAAGACACCTCCGGGTATTCGTGCGCTCAATAAGTTTTATTAACATTAACATTATTCTAAGTTCTTGGTAGCTTTGCTCTTTTTGTAATGCTTCTAGTACTTTGTATAGCATAGGTTGAGTTCTGCCAAGGGTGGATTGGAAAGCATTATACCATCCTTCCACTGCATTGTTTGTTTTTGCCTCCTGTGCCAAGGTGCTGTCATAGACATTCCACCATGGTATCTGGAACTTTGGCTGGCGTCTGTATCCTGATCTATGCAGTCTACCTACCCATGTGTCCGCAAAGTAGTCCATTAGGGGAGTACGTTTGTCTTCATTATTTTGGTAATAGGGACTTTCTGTTAGGATGTTGTAATGGTTGGCTACTTCTGTCACAGGGACATAGGCTAGTGCAATAATTGTTTTTCTTCAAAGGCAAAATGCCTGTTGGTGACGTATTCCACACTTAGGGCCCGATTACGATGCGGGCTGAAATGGCTCCGACCATTGGTTGGAGCCCTTCAGACCGCATCATAATCAGCTGGTTGGATTCCTTTCTGACCAACCCATTTTGATGGGGTCGGTTGGAAGGGAATACGAATCAGATTCCAGAATGGCCTTCGACGGGCTCCGGGAGCACGTCCGCCATTTGGAAAGCATTCTGTAATCCCTCGGCCGGCTCTTTCCGGCCGAAGGATTACGATGGCAGATCCCCACAGCCTTTCTGTGCAGGCCTTTTTGACACAGAAATGCTTTGGGAATCTGTTTTGGGGGCCCGCAGAAGAGCCCCCATGGGTGCAAGGCCGCCAAATGACCATAGGTGTCCCCCGTTGATCCCTGCACCCGGTGGCAGGCACCTTGAGGTGTACCTGATGAGATCATTTATCAGTGTGTTATTTGTTCATAGCCACTGTCTAAGATATACTTTATTTATGGATGTACACTCCAGCCCTGCCATTTCCAGAACTGATTCTGCCTCATGTGCACCTACTTCATCCATTCTCTACAGCTGACCTTTGTAGGCCATTTTCCGTAGCTATATTGGGATGGATGCTTATACATGATCTCTTATTTAAACTTCACTCCACCACCTCAATGATTAAAACAGGCATTATACAATCTGGAATTGTTGGAGAAGGCAATTAGGTCTACCTGTGCCATGGAACTGGACTATTGCCAGCATCACAGACCTTCACAGTCATTGGAAACTAAAGTTAATGGGGATCTTACCTGTAGCTTGCACAAAGCAGTCAGGCTTAACTAAGAGGCAATGTGTTTTTGTAGCACACAAGCAGAAATAACATTAAAATAGAGCACAAGAAAATATCCCAAACATATTAAAAAAAGGAGCACATGTTCATAAACAAAATGGTACCAGAATGACAAAAATCCAATCAGTAGAACCAGAGTTATGCATTTTTAAATGTTTTGGTAAAAATAGCACCTAAAATCACAAAACACCACTCGCGCTCCAAACTTTCTTGGGGTGACAAAAGGCAGGCAGGCCTGGTGTTAGCTTCCTTTGTGAGTGTGTGGGGGAGAGCCCTTTGAAGTAAGGCTGGGTATGGCTTCTCCCCAGTCATTCTGCCCGGAGGGCCCATCCTGTCCACAATTAAGCCCCCGTTGTTTCACTGTCTGGAAGGAATATACAAACCCCAATAGCAGAACCATTCACAATCATATCACCCAGGACACTAGCAAAAGGCACAGATGGTTAGAACAAGAAAATGTCAACTTTCCAAAAAGTAGCATTTTCAGAATTGTGACGTAAAATCTGGCTTCACCATTAAAAGCGATTTAAAATTGCAATTCATTTGAGTCTAAATAACATATCTTTATCTGCTCCCAATCTTAAATTAGCACTTATTAAATGTAATGAAGTAACACATTGTTAGCCAATGGGAAAGACATGCCTTACAGTAGTGAAAAATGACTTTAGGAGATTTTCACTATCAGGACCTGTAAAACTTAAACTCACATGCCCTGCCTTTTAAATACCATGCACCTTGCCCTCTGGGTTGTTAGGGCCAACATTAGGGGTGGCTTATAAGTACTAAAAAGAAAGGTTTAGGCCTGGAAAACGGTTTATTTTGTCAGGTCAAAATGGCAGTTTAAAACTGCACTACAGGCTGCAATGACAGACATGAGGTGCTACTTTAGGGGGTGGCACAATGAATGCTGCAAGCCCTCTAGTAGCATTTAATTTATAGGCCCTAGGTACAAGTAGTACCACATACTCAGGTCTTTCAAGTAAACTAAATGTGCCAATCAGGTGCAGGCCAATTTTACCATGTTTTAGGGAGAGAGCGCAAACGCTTTAGCACTGGTTGGCAGTGGTAAAGTGCACAGAGTCCTCAAGCCAACAAAAACAAATTCATGAAAGCAGGTGAGGTGAAGGCAAAACTTCAGGGAAATACCACACCAAGGATGTCAGATCTAATAGCTATTCAGATGTACCAACATATGAGTAGTCGCAATCTGCAGGAGCTGGAACATCCACACCATTTTAAATGTGAGATCCTTATGTACATGCTGGCCTTTCCATGCATCAGGAGTGCCAGAATGAAGGGCATGAATCAAAGTTCAAAGTTTGTCATCTGACAAGTTGTAGGGTGGCCGCCATGTCACCACTGACATTGTTTCTAATCCTGGAAGTTTAACCAACAAATCAAATCTACCAGGTATCATAGTCTAATTAGCTCAATGAAAGCAAGCCAAAACTACAACACCAGAATACACTGGGCTGCCACATGTAAGCACAGGACTGGAAACCGTGTTTACAAGGACATAGACTGAAGTGGTGACCTTAACAATATACTTTGATACAATTAACATCCAATAATCAAATACTGCTTCAAATGACGTGACAAGTCTGTCATCGTTGGACACTGGAAGTACCTTAAACCCATGTAGATTATAACTGAAATTAACATAACATAACTACCCGGCCCAGTCTTAGCTGGTAGCGAAGAGAAAAAAATCAATGCTCAAGGGTTTCTCTGAGTTTAACTTTACCAAATTGTGCAGCACCTGGAGGGCGACTTCTACCTGATATGGTAAGTGGGAAAGGGATGAAGCTTGGACTCTGAAGCACTTGGGGCGCCACAGAGGTCGCGCTATCGTCAGCAGCTGCTGGAAGCCCAGGCACTACCGAGCCCCCAGGTCTGTGTCCTTTTTTAAACAATAAACTTCCACCTGCGCGACGTTTTGGGCCTGCACACGGACCACATTTCTCGGTTTCGAGAAATCGAGTGCACTCCCTTTATATTGTAAGAAATGTAAAAGGTTGACTTTGTTCTGTGACATTTAAAAAGGTCAAAGCTACAAACGACGCCCCGGGAATGGAGTGACAGTCAATTATCCTTTCCCTGAAGAGGACTTTATTCAGTTTGAAGCTCTGATTAATGTATTGCCACAAGCAGAATGTGTACACTTCGTTTACTACTCAGCTAGCAAGCCCATCTGAACTCTCTACCTCCTCTGCAAGCAGGGGAGAGATAGAGTCCTTGGCTCAAAAGAGAGGCTGGCCTAATGTCCTGCTAAGGGGAGAAAAGTCCTGTAACACCCATCTGCTGCAAGGGGCAACTCAACGTCTTATTTGTGAAGCCAAAACAACACGTTGTGCTCATTCGCACCTTGGCCTCAGGCTGAATGGAGAAGAAATAATTTACAATAAGCTCAAACAGTGAACCAGGTTATATGGTGTAGAGGTATAGGGGATTCTTTGGAATTATCATCTTATGTCACCTGCCTTAAGAAAGGTTCATCCATTTAAGGGCGATTCTTCAGATGTGAGCTAGGGATTGTCACCATTCTGTTGTTTCCATTCAGGTATGTGTGTGCAATCAAGGGTGTTCTGACTGCTTTGCTGCAAAGAGTTTTGCCCAACAGACTGTGCAAGGGACTTTCTGGGCAAGTCCTGCTTGCTCCCAGGGCGAGTTGCACAAACAGCGGCAGCTGGCACAGGTAAACGCGGTGAGGCGGGAGGGGGGAAGTCGACCAATGACGGAATAGGTATAATTAAATAAATAAATAATTCCTGTTCCCTCTGTCGGCTCCCCCCCCTGCTGCGCCCTGCCCTGCCTCACCGCGCTTACCTGTGCCGGCCACCACTGTGCCCAAACATGTCATATTGCAGGCAATACTGGTCAAGTCCTAGGTCCCGTTTCGTACTGAATTCTCTGAGCAGAACCACTTGGGGCAGCCTTCAGCAAAACCCCTTTAGTGTCTTCTGAGTGATCCATGTACCTTTGTTCAAAGACAGTTCTGCAGCGTCTCGAAGTACTAATTCCAGCTGCATGAAAAATTGGACAGGAAGTGAAAAAATAGAGCACTTGTTCCTGCTCTGTTTGAAATCAACTCAAGGCCATATCATTTACGCAACAGAGACAGATTTTCACGAGCCAGCTGAGCAATCATCTGGTATTGAGTCACTGACTTAACACCATAACCAACAGCTTCTACACTCCAGGTCAATAGATTTTGATGTCTCACCTCTCTTGTGCTCCACTACATGTCTCTCTGGATATTGGTCTTTGCTCAGCTTCCTAGTGCTTTGCCTGTCCACGCTACTCTTCTCCTCAGGCTTCAGATTTAAAATCTTTGGGCCTGATTACAAGTCTGGTGGTCTTGCGACCGCCAGACTCACCGTGGCTCAGGAGTGGCGGTCCACCGTATTGTCGATTATGATTTACAAAGTCGGATCTGCAGTGTACTGCCTGCTGCGCAAGGGAACAGTCATTCCTTGGCGGTGGCACAGGAACACCACAACGCATTATGCTGAGCAGGGACTGGAGCAGTCATGCTCAGCATATTTTGAGTTCTTGCACCACCAGCATTTTCATGGAGGAGCCCCGCCATTAAAATGCTGGCGGTGCAACAACAAAGGGGGCCCTACAGGGCCCCCATGTCCTCCACGCCATGGGGATACATTCACGCGGGCACAAAATGTGCCCCCCTGTCTGTATTCCCCCCCCAGTTCCAGCACCGCATGAACATCACCGTCCATGCCATGCTGGAACTTTTTGGCCATTCCCATTGCTGTGCCTGTTTTCAAGGCAGCGGCATGGGAGAAGCCAAAGACCCGCCAATCGTGTTACGAGTTACACATTTGCAACTCGTAATATGGTCGGTGGTGCTTGCGCGGCTTTGGCGCAGCGGTGGCGGCATTGCGCCGTTGCACCTGCGCCAAAGTCGTAACCAGGCCCTTTGTTTCCTCAGGGTGTTTTTGCTTAGCATGACTTCTTTGGCAATGTTGTAGGCTTGTGGTACAGTGTGCATCTGTTCAGAGAGCCAACAAGGGCTTTATCGAGGCAAAATGCAAAGGGCGGTACTATGTAGATGTGTCAACCCTGCCATTTCCCCTGTATTTGTGATCCAGTTCTATAATATCTTTCCTTTTGGTCAAAAATGTTTGCGTACCCGATTCTGAAGATTCCCTTCAAACTGGTGCTCCCCAGGGACCATCGATATTTGATCCTTTAGAGGTTAAACCATACACATCTTCTCCTCAACCCGTATGGCAATGGGGATGGTCCTCTTTGGCCCTATCTTTATGGCTGGAAGCAGCCTGTGTACCGCTTTGGGAGTGCTTAGTTGCATGTAGGAGAATTACCTACTGGCTTCCCCAAGTAAATTCAGTCCTCAGGTGGGAGGCAGAAGGGCAAAATTCATGTTTATTTTTATTTAAAAAATAATTATGTTCACAAATTTTACTTACAAGAGTGCTACCGTACTCTTTCTGGAATTTAGAACAAATGTGTACTGTAAAAGTGTTGGAAACATTACTTTGACACCCGTCAAAGGATCTGGCTAATGGTGTTCTAAAAACTTTACTATTTAAAAAATGTTTTATTTCATGAGAACACAAGAAAAAAAGAAAATTCCTTTAACAATTCATTACATTGTATACAGTAATCAGGGATCATATTTTCAGCTATTTCGGCACATCTGTCAAACTCACTGCCTGTACCAGAATCAGTGCTTAATTTGTAAAGAAATAAGTGTCAGGTCTCTTAATAGGAGGCCACTGCAGCTCGTATTACCCAGTGGTGCTGCATGCAGTTGGCTAGCAAGCAAGTCAGATCAAGAGGTATTTCTGCAGAATGTGGAAGCCCATTTTACCTTTGGACTTGCAATACTTTGGTATCAGTCAAACTGCTTCTGTCCTACTCTTAAATGTTGCTGTTCTCCAAAGGAGAGGAACTGCTCACCTGGAGCTGCCTGGACCATCAGGAGCAAGAGATCCTTGTTGCAGGCAACTGACCACCGCTTTCTCTAAAACTGGCATTCTGCGTTCCTCCATGGTCCAGAAAGCACATCCTTGAGCTGTGAGCCATGGTCCAGAAAACACATCCTTGAGCTGTGAGACACTACACCCTTTTTTCTACAGGTTCCCGATACATTGTAACGTGTTTGCTGTTTCTTGTGTCTGTGCTACTTTAGATGTTCGTAAAATTCTAATGTAACAAACCTTCAATGTTATCCACTTATTACAAGGTAACTGTTTTGTCATGAAGACTGTATCTTCCCTTTGTTACTGTATCTTTTTATTGAACACTGTTGCTGTTCATGATTTTTGCCTTTAAGTTAACCTTGCCTTTCCCAGAGCTCTGATTGTAGTACTGTGCATTTCTATTCTAGGTGCAGCGTGAGCTTGGCACACAGACATTAGTGAACACTAGTGATGCACAAATGTTATATAGATGCATGAACGGGGGATCTTGTTTTACTACTTTCATTGTCAGTGAAATTGCTCTCCCTCCCTCGCAGCTCCACCATTAAGTGAGGCCTTCCCCCAAGCCCTTGCACTCTCGAGTGTTGGTGTTCGAGGCCCTCCTCCACCCGCAGGTTTTACCTGCACCTCATCCCTGGTGGTCCAGTGGACCTCTGTCTCCTTTCTCTCGCTCCGCTTTTTCTCTCCGTTTTCACTCATTTTTCCCTCATTTCAATCTCCCCCTTTCACTCTCCTTCTATGTCTTTCCTCCATTTTCACTCGTTTTTCCCTCATTTCAATCTCCCCCTTTCACTCTCCTTCTGTGTCTTTCCTCCACTTTTCTTGCACTTTTTCTGCCCTATTCCACTCTTTCTTCTTTTTTCAGCCCTTTTTCGCCCGTTTTTTCCCTGCCGCTGCTGCCCCCGCAGCCCCTCCCCCCTGCACGACCGGCCCATTCCAGTTCCTCTCCCCGCTCCCACCTCCCAGCTGTCCAGCCCTCCCCGACCCCTACTTAATGGTGGCCGCTGCGCGGTCGCACAGCAGACGCGCGCAGCGGGTGCGCCGCTGGCCGTCTGCGCCCGTCCGCCACGCGACCAGCGCCAGGAACCCTGGACCTCCGCACCGCCAACACTATGACCCAGCGGCACTCCACGCACTCAACCCAGGCCGCAACAACAACTGCAAGCTAGCATCACTGGCCGACACCCACGGACCCTTCAGCTGTCACCACTGCCGGTACACCTACAGCACCGCCAGGAACACGGACCCAGCACAACCCGCCCACAAGAACACAACCGAACCGATGACCCTGCAATGCATCCTCCTCAATGTCCGATCCCTCCACAAACACGCCACCGAAATCTGGGACCTCCTCGACAGCACCACCCCGGACATAGCGTTCTTCACCGAAACCTGGACCAACACCACCTCGGGACTGGACATCACCATCGCCATTCCCCAAGGATACAAGATCTCCAGGAAGGACCGCCCCACCCGCCCGGGAGGAGGAATCGCCATCATCCACAAATCCACCCTCCGCCTGAGCACACTCCCCGACGAGCCCACAGACCTGATGGAACACCTTTACTTCAAGATACTGGCCAGCCCTACCACCACCCTCCGAGAAACCCTCATCTACCGACCCCCTGGACCCCGCGGACCTTTCGCCAACTCCATCACGGACATCATCTCCCCGCATGCCATCGCATCCACCAACTACACCCTGCTGGGAGACCTCAACTTCCACCTCGACAACCAACTGGACCCCAACACCACATCCCTCCTGGACAACCTCCACAACATTGGACTCTGCCAGATCGTGACCAAACCCACACACTCAGCAGGACACACCCTCGACCCCCTCTTCACAACAGGAAACTCCATCACCTTCAGCCACACCACCGAACTCCCATGGACTGACCATCGATGCGTCCACTTCACCTTCAGAACACCCACCATCCACAGACACCAGCACCTGCTCCCGCGAAGAAACTTGACCAGAATCACCAACGACCAGCTCACCTCCTCACTCAGCAACTCCACCCCAACCATTGCGGAAAACGATGACCCCAACACTGCAGCCCGAACCCTGCACAGATGGATCTCCGACAGCACCAACACCATAGCCCCCCTCAAGAGAAACAACAACACCCACGCCAAGAAAGCCAGATGGTTTACCACCAAACTTCCAGAGACCAGACGCACTTGCCGCCACCTCGAAAAGGCCTGGAGGAACACCAAATCCCCAGAAGCCCACAACAACTTCAGAGCCGCCACCAACGCCCACCACCAACTCATCATAAAAACGAGAAAAAAAGCGATTGAAGACAGAATCTCCACACACGCGCACAACAGCAAAGTACTCTTCAACATCATCATGGAGTTCGCCCAACCCACCAGCGAGTCTACTGACATCCCTCCCTCACAAGACCTCTGCGACAAACTCAGCACCTTTTTCCACCACAAAATCAAGAGCATCTACGACAACTTCGACGAAGACAACCAACACACTGAACCCTCACCAACCACCCCCGACACCATGAAGCCAGCGATTGATAACTGGACAGCCCTCACCACCGAAGACACCCTAAAGACAATGAAGTCAATCCACTCCAGGGCCCCCACGGACCCCTACCCCCACCACATCTTCAACAGAGCCGCCAACACCATCGCACCCATGCTCCGCCACACCATCAACCGCTCCCTGGCAACCGCCTCGTTCCCCGATGACTGGAAACACGCAGAGGTCAACCCCCTCCTGAAGAAACCCTCGGCAGACCCCACCGACCTCAAAAACTACAGACCCATCTCCCTGCTCTCGTTCCCAGCGAAAGTAATCGAGAAAGCCATCAACAGCCACCTCGCCACATTCATCGAAGAGCACAACATCCTCAACTCCTCCCAATCCGGCTTCAGAAAAAACCACAGTACGGAAACCGCCCTCCTCGCTGAAACAGACGACATCCGCACCCTACTGGACAAAGGAGAAACAGTAGCCCTCATCCTCCTCGACCTCTCAGCGGCGTTCGACACAGTCTCTCACCGCACCCTAATACGCAGACTCCACGACACAGGGATCCAGGACAAGGCCCTCAACTGGATCCGCTTCTTCCTCTCCGGCAGAACGCAGCGGGTCAGACTCACCCCTTTCCTCTCGGACCCTACACCAACCACCTGTGGAGTCCCCCAGGGGTCCTCCCGCAGCCCTACGCTCTTCAACGTCTACATGGCTCTGCTCGCCCCCATCGTCAGAACCTACGGACTCAAACATTGTGTCATACGCAGACAACACCCAACTCATCCTCTCCCTATCCAACGAACCCAACACCGCCAGACACAACTTTCGAGTAGGCATGGAAGCTGTCGCCAAATGGATGAAAAACAGCTGCCTACAACTAAACCCCAACAAAACAGAAGTACTCATCGTGGGCCCAAACCCCGATGCTTGGAACGACACCTGGTGGCCCCCCGCCCTCGCAAGCCCGCCCACCCACCCCCACGGACCATGCACGCAACCTGGGAATCATCCTGGACTCCAAGCTCAAAATGGACCGCCAGATCAACTCTCTCTTCCTCCTGCTTCCACACCCTCCGCCTCCTACGTAAGACCTTCAAATGGATCCCCCTCGAACACAGAAAGACTGTCACTCACGCCCTGGTCACCAGCAGACTCGACTACGGCAACGCACTCTATGCCGGAAAAAACAAAAACCTCACCCGCAAACTACAGAACATCCAGAACACCGCCGCAAGACTGGTCCTCAACCTGCCAAGACACTGCCACATCTCCCAGCACCTGCGCACACTCCACTGGCTCCCCATCGAGGCTAGAGTCACCTTCAAGATGCTCACCCACGCACACAAAGCCCTCCACGACACCAGACCAGCATACCTGAACAGCCGACTCAAATTCCACGCACCCCAAAGGACCCTACGATCAGCTCCTCCTACGCCGTGGTCCCCCGCACCAGAAAGACCAGATCGGGAGGCCGCTCCTTCTCCTTCCTCGCGGCCAGAGCCTGGAACGCCCTTCCGCTCCACCTCAGACAGACAACATTGCTCCCCATCTTCGCAAGAAACCTCGAAACCTGGCTCTTCGACAGATCCCCTCCTTGATGGACTGGAACGTGTACACCCCCCACCCCCAGCACCTTGAGAACCTTACGGGTGAGTAGTCGCACTCAACAAACGCCTGATTGAGTTGATTGACTACTGGATTATCATGTTCATTGAGTACTCTCTATTGTGTAATTTCTAATTCTCTGTTTTTGTACTAATGCATTGAACATATTTGTAAATATATTAACATAGTATTAATGGGTTGGGTTACCTCATACCTTTGGCTGGCTATTCACATCTTTTTTGCAAATGTGATAGCTGTGTTTTGTTGTACCTAGCCTTACCCTGCATCATCCTCCCATGACCTAGCCCCTGACTGCTCATCCACGTCTAGTGTCATGGAAGCCTAGAAAGGCCAATTTTCTACTGCAGATGCAGTACCTGGGACAACCGTTGGTAGAAAATCTCTGAAGCCTCTTTTGTGGAGTGATCTGTGGCCCCTGCACCTGCGTGTCCCAAAGATGAATCCCAAACCCACCACATCATGGGGATCTCTTCCTGGTGTCCAGTGCCTAATTTGTAAAAGAATGAGTGCTGGTGCCCAAAGCTCTGCTCCAAAGCCCGTGGCCTAGTCAATTAAATGTTGGTGTGCTGCAGTGGCAGCTGCCTCAGAACAGGTGTGGTGGGGCGGGGTGGTGAAAAAAAAAGTAAATAAACTTACCTGTGAACGCCTTCTGCCTCGCCTTCAGACTCTTCTCTCTGCACTGGCAGCATGGAACCAAAGCACCCATTTTCCCAGACTCTCCCAGCCAATCACGATGCTGCTGTCACAATGACAGCAGCATTGTGATTGGTCTGAGCATCGTGGTTCGGCACTCAGTCAGGGGCTGGGAGGCTGTGCATGTTCTCCACCCAGGCTGCATTACAGCCCAGTGGAGAACGTGCAAAGTGTGCATGACTGTTTGGCTGACCCAAGAGGGACAGCCAAACCGTCATGCACACTTAGGGCCCAATTTCAATGTCATTAGGAAGGCCTTCCTAGAGCTGTCCGTAGCCGGACCCTCCAACCAACTCATCCTGGGAGCCGGTTCCTCCAAACGACAAAGTACAATGCTTAAAATCCTTTACTTACACAACTGGTGTAAATCCCTTCACATACACTCATACACTCTGTCACATATGACGAGTTTAACCTTGTGTCACTGTGGCCCTGTGACATCCACATGACTTCCATGCCCAATGACCTCATGGACTCATGCACAGTAACAACTAACCGCACTCTTACACTCGAATACAGATCACCTAGGGTCCCCGCGTTCACCTGGCGTTTCCCTCCATATTCATTACTAGACGCTGTTTTCAAGGCAGACCTGACGAAGGCAATCAGAGAGTTCTTCATGACTAACTTAGGCTCCGTTCCCTCATTTGCTACAATCTGGGAAACCTTTAAGGTGTATATTAGGGGGGTAGTGATCTCCACACATGCGGGAGTCCTCTGGTCTATACACAACAGGCTAACGACCCTCGAGAAGGAAATTTGAAGTATGGAGGGGACGCTTGCAAGGGGCGGGGGACCCCATACGGCAGCGGAACTTCAACAAAAACTGGTAGAATTTCAAGACACGGCAAATGACGAACTCAAACATATGGGAAAGTATGCCACCGCACGCTGCTATGGGGAGAGGAAGAGGCCGGGTGCCATGCTAGTGGGGACCTTGAGACCCAAGAGATATTTAGACAAAATGACAGACATGAAAGTTGATGATGGGCACCTTTTACACACTCCAGAGGACATTGTAGATCACTTCCGCTCCTATTACCAGACATTGCACACGTCGCAAATACCGACTAACAATGATGCACTTGACGAATACTTGTCATACATTAAAATGCCATGGCTGGTGACGGAGCACAGGGAACATCTGATGGCTCCTTTGACATCAGCTGAAATCAGGGAGGCGCTGCGAGGTATGGCATCTGGCAAGGCACCTGGAGCGGATGGTTTGTCAGTGGATTTTACAAAGAGTTCCAGGAGCTGCTGATCCCCCACCTTAAAACACTCTTTGAGGAAATGGCAGAGGCTGGTACGATGCCCCCTTCCTTGCGAGAGGCAGTGATAGTAACACTATTGAAGGCGGGCAAACAACCCAATCACTGCTCGTCTTATAGGCCACTGTCCCTGCTCAACATGGACACTAAGATTTACGCTAAGATCTTGGCAAACAGGTTGACGCCATTATTACCAGGCATCGTCCGCCCGGAGCAGGTGAGTTTTGTCCCTAGCCGGAATTTGACGCAAAACCTAAGGACGCTGTTCGCGTAGTGCAGAGATTAAATCCGGAGGTCAAGGCCGCCGCGGTATTCCTTGATGCCGAGAAGGCCTTTGACTCCGTGGAGTGGGGGTTCATGTTCGCTGTCTTGCGCAGAATTGGGGTTGGGGAGGTATTTTTACGCTTGGTCTCGATTTTATACACATCGCCAACTGCTAGGGTAAGAATTGGGGATGCAGTCTCTGGTACATTGTGATTGGTCTGAGCATCGTGGTTCGGCACTCAGTCAGGGGCTGGGAGGCTGTGCATGTTCTCCACCCAGGCTGCATTACAGCCCAGTGGAGAACATGCAAAGTGTGCATGACTGTTTGGCTGACCCAAGAGGGACAGCCAAACCGTCATGCACACTTAGGGCCCGATTTCAATGTCATTAGGAAGGCCTTCCTAGAGCCGTCCGTAGCCGGACCCTCCAACCGACTCATCCTGGGAGCCGGTTCCTACAAACGACAAAGTACGATGCTTAAAATCCTTTACTTACTGAATGACTCGGTCACTCTGACTCCATCTTCATTTTCCCAGCGAGAGCTTACCGGGAACGGTGAATGGAGTCATCCGAAGGTATATTCCCAGTCCGATTCCGAATGCTCAAGTACGATGCGTACTTCCTATGCGCTGAATTCGTCGCCACAACCAACATATGAGAGCATCCGGAAGGGTAGTATTTCAACTCCGATTCGCGCCATACCATGATTCCTGCAAACGAGACAGTGCAGCCATGTATCCTATTGCACATGTCATCCCTATACTCTACAGCTACGGGCAATTCTACAACCCCAACCAACGTGGTCGTCGCAGACGGTAAGTCCAACACCCACCCCCACACAAAAACACCATTACACCGGGAAAGGCAACAAAAGATAAAGCAGGGGCAAAAGCACAGTCACACATGGGTTGGGGGGACTACTTAGAGCAATGTAGAAGCAAGGGGGGGTGGGGGCAATAGTTACAGCAAATCAGACACAAAGGGGGACCTGGGGGGGCAATACTCCCAGCAATGTCCAGGCAAAATTGGAAGGTGGCGGTCTAACAGTCACAGCAATGCAGAGACATTTAACATCACACGGGGTACCAGACAGGGGTGCCCTCTGTCTCCCCTACTGTACGTGATTGTAGCCGAACCACTGGCATGTGCAATCCGTGAATATCACTCTCACAGGGGGTTGGGGTTCACAGGGTACACTTTGAATATATCCGCGTATGCTGACGACACCTTGTGGTACATTCGCAATCCAGACGAAAAACTTTCCCCTATTCTGCGAGAGGTGGTCCAGTTTGGCGGGCATTCGGGGCTGCGCATCAATTGGGATAAGTCTATCATATTCCCTCTCACTCCTGTCACTACAGCTCTGGTCTCGGAGTTCCCCTTGCATTGGACCACAGACTCGGTATGATACCTGGGCATCAGGGTCCACACTGATCCAGCAGTGGTTATTCGAGATAATTACAGAACGGCCGAGCAGAGATTGACAGAGGATGTAGATAGGTGGATCAGGCTCCCACTGTCTTTAGTGAGTAGAGTTGCAGTCATGAAGATGGTGGTTCTGCCACGGTTTATCTTCCTATTCCAAAATATGCCAATCCTATTACCGCGCACCCTTTTTAAGAAATTGCGTACGCAGCTTATCAGATTAGCATGGGCAGGGAAACAGCCCCGTATTAGGTGGGACTCTCTTACTTTACCTTATGACTTGGGAGTGTTGGGTGCCCCTGACTTGGAAAAGTACTACAGAGCAGCACACATACATTCGCGCATTACTGGGTACACGGCCCACATGACATACCATACATATACCTGGAGAGAAATGCAGCAGATCTGCTCACCCTGCCTCAGACTTTATTCAAAGCACCATCTAGGCGACAGCAAATATTTGATTTGTTGCCCACTACATTGCAGGCAAGGCACACGTTATTACATATGCAGGCGGGGGCTTTGTTGTACTCGCCAGAGATTCCGCTAAGCTGGGGCTTGTGGTTTCCCCTGGGACAGGATGGCAGGGCACGGCAGGCACTCCGAACTGTGGGCATCCGAAAGATGGGAAATTTCTTTAAAGATGGGTCGGTATGTAGCTGGGAAGATCTTCAAAGTCCAGAAACTCAGCCGTCAGGTACAGCACTGTTTCACATTTTTAGGGCTCGGCACACCTTGCATGCACTCTTAGGGGATGACATGATGGAACCGCAGACTGTTAGAATTGAAAACTTACTTGCTTTATTGCTCATATTTCGTTGTGTGTTAAGTTAGCATTCATAGCGCCATTTTATTAGGAGCCGCCATTATGTTCCATGATTGAAGCTGGGATTCTGTCACACATTGCATGCCTCAGCAGAAAGCTGCTTCGATAACTCTGCAGCTGATATTTTCCCAAGGCCGAGTTTCGTTGCACTAATGAATGTACTCTCTATTATGACAGACCTTCGCTGTTAGATACGCTCGTTCCCACCTTCTATAATGGCGGACGCAGGCGAAACAACCTTGAGGTGAAGATAAAGTGTACCCGGTCTCAGGACCATAGCTCATCCTTCTGTGCCTCCTTTGTTCACTGTTGCCTGGACCGGAATTTTCCCGCCTGGGCGTGTTCTTGGTGAATTGGAAATGTATAATATTGAATGAAATGTTGGGGGATGTCAGTCCCTCGGCAGTCATCTTAGCAGGCTGGTCAGACTGGGCTCCGCTGCAGCGCAATGCTAATAAATAATTTGGTTTGTATTCTCTACTGTCCAACCAACTCTTCATTTGTTTGGAAGTCCGAGAGGTGGTCGCGAGTGACCCGAGTGACCTGAATCGGGTCACTTCCTTCAGTTGGCGCCCGAACAGGAACTCCATCGGGTGACCTATCCTTGCCCGCTGACGGGTGAGGAGGAAGGGGCCGCGTCGGGTCGGATAGGCGAATCGGGGATCCCTGCACGAGAGAGCCTAGTACTCGCAGCTGCTCAGCCTGTCTGATCGGGCGGTGCCTCACCCAGTGGTCGTCCCGGCTGGGGTCCTGAAAGGCAAAACCCTTGGATTCGACCGTTTGGTCCAGAGAGTTGGCAGTGGAGAATAAATTTGTTTGGCCTGTGTGCACCAGGTGAGTTTGCTTTGGTTCTTTGTAAATATGGCGCCCTTTTGAATAAAATTTGGTATGGTCTGCGGACCATTTGCTTTGCACTTGGTAGGTCTGCGGACCGATATGGGTACAGAGTGTCTGCGGACACTTTGCCAGGCAACATAATGGATTTGGCTTACTTTTGAAAATGCCTGTGACTTGGCTGATTTTGTTTTTGTGGTATTAACTTTGGTTTGTCTCTTTGGTGCAGTCTGAGGACTGACTTTTGGGTTTTCTTTTTTTGACACGGTCTGGGGACGATCTTTCGGAAGGTAGTTGCGGATTATTCGTCTGGTACGAATAGTGAACTTGTTTCCTTGCCAAAATGCCTTGTTGGAGCAAGTTGTGTTGTTTGGGGTGCCGTTGTTGTTCCGCTGATGCTAGATTGGAAAAGAGGCAGCCTGCGCCTCCGGAAGGCACCCCCAACTTTGACATGTATGTGAAGCACGCCCTTGGCCCTATTATGTTTAGTACACTATGGCACAAATATACGAGGGACAATGCCGAGTTGCAGTGGCCGCTAACAGGTACCTTTGATGAACAGAAATTGAATTTCCTGCAGGATAAATTGTTTGCAAGACTAAGTAGGCAGTCGATGTTTGATTATCTCCAGGTATGGCAAAAGGATGCTAAGCAGAGACGAATGTGAGCGGAAAAAGAGGCTCGAAGACGGAAGATGCAGACAGAAACTCAGAAGGCAGAGCATATGATAGAGAGAAAATAGAGAAGGGTATAGAGAGTGCTGATAGAAAGTTTAGGTTGCAGTGTGACAAATCCTATGTTGCTCGAGAAGAAGGTGATACATTTGTAGAGGATCTGTTAGATACCCGACCCCCACCTCTATATGCTCCGCAGAGAATATATCCTGCTGTCCCACAGCCCCAGTCTTCTGTCTCTCTTGCCCCTGCCTCTGGTTCTCCTGCTATTGACCTGGCTGCTTTGGCTACAGCACCTCTTGTTTCTTCTTCGGCTTTGCCTATCACGCCTGCAGTAACTGCATGTCTCCCTGCTACGCCTCTTGCTCCAACTTCTTCCCTCTCTCCATCACTTACACCTACGATGCAGTCATTAGTAACTCTGGTACCTGCCACTACAACTGTTGTGCCCTCTCCACATCTCCTCTCCCTGAGATTGTTGAATGTAGGGACGCTGGTGCGCGGATTGGATGAAGGGGACTGGGCGACTGTACAGGAGCGAATGGGGCGAGTGCTGATTCGGTCTGATGTGGGAAATGCAGAGAAGCAGATGGTAGCAAACCAGGCTGCCCAGTGGGCCCGAAGTCCGATTTACAGTGTGGAGGATGTGTGGAGCGTGCTGATAGAGTATGAGCCGTTTGTACAGCAGCATGCCCTCAAGCATATGTCGGCTACTTTGATTGGATTGTGGGAACAGCGCTTCAATGGTGTTGCGCCCCAAATTATTTATGACTACCGGGACCGCGTGTATGCTACTGACATGGCCCTAATGATGTCTTTAGTAATGTCACGACGTTGATTGGATACCGAGGCAGGTTGCACCAGAAGAGCCCGACAACAGTGTCTCAGTTTCCGATGAGGGAAGTACATCCGATCTTTCACCCTGAGATACCGGAGTTGCGAGATCAGAGGTATGCTGTTGTCAGACAGCGAATAGAGGCTTGTTTCCTAGAACAGTGGGTTTATACTCCTTGGAAGAGGAGTGAGGTTTTGTCCCTTAAAAGTCAGTTACCTGACCCTAGGAAAAATCCGACGGCATACTATAAAGAATTAACAGAGGCTGCTTCGTCAACGGTTATGACATTGGCCGGTATTGAGATGTTTTTCGGTTTATTGGTGCCAGTTGATATCTGGTGGCAGGTGCATACGCAGGACCATGCTGTAGAGTTGGGTGGAACTTGGGACGAGATCAGGGCATGGGATAAAGAAAGGAAGCCTGGTGAGAAGCCTAAGGCTGAGATACTAGCTTTGCCAGGTCGAATTATTACTTACATGCACTCTCTGATTCCACCTAGAAGAGTGGATTGGGACAAGTTAACAGCATGTCGTCAGAAGAAAGATGAAAGTGTATCAGATTTCTTTACTAGGTTTGAAGGTGTGTTTCTGGATTTTAGTGGACAGGACTTGTCAATGGAGGGAGGTGTCCGACTGTTTGTTAACAGATTTGTTACGAATCTGCTTCCCGAAATCGCGACTCAGTTGCAGGCTTCGGAGAGCACTTAGACTACCTCCTCCCCATCGGTGATATTGAGTATGGCACAGTATTATGAGCATAGAGAAAACGAAGAGAAGGAGAAGGTGGAGAAGAAAAACAAGGAGTTGAAGACAAAGGTGTTGATGCAGCAGGTGTCCAGGGGGAACGGTAGAGGACGAGGCATTGGTCCGACTCGACAGTTGTCCTGCACTGGGAAAAATGCCGCGCCTGTGGGGCCGAACCAGTGTGCATATTGTAAGGAGGAGGGACATTGGAGAAGTGAGTGCCCGACGTTGTTACAAAAGGTTGTGGCTCCTAGAGGACAGGGTTCTCATGGACGGGGTCGTGGAGCAGGTGGACATAACGGAGGCCAGGGAAATGAGGAACAGCAAGGTCGTTCTGATCAGAACTATTTCAATGAACGTCGGGGGCGACAGTACTATCATGATGACTACGATTTGAACGAAGTGACTGGGCTAGCTCATGGCTAGGATAGCCAGGGACAGGGTGAGGGATCAGTTCAGATACTTGTAGATCAGCACGGACCTTATGTTAAGGCCGATTTGCAGGGATCAGCTAAAACATTCTTAGTGGATACAGGCGCAATGAATAGCTCTGTTTCTCGTTCACTGGTCCCCGGGGCAGCCCTGTCCGGCCAAAATAATGTTTTGGTAGGCTTTTCAGGTATATCGGTTGTGAGCACTGTTCCCAATAAGGTGCGCGCATGCGCGCCCGCGCACCTCTGTTATCTGTAGCGCGCAGTGCTGTGTGTGGAGCGCGCACACACACAGCACATCAAACGAGAACCTTCGCGCAGCTGCTTTTAAAAAGCGAGCGGCGCGAAAAACGGGTGTTTCTTTCTTGTAGAGCCCGGCTGTGGTGCATACTGTGTGCTTTTGTTAAAGTATTCATGTTAATTGCAGCGCCGTCACGAGCTGCGATTAACATGAATACTTTAAACAAAAGCACACAATCTGCCCACAGCCGTGCTTAGGTAACAAAAGAAATTCAGCAAGTCTACAAACACGGCGTGAAAAGCACACATCGTGTTTGTAGACTTGCTGAATTTCTCTTCTTAACAGAGCTGGGCTGCGGGGTGATTGTGTGACTTTGTTAAAGATTTCAGGTTAATTGCAGCTCCAGACGGGTGCTGCGATTAACCTGAAATCTTTAACAAAGGCCCACAATCACCCCGCAGCCCAGAGCTCTATTAAGAAAAGAAATGCAGCAACTCTACAAACACGGCGTGAAAAGCACACGTCGTGTTTGTAGACTTACTGAATTTCTCCTTTTATTTATTTATTTTTTTCAATCACGTAATTAATTTATTTTATTGACGCCACAATATATACATACAGAGAAAAGTCATATCATCATATAAATCAAATATTTATTTCCAAAGAAACCAGAAGAAAATGCACAGATCAGCCTCATGTTAATACAAGTTACAAAATAGCAGGGATATGAGATACAGGCACACAGATGAGCAATTGTAAAAAGACTGAAAGCATAACTAAATAAATATAAGAACTGCCTTTTGTCAGGTACAGCTAGTTTTTTGCAAATACCAGCCTCTAAAGAGAAACACTCCTGGCTTTTTCTATCCGCACAATGATTATTCACTTAAATATAAAGGATTTTACAGATATGTGCAAACCGTTCCTTATTTGTTCCGCTCCCCTTGTGCATGGTTAAATCAAAGTATACAAGTATATTTTAAGAACTCAAAGAAATAGCCTCCCTTATAGTTTTACCGATGCCTTCCATGCGATTACATGGACTGCAATACTATACACCAGTGCAACAAGCATAATTCAGTAGTTCATGGCAAATAAAAAAAAACAGATATAAAACAATTTAAAAGACTGATGTTCCACCTGCGAGTTGGTTAAAGGACCAATTTAGGAAGAAACTTACTTCATGAACAGTTAACCAGTCGTGAAGATGCACCCAGTTTTACACCGGAATACATCAGAAAAAAAGCTGAAAATGCAATGCCATGGATGGCCTATATACACACAACTTAAAAAAAAATAGTTTAAAAACACGTGTAAAAAAGTTTCGGAGTGCATGTACGAGTTTAAGACATTTTGGCTTAATTGTCGGCGCAGAAATCAATATGTGCTGGCTGGTGGGATACTGCGCCTTGCACTTCGGACACTCCAGGAAGCTCTCGTCCAGCAGGTTTGAACGCCGGGGTGATGGATTCAGGGTACCGATCCTCAACCGGTAATCAAAATCGGCGTGGAGATTATAAGGCGATTCAGTGTAATGAAATTCATGGAGGTGCTTCACTGGCTGCAACCGCATTTGCTCTTTTGCCTTGTGTAACTCTTTCCGAACTTTGTATATCTGGTGTTGTGTGTTCTGGTTATCCAACTTTTCGTTTTCTAGCTCCGACGTACATATCTGAATCTGTTGCTCCAGAAAGGTGATCCTCTTATTTTCTTCTTCTTGTTTCGATAAACATTTTCGAAGAACTTCAGCCTGAGATAAAAGGGCATCATATCTTTCCTTTTCCTCTTCAAGTTTTTGTTTGGTTATCTCTATTTCGGTCTTCAGCCTCTGCACTTTTTCTGCCATACGCTTTTTTTCATTTTCTCTCTGCTGATGTTCTTCTGCAAGCTGCGAGTGCAGGGTATTATTTAAATGCGCTGTTTCTCGACTTTTGTCATCATATTTCCTTTTTAATTCAGTAATATCAAATTGCAGGTGAGCAGTCTTCTTTCTTTCTTCTTCGAGGTCTTTTTTTGCTGTCATCAAGCGCTGGTCATAGTACTTTTGTTGTTCATCCAGTTTCTGTCCTTCTGAACTGCTTTCTTTGCATTATGTTGGAGTGTTTGGTGCGCCGTCTCAAGCTGCTGCTCCAAGTCATATATTCTGGACACCAAGGGGCAGATTTACAAGCCCCCTGCGCCACCAGTACGTCACTTTTCGTGACGTACTGGTGGCGCAGGAGGCTCCTCGATATTTACAAGGAGAGGAAAAGCCACCATGCGTGACTTTTCCTCTCCTTGTAAATACCGTCCCTTCACACGCAGCACTTTGCGGTGAAGGGGGCGTTCCATGGGTGTTGCTGTGGGTGTTCCCACGCAACACCCATGGAACAAGACACATCTCCAGAATTACGAGAAATCGTAACTCTGGAGATGCGTCTGAAGCTACGCCACCCTAGAGGTGGCGTAGCGAGACGCACCGAGGAGAAATGTTTTCATTTCTCCTCGTTTTTCCTCTTTCAATGCGTGCTGCATTCTGCAGCACGCATTGAAAGAGGAAAAGCCTGTACTGATTGTTTTTGTGCAGAAAGGTGCCCCTTCCTGCACAGAAACAATCTCCCCATGGCGCAGGCATCCTTGCACCATGGTGCAAGGGTGCCTGCGCCGGCGCTTGGCAGCTGTTTGTGCGCCAGCGCAGGGAGAAGCACAGGAATGCGACATATTCTTGTAAATATGTCGCATTCCTGTGCTCTGAAAGTGCCGCAGCGTGGCGCAGCCAAGGGCTTGCAGCGCCACGCTGCGGCACTTTCTTGTAGATCTGCCCCCAAGCCCTTAACGTAAGCCTCACGCTGTTGGTCATATACAAGCCACTGTTGGTTTTTTTCCAAGGCATCTTTTAGCTGGCTTTCAATTACATTTTGTTCCACTGCCGCCCCACTTTGGCCTGCACTACTTTCCTGTGAAACCTGGCTGGCAATGGCTCTGTTTTCAAGCTCCACATATCTGGCTGTGACCGTGTATAGTTGTTTCTTCAGGTTGTCGGTCTCTTCAGAAAGGGACTTGTACAGTTGTTCCCGCCTCTCGGCTTCCTTTGCTTTAAGCTGAGAGTTTACGACATCGTCATCTTTCGACTTCAGCTTCTCTTTTAAATGTAGGATTTCTTTCCTCTTCTCCGAAAGCTCCTGCCTGTTCGTTTCCTTTTCAGTTTCCAGTGCAAGTATTTTCTCCAGAAGCTGGCTTCTCTCCATATCAGTCAGTTTGCCTTTGCCTTTAGAAATTTCCTCCACAGCCTTTTTTAGGACTGAATTTTCTTTCCTAAGTTTCTCCAAGTCTGTATCAGATTTAGAAACTGCAGCTTTGAAACCAAGTTTGTGGGTAATTAACAGGCACATGCATCAAAAGAAAAACCGGTCGCAAACGGGCAGATTCTTAGAATCTGCCCCTTTGCGACCGGTATTTTTGCATTTGGGATGCATCCTCCCAAATGCAAAAATCGCAATTTAAGTAATCTCTAAATTGCGATTACTTAAATTGCGATTGCATTTAAGGAATCGCAAATTGAGATTCCTTAAATGCAATGCATTAAAGAAAAAAATTAGCGATTTCGCTAATAGGAGTTGCAAATTACCATCAATTTGTACTTGATGGTAATTTGCAAAAACTTTGAAAAATGCACTAAAGTGCTTTTTTCAAAGTTCCATTTTACACCCACACGTGCCCTTGGGGCATGTGTGTGTGCAAGATGTACTCATATGCAGATTTCAGGGGTGCAACAGGGTGTCCTTTTGACACCCTTGCACCCTTGAAATTGCATGCGCAATTTGCGAGTACCTATTGGGTACTCGCAAATTGCGAATGCAATTCCCATTCATTCCTATGGGCCTCTAGGCCCATAGGAATGAATGGGAAGACATTCCTTAATTGCGAGTTGCAATTAAGGAATGTTTAGAAATCGCTATTTTTTTAGCGATTTCTACATGCATAGGCTTTTGCGATTCCTTAATTGCGATTCCTTAATAATCACAATTAAGGAATCGCAAAAGTCTACCTTGATGCATGTACCTGTGAGACTTAAGCACTTGTGGGCCAGGTGGAGGAGTATCTTGGAAAGCCCTCACTTCTGGGAGGACCGCCTCATTCCATTCAATAACTTTATTTCGGCCACGAAGACCATAAAAGTACGTATCAAAGAAAAACACAATAAAATATATACAGTTTCATCATATAGCTTCACATTACAAAGTTGGCAGAATTGACAAACAGGCTATTTATGGCCATAATAAAGTGTAGCTTTAAAATTTGTTCAGAGGCATGTGCCAATTTGGGGTGCAGTGTATACATTCATCTGTTAAAAAAGAAACAAATTGCTAAAATTTACTACTATAAAAAGAGTTAAAAAATAGCAAGATAAAACCAGAATAAAATAGATGAATATAAAAATGCACGAGGAAAACTAATACATTACCAGTGCAGATACTATTTTAGAAAAGTCCGCCGTATATGCCACATAGAATTTAAAAAAGCGAGATACGGCAAAAACCGTGGGGGCATGAGTGTTATATTTTAATACTCGGTATGCCTCCACACAGCGTACAAAACCTAAATTCTTACATAGTTGAACAAGCCAGCGCTGTCGAGGTAGTGCATAGGCAGGGCAGAGGAGCAAGACATGTAACTCGGTCTCTTCCTTGTAGTTACAGGCAGGACATTCACCAGTGTGCATTTTGGACCACTTATTAGTGTATGCGTGAAGCGGTAGAGTCCCTAATCTAAGCTGTACATACAATTTCCTGGCCAGAGTTGGTTGAATGTCGTCAGTCAAGCATCCGAAAAATTGACAAAACGTGGCACTTTCTCCGTCTCGTGGTCACCAATGCCATCGATCACCCACTGGTCATAGGGGAGAGGCAACGGCACCTTGCGGCAATGGCTGAGGTGAAGCCAGTTCTTCCGACCGGTAACTTTGACGGCACTCCTGGCCGCAAGGAGCACCTGCAGGGGCCCCTTCCACCGGGGCTCCAGGCCCCCTCACCTCTGGAAGTGCCGGACAATGACAAAATCCCCAGGTCGTATGGTGTGTTTGGGCCCCTCTGTTGGCGGTGGAAGCGTCTCGTGGATCTGTTGATGAATAGAACGCAAATTTTTAGTCAACTCAAAAAGATAATCTACTAACAGTGGGTATTCAATCTCTGAGAAGTGCCTAGGTCGAGGGACGCCCCAAACATTTGCTGGGCGTCCGAACACTACCTCATATGGTGATAGTCCTGTTCTAGTGTGCGTCGTAGCTCTTGTTGACAAAAGAGCTAACGGTAAAGCATCTGGCCATTTCAATCCTGTGCTTTCCTGAATTTTTGCCAATTTCAGTTTGAGAGTACCATTGTACTTCTCAACCAAGCCTGCTGATTGGGGGTGGTGTGCAGCGTGGAACTTCTGTCTAATGTGTAGCCCATCACACACCAACTGAATAACTTTTGAATTAAAGTGACTGCCATTGTCACTCCAAATCAAACAAGGCAAACCGAAACGGGGAAAGAACTCCTTCAGGAGGGCTTTCGCCGTCGCCAAAGCTGTATTCTCCTTTGTGGGGTAAGCCTCAACCCATTTACTGAATGCACAAACAACCATCAACACATACTTCAAGTTGTTAACCCGTTCCATTTTGATATAGTCCATCTGTAGGACCTCGAAAGGGAACGAGGGGGGTACGAAATTGCAAGGGGGTGTAGGAGTGCAAACGAGGCAAACCGAAACGGGGAAATAACTCCTCCAGGAGGGCTTTCGCCGTCGCCAAAGCTGTATTCTCCTTAGTGGGGTAAGCCTCAACCCATTTACTGAATGCACAAACAACCATCAACACATACTTCAAGTTGTTAACCCGTTCCATTTTGATATAGTCCATCTGTAGGACCTCGAAAGGGAACGAGGGGGGTGCGAAATTGCAAGGGGGTGTAGGAGTGCCCTTCCCAGGATTGTACATCATGCAAACCATACAATATTGAACCAAATGGGCAGCCACTTTCGGGATGTTATCATTCTGCCACACAGGGTCCAATAGCTTGCATATGCCTTTGGCGCTAATGTGAGCTGGGCCATGCACCATAGTAACCACAGGGAGGACATAGGCAACTGGTAACATCCACCTTTGCTTTCCTGACTTATCTGTCCAACACCCATCTTCGTCTAAACGTGCTGTGCTTTCCTGCCATACTGCTAACTCCTCAATCGTTGCCTCACTTTGGATTTCTTTGACATTATCCAGGGTATCCTCGAACATAGTAACATCGGGTACCCATCTAGCAGGGCCTGCCACAAACATTCTTTTCAATTTCGTTCGAGCTCTCGCCTTAGCTGTTAAGTCTGCAAATGCATTTCCCCTTCCCACATCGTCAATAATTGCCTTGTGGGCACTGCACTTCACTATCGCCAACTTCTTGGGAAGTGAAATATTGACAGTCAGTCCCTCACTTAGCTCACAAGCTCGAAGAAGGGCAACTAACTCTGCAGCTTGGTCCAATTGATAGGGAACTCGAGATGTCTCAACTACTGTGTGCAAGGTAGTTATGGCATATGCTGCAGTTGTTGTGCCATCTGATAATTTGAAACAAGAGCCATGAACATATAGCTCCCCTTGGGGTTCAGATAGGGGAACGTCAGTCAGGTCTACCCATCCCTTCATCTCCTCTTCGGTACGAGAAAGACAATCATGGATGTCAATTTCCTCACTCTCAGAAGGGAGGGGTAGTAACGTGGCTGGGTCTTTCATTCCCCGAGCCGCGCCGGAGAGAACCAAGCTGCCCTATTGATGTGAATCATCACCATCTAGGACCTTACTTCAGTCATTGCCCTGTGAGTCCAACCTACGGTGGACCATCCCTGAAGACCTTTTCTTTAATTCATGCTGGCTGTCCTTTGCATCACCTTGTCCTGAAGAAAACCCGCAGTGCATATTAGTCAATCACGCACCCCATTGGGTCAAAACGTCAACGTGCCATTGATAATCCTGACCCTACTCTCTCCGTCCCACGTGAATTGGAAATTTATATCCCAAGCGGTGCGGAGCTTTATGTACCAAGGGACGGATGTCCTTTGAATGACCATTTTCAGCAATCTACACAGCACTGTATATATTGTGTTCACATTCAGCACTTCTTTCACTTTTATCACTATATCACTTGCGCCGTTGGAACAAATTGTATGTTCATGATCTTTGACAGCCTTCTTATGTCATCTTGACACCATAAAATGTAAAAAACCTATGGATTTATCCTTAAAATACAGATTTGGATCGATTTAATTGTGGTGTGTTTTGTTTTTTGTTTTTTGATTCATGGTGTTTGCCTTTCTTTCCTTTTCATTCATTAATTATTGAAAGGATGGAGTATTAATGTTCATTGTGTTTGTTTTTATTTGCTATTATTCAGTAAACCAAAATCAATTCTGTACCCAACAGAACCAACTTCTTCCGCATTCTTGGGTTCAGAGTGGCACATCTTTTGATGGTGACGTGTGGTGCGACTAGGGTCAGCTCATAGCCAGTCAGACGTGCACTAGTAAGGTGCTGCATCTTTGTTCAGTCCAAAAGTGTATCCACAGCATGCAGTACCATGACTGTGAGATCGGTATCAAGGATGAGCCCTGCCGATTGTCGGATAGAGACTGCCACAGCCGCGACCACTCTTAAATAGCTCGGGAGGGCTCTCGCGATGTTATCAAGAAGCGCAGAAAAATAAGCACACGGCCTCTGCTTACCTTCAAAGGCTTGTGTTAAGACAGGGAGCGCGCAGCCTGCCATCTTGTGTACATACAACATGAACGGCTTCTGGTAATCCGGCGTGCCAAGCACAGGCGCAGAGCAAAGCGCGACCTTTAGTTACTCAAAAGCTTGTTGACATTCAGACGCACAGGGCAAGGGCTCATGCACATCTTTAGTAGTTAGTTGCAGCAGCGGCTTTGCTAGTAAGGAAAAGTTAGGAATCCAGTGCCGACAATACGAAGCAATGCCTATAAAAGCGCGCACATCCCTTTGAGTCGCAGGGATGGGCATTTTAACAATAGCACTAACTCACTCAGGTGTTAGTCTCCTTCCCTCCTTCGACCGTAGGTGACTTAAGTAGGTGACCTCCTGTCGACAATATTGGAATTTTGAAAGGGACACCTTATGTCCGTGATGGGCCAAATGTAGCAACAATTTAACTGTTGTGTCTTTGCATCCGTCTTCAGTGTCAGAAGCGATCAAAAGATCATCCACATACTGCAGTAAGACATTACCTGGGGGAAGTGTGAGGGAATCCAATTGGCCTTTCAACGCTTTACTATATATACTAGGGCTCTCAGTATAGCCCTGAGGAGCTCGACAGAATCTAAAGCTTCTGCCAGCAAGGGCAAATCCAAACACATACCTACTGTCTGGATGTATTGGAATGCTAAAGAACGCATTCTTCAAATCGATGACAGAAAAGAATTTAGCAGAGGAAGAAATCATAGTCAGAAGGGCAGTGATGTCAGGAACAACGGGGAACTGAGGGACCACGATCTTATTAACTTCACGCAAATCAATCACAAACCAATAGACATCCCGGATGATCATCAGAGGAACCCCAGGGTGTCCTCTTAAG
This sequence comes from Calotriton arnoldi, assembly GCA_963921515.1. NCBI lineage: Eukaryota > Metazoa > Chordata > Amphibia > Caudata > Salamandridae > Calotriton > Calotriton arnoldi. Next base: position 1,185,593 of record CAWUFW010001548.1, read on the forward strand.
AATTGGAAGAATAGGGATATTACACACATTCGCAGTCGTCTCTTCAACAACCCCTGACCTAATCAAATCCTGTATAATCTGCCCAGGGGAGTAACAAAGGCCCCTGCAGCCCCCGTGTTGCGGGGGGCCCCCGAGCTCTAGGGGCCCCCTCAGCACACAGTAGTCGCTGAATTGGTTTGACTGTACTCATACACAGAAATAGTTCAATAAAACAAAAGTTTTTTTTAAACTGCAAATCGAAATCATGCAGTAGATTGCATCACCAGTAGTCATTGAGAGCAGGGTCCGCGGCGCGCACAGCGCTGGGACGTAGACGTAGTTTAAATGTTACGCCGCCACACGCTCCAGTCCAATCAAATAAATGAAATGCTGCGCGGAGCGCAGCTTCGTAGTCTTCAGCCTCAGGGTGGGGCAGAGCTGGTCTGGAATGTTCATGCGCAGCGCAGTGTAAACTGCACGTGAGGCGGGCCGGGGGCACTGAGACGGTGAGTGAGGCCATAATTAAAATTGCATTCCTAGTAGGTACAAGGGTCTTCCAGGCTACGATTGCAAAACATCCCCACCAAATCATCCGCCTGTTGTGTGTGTCATGTGTCCTTGCTGCTTCTCCGGCGACTTTGCTGCGGGCTGAGCCAGCTTCCCTGGGACACTGCGTGGTTAATGGTTAATCAACATTGTCAAAATAGAGGTGTCTGCTCACGCCTCGCCCCCCCCCCATCTCATCACTGGAGGCGTCTGCCACAAAAGAGCCAAGGGGATCTGAGGCCGACCCCGCCCCCCTCCCCCAAGGCTCCTTCGGGCTGACCGTACTCGTATTTATAAATACTGTATTGACATGGTAGGTTAAACATTTGTTTCCAAAATTCACACGGTGCAGAAACTCACTGCCACATACAAGTTAGTTTACAGTGGGCTTTGCGGGCTCTTTCTCGTGGAATGTGACTTAGATCGAACGCTCACAAACCCCGGGGTCTGACTCCTGTGACCTTGGCCTAGTGCAATGTAGGTGCACTACTTAACTGTCCACACTGTACTGCCTGTCTGCACTTTCAGTACAGCCTTATTGCATTCTCCGCACTTCCTGCTGCGCACTCTGCACCACCTACGTGCACGATCTACCCTACTTGTCTGCATAAACAAACTCTGAACCGACAAAGAAACTATAGCGCTTAGTGCTTAGGTGCTCGATTAATGTTTGGGCACAGATACCTAAGATTGGGCTTCATTTGTATGAAAATAATAAAGAAGAGAAACAAATAATTGACTAAATAAGCTAGCGACGGGGCCAGAGTAGTTTTTAAGAGCCCACCACCAGCATAGCTCTCAAATGTGAAGTTACTGAAAACCAAGCGCTGCCTTTTTCACCACCCAACACTTCTGTCTCTTGATTTCACTCGTGCAGTTTCCTTTTCTCTTTCACCATTTGTCACTGTAATCCCATCTTTTCTTTCTCCTTCTTTTCCGATTTGCTGCCTTTCTCTTTCTGACTCTGGATCTAAGTCTGGTGATAAAAAGCAATTCCCATGCCCCAAAATTGAGTCCAGGAGCCCACCTCATTCTACTTCCGATACAAATTAAGCACTGGTTTTTGAGCTGCTGTAGGCTGGCTGGCTGGTCTGGCGTCCGTCTTATTGCAGCTGCACCCGAGTACTTCACAGGTCTTTAAAAGACCATTTACTTGTTAACGAGGCTTTGTTGTTTTTTCACCCCTTCTTAGCGCCCCTGCATCTCCACTCTGCCTATTGCTGATAGAATTAGCCCCCCCCCCCCGAAATTTGGCTCTAGTTGTGCCTCTGACGTCTGTTGCTAAAAGATGGACCAAAACCTGCAATTACAGTTGTGCTTTTGATGAAAGAAGATATCGTGTGGTAACTCACAAACCAAATAATTGAACAAACCCCTGGATCAAAGGTTCTGGCTTGTGTTTGTTATAATAAGAAGAATAAGTAAATGACAGAAAAGTAATATATATATATGGTTCGGTCTGCATTTCCATAGGAGTGTTTTTTTTTTTCCTAATGAATTTGACGCATTTGATGAATCTTTACGAAACGTTCCACAAAAAAAGTCTCGTCCACCTCAGCTCCTTCCTGGTAAGTTTCAAGGTGATCTGTCAAGCGGGGGCCAAGAAAAAGGGGGGTCCCAAAACAACTTTTCCCCATTCTTTTTTCCATAGTAAAATTGAACAGTGATACTGTAAAAACTGCTGGACGGAATTACACCAAATTTGGCAGTAAGCCAGATCTTTGTGCCGAAAGCGTTATTTTTCTGATTTGGTGTAAACCCGTTCAGTAGTTTTTGAGCAATTAAGGCAAAACATTTTTGATCTATCATGCCGCTGAGGCTCTGCAGCACTGACAGATCTCTAGATAAGATCAAATTGGCTGCCACCACATCAGCAACAATGTGGCGGCAGCCATCTAAGGACTCAGGACTTAGACCCGAGTCCTGAAAAAAAGGTTAAAAAAAGACATAAGGAGGCAGGGTAAGGATACCCTGGCCACCTAGGCGTGGGGGGGGGGGAGGGCTGTCCCAGAAGGACCCCTTCTTGGGCCAAAAACTTTTTCTTAAAAAATGTGTGCTACTGAAATAAATACCCCCCGTGTGGACCAGAGTCCGGTGGGTGGCGGAAAACGTAATTAAGAGGAGGGGGTTGCTTGTCCCCCTCCCCGAGCCTCTGGGAGGCCTCAGGGGGCCCATCCCCTGGGGCCGACATCACAAGAAAGAAGAGGGATAGGGGCGCAACAAAAGCACAGTAGTCACTGCATTGGTTTGACTGTACTCATACACAGCAATAGTTAAATAAAACAGGGTTGGATTAGCAAAGTGGGCATTTGGCGGCCGGCCGATGGGCTGGTGCCTGAATACCACCTGTGCGCCGGTTTCATGGAGGACAACCACCCACAATATCATACTGGCCACCCTGCCCCCACTATGGCTACCTGACTAGGCCACTATGGAATGTGTAGGTGGGCTGCAGCACAAAACGCTGTGCTTAGAGGTGGGGAGCTGAGACACGTGAGAGGCCAGTTTTGTGGCTGTACTATTTTGGGCCATCGTCACCTTAGCCCAGACCTCACAAGCAGTGCTATTCCACATTCCTTCCTGCCATTCCGCCACGCTGTGCCTTGATAGATGGGGGACGGGGAAGGCCAGGCCAGGTGTTGTGGACATTGGGTCCTAGGACCGCTCAACAGCCTAAAAGTTGTGTTTTTCCCATGCTCTTTCCCTCGCCGGTGGTTCACATTCATCACGTTGTAGGCGGGGGAGTGCAGGTAGTATTCACAGGCCTTGCTGAGAGGCGAGGTTTTGCTCTACCTTTTGGGCCATTCTCACATCAGCCCTAAGGCGCTAGTCCAGTGCAGAAGCAATATGTTTCAGCTGACCTCTCTAACAAGCCATCGCATTCAGGCCATGCAGGGTGTGGGAGTGTGCAGATGCTGAGAACATTTTAACCTCGACCGAGCTTCCCCAATTCCAATAATTAAATTACCTGCACATGTTCCATTTTTCAAACACCAATAAAAGTTCTTGCCTGAAAGATCTGTGCTTTATCTGACAACAGTTTTGACTCATCATAAGTTAGCACGGAGGGTTAATGTGCTTGCTGCAAAACATGTAACATGCTGATCGCAGATTTGTATTTTATGTAGATAAGTATGTGGGTTACTAGTTTTGTCATAGAGATCCTATTGTTACTTGGGGTTCATAGCTTACAACCCTTCCACTGTAGCACAGAGAGGAGAGAGCTACGACTTAGCATCAAGGAGCAGCATGCAACTGCAAGGCATCGGAATAGAACCGTATTATTTTTATTTCTCCATTTTCTTTATTCTAAAGCTGTTATAACGGTTTCTTTGGGTGTAGTAAAGTCTTCTTAGTAGTGAAAGTGAATAATATGTTATACACTACTGTAATTATTAAAAGCAAGCATTGGCAAAGCTAATCGATATCAGCTACGCGAGCTGTTGGCTTTGTCAATCTTTTAGTGATATTGTGACGCTGCGCTGTGTTGCATGCCTGAAATTGAAAAAAAAAGCTCTATGACGAAGCCATTAGTGTCCTCGTCATAGGACATTTTTGTATAATAGCAGCTGGGTGGGGGCAAGCAGTAACCACAGGGATGGGGGAAAGAAACAACAACAGGGGGGATGGAGGAAGGGATTGATCTCTCTCTCTCTCTATATATATACACTCACCTGTGAACAAGGCGGCACCACGCCGAAACGCGTAAGGACTTTGAGTGTTTCTTGCTCTGCTTTGCAGTCAGACGAATAAAGTCAGCCTGTCTGTGAGTCGGTGTTGGGCTCTTATCTTTCGTGGCAGAATCGCAATCTCCAGGATCTCCATTCCTGGTTCAAGAGCCCGCCCTGCAGGATTGGGGGCCCCGGTAAAATGGAGTTTCTTTGTAAATATTCAATGGAGGGGGCATGATCCGCTCTCAAAAGCACGCCAGCACAAAAGGATTTCCGTGGCAATGTGGCGGCATTTGATTGAGAAAGGGAGATGAGGAGGTACTCCTCTCTCTGGTGACACCGCACGACAAGCAGCAATTACAAGCATTGCGGAACATTTCATGCACTTTGCAGCTTTTATAATTTCAAAGAATGCACTTCTGAATATGACACTATGATCGTGACATCTGATACAAATCACGCTATTAAGCAAAAATGGAACTGTGTATCGATGCACGTTGGAAGATGATACACCTGGTGCATTCTGGGGCCTGTAGTGAGTAGCTGGAGGCACGTGACCACATGGATATTAAATACACTCACCTGTGAACAAGGCGGCACCACGCCGAAACGCGTAAGGACTTTGAGTGTTTCTTGCTCTGCTTTGCAGTCAGACGAATAAAGTCAGCCTGTCTGTGAGTCGGTGTTGGGCTCTTATCTTTCGTGGCAGAATCGCAATCTCCAGGATCTCCATTCCTGGTTCAAGAGCCCGCCCTGCAGGATTGGGGGCCCCCGGTAAAATGGAGTTTCTTTGTAAATATTCAATGGAGGGGGCATGATCCGCTCTCAAAAGCACGCCAGCACAAAAGGATTTCCGTGGCAATGTGGCGGCATTTGATTGAGAAAGGGAGATGAGGGAGGTACTCCTCTCTCTGGTGACACCGCACGACAAGCAGCAATTACAAGCATTGCGGAACAGTTCATGCACTTTGCAGCTTTTATAATTTCAAAGAATGCACTTCTGAATATGACACTATGATCGTGACATCTGATACAAATCACGCTATTAAGCAAAAATGGAACTGTGTATCGATGCACGTTGGAAGATGATACACCTGGTGCATTCTGGGGCCTGTAGTGAGTAGCTGGAGGCACGTGACCACATGGATATTAAATACACTCACCTGTGAACAAGGCGGCACCACGCCGAAACGCGTAAGGACTTTGAGTGTTTCTTGCTCTGCTTTGCAGTCAGACGAATAAAGTCAGCCTGTCTGTGAGTCGGTGTTGGGCTCTTATCTTTCGTGGCAGAATCGCAATCTCCAGGATCTCCATTCCTGGTTCAAGAGCCCGCCCTGCAGGATTGGGGGCTCCCGGTAAAATGGAGTTTCTTTGTAAATAAATATATATATATTGGACCATTTATGGGTATAAACAACATGCATCAAATGACATACGCATTCCATTAAGGGCAACCAAGCGAATAGACCCTAACCACAAGTTAATATGATGGATTAGGAGCATTATGCCGTTATTCATTTTATATTAAGGTAATATTTGATTAATAATGTATTCATACAGTGATTTTCTGATTTTAAGGAGCAATGAGTTTGCTTTTTAAATACATGAATTTTAGCTTATTGTTCTTAATGCTATTTTTTGGATTTTAGTATGTTTTTGTATCTGCCTATAAAATAGATGTAAATATAATATCATATGGTGGATAACCCATTTTACAACGATATGTCTTCTATGTCTATGAACAAATCACTCACGTGATTATTTGGGAATTGCACTGTCACTTTAAATTTGGGTGCTCAACACGAGTACAATGTCATGTGAACAAGGCTCGGACGAGCCGAAACGTTATGGCGACATCAGAGGTGAAATAAAATTATTGCACTTACTTTGGTCCGTGTCCGTCGTTCGTGGTCGTTGGGAGGATTCCTGTATACCTGACGCGGAAAGAAGTGATATATATATATATATATATATATATATACACATATATATATATTTTTTTTTAAAGCTCTGATGCAGCCAGCACTGGCCACGTCCTAACATTTTTTTGTTATGCCATGTGAGTGAAGAGGGAACATGGACAATGGAACGAGGCCAGGAAGAACAGCACGGAGGGGGTGGTGGGGTGAGGGGGTGGGTAGGGCAAGCAACAATCCGGAGGAAGAGAGGGGCAAGCAACTGCACAGACAGCAACTGAAGCCAAGCAGCAGCATGGGGTGGAAGGGGGCAAGCAACAGCATGTGCAGCTTGTGGTGACAAGCAATAACACAGACAGTAAGTGGGTGCAAGCAACAGCAGCAAGGGGGTCAAAAGCACATGGGTAAAGAAGGGTGGAGAGTAGCACAGGAGGGAGACAGCCTTCAAAAACATGCACTCTTATGGAGTACTTCAACAAAATGAAAAAAGTAGCTCCAAATGCACAAGCAAAGGACGGACGCAAGTACTTGGTCATGCTTCAGGAGAGGGACAAATAAACAAAGAATAAGGGAAGTCTGCACGTGCTGACCAAAGAGAAGCAAGCAAATCAGAATGACGAGGAAGCCAACCAAAGGTAAGCGATGGGCAGGCTCTAAGCCCACTGTAGGTTAACAAAATGCCTTGCAAGCGACAGCGCATGCATTGTATCAGGTGAGACCTAAAGAAGGGGGCAGAAACAAGGGAGAGCTGCCACTGAAAATGAAAGCATTTATTCTCTGAAACCCCTCTATAGTAAATCATCAGGAAGAGGTTTTCAGAGTCCCTTCTTTTGTCAATGTAGGTTCTTTTCCCAAAGATCCTGACCTAGCCCCTTTCCCCCTTGGCTTGGTGTTCAATTTGTGATTTATATGGTAATTTTGGTCAAAGGCACAGTTGATTGGGAATGGTTGTCACACTACATTGTACACGGTGCTGAGACTGCTATGAGTATTCACTTTTAACATCTGCAGTATTTCCAGTCTTGACCCTACAAGCTTTACAATGCTTAATTTACCCCCACATTTCTCCAAAACGGAGATGCCTGATACTAACCAAGCAATGTTTTGTAAAAAGCTGCACTCCTCGAATGTGGGCCACTTTTTATGGGTTGCCCAGGCCAATTTTTGGTCCCAATCCGACCCTGCTCATATACTCAGCATTCACTCAGCCTCCCACATCACCTCATTACTAAAATAACGGCAGGACATTTTTGTCTTTTTTTTGGATTAACTGCTCGTGAGCTCTGTGCCCCAGGTAATCTTCAAGCGCCTTTGGGTGCAAAAATGAGTTATTTGTAGCTGAAGCAAACACGGCCAGGTGGCATCAAGTCAAATGCTCCTCAGCTCACCTCTCTTCTTCCTGGTCTGTTTCTTTCCGAACTTGGGCCTGCTCCCTTTATTCTTTACTTTCACTTTTTTCTCTATTTATAAATTCGTTTTTTCCCCATCCCTGTGTTTTTTTAAACTTCTTTTTCTGTCTTTCCTCCATTATTTATCTTTCCTCCTTGTGTTTTTTCTCACTGGCTCCATTCTTTGCAGTGCTCTTTTCTTCAGATTTTACTTGTTACATAATTATTTCCAAAGGCTTGCTACATGTGTATTTCTTTAGATTCAGGTTCATTTACACCCACTGATGCCTCTTCTCACTTGCCAAGGAGGTGTGGTTATGCTTTGCGTGTTCTGGACACTGCTGTCTGCTGCACGCTGGGAGCCTTTCTGATTTGTCACATTTGCCCATATAAATGATTTGCTTGGCCAGCATGGCTATATTAATGGGATGTTTGGGGTGTACTTGTGGCTTACCTAAATCTAGAGCTCTTGTTGCTCATTGTAGTATTGTGTGTGCCTCAATTTGCTTTGCACATAGCGAAGGAAATTATTTTCTTGGAGAACTGAAAAAACCCTGAAAACGATTGCCTGCAAAAGGTGTAATCAGCATAGGCCGCTGTGTATTATGTCACAATGGAGGTATCATTTTAATGACAATACCCATAGTTTACTATCTAAATGTGTTAATATCTAGTAAATTAAAATTCAAAACCAAATTGAGGAGTAAAACAAAGTGATCGTAACAGATCAAATGTAATTCCCATAGCCAGTGCTGCATCATGCACAGACACGCCAACCTACTTTGTTCACCTGGTGGAGCAGGAATACACACTAGGAATGATCACTAACAATGCCAATAGATCTGGCTTTAACATGCTAGCACATGCAAACACACGCCTACATAATTGCACACTTGTGTAAGCTTGTGTTTGCATGTTTTATCACTTTAAATACAGAGCTATTGGCAGTGCAAATGCTTGTTTTTAATAGTATACTATGCCCTCACCAAACTCCCACTGTCCTCCCTCCATTTTCTATCCCCTTTCCTTTCGGCTCTGAAGTTCTTTTTAATTTGCAAAGGGCCCTAGGACTGAATGCAAATAAACCCTGATGATCCTCAGAAAAAGTTATGAAGTCCTCCAACCTACATAAGAAACCAGCAGCCTCGAATATGCATGTGTCATCCTTGGGGTTTACTGGTGGTAAAAACCTAACATTTAAATACACAAAGGCCCAAAATGAGAATGTTTCCCCAATGAGCTTTGCAAATTGTAAATTACAAGGTTAAATGTGGATGGGACTGACCTCGCTATGGTCACTGGTTACCCTCAGAACAGCTGGAATCTCTATCTCCTGAAGTTGTAGCTTCTTGTTCATGACCTGAAACCCACAAAGAAGCCAAAGGCCTAGAATAGAGCACCCCAGAAGACAATGCCATGGTATTTGGCAGACAGATTGCTGTCTGAAGGTCACCACTGATTACTTGCCCTATCCTTGGTGTGTGAGGTCTCAGGTGACCACATTGGCCTGTTATCTACATCACGTGACATTACGTAGCTCAGGCTGTCAATAACAGCAGAGACTGATCTTCCATCTGATGATGAGGTCTGGTGAAGAGGACCACATAATACAGTGTGAGCAGCATCCCTGCTTCTGTAATCATTTGAGGACAGAGTTTAGTCTAAGGAACAATCTGGAGTGGCACCCTGTACCATGCAACTTTGCGAGTTCCCTCTATACTTGGGATGATTGTGTTACTGGCCCACATTCATATTTGGCTGCCAGTAGCGGGTTGCACACCATGCTGTACAATACTCACATGAGGTACACTTGCAGGCACACTGTGCATCTATCTCCAAATATTTCACACCACAACGTGGGTGAACAGTGGCCTCAGAGCAGTGCTTAATTTGTAAAAAAATAAGTGCCAGGGCCCTCGTCAGGAGGCAACTGCAGCTTGCAACACCTATTGCCCCGTCTAGTTATGCAAATGCCAGTACCAACATACCTACTAACCATCACACTCCTGCAAGTGTGACATTTCAGAATATTCCATGCCCCAGTGCTATAAGAATGGCTTGGGTGGCAAGGATTAGTAATTTTGACTGTTTATTGAATGAATAGACAACTGTTGTTGTCCGCATCTCTAAATTCGATATACAGCGCCACCATGTGTCACTTTAAAAAGTTTGTGCCTTTATGATCAGATAAGAGGGGCGTTGTTTGACTAGACGGGTTTGATGTTTATGCTGCTAAACGTGTTATTGCTTTACCAGTCACTTCATGCACAAACAAAAGACGAATTAGTTTGACTAAATAGGTTTGATTTTTTTTTTATGCTGCTGCCTGCTATATTTGTTATTTTTTTACCAGTCACTTTGAAATATTTGCACCTTCATGCACAAACCAAAGGGGCATTGGTTGACTAAAATTGTTTGATTTTTGTATCCTGCTACCTGCTGTACTTGTTATTGTTTTACCAGTCACTTTGAAATATGTGTGCCTTCAAAAAGGGAATTGTTTGCCTAAACTGGTTTGATTATTGGTGCTGTACTTGTCAGCTGCTTTGATATATTTGTGCCTTTATGCACAAACCAAAGGGAGAATTGTAAGACTAACCTGGCTTTATTTTTTAATACTGCTGGACTTTTTTTATCATGCACTATAAAAGTATTTTCACCTTGATGCAAGAAGAAAGGGGAATTGTTTTACAAAACATGCTTGATTTTTTTGTATATTGCTGGACTGGTGATTGTTTTATTATGCACTTTTTTCTTTGCTTTACCAACTACAATTTGTATAGATTCTGTAATTAGGTACTTGCTGATATGGTTTGTTTTAATTCTACATTTTGTGCTATTTATGGTGTTGATTGCACCTGTTTGTAATACGTAGGCCTTAAATCTTGTAATTAGCATTGTTTACAAACTGAAAAACATCCGCATCAATGTTCTGAAACATCCAAGCAGTTTTCATCCTCAGCCTCTTGCCTGCCTGTTTTTGTCCTGCTTACTCATAAAGACATGATGGTAGAAATTTAAATTGCTTCCACAGTTCACGTTATTATCATGCACAACACTTGACAGTCACAAGTGTGTGGCATGCAGACAATTCACGTTTTTTTCTCTTGGAGTTGGCAGGATACTGTTTTATAGCTTGTGTACTCATGTATATTGTCAGTCGAGTCTGTGAAATTGCAGGTTTAGGTTCGACTTTCAAAGTTTCAAGTTTTGTCCATCAATATAAATTCAAATTCAGACCCTTCATGGTTGTTCTTTGTTCTTTAGCGATAGGCGGTTCCTGAGACAATAGGATCGCTCCTTGGCATTGCTCTGATTGCTGTCTCAGTTAAATAATCTGCTCTTGGCAATGTTACAAATGGCGAACTTTATATGTTAAGAGTGTTTCCCACTTTCTTAATAGAACTTTGATCAAGACAAATAGAAGCATTTTATTAAATGTTGGAGGTTTCAAATCAAAATATATCAGATTTTTGGGCTGTGGGGCAAAGTGGTAGGTGGTGGGCCGAGCTGCCGGAGGGGGGGGCCCCCTCTATATTTTTCACAGGGGGGCTCCCTCAAGTTTCGTTACGCCACTGAATCTGCCATAGCGCTCGCTCCCCTGCTTGCGGTATTTTGTACTGAGGGATACAAGGGAGAACAGCATTGTCCTTGACCCTGATAGAAACCGGAGGTATCTGCAACAGCCCTACGTCCGTATCACCTGTGGCCCATTAAGTTGTTTGCACATCCTTAAACTCAGCGGGAAGGGGCTCATCCTTTGACAAACATTGGTTAGAGCTCACTACATTAGGTCCCTCTGTCATATAGACACCATCCGGGGAGCAAGAAATTGTCGCATGCAATTTTTTTAACAAGTCCAAACCCATCAGGTTTTCTCTACAGTTAGATGTCAACAAAACGGGCAAATCTACAGTGAAAGGACCAATAGTCAAGGCAAGTGGCTCAGAAATGGGGCTCACAACCAATGTTCCCTCTAATTTTTTTCCTCTGTGTGCGGCAGTGTAGGGTCTCTGTGCGCTGCAGCCATGGCTATGTGCGCCAGGAACCACACCGCGTGTGTGTGCAGCGCCATATATCACTCCAAACTTTTGATTAAAACCCTAGCAGCCCAGCTCTGTTAAGAAGAGAAATTTTATTCCTCTTGATGGAGCAAGGTTTCAAAAATGAAACTTGCTTGTATGCAATCTTCCTCATAGTATTAATTTATTAAATTTGTACTGTCAATACTAATCTTTGCATTCACAAACACAGAAGGGATAGACGCTTGCCTATGTGTTTTACTAATGAATAACGATTGTCTATAAACCAAGATGGCCGCTAAAGCGCGGGAACCTCAATGCGCATGTCGCAACCTGATCACATGGTGTGACGTCTTTCTTTGCTTGGTGGGAAATTTCTGCTTCTGCGCAGTGTGCACTAAAATGGCCGCTAAATGTTTTCACATGCTTCAGCTTGCTCTCATGTCATTATTAAATTGTCGTTTTCTTAACGCTACTAATGCAGGATAGTATTATGATTAAATGGGAATAGAGTAGGGAAAGTGGGTATACAGTGAAACTTTCTATTTGTGATTTTAATATTTTCTTCTTGCACTTTTAGTAATTCGTAAACTTGGGCCTGGGTTGGTGTCTTGAAACTCGAGAGACAGAGGGTTCTGCGCATGTGTCCTGTATGCCTGCCAAGTGAAGTCAACTTGGACGTCTCCCAAGGCCACGACCTATTGGCCGAAGATGATGTACCCAATGTTTCCGGCGGAACAAATTGTTACTTTTCTCCTGTAAAATATATAACATTTGTCATGAGACGGGTGGGAAATAAAGCGAATGTATTAATTTGAAGGGGAGGGAACGTAAAGACAATAGGCTTTACAATTTAGGCCAAATCGATATGGTGCGAGAATCCACCCCTTGTCCCTGTCCAATCAGAAGTAGTGGTCCCATATTTTAGCAACATTAAGGGGAGGTACATGGGTGTAGAAGAGTATAATAGAATATAGCATTAGTAAATTAGTCAGAAGAGCATGCGTTCACGAAGAACAGGCGTCCATACTGCCAGAGCGCTCTCAACTCCAGACTGCCCAGCTGATCGGTTGCTGACTGAATCCCTGTCCAGAAGAGGTCCTGAGGAGGGGGCGGCGGAGTCCATTAGAAGGAAGGCACGGGAGAATCGAGAGAAGTCGAGTATCAGAGAGGGGAACGGCGCAGGCGTCGTTGTAGAGAGGTTACCGGTCCGGTCCTGTCCTGATCCTGGAAGAAGTCTTTGCTCTTCATCCTTCCTGGGTCCTATCTTTTCCAACTCCTTGGCTAAGGGGCTTGGTTCTCGCATTTAGGTAATTATACTGCAACCTTTAGTTGCGCTGCTGTCTCTATCTTCTCCTCTTCCTTAAACACCGTCATTTATTAGCAAAATCATTTCTATGCTTTTTCTTGGGTATTTCAATCAAGTACCGTGTTTTCTGTATTTTACTCTGCTAAAAACTTTAGATAAACATTTTAAAACTTCCTGACTCAGTGGTTATTTCAGGATTATGTACTATAATGAATGTCACTCATTTTAAACTTCCCAATTAGCAAAGGATCCATTGGTAAGTCATTACTCTTCAATCAGAAGGTAATTGGTAGCAGGGACTTTGATAAAAGAGTACATCTGACACCCAGCGTAAGTATTAGTGTAGTGTGAATGTATGGGCCCAAGTGAGTATATGGTGTATGAATGTTGTTGGCTAATATTGCGCTGGATCACTCTGTCTGATGTAACATTTCCTATACATTGATTTACACACTATGATTCAGTGTCTCTGTGTAATATGTATGCGATGTAAAGTGCTTAACACCTTACAATGGTATGAGTGGCGCTATTAAACAAAATAAATATGAAAGAGAGAGGGGTTATGGAGACTTGAGGGGCACTGTTAAAGGTTGGTAATGAGAGTATCCGTGGCGGAGGTGGTCATTGGGGTACCAACAAACTTTGTCACAGCAGGCGCCACCAGCACTAAAGCCAGCCCTGTTCAAATGGCACTAATAATTACAGTGAAATTATGAAAACATCCCACATTGCAATTTGAAACCTTGGCAGCTACGTTGCTGCATTTCATTTCTTAATAGGGTTGGGCTGCGGGGTGATTGTGTGCATTTGTTAAGGTTTTCGTGTTAATTGCAGCTCATGATGGGTGCTGCGATTAACATGAAAACTTTAACAAATGCACAGGGACATCTTAAGGATTTTGAATGCCCTGGGCCAAACTTATTTCTGGGGCCCCTGATTAGAACAGCTTTGGATTTATGATCCAATTTCAGCTTTTTCATGTCCTTTTGGCCAGGTCACCGACACTGCAGAGGCACACTGGTCCAAATTCTAAATGTGCTTCCATCTAATATTCAGGGATAATGGTATGTGTTTTCAAAATTGTAACATAGCCTGAAGGAAAAGGAGAGGAGACTAGTGAGAAATAGGATTTTGTGGCGGAGAAAGGGGGAGAGAGAAACAAAGTAGAAAAAAAGTCAGGGTGCAAAGACGAGAAATGGGGAAGGGGGTAATGGAGAAATTGGTAAGAGAGGGACGGAAAGAGAAAGGCAGCCAGAGGCTTTGGAGAACTGGGAGGGAGAACGGAGAATGGAAAACCGGTAAGAGAGAAAGCAAAGAACAGGCAGTGAGAGGGAAATGGAGACAAGAATGGGATGGGGAGAAGGGGAAAGTGGGTAAACGTGGAGCGGGACTGATATGAGGAAGAAGAAAAAGAAGAGAAGGAGACGGCGAGAGCAGCTGGGGAGTGGAAGAAAAAAGGACAAAAGATAAGTCAGAGAAGACAGCGAGTGTGGTATGGCAATGCTTCAGAAGTAGCGTCTCTGCATATCGACATTGGGGGGTTCTATGAGGAGCCTTTTTCGCCATCTTGTCATTTCTGAACGCTTGCTCTATGTAACCGTGCTCACCTGAACGAACTAAGAAGGGTGGAAGGCTGGTTAGGCCATGCCAAGATTTTAAATCTTGCCAAGATGCAAGTCTGAGCAGATGGAAGTTGCAAGTGTGTAAATGACTGATCCATCTGTGGGGAGCATTCTCTTCACTAACACTTGCTTCCCATCTCTTTTTGAAACTCAGGGGCAGCAACATTCTCGTGGTACCACCAGGGATTTAACTGGAAACTTTTTCAATATTACATACAAGCCATAGTTGCTGCTTATTTATCTTATGCAACTAACAACCACTGACAAAGCGAATAGTCCTGACTTGTAGGTATGAATTTACTTGTTGTATCATATATCTGGATGCAATGACAGAAACAACAAACTACAAGTCGGGCGGTACACTATGCTAAGTACAGATTTTTAGCTTATGTGTCTTTAAGCCACGCCCTTAATTACACTGGCCATGCCCCTTTGCGAGACCCCCCAGTTTTTTCATCCCACTTAAAGCCCTGGGTATGATGTTACTTGTTGTATCATATATCTGGATGCAATGACAGCAACAGGAAAATACAAGTAGGGTGGCACACTATGCCAAGCACAGAAAAGTGTAAATCACCCCACAGCTGCGCTCTATTAATTAATTAATTTTTTTATTTGCAGAGTTTTATATAGCGCTGGCTAGACCCGGAGGTATCAGAGCGCTTTACATGAGGATCAGCGAATTACAAGTTACAAAAAATCACATTACATCCTGTCATAGCACACAGTTTAGAGGGCTAGTGACCTTAACTTTTAAATGTAGATATAAGTAGCAAATATCCAGGGATGATACATTATCGTACTGGGTTGCCTACATAAGATTGAAGTCTTCCCTAGTCAATGTATATGACAAGAACACCGACTCGCCAAATTCTTCAATGAGGTACAGAACACATGCATTACAATGCAAGTAAGGCCTGTGTTTTGGGGCAGAGACTAGCACACTTTTAGAATTGAATCTGGACAGATCACAGTGGGCTCCAAGGATCCCCTCTTAGTCCACCACCGTGTTCACACACATTATGTATATGAAAGATTATAGTGACATATGACGAGCCCACCACCCATCCAACAAAAAGTTCACATGTTATTCATTAGGTCATGACTCTGGCCAATGTTGCAGAGGCTAACAGACTAGGTACAACATAGAGAGTGTTAGGACATACTGCACATCTAAGATCTTCCAAATATTTATTGGCCAAAAAGGCCACCTCGGCCACTTAATTTCAACTCAGTCTGGTGATTATTTTTTAATATAGATACTTTCTGTGTCTGTCTTTCAGGTTACAAGTATTCAAACCAGGAAGCACCAAGATGGGCACTGGGAGTAATTTATAATCACACCAACTGAAACATTAATCATCAATGGACATAACCAGGGCCACAATGTAGGGCCACCAATGTGTTTTCCTCAAAACAGATGCAGTGTCCTGCGGGTACCACCTAGATAACTCCTGGTCATTTCTGCACCCGACACTGAACCTGCAGCTGATAAAAAAATCCCTCTTTTCAACCTCGTCCATTAAGAAGAGAAATTCAGCGAGACGTACGAGAATCGGAAGTGACGTCTGAACATACAGCCGCGATATTCAAACTGAAGAAGCAGGAACAGGTGTAAGCTTCGCAAGTGCTCTGTTTGAAGGGACTGACATTTTACTCTTTGCGGAGCACTAGCCTGGAGATCGAACCCTTGCCTGCAGCCCTCTTTTTTCACAATTTCCTGTTCGCAATTTTCCTTCCAAGACTGATTAAAGGAAAAGAAACTTCTAGAAATGACGGCGAAGACAGCTAAAGATCTACAGGTACATGCATCAAGGTAGACTTTTACGATTCCTTAATTGCGATTATTAAGGAATCGCAATTAAGGAATCGCAAAAGCCTATGCATGTAGAAATTGCTAAAAAAATAGCGATTTCTAAACATTCCTTAATTGCGACGCGCAAATTGCGACTCGCAATTAAGGAATGTCTTCCCATTCATTCCTATGGGCCTAGAGGCCCATAGGAATGAATGGAATTACGATCGCAATTTGCGAGTACCCAATAGGTACTCGCAAATTGCTGCATCTACTTCAAGGTGCAAGGGTGTCAAAAGGACACCCTGTTGCACCCTGAAATCTGCATATGAGTACATCTTGCCCACACACATGCCCCAAGGGCATTTGTGGGTGTAAAATGGAACTTTGAAAAATGCACTTTAGTGCATTTTTCAAAGTTTTTGCAAATTACCATCAAGTACAAATTGATGGTAATTTGCAACTCCTATTAGCGAAATCGCTAATTTTTTTACTTTAATGCATTGCATTTAAGGAATCTCAATTTGCGATTCCTTAAATGCAATCACAATTTAAGTAATCGCAATTTAGAGATTACTTAAATTGCGATTTTTGCATTTGGGATAATGCATCCCAAATGCAAAAATATCGGTCGCAAAGGGGCAGATTCTGAGAATCTGCCCGTTTGCGACCGGTTTTTCTTTTGATGCATGTGCCTGTCAGTCCCTTGGCCCCTCTGAATTTGAGCCCCTGTTTACTGATCACTCCGTGCCCGGAGTGGCTAGGTACAATTTGCGTTCCCGACGGAGGGACAGTGCACCAAAGGAAAAGTCATAATAGTAGGGATGGACTGCATGGATGAAGAATAGGGTGTATGTACCCTGCCCGCGGTACCAACGGTAGTTTAGGGAAAGGGAGTTTGGTGCATTGTCCGAGACATTGGACAGGATAAGCTGAGGGTGTTTCCCCAGAAGAGGGGGGTGCCCTATCCTGGACGGTGTGGGATTTCTTCAACGGGCCGCGATCGCGCTGCCCCTCCGCTGTGCTCAGTAGCACCACAGTAAAGGAACAATAGGAGTCTCCCAGCGAGGCTCAGAAGGACGCTGGAACATTTTTTGCCCATCCTTTGCTCCCTTGTCAAAAAGACCCCTTGCATCGCTATTCCCCTATGATCACCATGTATCCTTTTGGCCGCCCAATTGTTGAGGAGGAACAGCCTTTTGCAGCACCACGTTTGGAGGAGAATGGGGTTGGTTGGCCCAGTTGGTCGAGAAAAAGCAAAATTGTGTTTCTGTCAATTGTTCTGATTTCTCTTGTAGCAATGCTTGGCATAATGTGGTTCCTTGAAGAGAAATATCCTGTGCATTCCTTGATTGGTACAACGCCTGCTCCCCCTGAACACATGTTTGTAACTTTGGCACCTCACAAGGGCCAACACCGTAAGACGTATGTGGATAATGTGTTCCTCCAAATGTTACACCAAGTTCATGGTACGTCCAACGTTACCAATTGCTGGATCTGTGGCCTCCTCCCTTCTGTGACACACAAGAATGATGTATTGTTGTCAATGCCTTTCTCTTACATCGGGAGTTGTGAAGGCTGGTTTCAGCTCTTCACTATGGTATACACTCATTATCACTCTGATACTATGAATATGACGGTAGCTGACTATGAAACAGTCTTAGAGTATATATGTGTACATCAAGGGTTTACCCCAGGGGAACAAGGAACACCGTATACCTTGTCTCCGACAGCTTGAATGAATGTTTACGAAAGAAAACAAAATGTCACATGGCTTCACAATTAGATGTCTGATTTTTGGGATTTTAATGTCACTGAATACTTTAGGTCCTTCCAGATGCGAAACATTACTCATGATGTGGTAATGTAGGTGCCAGTGGTAAACATAAAAGCGAGTTTCTGTGTCAGGGGAAAAGGGAAAGTAGGGGTAGGGGTGAGTAATTGCAACTACACCTATGTGCTGAGCACCGCCAATAGCCCACCTTTGCTACCCCCTCACAACGTTTACTTTGTCTGTGGGTCTCAGGCCTATGTTTGAATTCCCCGAGGGTGGTCTAGAACATGCTATCTCTCTTTTCTCCTTCCCCCAGTGTATGTAGCTCCATCCAACTACCATAAGGACCACCGTCTGCAACGCAGGAGTGTCCATCTGACATGTGTTAGGCGAGTTATAGACACTGCAGACATAGATCAAACAGATACCACTTTGCAGCAGTTCATCGATGCCATGAAAGGTATTGTTCCCTTTTGGGGCCCCATGTCCAATAGCGTAAATATTCGCACATTCACTAGGGTGGTGGAAGGAGTGATAAAGGTAACTGCTGGTATCTTGACTAACATTACAGCTGAGCTTCACGCTACAAGACTTTTTGCTCTTCAGAACCGGATGGTGTTAGACGTCATCCTCGCTGACAGGGGTGGGGACTGTCGCGTCATCGGAAGTAGTTGCTGCGTGTACATACCGGATAATGCTCCGAATGTATATGCTGCTATACAGAAACTCCATAGGCTTGCCTCAGACATACACCAGGAGAATGGCACATGGTCTCTCACGGGGTGGTCTTGGGGCCTATTCGCATCCTGGGGTTGGAAAATTATCATTTTCCTCATCGCCTAGCTGGTATCATTCTGGCATGTTGTCTGAGCATACATTGCCTTCCTGCCTGTTGTGCCTGCTGTGTAAAAATGTTGACACCTCGCCCAAAGCCTTTGGAATATGATTCCACTAACAAAGTTATGATGATGCAGGATATTCAGGATATGATGTGTATAGACAAGGGCATTTTTGAATATTAATGCTATATGCCTAGCCTTATAGAGTTTTTGGTTCTCGCTGGCAGCCACATAAATTAGGAATGTTGCCTCTGACCAAGTTTTCTTTCTATTTTTTAGAATTGTAAAGACCCTTACCTGATGGCAATAATAAAATGTAGCTATAAATGCTAAAAGGAGGGTCTGTTAGAATTGAAAACGTACTTGCTTTATTGCTCATATTTCGTTCTGTGTTAAGTTAGCATTCATAGCGCCATTTTATTAGGAGCCGCCATTATGTTCCATGATTGAAGCTGGGTTTCTGTCACACATTGCTTGCCTCAGCAGAAAGCTGCTTCGATGCCTCTGCAGATGATATTTTCCCAAGGCCGAGTTTCGTTGCACTAATGAATGTACTCTCTATTATGACATACCTTCGCTGTTAGATACGCTCATTCCCACATTCTATAATGGCGGGTGCAGGCGAAACAACCTTGAGGTGGAGATAACGTGTACCCGGTCTCAGGACCATAGCTCATCCTTCTGTGCCTCCTTTGTTCACTGTTGCCTGGACCGGAATTTTCCAGCCAGGACGTGTTCTTGGTGAATTGGAAATGTATAATATCGAATGAAATCTTGGGGGAAGTCAGTCCCTTGGCAGTCATCTTAGGAGGCTGGTCAGACTGGGCTCCGCTGCAGCACAATACTAATAAATAATTTGGTTTGTATTCTATACTGTCTGACCGACTCTTCATTTGTTTGGAAGGCCGAGAGGTGGTTGCGAGTGACCCGGGTGACCCGAATTGGGTCACTTCCTTCAAGGCGATGGCTGCCCTCACTACTCTCATTAAAATGAGCGACCCTTCCAAACTGATAACTAAACTTTACTCCAGTATGCAGGAAACCCGTCGGACGGAAGTGTTAAAGGTCAGGTGAGAATGGCAGCGAGAATTGGGTACTCCACTGAGCGATAAGGAATGGCAATATTGCTGCACCCGCACTAGGACTGTCTCACTGAACGGGAGGCATAGGCTCATCCACTTCAAGTTCCTTCACAGGGCCTACTGCACTCCTGAGAGGCAGTATCGATATGGATTATTGGACAATTCTAAATGTCACAGATGCGGAAGAGAAGAAGCAGGCTTTTGGCATCTGGCTTGGCAATGCCCCGGGATTTACTCGTTCTGGTGTGCAGTATTCCATGAGTTGGGAATCATTATAAGCGCAGGCTTAGAGCCTGACCCCAAGATGCACTGTTGGGTTGGGACCTTTATGTGGAAAAAGCAGCGCGCCCCTTGGTGGCCATTGGTCTCCTCTTGGCCAAAGGCCGTGTGGCAATTAGATGGGCGGGGGGTCCACTACCGACAATAAAAGAGTGGCATACCGACATGCTCTATTGCAACACACAGTTGGAGGCATACAATGAATTGCTCCCTCCCACCAGTCGACCCAAAAGTAGTTGGGGTCCCTATCAAACATATCTCCTCAGTAAAGACACTAGCGCAGGTCCTGATGACGCTGACAGCATCAACACTATCCAGTTACAGGGAGGTGTGGTATAGGTTAATACTGGGCAAAATGGAAGATAGTGTAATTTGGATACGGAGACCCAATATGCTGAAGCAGGAATGTGAAATGCTTAGAATGGGACTGTTGTCAGCCACACTTAACAGTAATAATGTTGGATTGTTGATATCATGATCGTACTTATTGCATTCTGAAGGAAGTGACCCGATTAGGGTCACTCGGGTCACTCACGACCACCTCTCAGCCTTCCATACAAATGAAGAGTCGGTCAGGCAGTAGAGAACACAAACCAAAGGTATTTATTAGAGGTACACTCGAGTGGAGTTCGGTCTGACCAGCCTCCCTAGATTGCTGCAGAGGTACTGACTTCTGCCAAAATGGTAACACCTAATGTACATCTCCAGAACCACTAAAGACATGCCCAGACTGGAAATTTCCACTTGGTAGCTAGTGAACAAAAGAGATACTGAAGGATGAGCTACCATCCCGGGACCGGGTACATGCTATCTCAGCGTCAAGGTTACTCTGCCTGACCCGCCGTTCTAAGGGTGGGAGCAGGCCTATCTAGTGAGAAAGGTATGTAATAACAAAACAGTCTATTCATTAGTACAGCGTAGCTCAAGCTTGGAGAAATAAAAAAAATGAATATCGCAGCTGCTTTCTGCTGAGGCGGACAGAGTGAGACAACTTAAATGGTGCCGCGAATGCTAACTTTACATAGTGCAATATGTAAGCAAAACGAGTGCATAACATTTACATTTCAACAGACCCTCCTTTAAGCATGAGCTAATCATTTGAAGTTGAGGGAATATGAGTTGTAGCATAGCATGTACATAACAATTGATCTTCAGAATTCAGAGCAATCCATGTATTCAGCATCAAGGGAAGATGAGTCCTTAAATATACCCTCATCTATCTGCATAAAACTATTTATTTATTTCTGAGTCGCTCGTTCCCACCTTCTATAATGGCGGGCGCAGGCGAAACAACCTTGAGGTGGAGATAACGTGTACCCGGTCTCAGGACCATAGCTCATCCTTCTGTGCCTCCTTTGTTCACTGTTGCCTGGACCGGAATTTTACAGCCTGGGCATGTTCTTGGTGAATTGGAAATGTATAATATCGAATGAAATGTTGGGGGAAGTCAGTCCCTCAGCAGTCATCTTAGGAGGCTGGTCAGACTGGGCTCCGCTGCAGCGCAATACTAATAAATAATTTGGTTTGTATTCTCTACTGTCTGACCGACTCTTCATTTGTTTGGAAGGCCGAGAGGTGGTCGCGAGTGACCCGGGTGACCCGAATCGGGTCACTTCCTTCAAGGCGATGGCTGCCCTCACCACTCTCATTAAAATGAGCGACCCTTCCAAACTGATAACTAAACTTTACTCCAGTATGCAGGAAACCCATCGGACGGAAGTGTTAAAGGTCAGGCGAGAATGGCAGCGAGAATTGGTTACTCCACTGAGCGATAATGAATGGCAATATTGCTGCACCCGCACTAGGACTGTCTCACTGAACGGGAGGCATAGGCTCATCCACTACAAGTTCCTGCACAGGGCCTACTGCACTCCTGAGAGGCAGTATCGATATGGATTATTGGACAATTCTAAATGTCACAGATGCGGAAGAGACGAAGCAGGCTTTTGGCATCTGGCTTGGCAATGCCCCGGGATTTACTCATTCTGGTGTGCAGTATTCCATGAGTTGGGAATCATTATAAGCGCAGGCTTAGAGCCTGACCCCAAGATGGCACTGTTGGGTTGGGACCTTTATGTGGAAAAAGCAGCGCGCCCCTTGGTAGCCATTGGTCTTCTCTTGGCCAAAGGCCGTGTGGCAATTAGATGGGGGGGGGTCCACTACCGACAATAAAAGAGTGGCATGCCGACATGCTCTATTGCAACACATAGTCAGAGGCATACAATGAATTGTTCCCTCCCACCAGTCGACCCAAAAGTAGTTGGGGTCCCTATCAAACATATCTCCTCAGTAAAGACACTAGCGCAGGTCCTGAAGATGCTGACAGCAACGACACTATCGAGTTACAGGGAGGTGTGGTATAGGTTAATACTGGGCAAAATGGAAGATAGTGTAATTTGGATGCGGAGACCCAATATGCTGAAGCGGGAATGTGAAATGCTTAGAATGGGACTGTTGTCAGCCACACTTAACAGTAATAATGTTGGATTGTTGATATCATGATTGTACTTCTTGCATTCTGAAGGAAGTGACCCGATTAGGGTCACTCGGGTCACTCACGACCACCTCTCAGCCTTCCATGCAAATGAAGAGTCGGTCAGGCAGTAGAGAACACAAACCAAAGGTATTTATTAGAGGTACACTCGAGTGGAGTCCGGTCTGACCAGCCTCCCTAGATTGCTGCAGAGGGACTGACTTCTGCCAAAATGGTAACACCTAATGTACATCTCCAGAACCACTAAAGACACGCCCAGACTGGAAATTTCCACTTGGTAGCTAGTGAACAAAAGAGATACAGAAGGATGAGCTACCATCCCGGGACTGGGTACATGCTATCTCAGCGTCAAGGTTACTCTGCCTGTGCCCGCCGCTCTAAGGGTGGGAGCAGGCCTATCTAGTGAGAAAGGTAAGTAATAACAAAACAGTCTATTCATAAATACAGCGAAGCTCAACCTTGGAGAAATACAAAAAATGAATATCGCAGCTGCTTTCTGCTGAGGCGGACAGAGTGAGACAGAAGTTCGTTTCGATCATGGCTCAAAATGGCGGCTCAACTTAAATGGTGCCGCGAATGCTAACTTTACATTTTGCAATATGTAAGCAAAACGAGTGCATAACATTTACATTTCAATAGACCCTCCTTTTAGCATGAGCTAATCATTTGAAGTTGAGGGAATGTGAGTTGTAGCATAGCATGTACATAACAATTGATCTTCAGAATTCAGAGCAATCCATGTATTCAGCATCAAGGGAAGATGAGTCCTTAAATATACCCTCATCTATCTGAATAAAACTATCTATTTCTTTCTGAGTCATAATCACAGCATGTGTATCATGGACAGGCGTCTTCTGCTTTGGGGTGAGAAGTGTAGTGCAATAAGAGCAACAGGCTGGGAGACATTGTATACAGATGCAACAGGTGAGGAAAATGCCAGTGACTATGGCCAGTAAAGCAAGGATCTTCCAACCCCAGGATGCGAACAGCCCCTAAAAAGACCCAGATAGGGTCCAAGTACCATTTTCCTGGTGAATGTCAGAGGAGAGTCTGTGCAACTTCTGGATGGCAGCATACACATTAGGGGCGTGGTCTGGGATGTATACACAACAGCTGCTGCCAATGACGCAACAGGCCCCACCCTGATCAGCTAGCATGACGTCTAACACCATCCGGTTTTGTAAGGCAACAAGCCTCGTAGCCTGGAGCTCAGCTGTGATATTCATCAGAATCCCCGCTGTTGTATTAATAACCCCTTCTACAACTCTTGTGAGTCGACGAATATTTAGACTATTGGACATGGGGCCCCAAAAGGGTACAATACCCTTCATGGCATCTGTGAACTGTTGCAAAGTGGTATTTGCCTGATCTATATCTTCTGTGTTAATAACCCTTCTAACTCTGGGCAGGTATGCACTCCTACGCTGCAATCGATGGTCCTTATGGTAATTGGACGGTGCTATATACACTGGGGGAAGAAGAAAAGAGAGGTAACATATACCTGACCACCCCCTAGGAAGCCAAACATAAGCTTGGGATCCACAAACAAAATAGACATTATATGGTGGGAGCAAAGGCGGGCTACTAATCGTACTCAGCGTATATGTGTAATTGCAATTACTCTCTCCCACTTTCACCTTCCCAATTCCCTTAACACAGAAACCAGCTGTTGTGTTGACTACTGACACTGGCATCGCTTTGTCCTTAGTAATATTGCGGGTTTGGAAAGATCGGACATATTCAGTGGCGTTGAACCCTTGGAAATCTAACATTTCATTTCAAAGCCATGTTTTGTTCTTTTCCTCTCATATACATTCATACAGGCTGTTGGAGACGATGTACCAGGTGTCCCTTGGTCTCCTAACCCAGTGTGAGTAAACCTGAAGGAAGTGACCCAATTAGGGCCACCCGGGTCACTCGCGACCACCTCTCAGCCTTCCATACAAATGAAGAGTCGGTCAGACAGTAGAGAATACAAACCAAAGTTATTTATTAGAATGCGCTCAAGCAGAGTCCGGTTTGACCAGCCTCCTTAAATTGCTGCAGAGGGACTGACCCTCACCAACATAGTAATACCAGATATACATTTCCAATACCCCCAAAGGCATGCCCTAACTGGAATTTTACAGTTAGTAGCTAATGAACAAAGGAGACATAGAGGGATGAGCTACCATCCTGAGACCGGGTACATGCTATCTCAGTTTCAAGGTTACTGTGCCTGCCCACAACGCTCTGAGCTGTGAGAGCAAGCCTATCTAGACAGAAAGGTATGCAATAATATGAACAGTCTATTCATTAGCACAGCAAAGCTCAACCTTGAAGGAACAAGGGAAAATAACATCGAGACTGCTTCCTGCAGAGGCAAACAGAATGAGACAGAAACTGGGCTTCGAACAGGATACAAAATGGCGGCTGAATACAAAATGGTGCCGCAAATGCTAACTTAAATCGCACAATGCTAGAAGGAGTCGACCTAAAGCATTTTTCAGTCCAACAGACCCTCCTTTCAGCATTTGCTAACAATTTTGTCTAGTGTTAGGAAATAACTTCTTGCAAATTTGGAAGACTACTATTACATGTTAATACACACATTATCAATATTCAAAAATCCCTTCATCTATAGACATCAGGTCTTGAATACCCTGCATCATCATGGCCGTTGTCTTTTGGTCATGCACTGGAACCTTCGTCTGGATGTCAGTGTTTTTACACAGTAAGCACAGCAAGCAGGAAGGCAATGTATGCACAGGCAACAGGTGAAAATTATACCAGCAATTTCTACTAGGAAGATAGGGATCTTCCAACCCCAGGATGTTAGGACCCAGAACCAACCAGAAAGAGTCCAGGTACCATTCTCTTGGTGGATGTCAGATGCGAGCCTATGCAACTTCTGTAGAGCAGCATATAGATTAGGGGCGTGGTCTGGGATGTACACGCAGCAGCTGCTGCCAATGACATGACAGGCCCCTCCCCGGTCAGCAAGGATGACGTCTAACACCATCTGGTTCTGTAAAGGAACAAGCCTCGTAGCCTGGAGCTCAGCTGTAATATTGGTCAACATTTCTGCTGTGGTATTTATGACCCCTTCTAGAACTCTGGTGAGCCGACGAATGTTAAGGCTATTGGACCACCCCTCGCCGCTTCCCAAATAAGGCAAGTGGCATCGACAGCAGAATATCACTCTTATGTGTAACTGAAGGGAGCATTCCGCAGATCCAACAATTAGTGACATTAGACGTATCATGGGCTTGGTGGAGCGTTTGTAAAAATACATTATCTACATATGTCTTTCTGTGTTCACCTTTATGAGGGGCCAAAGTAACAAACATGTGTTCAGGGGGGACAGGCGTTGTACCAATCAGAGAGTGCACTGGGTATTTCTCCTCCAGGAACCATGCTATACCAAGAACTATTATTAGGAAAATTACAACGATCGTGACAAAAACTATTTTACTTTTTGTGGACCGACTAGACCAACCAGATCCATACCGTTCTAAACGCAGTGCAGAAAACGGCCACTCTTCCTCAGCAATGGGCCGACCAAATGGGTACATTTTAATCAGAGGAAAGGAAATGCAATAATGCCAATGGCAAAAAGACAAAAGTGGCAAGTGTTCCCAGCGTCCGTCAGAGCCTCGCTGGTAGACTCCTATTGTTCACCAACGTTGGCGCTGTTGGGCACCGGTGGTGGAGCTACGCGATCCCAGCTCTTTGAAGAAATCCCACGTCGCTCAGGATAAGGTACCCCCCTCCAAGGGAGCATGTTCAATTTATCCTGTCCAATGTCTGGACAATGCACCAATCTCGCCTCTCCCTATTCTACTGTTGCCTGACTTATCGAGTCCATCCCTGCTAATCTGACTTTTCCTTTGGTGCACTGTTCCTCCGTCTGGGGCGCACATTGTATCTAGCTACTCCAGGCACAGAGGGGTCAGGAAAAAGGGGCTCAGACACAGAGATGCCAATGGGCTGGGACTAAGCACAGATGGGCCAGCAGAACGGGGCTCCTGAATGGCCCGGATCTCAGGGGGCACTGCTGCATTCAACACTGCATCATTCTCATCCTCAGTTTGGGTCCAAGTTAGCTGGGCATCCGAGAAGGGGACAAATCGGGGCACCTGTTCCCCCTCCGAGTCCCCGATGCCATCAAGGACCCATTAATCGTAGGGCAGAGGCAAAGGTACTCTGCGGCAGTGTTGGGTGTGAATCCAGTTCTTTCGGCCGGTGACCTTCACGGCGGTGCGGGTGGCAAGGAGCACCTGCAATGGCCCCTTCCACCGCGGCTCCAGACTTCCTTTCCTCTGAAAATGGACGACCAACACAAAATCACCAGGCTGAATATCGTGTCCTGGCCCCTCAGGTGCTGGCGGAAGTGCGTCTTGGATCTGTTAGTGAATAGAACGCAGACTTTTAGTTAACTCATATAGGTAGTCTACCAACAGAGGATATTCAATTTCTGAATATTTACGAGGCTGCGGGATGCCCCACACGTTTGCTGGGTGTCCAAACACAACTTCGTAAGGGGACAGTCCTGTCCTAGAGTGTGCCGTGACTCTCGTAGACAAAAGGGCTAATGGTAAAGCATCTGTCCACTGCAACCCTGTGCTCTCCTGAATCTTTGCCAATTTCAGTTTGAGAGTACCGTTGTATTTCTCAACTAAGCCTGCTGACTGGGGGTGATGTGCGGCATGAAATTTCTGTTTGATATGTAGACCTTCACACACTAACTGGATGACCTTCAAATTAAAATGGCTACCGTTTTCACTCCAAATCAAGCGGGGCAAACCGAAATGAGGGAAGAACTCCTTTAGGAGTGCTTTCACAGTCGCCACGGCTGTGTTTTCTTTAGTGGGGTAAGCCTCAACCCATTTACTGAATGCACAAACAACCACTAACACATATTTCAAATTGTTGACTCGCTCCATTTCAATGAAGTCCATCTGGAGGATCTCAAAAGGAAAAGTGGGAGGTGCAAAATTACCAGGGGGTGTAGGGGTACCCTTCCCAGGATTATGCATCATGCATACCATACAGTATTTGACCAAGGGGGGGCCGTCTTTGGGATATTGTCATTCTGCCATACAGGGTCTAACAATTTACAAATGCCGTTTGCACTGATATGGGCTGGCCCGTGCGTCATAGTGACTACAGGGAGGACATATGCATCTGGTAACATCCATCTCTTTTTCCCTGACTTATCCGTCCAACACCCATCCTCATCCAAACATGCTGTGCTTTCCTGCCATACTGCTAACTCTTCAATCGTTGCTTCACTTTGAATCTCCTTCACATTGTCCAGCATATCCTCAAAATAGTAACCTCGGGCACCCACCTAGCGGGACCTGCTACAAACATATTTTTCATCTTCGTTCGCGCTGTCTCCTTAGCTGTCTGATCTGCAAATGCATTCCCCCTACCCACGTTGTCAGTAATTGCCTTGTGGGCGCTGCACTTCACTATTGCTAATTTCTTGGGGAGTGTCAAAGCCGACAAAAGCCTAGATATCAAAGGGCCATGCTGGATCTTCATCCCATGGGAAGTGAGAAACCCTCTCTCTGCCCAGAGCTGTCCAAAATTATGGGCGACTCCATAAGCATACTGGCTGTCAGTATAGATATTGACAGCCAGTCAATCACTCAACTCGCAAGCCCGTATAAGGGCAACGAGCTCCGCAGTTTGGGCCGACTGATAGGGAACTCGTGATGTCTCAACTACCGTGTGCAGTGTTGTGATAGCGTATGCTGCTGTTGTAGTGCCATCTGGCAGCTTAAAACAAGAGCCATTGACATATAGTTCCCCTTGGGGGTCAGATAAGGGAACATCAGTCAGGTCTACCCGTCCCTTCGTTTCTTCCTCTGTCCGAAAAATGCAATCATGTATATGAATTTCTTCACTCTCAGAAGGAAGGAGTAGCAACGTGGCTGGGTTCAGAGTGGCACATCTTTTAATTGTAACATGCGGTGCAAAAAGGGTCAATTCATAACCAGTCAGACGTGCACTGGTGAGGTGCGGTGTCTTGGTTTTATTCAAAAGTGTATCCACAGCATGGGGTACCATGACTGTGAGGTCGGTATCAAGTACGAGCCCAGCCGATTGTCGTATAGAGATGGCCACTGCTGCGACCGCTCTTAGACAGCTCGGGAGGGCTCTTGCGACAGGGTTAAGAAGAGCAGAAAAATAAGCACACAGCCGTTGCTTACCTCCAAAGGCCTGTATTAAGACAGAAAGCGCACAACCGGCTGACTCGTATACATACAGCATGAAAGGCTTCGCATAATCAGGCGTACCGAGCACAGGCGCAGAGCAAAGCGCAACTTTTAATTGTTCAAAAGATTCCTGACAGTCAGGCGTCCAAGGCAGGGGTTCATGCACATCTTTAGTGGTAAGCGCAAGCAGGGGTTTTGTTAGTAACGAATAATTAGGGATCCACTGACGACAGTAAGAAGTAATGACAATAAAAGCGTGCACCTCCCTATGCGTTTTAGGGATAGGCATTTTCACAATGGTGCTGATGCGCTCAGGAGTCAATCTTCTACCCTCCTTCAACAGTAGGTGACCTAAATAGGTGACCGCCTGTCGACAATATTGAAATTTAGAAAGGGACACTTTATGTCCATGGTGAGCCAAATGTAGCAACAACTTAACCGCACTGTCTTTGCATCCCTTTTCAGTGTCAGAAGCTATTAGTATATCATCCACGTATTGATGCAATACATTACCCGAGGGAAGCGTGAGCGAGTCCAATTGGGCTTTCAAGGCTTGGCTATATATGCTAGGGCTCTCAGTATAGCCCTGAGGAGCTCGACAGAATCTAAAGCTTCTGCCAGCTAGGGTAAAACCAAACAAGTGTCTGCTGTTGGGATGGATCGGGATACTAAAGAATGCATTTTTCAAGTCAATGACAGAAAAGAATTTAGCAGAGGAAGGAATCATCGTCAAAAGAGCAGTAATGTCAGGGACCACCGGGAACTGAGGGACCACTATTTTATTAACTGCGCACAAATCAATCACAAAAAGATAAACATCTGAGTGATCATCGGGGGAGTCTGAAGATGCCTTTTTTAGAATGGGAAGAATAGGGCTATTACACACATTTGCAGTCGTCTCTTCAACCACTCCCGTCTCAATCAGATCCTGTATAATCTGCAGCAAAGCTCGCTCCCCTGCTTGTGGCATTTTGTACAGAGGAATACAAGGCAAAATGGCATTGTCTTTAACTTTAATGGAAACCGGGAAATTTGCAATAGTCCTACATCCGTGTCCTCTGTTGCCCACAACGTGGGCCGCACATCCTTAAACTCAGCAGGAAGGGGCGCATTTTTGGACAGACACTGCTTAGAGCTGACCACATTCGGACCCATTGTCATGTAAACACCTTCCGGGGAGCAATAAATGGTCGCATGCCACTTCTTTAATAAATCTAGGCCCATTAAATTTTCCCCAGAGTTTGATATCAACAAGAACGGTGAATCCACAGTAAAAGGACCTATAGTCAATGTAAGAGGTTTGGAAATGGGGCTTACAACTGGTACACCAGAAAATCCTACCGAAACATTATTATGGTCAGACAGAGCTGCCCCATGGACCAGTGAACGAGAAACAGAGCTATTCATTGCACCTGTATCCACCAAGAATACCTTAGCTGAGCCATGCAAATCTACAGTAACATACGGACCGCGCTGATCTACAGGTATCTGTACTGGTCCCTCACTCTGCCCCTGGCTCTCCTAGCTGTGAGACATCCCTGTCGCCTCGTCCAGATCATAGTCATTATGGTAATACTGGCCACTTCTGTTGCCATCAAAGTAATTACTATCTGAATGATCCTGCGATGTGGCAGCATGCTGGGCTCTGTCCTGTCCACCAGCTCCACGACCCTGTCCACTAGAACCTCGTCATCTAGGGACTGCGACTTTTTGCAACAACACAGGACACTCGCTAAGCCAGTGTCCCTCCTCCTTACAATATGCACACTGATTTGGCCCTACAGGTGTAGTATTCCGGCTGGTCCGAGGCAGCAGGCGGGCGATACCACCACGTCCTCTACCATTTCCTCGAGAAGCCTGCTGTAACAACACCTTTGTCTTCAATTCCTTATGCTTTTTCTACATCTTCTACTTCTCCTCATTTTCCCTGTGTTCATAATACTGTGCCATACTCAATATTACAGAAGGGGCGGAGGTCGACCAAGTGCTCTCCGAAGCCTGCAACCGAGCCGCAATCTCTGGGAGCATGTTCGTGACAAACCTGTTAACGAACAATCGGACACCTCCCTCCACCGACAAATCCTGTCCGCTAAAGTCCAGAAACACACCCTCAAACCGAGTGAAGAAATCAGACACACTTTCTACTTTCTTCTGGCGACATGCCATTAACTTGTCCCAATCTACTCTTCTTGGTGGAATAAGAGAATGCATATAAGAGATAATTCGGCCAGGCAAGGCTAGCATCTCGGCCCTAGGCTTCTCACCAGGCTTCCTCTCCTGTTCCCATGCTTTAATCTGTTCCCAGGTACCACCCATTCTGTACCGTGGTCCTGTGTGTGTACCTGCCTCCAAATATCAACGGGTACCAGTAAACCAAAGAACATTTCAATATCCGCAAGCGTCATCACTGTCGATGAAGCGGCCTCCGTCAATTCCTTATAGTACGAAGTAGGATTTTTCCTAGGGTCGGGTAACTGAGTCTTAAGGGACAACACCTCACTCCTATTCCATGGGGTATAAACCCACTGTTCTTGGAAACGGGCCTCTACCCTTGGTCTAACAACGACATTATACTGATCCCGTAGATCCCGGTAGTTCAGGGTGATATATGGGATGGACTTCCCTCATCAAAAACTGGGATACTGTCTTCTGGCTCTTCTCAAGCAGCCTACTTCGGTAAGCTACCAGCATTGCAACATTACCAAAAACCTCACCAGGCGCCATACCAGCAGCATATACATTGTCCCTAATATCATAAATAATCTGAGGGGCCACATCATTGAAACACTGTTCCCACAATCCAATCAAAGTAGCCGACATGTGCTTGAGGGCATGCGGCTGCACAAACGGCTCATAATCTCTCATCACACTCCACACATCTTCCATACTATAGATGGGGTTACAAGCCCACTGAGCGGCCAGATTGGCTACCACCCTTTTCTCTTCATCGCCCACATCAGATCGTATGAATATCCGCCCCATTCGCTCTCTAGCAGTCGCCCAGTCCCCGTCCCCTGATCCACGGACAGGCGTCCCGCTACTCAGTACCGTAGGGGAATGAAGGAACAGGGAAGGGGTAATAACAGAAGGAACAGGCACCAATGTCGTTAGTGACTGTGTTGTGGGTGTAAGGGCTGGAGAGAGAGACGTCGACACAATAGGCGTAGCAGGGAGACTAGCCGTCATTGCTGGCGCAGAAGGTGAAGCCACAGAAAAGACAGAAGGTGTGGTGGCCAAAGCAGCTGGATCACTAACGGCACAAACAGAAACAACAGAAGCAGAGGAAACGGGCTGTAGAGGCTGGGGAATGGCGGGATATATTTTCTGTGGGGCGTATGGGGGTGGAGGTCGAGTATCTAACAATTTCTCCACAAACGTATCATTTTCTTCTCTAGCAACATAAGACTTTTCAC
The DNA here is from genome assembly GCA_963921515.1 of Calotriton arnoldi. NCBI lineage: Eukaryota > Metazoa > Chordata > Amphibia > Caudata > Salamandridae > Calotriton > Calotriton arnoldi. Next base: position 1,217,928 of record CAWUFW010001548.1, read on the forward strand.
ATTGCAATTGAAACTTCCTATTGGCACACTCTATCCCTTTCTCTGTTTTCTCTCTGTCATACGCTACAGCTTTCTGAGTCACTGTCTGCATTTTTCCCTTTCGGGCCGCCTTCTCTGCCTTCATTCGTCTCTGTTTAGCTTCCTTTTGCCATGTTCTAAGGGAATCATACATTGACTGCCTACTTCTTTTTGTAAACAATTTATCCTGCAGAAAATTATGTTTTTGTTCATTGAAAGTGCCCATCAACGGCCACTGCAACTCGGCATTGTCCCTCATATATTTGTGCCATAATGTACCAAACATAATAGGGCCAAGGCCGTGTTTCACGTACATCTCAAAGTTGGGAGTGCCTTCTGGAGGCGCAGGCTGACTTTATTCCAAACGAGCATCAGTAGGACAACAACGACAACCCACACAACACAATTTACTAAAACAGGGCATTTTTACAAGAAAACTAGTTCACCGTTTATGCCGAGCAGATATTTGCAAATATCTTACCAAAGTTAGTCCTCAGACCTCACCAAATACAAACCAAAGTAGTACCATGTTCACAAAGAACTCAAACAAATTCAAGCGCTTGTCCAAAAACGGTCTTCAGACCGCACCAAATTCAAGCCAAAATGGTGCCGTAGCCACCACAAACCAAAGCAAACTCACCTGGTGCACACAGGTCAAACCAATTTATTCTCCACTGCCAACTCTTCGGACCAAACGGCCAGATCCAAGGGTTTCGCCGTTCAGGACCCCAGCCGGGATGACCACTGGCCGAGGCACCACCCGGTCAGACAGACAGGGCAGCTGCGAATACCAGACTTTTTAATGCAGGGATACCCGGTCCGCCCATCTCACCCGACATGGCCCCGACCTCCCCACTTGTCCGCGAGCAAGGAAGGGTCACTCACCCGATGGGGTCCCTGTTCGGGCGCCAACTGAAGGAAGTAACCCAATTAGGGCCACCCGGGTCACTCGCGACCACCTCTCAGCCTTCCATACAAATGAAGAGTCGGTCAGACAGTAGAGAATACAAACCAAAGTTATTTATTAGAATGCGCTTGAGCAGAGTCCGGTCTGACCAGCCTCCTTAGATTGCTGCAGAGGGACTGACCCTCACTAACATGGTAATACCAGATATACATTTCCAATACCCCCAAAGGCACGCCCTAACTGGAATTTTCCAGTTAGTAGCTAATGAACAAAGGAGACATAGAGGGATGAGCTACCATCCTGAGACCGGGTACATGCTATCTCAGTTTCAAGATTACTCTGCCTGCCCACACCGCTCTGAGCTGTGAGAGCAAGCCTATCTAGACGGAAAGGTATGCAATAATATGAACAGTCTATTCATTAGCACAGCAAAGCTCAACCTTGTAGGAACAGGGGAAAATAACATCGAGACTGCTTTCTGCTGAGGCAAACAGAATGAGACAGAAACTGGGTTTTGATCAGGATACAAAATGGCGGCTGAATACAAAATGGTGCCGCAAATGCTAACTTAAATCGCACAATGCTAGAAGGAGTTGACCAAAAGCATTTTTCAGTCCAATAAACCCTTGATGGAAACGTATATATTCTACCACAGTGCGAGAGTCAGCAGATGTCATATTTATAGCAGAGAATTGAAAGTGATAATGCACCATAGCAAACAGTTCAAACCACCCTTCACATCTTCCAAGATAGGATAATGGCATCGATAATAAAATATCACTCTTATGTGTAACTGAGGGGAGCAATCCACAGATCCAGCAATTAGTAGCATTGGACGTATCATGGGCCTGATGCAACATTTGTAAAAATACATTGTCTGTGTAAGTTTTTCGATGTTCTCCTTTGTGAGGGGCCAAAGTAACAAACATGTGTTCAGGAGGAACAGGTGTTGTCCCAAACAAAGAGTGTACAGGATTCTTCTCATCCAGGAAGTAGGATATCCGTAATACAATTATTAGTGCAATAACAACTATTGATGCAAAAACTATTTTACTCTTCGTGGACCAACCCCGCTCTAGATGCGGAGGTGCAAAGGACTGTTCTTCCTCAGTAATGGGCCGACCAAACGGATACATTGTAAACAAGGGAAAGGGAATGCAATGGAACTGATGACAAAAGGGGGCAAATGTTCCCAGTGTCCGTCTGACCCTCACTGGTAGACTCCTATTGTTCATCAACGTTGGCGCTCTTGATCTCCGGCGGTGGAGCTGCTCAGTCCTAGCTCGGATCCGTATCCGACGTTGCAGGATAATATACTTCCCTCCTGAGGAGCACACTCAGCTTACCCTGTACAATGTCCGAACAATGCACCAATCTCGCCTCTCCCTAAACTACTGTTGCCTGGCTTGTCGAGTCCATCCCTGCTAATCTGACTATCCCTTTGGTGCACTGTTTCTCCATCGGGGGCGCAAATTGTACCTAGCTACGCCAGGCACAGAAGGGTCAGTAAAAAGGGGCTCAGACACATAGGGGCCAGTAGAGAGGGGCTCTTGAATTGCCTTAATCTCCGGGGGCACTGCTGCATTTAGCACCTCCTCATTCTCTGCCTCTCTTTGGGTCCACGTGAGTTGGGCGTCCGAAAAGGGGACGAACCGTGGGGCTTGCTCCTGCTCCGAGTCCCCTATTCTATCTCATACCCACTGATCATAGGGTAAGGGTAGAGGCACTTTGTGGCAGTGTTGACTATGAATCCAGTTCTTTTGGCCTGTGACCTTGACTGCAGTGTGGGTGGCAAGGAGCACCTGGACTGGCCCCTTCCACCTCGGCTCCAAGTTCTTCCTTCTTTGAAAGTTCCGGATTAATATGAAATCTCCAGGCCGAATATCATGTCCTGGCCCCTCTGGTACTGCCGGTAGGGAGTCTTGGATCTGTTGGTGAATAGAACGCAGACTTTTAGTTAACTTATGAAGATAGTCCACTAATAGAGGATTTTCAATTTCAGAAAACCGACGAGGACGTGGGATGCCCCAGACATTTGCCGGGCGCTCAAACACGACCTCGTAGGGGAACAGTCCTGTTCTAGAATGCGCTGTAGTTCTCGTGGACAAAAGGGCTAATGGTAAAGTATCTGGCCACTGCAACCCTGTGCTTTCCTGAATCTTTGCCAGTTTCAGTTTGAGAGTACCATTGTACTTCTTAACCAAACCTGCGGACTGAGGGTGATTTGCAGCATGACATTTTTGTCTGATATGGAGTCCCTCACACACCAACTGAATCACTTTAGCATTGAAGTGGCTTCCATTGTCACTCCAAATCAAACGAGGCAAGCAGAAGCGAGGAAAGAACTCCTTCAGGAGTACCTTTGCAGTCGCTATGGCCGTATTATCTTTTGTGGGAAAGGCCTCAACCCATTTACTAAATGCACAAACAACCACCAACACATATTTCAAATTGTTGACTCGATCCATTTCTATGCAGTCTATCTGAAAGACCTCAAAAGGGAAAGTGGGAGGTGCGAAGTTACCAGGTGGCGTAGGGGTACCTTTTCCAGGATTGTGCATCATACACATCATACAATATTTGACCAAATGAGCAGCAATCTTTGGGATATTATCATTTTGCCATACAGGATCTAGCAACTTACAAATACCCTTAGCACTGATATGGGCTGGCCCATTGCCATGGTGACTACGGGAAGAACATATGCATCTGGAAGCATCCATCTCTGTTTCCTTGACATATCAGTCCAACACCCCTCCTCATCCAAACGTGCTGTGCTTTCCTGACATAACACAAATTCCTCAATCGTTGCCTCACTCTGTATCTCCTTGACATTTTCCAGCGCATCCTCAAACAAGGTGACCTCGGGCACCCACCTAGCGGGACCTGCTACAAACATCCTTTTCATCTTTGTTCTGGCTGTCTCCTTAGCTATCTGGTCTGCAAATGCGTTCCCTTTACCCACATTGCCAGTAATTGTCTTGTGGGGGGTGCACTTTACTATCGCTAATTTCTTGGGGAGTGTCAAAGCCGATAAAAGCCTATGTATGAGGGGACCATGTTGGATCTTCATCCCATGGGAAGTGAGAAACCCTCTCTCTGCCCAGAACCGTCCAAAATTATGGGTGACTCCGAAGGCGTACTGACTGTCAGTGTAGATATTGACAGCCAGTCCCTCACTCAACTCACAGGCTCGAATAAGGGCAATGAGCTCTGCGGCTTGGGCCGAATGATAGGGAACTCGTGACGTCTCAACTACTGTGTACAGTGTTGTCATTGCATATGCTGCAGTGGTGGTGCCATCTGGTAAATTGAAACAAGAGCCATCAACATATAGTTCCCCTTGGGGGACAGATAAGGGAACATCAGTCAAGTCTACCCGTCCCTTTGTCTCTTCCTCAGTCCGAAAAATACAATCATGTATGTCAATTTCCTCACTCTCAGAAGGGAGGGGTAGTAACGTGGCTGGGTTCAGAGTGGCACATCTTTTAATCGTAACATACGGTGCAAAAAGAGTCAGCTCATAACCGGTCAGACGTGCACTGGTGAGGTGCTGCGTCTTGGTCTTATTCAAAAGGGTATCCACAGCATGGGGGACCATGACTGTGAGGTCAGTATCAAGTACGAGCCCAGCCGATTGACTTATGGAGACGGCCACAGCCGCGACCGCTCTTAGACAGCTCGGGAGGGCTCTTGCGACAGGGTCAAGAAGAGCAGAAAAATGAGCACACGGCTGTTGCTTACCTCCAAAGGCCTGTGTCAAGACAGAGAGTGCACAGCCAACCATCTCGTATACGTACAGCATGAACGGCTTTGCATAGTCAGGCGTACCAAGCACAGGCGCAGAGCAAAGCACAACTTTTAATTGTCAACAGACTGCTGACATTCAAGCATCCAAGGCAAGAGTTCATGCACATCTTTAGTGGTTAATACTATCAGGGGCTTTGTTAGTAACAAATAGTTAGGAATCCATTGGCGACAATAAGAAGTAATGGCAATAAAAGCGCGCACATCACTCTGAGTTTTAGGGATAGGCATTTTAACAATGGTACTGATGCGCTCAGGGGTCAATCTCCTACCCTCCTTCGACAGTAGGTGACCTAAGTAGGTGACCTCCTGTCGACAATATTGAAATTTGGAAAGGGACACTTTATGTCCGTGGTGTGCCAAATGCAACAACAATTTAACCGTACTATCTTTGCAACCCTTTTCAGTGTCAGAAGCGATGAGAAGGTCATCTACATAATGGAGTAATACATTACCTGAAGGAAGCGTGAGAGAGTCCAATTGTGCTTTCAAAGCCTGACTGTATATACTAAGGCTCTCAGTATAGCCCTGAGGAGCTTGACAGAATCTAAAGCTTCTGCCAGCGAGTGTAAAACCAAACAAGTGCCTGCTGTCTGGATGGATCGGAATTCTGAAGAATGCATTTTGCAGATCAATGACAGAAAAGCATTTAGCAGAGGAAGGAATCATCATCAGAAGAGCAGTAATATCAGGGACCTCCGGGAACTGAGGAACCACAATTTCATTAATTTCGCGCAAGTCAATCACAAAACGATAAACATCAGGATGATCATCAGAGGAACACGAAGGTGCCCTCTTAAGAATAGGAAGAATAGGGCTATTACACACATAAGCAGTCGTCTCTTCAACAACTCCTGACGCAATCAAGTCCTGTATAATTTGAAACACGGCTCGTTCCCCTGCCTGCGGTATTTTATACTGAGGAATGCGAGGCAAGATAGCATTATCTTTAATTTTAATGGAAACCGGAGGTATCTGCAATAGTCCTACGTCCATGTTGCCCACAACGTAGGCGGCGCGTCCTTAAATTCAGCAGGGAGGGACGCATCTTTGGACAGACACTGCTTAGTGCTGACCACATTCCGACCCATTGTTATATAGACACCTTCCGGGGAGCAATGAATGGTCGCATGCAACTTCTTTAACAAATCTAAGCCCATCAAATTCTCCCCGCAATTGGATGTCAACAAAAATGGCGAATCTACAGTAAAAGGACCTATAGTCAGTGTAAGAGGTTTTGAAATGGGGCTCACAACCGGTACACCAGAAAATCCTACTGAAACCTTGTTATGGCCAGACAGAGCTGCCCCGGGGACCAGTGAATGAGAAATAGAGCTATTCATTGCACCTGTATCCACCAAAAATTCCTTAGCTGAGCCATGCAAATCTGCAGTAACGTAAGGACCGCGCTGATCTACAAGTATCTGAACTGGTCCCTCACTCTGTCCCTGGCTGTCCTAGCTGTGAGACATTCCTGTCACCTCGTCTATGTCATAATCATCATGGTAGTACTGCTTTCCCTTAAGGTCATCAAAGTAGTTCATGTCAGCGTGACCCTGCGAAGTCCCAACTGACTGAACTCTATCCCGGCCACTGTCTCCGCGATCCCGTCCACGAGACCCTCGTCCCCTTGGGACCACCACCTTCTGCAAAAGCACAGGACACTCGCTGTGCCAGTGTCCCTCCTCCTTACAGTACGCACACTGGTTCAGCCCCACAGATGTAGTATTCCCACGTGTAAGAGGAAGCTGTCGGGTCGTATCACCACGTCCTCTACCATTCCCTTGTGAAGCCTGTTGCAACAACACCTTTGTCTTCAATTCCTTATGCTTTTTCTCCACCTTCTCCTTCTCCTCATTTTCCCTGTGCTCATAATACTGTGCCATACTCAGAATTACAGAATGGGAGGAGGTAGTCTAAGTGCTCTCCGAAGCCTGCAGCCGAGTCGCGATCTCAGGAAGCAGGTTCGTAACAAATCTATTAACGAACAGTCGGACACCTTCCTCCACCAACAAATCCTGGCTGCTAAAATCCCAAAACACGCCTTCAAACCGAGTGAAAAAATCAAACACACTTTCATCTTTCTTCTGACGACATGCCATTAACTTGTCCCAATCTACCCTTCTCGGTGGAATAAGAGAATGCATATACATAATAATTCGGCCAGGTAAAGCCAGTATTTCGGCCTTAGGCTTTTCACCAAGCTTCCTCTCCTGGTCCCATGCTTTAATCGGATCCCAAGTACCACCCAATTCCACAACATGATCCTGTGTTTTCACCTGCCTCCAAATATCAACGGGCACAAATAAACCAAAGAACATTTCCATATCCGCAGGTGGCATTACTGTCGAGGAAGCAGCTTCAGTCAATTCTTTATAATATGCAGTAGGATTTTTTCTAGGGTCAGGGACAAAACCTCACTCCTTTTCCATGGAGTGTATACCCATTGTTCTTGGAAACGGGCTTCTACCCTCGGTCTAATAGCAGTATTCTGCTGATCCCGCAGCTCCGGTAGTTCAGGGTGGTATATGGGGTGGACTCCCCTCATCAGAAACTGGGATACTGTCTTTGGACTGTTTTCAAGCAACCTACTCCAATAAGCAACCAGCTTCGTGACATTACCGAAAACCTCACCAGGTGCCATATCTGCAGCATATACATGGGCCCTAATATCATAAATAATCTGGGGTGCTACTTCATTGAAACACTGTACCCACAGTCCAATCAAGGTAGCCACATGTGCTTAAGAGCATGCTGTTGCACAAACGGCTCATAATCTTTCATTACATTCCACACATCTTCCACACTGTAAATGGGGTGACGAGCCCACTGAGCGGCATGATTGGCTACCACCCTTTTCTCTTCATCTCCCACATCAGATCGTATCAGTATCCATCCTAGTCACTCCCTAGCTGTCGCCCAGTCTCCGTCCCCTAGTCCACGCACGGGCGTTCCGCTGTTCAGTAATGCAGGGGGATGGAGTAACAGGGGAGAAGTAACAGCAGAAGTACTAGGCACCAACGTCGCTGCCAGCTGCATCGTAGGTGTAAGTGCTGGAGAGAGAGATGCCGAAACAATAGGCGTTGCATGGAGACTGACAGTCATCGTAGCCATAGAAGGCGAAGTCAAAGAAAGGGAAGGAGGCGCGGTTGCCAAAACAGCGTGATCAATAGCAGAAGAAGCAGAAGCAGCAGAGACAGAAGGAACTGATGACTGGGGCTGCGGTATGGCAGGATATATTCTCTGCGGGGCATGTGGAGGTGGAGGTCTAGTATCTAACAGTTCCTCCACAAATGCATCATTTTTCTCTCAAGCAACAGAAGACTTTTCACATTGTAATCGAAATTTTCTATCAGCACACTCTATTCCTTTTTCTATTGTCTCTCTATCGTGCGCTACAGCTTTTTGAGTCAATGTCTGCATTCTCCCCTTCCGGGACTGTTTCTCTGCTTTCATTCGTCTCTGTTTAGCCTCTTTTTACCATGTTCTGAGGGAATCAAACATCGACTGCCTACTCCTTTTCGCAAAAATATTTTCCTGCAGGAAATTAATTTTCTGTTCATCAAAAGTGCCCGTCAACGGCCACTGCAACTCGGCATTGTCCCTCGTATATTTGTGCCTTAGCGTACTAAACATAATAGGGCCAATGCCATGTTTGACGTTCATGTCAAAATTTGGAGTGCCCTCTGGAGGCGCAGGCTGACTTTCTTCCAAACGGGCAACAGTAGAACAACAGCGACAGCCCAGACAAAACACCTTACTAAAGCAAGGCATTTTTCAAAAGAAAACAAATTCACTATTTATGCCGAGCAGATATTTGCAAATATCTTCACCAAAGTCGGTCCTCAGACCTCATCAAGTACAAATCAAAATGGTACCATGTTCATAAAGAACTCAAACAAATTCAAGCGCTTCTCCAAAGACGGTTTTCAGACCACGTCAAATACAAATCAAAATGGCGCCATATTCACAAAGAACCAAAACAAACTCACCTGGTGCACACAGGTCGAACAAGTTTATTCTCCACTGCCGACTCTTCAGACCAAACGGTCAGATCCAAGGGTTTCACCGTTCAGGACCCCATTCGGGATGATCACTGGACAAGGCACCGCCCGGTCAGACAGACGGGGCAGCTGCGAGTACAAGACTCTTTCGTGCAGGGATCCCCGGTCCGCCTGTCCGACCCGACGTGGCCCCGACCTCCTCACCCGTCTGCAGGCTAGGATGGGTCACCCAATGGAGTCCCTGTTCGGGCACCAAATGAAGGAAGTGACCCGATTAGGGTCACCCGGGTCACTCACGACCACCTCTCAGCCTTCCATACAAATGAAGAGTCGGTCAGTCAGTAGAGAATACAAACCAAGGGTATTTATTAGAGGTACACTCGAGTGGAGTCCGGTCTGACCAGCCTCCCTAGATTGCAGCATAGGGACTGACTTCTGCAACACCTAATGTACATCTCCAGAACCACTAAAGACACACCCAGACTGGAAATTTCCACTTGGTAGCTAGTGAACAAAAGAGATACAGAGGGATGAGCTACCATCCCGGGACCGGGTACATGCTATCTCAGCGTCAAGGTTACTCTGCCTGTGCCCGCCGCTCTAAGGGTGGGAGCAGGCCTATCTAGTGAGAGAGGTATGTAATAACAAAACAGTCTATTCATTAGTACAGCAAAGCTCAACCTTGGAGAAATACAAAAAATGAAAATCGCAGCTGCTTTCTGCTGAGGCAGACAGAGTGAGACAGAAGTTAGTTTCGATCATGGCTTAAAATGGCGGCTCAACTTAAAATGGTGCAGCGAATGGTAACTTTACATAGTGCAATATGTAAGCAAAATGAGTGCATAACATTTACATTTCAACAGTTCCAGGTGGAGATTGCACGAATCCTGTTTTCTTTTGTAGCTTGCCTTGTCATATAACAGGTTGTGTGATGTATCCCGTATTGTTATCCCTGGTCACGATGTATCTGTTCATATTTTGTTTGTTTATTAAAAATTGCAATTAAAAAAAACAACTAACGGCACTCATCCAAAATGCACTGTTACAGTCATATCTCACATTAGTGCCACAGACTACAGATATCTTCACCTGCCATAATCCAACCTTGTCTATCTGGATATACCCCTATCACATCTACCGATTTCTGCCATACCTCGCACAGGATGAAAGCAGTTTAACAAGCTCGCATACTCTGACTCACACCCCCGCATTTAAAGCACTCACATTGGGACAATATGGACACTCCACATCTCATACACAAGAACTGCCTATAAACCAAACTCATACCTCACACTCTCAGACATTCTCCATATTTGTCCAGCCCCCATCATGTAGGAGTATCCACTACATAACAAAGTTTGAAACACCAGTCTCTCTCACCTCTACCCTTGTGTGTGCCATCTCTTCACATGCAATATTAACCTTGCTAAACACACCTGCAGTTAGGACTCACAATTAAAATTCCACTTACTGCCCTGTGTGGCAACTAAGAGCATGGATGTGGCACTGGCTCCAGTGGCATCTGCACGACAGACAGACACACTACACTTCTGTGCACCCACTGTCCACTCAGCTTACCACATGTAGCACAGGCCAATCCAACAGACATCAAATCACCCCTAGGTCAGCTCTGTCTGAGCTGGCACAGCATCACGCATAGCTCAAAAGGACACCATTAACAGTCATGCACAAATGACTACCTACCCACAATTCTTATCCTTAACTATGAATGATGTGTGGCTGTAAACAGGAAATCCCATCTTGGACATACCAAACACAACATCATCATGATGTAGTCAGACAGAAGCAGGCTGGCACGACTCACATGACAATTAGAAATCCCTGGACTTGTAAGACCACAGACAACTTGTCCAACAGGACCATCTGCAGATACTTAACTCTTTGGAGGCAACAGGGTGTGAAGACTATGAGAATCCAGCTCAGCTGACACTCACCATGGCCTCAGGAAATGTATCAGGTGAACCTACAGCTATGATTGGAAATTGCCTACAGTGGAATGCCACCTGTGTCAAGCTTGTCATTGCCACTTGTCTACCAGACCAAAAGGAGACACAGACATGGCTCAACCACTATCAAGTCACATACAAGTATTGTACCCTCCCCTTGTGTACATGGGTGTGTCCAAAGTCACTACCACATAGTCAAACTCCATATGTACCCAGATGTACTGATGAGACAGGTGACTCTCTGCACATCACGAACATATTCAGCGTGCTCCTCCTAAACTGTAGCACTTTGCAACACTTGCACTATGTTGACATATGGTAGCATGACCTATGTGCAATTGTGACAGAAACAGATGAAAGGATGGTGAATGCATGTCACCCTCATAGCCAAAACTGATGTGGGTGATAACATCCAGCAAATGTAGACAAGTAAACCTGGAATACATACTGTAAAAGCTCACATACCCCATGGACCACATGCAATCCATGGCATATCAACATCATTGTGTACTCACACCAATATTTGTACATGAATGACAGTTGACTTATGATCAATTTGTGGGTCACAGAAATCAGCATTTAAAAACTTTAAACATGCTTTATTCGGCATGTTGTAACCAAGAACAAACGCAAGGCCAATGGCCAGTCCATAAAAGTCCAACTTTTGATGGGGTTAAAAAACATACCCATCAACTCTTGCCTGCGCTGTGACTGCAAGGGGTCACCTCCCCTGGGAGGGGCATCTAGGGGGAATGCCAGGCACCAAAGTGACAGAACTAGGGAGTATTGGTTTGAGATTTCGGAGGGATGGGATCAGGAGTGGTTGGTGGGTTCACTGCAGTGGATCGGCCAGATGGAGGGGGTGGTTGGTCCACTGCAGTGGATGTGCCAGATGGAGGGGATGGTTGGTCCACTGCAGTGGATGGGCCAGATGGAGGGGGTGATTGGTCCACTGCACTGGATGGGCCAGATGGAGGGGATGATTGGTCCACTGCAGTGGATGGGTCAGTTGGAGGGGGTGGTTGGTCCACTGCAGTGGTAGGAACAGACTGGGGGGAGTTGTAGTGGGAGTGCTCGTTGGAGGGGGGCTGGGCTTGAGCTTCTTGGGGATGGTGTAGTGGTGGATGGAATAAACAGGGATGGGGATAGATTCTGACTCTTTGGGAGGGTGTTTCTTGGTGCGGGAAGTACTAATCTGGGCTGGGGAAGTATGGGTTGGTGGAGGGGGTTTTGTCTTGGGAAAAGAGAGGGATTTGTGTGTGGGGTGCTTGGTGCTCTTACTCTTTGTGGGCAGGTTGAGATGTCAGGGCTGGGGGGGGTTGCCTCTTCCTTCTGGAAGGGGGTCTGGATGGGTCGGAAGGGAAGAGGCCAAGGTCGCTGAGGAAGAGTCTCTGGGCAGAGGGGGAAACAGGAGAGTCAAGGGTAGGGGTTGTGGAGGCAGGGGGTTTTGATGTCTGCGGAGTGTCTGTGGATGCATGTGTGTCTTTTGCTGGCATGTCCCTGGCAGTGTGTGTGCTGTCTGTCTCCTGAGTGTGCGTGTGTGTGGGTTTGTGCTTGTGACTGTGTGTTTGTTTGCTGCGTGGGGCTGTTGAGGTATGTGCATGTGCATGTTTGAGTGTGCTTGGGTCAGGTAGGGGAGTTGGGACTGTGGATGGGGAAGAGGCAGGAGGGGGGAGGGACTGCTGGAGCTGGGACACTGCTGCCGTCAGTGTGGAGGCCAGAGCCTGATTGAATCTCTGTAGGGCAGACATGTCAGAGTGAATGTCCTCCATGTATGACAACATTTGTGTCAAAAGAGTGGTATGCGCATGGAGAACATTCAGCACGGATGTCTGCCCCACAGAGATCTGCCTCAGGATGTCAACTGCCTCCGGACTAATGACAGCATGGGAGACAGGGCAGGGGGTGAGGTGCATGGTGCATGGTGCAAAGGAGAGCTGTCCCATGCCACGGGACCGGCCACGGACACTGGGAGCAGTTGGGAGGATGGAGATGGGAGGGGTGGTGGACTCTGATGTTGAGGAATCCTCTCCTTTGTACTCCACCACCAGGGAGTCATTACTGGAGGTTGACTGGTCCTCGGATGCTTCAGTTGTAGTTGCAGACCTGCCCTCAGTGTGGCTCCCATCATCCTCCTCGCCAGTCGATGCCTCCACGTCCGAATCAGCACTAGTTCCTGACTGGCAAACTGCTCCCTCTACACCCGTGGCTTTCTCTCCTCCGCTGGCAGGTGTTGATGCTGTGAACAAAAAATGCAAAAGATTCACATAAGTCATCTGCATGTACTTGACACATAGTTAACATTGCAAAACCTCACAGTTCAACCAACTACATCATTATGACTCGTGCTATCGACTTGACATACATTTACATAAATGGCACTTGTCAATCTGCAAGTTAACCATTGCTCCCTCACACATGTGGTTATCTGCAACATTGGTTTCATCAACATCAATTGACACAACCACCTTGGCGAATACTTCACTATGTAGCAGGTGATGTTTTTATTTTTGGGCACCTGACGGTCTTGTGTCCTGACATATCTGTCTCATCTCCTGCAAGGGAGTATAGGGGCACATGCATCAAGCTATGATTTTGCGAGTCCTTAATTGCGATTATTAAGGAATCGCAATTAAGGACTCGCAAAAGCCTATGCATGTAGGAATCGCTATAAAAATAGCAATTCCTAAACATTCCTTAATTGCGACTCGCAAATTGCGAGTCGCAATTAAGGAATGGCTCCCCATTCATTCCTATGGGCCTACAGGCCCATAGGAATGAATGGGAAAGTACATGCGCAATTTGCGAGTACCAATAGTAACTACGCAAATTGTGCATGCAATTAAAGGTGCAAGGGTGTCAAAAGGACACCCTGTTGCACCCTGGATTGTGATGTGCACCCATGTTGCACACACACATGCCCCAAGGACATGTGTGTGTGCAACATGAAACTTTGAAAAATGCACTTTAGTGCATTTTTCAACGTTTTGCAAATTACCGACCAGTTCAATTGCTCTGTAATTTGCGGCCACAAATAGCGAAATCGCTATTTAAAAGTGGTTATTGCATTGCATTTAAGGAATCGCAAATTGCGATTCCTTAAATGCAACCGTATTTTAGAAATCGTAATAAATTGCGATTTCTTAAATGCGAGTGCCTTACACCTTGATGCATCGCAATAGCCCTTTTTGCGGGCGCAAACGGCCGATTTTTGCGAATCGCACCGTTTGCGCTCGCAAAAAACGTTGATGCATGTGCCTGATAGAGCTCACAATGGGAATAGGATTCACACAATTTAATTGAGGCATGGTATCCATTGGGAAACATTGGCTCCATTGTCACAGGTCAAATGACATCCTTGTCCAACTTTAAGCTTGTGTACTCATTGCATGAGTCATGTCGACAGATAACAGTGATTGGGCTCATTTATCCTGAAACTTAGGCACTCTACTGTCAGGTCACACATCTGACTCTGATTGAGGATTCACCAAGGTAGTAGAAATAGCCAGGTTGAGAGGCACGTGGCCCACTGTCTTGTGTCATCTATATACAGTGTCATGAGGATGAATCTGAATGTTGTGCACATTCTAAACAGCTCACCAAAATCAGATGTGAACAATGGTCTACACACTTCCAAGTCCGATGACTGCATCTTCACAATGCTTATGGTGGAACACCATGCCAACGGCTCATCTGGGTGCACTGTCTGTACAGACTAGCAGTACTGAACCTCCACCCTTCATGAGTCCAGTCAACACAGTGTCCCAATCTTGTCTAGACTGCCGAGGTCCCCATTTGTATGGTCCAAGTCTCAATGGCCCAAACTTTCATTAGACATATTGCACACTTTCTTCAGCTTACATTGCTCTTCTTTCCCATCTGATTTTGTTGATTCTCTTCATAACAATGCATATTTCACACCTCTCAGGCTGACAGTGATGCATCATACACATGCTTAACAAAGCCCCAAGTATGTATAGTCAACAGCAGATACTCACATGGCTACTGTTGTGAATGTGTATCTAACATCAGACCTCACATTTTCAGTCATGTTTCAAGCAGTCACCACCTGTGTTTGTCTGTGAATGGCATGTGTTGTCACTGTTACAGAGTCAGACACATGGACTCACTCCTGTGAATAGAGTGCATGAAACCTTCCACATAATCATGTGACAGGCCAGTGTGACAGAAGCCCAGAGTTAGCATACCTTTATTTGGCCCATGGGATACATTTAATAACACAGAGCAGCATGGCTGGGACCTAACAGTGGCACAATGAGCAAGCAAATCCCACCAAGGCCTCAATCTTGATGTCACCTGCTGCAGGGATGCATAGCATGGCCTATTCACACTTGTTTGCTCCAATAGCAACATGGATAACACATTTGTGGAAAAGGTACTGTAACATGCATGTCTAACAAAGGTGTGCTAAAAGGCACATAATCACCCCCTCCTTGCTGCTGTTTTGCCTTCAACTGTCCATCCAGGTCAGGGAAGACCACCGCTAAGATGCGGAGCATGTGGGGGTCAGTTTTCGGCGCCCGCCCCTCTTGCCAGGATGTGACAGGCCCAGCTGGACCTCTGCGATCTTCTTGGCCCAGCCAGTAAGGTCCTGCCACCTCTTGCGGCAATGACGGACGCATCGAAGCTCCAACCCCACGGAGTGCACCTTTTTGGCAATGGTCCTCCAAGTCCTGGCCTTCTCATGGGGGTCGACCTGTAAGGATGACATGGTGACAGAACCTTAGTGCACATGTAACATTTTTCTGTGTCAGACACCTGTACACACTGTTTTTTTTTTTTTTTTTTAAATATTTTTATTGGATATTTTGAACGAAATTTTCACCCATGGATCAGCACCAATTTCACAATAAATTGACAATACATGCAAAAGAAATAAAGAGAGTAAGTAAAAAATAAAAATAAAATGAGGATCTCAGTCAAGACATTTTAAGCAGTCAGAAAAACAGAATAATATAAAAATAAAAAAATAAAACAAACAGAAAAAAGCCATAAGAACAAGCAGCAAGCATAAGAAACCAAAAAGGTTGACAAGCAATAATCTAAATTCATGACTCAAACATTAATTTACGATCCTTAGGATTACACCATCCCATACACATAAATAAATTAGCCTAGATTATTGCCCTTAAAATTCCTATTTGTCCTTCCATCTTGCCAATAATGCCCATATACTCTGCCCCAGCATTTTTGCTTTTTACCCTTCCTCTCATAAATGGCCCTTTCCATTGTGTATAGTGAAAGTAATCGTGATAGCCATTGATGAAAGGAAGGGGGAAGAGGATCAAGCCAGGCTGAAGCAATGCTCATCCGTAATACAGCCATAGCCACAAAGAGAAATTTTTGGGCTGTGTCATTCCGTTCGCTTCTATTAACTCCCAGCAATACCAGAGCAGGTGTTATCATAATTTTTAACCCCAGTGACATATCTAAAAATCTCATAATAGAATCTAACAAACACTGAAGACATGGACAGGTCGCAAACATATGCACAAGATCTGCTGCCGCCGCCCCACACCGTGCACAATGAATCCCTGAGAGCCCACCCCACTGCTTTATCCTTGCTGGGGTATAATATAATGCGAAAACAGTTTTGTAATGTTGTGCTTGAAGCCCAGCAGAGCACAAAACAGTCTGGGCTAAACCCAGAGATTCTACCAGCCCCTCTTGTGTAACACCCACTCGTTCCACCCATTTATTCTCATGCTTATCTAAATCATCTTGCTTTAATTCAATCAGCTCAGTATACAATAACCTAATAGTACCCTTAGTGCTACCCCGAATAATATCTAAAACTCTGTTTCTACTAAATCCGCTAGGCCCCCCCCTTTTTGTACCAAAAAAACTTCGCAGCTGTAAGTATTTGAAAAAACTCCCCCTTTCCAACCCATACTCCCGCTGAATATCCCCAAACTGACGAACCCCTACTTGCGTTATTAAATCCCCAGCGATCCGTACTCCCTTCGTTGCCCAAAAGGCCATTACCCTATCTGAAAAAATATCCGGAAGCATAGGATTTTTATAAAGCAGGGTATAATAATTGAATCTTCCCATACCGATCATTCTTTTTAATGCCCACCAAATATTAGATGCAGCAACAAGGGTCTTAAATTTAGTCCTTTTATAGTAGCTATGCTCTGTAAATTTAAAAAAGCAATTTTCGGCCTGATCCCCCAATAACAACTTA
The DNA here is from genome assembly GCA_963921515.1 of Calotriton arnoldi. NCBI lineage: Eukaryota > Metazoa > Chordata > Amphibia > Caudata > Salamandridae > Calotriton > Calotriton arnoldi. Next base: position 1,234,839 of record CAWUFW010001548.1, read on the forward strand.
AAAACATCCGGAATTTCAATTTCCTTATCCTTATCCCGAGAAGGTGCACCAAACAATATACCCATATATTGAAGAGCCGCAGCCCAATAATAAGAGCGAAAATCCGGAACTGCAAAGCCACCTCTCTCTCGTGGTAAACACATATAGCGAAGAGCCCTCCTAGTTTTACCCTGTGCCCAAATAAAACGATTAACTAAATTTTCCAACGCTATAAACCAATGTTTAGAAAATTCCAGCGGAATTGCCCTAAACAAATAAAGAATTTTTGGCAGAAACATCATTTTCACCACATTACGCCTCCCAACCAGTGACAGATGAAGGTTATTTAATCGCTGAAAATCCCCTTTCGCCTTCCTAAGTATTGGTCCAATATTCATGGCGACTAGGCTGTCTAGATCAGACATAATTGAAATTCCCAGATATACACCTGACTTTGTAATACGAGGGTCCTCAAAATTAACAAACTGATTCAGTATAATCTGAGTCTTGGTGCTATTCAATGCATATCCAGAATATCTACCAAACTCTTGCGCAATATGCTCTACCGTAATTATTGCCGAGGAGGGATCTGCTGTAAGAACAGCAACATCGTCAGCGTAAGCTAATACTTTAGATTCTATACCCTGACATATAATTGGAGCTATTCCATTACTGACCAGTAATAACCGAATTAAAGGATCCAAATATATGGCGAACAGCAGGGGAGAAGCTGGACACCCCTGCCGGGTCCCCCGTTGTATAGCAAACGATTGTGTATATACACCATTCAGCCTTAAGCGAGCCGTAGGTGTTAAATAGAGTATCTGAATGGTTTTAATAAAGCCCTCCCCTAACCCAAACCATCTCAATGATTCCCATAAAAACCCCCAGGAGACCCTATCAAATGCCTTTTCAACATCAAGCAGCAAGGCAGCCATAGGGTCCCCTGAGGCCTTCATTGCATCAAAGAGTGTTATCACTCGCCGTACATGCTGAGTGGTCCCCGACCTATTATAAACCCATGTTGACACGGATGAATACTTTTCTTTATAATTTTATTTAGTCTTGTGGCGATAGCTTTCGAGAAAATTTTTACATCACTATTCAATAATGTTATGGGGCGATAAGAGCCGGGCTCCCTCGGTGGCTTATCTTTCTTTAAAAAAACCACAACGTCCGCACCAGCCCAAGACTCGGGTGCGGGGCCTCCCCTTTGAGCCTGCAGAATTACCTCACACAGATCCAATCCGATAATATCTAAAAATATTTTATAGAACTCCAATGGGATCTGATCTGGTCCGACTGCCTTACCCGAAGGTAAATCTAATAAGGCTCTCGTTATCTCTTCTTGAGAAAAAGCACGTTCCAAATTCTCCCTATCAGCTAGGTTAACTTTATTTACAGCAATTCTATCTAGGTATTTTCGGGTTTCCAATGGCGTCTCTAATGAATCTTCAGTATATAAATGATGATAAAAAAGCCTAAAGGTCTCTCGGATCCCGGAGGAGTCTGTTATTACCCTTTTTTCTTGTCATAGATTTCCGTTATCTGGCCAGCCACGGTTTTCTGTCTAGCTCTTACTGCCAATGTATGCCCCACCCTCTCATTATATTCATGGCAATGTTCTTTTTGCTAGATAAATTTCAGCAGCCTTTGCAGCAATATGTTCAGCCGCCTCAGTCTTTTTAATAGCAAGCCGAAGTATAATCTCATCAGCCGACCTGCCCTGGCTAAGAGTAGCAGCCAATACCTCTTCCAGGTTTATCAAATTAATTTTAGCCTCCTCCTCTCGTTGTCGTTCCTTTTTCTGTCGATAAAAACTATAGCTAGTCGTCTCCCCTCTAACCCCCGCTTTAAAAGCGTCCCATACGATTCCTATATTTGCACTCCCTCGGTTATACTCCCAGAATTCTTTAATCCAGCCTTTCATATATAGGACATATTCTGGATCATATAACAGTCTCCGCTCGAAAGTCCAGCCCCGAGGTTGCTTCCCTCCCCTTTAAAGCTAACTGTAAGAATTATTGGATTATGGTCGGATAATATCCGAGGGAGCAATTCTATACTAGAATTGGGAAGGAGATGATGAGAAGCCAGAAAGTAGTCTAAACGAGAGATAATCTTATGTGGTGCAGAAAAAAATGTACTGCCAAGTTCAGTAGGTTTAAGATGTGCCCATATATCAGTTAAACCATTATTCCTTATTAGGTTATCTAACGCATTACCAGTCCTTTTTTCCTACCCGAGTAATTACTTCCTAAAGTGCCCCACTGAACCCCTAAACCATTAATATTAAAATCCCCACAAATAATCATAGGGGAGGGCCATAGAGCTAAGTTTGAATCTAGAAATTCAAAAATTTCCGGATCGTCCCTAGTAGATCCATAAAGAGAACACAATGTAAATCTATTGCTATCTATAATGCATTCTAGTAGTACCCATACGCCCCCATTGATCTCCAGACTTTCTTATAACTGTAACATCAGTCCTCCGGGTGAGGATTGCCACCCCTCTTGTGCGCGAGCCTTGCGTTGTATGTACCAAAAGTTTATATCCTAGTTGTTCTAATATTAAAGCTCTGCAACTTTCTATATGCGTTTCTTGAACACAAATAAAATCTACCCGTAAAGTTTTGAGCCAGATAGCCACCTTATGCCTCTTATGTTGATCATTCAATCCACAAATATTTACTGTCACAATTCGTAAATTCATACCTTCAAATTCGCACTTTCCTTATAAATAAGCCTCCCCATAGCATCCGCTATAAAGCTCATTATGTTTACTTTAATATCCGTCACTCTCTTTAGCCCATCGTCATTAAACCACATCAAAAAAGCTTGCTTCAGCCTACTCAGTTTTTCTGTAAACCTTGCTAAACGTGCAGCCACCCATTGTGCTGATCCAAAACCAACCTCCAAGAAAAACCCAACCCCCACCCTCCCAGCCCCCACCCCCCCCCTGCACCCCTTACAGGCAGCTAGGTCAGGCATGACCTAGGTATGGCAGCTGAGCTTCCAACTCAGACAGTGCCGACCCCCCCCCCCCCAGAGACCCCTATAAAAACACCTGATAAGTAACTTAAGTGAACCTCACGATGATAAATCCAACAAGGATAAGCCCCCTAATCCCAAAATTCCTACAAAAACACCATGTTTAGACAAAGAAAATCCAGAGCGCTCCCCAGACACTCCCCAAACGACCCCCCATTAATCAGAGATTATTCCCCCTCCCAGATCCCCTATTAGCTGGTACGGTTTGCACCCGCCTCTGTGTTATCTCAGTGAGAAATTCCTGAGCCTTCACCTCGGAAAAAAACATTCTAACCTTTCCTTGATACAAAACCTTAAGCCTAGAGGGAAATAAAAGAAAGGCTTCACAGCCTGCTCCTTGGAACGGGGCAATCATTTGTCGAAGTCTCCATCTCCGCTCGACCGTTGTATGGCAAAAATCCGGCCGAGCGAAGAAGGTATGCCCCTCGAATGTACGTTTTGAGTCTGGTCTTGCCTTGTCTATTATAGCCTGCCTTAACAGATAATTGCCCACGTAAATTAGTATGGCTCTTGGGCGCTCCCCTTGACTTTTAGCATGAGCTTTCCTAAACATTGGAAAGCGGTGAGCCCGCTGAATTTCCACCTCCCAGTTCCATTGGGGGAGTTCCGGGAAGGCGCCCTTCAACAGTGTAACAACGAAGGCCATAATGTTCTCTCCCTCTATATTTTCTTCCAGACCCAACAATCGTACATTATTGCGACGCTGCCGATTCTCAAAGTCCTCGAGCTTCCAACAGACATCCAAGGATTGCTTCTCTTGAGTGATCTTAAATGATTGTAGTTTATCAACCTCCGCCTCAACAGCCGCAGTTCGTTCTTCAACATGGGTAACCCGCTCCGAAATATCGATACACACCTTGTTCATCTTCCGAATAGCCCCTTGTAGCTTTTTATTAACTAATAATGATCTTTTACTCTCCTGCCGTGCCTCCCCCTGCATTTGTTTTAAGGTAGAATACAATAAATCCAATGTCGTAGCGGGAGTGAAGGCAGATACACTACCAGATTCAATTAATTCTGCAGCGCCAGAATGGCCCGTGTTTCCTGCATCAAGCCCACTGCTAGTACCCGCTGTCAGGACAGAAGCGGAATAGTCCCATTCCAGCTTCCGGGTGGCAGAATCTGTAGACCTCATTTTAGTTTTAGTCCGTCGCCTTGCATTTAAAGAACGACTATACCGCTTTTTCTGTGTAGCAGAAGACTCCCCAGAGGCCGTTTCCTGAGAAGATTCTAACTCACTGACTTCTGATGTATCTGAGTCGTCGTTCAGTGAAAAAAAAATTTCCCCCCCTCCTTCTGGGGAAAACACGGGGACACTCTGCCAAGGGATTATTGCCACGTGATTAATCTGGCCGCCAAGAGTGTCACAAGTATAACAGTGCTCACTGGCCTGTGTGGCTGGTAGTACATGAGTTTGACAAAATGCGTCATCAAGAGGAACTTCTCCTCCTTCCTCGTTACTGCCATCCATCGTTTTATCTTCCTTATCACCCATCGAGATCCGGGCTACTGTAGCCTCAGCCTCATCAATTTCATTTGACAAAGTATCCAGCGAAAGCACGCCTGCTCTTATTGTATCCATCTGACTAACTTTGCTCTGTTCCTGGCCAGGATTTATGATTTGCATTACTTGCAGGAAAGGAAGAGAACTACCTGTCCCAGAATCCACCTGGATGGACTTAGCAGTTTCGGTAGGCTTAATATTTTCCAAAGGGAGAATGGGGTTACCTGATAAAGAGAGACTCTCTTCAAGTTCCATATGTGTAGAAATTGCGTCCGGAGAGCCGGGGGGGTCATCAGCTGTCATCAAAGCTGCCATCGGAGCAGCCTTCGAAGTCATCACTAACACAGGCGCCGGAGCCGAGGCCGTCACCAACCCAAATGCCTCCAAAACTGAAGGCTGCCGTTGCACACCATCTCCAGCACCAGCCGCGCCAGCCACGCGTCGTCTTGTACCGCCGGCGACCCCAGCATCTTTTACCTTCAAAGTATCCTCGTTCTTTTTTTGGGTGCCCCCACGTCGGATCTGACCCACACTAGGCGCCGTTTCTGAGATGCCATCCTTCAGGCTCCCCTTAGTCTCCTTCAAAGCCTCCCTTGTAGCTGCTGCGTCTTTCGCAATTTTACTCGCCTTTGGAGCCATCCTGTGTTTCAGTCGGGAAAACAAACGCCGGATACTTTCGGATATCTGCCACGCTGTCAAAGTCCGAAAGTGCCACGCCGACCATAAACCAGCACGAAAAGAGCGATCCTTCGTCCAGCACTCTTCAATAGCCTGCTCTGTCCACTCAAGCATATCCGTTTGAGCCCGCCACCGATTTCACAGGGGTCTCACAGAGGAGTGCAGAGCCGGAGCTGCCTTCCTCGCGGTCAGTCAGCGGCCATCTTGCCCAGAGTCTAGGAGTACACACTGTTAATGCTCAGTTTGGCAACAATGTCTAAGGGCTAGGCAAATGACAGTCTGTGCAGTTGTCCTGGGTTCAATGATGACTCTTTCCCATGAGAACAGTGATAAGATGTTTACCCAAGTACACACACTTCTACAGCAGTGTACCTGCCCACAACAGTTATCTACATACATTTAAAGTCACAGATGACATTTTACATGCTTGCAAATGAGATTCCTAATGGTAGTGAAGTATGGTGATTGCACATGTCCAATGAAAATGTAGTGTGATCATCACTCACCTGCTCTTCTGTTTCACCATACATCTGGCTGTACAGTGGCAGGAGGGTGTCCAAAAGGGCCTGGTTCTCCTCCTCACTGAAAGCTGGAGCCCTGTCCACTGTACGTGCCATGGTAGTTAGCTCCCAGAGGATGAGGTAACAGCATCAGAGAGATGGGGAGGTGCAGGAATGATGCAGGTTGTGCAGGCAAGTGAAGTCTCTAGGGAACAGACAGACTTATATCTAAACAGCAGAGGCGGTCTCAAATCCATGCTGCAAAAGTGATAGGTTCGCGTCGGTCGCATTATCCGAATCGGTCCAATGCATTACATTGCTTGCAAACGACACGCCTACCACGATGTTCAAAAACTCATCATCAGACCGTGAATGATTTCGATACATTGTTGATGGGAAGCTACCGAGTCGGTTTCCACGCGATGACAATTGGAATTGAAATGCGCGTCTGTCACCATAATGACCAACATCCAATGGCTGTGACCGATTTGGGTCGGATGCGGCTACCGCGTCCTTTGAATATTCACCCGCGTCTCGTACCATAATAACTTTCAGCCAATGGCTGTGACTGATTTGGTTCGGATGCGGCTACTGCGTCCTTTGAATACTCACCCGCAACTCGCACCATAATAACTTTCAGCCAATGGCTGTGACCGATTCGGTTCAGATGCAGCTACCGTATCCTTTGAATGTTAATTTTGCAGGGCAGACACTTCTGTGATTGTTGTATGTTTTGAGAATTCCATGTGTATAATCATATTTTTAGAGGCTAAAATTGACCTTTATATGCATAGCTCACACACCCATAAATTTGATGGGCACATGACACACTGTAATTGTGGCAAATACCAACAATTTTCCTAGGTTTTCAATTTACCCTTCTTGGCTTGGTAACAGTGCCAATGACTGCATGGACATGTACAAGTCCATATTTTAACATATTCATGGCATTAGGTGAGTATGTGATCCAGTGTACAATCAATGTGATTTCTGACTTTAAATAAAATGTGTGTGATTCATGGTTCAAGCATTTACATTTGAATGATTAGACTGTGACACTATGCACCCAGACAAATGATGTGTGTGTTGGGTGTTTTACCAGTGTATTTTTGTTGTCCCTGACTCAAGTGTATGAAGGCATCATATATGCAACTCCAAAAAAGTTCAAGGTTTGTGTATGTAATTGTATGTGTGATGCTGACCTGACAACATGACAGTGTCCATCCTGGACAGTAGTGTGCATAATTTTCAGAGTGGGCCGCTGTATGTATGTGGTGTCCCAAATATCTGTCAATTCTTGATCCTTATGTGGGTACATTTTAAGCATGTAATTGTAGTCACACACCTATATCTCAGCTTATATTGTGTTGATTAGTTTAGTATGTGATGCTTGATTGACATGACCGGCGACAGTTTGTCAGTATGGCACACAAATTACTGTGTGACCATACAGTGGTAACAGATCTTGCAAGGGTCATAATGCATTCAAACATGTATTACAAATGTTCCATAGTCTATTTTGGGCTCAAATTTCATGTTCTGTTTGTGATGATGCATGTTATTGTGTATATTTGTATCTGACAACAATTGCATTTACACTCTACACATAGCTATCGCAGACGACCACCAGTGTACAGGCCCTTCCCAGACCTGCAGACCATGGAGGAACGTGACGAAATTTGCAAATATCATTTCACCAGGGCAATAATAGAACAGTTGGCTAACCAGTTGACACCAGATTTGATGCCTGGTCACACATATCCGACTGCACTGACCCCCAAGATGAAGGTCATGGCCGCCTTACATTTCTTTGCTACTGGTTATTTCCAGTATACTAAGGCAACATCTGGTGGCATGTCTCAGACTATGTTCACAACACAAGAGAGGGGTCCTACTCACCAAAGGGACAGGACACCAACTAGACCATTAGTCTAAAAACAAAATTCCCTTTGGGATTTGAAGCACACTCCACGTCTCAATCTCACCCTCAAATCAATCATACATAGTGATATTTCATTAATCACAATTTTAGTACCGGAAACAAGGGACCAGTGTGAAAATATTTATTTAGTCAATATTTCTAAAACCATGTACATATCCATATAAAATACAAAATTCTATTTTCTCTGAAATAATAATGCTAAAAACATAAAAACAATTTCATTAATCAATGGTACAGAGATACTTCTAGTTGTCACAAAGCCACTTTGCAATTTAAAAACATATAATCACAATGATACAATTACAAAAATTTCATAAACAATTCAAATTTCACAATTTAATATTAAAATCATAAAAATTATTATTGTAAACACTTATTCTACAAATCAATCAGACATAGATTTATTACGATTGACCCAAGAGAGCAACGCGTTTCGGTGGCAATTGTCAATCCAGCCACCTTCTTCAGGCAAATAGTCAATCAGTATTCTTTGAAAACAATCTCATCTAGAAGACATAAAAACTTCTCACAGTCAAAGTAGCCAAAAACATATCATATTCATCACATTTCAATAATTACAGCATTGATGAATAATTAAGCTTGGAACCGGTTACAAATTTGATCAAAATAAACACCCTCACACAGTGTCCCCAGTTCCGTACCTTATTACCACGAGAAATCAATCATACCTCAAATCAACCCTTTCGGATATTCCTACTTTTAACCTCACACCATGCTTAATTCTTATATTTATAAACAGAGCCAGAGTGTGGGTAAACCGATATTTCTAATCTTAACATCTGTACTTAATCCATGATTCTTAAAAATGTAAATGGCAATCCTCACGTAGGGTCAAAGAAAACCTTAATAGTAATGTACCCACCAAGAGAAGTTCCCATGCGATGATAACTGTCGATAGGCTCAAAACACTGCTCGGTTTCCACTCCAAGTAGAGCCCCTTTCGTTTATGTTTAAAATCCGTAATCTCTATTAAAAATCAAGAAACACACATCTTTGAACTTTGTGGTTTCTGTTCTATCCGTATATTAAACATATATTTCATTCTTTTAACTGCACATACCTTACACCTCTATTACACTGTTTAGGCTGAATCAAAATTTTAGAAGAAAACACGGGTCGTAAAATCATCCGATTTGAACTTTGGCTGATTGGCCTGATGCTGCAAAAAATATATGTAAAGCACCATATTTAGAAACCGCCAATTATGATCTTTATTATCTGTAGATAATTTTTGTATATAGTCGTGAGTATGTTTGTGTCATAACTTACCCTGCTATTAGGATTTCTATTCTGCTCAACTGTTCAAAATTTCCAAGTTGTGCTGCTCTTACAGACATATATGTGTATACAACTTCCTTCACAATTCCTCCTTGTTAGTCGACAAATTATATCTCCACTGTATCTAAGGGAATAGAAATAATCCTTATTTATAGGTGACTGTAAAAAAATCATGTACTCAATTGTCGTCACTATTTCTACCCCTAACTGTGCAGCTAGACTCAAAGGGACCGGTGTATAGAATAATGCTCAATCTTCACTTCTCTGTTCTCTATGGGATACATGTAAACACCACATTATCCCTTAAAGTTAAGCAACAACAAACTATCGGTATAATTGCCTCACTTTCCTAAATGGAGCTGAAAACCTCGTTTGCCAAAATAAAACTAAAAAGCCTCATTGTCACTCATTTTCTAACACTGCCGCACCTAAATGGAGCTAAAAAGCCTCACTTTCCGACCTCAAACTAAAAACCCTGTTGTCACTCATTTTCTAACAATGCCGCACCTAAATCGAGCTAAAAAGCCTCACTTGCCAAAATGAAACTTAAAAGCCTCGTTGTCATTCATTTTCTAGCACTACCACACCATTAGTGTAGTCGTTTTCAATAAGATAAATGTAAGAGAACCACATTGTCCCTAATTCTTAGACAGCAAACACCCGTCAATATAGTAACCTAACTTTTCCTAAATGGAACTAACAAACCTATTTATCACTCAATTTCTAACAGTACTGCGCCATCCATATAGTCACCTCAATTTGTTGAATCTATCGTTCACAACCTTACATCTGCCGTATACTCAGCGGTCCACTTACCGGGATTTAAATCTCCATTTCTTTCAACGGGAGTCCAACGTCTAATCTTTTGTTTTATTTTCAGACTATGTTCAGCCATGTCCTGCGTGATGTGTTGGAGAGATTGCTCCATCGCCTGGACCAGTACATCAAGTTCCCCACACCAGGAGAGTTATCTGCCATCAAGGGTGAATTCTATGCCTTGGGAGATATACCCCACTTCATTGGAGCAATTGATGGAACCCATGTTGCTTTGGTACCACCCTCGGGCAGTGAACAGGTCTACTGCAACAAGAAGCACTTTCACTACATCAATGTCCAGGTGGTGTGTTTGGCGGACATGTTGATATCCCACGTTTGTGCACATTTCCCTGGCTCTGCACATGATGCTTACATCCTGAGAAACAGTGTCGTCCCCCATATGATGTCCCAGCTGCAACGTGACCGTGCCTGGATTGTTGGTAGGTGATGTTTCATGTGTATGTTGTAATGTGTTGATTGCATGTCAGATAGTGCTCTGTTGAAAGACAACTGAACTTTTTTCTGTGTTCTATGTAGGTGATTCTGGATACCCCAACCTTCCCTGGTTGCTGACCCCTCTGCGCAACCCAGTCACACCTGCAGAAGTGCGTTTCAATGAGGCACAGGGTCATACCAGGCAAGTGACTGAACGTACATTTGGTCTCCTGAAAACAAGGTTCTGTTGTCTGGATCGCACAGGAAGAGCAGTACAATATGGCCCCCTGAAGGTGTCCAAGATTATCACAGCTGCATGCATGCTCCACAACCTTGCAATCCGGAAGGACATACCACTTATACTGGATGACGGAGACCAGCAGCCCCCAGCAAGGGAGGATCCAGGCTTGGGACATGATGCCAGTGATAATGATGAGGATGATGTTGGGGATTTACGACAACAACTTATCCGCAACTTCTTCACCTAAATGTGAGTATTCAATGAGAGGTGTCAACACCCAAATGTTTATTTGTGTGTTGCTGTTGTCCTATGTGTATGTATGCTGCTGAGTGTATGTTATTCTTCAATAGGTTTGTACTGAGTTGCTTAATCAAATTGTGCATGTGACATGTACAATGCTACACTCAATACTAGCTTGTGTTCACACTGACACTTGTATTCTTTAGCTGAGACAGTTAGCAACATTAAGCCACATCATTCCTGAGTTCCTGACTCTATCCTATGTTTCTCTTTACCAGGATCATTCACCATGTCAACTGTAGAGTTGTGACCACACCAGACCCATGATACTGTGCCATACTCCAACAGTGAACAGTTGTGGAAATCCCTGGACCGCACTTTCTTCTGAACTGATGTTCATTTTTTTTTTACTTGGGACCCTTTTGTTACTGTGTGATGTCATTACAGTTTGTGTTAAGGTGCAAGGTTGTATCAGTTGAATAAACATGTGCTCCACATTGAGGTGTGCCTTGTCTGTTTGCACACACCCAAAGGTTATCCTGAAACAAAACATATTCCCTGATGATATGTTTTGGTGACCAAGATTGCTGTTTGTGCTTGCAAATGGTGATATGCTTGCAGACAGTAACACTGCGACACCAATTCAGACAACACGCAGTAAGCCCCCAGCCAACACAACTACGCACTAATGCGACTGGGACCCCAGGCCAAGATGCATCAACACAGCCTAACCCACTGGCCGGCAGCGCTGTGAATACCCCTATACCTCACAACAGACTAATCCCCGACAGCATCCCCACGAGATGAGGCAGATTTGCACGCAGCGCCCACGCTCGGTTACGCTCTACCACAGGGAGGCCTTGCTCCCCCCTGCCTCCCCCATGACAAATGCATGCAACAGCATTTTTCTCTCACCTTTGGACGCCCACCGATGGAGATGACCTCATTCAACCTACCCCAACCACCGCAGGTTTCTACCCCAGTTCGTTACTCAAGCCGGTAGTTTCAGGGACCGGATACCAAGTAAAACACGTGATTCCTATATCAGCTATAGTAAGATGCACCACAATAAGGCATGCTCACACAAGGGAAACCAATAGCTAATCTCACTATGCATACACCATATTGTGCCCCTGAAAGACTGGTAAATCTCCACAGTGAAAATATATAAAGCGTGTCAGTTGCTACAACCTTGTTAATGTAAGACGCAATTGCAAACTCAATAAAATTGTTTTTGAAAAAGAAATGTTTGCAGACAGTAGACTACAATTGCATCAGTACCATGTACTATGGGTTGGGTGATAACCTGGTTGTGTCTATCTATCATGCTGTGACAGGTTACATTTACTCCCAAGCCAGTAGTTGACATATCTGAATTGATTAGTTATCCAATTTTGTTGACACTTTCTTTTTGTTATGTAGTGTGTCATTTAAAACTGTACATTTGTTTTTCAAAGTCACTACATGAGCAAGTATTTTGCAAAGTGATTTATTTAAGTGCATGATTTGATGATAAAAATTCAGACAATGGGGGAGTACTCAAACAAAATATGGAAAACAGAGTGCAGAGAGGAGTTGGTAGTGTTTGTAGATGAAGTCTTCAGTAGTAAATCCACAGTTATTTAAGTCCAAATTCCAACTTAGACCCTCCAGCCAATGTGGGAGAGTTCAATGAGAGTCAACAAAGTGAACGCTTGGCACACAATGGAGGATATTAGGAGCAGGTTGTCACTTCCTGGGGGTGATGCGTAGCCACCGGTCTCTCATGTCTTCTTCTTCGGACGACCCTTTTTCTTTTTTTCGGGGGGACCCTCAGGTGCAAGCAGCGGCAGTGCAGGGGACTGTCTGCCAGAGTCCACATCCCTCCCTGTGGCAGGTGCAGATGTTGATACACCAGATGTTGTGGGCACACAGGGAAGTGTGGACATGTTGGTGGCAATCTGGCAGAGGCAGGTGAGAATGTCCCTGTGCACCGCAGTCAGGTCTTCAATTTTGTCCATGTATGTACCCATTTTGTCATAGTAGGCTGCCTGCTGTTGTTGCATGGTCCTGAGGATCTCAACTACCTGGCCAAAATCTCCTGTGCAACCCTCATATGCATGGAGGATTTGGAATAGGTGTGGGTCATCTTCAGCAGCAGCACCAGCTGTATGATGGCGCATGTTCTCATGTCCCCTCCCACCACCCCTATCCACCTGAGCAGGACCAGTTGGTGCTGGCACAGTCGACACTGAGCCTCCTTCCTCGTTGACCGTGGTGGTATTGTCCGCCAACTCCAGAGTGCCCTGTGTTGCTATGCTTTCGGTGGTGGCTCAGGATGGTGTGTCCATGAAGGTAGGCATCGGCTGGGTGTTGTCAGCTGAGGCGGGAGAGGTCGCAGAGGGTGCTGATGTTACTGCTGCTGGTGCTGCGTGCTGACCCACACCTGATGGCCCAGGTAGTTCATCATCATCCGAAGATGGTTGAGAGACCTCAACGCCGGAGAGCTCAGGGTCAACCAGAATCTGGGACTGGCTGTCCTGGTTTGTGGCAGAGGCATTCCCAGTTTGCCCTGTGGGTTCATACAAGACACAATGATTGATGTGAATGTCCACAGCCCCTCAAATCATACTCATTATATAGGCTACTGAACCTAAGGATGAATTTATGTACATAGATTGGCCTCTTTCCGCAGGGAGGAGGAGTGTTTTCAATGGCCAGATCTCCCATCAGGCCCTGCATTACACACATACATTCCAACAAGCAAGAACACCCCTGGAACTATGGTATCCATGAGAGTGAGTGGATATGTACTGACAAAGAGGTCTGACACTGGTGCCTGGTGTTTGTAGCACAAAGCCCTGTTGGTAGTTGTGGCAAAGTCAGACACATGTGACCAGTGAAATGCATCCTGCTAGTAAATTTGTACACACTGTGGGTAAGCTTAGTTTCTGTTGGGCTGTTTGTGCTGGGAGGGAAGGTGTATGTTGGACAGGGACTGATGTGAGTTGTAGCCTTTCCAAATACTCCTCCTCCCACCCAGCCCAGCTAACTCCTCTGAGACGATGGCTAACTGTCAGTGAGGGGAAGCGTAGTAGCAAGTAGGCTGACACTGCTGCATGTTGTTAAACTTGAAGGCAACTCCCAACAAGGCTTTGTGCACATAATACCATGGAACAGTGTCAGCCATCTTGCTGGTGCACTTCCATCCATAGGCCCAGATGAACTGGTTGATTTGGGTATGGGTAGGAGTGTTTGCTATTACTCCAACTCCCGTCAGGCGCCGTCTGCCACACACCTTCCCAGCCAGCACATACAGACCAACATGAACTGTGGTTTTCTGAAATTGAGTGGGAAGTGTACTGTAAAGGTGTCTGTCACTGGGGTCTGTTATCAGAGTTGACCACAACTCCCATCATGGCCTTATGCTCCAAACACCATTCCCCAATTTCATCCATATTGTCAGTACATTTCCACTTAGTGTCAGGTAAGCAGAGTTTGAGGTGTGCTGTTTGTGCTGGGTGGGAAGAGTGTGTGTAAGACAGGGCCTGCTGGGAGATGTAGTCAGGGCTAACACTCCTCCTCCCACCCAGCCCAAATAGTCCACCATGAACCATGCTTACCTGACACTGAGCAGAACTTTCCATTCAAGATGTCTAACACTGGTGCCTGTTGTTTGACTTAACTGCAACACCCATCAACGGCTTCTACTTCAGACACCATGCAGCAGTGTCAGCCATCTTGGCAGCACATTGCCACTCACTGTCAGTGAAGCAGTGTTTCAGGTAAGCTATTTGGGATGTGTAGGAAGGTGTGTGTAGGACAGAGCCTGATGGCAGATGTAGTCAATACAAACACTCCTACCCCCACCCAGTCAAACTGGGTCATCTGTGCCTATGGCTACCTGACAGTGATTTGAAGTGTACTAGCAAGATGGCTGACACTGTTGCATGGTGTTTTGTTCACAGAGCCTTGATTGGAGTTGGCTTCAAGTTGAACACCAGGCCCCAGTGTCAGTCACCTTGCAAGTACACTTCCCCTCACTGTGAGGTAAACATAGGGCCTGAGGAGTTCTGTGAGGATGAGTATTTGCAATGGCTACAATTCCCATCAGGCCTTGTCCCCCACACACCTTCCCCCCAGCAGCAAAAGCCTACCTGTAACTCAACTTCCCTGAGAGTGAGTAGGAATGTACTTGCAAGAGGTGTGACACTGATGACTGGTGCCTATTTGTCCACAACCCCCAGCAGGGCCTGGTGGTCCAGAACAGCAGTCCCCAGTGTCAGCCATCTTGCCAGTCCATTTCCATTCAGTCTCCGGGACAGCTGTTTGAACTGGGTGGGAAGATGTGTGTAGGACAGAGCCTGATGGTAGATGTAGTTAGTGCAGACACTCCTCCTCTCAGGCAGCCCAACAAGCCCATCAGGAAAAGTGATGTCCTGACAATGAGTAAAGTGTACATTCAAGATGTCTGACACTGGTGCCTGCAGTTTGATTTGGCCACAACTCCCATCAAGGCCTTGTGCTCCTCACACCAGTCCCCAGTGTCAGTGTCAGTCATCTTGCCAGTACTTTTCCATTCACTGTGAGGAAAGCATAGTACCAGGTGGACTTGATAGGCTATGTGGGAGGAGGAGGATTTGCACTGCCTTCAACTCCCATCATGCCCTGTCCTCCACACACCTTCCCACCCAGTTCAAACAGCACACCTGGAACTATGCAGTCCCTGAGAGTGAGTGGAAATGTACTGGCAAGATGGCTGACACTCGGGACTGGTGTGAGGAACGAATATGTCTCTTTACTTTGAATGCACTTTTCACGCATTCCATTACAACGCGGTCGTTGTACTGGATTTAGGAATAGTATTATTTACTATTCCTACTCCAGTTTGTGCAACAGAAGGGAAGGTGTTGGATTGTAAATCCAACACCAGCACGCCCCGTACAGCAAGTCGTTGAAACGACTTGCGATGTAATGGTTCGCGTTGAAACAACGCGGTCGTTGTAACGACCGCGTTGTAATGGAATGTGTTGTAGCGCATTCGTAGTAAACGATGTCTCTGGTGAAGAGCACAAGGCCTTGATGGGAGTTGTGTGCAAATGAAACAACACGCACCGGTGTCAGTCATCTTGCCAGTAGATTTCCACTCACTGTGAGGAAGGCATAGTACCAGGTGGGCTTGTTGGGCTATGTGGAAAGAGGAGTGTTAGTTGTGACTACAACTCCCATCAGGCCTGTGCCCACACCCATCTTTCCAGCCATCCCAAACATCCTTCCTGTGACTCAGCTTTCCTGTGAGTGAGTGAAAGTGTGCTGGCAAGATGGCTGATGCTGGTGACTGGTGTTTGGAGCACAACGCCTTGCTGTGAGTTTGTAAGAAGTATGTACATGGTAGGAAAATGTTAAACTTTCTATTTCATTGCAGGTATGTTGTTTCTTCAATCTGACATACACATCACATGCTCATTTACTCTAGATTTGTATCCCTTTGCTAACAGTCATTTGTATCACTGTATCCTTGACAGTGATGTCTGTGGATGTGTAATTGGTAAGATTAGTGGAATGTTGAGTTGATACTCACCAGACTCTGGTGCTCCTGGCATTCCATAGACGCCATCCGGAGGAAGGATGGCACGCACCTTCTCCTCCCAGGAAGTGAAGTACACGGGTGGTGTAGGAGGGCCACCGCCAGTCTGCTGACTTAAGGCGTGTTGTCCCAAAATCAGCTTCTTGACCCTCCTTCGCACATCATAGTACCTACTCCTGATATCCATTGTGCGCAGGCAAGGTGCTTGAGCATTCACCTTGTTGACTATCCTGTCCCACATCCTATTTCTCTGGGACAGAGGGGTCTGTTAGATTAGGTTCCCAAATAACTGCAGCTCTACTCTGACAATTTCATCTACAAGCACTTCCAACTCCTTCTCTGTGAACCTTGACTGCTTCTTTGGGGGCATGGTGAGGGTGAAGAATGAGGTGGGATAGAGTGTGAAGGTGAGGGTGGGTGTGAATAAGTAAAAGAGTGTGTGTTTGAGAGTGTCCTTTAGCAAAATAAATAGTGTGCAAGTTGTGTGGTGGGTGAAGTGTGTGTATGAGGCAGAGAGCAGTGAATCAGTGGCTATGTATGTGTCCTCTAAGCAGTTCTGTTGTTGCAAACGATCATGGTCATCTGTTTGGCCCTTTTTATAGGTGGATTTGTGGGTATGGCTAATGAATTAGATTTTTTGGGGGGCGTTGCCAATGCTTGTTTTGACATTATTTGACATTTTCCAGTTGCCTTTTGTGACACAAACCGGCACAGTTAAAAAACCGCGTTGTACGCATCTTCATCTGTTCGCCGGGTAAACCGATTCATGGCCGCAATGCTATAATTCTGCATTTACGTACGAGTCGGTCGCTTAAGGCTGTTTTCCGGACTGATCGGTCGGACGGATTGCACTCCGGATAAGTCGGTGGGAGTTAAAGTGCAAAGCATCGTTCTCCGTCATTTGGGCAGCTCGCGGTCCACTCGTTTGGAAAGCATTCCGAAACCAAGTCGGTAGGAATGCTTTCTTAACGAGATCGGATTCGGCTCCTTAGAGTGCAAACCACTTTTCCCTCTGCTCTGGCCAGACAGCCACCCGCCCTAACCTGGCTACGAGTCCGCACTGAAAAATAAAATGATAATAACGTCATTTTATTATCATTTTCTTTTTCTTTTTTTGCACTGCTCAAAGAGCAGTGGGTGATGCTCCTTCACCTTAGCGGAGGAGCCGCCACTGGTGCACTGAATACCAAGGCTGCATAGTCTTCAATCCACTTCATTCCTCTTTGTTTCATCAGCAGACACACCCTACCACTTTATCTCGCTCTTGCAGGTTCCAACTGCCTCCTTTGTTGACAATTTTTTCCCCTCTTTCTCTTCCTCCAAACTTCTGCTTTAGATTTTTTTTCCTTTCTTGCTCTCGGTAAGCATTTGATCTCGGAAAATAAGTGCCGATCCCCAAAAATGAGTGCTTGTGCCCCAACCGGCAACCACAGGCTCAAATTAAGCACTGGTGTTGTCAACATCCCTCTCGCCACTGCACTCACGACTGCTAAATGTTTTTTCTTGCTTTCTCTGCTCTCGCTGTTCCATATTGGGATGAATATCCAGAGCCACATAAGTACTCCGGGCTTGTTTATGTCCCGTCAGACAGCACAAACTCATGTGAGTGGTGGGATCTCGTGGGCTCAGTCTAAAAGTCATTGTTAGGGTATTTATGGGAAAGGTCTAAATGCTGGCTAAGAGAATTCAGACGATATGTTATGCTGACACAGTGAATCATTATCTTACCACAATAGAGAATGAACAGCACTATAAGTGTCTTCATTTTTCCTTTCTTCACAGTGGAAAATGAACCTCCCTTAGAAATTGACACATCACACAGCATTGCTCCAAAGGAAAAATAAACAAAAACTTCTGAAAAGAAGCTAGGCCTGTATACTCATTAAAAAAAATAAATGCAGTGTTCAAGACTCTGGGGCTTATTTACAAGCCCCTTGCGCCGCCGGTGCGCCTGTTTTAACATGGGAAAAAGCGGCGTACCGGCGGCGCAAGGGGCTTGTAAATAAGCCCCTCTGTTTTTCAATCAAAAACGCATCGCAGCCTTCACACGCTCAAAGGTGTAGTTTAGCCCAAGGGCAACATAATGCAGTGAGTGATAATGAAGAAATGCCTGCAATTCTTTGCTGTTTATTCATTTCTCTGCGCCTCTAAGGATTTTCTCCAATATCACATTAAGTGGGTGTGGTGGTTGGCAGAAATGCCCTCTTACATCATCAACAGGTGAGGGAAAACCTGAAATAGGTATATGATAAGGAATGTAGTGTAGTTGTCACGTATGAGGCCGGCAAAGTGTCCTTTTTAGGTTCTTGTATGACAAAGGTCTGGGGACAATTGAGCAAATAAATAAATTCACTTTTTTATCACCTGCGAGTAGGTTCTCTTGATATCCCCGCCGTAATGCAGTCACATATCCCTTTACACAAAATACAACTGTACGTCATTAAACTCAAAATAGATCTCACACATAATATGTGATTCCTATATAGTGCTTTTACGACGTCTAAACACTGCAAATAACAGGTACTATTATTACCCAATTTAAAGGTAATTAATTTACCGACCTCGGAAAGATGGAAGTCCGAATCAGCCTTACTGAAATTCAAGCTCATGACCTCCAGATCACTGCCTATCTCACCTGCAAGCGCTTAACTCACTAATCCATTTTACTGCTTGGTGCTTCTTTCAACCTGCCTGTTTACAATGTCATATACGGTATTCAAATAACAACAGAAATACCACTCTTCGAACCACCCAAGTTACATATCAGGGTCCACGTTAAAGAGTGGCAACCCGGTGTAATTCGGAATATTATGCTCGACACTCGTGCCTTCTGACTACTCCTGGGTTCTTTGTACAAAACGCTTGCCTCCATTCAGGATTTTTTGTTTTAGGTCTACTGCCGAGTAAACATTCGCCAAGGTCACTTAAAATGGGTGACATGTGAACACATTCTGCTCATGAAAATGTCGATGCGGATGCTAGTCTTTGTCTACAGTACCAGGCTACAGTGAGAATATAAGAATCGTAAGAGATCATTATTTGTCACACAACTTCAGATCAGAAATATTGTCAAACGCGTGTCCCACAAAAGCTACATCTATTTTTATTCAAAATATACGTTTGTCTGAATTTTGCTGACAGGACTATGTGTTCAGGGAAAAGGGTGACTAAATTGTAGACTAAAATGCGACTAAGTACACAACGGTGGCCTCACGTTATCCTTTCTCGTGTCTTCCTGGTTGGTTGGGTGCTTAAGGTGACCAGATATACTGTTGCGATACCCCCTGAAACCCACTGAGCTGAGATCTGAGGGTCTTATTTAGCTGCCTAGAGAACGCCTGCCCTCAGCAGCACAATTCATGCCACCGCAGGTTATCAGCAGACCAGGCAGCTGGCAACTGGGAAGAACTATTGTCTGGTTGCCAGGAAGAAATAATAGATAGGATCTGTGCCAGTGGTCTGAAGTGGAACACAATCAGGGCAGAGGCACAGCCTGTGCTCGGATGAGCAAGCAGCCTTTATGTGTTTTATGTTGTATGTTAATGTTACTGTAGATTGATGGCATTCTCACACATCCTAAAAGTTCAAAAGACTCTCTGGATGCCAGTTTGTGACTACCAGTTTAGTTCGTCGGCACAGCCAGGTTCAGTGCTTAATTTGAGCCAGTGGTTGCCAGTGGCGCCCACGCTCTCATTTTTGGGGACCAGCACTTTTTTTCCTTATTAGATTTTTGACCGCGATCAAGAGAGAGAAAAACACACAAATGGCAAAGAAGGAGGAAGAGAAAGATAGAAAAACGGGGACAAATAGAGAAGGCAGGACTGGCACCATTGAGAAAAGGCGGCAGAGAGTGTCTGGCAGTGGATTATAAAGGCCAGAGTTGAATTGAACATTAGGCATCGTTGGTATTCGGAACGCCGATTTGTAAAAGCATGTGATGGAGCAGGGTTTTGAGAAAATAAAACCTGCTCAGTAACATTCATTAACAGCGTGCTGTGAAAAATATTATTAAAAACGCTAAAATAAGGGGAAATGCTTTTGCGCATGTGTAAAACTAATGCGTGTAATAATGCATGGAACTAGGCCGCAAACTGCTTTGATAAAAAGACTAATGCTGCTTTTGTGCACGTTAATAATATTTTGCTAGGAATAACATGGGTTGTGCATGGGTTAGTGCAATGCTGGGATGGTGTGTAAAATGAAATTACATTTCATAAAAATAATAAATGTTTGTGTTTGTTTTCTGTAGAAAAGGCAAGCATGGGCCTACACTTCTGCATGTCAGTTTGAGGGTTAATATTTGACTGAAAATGATTAAATGTCCCAAAAGAAAGATTCAATGAGAAGAGAGCACAAAGGCATGAAAAATGTGACCTTCATGGAGTACTGAATGTCTGCCAAGTTGCGGAAAAGAAAAATAAGATTACAAATGGAAGTGAAAAAGTTTCCTTCATGATATGGCAGAGGCGAATAATAGAGGCGTAGAGATTTGCAACATTCAAGGAACTGCAGGAAATATTAACTACGATTGTGTTCAAAGTTGTTTCCTGGGATGAATCTGTCATAATGCTTAATGTTTAAGACAAAGAGATGTTTAATAAAATGGTCATGATGAGAGTGGTGTGACAGTACACCCCCATCCTTAGCCAATGGGAGATGGATTTCGTTCTCATATTGAAACATATGTGGGTTGGACATTTAGGTTTTAGGGTATAATTGAAAGTTCCAAGTGGGTGTGGTTTAGGAGGTGGTTCTGATGGTGTTAGCTAGCGGGAGATCGTCGCTGTCGTCGGTTTGCTGTTTCCAGATAGAGGCCTATCTGTTTTCCTGATTACTTACTTAATCTTTGTCACTCGACTCTACTTGAGTGGCCTTGCTGCCCTGACTGGCCAGAGGGGTAGATTTCCCTGATTCTTACTTGGGTTAGTATAGATAATCTCCTAAAATTTGCATATTCATTTGCAAATGTATTTTGTCTCTGAAACTTTTCTCTCTTTGCCTATTCACTCCTTCAAAGCATTGTTTATTTGATATGTGTTTGAATTTATACATTGCCAATGTTTTCTCTCTGTGAAAATCTATGATTTGCGTTTGTGTAATTGTACTTGATGAGCATTTTATTCTCACATTATTTTACGATAAACAACATAAACTACACACTGAGTCTGTTATTATTTAGTAGCATAGATTAGTACATATTATTGTCATCAACTTTTCAACATCAAAAGGTTCGTCGCCACATTTATTTGCAAGGAGAAATGCAGGTTCTAAAGTGTATTTAGTGAGTTAGGAATAAACTTGCATCACACTGAACCCCAGCGTGAAGGGATTAGTTGGGTAGTGTAAATGGGCCTATGTTAGTAAAAATTATTGATCCCTGATCGCTGGATCAGTTTTGGTAGCAGAGGATGGTTAATTATTGATTAGTTTGGCAATAATTATTGATTATTGATTTATTGATTATTAATATGAAAAGTTAGTGTTTTTGTTTTATGTTGTTTGGAAGTACGGGTACGGAGTTGCCTAAGATCCTAGGATAATGTTATTTTAGCCTAAGTGGCAGAAGAATAGTATGGAAAGGTATCACACTGCAGAAGTACTTTGTCTGTTGTTGTAATATCGAACAGCAAAAGGCTGACGATGTTGTTTTAGGGACATATTCGATTGAAAGAAGATTGCATGAAATAGTGAAAGGTTTGCTTCCGAAACTCTGGCCTTACATCGCCAAAGGAGTACCAAGACCTCTTTCGAAACTTTGGCTAGTATCCCCAGAGGAGTACCAAGACCTCCTTTAACTTGATTGAGAGTAGAGTAACCCTGGTCGTTATTTTACTAGAAGTAAAAGAAAACTCTTCGAGTGAATCAAACTATCTCTTTATCAGTGGAGCAGACAAAGTAGCATTGTTTTGTGTTGTTTCTAACAAGAAATAGTTGAGAAAACCTAGAAAATACATTGCCGTATTATTTTGTAAAGGGAGGGTCAGTAGCAGGAGTAATACTGACGTCACAAAAAGCCGCGCTGGCATTGGTCAGGCAGTGGGCGTGTAGTAAGTCGTGATTGGTTGGTTGCTGTGAGCCGCGCTAGCATTGGTTGAGACAGCGGATACGTAGTGAGTCATGATAGGTTGGTTGGTGTGAGTCGCGCTGGTATTGGTTGGGATTTAGCGAATAGAGTGAGAGGAATTACGGAAGTTTTCTCTTGTTTGTTTTGGTTATTTTAGCGAGAAAAAAAGTGTTTTAAAAATGAAATTGGTAAAAAGAATAAAAGATTTATTTTAAAAAGACAAGTCGATAGTTACTAGAGAGGGACTTCCTATACCTCCTCCGAGAACGCCTGCTTCTTTTATGATGTTGGAACGTGGGTATCATACGTGTACATGGTTAGAGAACTGGATGAGTTATACGGAAGATGATGGAGTTTTAGCTTTTCCAGAACATGGTACATTTAATGTAAGGATTTTGGAGAACTTGAGAGGACGAATGAATTCATTAAAGCCAAGTCCTAGACCTACGCAGTATGAAGCGCTTGAGGAATGGGAACATGAGGCTTATAAAAGGGAGAGAGACAGGAATGGAATTAAATACAAGAATATAATAACGAGGTATTCTGAAGGCTAGATGGGATGATCAAAAGAAAAGATGGAGGAGAGATGTAATTGCAGATGGATTATATCCAGTAATAGTTGCTGAGGATCAGACTGGAGGCAAAAGTAAAGAGAAAAAGAATAATTTAGAGACTTCGGAACTAGATAATGATTCAGATGAGATTGATGATGAGTTGTTAAATGAAATATTATTAAAGAGACCTCCACCATATCAGGAAAGTTCAGGGGAAACAATTCCAAATGCACCACTAATTGAAATACAAGTTCCTCAGGTTCCACAAGCTCCACAAACTCCACAAGTTTCACAGGTTACACAAGTTCCGGTAGCTTCACACACTCGAGTGTTGCAGGAGAATGAGATTGACATGTTGAATAAGGCAAGAGAGGAGTTAACCCAGAGAATTAGTCAGATGAGTCTGAATGCAGAAGCATTATCGGTACCAGTAACGATTGGTCCTATAGTTCCATTGTATGGTGAGAGTCAGAATATATCGAGAGTACATGCACTGACAATTCCGGTGAATAATGTCAGGAATGTTAGTGGATCAGAACAAGTTGAGATGAGTACTTCATTGATTGATCTTCCAGTGAGTGAAAATGTAACTGAAACACCAAAGAGAAGTGTACAGATGGACCCTAGAAAAATAGTGCAGAATGTCAGAGGAACAACTCCAGTATCAGGGAGTTCGGTGAGTCCTTCGCCAGAGGAGTTAGATGACTGGATAAGAGGAATGGAAAAGAATAAATCACAATTGAGTATAGATGTAGCTAGATTGAGAGTGGATCTGGGAGAAATGATTATTGGTACAATAAGTCCAGAAAGATTGAGTAAGTACCGAGATGAAGAGTTGTTATTTTTGTGTAAGAATATTACATGGAAAGCAAGGAATCTACATGAGAGGTTGGCAGAAGCAGCACAAGAATATGGAGTAGAAATAGAAAAGTCTAAAGTTTTGCAAAAAACGTATAGATTGGATTTTACTGATAAGGATTTGGAGAGTTTGAATACGTCTGGCAAACGATTGCAAATAAAAGAATTAATGAATACTTTGAAGAAATGGGGTGATTTAGAACGGTGGAAAGGTAGATGGGCGAAAAAGAAGGAAGAAATACTTGCAAGTAAAAATGTGTCTTTATTTCCATTAAGAGAAACAGGACAGGCTGAAATGGTATGTTCAATGAGAGAAGTTCCAGGTGGTAGATATGTTTACGTTCCCTGGTCAAGACAGGATATATTATCCTTTACAAATGATTTTCCTAGGTTGAGAGAGAAACCTGTCGAGTGGTACAAACAGGTAGAGAGGTTTGTAAAAGTTTCAAAGGTTTTGTTAAAAGATTTAGATGGTTTGTTTGAGATTGTAGTTCCAGCTGACTTATGGACTGAGTGTAAAATTACTGTTGACTGGCCAAACGAAGAATATCCTAGAGATGTAAAAACAGGAGCACCTTCAGAAGAAGTGATGAAGAAATATAATCAAATAATTACTTTCTTGAAAAGTAAAATTTCTCCAAAAGAAGCAGATTGGGTTAAAATTGACAGGACAACCCAGGAACCCAAAGAATCGGTACATGCTTATTATGAAAGGTTGTTACAGGTGTTCAAACAGTATAGTGGTTTTGAATGTATAGGTGATAAAGATATGGGACACTTTGTGTATAGGTTTGTTTTTGGATTAAAACCCGAAATTAGTAACATGATTCAGCAACATTTGATTTGTTGGCAGAGTAAAACAGTTGATGAGATTCTGAGATATGCTAAATATTGTAGTGATGATATTGAGTCAAGACATAAAAAGCTGAAAGAGAAAATGATGTGGGCACAGGTGAAGGTGGCAGAACAGAAAGATGGAAACAATGGTTCTCAAACAGATTTTCAGATGAAAGGACAAAGTCAAAATGGTCAGGTACCAAATGGAGGTAGAGGTAGAGGTAAGATGAGTAGGGAAGAACTGAAAAAGAAATTTCCTTGTCATGCGTGCGGAAAGTTTGGACATTGGAGAAATGAGTGTAGATCTTTACTGAAGAATAATGGAATGAATCAAAATTTCAATCCGCAGATGCAGAATGAAGTGGTTGTGAATCAACAACAGCAACAACAGCAGCAGGTTGTTACACCACAGACACAAAAAGTACAGGTGCCTCAAGCTCCTATGCCAAATAATGTGAATGCTCAAGTACAGAGATACAGTGCGAATTCTGGATTTCACGCAGGTGAATAAGTTGGTAAGAATCAAAATGTACAAGTGGTTTCACAGTATTTATTGCAATGTTCAGAGAGTGACTCAGACTCATCTCAATGACGGTGCCTGAGGGGGGAGGAAGAGTGCGTGCTTGGCGCATCTCTAGAGGTAGATCAATCAGGTCCTTTTGTTGATGGAAAAGTGGAAGGTAATAATAATGTTACATTCCTAGTGGACACTGGTGCTACCCATTCTACTGTTAGAGCAGCAGAAATCCCAAACCTACCCCTCTCGGGAGAAACTATCCCAGTTGTGGGAGTCTCAAATAAACATATTAAGACTCCAATAACAAGACCAATAGAAGTTCATATTGGAAGATTCAGAGACATGCATTGGTTTGTGGTATGTGATACAAGTCCGGTGAACCTTTTAGGTAGGGATTTGCTTTGTAAGATGAATTGCACCATCTATTGTACGCCAGATGGTATTGCTTTTCAAACACCAGATGAGGATGTTGCTTTTAAAATGATGTTAGCGAAGCAAGGGACAGAAGTGAATGACTTGTATTCATTGCTTACAGAAGAAGATTTACCTGCAGAGTTGAGAAATGCAGTAAGACCTGATGTATGGGATTTTACAGGAAAAGACATTGGTTTGATGAAGGGTGTGGATCCTATTCAAGT
Organism: Calotriton arnoldi; assembly: GCA_963921515.1. Taxonomy (NCBI): domain Eukaryota; kingdom Metazoa; phylum Chordata; class Amphibia; order Caudata; family Salamandridae; genus Calotriton; species Calotriton arnoldi. The sequence continues at coordinate 1,260,557 of CAWUFW010001548.1, forward strand.
TACAGTCAAACCAGGTGCAATATATCCAAAAACACCTCAATACAAGATGAGTCCTGAAATAACAGCAGGAGTAATTCCTGTAATTGATCAAATGATTGAGCAAGGTATTCTAAAAGAAATACTAAGTAGTCCTTGTAACTCACCTATTATGGGGATTAAGAAACCAAGTGGAAAATATAGAATAGTTCAGGATTTTAGAAAATTTATAAGATCGTAGTACCTTGCTGTCCAATAGTGCCAAATCCAGCAGTGATTCTTTATCAAATTCCTTGTGATGCAGAATGGTACACAGTAATTGAGCTGTGTCAAGCATTTTTCTTGATACCTTTGCATCCGGATAGCCAATATCTTTTTGCTTTCCGGTTCGGAAACCGTGTTTTGGCATGGTGCCGAGTTCCTCAAGGGTATACAGAGAGTCCTTCGATTTTTAATCAGATTTTGAAAAAATGTCTGGAGTCATTGATCATGCCAGAAAATTTAGTGTTAGTGCAGTACATTGATGACCTACTGGTGGCATCAAAAACACGAGAAGCCTGTGTGACAGATACAATTGCCTTACTGAATCATTTGGCAGAAGGTGGGCATAAAGTGTCACCAGCAAAATTAAAGTAACGCAAGAGCGAATCAATGTGATTTTGCAGATGGGTCCTCCTAAAACTCAAAAAGAAGTTTGAATGTTTTTGGGAATGGTTGGATACTGTAGACAATGGATCAGTGGGTTTTCACTGATTCCAAAACCTTTACAGAGGTTGACACATAAAGATGTGGTTGATCGGATTGAATTGGATGAAGAGTATATGAAAGCTTTTATTGAATTGCGAGATAGTCTTTGTCGAGCACCTGCCTTGGGAATGCCAGATTACACAAAAGATTTTGCATTATTCTGTTGTGAGAGAGATGGGTGTGCACTTTCAGTCCTAACACAAAAACATGGAAAGGCACGTCGTCCAGTGGCATATTTTTCTGCTACTTTGGATTCAGTGGCTGCAGCGTTACCAGGCTGTTTAAAAGCAGTAGCTGCTACTTGTGTGAGTCTAGAGCAGAGTGAAACAATTGTTATGGGACATCCAGTGAAAGTATATGTGCCACATTCTGTTGAGATCCTATTAACAAGGACTCGGACTCAGCATATGACGTATAGTCGGCTGACTTGGTATGAAAGAATGATTTTGGGAGCTGAAAATGTGACAGTGACAAGATGTACAACATTGAACCCAGCAACCTTGTTGCCAAGTTCAAGTTGTGAAGAAGTGAAGGATGAAGCAGATCATGATTGTTTGGATGTGACAGAATTGTGCACGAAACCAAGACCTGACATAAAGGATGCACCACTAGAAGAGTCAGATAGTGTGATGTTCGTGGATGGATCTTGTCTGAGAGATGAAAAAGGTGCATTAAGTGCTGCTTATGCAGTATGTACAGTGTCGATGGTTCTTGAAGCATCCTGTCTAAAGGGGATAAATTCTGCTAAATTTTCTGAACTGATTGATTTAACTAGAGCATGTATAATTGGCACAAATCTGAGAGTAACCATATTCACTGATAGTCAATATGGTTTTGGGGTGGTGCATGATTTTGGTCAGTTGTGGATGCAACGAGGATTTCTGACCTCTTCAGGATCCCCAATCCGGAACAGTAAAAATGTGAAGGATCTATTGAATGCATTACAAATGCCCAAAAAGATTGCTGTGGTAAAATGTTCGGCACACAAGTCAGGAAATGACTATGTGACAAATGGAAACAGATACGCAGACCAAGTGGCTCGTTTCTGTGCACAAAATTCAATTTCAATCAACAGAGGGATGGAGAAAAAACATACAAATTGCCACTTGATGTTTTCTTCTTTGGAAACATGGGAAGAAATTAGGCAGCTTCAGGAAGAAGCAAATGAGGAAGAGAAAGAAATTTGGATAAAATCAGGATGTAAAAAGAGAGCAGAAGATGAAGTATGGGTGTATGTTGATGGAAGACCAGTAATGCCAGATAGTTTACTGTCTCAGATGGCAAGGATGTACCATGGAATTGCACATGTTGGAAGAGATGCTATGATCAGGCTCTTCAAGCAGTCATGGTACAACCCAAAGTTTAGGGTCATTGCAGAGAGTCTATGCCAGAGGTATATTGTGTGCCAGCAGCAAAATCCAGGTAGAAAGACAGTTGTTAGTTGGGGTCGAATTGGAAAAGTAGCAGGACCATTTACCATGCTACAGTTAGATTTTATCCAACTTCCCCCTTGTAATGGACTGAAATATGTGTTGGTGGTTGTTTGTTTGTTTTCTCGCTGGGTAGAAGCTTATCCAACAAGAAGAAATGACAGTTTAACTGTTGCTAAATTGCTTTTAAGAGAGGTAATTCCCAGATTTGGATTTCTAGTCTCTTTAGAAACAGATAGAGGAACTCATTTTAATAATGAAATAATTCGGATGATTTGCGCAGCACTACAAATTGAGCAAAAGCTGCATTGTGCCTATCGACCAGAAGCATCTGGAGTGGTCAAACAAATTAATGGCACTATTAAATCTAGACTATCAAACGTGTGTGCGTCTACAACACTGAAATGGCCAGACACTTTACCCCTGGTATTAATGAGTCTTAGAAGCATTCCTAATAAATAGACTGGATTAAGCCCTCACAAAATTTTTATGGGGAGAGCCATGAGACAAGCAATTGTACCAGTAAACAAACTGATGAATATTACTGATGATCTAGTGCTTGATTATTGCAAAGGATTGGCTGATCTGGTGCGTTCTGTGTCTCATTAGGTTGGAGAAATTGCAACCACAACACAACTGTATCAAGCACATGATTTGAGTCCAGGAGAGTGGGTTCTGGTCAAGAAACACGTGAGGAAGTCGTGTTTAGAACCCAGGTGGAATGGACCATATCAGATCATATTGGTAACAACGACAGCAGTAAAGTGTGGTGACTTGCCAAACTGGATTCATGCAAGTCATACGAGAAGAGTCCCAAGTCCACTTGAAAGACAAGAAGAAGAACAGCAACTGGTAAAGCAAAGAAAAGAACGAGAAGCTGAAGAACATGAAGCTATAGAATCTAGTGTTACAGATTCTGAAAAAGGCTGAACAAGAGGAAGAACCAAGTACAAGTCGAATAAAGTGGGCACCAGCTACTGGGTCTCAAGAGACTGCTGTTGAGAAAGAAAAAGAGAAAGTGACTGATGAAAATCAAGAGCAAGTACAACAAAGAAAAGAACTGAATAAAAGAGCTTGCGAACTTGACAACGAAGGTGAAGAAGCAGTTCAAGTTAAGAAAGCAAGAAAAGGTGATGTGTGGCCAAAAGGAGTGAAAAGACTGAAATACACTCTAGAAAAGAAAAGGCCAGATCAAATAAATGAAATATCAAGTCAAACTGGACAAAGTGATTCAGAAGAAGAATTGGTTCGAAAAACAAGAAGAATAAGAATTCCGAGTAAGAAATACACAGATCCAGAATTAACATACGTGGTGTTGGAAGATATTGAGAACACAAATCAAAAAGAAGAAGAAGCTGGTACTGATCAAAGTGATCAAAGCAAACTGAAACCACCTTAGAAGAGAACTGTGAAAATAAAAGTGCAACAATTTCAATGAAGAGTATTCTGAAAATTCCAAAAGATTTGAAGAAGATATAAAAAAAAAAAAAAGAGGGGGTAAAGAAGAGAGGCATAAGGTGTAAGGATACACTACTCTAGATGGCTTTTGGATAAGTTTTTTCAAAAGTTTTTAAAGATTTTTAGGTTTTTTCTTAGATTTTTAATTTTTTTATATAGGGGCCGATTCCGATCTCGGCCGGTAGGGCTCCGAATCGGATTCGGCTTAACCGGATCCGATTCGGAGCCCTATTTCCCGACCGATTCGTACGCGCGTCCGGGCGAGCGAGTACGATGCGGGTCGCCGACCGACTCGTCCGGGCGTCCCGACCGCTCCGACCGACTCGTTCCCGGGTCGAACCGCACCGACCGACTCGCTCGGACTCGACTCGCACCGCGCAATGGAGACGTTCCCCGGCCGGGTAAGTATGATGCGCGCCGCGAGCAGTCCGACCGAGCCGCGCACTCCGGCTCGAAAGAGCAGTCGGAGCCGTACTTTGGGGGTCCGTGTCGGACCCCCCTGTATGCATAGCCGCGTGAGTCGCACACAGGGGGGACCCATGGGTCCCCCTACCTGTGCGTGTACGGCGCGAGTCGCTTCGCCGCGTACACGCTGTAGGGGGCGCCCTTGTCCGCCTCGCACCCATTGAGTCAATGGAAGCCCGCGTACGCGTTGTACGACCGGCTCCCATTGACTTCAATGGGAGTCCGACCGACTCGAGTCCGATGGCATACGTGCGCATCGTACTCGTTCGGTCGGGCTGCCAGAGTCCGATTCGGTCGGAAATCTCTCCGAGTCCGGCTCGGTCGGAGAGATTTCCGGCCCGAATCGGAATCGCCCCCATAGTGTCTAAACTGGCAAAGGTAACAGAGACTGGATATCAAAATCATAGTTTTAAACGTAGATGTATTAATGCTTGCTTATGTAGTGTTTTATTATTAACGCCACCGATGAGATTAAGAAATATAAAATGATTCCTAAAACAGTTGTGCAATTACAAAATTAAAAAAGGGACTCCAAAAAGGATAAAAAGTGCATCGTGCAACAGCAGCCAAAAGTATGATAGGGATTAAAGTGCTTAATGTACATGGCTACACAGGCAATAAGTACAGAATTTTAAACAGTTCCATAGAGTTCAAATCTAGCATTTCCTTTTCAAAACAGAGTATTTCAAGTACATAATTCCTGCGCCTGATCCAGAGTGCATGCCAAAATCTAGAGAGGCCAAACACAATGGGTTGTCTAGTGTCGGTACACAAGGATCTTAACACCTCTAAATAGTGCCCCCGTCCTACTAGACTACATAGCGGAAAAATCAATTTTTTCCTCAACAACTGATAGGTTGGGCAAAAAAAGAGTAAGTGAACTATAGATTCTGGGCTTCCTTGACATGCCGGACAGAGATCATCCAGGTCAGTACTACTGGACCATTTTGAGCAAAACAGTTTGGTAGGAAGTGTCTTATAACGAAACTGCAGAAAAAGTTTCCGAGCCAGCGAAGGAACAATTTCAATCAATACTTGACTCAAAAAACAAGGAACATTTGAATTTAAAAAGTCTTTGGTCAAGCTGGATACTGAATCTGTAAAGTCTTCTGCTAAGGTAGATTTCCAGAACACTTTCTTCATTTTTGCTCTTGAAGTTTGCCTCATACTTTCTGGGTTGGTCCAGAAATCGTCCATGCCCAGCTTCCCCAGAATTTTCCGTAGAGAAATGAACCAATTGATTGTTGACGCCTTTGGAAGTCTCAAAAGATCTAACAAGGTCTCTCGATAAGTTTCAAGCTCTTCCACAGTCCATAACCTGAACCAAAACATTAGCAGTCTAAGGTTCGCCTTACGTTTCGATTGTCTGTGTGCAAGGTCCATGTACAAGGGTTTCATTGGGGAGCTTGGAGGGAGATCAACCAAGGATCTTACAAAGCGATTTTCTACAACTGTTAGGGGCGATATGTTGCCTGTCCCCCACAGCTCTACACCATTTATTATACCCCCCAATACCTTAGTATTGTAGATTTCAAGCGCAGGAGCAATCTGACGTGAGACTGTTTTTCTGTGTATTTTACTAATATGATTACACTGGAAGATTTGTTGTAGCTTAGCATTCTCCAAGTGGGCGTCCCAATTTACTGATGGGGACACACGAATTCCTAGGTAATCAAAAACATCTACTTGTTCAAGTAAAGTACTGCCTGCCCATATTGATCTACTGGAGGATTTTTTCCCTCGTTTGTTAAAAATCATATACTTGGTTTTACCTTCATTTAAAAACAGACCCCTATCATTACAAAACTTTATAAAATCATTTAAAAGTTGTTGGAGACCCTGAGGTGACTTGGAGATTAAAAGGGTGTCGTCCGCAAATAATAAAGCAGGCACTCTTCTTGTACCTATTTTCGGGGCACCACAACCATCCCTATCCAGAAAATCAATAACACCATTGATAAAAAGAGTAAACAGAGTGGGCGCTAGTACGCAACCCTGCCTTACTCCACGTTGTACAGGGAAGATGCCTGTTACTTTGTTATTTGGGCCCCATCTGACCTGTGCTGTATTGGAAGCGTGTAATCTAATTAAAATGTCTAGGAGGTTTGCCGGCAGGCCCATCTCTTTCAGTACTCCCCACAGCTTTGCCCGGGGCACTGAATCAAAAGCTGTGCGCAAATCAACAAAGGCCACGTATAGTTTTCCCCCTTTAACACCCACTTCCTTCCAATAAATACAAATAAAACGAAAAACCTGGTCTAGGGTACTAACTTTAGTACGAAAACCCGCTTGGAGATCACTTAAAATGTGAGACTCTATCATCCATTCTTGGAACCTCCCTAAGACTTGTTTACAAAAACTTTTTGGGAGAGAATCTATAAGGCTTATCGGCCTGTAACTTGATGGAATGGTTCTGTCACCTTTCTTATAGATGGGCACAATTTCTGCGATCTGCCACGATGGCTTTACAGCAGCTCCAGACAAAATCAGATTAGATAGCATATTTATATATGAGCCCCAGAGCCATTTGTCCTCTTTGTACAGGTCATTAGGAATCTTATCTGGACCTGGGGCACGTGCTGATACACATGATGCGATTGCCACATGGGTTTCCTCTATAGAAAAGGACAGGGGTTCGCCTTCCCCACTCAACCCAGCAGCCAGTGACTCCCTCCTCTCACCATTTGTGTGACTGTCATTGGCGTAGAGGGACCCAAAATAAGCTGTCCATTCTTCAGGCTGAATGTTATATTCCAGCACTGGTTTTCCCCCCTTGAGCCACAAGGTTGCCTCTCTCCAAAAAATCTTTGGATCTTTGTCTGTTAGTGCTGTATGTAAAGCTGACCATAGTGAACCCTCCCACTCCTTTTTTGCACTAGCAATGGCCCGCCTGTACTTGGCTCTACAAGTCACGATCTCACAATGGACCTTACGCTTTACAGCACTAATGAGCTCCCCCTTAGACCTGCTACAGTCCTGGTTGTACCACGTACTCTTGGCGTCGTGCTTAGTACCAGTACAGTGACTACCACCTCCCAGTACTCTGACTGGCCGACTAAGTTAAATGTTTTTACTAAATTGTTGTATGAATATGTTAACACAATGAATGCGAGAGATTGTTATGTGTGCATGCAATTACCGTCGTCTGTCTCAGAGGGGGTGACTTATCATCACCTACCTTTAACATATGGTGTGTCTTGTAGTGTCTTAACCAGTCTGTTCTATGAGAAGGAAGGTTTGGAGTATTATTACTCTAATTTTGATTTAATATTTTCAGAAATTCCCATTAAGAGAGATTTAAAAATTGTCTGTGGTCCTGTTTATGCAGCCTACATGGGAGATTTCTTCATTAGTAACAAACCAATAGATACAATAGATGCACATAGAAATAACTTAACTTGTAAACTACGACATGAAGAAATAGAATTTATGAATATGGTAGAAGAGAGAAGACGAGATTTCAAAAGAAAGCTGCTGAGCAAAAGTCTCATGTACCTCCATGGGCTTTCAGAGAGGGTGATTATAAAAAGGGTGAGACTTACGCTGCCATGACTCTAGATTTTCAACATAGAGGAAAGCTTTGTGTATTTAGAGAAAAGACTGAACATAATAGTTACTTCATTGGTTCTAGTGAATGTGAGCATACTTTCTTGATAAAAGGAAATTGGGGATTGAAAGGAGGGACTGATCCTGTTTTTCTGAGAATTTATTATGTGTGTGGTAAGAATGCCTATTATAGGTTACCTACAGGTTGGTATGGATGTTGTCATTTATGCATAGTATTTCCAAAGGTTTACCACGTAGATAAGAATAATAGAGTTAATGAAATGAAACAAGGACTAACACGTAATAAGAGAGGAGTGAGTTATTCTGGAATAATTGGGGATATTTTTGGAGCACTGATACCTTCAGTTGAAGTTATTCTAAATTCACATAAAATTAGAAAATTGTCCACAGTGGTTGATCGTTTATCAACAGACACTGCTGGTGGGTTCTTGATGATTGATACTGAAATGGTTGCAATTAGATCAATGGCTTTGCAAAATCGGCTTGCCCTTGATATATTATTGGCAAAAGAGGGTGGAGTCTGTAGCATGTTGAAAATACAACAATGTTGTACTTGTATCCCTGACAAAAGTAAAAATCTTGAGGGGTATATTACAAATATTACAGAACTTCATGAAGATTTGACTGAACTGAAAGTTGACGGTGCATGGGAGAAACTTGGTAAGAGTTTTTCCTCAGTGGGAAATTGGTTTTCTACCTTAGGGAGTAGTTTGTTAGGAAAAATATTAATACCTGTTACTTCAGTAATTATAGTAATATTAATGATTAATATGATTTACAAATGTTGCAAATGCAAGTGTAGAAAGAAAGAGACAGATCTTAAACGTAGAGCTAGAAAGAGAAAGAGAGAAGAGATAGAATTAGAAGATATGAGAGGAAATTACTATGAGATCATGAAAGACTTAGATGGAAGAATGATAAAACGAGAAAGAAGTACAGTATTTTAAAATAGGTGGCAACTTGTATGCGATGGGTATTTTGATGATGGCTCAAAAACGCCATCAAAGGGGACAGTGATGGAGCAGGGTTTTGAGAAAATAAAACCTACACGGATTGAACCCTCAGTAACATTAATTAACAGTGTGCTGTGAAAAATATTATTAAAAACGCTAAAATAAGGGGAAATGCTTTTGCGCATGTGTAAAACTAATGCGTGTATTAATGCATGGAACTAGGCCGCAAACTGCATTGATAAAAAGACTAATGCTGCTTTTGTGCATGTTAATAATATTTTGCTAGGAATAACACGAGTTGTGCATGGGTTAGTGCAATGCTTGGATGGTGTGTAAAATGAAATTACATTTCATGAAAATAATAAATGTTTGTGTTTGTTTTCTGTAGAAAAGGCAAGCATGGGCCTACACTTCTGCATGTCAGTTTGAGGGTTAATATTTGACAGAAAATTATTAAATGTCCCAAAAGAAAGATTCAAATGAGAAGATAGCACAAAGGCATGAAAAATGCGACCTTCAAGGAGTACTGAATGTCTGCCAAGTTGCGGAAAAGAAAAATAAGATTACAAATGGAAGTGAACAAGTTTCCGTCCCGATATGGCCGAGGCGAATAATAGAGGCGTAGAGATTTGCAACATTCAAGGAACTGCAGGAAATATTAACGACGATTGTGTTCAAAGTTGTTTCCTGGGATGAATCTGTCGTAATGCTTAATGTTTAAGACAAAGAGATGTTTAATAAAATGGTCATGATGAGAGTGGTGTGACAGTACACCCCCATCCTTAGCCAATGGGAGATGGATTTCGTTCTCATATTGAAACATATGTGGGTTGGACATTTAGGTTTTACGGTATAATTGAAAGTCCCCGGTGGGTGTGGTTTAGGAGGTGGTTCTGCTGGTGTTAGCTAGCGGGAGATCGTCGCTGTCGTCGGTTTGCTGTTTCCAGATAGAGGCCTACCTGTTTTCCTGATTCCTGGCTTAATCTTTGTCACTCGACTCAACTTGAGTGGCCTTGCTGCCCTGACTGGCCAGAGGGGTAGATTTCCCTGATTCTTATTTGGGTTAGTATAGATAATGTCCTAAAATTTGCATATTCATTTGTAAATGTATTTTGTCTCTGAAACTTTTCTCTTTTCGCCTATCCACTCCTTCAAAGCATTGTTTATTTGATATGAGTTTGAATTTATACATTTCCAATGTTTTCTCTCTGTGATAATCTATGATTTGCGTTTGTGTAATTGTACTTGATGAGCATTTATTCTCAAATTATTTTACGATAAACAACATAAACTACATACCGAGTCTGTTATTATTTAGTAGCATAGATTAGTACAATTATTGTTATCAACTTTTCAACATTAAAAGGTTCGTCGCCACATTTATTTGCAAGGAGAAATGCAGGTTCTAAAGTGTATTTAGTGAGTTAGGAATAAACTTGCATCACACTGAACCCCAGCGTGAAGGGATTAGTTGGGTAGTGTAAATGGGCCTATGTTAGTGAAAATTATTGATCCCTGATCGCTGGATCACATGTCTAAGCAAAGCATTGGGCACTGCCCACCATGATGGAGTTTACATCAGAAAATAGCATGGACAGACTCGTTCAATATGGCGCTCATAAGTCAAAAAGAAACAAAAGTATCTTAGTGCAGCCCTGCAATATCTGCAGTCTCCCTCACTTTGGAACAGAAGATGCAACACCACCACAATGACGTTTCAGGGCCGCCCAAAGTTAGCAAATAAGAGGAAACATACCCTTTCCAAATGAGTAACTGAGGATGTATGCTGTGTCTGTCTGTGGGGCATATATATGCATTTGTGTAAGTGTGACCAAGTGTATAAGCGCCTGACCATGTACTTCATTATATCTCCTTGAGTATTCAATAATGATTACTAGTGTGTGTGTGTGTGGGGGGCGTAGTGGGTGGGGGGAGTTATTTATATACATGTATGTCCAAATGGCTTTGTGGATATATACATGAGTGTGTGTGTTTTCTCCATTTTTGGCCACAGTGCATGATAGGGAGGTGGCACTGCTAAGACTTCTCAACATCAGTGTAACCATGTCAGTAAATTAATTAATCTTTTTTCCAGACCTTCTTCTCATAGCTACACCCCGTCATCACAGTTAAATTGTTTCTATCATCCTGTCAGACGTGGAACAGACTGTTAAAATGATGGCCTGCTCCTCTGCCTTTTGAAGAATCCAGACTACGAATGGAGAGAGGCAAAAAATGATTCCACAGGTTACCGGCAGCTGTTTGTTTGTGCCACTTTGCAGCAGAAGGGGCGCGAGGGACTTCAAGCGCAAGAAGGCCGTGCCCAGAAGGAGGGGCATCAAGCCTTCTTGAGCCACGGAAGGACTCCCGCGGCACGGGACACGCTGTCGGGTTGCCGCCAGCTGTTTGTTTGTGCCACTTTGCAGCAGAAGGGGAGTGAGGGACTCCAAGCCCCAGAAGGCCGTGCCCAGGAGGAGGGGGCATCACACCTTCTTGAGCCCGCGAGGACTCCCGCGGGGTGGGACGCAAGCGGGCCCATCCGCGCCCGTCAGAGCCCGTATGAGGCCCCCTCTTGGTCTTTAGAGCCGGGGTCTGAGGCGGGATCCAGTACTATGGGAGTGCCGCGGTGCAGCAGCCTGACTTAGGGAGCTATCGTTAAGTAAGAGCGCCTTGTCTAACAGCCCCGTGGACACTTTCATCGCAACCCAAGAAGGTAGGAGGAGGAGTTGTGCCGGTTTGGCCTAAGACAGGTGGGGGCTGGATATGTTTGGCTGTGCATGACATTGCGATTATTTATAGTGATTTATTGGGCTAATCTGCACGATTCCTGGGGATTGAACGTTTGTTGCAATCTCCCTCCACCTGGGGACTATGGGAAAACGTAATAGGATGGCGGCAGACGCATCGGTGCCACAAGGTACTACCATGGACGCTTTCCTTGTAAGAGCAGTGGGGATTATTGACAAGGAGATAGAGCCGGTTGTCCCGCTCCCCAGTCTCTGGTCATCATTCCAGCCTACCCAGCACCTCAAGGGGCAGTAAAGACCGGCCTGAAGAGCAGGTGGAACTAGATTCAGGCTCTTTGTTCCCCTGCTCTAGCACCATCGGACCAGGGGCGGATGTAGGATCTGGACCGGGTCGAGAGGCGTTACCAATCATAGGGCTGGACTTAGCTTCTTGCCTGGCCACTTGGAACACCCGTGACATTGGTGTGGATCTCAACCCTGCGCCAAGGAGCACCAGGGTGGGGAGAGGGCCTGGAACTGGGCTAGGCAAGGGAGTTAAAAGGAAAGGCCCCTTGCCCATGAGTAAAGCAAAACGCCTCAAGGCAGAGGGGTTGGCGCAAACGGCAAATTCCTCGCCAACTGTAACCAAGGGAGATTTGGTGGTAATGATGGAGGGCTGGATGGAGTCACTACTGGCAAGAATGGATCTTAAATTAGACCCCATTGTGCAACGCTTAGCAGCCATTGAACTGGAGCTCCTAAAGTCACGACAGAACAGGACAGCGGAGGTTCGAGCAATTCCAAGCAGGCCGGGGGGAGGATCTGGCTCTCGACCAGATGGTGCCAGTGTACTCCATCATGGGTCCAATGGGCAGGGGTCTTTCCCATCCCTAACATCCTTGAATGTCTTGCACGGAAGAGATCCCAGTCCCTCCCGGCCTTTGAAGGCTGACTCTGTGGCCGCAATAGTGGAATCGGAAAATTCCCATCTCAAAATCCAGACCTGTCCCAGGCTAACAAATTCCTCACGGGGAGAATAGTTGAGGGGGGAAGGGGCCTGTTAGGAGACACCAGCAGCAGTGATTCTGAGATACGGCAGATGCAGAGGTTATCGGTACTAGACTTACCCCCGGAGTCAACCCCAAACATAGTGGTACTTGGAAATGTCCCGGTTCTACCACAGGGTGGCATTGAAGCCTTTGACCAACTTAAGAATAAAGTCTTACGCTGGCTGTCTCGTAACACGTCTTTGGGTCTAAGAATGGAGGGTTTTATCAACATGGTTCGAAGAGTCTCGTGGGTTGGGAAATCCAGTAAATATATGGAAGGAGACTGCATTGTAATTAACATCAATAGGCCTCACCTAGCAGATAGGGTCCTGCACGCAGTCAGACAGAATAATTCCAGTGGCCCTGTATCATCTATAGTAGCCCTCCTCTTGGGACATTTTTATAGTTCTTAGAGTAGAACAAGACCACTTGGGGAAGGGAATGACTGGATTTACCCGGCTCTTCCCCTGCGACGACAGCCCTGTAGACAGCCAATGGCTCAAGATACCCCCCCTCCTCAACCGATTTGCCCTCCTGGATAACCTGGACTCTTGTGACTGACTTATTGATAAGGATCCGGTTCAGTTATCACCATCGCCCAACCCCGTGATTACTCCAGCCCCTATTGGTACAAGAGAGGGAAAAAAGGCATGTAAACTTGTGTCATGGAACATTGCTGGGATAATAAGTAAGCTGAGTGACCCTATTTGGTGTGCCTTTATAAAAGGTTTTGATGTGATATGTCTCCAGGAGACATGGGTCATCACTAATAGCATTTTTCTTGAGGGTTACAAGACCTTTTTTGTGCCCACAATTCCATCAAGGGCGGGAAGACATAAGGGCGGTCTGATTATTTTTGTCTCCTTGGCCGTCAATTGTTGTATAAAGGTGTTGCCAACGGACAATCCCTGTGTGCAGGCTTTGTTATTTTCACAGGGGTGAGACAAACTGCTCTTATTGAACTTTTATAAGGCTATTATTGCCCTAGATGTTTGTAATATTTCTAGGCTAGGTGTGTTTATAAACAGCATGATATCAAAGTCTAATCATAATGGTTTTCTTATAATTGCGGGGGATTTCAATCTTTATTTATGTGGGGACCCAGCTATGTCATATTCTCCTAATATAGGATGTCCACGCTGGGCGGCAAGGCATGTAGAGCATACGAAGCAGGGAGAACTACTTAACTTATTAGTGGAAGAATTGGATCTGACTATGGCAATGTGCCGGGTGGATCGTAATGTGAGGACTCCTGTTCCCACCTTCTCAGGGAGGGGGTGTACATCCTGCATTGACTTTATCTATGTGTCTACTCCCTTCCTCCCCTTTCTGATGGAGTTTTCAATTAAGGAGAGTATTTATAGCGATCATAATCCCTTATGTGCTACAGTCAGTTGGCTTAAGTTAAAGAAAGATAGGTCGAAAAGAGAAAGAGGGTCCCTCAAGGCTACTGACCAGGGCAGAAGGCTAAGGTGGGCCTAGATCATCCCGGAACCTTTTTATGAGTCCCTCGCAGCTAGGTGTAAAGAGGAACTTGATATTTGCGGTAAAGGGCAGGAAGCGCCGGGGATCATCCTTGATGCATTTGCGTCCATCTCTTGTGCTATTGGGGATCTCCTAAAGGCACCACCTAGGCACTCAAATGTACACACCCGAGATGGTTTGACCGTAACTGTTCTAGAGCAGCAAGGGAATTGAGGGGAGTGTTAGGTACCAAACCTAGGGACCCAGTACTAGTTAAAGCCTGTAGAGGTCAATATAAGGTAGAACTAGGGAGGTGTAGGGCCGAACTTAGGGACGAGGCTTGGACCAAGCTCACGGAGGCCAGTACCCTAAAAAATAGTGAATTTTTCTGGAACATAGTCAACAGCCCTTTTTTGGTAGGAGATGCTGGACAGGCCCTGGATGAACATATAACAGAGGAGGGATGGGTTGGAAATTTTCAGGAAATGTTTTCTATTCAAACAGAACCTAGCCCAAAGGAATGTTGGGGGGCACAAAAGTCGGCCCTTGTTATTAATGTCGAATAGGTTAAAAAAGGTGTTGAGGGACTGTCCAGAAACAAGGCCCCTGGTCCTGATGGCATACCCCCTGATCTCTTTTTATCTAATCCGCAGCTGTGGGTGCCAATACTTACCTCTATGATTAACGCAGCTATTAGAGATGCCCCACCTACCTCTTGGACAATTTCTAACATCATTCCAATTTTTAAGAAAGGAAACAGGAATAGCCCTTTTTGTTACAGGCCCATATTTCTGTTGGACTCAACAGTAAAGGTGGTGGGTCGCATTTTATTGGAGGGGTTAACCACATGGGCGGATGAAAACAGCATACTGGCAGATATTCAATATGGCTTTCGCCCTGGGAGGTCAACAGTGGACCAATGCCTTAACCTGTATATGATTTTAAACAAATACACGGTTGCACGTTCTGGCATGATTTACTTGGCCTTTGTGGACTTGTCGTCAGCATTCGACCGGGTGAATAGAAGTAAACTATGGGAGACACTTCGGTGCATGGGAGTAGACATTAACATTGTCCTCTTCTTAAAGGAACTCCACAGGGATACAAAAGCGGTGGTTCGCTATACTAACGATGGCAAAGTAACCAGTCAGTTCCCGATCCAGAGAGGGGTTCGACAGGGATGTATATTGGCCCCTTTTTTATTTAACTTATATATTAACAATCTAGAGAAGGATTTGACAGCCACACACGCAGATGTCCCCCGGGTTGGGCCGGCGTGGCCTGCCTGTATTACTGTATGCGAATGATGCGGTCCTGATGGCCCAGACTGCGAGGGGGTTGCAAACATCACTTAACTCCTTCGTGTCCTTTATGGAAGACCGGGACCTGCTAGTTAATAATTCCAAGTCATATGTGATGCAGATAGGTCACAGGTCAACCAAATCCTTCAATTTTAAGGTAGGGACCAGCCCTGTCCCCAGGACAAATGCCTTCTCCTATTTAGGTGTTATGCTGGATGCCAAGCTAAACTGGAGCTCTTTGAAAAAAAGTAAACAGGGGGGCTCCTACGTGCTAATGCAGCTATTTTTAATTTTGCTTCCCGTCTGGGTAAAAATCCTATAGGCGCCCTGTTGCAGATTTACAGATGTAGGTGCGTATCTCAGGTTGTGTACGGTAGTGAGATCTGGGGCTACGCTACCCACGAGGAGCTTCAAACAGTGGAAAACAAGTTTCTGAGACGACTGTTATGTGTCTTACAGGGTACTGCTACTTATATTGTTCATAATGAATTGGGTGTGCCCTATCTGACAGACTTATTGTCTTTCCGCCCATTATATTACTGGCTTAAAGTCTGGTTAAGCGATGGGAGCACCCTCAATAAGGAGGTAATAAGGGACTGTCTGGTCCTAGATGGTGCTCACCACATACCCTGGTTCAATGATATACGGGATGGATTCAGGAAACTAGGTAGGCCTGACCTCTTTTGCACCCCTGATATCATTAGTAGGAAACACCTGCCTTGGGCAAAGGAGTCCTTTTTTAGACTCAGGGCAATGGAAAGGGAAGAATGTGAGCTAATGAAGCCCAGGGTGCGCAGACACATCCTTCTGAAAACAGCTCCTTTCACCGAACCTTACCTCTTAGGGCTCCCCAGCTCACATGACCGATTTTTACTGACCAGATTTCGCCTTGATTTATTCCATCTTCATCTTGCTCACCCTAGAGGGAGCAAGAAAGACGAGATCTTGCTGCCCTGTGGCTGCGACGGCATGTCTCCACAGGACATGCTTCATTTTTTAATGTTCTGTAGCAATTATGAGATGCCTAGGAAGTCCTTTTTAATCCGTATTTTAAAACAAGCCAATTTTAAACAAGTGCGGCTCGCTTTTACCTTTTTATTAATGCTCTCAGGGAGCACTGTATGGCATGTTCTCAGCTTTTTAAAGGTGGCAGTAAGGCTTAGAGCAATGTGTGATTAATAAGGGGCGGGGGAGAATGGGATATGGAGTCATCGCGTACATTTCTTAACTCATTTTATTGCAATTTTTATGCGTTCTGGTGTAGTATCTTTGACTTTTGCAATTGTTATGTGTATTGGTGATGTGTTTTTGACTTTTATGGTTTTTATTACAAAAGCCGAATATAGTTTTATTGATTGATTCCACTGGCTGCTGTTTCTTTATCCTCTTTTTATCCTAATTACAGTATTTGGGTTTACAGTTAAGCCCTACTCGAATAACACTCAGATTTACCTTCTTGTTAATGCCACACCTTTTCATTGTTTGCCAGTCAACTGGTCCCTTCATCAACTCACCAGCTGGAAGGATTGCACCTGATCTAGTTAAGTGTCACAAAATGGAGGCCATTATTTTGGGCCCACTCAGCCCTGTCATTTTCTATAGCACTGCATTCTTTCCTTTATTGGATAACAAAAACAAGGATGACACGATGGTCAAGAATGCAAGTTTCCTATTAGTTGGCAACATCACTCTAGTCACACATGGAAATACCCTGTTGAAAAACCTCTTCTTTCACATCAAAAGGGTTAAGAAAAGTATTCATTTCACACCCACCCACTTAAGAAAAATTGTTAATGGTATATGCTTAATTCCGTTCTAGACTATCTCAATTCTAGATTTTCCCAAGAAAAGATCAACCAATTATAGAAATGCCAAAACGCAGCCATCCAGCTAGCCCTAACACTCAGGAAATGGATGGATTGCTACGAAGGCTGTGAAATATGCTACTAGCACAGGGTGGGAAACCTAGCTAATTTCAAGAGGATATGCTTTGACCACCTTATATACTAAAATCAGCCCCAGGATTTCCTGCAGTACACACAAATTAAATCAAGGAACATGGATATAACCGTTGACTCAAAGTTAACATGCTCCATCAATAATTTATTTAGGAGAGCTATCTTTCACCTATGCTTGCTGAAAAGCATTCTAGCATTCCTGCCAACACTGGGGGGAGCTCGGCTACCCCGAGATCATGTTGAGGTTGAACACCTGCATCAAAATGTAACCTGAGCTATAAACAAAACACTAGTGCTACCACAGAAAAGTCCAAAATGTCCTAATTTTTTATACGATGCAGCACAGCATCAACATTTGCTTCCCTCCATTGGAAATCACAGTGCAGTGCCACCTCTACAGACATTGGCCTGCTGCTGGTGTCATCCGTAAGTCTGGCAAACAAACAAGTTGTTTGTGTGATGCACAGAGCCATACCCCGGTGTAGAGTGGTGTGTGTGTGCAATCTTGCATTTGGTTTGAATTGTAGGCATAACCTTCTCGTAAAAAGTCATCTGCATAGTCAGACTCAGAAGGTTCCCACACATTGGATGTGTGCTGTGAACTGCAGGACACTTGAAATAAGTCAGCCTTCAAAGAAATGAACACATTTCCCCTTGTTTGTGCCGTCTTCGAGTAGGAGTCAGATTTTGGCACAAAGCATGGTCTGGCTTTTTTAGGAGATCAGGCTTTGTTACAAACCTATGGGTTTTTGCATTGAACTGCTCCAGTAACACCCCTTTGGTGCAAAGCAGCAGAAAGCTGTTTTTGCTATGTGAAAAGATCACCTTCCCAGCCCAAAACACGTTTTGTGTTGGATAGTCAAGTCAATAGCATCCGCCACTTTGCATCACGCTTCTGCTGGTGCAAAGTCGTAGTAAATCTGGGCCTAAGAAGGCAGCCTGGAAAAAAAAAAAACAGGAAATCCACCTAAAATGCACTTCATTGGTACCCAGTGCAGTTGAACAGCAAAATGAAAGGGCTCTGGGCCATGAACAAGTTCTACTGACACAAGAGTCCGATTACCTGCCAAAGCTTTAACTAACAGGAACCAGCAAAAAACCTCAGATTGGGAATACACACAGCAGGGCCGGTTCTAGGATTTTTGGTGCCCCGGGCGAAGGGGAATGTGTGAGGCCCCTCTAATTTACATAAGTGACACCTTCAGGGCTCCAGAAGCTGCTTTGTGCAGACTCCTCCTGGGCCGGTGCTCCCCTCTCTGCCACCTACAAGCACCTGGTGCGCAGTCAAAATATCGATTTTTTTATATCGACCTACACTAATATCGAGTTTTTAATATCGTAGGGACAGAATATCGATGTCAAGAATATCGGTGAACAGAATATCGACCTTAAGGTAAGTAATATCGTTTTTTTATATCGAAGTAAGTAATATCAAAGTAAGTAATATCGAAGTAAGTAATATCGTTAGCAAAAATATCGTTGTTAATAATATTGATATTTATATTAGTGTTATGTATTTTAGTATGTATTTTATATGTATGTTTAACATTTTTGCAATGTATTTTTATTATTTTTAAATATATGTATTAAATGTTTAGAAATTAGTAATTTTTTTAAAGTAAATTTTGTGTTTTAGTATCAGAGCGGGTTGTGGGTTTATAGGGGAATAGGGTGGGAAGTAATGTAATTATAATTAATTAATTAATATTTTTTATTTATTGTTATTGATTATTAATTTATTGCTAATTAATTATTAATTGGTAATTACATTTTTAAAATATTTAATTTATCATTATATTAATTATAATTAAAAAAATGTATTTATTGTTTTTGCTAATTAATTTATTGTTAATTAATTATTAATTGGTAATTAATTTTTATTAATTGATTAATTGATAATTAAATTAAGTATGTTAATTTTTATGTATAGCGGGTTGTGGGTTTATAGGGGAATAGGGTGGGAAGTAATTTAATCATAATTAATTAATTAATATTTTTTATTTATTGTTATTGATAATTAATTTATTGTTAATTAATTATTAATTGGTAATTAATTTTTATTAATTGATTAATTTATAATTATATTAATTAGAATTAATTTATTATTATTTTTTATTTATTGTTATTGTTAATTAATTTATTGTTAATTTATTATTAATTGGTAATTAATTTTTATTAATAGATTAATTGATAATTAAATTAATTGTGTTCTTTTTATGTGTAGCGGGTTGTGTGTTTATGGGGGAATAGGGTGGGAAGTAATTGAATGTTATTTAAGTAAATATTAATTTAATTTTATTGGTATTTATTATTAATTTTTAGTTAATTAATTATTAATGTTATTTATTTTACAAAAATTATTTAATTAATAAGTATGTTAATTTAACCCCTACGCTATCCTACATTTTCCACACTGTTACACTTACTGGAGTTGGAATAGTAATTTTAACCCCTACGCTATCCAACACTTTCCCTACTGTTGCACTCACTGGAGTGGGAATAGTAATTTTTACCCCTACGCTATCCAACACTTTCCCTACTTTTGTACTCACTGGAGTGGGAATAGTAATTTTAACCCCTACGCTATCCAACACTTTCCCTACTGTTGCACTCACTAAAGTGGGAATAGTAATTTTTACCCCTACGCTATCGAACACTTTCCCTACTGTTGCACTCACTGGAGTGGGAATAGTAATTTTTACCCCTACGCTATCCAACACTTTCCCTACTGTTGCACTCCCTGGAGTGGGAATAGTAATTTTTGACCCCTACGCTATCCAACACTTTCCCTACTGTTGCACTCACTGGAGTGGGAATAGTAATTTTTACCCCTATGCTATCCAACACTTTCCCTACTGTTGCACTCACTGGAGTGGGAATAGTAATTTTAACCCCTACGCTATCCAACACTTTCCCTACTGTTGCACTCACTGGAGTGGGAATAGTAATTTTTACCCCTACACTATCCAACACTTTCCCTACTGTTGCACTCTCTGGAGTGGGAATAGTAATTTTAACCCCTACGTTATCAACACTTTCCCTACTGTTGCACTCACTGGAGTGGGAATAATAATTTTACCCCTATGCTATCCAACACTTTCCCTACTGTTGCACTCACTGGGGTGGGAATAGTAATTTTTACCCCTACGCTATCCAACATTTTCCCTACTGTTGCACTGTTTGGAGTTGGAATAGTAATTTTATTACCTCCGCTATCTAATATTTTTGTATTATTTTAGTTAATGTAGTATATAATTAATTTTAAAAAGATTAAAACTAATTTTAATTTATTTAATTTGTTATATATATTTATTTAATTTTTATTTATATTATTGTTTTATGTGTATAGATGTATTTATAATTGATATGATGTTTAAATTTTTTTAAAAGTTATTAAAATAATTATTAAAAATTATTAGTAAGTCTATATATTATATATTATATGTATATGTTTAATTTATTTTTACATTACATATATATTACTTATAATTTTTAAACATTTTAAAATATTTTTAACTATGTTTATTTTAATTATATGTATTATTTACTTTATTTTACATTATTTTTTTAACTTAAATAAAAAACGATATTTTTAACAACGATATTTTTGACATCAATATTTTTTTTCTTGATATTTTTGTACTTACCATATTTCTGTAGGTCAATATTCTGACCTTCGATATTTTGTCAGTGATTCCAAGCACCTCTTTCACAGCTCATATTGGGCTGAAGGTGTGAGAATAGCTTGGGGGCTGAGAGTTAAAATTCTGCAGACAGTAAAGTGCTGACAATGGGTGTCCCGCAGTGACTCCTAATGGGCAGCCAGGCAGGAGGCCTTATTGCAGGACAAAATGCGTCTCCTTTGGCACAAGATGAAGTGTCCCCCTCGGTAAACATCGTTTACCATGAATCCTTTTCCCCGCAGGCTATCACAACATGGTCGTCACAACGACTGCGTTGTAACAACGCATACCATTTCCCCGTAAGTCATAACAACGACTTGCGGAGGGGTCAGAAGGTGTTGGATTTAAAATCCAACACCTTCCCTACTGTTGCACAGACTGGAGTTGGAATAGTAAATTATACTATTTCAACATCCAGCGCCCCCCCTAGAGCAAGTCGTTGTTATGACTTGCGGGGTAATGGTATGCGTTGTTACAATACGGTCGTTGCAACAACTGCGTTGTATTAGCCTGCGGGGAAAAGGCGTGCATTGTAAGGAGGCATATTCGTTCCCGTCCCCTAGGCCTCCCCACACCATCCCTGAGAGACCCAGGGAGGGGGCCCCGTCCTGTAAGCCCAATTGCAAACAGACACGTTTCTTCAATGGAATCGGCAGGGGCACAAGAGGTTTGGTGGTGTGTTGCACTGGTGCAGGGCCCCATGCTGGTGGGCTGAGTGCGAGGCCCTGGGTAGCTGCCCACGCTGCCCATGCCTAGCAACGGCCCTGCACACAGTCAATGTGTTTGTTTAACCACAAGCTACTAAAACTGTGTTTGCTTAACCTCCAGCTACTAAAACACAGGAGCAGGATCATCGAACTAAGGTCACAGTCTTGAAATGATCTCAACACCATCTTGAAAGGGATCACTGACAGAATATCAGAAACAGAAATATTGTGCCGACAGAATTTCATGTAAAAAATATCGAGGACCAAAAATATCGAGAAGGTAAATTGGAAATAGGTAAATATAGATTTACTATTCTTAACTCCACATCTACATACCTTGAAGATATATAAATATTGCCAAGCTACAGTTATATATAGTAAAACTTTGCTTACCTACAGAACCTTAGCTTGATGATATTTTTGCCCTCGATACTCTTGACACAATATTTTGTCCCACAATATGTCGGTGTCCGACATTCTGTCTAAACACCCTTGAAAGCACATACCAAACCGACCATGCTTCAGAAATTCTGAGCACCTATCTGTTAAAACAAGCCCCTTGACTGCTGACTTGCATAGAACACAGAATGAAACTGCTTTGCTTCAAATTAGGGATCCAATCTTATATTGGCCAGACTCAGGAATGTAGTCCATTCCCTTTTCCAATCCCTCCTTACCGCTCCACCCAATCGCTACACCACCACCCACATGATCCAAGCTTGTATACATGATACTTTAACAACAGAACACTGTAAAACCTGTGTCTTTTCGAGCACATCTGCCTAGTGTGCGCCCAGGTGTTTGCGTGGTTTGTTTGCACAGGAGTGCGTAAGTAGGCAAGCAAAGCACGCTCAAAGGCCCTTGTAGTAACGTGTTTGGGACTGTAAAAAACAACTGAAATACATAAATAAACAAATACGTAAGAAGCAGGGGTATGACTATGTGCACAGTGCAAGACAAAAAATGCAGACATGTCATGGAAAAGTTGTACCTCCATTGAAAAATTATTTGTTTTGCGGAACACACCCCGGGGCCTTTCTTATTATTTTACAGGGCGTCTTTCTGTGCTGTAACTTTAAAGTGGTAGTTTGTCTCTGCCTATGAATCAAGGATGATTTATTTCATCCAGTTCTTGCCACATTAAAGTGGGTGGTGCACCAGCAGTGCAGGATGTGCCTTATGTGCCTGAAGTAAATTATATTCCTCATTACCTTTCATTAGTGAATGAATGGGAAAGGAGTCAGATTGATGCACTCGGCTGCTCAGTCATTGGTTTCTTATGTACATTCACTTCATAAAAGAAATGCATCTCTTTTCGTTCCATTAATCTTCAAAACACTAGGGGTTCTTTCGAACTCCCTGACTTCCTTATGAAACAAAAGAGATAAAAACTAAAATAAAAGAAATATGCTCCAAGTAGAAGTTTGGCAAAACTTTGGAAATTTGTATGTTCATGTGACTGTGCTGCAGAAAAGAAAATATCTACACACTATAGTCCATTATCGAGAAGATTTTCACCATAAACAATATATATTCCCATGGTGTGGCAACTGCATCACAATGAGGGGCTCTAAAACAATGCAAGGTATGTCTGTAATTGTTCAACATTGTTGAGAAATTAGAAATTTGGCAGGTAAGGTCACGTGTCAACTAGAACCTTCCATAAACAGGGTCGTGTTTTTCTGTGGTGGTGAGTAGTGATCCATGTCACATTTTCAGAATATTTACTTCAAACAAATGTATATGCATTCAAGCCACGAATATAAAGGTACACAACTAATATTAAAGAATCAATCAATGGAACAAGCATTTACTAACATATTCTAAAAATCTGCCTGAAAATGTGACCAGATATTTGTGAGACAATACAATTCGTGAGTGTTATTTGGAATATTAGCTTAAATCAAAGCATTACAAAAGCGAGTCGTTTCTGAGACAGGCCGATGAGTGGTGTGGAATGCATAATTGAGATGAAGATTTGAGTACCATCGCTCCAAACAATTTAAGAGCAATATATTTGCTATGCTAGCATGCCAGGCTTGTGTGGGATAATGCACATTTGAGGAAAGGAACATTAGCATACCAACTCAAGTTAAAACAGCCCAGTGCGGGTTTGTCTGAAAGAATAAGGGAACACACTTTTGGGAAAAATATATTTTTAGAGCACCATCTTAAATTTTGCAAGGGAAGGGCAATTGTCAAAAGAGTGCTCAGGGCAGGGTGGCTACCTCATTCTATGTCAGCCGTAACACCCTTCTGATCGCAGTGGCTAGTAGGATAATGTCCATGACTGGGAACAGTGCCTGTGATGACATCAAGTGAGGTGTCAACCTTAGGCAGGGCAATGGGAGGGGATTATGTATCTTCAAGACCGAGGAGTTCTTCAGTGAGACCTTGACAGATAATCGTCAACACTGCTCTATCTGGAATGTGCCTGGTGCTGTGTAGTCAGAATAAACCAGTAGCAAGACACGTACTAGCACTATAGCAGTGGCTCAGATTAGTGAGACACATCCTGTGCTGGCTACTATATTAAACCTTCATGGCTTCACAACTGTGCCAGATGCTACACTTCCGAAGGTTCAGAGCCCACTGTTCACTACGACATTTCAGTGAGGCACAAGTACAAACATGATGCACTGAGACTTCCAGCAACACATGCACAATCAATGCGTAATATTTGAGATCTGGTTTGGAGAATCATCCACTGTACTTGGATGTTCTTGAGCATTCAGAGAAGGAGCAAGCAGAAGGCCGAGAGTGGTCACCATCATAAGAACATGTCGAAGAGCAGACATGTCAATGACTTTCATCCCAGCAACTCTTCTTTTCAGCCTTCTCACATCTAAGGACATTCTGCAAAGTTGCAGTTTCTTACTTCAACTAAACACAGTATCATGCAGTTACTCCCCATCCGTGGCTTGCAATTACAAGTTTATCCTCAGGTAAGGGAGGGGGGCAATAAGCATGCGGACCAGTATTTTTCTGGTGAAATTCCGCATAGTATCTCTTAGTAAATGCATAAAAGCACACCCATGTACCTCTTCCTTTGGCAGGTGGCAAAAGGAAGCGAGGGGTCTGGTACAGTCAGGGAATGGTTGGGAGTGTATTTGAGAGTGTGGCGGGGGGGTGGGGGGCAGGGGAGGAAGTGGGTTGGCAGAGGGGATGCCTACATGCTTCCCCATGCCGTAGGTCATGGTCATTCAGGTACCAGGGGCGGAGGCTCTGCTGCTTTTTCTGCACAATCCTCATGCAAATTTACTGGCTTGATTTTCCAGCCAGTAAAGTCAGGCCTGAAGATCCCACACACCAGTAATCCTAGAGCGGGAACGCTGGGCCCGCTGTGACCAGGCGGAGCAGTATCTCACTTCGGGATGTTGTTCCTCCTGACTCATAGTCAATCCTTGGTTGTGAAATCACTGTCCAGTTTGAGGTTTCGGGCTTTCCTGCTACACAACATGTATCAACTTGACATGCGCTACATGATGTACCTTTGGTCCCAAGTAGGCCTGGGCGAAATTTTCATTACGCCAAAGTAATCAAAGCGTTCCCTTCGAATTTCGACATAATCTTGCACAACTGTGGCCCAATTTCGCATAATCAAGCTACAGCAAAGTAAGTGAGTTATACTGACCCCTACTCCCAAGGTCATTCAACAGTGTACCTTGCAAATGACAGAATATATATACTGCTAAACATGGAAACATGCTTATTATTTGCATCCAAACAAAAATGAAAAACTGCAAAGCCATTTTAACCTAAGAGTCTCAAAAGGCAATGTGTTACCACTATTTCTTAAATGGATGTTTCAGAAAATGTTAAACTTCCTAAACAGGTATTCTTTATATAGTACGCCCACAGAAATTATCAGCTGGTAAATGGCCGAATAAGCCTTTCATTCTTCTGATTTCAGTCACAGAAGCACTGCTACATTGATGAATAGTAACTTCTGTTATTAACAGCGTGTAGAAACAGCAAAGGCACAACATATAAACAAGTTACTTTTAGTTACCTATTGTTCAATAAAGGAAAATATTGAATAACTATGATATGTCTTAGAACATTAAAAAGAATTAACATTTATTTGTGAAGCAACTGTAGTCAATTTCTCTCTTTGAGAATGTAGGCACTGAGAGAACTAAAACCATGTGCACTATGTGGCATGGGTGCAAACAGGGGAATACAAATACACTAACTCTCCAGAGCACCTGTGGTATTTCTACATAAGGTAGAATTTCACACTAGAGGAATGAAGACCCTGTGCAAGCGTATATTTTTTTTAATCTGAGGGAAAATCGATTTCCTAGTGGAAAAAAGCTCTTCAGCTACTCCCTCATCAAACCTGAGGGAGATCAGGTCCACTTCTATTCCATGAAGGAGATTCCCACCCCCTTGGCTGAAGTAAACCTCATGTCATTTCCAGGGGGTGAAGAAGTCAAATTGGAGTTTGCGAATGCCCATAAAAAGACATTTGCTGATGGCCCCAAATTTCCAAGGCAACCCATGTCTTGGAACGCTCACTACCTACCCATCTGCATAGCTGCCAAGGTTTCAGATTGGTCATGTGGGACATTTTCATAGTTTCAATGCACTTATGAGTGACATTCAACTGCAAATGAGTGACACTTATAGTGACACTTCGCCACGAGTAAAAGCAAGCAATCCAATGCATTGAAAGAGCTCAAATATAAGAAGCCTGAAACTTTTGAGCAGTGAGAAGTTCTAAAAATAACTCGAAACTAATGCAAAACTCCTGAAGCCACTAACCTAAAACCTCTTTCGAAGATGACCATACTACAAAACAATTGCTGCACAATCGTTCATCCCAATTAAGGCACAGTTTGAGAAAGTTCACAGGGTCCAGTCACCAGCAGGTGTTAAGTAACCCCCTGCTGCTTCAGCCAGTATAGACTTGCTGTGAGACTCACACCACAGCGCAGAAGAAGGGTATCATGTGGGCAGAGCTGAAGGTGGTATGAGGGAAGGCAGCCCACAGGTTCCAAAGTGAGGCATAAAAAAGCCTGGGCACTATAACATGCCTGAGAATGCCTTCTGTATGAATAAGCCCACCAATAGCCAAAATACAGATAATCCCACACAATGGTCTGTCATATGTACCTTTCAGGGGCCTGACTTGTTGTCAAATGTACCCTTGTGGGGAGGACTGTCCTTGCAGAGGGCAGGGCAAGAGAAAAGAAAGCTGCCACCCATGTCCTCACATGCTTTATATGTGTTTTGCATGATATATTTAGTTAGCGTGAAATCAGATGGACTTGGTTTGTTTAAATTGGTGTGGTTCAACGATGGTATAGGATCAACCTTTGGAGCTGTACACTACGTAAAGAAGCTGGTATTTGGAAGCCAGAGGAGGTAGTGACTTCTCATGTTTCCTGTGCTCATTTCCAGAGGGGATCAAGCAGACATTAAATCTTTCAATCTAACAGTTTGAAAAGGCGTAACATGCATTGGCTT
This sequence comes from Calotriton arnoldi, assembly GCA_963921515.1. NCBI lineage: Eukaryota > Metazoa > Chordata > Amphibia > Caudata > Salamandridae > Calotriton > Calotriton arnoldi. The sequence continues at coordinate 1,287,513 of CAWUFW010001548.1, forward strand.
CCATTCGGTTATGCAGAGCTGGGAGGCTTTATAGCAATGGATACATAAATTCGGAAGTACAGAGAGACTGGTTGCAGAGTTAGGCTCCAATCCGCAACCACAGTGGGTCACTAAAAGACATTTAAGAGCCATAGGCAGGACTAACATGATATGGAGAAACTGGATTGATCATATCTTACCTGGGAGCTGCATCAGAGGAGCTGTTACCAGCTCCTTTTTGGGGTCCAACATAAGGCAAATTTAGTCTCTGAGGTGCAGTCCCAGTAAGGTCAACATGTCGTCGGGGACACCATTTTCTACTTCTGGGCTTTTCACTTAATAACAAAGCATTTTAGAAGTTGTACCAATGGCTCAGTTGAAATGTGATTTTCAGAAAGAGAGCCAGGAATTGACCCATGGTGTCCCTATCGATATGGAGTCACCTGATAACCTTAAGTAACATCCAAGAACGGTAAAGTCTTGCGCAGGACAAGGAAAATTTCACAGTCATTGGGGTGGCATAAAGGCCAGACATGTGGCAGGCACCAGTGTACATTCATACAGTTACCATATCAGTGATTCTAAAATATTTTCTGAGTAATCTATAAGCTATTTATGATAACAACTGTGGTCAAGGGAGCTCTTTTGTATGATATACAATAACATTAAGATGGCCTCTGCAACCTGGCTTAAGGACTAGCTTCCATTGACTTAATAAATAAACAACCATAAATCAGGATAATAGCTGACTAAATGTAATTATTATAAAACTGCTAATTAGTTAAAGAACTAAGGATCAACAACCTGATGTCAGTGAATATTTAAAAGTATGCAAACCATTTCACAATCTGATGATGCAGGATAGACGACTACAAAGTTTTGACTTTGACACACAAAAATCCTAGAAACTCAAGGTAACGTTGAGAGTACCCAAAAATGAAAAAGTGCGCTATTTAACAACTATCTGAAAGGAAATATCCCACATGATTGACTCAAGAGTTCCTGTGTCCAAGGCACTTCAAGCACAGATCTTGCAAGTCCATTTAAAACTGACACTCTGAGGCATGGATGAGAGCCTAGGAGCCACAAGAAGAACCAACGTTTTGAATGAGAAAAAACACCTATGGCCAACGCTGTCGCAGACAGACACTGCCTTACCCACCCTCAGGCTCCAACTTACATCCCACCTTGCTGTCTCACTGGGTGGTTGCTGCTGCAGGTGTCTCAGTGGTGGTGGTGGAGGCTGCGGTACTGCTAATGGACCCTGCCATAGCAAGGAGTCACATGCATAGCTCTCTGCCTTCAGCACTAGCAAAAAGATACAGCAACAAACAAGTTGCACATGTGCAATCCTTTGCTTTCTAAAGGCAGACATGCGCAGCACAGTGCTTCCCACGCTTGTGCATGAAACATTAGAGCTGCATAAACAGAGAGCAAGTAATACTTATGTTGAAGCCATAATGCAAAACCAAAGGGGATGATGGACGGAGTGTTGAACATTGCAAGCACTCACCCCCAGTCAACTGATCTGGGTTTAATCCATCATCATTCTTTAGCTCACTCCGCCACCCCAGTTCAGACATGGCCATATGCAAATCAGTCTGACCCTGTGCCATAATGCAGGCAGAGAGCTCCTCCTTTGATTCCCCAGTGAGTCGCCTACAGCATTGTCTGCACATCACAGACAGTCGTGGTCACTGACTCCCAGGAAACAGGTGTTGTCAAGGCGCTAATAATGAGCGATTAATGCATTTTAGTATTGTTAGACCTGGCTTGTCTAGCGGGTTTATCCCCCGACTTTTTGCTTTTTGCCCTCTTGTTTGGACCCTGTTTTTGTTGGTTTTATGACTCTGGGCACTTTTCCACTGCTTTTCAGTGCTAAAGTGCATATGCTCTCCCTGTAAATTGTGTATATGGATTGGTGATTCCATGATTGGCATATTTGTTTTACTAGTCAGTCCCTAGTACAGTGCACTGTGTGTGCCCAGGGCCTGTAAATCAAATGCTGCTAGTGGGCCTGCAGCACTGATTGTGCCACCCACATGAGCAGCCTGTAAATGTAACTTAGACCTGTCACTGCAGTGTCTGTACGCAGTTTGGTACTGCCATGTCAACCTGGCAAGTGCACCCACTTGCCAGGCCCTAACCTTCCCTTCTCTTACATGTGAGTCACCCCTAAGGTAGGCCCAAGGGGGGTGGGGGGGTGTCCTGCCTTTCCAGGGTGAGTCAGGGCTGGGCTGAATAGACCTGGGCTGCATTCAGAGTAGGGGGAGGAGATTTCTTTCACACCTGAATGGGTCTGGTATGCCTTGGACAATGCTGTCTCCCCCTCCTGCCAGGAAGCTGCACCAGAGAGGACAGAACTGTTGTTGGCTGGCTGGGCAAAGAGCTTCTCTGCCACTAGAGAACTAGAGGATTTTGTGGTATAAAGAGTGGGGCCCAGACCACTGAACTTTAGATAACTTCTGGAATTCAAGAGGAACCTTTGCCAAGGAGAAGAGCTGGAGAAACTGAGGAGCCCCTTTGGTGTGTGCTGTCTGGGGTTGTCCTGCTGTGGCTGTTTCTGCCAAGGAAAGGACAAGGACTTTGCTGTGTGCTGTGTCCCCTGGTGGAGGAAGATCTCCAAGGGCTTGAAGTAGAGGTTGCCTCCTGTTTTGAAGTCTCAGGGTTACAAAGACTTCACCCCAGCTCCCCTGAACTTCCTTGCTGGGAGTTCTGACCTGCCAAGAGGTGCCTGCTGCTGTTCTGGACCTCTGGAGGTTGTTCCTGCTGTTGGGAGCTGGAAAAGTAATGCAACGAGGAGAAGCGCGATGCATCCGCACCTGTTTCCGACGCATCGCCGAAGAAACTGACAGCTCCTGCCCGCGGCTGGAGAAATCACAGCACGACGCATCTAGTGCACCGATCCACGGAGGCCGAGATCACCGCACTAATTCCGATGCAAGCCCTGCTGTGTGGCTGCAAGAACCAACGCATCGTGGGACTGCGGCTGAAGAAACCAACGCAGTGCCGTTGCCGCCACCGCATCAAGAACGAACACATCCCCGATCCTCACGCATCGCACCGGGTCGCCAAGTCTACAAGAGCGCTGGGGCCTCAGTAAGAAACCGACACATCACCTCCCCTTCAGTAAGAAACCGATGCATCACCTCCCCTTCAGGAAGGAACCGACGCATCACCTCCCCTGCATGGCAGTAAGGAACCGACGCATCACCTCCCCAGGAGTAAGGAACCGACGCATCACCTTCCCTGCGCGTAAGGAACTGATGCATCACCTTCCCTGCGGCTATTCTTGCTTTTGATTTTGACGCATCCAAGGTACTTTGTGTTGACAGTGCCGCATCTGCAATTTGCTTTGAACAAAACTGGTTCTACCTTTTAAAAGTCATATTTTTATTACTGTATTGTGGAATTTTGTCGTTTTGGTCTTGTTTGGTTTAGATAAAGATTACTTATTTTTCTAAACTGGTGTGGTGTCCATTTGTAGTGTTTCACTGTATTACTGTATGTGAGCACAAATGCTTTACACACTGCCTCTGAGATAAGTCTGTCTGCTTGTGCCAAGCTACCAAGTGGGTGAGCAGGGATTATTTTAGAAGTGTATCCCCCTACCCTGACTAGGAAGAAGGGTCCCTACTTGGACAAAGGTGCAAACCCTTGCCAACTAGAGACCCCCATTTCTAACAAGTATGGTGATACGGACCACCACACACTGCCTCTAGTGGGATTTTCGACTGCAGATTGCGCTGCACTTGTGGTGGAGAAGCCAACATTAGTAAATATATTTACTCCTGAAAACAGTCCCTTTGTGAATTCGTGGCACGCCTAATTGAGGTACGTTCGGTCATAAACTTATGTTAAAAAATAACTTGGTGACTAAGCCTCTATATTTCAAAGCCTGAGGGAGCAGGGTCTGTAGCGTATACAGAGTGCAGATGACTGTAAGAAGCTGTAAGATAGTGGAGTTTATTTTAAAGGCTGTTAGGATAAATGCATCTAACATAGTATAGGTATGAGAAATTATACTTGGACATCATTTAGGGGTCACCAGGGGTAGCAAGTGCGATCCCTGAATTGCCCCTTGCAACCCCTGGCACAGGCATTGCGACCTCTGGAATAAGATGTTATTAAAGCAGTGCCAGGAACAAAAGTTAAACAGTGCTCTTGTGAGCCTTTTTAAACTTTCTTATACTGCAGCAAAGGGAAACCTTTGGATGAAAGGAAGAAACTCAGCAGTGAAACTGACACTGCATGAAACAAAATATTACCACCATTCTGACCTGGGTGCCATGTTATGAGCAGCCTTTGCAGTCCATTTTGTAGGGATGATCTCAAACCGAAAATAACAATTGCAATGTAATTGATTCATTGTTGCAAGTTAGGAGGGCTGGCAAAAAAGGAGTCTAAATATCTATCACTCTCTCAGGCATTGTCAGATGAGAGGGAGGGAAAGGAAGAATTAATAGATGACCGGGGAGAGTAGAGAGACTAGAAAAGAGGAAGAGAACACACCACACAGATAGGTTAGAAATAACGGCAACAGGCAAAAAAAGACTGCAGAGGCAGACAGGGAAGCACAGGTGAGAGATGTGACAGGCAGAAAAATTAGAAATATACAGCTAAGAGAGGAAGAGGCAAGTGTGAAAAGAGACAGTCTAGAAAGAGAAGCAGAGATGGTGGACTTGTGAAGAAGATACATCTGCGAGAAAGGGGTGATAGGTGAGAAAAAGTTGAGACAGAAAGTTCAAAGAGACCAGGAGAGTAGGAAACAGCAGTAAGAGTAGTAATAAAGAGAAACTGGTGTGATATAACTCAGACAGAGACATAGAGGGAGCGAAAGGGAGGCACATAGGATAGAAAGAAGAGCAGAGATTTGGGGAAACGGGAATAAACATTGATTAAAGGTTTTCAGGGGTAGCAGTTGTGACACTGGCTTGCTCGTTTCAACCCCTGGCACTGCTTTTGTGAGACCCCTAGGAAATGGCAAAATCAAAGCCAAGAACAGAGCGGATAATTACCCTCATGGGTAGATATTCGCTGACAGCCAGCGTGGTAAGGTAAATGCTTTTAAATATATGTTGTGTCAGTGTGTGTATATGAGAGTGGGTTTGTATGAGATAGAGCATGTGTATGTGTGAGCATGTGTGAGTGTTAAAGTGAGAGAGAGTGAGTGACTGGTAGTGAGTGAGGACGAGTGGGACTGAGAGTCATTAAGTGAGTTAGAATTAGTGAGAGAATTACTGGAATTGAGGGTGAGTTAGTGAGAATGAATAAGAACGAGTGTGTAGACTGTTAGAAAGTGTGGAGCAGTGTTAATGGAAATAAATGTGAATGCATGACAGTAAATGAACGTAACTGTGAATCAGAATGAATGCTTCATAGTGAGTGGGAAGAAGTGTGAATAAATGAATGAGAGTAAGAGCAAGTGAGTTTAAGGAAGTGAGAAAGTGTGAGCAAGACTGAATGTGAGTGAGAATAAGTGCAAAAGAATAAGAATGCTTGAGTCAGAGTGAGTGAGAATAAGTGAGACTGAGTGAGAAAGAATGAGTGAGCTAAAGTGAGTGTGATAATTTATCAGTATATCTGAATGAGAGTGAACATGAATGAGCAAGTGTATGTAAGTGAGTATGAGAGAGAATGTGTTGTGATGCTTGCAAGTCTGCAGTTGGCCCTGGCATTCTGAAGGTAATTCTTCATTTATAGAGGCACCCCAGGTAAAATACTTGTGCTAGCATACTTGAGACACTTCTTAGCATGATACTGGCACTAACCTGTTAGAGTTATAATCAGTGGCGGCTCCTCCACTATTGCGGTGGAGCGTAGTGCCAAGTAGAAACATAAAATGATAATAACTTAGAGTTATCATTTTATGCTTCTTGTCCTGCTGCTTTGCAGGCAGGCGGGGCTTCTCTGCTCTGGGAGCAGGGGAGGAGTAGTTTGTCCACTCCTAAGTGCGCAATGACTGTTTGGTTGGCCCTCTCGGGCCTCTCAAACCAGTCATGCGCACATTCCCTCTTCTCCACTCAGGCTGCATTACAGCCTGCATGGGGAACATGCCCACCCCTCCAGCCCCTGGCTGAGCGCCATGTCACGACACTCAGACCAATCACAATGCTGCATTGCAGCGTTAAGATTGGCTTAGGCGAGGGAGCTTGGCTGCCTGCTTCCAGTTCCTGGAGTAGGAGACAAGGGAGCAGGAGCAGAGACGCGGGACCGGCCTCGAAGTAAGTTTATTTTTATTTATTTTATTTCCAAACCCCCCCAAGCGACCCCCTGTGACACCCCCGCGACCCCTCCCGCCCGCCCACCACCCGCGAGCCATGCCGGCCGCCACTGCTTATAATATAGGGACAGGCATGGAAAAATGCTCTCGCTGGCATACAGGAGTCAATTCCTGGCATAGGGAACCTATTGTAAAATACTGGCACTGGTTAATAGCAATTCCTGGCTTATGAAAGGTCAACGAGGGTGTACTGTGTGGAAAGCAACCATGACAAAATACTGGTCCTAACATTAAAGAGGCCATTTTTTAATTAAGGGCCACCCGTATATGGACAGCACTAATGGCAGCATTGTGGAACTGGCATATTGAATGCTGTTTTTGGTCTAAGGGGGCACCCAAGGCTAATGGGAGGGAGGGCATCCATGTCATAATGCTGGCTCCGGTATAATGAAGGCAAATTTTTATATACTGAGGCACCCATGGCCCATTTTGAGAAAACAATGGCATCATCTCATTGGAAGGATCAGGTTTCATTGGTATTGCACACAAAAAAGGGCTTTATTATTAATGAGTGCCCTTTCATGGCATGTGCCTTTTTAGCGAATTTATATCATGATTCTGGTTTAAAATGCACTATTTAACCCAAAATATATTTCAAAATTTTCTTGGGGGGGGATTGCCACCCCCACTTCCCCCTGAATTCCCCTTACAAGAAGTCCAGCTCACTCGCTTCACTCTCTTGCTACAATTTAGGGCACTTATTATGCCCTCCCACGCTCAAAGATCACCAATCGCACAGGGAAGAGCAGAAAGTAAACAGTGTATTAATGAGCACTGTTTACTTTCTGCAGCTTTTTTGAGAACAGGGCATTATATTTAGTTTTGCAAATAATTTCAGCGGTACATTCTTCTAATTACATTTTTAAAAAATTACTAAAAAGCAAAACATTTTTGAACAAGTAGCTGCTTTTTAGGGTCGAGCCTTCGAATGCATGCGCTTGCGCATGCGTCTCGCTGCGGGACGCTGCTGTAGTCAGTAAAGCGCTTGGAGCCCGCCTGTGACTTACTATTTGTCGTCTTCACGTCACTCTTCTTTACTGACTCGGTAAGTGGCCAGTGCAGCTGAAACGTCACTTCTGACGCTGGCTGTGCAGCAGGGACTAAGCACAGATTAATTCAAGTTTAATCCGTGCCCGTCCGCTGCTCCCCACGTAATTGAGGTACTATTTGATGCACCCACGCACTCCCCCTCCCTGCTGCACCGTACATAGCGCCTGCATGCATTTCAGATCGCGTGCATTGTGCTAGAGTCCGATCTTGCCATATACTATCCCGTTTTCTTTATTAAAAGTAAAGAGGTTAGCCTTCGACAATTGTCAATTTTTTATATTCTCTGGAGCATTTCTGTCACAGAGGAGATTGTTGAATAAATAGAACGTTCCTGGAAAAATATGTAGGGTCTAACCGTTACCTCTGCTTGATGTCCAAGCGCCTGTCGGTCATGTGGCATCTTTTGTTTAATTGTAGATGTGCCAGGAAGGGGCATAAATAAAAGCAGAGCCACCGTTTCATGATAATTTACTTGAATGTCTCTCAGGAAAATCTATTTTTCTCATCAGTTCTTTAATGTAATGCTTTGGGAAAGGAATTAAAAGGAGCACAGGACAATAATGATGCTCATTAGAATCCTGAGCAGGTTTTCGACTTAAGGGTGAATAAAATGTTAGCAGGAAAAATTGGCCTAAAACACAGTGCCTGCCTCTACAGGGACCTCTAGTAACGGCCTGTAGTAGTGCATGAGTGAACCTAGCACTAGAGCCTGGCTCTACAGGGACCTCTAGTAACGGCCTGTAGTAGTGCATGAGTGAACCTAGCACTAGAGCCTGGCTCTAAGGGGACCTCTAGTAACGGCCTGTAGTAGTGCATGAGTGAACCCAGCACTTGAGCCTGGCTCTACAGGGACCTCTAGTAACGGCCTGTAGTAGTGCATGAGTGAACCCAGCACTTGAGCCTGGCTCTACAGGGACCTCTAGTCACAGACTGCGGTAGTGCAAAGTTTAGTAAATCTGGGCCCATATTTAACAATGCTGTCATCAATTGGGAGTTACTGGGTACTCTAACTACATTATCTGTCTTCACATTTCCTGCAGTGTCTAAAAGGGCTGTCTGAGATGACCCTCACGCAGCCATGTACTGAGAAAACTAAGGCTCTCTGGGGCATATTCTCAAGGACTTATCGCCAAGTTAGCTGCACTTTTTCGCAGCCAAAGTGGTGATAAATTCATCGCACCATTCACAAGCTGGTGCTAACAGCCGACATCACCAGTATTCCTGCGATAGCAGCCGCAAAAAAACATCGCCACGGATGACACCGGCAACTGACGCTAATGAGATGCAGAGTAGGCGTTCCTGTGCAAAAAGCTGCGGAAACACCACTTCGCAACATTCACAACGACCAGCCAGATCGGCGATAAGACCACAAAACATGCGATAAGGCGCGTTAGCAGCAGGGATTTAACACCTGCTCCTACCTGGTGTTAAGTCGGACAACAACCTGCACCATAAAAGGGAGCCCAGCCCACAGCCACACCGGAAGAACAACAGATGCCATGGAGCTACTGATCATGCAGCTCGGAGCCCCAAGAGGGCCACAACACCCACCACCACCTCACCCAGGACCCCCCCCCCAGGACCCCCCGCCCCCCGGACTACCACAGAGGCAGCGCAGACAAAGACACCAGAACTTCCGAATTCGCACCAGCCTGGGAGACTTAACGCCAGAGGAAGTCATTGCCCACTACAGGCTCAAAAGGACAACCATCCTACGCATCCTGACCATCATTGCCCACAGGCTGATGGTACCAACACAGCGGAGAACCAACATCCCTCTGCAGACAAAGCTGCTGGCTGTGCTGCACCTGTTGGCCTCTGGGACCTTCCAACCAGAGTCGGAGGAGTCTCACAGCCAGCCCTGTCAAAGTTCCTCACACCTGTCCTGGATGCCATCATCAGCTTGGTACCCCAGCAACTTTACTTCCCACACACTGCGCAGGAACAGCTGGAGATCAAGCAAGGCTTCTACGCCATAGCTGGCTTCCCCCACGTCTTGGGGGCAATCGACTGCACACATGTACTCCTCGTGCCCCCTGCCGCCACTGCACAAATTACCGCAACAGGAAACACACGCATTCCATCAATGTGCAGGCAATAGTGGACCACCGGGGACTCTTCACCAATGTCGTCGCCAACTACCCAGGCAGTGTGCATGATTCCTTCATCTTCCGACAGTCCATCATCAACCAGCGCTTCCAGGATGCCACCTATGGGAATGCACTGCTTGTCGGTGAGTACCAACGGAACACACCACACACCTCAACACCACATTCAGACAACACACAACTCTGGGAATGCACACGTCACAAAATCACATACAACATGACAACCAACATCCCCACATTCCAAACACGACAACACTACTTACTGTGGCAACCTGGGATAGCCATCTACACAAGCCAACAATGGCATGGCACCTCAGCCACACAATTGCAGAATGTGGGGAGAGGTGGGAACCCGGCATGTGCGAAGGAGGCAAGTGACCCATGAATAAGAATGCACACAATGCCAAGTGTGGAGTGGATGTGCTGGACAGACCGCAGTATGCAGACCACAGACACTTCCATGTCGACATACACTGCTGGTGTCTGGAGTGTACTGGACAGTGGACGCAACCATGTAACCGCAGCCAGCAGGGAACAATGCGGAAATGTAGCTTGTTACGTCCCCCCCTGTAAGCGTGCGCGGAGTGGGCTGGCCCGGCGTACGCCAGGCCAGCGTAGGGGTGTGAATAAAAGCCTGTTACTCTGGGCGTGGTTCTCTTCCGGAATGGCCAACGTGTCTGCCAGGGCTGCGCCTCTCACCCCGCTATGAGGCCGACGCCGTGAGCGGCGGTGCCTGCAATCCTGTGCGCCTGCTGCACCCCAGGCCGCTGGTCCCAAAACGCGTCATGCCTGCCCCAGCGAAGCCAGGCCGCACTGCTCACCTGCCGACACCGGCGTGTGTCAAAGAGGGCCCACCACGTGCTGGTGCAAGCTCCAAGCCCGAGGCCCGCGACCATGGCAGCCTCCTCACACCATCACGGCCTCCGCGACACAGGCCCCCCATTACTCCTTTCTCATTGACGTACTCCACCGCTGCCTCCGGCCTACACTGTGGTCCAGTAGGTCACACATTTGGAACTGAGTCTTGATTATTCAATGGCAGAGTACATACGTTTATTGCAGGGTTTATATCACCGTACTCCCTACTTATTTTTATTTATTTATTTATTTATTTATTTATTTTATTTATTTATTTATTTATTTATTTATTTATTTATTTATTTATTTAAAGGTTTTATATAGCGCTGGCTAGACCCGAGGGTATCAGAGCGCTTTACAATGGTAAGGCGAGGACAATAATTGCATTATAACATTGGTACAAAAAGGTAAAATGCAGGACAATAAGAACAATATGCATAGGACAATTATAACATGAGCAAGAAAAATAATAAAAATAATTAGGTCATAACAAATATTGGATAATTCAACAAGGGATGGAGGTCAAGGATGAGGGGGGGAACTAAAAGAAGGAGGGAACTGAGGCGGGTGATGGGAGAGGAGAAAGCATGCGGGAGTAGACAGTAATTATAGGCCCGATGTGGTGCCACCGACTCTGTGCATAGCATTCCAATGACACGTGTCTGTGGGCCCATGCTGACTACTGCCTTCGGCCTACACTGCGGCCCTGCACCGCGGGGTAACCTGTGTACTGCCTACACTGCGGTCCAGCAGGCCCCACACAAATCCAATCCAGTCCGGACCAGGCAGGGCACGGCATCGTCGCAGGCTGCACACACGCTCAGCTCTGGTGCATCTACCTCCGTCAACCACAAATCATCGCCACATGGCATTCCAACGTCGTGTGTGAGAGTACCAGGAGGAGCTGCCTGAACAGCCGTTGCCCCGCGCTGACCGCTGCCTCAGGCCTACACTGCGGTCAAGTACGTCACACATTTGGAACTGAGTCTTGATTTTACAATGGCAGAGTCCGTATCATTGCACGCTAGGAGAGGAGTAAGAGGAAGACGCGATTCCGTCCGGATGACAAACAGGATCCTCGTTACGGAGGTGACCGAACACCACCAACAACTGCCCTGGTGCCACTGACTGTGCATCGCAAGCCAAGGACACGTGGCTGGGGGCCCCTGCTGACCGCTGCCTTCGGCCCACACTACGGTCAAGTAGGTTACACATTTGGAACTGAGCCTTGATTTATGTATGGCAGAGTTTATACCATTGTACAGGTCTCATCACAGACTGCATCCCCTTTCAGCTCTGGTGCCACTAACTCTGTGCCCCGAAATTCATGGACACCCTCTGGTTGAACTTTGGTGGCGTCTCAGTCAATGGCCTGGGGGTTGTCTTCATCATCATGTGGCTGGTAATGACTTGGTGTTAAACATGAGTCTGTAGCATTCATCTCCTCCATATTGCATATGTCTGCTTGGTACTGCCCTCTGTATCATGCCCTGGAAGAACACCTTCCACTGTCCCCCGAAACCCTCTGCGACATTCACCTTGGACATTGACGAGAAATCGCTCAGCTCTTGTGGCCCTACCTCAGTGCACCGGTAGTCACCGTCCCATGGCAGTGTGCATGTGCCGGCCGCAGTGCATCCGTGGCCAATAACTCTGTGCAGCTCAAGTCGTGGACCATTGCTGTTTGAACTGTGAACTTCTGATTGTCTGATCACTGTTGTAGTTGTTGCCAGCGCCAACAACTCCCTGAGGGCTGGCTTACACTCACCCCACACCCATCCAGCACAGGCGTCACTGGACATGTGACCCTGGCAATAAAGGGTCCGGGCGCACGTGCCCGTCACCAGTTCCACAAACTATCTAAGTGTGTCCGTGTGGTCATTGTGTGTGCATGAGGGCCCCGGACCCTACCACATTGCATTGTGCTGTGTACAGCGGACGCAACCATGTCACCTCAGGCAGTGGGGTAGACCTGGGATATGTAGCTGTGTCATACCCCCCTATAGGCGTTGCCGGAGTGGGCTGGCATACGGCAGTCCAGCGGAGGGGTGTGGATGATCACCCAGGGGCTCTGGGCGTGGTTAAGTGTTGGGCTTGCCAACTTAGTACCTAATGCGTGTGTCTTTGTTGTGGTGTCGGCGCCACCCGTCCTGCAATGGACAAAGTTGCAATGTAACATGCCCCCGAGTGCGGGCTCGGACGAAGGGATTAATGAATGAGCGCAAGCCCACTGGAGTTCCGGGATCATACATGCCAACTGTTGTGTGTGTCTCGCTATTACCGCAGCATGAGCCAAAGGTCTTGCCTCGACCGCATCGCGACTTTGGCCAGCCATGAACTCCACATCTGTGTCCACCCTATCCTTAGCATAGGCCCACACACACATGGCCGCCCACCTTCAACGCACAACATCACAGTGTCGTTGTCAGGCTTGTGGACATGCGCAGACAGGCATGACAATGGTGTGCCGTAGGAGTGCAGGTGATGCAAGCGTGCAGCGCACACGAGGAAATAGGCTCAGGGGGAGGGAGGAGCAGCAGTGAGGCTACGTAATACACATTGATGGCGCTCATTTGCTACTAGCAGTACATGTCAGACCGGAATCACTATGACACACATATCACATGCCAATGAACTAGTGAGCCTGCCAACACATCATGCAGAACCAACTATTGACTCATGTCTCTCTGCACTGTCACAGGTGATCAGGGATATGCACTCTGCCCTTGGATGATGACACCCCTCCGAGCCCCGAACACACAGGCCCAGAGGCAGTACAATGCGGCCCACAAACGCACCAGGGGCATCGTGGAACGCACATTTGGTGTGTTGAAGTCACGTTTCAGGTGCCTGGACATCACAGGTGGGAGGCTCCTGTACAGCCCAATCATCGTGTGCAAGATGATCGTTGCATGTTGTGTGTTGCACAACATATGTGTACGCATCAATGCCCCATGGTTACGAGTGCCAGATGCACCGGACGATGATGAGGAAGATGAGGCAGGTGGACCACACCCCACTGCAGCTGCAGCAGGAATAGCCCGTAGGAACAACATCATTGACAATTTCTTCACATGAGGACGTCACATTGTGTCAGTGCTTGGCAATCATGAGACAGTGCAAAATGACCACAGGCACAGCATGTGCAAATAAATTCAATGCAACACACATTCCTTGAGTTTCTGTATGTGTGCTGCTGTGTGGCACGGGGATCAGGGACATGTTCCAGAGTCATTGTGGGTGTGCAGTGTGCTTTACTTAATTGTGCATGTGTGCCATTGTGCCCATCTCCCCCCGTCGCCCCAGTCCCTGGTCGGTACTCACCCTGTTGATGTTGTGTCAGGTCATGTTGAGCAGTGTCCCGATCCCCAACTCCTGGCACCATATCCCGACTGATGACTTTGGCCACCATTTTCTCACTGTCATCCAGCTCCTGGTGTGCCGCTGGTCCCCCACCTCCAATCTGCGTTGCTGCTTTCAAGTTGGCATAGTGTTTCTTCTTGGTTTTGCCCTTCACATCATTCCCACGCCTCTTGACCTCTTCCATTGTCCTCCTCGACACTCCGACTGCATTCACGTTGTTCACGATGTACTGCCATGTTTCCGTTTGTGTTGCCGATGACACAGTGGAGGTGACGTACAGTTGTTGGTTGTGTTCTGTCTCCTCCGTGACGATGATCTGGTTTTCCTGCGGACTGAACCCCGTCTCCCTCTTCCTCTTCTCCTTGCCCTTCCCCGGGGTTCCTGGCTGGTCGTCTGTGGGGCTTGTGGGGTTCGCGTTGTCCTGTGCACTCGGTCCGGGTGCGTCCATGGTGGTACGCAGTTGCATTTGTTTGTCTTTTTTTTTCTCTGCTTTTATAGTGCATTCTCACGCATGGCGCGTGGGAATCGCAGGCCTGTCGCTGGTTATCGCTGCTTTTTGATTCGCGATTTGGGACGTCGCAACTTTTTTCACGTTGGGGTTTCGCATTTTTTCAGCGTTGCGTTGATTTTAACGTGAGCATTTGTCGCGTTATCGTGAGGCTATTGCATGGTGCCGGCGGGTTGTGAATGCTGCGGTAACACGGTGTTATTTTCCCGCGATGGACTGCGATGTGAGAAGTTGCGTTAAGCGATTTTGGCGATAGTTAACACGCGTTCTTGAGAATATCCCCCTCTGTCTCTCTATCCAGTGTTGTTGGGACTTTCACTGTGCTGTATAGTTACTACTAAGACATCTCAAAATCACACATAATCCATATCTCTTCTGAATTGCAGCTTGCATTTGTATTTACGTATTATGGGCCTCATTTACTACAAAATGACGCTGAGCTGCGTCATTTTAAAAGCACAGGGATGCGTTGCATTAAAATCAATACGACAAAATCATGTGCTTTCCCCTGCACTGGCGTACAATTTGCAGCCATGCGCCAGCGCAGGTCCCCTTACATCATGTTGCAAGGGTGCCTGCATTGTGGGGATGATTGTTTTTGTGCAGGAAGGGACACCTTCCTGCACAAAAACAATCATTGATGGCATTTTAAGCAAGCCTTTGCAATGCAATAGGTCTCACATTGCTGAAAGTTTGAGCTAATGGTGTTGCATTTTTATTTGCTACGCCAATAGCTCAAACTTTCAGTAATGCGAGACCTATTGCATTGCAAATGCTTGTTTCATTATTGTTAATACATGAAAAATGATGTGTGTGAACAAAGCTATGCCACAAAGCGTAGAAAAGATTGCAACGTCATCAAAAACTAACGTAGCATATCCTTAACATCCTACTGCATTGATAAGATCAGAGTACAAGGGCCTTCACCTCTTGACACCTTCCAAACGTCTAGGATGCACTTCCACAGAAACGTTTTTGAGGAGTACGACCTTTACAACGCGGTTGTTACACCGCGGTACATTTACTTTGCGGTCATTACAACGCAAGCCGTTACAATGACTTGCGCTGGATGGCGCTCTACACTAAGGAATAGTATGATTTACTATTCCAACACCTTCCCTACTGTTACACACACTGGAGTTGGAATAGTAAATCATACTATTCCTAAGTCCAGCGCCTCTAGCGCAAGTCGTTGTAACGACTTGCGTTGTAATAACCGCGATGTAACGTACTGCGATCTAAATGATCGCGTTGTAACGTCATACATTCCGTTTTTGACTATATCTGCACCTCAAAGCTGTCTTTTGAATTCTCTTGACATTTAGCAATCGGCTGTCCAATGACTCCCACTATTATATGCACTGAGTCAATTCAATCCAGACACGTGTGATGAGCCGGTGCCCTCAAATAACTTAAAATGGCGTCCTGCCAATAATAGTGCATTTGGCAGCTATCTCTTAGATACAATTCTTATCGGCTTTACTCCTGTCGTGGCCCATTCCACAGTGGTGCTGAGACTCTAACTTTTCTTTGGGGTTGGGATGATAAAAATCTGAACAGCTAAGAGCCACAGTATTAAGGATATCTGCTGAAATAGCTGTTTCAACACATGTTTTCTGACATTGATCAACCGAAACAATAGCATACAGCTGCATCTTTTCACTCTCACATGTGGGACCATATATCAAACCTAACATTCCCTCATGTAAACTATTTTTTATCCCTCATATAATCTTCAGTTATCTATTTAAAAGCAAATCGAGATCCTCTAATGAAACAAACGACATAGGCTAGCAATCTAATTTGGGCTTGCTCATTCTCAACTAGGGGTTACCATCCCCTTCAAACCCACTTATCAAAGGGTAAGGAAATTATTGGATTTTTTGCCCAGCGTAATCTAGGCAAGCCTTTTTTACCATCTAATGGGTCACCAGTATTATATCTCTCTGTAACCACTATACTTGACTATCAAATCCACTATCATAAGATTGGGGAGGCTGGGCAGAAGGGGCAGATATCCTCTCTACATAAACATTACAAACTACCCAATGTGTAACCATCTGTGATAGATAAATGTGCTTTCATGCCACCCCACATGCAACTGAGCTGCATCATCAAAGGGTTATCCAGGATAAAGACTCTGTGCCATGCTTCATAATACGACAACTACTCAATAGTGTGGAAATGTGTTAGTATGAAATGAATGTGCTCAACATCACAGTAAGAGAGCTCTTTGTTGTAAGATTATTGTGTCTTTCTCCTCTGCACAAGGGGCTGATGCGGGGAAGAATTGCAATTTTCTGCTGCTCAGCGTGGTGGAACTTGAGTCCTCCATTTCCAGGGCCAGCCTTGAAAAATGGCTTGTGTCGTTCAGAGACCAGAATGTCAGTTAGACTGCTATCTTTGCATAGTCGATCTGAGTGGATGCTGTGAGTTTGTGGGTGACACCAGTGAGGAAACTGTGACTGTAGGGAAAGAGGGATGTCAGTCCATGTGAGTAGGGCAACGGTCACGCAAAGGCCAGAAGTGCTGATTGTGGGGAACCTTTGCAATACCATCTCATACTGGATTCCAGGTGAATGAAGACAGTGCTGTTGTTTTTGTACAGTGCATGAAGGTGAAATGAGGAGTATGGGGTAATTGCAAACTGGATGAATGAAGAGCGTGGATCGTGGCACTGCTAGAGTTGTCTTCAGTTGCTGAATCCCATCCTCTTTCTTCTTGTCTCCTTGCTCCTTTCTCCTTCTTACACCTCTTTTTTATTGTTTTGTTTAGTTGTTGACTTTAAGATAAGTTTCTTGGGTGCCACCGTTTGCAATCATCAACTTAGAGCATCTTGGTGTGATATGAGTCAATGGTGAAAAAGAAGAAGGTAAATCAAGAGCAAAACATTATGAAAGAAACCAGGTTTCAGTGCCATTAAAGACAGACAAAGGCACAGGACTGGGGTACTCTGCACATGTAACTAGACTGAGCCTGATCCCCAGTCCCCCTCAGTGGTTTCTTCTAGGTGCCAACTGACCCTATTTCCTAGCCTGTTATGCACACTCCCAGTTATTTTAAAAGTCTAATTAC
The DNA here is from genome assembly GCA_963921515.1 of Calotriton arnoldi. Lineage (NCBI taxonomy): Eukaryota > Metazoa > Chordata > Amphibia > Caudata > Salamandridae > Calotriton > Calotriton arnoldi. Next base: position 1,304,737 of record CAWUFW010001548.1, read on the forward strand.
AAAAACTCTAATCTCAAAATATTCATAATATAATAATGAGGTCATTAAGGAAACAAATGACGTCTTTAAAATCAAACATTGGCCAAAGCAGACATCTATTGTATGGTGTTCATATGAGGCGTCTGACAGAGCATTAGTTCAAGCAATGTGGGTCATGAGCACATTTTTGTCACTCTCCTCTGATGCCACCCCTCTTTCTTAAAAGAGAGTCATATTCGAACCCTTGATAAAAAACTGTGTGGACCCTTCTACAGTGTCCAAGCATTGGCTGATTCTTTTACTTTCTTTAGTGGCAGAAATTACTGAGACCATCAGTAACGCTAAACTTTCTTCCTTCGTGGAATCCAATGAAGTATTGGGTCTGCTGCAGGTCAGATTTTGCACGAACCATGGGATGGAATCTATCCTTGTGGATCCCTTTATGATCTGAGTTTATCTATAATTACTAGAGGTTTTACTATTTTGAGATTAAGGGTTCTCAGCAGCATTTGACACTGTCTCTCAATGCTTGCTCCTAAATAGGTTGTGGGTTGTGGTGATGAGCAGCATACTCCTGTCTCTCATCCTTTCTAGCAAATATATAATAAGCAGTCCAACTCCCTCTCTTTATCTTGGTTTTCTGTGTCATGATCTGTATGTCCCTGTGGGTTTGGCACTCAGCCCGACACTATTCAATAAATATATGAGCCTGATGGCACATTCAATCAGAAAACACAGTTTTCCTTTTTTCACCAATGCTAATGATACCTAGCTGGTTCTGGACACCCATCCCCTCTAAGACTGGCCTCTATGACGGTGCACAGTCAAAATATCGACCTACATTAATATCAAGTTTTAAATATCGTAGGGACAGAATATCGACATCAAGAATATCGGTGACCAGAATATCGACCTGAAGGTAAGAAATATCGTTTCTGTTAATATCGAAGTTGTTAATATCGACAGTAAAAATATCGATGTTAATAATATCGATGTTTATGTTAGTGTTATGGATTTTAGTATGTATTTTATATGTATGTGTTCCACATGTTTTGTTATGTTTTGTATTATTTTTTTAAATATATGTATTAATTGTTTAGAAGTTAGTAATTTTTTTTAAAGCAAATTTTGTGTTTTAGTACCGTAGCGGGTTGTGGGTTTATAGGGGAATAGGGTGGGAAGTAATTTAATTATAGTAAATTAATTCATAATTTTTAGAAATTATTAATGATTTTTAATTAAATTTTGCATTTTAGTTCTGTAGCGGGTTGTGGGTTTATAGGGGAATAGGGTGGGAAGTAATTTCATTGTAATTAAGTAATTTTTTTTATTTTTATTGTTATTGATATTTAATGTATTGTTAATTAATTATTAATTGGTAATTAATTTTTATTAATTGATTAATTGATAATTATATTAATTGTATACATTTTTTAGTGGAGCGGGTTGTGGGTTTATAGGGGAATAGGGTGGGAAGTAAATTAATTATAATAAAGTAATTAATAATTTTTATGTTTTGGGTATTGATAATTAATGTATTGTTTATTAATTATTAATTGGTAATTAATTTTTATTTATTAATTTATTGATAAATATATTAATGGTGTTAATTTAGTTTAGGAGTGGGTTGTGTGTTTATAGGGGAATAGGGTGGGAAGTAATTATATGTATTATAATTAAGTAATTATTTATTGGTAATTAATTTTTATTAATTATTATTTATTGGTATTGCTAATTATTTTATTGTTAATTAATTATTAATTGTTAATTAATTTTATTAATTGATTAATTGATAATTATATTAATTGTGTTAAATTTTATGTGGAGTGGGTTTTGTGTTTATTGGGGAATAGGGTGGGAAGAAATTTAATGTTATTAAAGTAATTATTAATTTTCCTTTTTGGTATTTATAAATAATTTACTGTTAATTTATTAATAAATCATTATTTAATTAAAACAATTATTTAATTGATAAGTATGTTATTTTTAACCCCTACGCTATCCAACACTTTCCCTACTGTTGCACTCTCTGGAGTGGGAATAGTAATTTTTACCCCTACGCTATCCAACACTTTCCCTACTGTTGCACTCTCTGGAGTTGGAATAGTAATTTTTACCCCGACGCTATCCAACACTTCAATCAATCAATCAATCAATCAGGGAATTGTAAGCGCGCTACTCACCCGTGAGGGTCTCAAGGCGCTGAGGGGGGGGTCCGCAGATCTGTTTAGCCGAAGAGCCAGGTCTTCAGGGTCTTCCTGAAGGTGTTCAGGGAGGGGGCGCGTCTGATGTCTGCCGGTAGCTCGTTCCAGGTCTTGGCTGCAATGTGAGAGAAGGATCTTCCGCCTGCTCTGGCTCTGTGGATGCGCGGGGTTTCGGCCAGTGCGAGGTTGGAAGATCGGAGGTTTCTTTTGGGTACGTGGAAGTTGATTCTGTTGTTGAGGTATTTGGGTCCGTTGTTGTGTAGGCATTTGTAGGCGTGAGTGAGGATTTTGAAAGTGACTCTTTTCTCCACAGGGAGCCAGTGGAGACTTCGTAGGTGTTGGCTGATGGGTTTGTGTCGGGGGATGCCGAGGACGAGTCTGGCGGCGGTGTTCTGTACTGTCTGGAGTTTGCGGAGTAGGGACTTGTTGATGCCGGCGTAGAGTGCGTTTCCATAGTCCAGTCTGCTGGTGATGAGTGCGTGGGTGACTGTCTTCCTTGACTCAGGGGGATCCACTTGAAGGTCTTGCGGAGGATGCGGAGGGTGTTGAAGCAGCTGGAGGTGACGGTGTTGACCTGTCGGTTCATGGAGAGTGATGAGTCGAGTACGATGCCGAGGTTCTTGGCGTGGTCTGAGGGGGTAGGTGGGCTTCCAAGGGCGGTCGGCCACCAGGTGCTGTCCCATGCAGAAGGGGTGGTACCGAGGACGAGGACTTCTGTCTTCTCAGCATTGAGCTTCAGGCAGCTGTTGGTCATCCAGACTGCGACGTCTTGCATTCCTTTCTGGAAGTTGAGTTTGGCAGTGGTGGGGTCTTTGGTGAGGGAGAGGATGAGCTGGGTGTCGTCGGCGTAGGATACGATGTTGAGGCCGTGTTGTCGGACGATGGCTGCGAGGGGGCCATGTAAATGTTGAAGAGGGTGGGGCTCAGTGATGAACCCTGTGGGACTCCGCAGGTGATTTTCGTGGGGTCAGAGAGGAAGGGTGGGAGTCTGATCCTTTGGCTTCTTCCGGTGAGGAATGATCGGATCCAGTCCAGGGCGGTTCCTTGTATGCCTGCGTCGTGTAGTCTGACAACTAGTGTGCGATGGGAGACGGTGTCGAAGGCCGCTGATAGGTCGAGTAGGATGAGGGCTGCGGAGTGGCCTTGGTCCAGGAGGGTGCGGATGTCATCTGTGGCAGCGAGTAGGGCGGTCTCTGTGCTGTGGTTGCTTCGGAATCCGGATTGGGACGGGTCGAGGATGGCGTTCTCTTCAATGAATCGTGTCAGTTTCCTGTTGACTGTTTTCTCTGCAACTTTGGCTGCAAAGGGAGGAGCGAGATGGGCCGATAGTTCTTGAGGTCGGTGGGGTCAGCTGTGGGCTTCTTGAGCAGGGGTCTGACTTCTGCGCGCTTCCAGTCGTCTGGGAAGGTGCCTGTTTTGAAGGTGGTGTTGATGGTGCGTTGTAGTTTGGGTGCGATGGTGGCCACGGCTCTGTGGTAGATGTGAGGGGGGCAGGGGTCGGTGGGGGCCCCTGAGTGGATGCTTTTCATGGTTGAGGCGGTGTCTTCGGCCGTGATCGGTGTCCAGTTGGACATGGTGGGCTGGCTGGTGTTTCTGGGGGGCAGGGGGCCGTCTGTGGCGCCTGGTGGATGGTCGATGAAGTTGTCATAGAGGTTTTTGATCTTGAGGTGGAAATAGGTTCCAAGCTTGTCGCAGAGGTCTTGGGATGGGGTGATGTCTGTGGCTTCGCTGCGTGGGTTGGTGAATTCTTGAATGACATGAAAAGTTCCTTGGAGTTGGTGGAGTTGGCCAGGATTTTGTTGTGGATGAAGTTCCTTTTGGTGGCTCTGATCTGGTTGTGGTAGTCCGTCATGGCGTCCTTGTAGGTGGTGTGGTTTTCGGTTGTCTTGGTGTTTCTCCAGTTCTTCTCCAGGCGTCTGCAGGTGCGTCTGGCTTCTTGGAGAGCGGTTGTGAACCAGGCGGCTTTCCTGGAGCGTTGTCTGTCGGGGTTGTGTAGAGGGGCGAGCTCATCTGCGCAGTTGGAGATCCAGGTGTGGAGTTCTCTGGCTGCGTCGTTTGCGCTGTTTGCATCGGGTAACCAGGTGTGGTTGTCTCGGCTGAGGGTGGAGTTAAGTTGCTCGTCGGTAACCTTGCTCCAGTTCCTTCGTGGTGGGCGTGGGGCTGGTTTGGGTGCCTTGGGTTTGTTGATGGCGAAGTGTACGCAGTGGTGGTCGGTCCATGGCGGCTGCGTTGTGTGGCTGAAATGGATGCTGTTTCCTGCCGCGAAGATGGGGTCGAGGGTGTGTCCTGCTCTGTGGGTCGGTGTGTTGACGAGTTGGTTAAGTCCGATGCTGGCGAGGTTGTCACGAAGGATAGTGGAGTTGGGGTCACTGGGGTTGTCGAGGTGGAAGTTCAGGTCTCCAATGAGTATGTAGTTTGTTGAGGCGATCGCGTGGGGTGCGATGAAGTCGGTGATGGTGGTGGCAAAGGGTGTTCGGGGGCCGGGGGGTCTGTAGATGAGGGTTCCTCGGAGTGTGGCTTTGGGGGTGGTCTGGATCTTGACGTGCAGGTGTTCGGCGGAGGGGAAGGTTTCACTGGAGGTGGTGAGGCGGAGGGTGCTCTTGTGGGCGATGGCGAGGCCCCCTCCTGGGTGGTTGGGGCGGTCTTTCCTCTGGATCTTGTATCCATCTGGGATTGCGGTGCTGATGTCGGGGCGGAGGATGCGTTGGTCCAGGTCTCTGTGAAGAAGGCGATGTCGGGCGAAAGAGAGTCGAGTAGGTTCCAGATTTCCATGGCGTGTTTGTGTACGGAGCGTACGTTGAGGAGGATGCATTTTAGGGTGTCGCCGGTGCTGGCGTCGGCGGTGTTGGAGGCCGGGGTGGCGGTGAGGGTCTGGCGGCAGTGGAGGCAGGAGAACTGGCCGTGGGTCGTGTTCGGCGAGGCCTGCTGGCATTCTCTAAGTCTTCCAGGGTTAAGTGCGAGGAGGGTGGTGGTGTCGTAGCGATGGGTAGTGGGAGGTCCAGGGTTCCTGGCGCTGGCCGCGGTCGGGTCGCGGATCGGGCGCAGACGGGCTTGCCTTTGGTGCGCCCGCTGCGCGTGTCCGCTGCGTGAGCGCGCAGCGGCTGCCATTAAGTAGGGGAGGTGGGAGGGAGGAGAGGCTGGGAGGCGGGAGCAGGGGAATTCCGGGTGAATTCCGGGGGAAATTCCGGAGGGAAATTCGGGGGAATTCGGGGGAAGGGGCCGCAGGGCAGCAGCAGCGAAAGGCAAAAGGAACAGGCAGGCACGAGAAAATAAAAACAGTGGTGGAATTAGAGCAAGACACAGATGGGCACAATAACAGTGGCACAACAGGGAAAAAATTAAGAAGAAAAAAAAGTGGCTGAGAAGGTTACAGTGGTTGGAGACTGTCTGGTCCCAGTTGGAGCGGGCAGCAGCCTCGAACCTCCCAAGGAGGAGGTCGGGGTCTGGAGGCAAGAGACGGCACAGCGGAGCAGTGGGGAGAGAGTGGACCTAGACCGAGGGTCGGAGGTCTTACTCCCTACTGTTGCACTCTCTGGAGTTGGAATAGTAATTTTTACCCCTACGCTATCCAACACTTTCCCTACTGTTGCACTCTCTGGAGTTGGAATAGTAATTTTTACCCCTATGCTATCCAAGACTTTCCCTACTGTTGCACTCTCTGCAGTGGGAATAGTAATTTTTACCCCTACTCTATCCAACACTTTCTTTACTGTTGCACTTTCTGGAGTTAGAATAGCAATTATAACCCCTACGCTATCCAACACTTTCCCTACTGTTGCACTCTCTGGAGTGGGAATAGTATTTTTTAGCCCTACGCTATCCAACACTTTCCCTACTGTTGCATTTACTGGAGTGGGAATAGTAATTTTTACCCCTATGCTATCCAACACTTTCCCTACTGTTGCACTCTTTGGAGTGGGAATAGTAATTTTTTCCCTCCGCTATCCAATATTTTTCTGTATTGTTTTACTTAATGTTGTGTATAATTTATTTTACAAAAATTAAAAATATTTTAATTTTTTTAATTTGTTAAATATATATATTTTTTTTTAAATTATTATTTTTGTATGTGTATGTCTGTATTTATAATTTATAAAATATTTTAAACAATTTATAAGTTATTAAAATAAAGTAAGACACCATGCTGCTGCTGATGTTTTAGCTCCTCACTGCCTCATTGTCTTAAAACTGCTTTTAAATTTGTTTTAATGTTTTAAAGTGTTCTGTGCTATATATTTACTGGTTGCTCTTACCCTGCTGCTGTCCTCTCGCATATTTGCACATTTCTTTGGAGTTCCTCTCTTTCCTCCACTTTTCTCGGGGGCTCGTCTCCCTCTTGGCGCTTCTTTTCATTTCGCCAGCGCCCGGTTCCACCGCGGGTTTTCCCGTTTGTTGTGGAGGGCGCCGGCGCACATTCAAGCTTCTTCCGGTCTTTGGGGGGGTGGAGCCAAGGCTGTTTAGCACTCTAGTTCTGCTCCTCTACTTAAACAGCATGGCAGGCTCGTCGCGCAGCGGACGCGCGCAGACACCATGCTGCTGTTGATGTTTTAGCTCCTCACTGCCTCATTGTCTTAAAACTGCTTTTAAATTTGTTTTTAATGTTTTAAAGTGTTCTGTGCTATATATTTACTGGTTGCTCTTACCCTGCTGCTGTCCTCTCGCATATTTGCACATTTCTTTGGAGTTCCTCTCTTTCCTCCACTTTTCTCGGGGCTCGTCTCCCTCTTGGCGCTCTTTCATTTCGCCAGCGCCACGTTCCACCGCGGGTTTTCCCGTTTGTTGTGGAGGGCGCCGGCGCACATTCAAGCTTCTTCCGGTCTTTGGGGGGGTGGAGCCAAGGCTGTTTAGCACTCTAGTTCTGCTCCTCTACTTAAACAGCATGGCAGGCTCGTCGCGCAGCGGACGCGCGCAGACACCATGCTGCTGCTGATGTTTTAGCTCCTCACTGCCTCATTGTCTTAAAACTGCTTTTAAATTTGTTTTAATGTTTTAAAGTGTTCTGTGCTATATATTTACTGGTTGCTCTTACCCTGCTGCTGTCCTCTCGCATATTTGCACATTTCTTTGGAGTTCCTCTCTTTCCTCCACTTTTCTCGGGGGCTCGTCTCCCTCTTGGCGCTTCTTTTTCATTTCGCCAGCGCCCCGTTCCACCGCGGGTTTCCCGTTTGTTGTGGAGGGCGCCGGCGCACATTCAAGCTTCTTCCGGTCTTTGGGGGTGGAGCCAAGGCTGTTTAGCACTCTAGTTCTGCTCCTCTACTTAAACAGCATGGCAGGCTCGTCGCGCAGCGGACGCGCGCAGCGGGCACGCCGCCGGCGCCAAGGCGCGCCAAAGGCTAAGCCCGTCTGCGCCCGTCCGCGCTCAAGGTCGCGCCTTGCGCAGGAGATGCTGCCCTGTCCATCTCTGATCAGCGGGGACGGATTTGCCTTTCCCGAGAGTCACTGCTAGATTTGCGGGCAGCCTGGGCTCCCTGCTATCACTCCCTGGACCCGGATATTTTAGCTAAGAAGCGAATTTTGGTTTGTACAGGATGTAATGCCTCTCTTAAACAGGCTTGTAACACTCCCTCGGATAATAAAGGTATTAGGCCCAGTTCTACAGTACAGACTGCACAGGGCTATCTCATTAATGCCAGATCCCTGATTAAAAATAAGGTTGCCTTTAGAGATTTTGTATCAGCCAGGAAGCCAACATGGGTTTTTATAACCGAAACTTGGGCTACGGATGCCTCTGGTCCTGACCTTGTAGATGCCATTCCTACTGGTTACACCCTTGCTAGAATGGACAGGGTAGATCGGCGGGGAGGGGTGTGGGCATTCTATATAGAGAAACCCTGATTTGTCGCACTCAGGCTCTGTCCGCTCCTCCTGATCTCTACCAGGCTTTTTATTTTTCTCTTAATCTTCACCCTACGGAAAGCTTCTCTGGCATCCTTTGTTATAGGCCACCTGGCTCTAGGGCGGCCTTTAGTCAGGATTTTAGCAGGCTTTTAGAACCCTATTGTGAAAGATCCAATCTCACTCTCCTGGGGGATTTTAATTTTCACTTTGATAGCCTTGACTGCAGGGATGCCCTGGGTCTTTTGGATACCTTGAATGGCTGTGGTTTTCCTCAGCTGGTCAAGAAGCCTACCCATCAAGCGGGGCACATACTTGATGGGGTCTTTTCAAATGACCCACGTGTAAGTGTGGGGGAACCTATCCCTCTAGCCTGGTCTGATCATTTTGCCGTCCCTTTTGACCTACATTTTATGTCTCCGGCGTTGATTATCCCTGGTGACATGAATTTGGACGAAAGGAGGAACTTTAGCCTCATAAGTAATGAGTCTCTTTTAAATTTTTTTAACAATCTTGAGCTCACTAAGTTTTATGATGCTAACTTGGCAGCGGCAGAACTATCGCAACAATTGCTAGCAGCAATGGATACTCTTGCACCTCTTAGTAAATACTATTCAGCAAGGAAAAAACCCTCTGCTCCCTGGTTTATGGAGAGGCTCAGAACGCTGAGACAGGGCTGTCGCAGACAGGAGAGGCATTGGCGCTTAGATCTAAACCCGCTGAATAGGGCACTACATAAGCAAGGCCTCAAAGAATATAAAATTGCCGTCATGGAGGAAAAGAGATTATACTTCTCTAAGACTACTGATTCTATGAGATCCTCTAGAGATCTCTTTAAGGTAATAAATTCTCTTACCTCTCCCCCTGCCTTCGACCCCTCAAACTTCTCTCAGGAGCGCTGTGATAAAATATCTGATTTTTTCCATACTAAGATTGCAGATATCTACTCCCTGCTTGAAGCCTCCAACCCCATTTCGGGGTCATCTGTCCGATCCACCTTCCATCCCATTGGGGCCGCACCCATTGAGGGGTCGCCCAGTCTTCTTACCTTCCCTATTATGTCTTCCGAGGTGACCGATCGGATCCTTGAAGGGGTTAAATCGGGTTCCCCTCTGGATCCTTGTCCCCTCAAGGTGCTAAAACATGGTCGTGAAGTTATTGTCCCTCATTTGACGGATGTTTTTAATATTGCCATCTCAGAGGGGCAATTTCCCACTCTGTGGAAGACGGCTGTAGTGAAGCCTCTTTTGAAGAAACCTTCTCTGGATCCTAGTGAACTGAAGAATTATCGCCCGATCTCCCTACTTCCTGTTCCAGCTAAGATTCTGGAAACGTACCTTAACTCCCATCTCAGTATTTACCTAAAGGATTTCCATTTACTAGATGGTTCGCAACATGGATTTAGAAGCCATCACAGTACAGAGACAGCATTGATGGCTGTATTTGATAATATCCGGGTTCAAGTGGATGCAGGTCATACCACCCTCCTTGTTCTACTGGATCTTACCGCAGCCTTTGATACCCTGTCTCCCTGTAGATTGATTGATCGTCTCAGAGAGATAGGTATTGGGGGCTCGGCTTTGGGGCTCCTTGCTTCCTTTCTTAGTGAGTGGGCACAGATGGTTAAGCTTGGTCGATTTTACTCAGCCCCCAAACCCTTGCTGTGTGGTGTTCCTCAGGGCTCCTCCCTGAGCCCTACTCTTTTAATATCTATGTCGCTCCTCTTGCGAAGGTTGTGAGATCCTTTGGGTTGGAAGTGCTGTCCTATGCGGACGACACCCAAATTATGGTGTCTATTTCGCATAGCATAAAGGATTCGGCCCTTAATTTCAGGAACTGTATGCAGGCAGTATCCTCTTGGATGGTGGAGAATTTTTTGAAATTGAATGGAGAGAAGACGGAGGTCTTGGTTTTTGGGAGTAAGCAGGAGGTGTGGTCCAGTGACTGGTGGCCGGATGCCCTTGGCGTCTGTCCCTCTCCGGTCTCCCATGGCAAAAACCTGGGGGTTATCGTGGATAACTCACTGTCCCTGAACCTTCAGGTTAGTAGGACAGTTTCCACGTGTTTTGGGATCATTAGGATCCTACGGAAAATTTCCCACTATCTCTCTTTTGATGCACGTAAGCAGGCTGTCATCGCACTGGTTACATCCAGATTGGATTATTGTAATGCCCTCTATTTGGGCATTAACAAGGGTTTGATGCGACGTCTGCAGATGGTGCAGAATGCCGCTGCCAGGCTGGTGATGAATTTACCTAAATATGATTCAGTCACAGATGCTATTAGGTTGCTGCATTGGCTGCCTGTGGACCGTAGGATCCTTTTCAAGACCCTGTGCATGACTCACAATGCCTATTACGGGTCAGGCCCTGAAGCGATTAAGTCCATTATCCATCGTTATGTTCCCAACAGGCGGCTCCGGTCTGCAGATAAGAATCTGCTTATAGTACAGAGATTCAAGAAGGTTACATGGGGAGGTCGAGCTTTCTCCACTGCTGCTGCTAGACTGTGGAACTCCCTCCCGGAACAGCTCTCAAGTCAGGTGTCCCATTCTCTTTTCCGCAGGGCCATAAAGACCTGGCTTTTCTCTCAGACCTCGGTATGAGCATGTCTTTTGTCTGCATCCTTAGGTCCGCTTATAGCGCCTTGACGCCCTTGGGCTTAGTTCGCGCTTTACAAATTTTATATTCATTCATTCATTCATTCATATATATTATATTTTATATGTATATGTTTAATTTATTTCAACATTATATGTATCTAGTTTTTATTTTTAAACATTTTTAAATAATTTTAACTATGTTTCTTTTAATTATATGTATTATTTACTTTATTTTAGATTATTTTTTTAACATTTAAAAAAACGATATTTTTTACGATATTTTTGACATTGATATTTAATTTTCGATATTTTTGTACTTACCATGATGTAGATAGGATGTCGATATTCTTGACTTCGATATTTTTGTCACGATATTTTGTACCTCGATATTTTTGAGGTCAATATTTTGTCAGTGATTCCTCTATGACAACAGGCTTTTAAAGCATGCCTTCATAACATGGCCTTCTGGATGAACAGCAACCATTTGAAATTAAACTGCGACAAAACCAAGGTAGTGGTGATGGGTGGGTCAAATTCCATCTGATCTGGTTTTTTAATGCCCCGTAGTTGGGCGCTTTACGAGCTTTAGTTTGCAAGCCTAAGACAGGCTTTCCTTTGTTGAGGCGATTTGCCAAACTCTCAATCTTCTGTTTCACAATGCTAAATGTCCTAAATAAAATCACTTCCATAGTACCTACTTTCTGTCACCAAACTGTTCCTCTAAACAGTCATTTATCTGGACTATAGTAACACTGTATATTTTTTTATTATTTTGCGTTTGTCACAAGGCACTTGCCACCTCTGATCTGGAATTTATCAGAGCTGAAACCCCTGCTGCCCCTAAGAATTTTTTATATATAAATATCCATATCCCCTATAATTCAAATCCAATACCTAGTGAGAAATCCTCCTTTATGTATGACAACACTAACAATGGCAGAAGAATAATAAATTATTCTACAGAAATTATCTTGCTAAGATTAGCACAAAACAACACGTGTATGATATATAGCACATTTTTTAAATCATGCCCACCACCATCCACACAGATATACACAGATATACACAATTCATGGTGAATACCATAACACAAACATACTTTTAGTGTATGCACATTTACCTAACAAAGTAGAACATACCAAAAACTGCTAACTTAAATAAAATCCAAAATGTACAACTACTAGACCCAAAAATAATTATTAACTTCCAAAAAGTTGTGATTAGTTTCATTAAAAAAATACCCACATTCAGCTATACAGGGCTGTTACTACCATTTTGACCGTTGCCGCCATGGAAAGGCTGCTCTCCGCAACCATCCTAATATGGATGGCGGTGTCTTGCAGACACCGCCACCATATTAGTGCCTTTTTCTGCCCGGTCACCTGAGTGACCGGCGGAAAACCAGCGGACGGTCTTTCCGTCCGCCGGGCTCCCCCCGCCATCGTAATGTGGCGGGGGGGAAATGGCATGTGGCGGAGGGGAATGGCGGGCGAATCGCCACCGCCATACGGGCGGTGGCGATCAGCCCGTCATCGTAATGACCCCCCTACGTACCCTAATGGACTTTGAAGATACTTGAATTCGCTGATTTGACTATTCCGGCCACAGATGGCAATCCAAGTATAAACTTAGTGGAATATATATGACAGTACAATAGCACAACAAGACAAAACAAAAAAATACAGTGGAAGGGTGGCACAACATTTTCCAAGGCACACTTGGCTGAAGTCACCCTGCACGCTACCAATTCCTAGAAATATTAAAAAAAGAACAAAGCTTTCAACAGCTTGGAATAGAACAATCTATAGCCCAACTAAAACTTAAAGTATCAAAACAAAACAAAGAAATATATTAAAAACTACAATGCAAAGTATAAACACTTGCTAACAACCAATGCCTACCACACCTAGGATCCACATTAAGAACGCCACTGTAAAAAATTCAAATATTCAAACTGAAAGAAAATTACAACTGTAAATAACAAACATTTACCAAACTAATTAATTCATACTTATTATTTCAATAATATTTACTAATCAGTCAAAAATCAATCAATAAATAAAATATACAAATAAAATACACAACACATAAAAACCATTATAAAAAGAGAAACTAATTTAAAAGAAAAACATTTCTCACCCATTAAAAATAAGAAATAACTTTCAGTTTAGTTGCTGATGTCCCTGATCTTCAAGTAATCCACCCAAAAATACATCTACAAAAATAGATGAAACAAATCCCAAACATTCAAAGCATAAACAGCATTCATAATATAGCCAACCTTATTTTCTTCATAATAAAAAAGCATCCAAAAACAGTGAAAAATCCTCAAGTTCAATGGAAGACATTTACAATAACACAAAATCTTTAACCACACACCGCAAATAACTCCTGAAGCATAACAAGTAAAATAACATTAACTGTAAAATAACATTCATATAATACACCTTAGAAAAATAATATATTAAAACATACATAATATATTAAGGCCTACTGTAACCTATACTAAATAACCCTAAACACATCCATCTACTACAAAATTCCCAAAAAGGTAATTTTTATGCTGGAAAAAGTGGTATAGCATTTTATAAAAATGTCATAAAAGTTGTGAAAAATGTACCAAGGTAAAGAAATTAGAATGTCTTAAAAAGTACTGACATAATTATATTTATTAAGGTCTATGAATGTGTCATGTGTTTTCCCTCAGTCTTTTATATTGTTAAGGCCTTCCTAGAATTTGATTATGTCCTGCAAAGCAAGCCAGCCATATGTCTCTGGTCCAACACCCTGGACAGCAACATTTGTGGGATTGAAAAATTAAAATCAGATCAAGACTATTGTGGTGCCAAAGAGGTTAGCACCTCCAATGGAAGAATACTCATTGAGCCCCTTGGTCTTTCAAAACACACTAGAACTATTATTGTGTCAAGGATAAAAGCAATGTGTTCAACAAAAGAGGAACTTTTGAGGCAAATCAGAATTTCTTACTGTTTCTTTACTTTTAATTGTGAACATATTTCATACTATAGCATATGGATCACATCTGAATAAATTTAGATGTACGATGTACAGCAAATAATGTACATTATTCTCTTAGAAAGAAGCTTGATAGGTCAAGTGTTTGACAAATTTATCTATTTCCCTAATTAGAAAAGCACTGTTCCCATGTATTTCATACATTTTCCCGTGCACGTGATTTTGTTCATGGCTAAACAAAACTGCAAATACTATTTATGCTCCAGAACAAAACATACAGAGTTGGAAAAGGGACAACTGCTGAAACAGCAGTTGTCCACTTTCCAACTCTGTATGCTTTAATCCTTCCTTTAATTTAATCCCTCCTTTAATTAAATCTTAATTGACTGCACCTGTAATTATTTTTATATTAATGTGGATGTTTGACCTGGACTTCTCTACAGGCTCACTGCCAAGCATTTTGCCTTCCTTCTCCTATTTTTTGTTGCTGAATTTGTTTTTGTTGGCCTTAGGACTCTGTGCACTTTACCACTGTTAACCAGTGCTAAGGTGTGCATGCTCACTCCCTTATACATAGTTCTAATGGCATATACCTATTTTGCATATTTAATTCACTTACAAGTCCCTTGTATAGTGGTATACCATATACACAGGGCTTGGAAATGAAGTGCTACTAGTGGGCCTGGGGCACATATTGTGCCACCCTCTTCAGTAGCCCTCCAAAACATATCCCAGGCCTGCCATTGCAGTCTGAATGCAGTGCCCCATTGCCATGTCAACTTAGCATTTAAACTCCCTTGCCAAGCCTTAAACTCCCCTTTTATTACATATAAGTCATCCCAAAGGTAGGCTCTAGGTAGCACATAGGTCAAGGTGTTGTGTAATTAAAAGGTTGGGTATGTACTTTTAAGTTTTATGGGTCCTGGTTGTGAAAAACTCCCAAATTAGCTTGTCACTACTGTGAGGCCTACCCCTCTCACAGGGATAACATCGGGTATTCCTTATTGCATTTAATAAGCTGTAATTCCTAATTGAGAGGAGGCAGATATTTCATGTTTGGTACCTATGGAATTATAATGATAAACCCCCTTTAATGGTAAAGTCAGATTTTTCATTACAATTTTGAAAATGCTACTTTTAGAAGTTTCGCATTTTCCTGCCCTTAGCCATTTTGTGCCTTTAGCCCGGCATGGGTCACATGACTGTATGTAACTGACAGTTGGACTTTGTGAATTCCTCCCAGACAGTCACACAATAGAGGGATTAGGTGTGCCTGAATGGGCCATCTGCTCGCAAAGTGGGTGGAGGAGCTGAGCAGAGCCCAATTTACACCTTAATAGCTTGTGGTCTGCCTCCACACAAAGGGCCTACCTATCCTGTATTGTCACTGCAATCAGCTTGGAGCCAGGGCAAGGAGCCAGGAAATTCCATGTACTTCAAATAACCTTTCTAGAAGCTTCTCCCTTCCAGAAGAAGGGCACCAGGGTATAAAAATAGGACCTTCAGACCCACGCTTCAGTTCACTACTGGACCTGTGGAAGGACTCTCAGAGGACTGCCTGCTACTGTGACCTGGTGTGCACTCTGCCAGACTGGTACTGTAATTGAAAGGACTGCTGTGCTGCCTGGAACCTGCCTTAAACCCTCAGAGGTCAGCGCTGCTATTGAGCCCTACATCTTTGTCTGCTCCCGAGTCCACCAGAAGTGACTCCAATGCCTAGTTTGCTGGCCTCCCGTTCAGAGCCACAGGGAAATAAAAGGCCCCCACCATCTTGACCCTGCACCTGGACCCAGCTTGAGCGATTCCCACCAGTCCTGGTTGCTTGGTTGTGATGCTACCCAAATGGCCAATTCCAAAACTGAAGACTTAGACAAATTTTAGTCACAAAGTGCTCTGAGAACCAGGAGGAGACAGGGACTAACCTGATCACTTAGCCGCCCAAGGTGCATCGCTGGTAGGATTCACTTCACGGCTTCTCCCGCTACGTTCTTCTCTGCAGCAGCAAATCTGTTTCAGCGGTTCTTCGCCAAAGGAGTATCTGACCTCATAGAACTGTCTTCGGCTACAGCCCTCTGCCTCGTCCTGCTGGAGTTTGTTGACTTCCATTTCGGTGATTAGGTCCGAACGTAGAAATCTTCACCCCAGCTTCGACCCAAGGCCATCCGACGACGATGCTCCCTCATTGGACACCTCCTGCAGCCATGTCCCCCTCCACTTTACCTTCTTAGAAACTATTCTTCAGAATTTTTTTTTAAGTCCGAAGGTAAGCGCTGCTGACCGGATTTAATCCACTTCTTGTATCTGAACCACGCTCCATCTGCCTTAACCTTCGACTTTGACCCCATCTTGCGTGACCAGATGTTAACGATTGGCTCTTTGAGCATTTTGGTGCTATTTTGAACCTTACACTTTAAAAAGTTATGACTCTGGTTCTACTGATTGGATTTTTGTTGGTTATTTGTCAAAACATTTATTCAAATTTGCTCTATTTTTCTAAATTGGTTTGTGATTTTCCTTGTGTTGTGTTTTCAATGTATTACTGTTTGTGTGCTGGATACATACTTTACACATTGCCTCTAATTTAAGCCTCACTGCTTTTTGTGCCAAGCTACCCAAGTTTAAGCACAGGTGAATTTAGTGACTTTTTGTGGTTCACCGTGCAAGGAATTGTGGCTGTTGCTTGACCAGGGCTCACATCCCAGTCAACCAAAAGCCCAATTTCTCACAGTGGAAGTTTATTTTTTCTTGTAGTTTTTCAAAAATAGCAGTCCACTATAAGTAGCCCATATCTTATGTGTAAAATTGTGTTTTTGAAAAATATATTTTTTGGCATACATAATGCTATATTTTCATGACAGATTGTCATGCCTTGTTGCTGTTGTTAGTTTCTGGAATGATCTATGTGAACCAACTCTGCTTGAATAAAGCTGTGGAGTCTTCCTACCATCAGTGCAACCTCACATAGACTTCTTAGTAGCCCACTAGTTAATTAGGAAGCCCTTGCTGGTCAGAAGCTCTTTCTCAATCAACGCCTCTCAGCATTCAGGCACGCAGGCTAGGGGAGGGAGACAATTTCTCCAGCAAGAAAAGCAGACAGTCCAAAACAGACCTGTACTCAAATATCCCCGTGTCATTTCCAAGAGCTCCATAATTAGTGGAGGAAGTCCTGGGGGCTGAGGTGCATGCTATGGTTTTGGACATCTTGCTCTAACAGGCAAAGCAGGAATTGTTTTTCAGCAGCATTAAGAAAGCCCTTCTTTTCTCCTTCTTTTCAGTGCTTGTTCTGAGGTCACTTGGGCAGTGCTGGAGCTCTTATAGACTGCCCATGACTGTTTTCATACAAAGGCCACGTAATCAGTCATTCACGGTGCCCTTTACCAGGGAGTTGCAACAGTAACCACTAACATGGTTTCCTCCAGTGCTTCCAGCACATAAAAAGAGAGGAGGGGCTCAAATCCGTACTTTGTTTATGGTAGCAAAATATTTCGATCATTCCAAGGATTTAGGTTATTTTGGTATTTGTAGGTAAACCAATCCTTATTCAGATTGTTATGGTATTTTCTTTCTAGGAGAGTACAATATGGCAGAGGAGACCAGACCCTGCAGGCAAATTGCAAAATGGTGGTCGTCTTTCTTGAGAAGGCAGAGTTCTCCAAAAACCTGAAGGCCACCTAATGATGTTAGCTAAGTCACCCCATTCACAACAAAGGAAGTCTTGCAACATCCAGTAACACTGCTTACAGGGTATTCCAGAGTGGGTCTGTAAGGGCCCCACAGTTGAGTTGATTGGGTTGATGGAAACCCACAGGCAACTATTTGCAAGAAACAGCTAACCACAGGCCGGCTCCACCCACAATTCCCTAGGGTTGGGCAAACGCATCTGGTCACTTTAGAGATGTTTGCATAAGGTAATTGGAAGTCTCTGTAGTGCAGATGGAGTAAAAAACCTACTTAAATGATTCCGAAGAGATAACTGCAAAATATTAAATTTTTCGTATCTCAAAAGTTAGAATTAAATATTGTTTTAAGATTTTAGTGTTTTGAGCACAATTACATAAATATAAATGTAATGTGGTATTGGTATCTGCACCCAGGTCTATGAAGTTAATTAAATACATTAATTCAACTACAATTTAGCAATCTAGGAAAGATAAGGCTGAAAAGCCAGCCTATTAGCTCTTTGTATCAACAGCACACACTACATGAGACACTTCTGGATCTGAGGAAATGCTTTTTTTTTACATAAATATACCATATCACATTAGCAGGTGGGAATGGTCCTCTAAACTATCACAATTAAGCTGCAAAGGGATAGTTACCAGTATTTGGCAGCGTTAAGTGTCAGGTGTGTGGCCAGGCACACTTCTAGGCTAGAACGTGTGAAAGAGAGACTACATAGCATGGCAGAATTGAAGGTCATTCTGCAGATAGCGTGGTCTGCTACTTCTGCAGAAGGTCTCAGACCCCAGAAGAGCTGAAAAATAAGGAGATTTACAATGCAAAAACAATTTTGTGACCAAGGAGTTAGCACAAGCGCACACAGAAACTGATGTTAAGGATGTTATGTTAATTTTAAAACACAAGTATGGATTGTGGACGCGCTCAAACAGAACCTTTCAATGGTGTTTGCCTTCAGTAAGGGTGCTTCAGTAAGGCCCCATAGCCTTATGGTAGATGTAGTCCAAGCATTTCATTTTAAACCTTTTAACAGCAAAATATTGATCAATTTTAAATGAATGAATTGCTTTTCATTTAAACAGTTGAACTTTCATGAAGGTACTTTCCTGATATCATGATGTTTCGCTTCATTTAAAGCTCTTCAGTGGAAATCAACCTTGCTAATGTAGCAGTGACTGTGAACTATGCAGAACAATTCAAATAGTAAAATACCCAGGTACCTCTTCAAGGCAGCAACCACTCAGCACAGATCACTGTCTCAGGAAGCCCCAAGTTAGGGCACCTGTGAAAAGATGTGTGCTGCTTTGTATAGGCGCTATTACAATGTAAGTTTGTGTTTAAGGTAAGTTGTAGAGCCCACTTACAAAAGCAAATCTTGCCTCTGCAGAGTAATCTCACCAAGAGGAGAGCAGAGGTAGAAACAGCAAAAGAGTTGTGACAGTTGGTTCCAGAGCCATAAAGAGAACAATGGAAATAGGATAACTTGTTACAAAGCCAAGGTTTGAAACTTCAGCATGGAGGTAACAGAAGCAGAAAGCGAGACATAGGGGCCGATTCCGATTCGGGCAGGAAATCTCTCCGACCGAGCCGGACCCGGAGAAATTTCCGACCGAATCGGACCCTAGCAGTCCGACCGAACGAGTACGATGCGTTCGTATGCTATTGGACTCGATTCGGTCGGACTCCCAATGAAGTCAATGGGAGCCGGTCGTACAACGGCGTGCGCGGGCTCCCATTGACTCAATGGGTGCGAGGCGAACAAGGCGCGCCCCTATAGCGCGGTGCGTGTCGAAGCGGGTCGCGCCATACACGCACAGGTAGGGGGACCCATGGGTCCCCCTGTGTGTGACTCGTGCGGCTAGTCGTACAGGGGGTCTGACACGGACCCCCAAAGTGCGGCTCCGACTGCTCTCTTAGAGCCGGACGGCGCGAGTCGGTCAGACTGCTCGCGGCGCGTCATCGTACCTACCCGGCAGGGGAACGTCTCCATTGCGCGGTGCGAGTCGTTGTCCGATGCAAGTCGGTCGGAGCGGTTGGGTCCCGCGAGCGGAGTCGGTCGGCGATTTCGCGTGCGCTCGCATCGTACTCCGCTCGCCCGGACGCACGTCCGGCTCGGTCGGAAACAGGGCGTCCGAATCGGATCCGGTAAAGCCGAATCCGATTCGGAGCCCTACCGGCCGAGATCGGAATCGACCCCATAGTGTGTGTTCGATTAATAATTTGAGCTGCCAAAAACCTTTAATACCTCCTCGTCTGTCTTCCTCTCACAGTCCACATGTCGGAGTTTACTCCATTCCTGCAGAACCTAACCACCAAACTTGACTTCCCTTCCCATTCCAAGATGGCCTCCGTACTCCCTGAGTATAAGTACCTCACTTCCTGGGAAGGACTTCCTGAAATAACCAAGCAAGACTGCAATCAGTGGACAAGGGAGAGGCGGGCGGGAACTCAGGACTGTGACGAGGAAGACAATGACTCGGAGTAATAATTATTACAGGTAAGTAACAGGGCATTATGGTACATATTTTAGCATTCTGTCTTTGAAAACATTACCAATGGGCTGGTGCAGTCTCTTCTAATCATGCTGGTTGCGGATTTCATATTTTATTTTAGTATGTCTTCATATTCAGACCGAAACGTTCGATTGATTTACGCACATTTTGTTGCCCAAGCGATGCACTGTCTATTAGTCTCGGGACTTATAACAAGCTTGATCATGTCCCCTTATATTTGTTATTGAAATATTCGTTTTGAAGATTATTTGAATACAGATCATGAGCTTACATCTGTTTTAAAACATTTTTTTACATTGTAGATGTTATGAATCTTATTGTCCTCCTTTCCTGATCTTTTCATGACTATGAATAAAATCTCTTTAGGTGCTACTGATGGGTATATTTAACCCGTCGCCATACATATGGATTAAATAAACTTTAAGGACATGTTGGCTGTACATGTTATAATGCAAGGAGGAGGAATTTTATCTCTATAGCCAATCCACATATGATTAAGTGGGAACATTCCATATTCAACATATAGAAGGTATGTCCGTATTCTTTTCAATATTGATGTGGTTTAACCGTGACATTTTTCCTCTGTCTCATTAATGAGATTATATCAAACATGGGGGAGTATACGATGGATCAGTATAGAGTAAGTCAAATACCCAGTATCAGATGGGACAGATATGGAGTTTAAGGGGGTGCGCCTATCTTATTTTTATTCTCTAAATGTTTTAGATAGTTTTGTGCTATATTCATCATTTGTGTTTATAGATATGGGCGATGGTGACATTTCACTTTAATAATTTTTTGTCATTTTCAGTGGTACATTACTGTTGTTGGTACTATTTATGTTTTTATGGGGAAGGGAAAAAAAAGATCTTTTAAAAGAAAAATTTGTGCCAGTTATGTGTTTGTTTTGTTTTTTTAGTGTGTGTAAAGAATTATGTCCTTTTTGGTTTTATTTTTGGTTATGTTTATGTATTTATATTATATATGTTGTTTACAGCCCTGATGAAGTTCAAGTGAGATACTTTGAACAAAACGCATTGGCTGGATGTTTCATATATTTGGATTATATAGAAGGATTTGATGTTGAAAAAAAAGGAAAATAAAATAAAAAGGAATATTCATCATATATTGCCTTGAACATACATTTTGGATAAGGACCTCTCCGTGCACCATTCCACATCAAGTGTAATTCTCCTGAGAGTGTCTGCATTCCTATTCCACCAAACTACTAGCGAATCCCAACTATATTTGACCAGCATGGACAAGACAGTGTGTCCCTCTTTTTATAATGAGGAGGTTACAACTGGTTAAACCTACCTAATTGACTCATTTACCTGTGCACCATTGGGCACCACTTCATGGAAAAACTTATTTTAGAAAGATAAACTCGTCTGTTTCACAGTTCACTGCGCTTCCTTAAGCTTAGAATGGGTGGCCCTAGATTGCAAGAAGAGGTCTGTAGATGGGCATTTAGTTAGGTGACAAGGAGAACTTCAACCCCAACATTTTGTTATGTGTGGAATGCCCAAAAACCTCTCATGCATTGGCAAGATACACACACTTCAAGAGCTTTAGAAGCCGTGCCAAACTGTCTGCTGCATGTCTCTCTAAGTCTGTAATACTTGTCATTGCACGTGCGAGTTAAAGAATGATGACATGTGAACAGCCAAGACAATTTCCTACACCGCCTGTATTTCAGACGTGAAACTCTTTCTACTTGTGTGGGCCAGTTTGAAACCTCTGTGAAAACAACAGGGCAGGTTTGGTTTCTTGAAATGTTGCCATCAATCAGTGACACCATAAAATGAGACCTGACATGGTGTAATCCCTGCGCTGTATTGCTCACTGTGGAGATTACTCACAGACGTCATACCTGTGCCCTAGTTTGGTACATAAGGACACAATGTATCAAACAGCCGGAACAGCCCTTCATTCCTCTGTGCACAGTAAATTCTCCAAGCTTATAATGCCGGAACGGAGAAGTTCCTAGGTAGTTAGCTATATATTTATCAAAGAAAAAATAAAGATTACAGGGACGTTATAGTTAGGTTAGGAATTTACTCATACAAAACCATAGAAATTCAGCAGTTATAGTTAGCTGAGCTAACTATAACTTACGCCCTGCAATTCACTGCTTATTGCCTCACATATTACATCACTCATGACATGGTCAGTGACATCACTGATGATATCTCAAATGACATTACTGATAACATCATTAAGTGAATGTAAGTGTTTTTAAGAGTTTATAGGTGCTAAACATATATACTAACATACTACAAAAGTTAGATTAGTATACTAGTTGTACTACTAATGAGTGATTCTAACTCTAACATGTGTGATTTGAGTAGGTGTGTACCTGTCTGTATCAGTGTGTTAGTGGGCGTGTGAGTGGCTGTATGGGTGTGAGTGCATGCATGATTGACTTTAAGGGTGAGTGAGTAGATTTCTGACTAGGTCTGTAGGTATGTGAGTGGTTGTGTCAGTGGTTGAATGGGTGTGTGAGTTGTTTTGTGGATGTGTGAGTGGCTGTATGGGTGTGTGATTGGCTGTTTGAGTGGCTGTATGGGTGTATAAGTAGGTATGTCTGTAGCTGTGTGGGTGAGTGAGTGGGTACGTGAGTGACTATGTTGCGGAGTTAGTGGGTGTATCAGTGGCTGTATGGGTGAGTGAGCGGCTGTGTGAGTGAATGTATGGGTGAGTGAGTGGCTGTTTGAATGAGTGTTTGGTTAAGTGGCTTGGTGTGTGAATGGTCGCATTGGAAAGTGAGTATCTGTGTGAGTGACTGTATGGGTGAGTGAGCAAATATGGGAGTGCTTATATGAAAGTGTGAATGGGTATGTAAGTGGTTGTGTGGGTATGTGAGTGAGTGTGTGAGTACTTGTATGGGTGAGTGAGTGGCTGTATTGAGATGCTGCGTGGTTGTGTGAGTCGCTGTATAGGTGAATAAGGCTATGTGTAAGTACCTGTATGGGTGAGTGTTTGGCTGTGTGAGTGGCTGTATGAGTGAGTGAGTGAGTGGGTGTGCGAGTGGCTCTATGCTTGAGTAAGTGGTTGTATGAGTACTTGTATGGGTCTGTGAATGGGTATGAGACTGGTTGGCTGGATGTCTGAGAGGACGTATGAGAGGTTGAATCCAGTGTTAGTGGGTGTGTGAGTGGTTCTGTGGATGATGTCATCAGTGATGTCATAAGTGATGTAATTTGAGATGAATTTGCAAGGTGTTTTTTATTTTATTTCCTAACTGTAACCACTAACCTTTGACAATGAGTGTGTGAATGAGTGCATGAGTCTCTCAATGGGTGTATGAGTAGGTTTGTAAGTGGGTGTGAGAGAGTATGGTTATAGTGGGAATATGAGTGTCTGAGTAGGTCTATGAGTGGGTGTGTGAGTCACTGAGAGGGTCAGTGAGTAGGTGCGTGAGTCTCTGAGTACATCTGTGAGTGTGTGAGCGAGAGTATGAGTGATTCTATAAGTGATTACATGAATGTCTGACTGTGTCTGTGAGTGGGTGTACGTGTCTGAGTTTGTCTGTGAATGGGTGCATGAGTGAGTTGGTCTGTGAGTGACTGTGAGTGTCTGAGTTGTTCTGTGAGTGAGTGCATGAGTGCCTGAGTGGGTTCTGCTTGTTTTAAAGAGGCCTGGTCGGAGCCCATGGAGTTACTGCAAAACTCCTCCAAATTTGGTGGAGCTCCATGAGCAGGCGGAGTATTGCTCGCCTATCTCTAATGAAGTCCCCTTGGCTGCTGAAGGTCGTTGGGGGCCAAGAACCCCTATTATTGCTACAAATAAGTCCCCCACAGCGGGATTGCTGAGACCACGTCGGAGGCCCCACCCCCTTTCTCAACCACTCTGCAAACCCGCCTCCTGGCACACTACTGGTTGGAGGATGAACTCCCCTTGGCTGCTGAGGGTCGTTCGGGCCAAGAACCCCTATTGTTGCTACAAGTAAGGCCCCCACAGTGGGATTGCTGAGACCTCATCGGAGGTCCCGCCTCCTTTCTCAACCACTCTGCAAATGCGCCTCCTGTTGCCCTACTGCTTGGGGATGGGGGATGAAGTCCCTTTGCCTGCTGAGGGTCATTGGGGGCCAAGAAGCCCTATTGTTGCCAAAAGTAAGTCCCCCACAGCGGGATTGCTGAGACCTTATTTGAGGCCCCATCCCCTTTTTTAACCACTCTGCAATGGTGTCTCCTAGTGCACTACTGGCTGAGGGATGAACTCCCCTTGGCTGCTGAGAGTCGTTGGGGGCCAAGAACTCCTATAATTGCCGCAAGTAAGTCTCCCACAGTGGGATTGCTGAGACTTTGTCGGAGGGCCTGTCCCCTTTCTCAACCACTCTGCAAAGGGGCCTCTTGGCGCACTACTGGTTGATGGATGAAGTCCCCTTGGCTGCTGAGGGTTGTTGGGGGCCAAGAACCCCTATTGTTGCCACAAGTAAGTCCAGAACAGTGGGATTGCTGAGACCTTATCTCAGCCACTCAGCAAATAGGCCTCTTGTATTACTATTGCTTGGGGGATGAATTCCCCTTGGCTGCTGAAGGTCGTTGGGGGCCAAGAACCCCTATTGTTGCCACAAATAAGTCCCCTACAGTGGGATTGCTGAGACCTTGTCGGAGTCCCTGCACCCTTTCTCAACCACTCTGCAAAGGGGCCTCCTGGTGCCCTACTGGTTGTAGGATGAAGTCCCCTTGGCTGTTGAGGGTCATTGGGGGGCAATAACCCCTATTGTTGCCACAAATGAGACCCTTACAGTGGAATTGCAGAGACCTTGTCGGAGTCCCTGCACCCTTTCTCAACCACTCTGCAAATGCCCCTCCTGGTACACCACCGGTTGGGGGATGAAATCTAGGGGTGAGGGTGCCAGTAAACACCACTTTGCCGGTTGTTGGCAGAGGTTTTGCCAAACTCCACGTTCCAAGAGGAACGCAGCGTGGCAAAACCCCGCAAACTTTGCTGGCAGAGCAGAGTTTACTGCCCACCCCTAGTTTTCTGCCTTTTTCTGCTGCTCAGTTGTTTCTAACCTTTATTTTTCCTCTTTCTGCTCATTCAACTCCCTGGGGGCTGAACACTGAGGAAGAGCTGTGGTCACACATTGGCTAATAATGTTTTTTATATAAGCTTATGGTGCCAGCCTTTAAATTGAATGAACTTTATTTTTATTTTTAGTTTTGTAGGTTCCTTCTGTTGTGTCAACAAACAATATGATCGTTATCAGTTTTTGGGAGGAAAGTGATCCAAAAGCACAAATTAATTTAAATTTTTTCTATAGCCTTTGGGGCTTTAGCCCATTCAGGGAATGATAAGTTTTCCCAGCGTTAACTATGGACAAGTTTGCACGTAGCTCCCATCCTGTAAATGAGAGAGAAAAAAATTCTTGAAATTTTTCTTTAAATATACACAGATTTTCTAGAGTTGCCTTACGTGAACAATTTATTTGCAATAATGCAGGCCCATTCAGGGCTTATTGTGTTCACTTAGAGCAGATGCAAGTTTGCAGCCATAGACAGAATCTGTCGACTATGTGAATTAATTTAATTTTATGTATCGAAACATTTGAGGGGGATATTCACAAGGACGTATCTCCAAGTTATCGCCAACTTAACGCAACAAAAGTGGTGACAGATTTAACACCCCATTCACAAGCGGTTGCAAACTGCAGACAACGCAAGTATTCCCGCGATAACCGCCTCAACATTTACCTCCACGGGTGACACCACCAACTAACCCTAATGAGATTCAGAGTAGGCGTTCCCGTGCAAAAACACACAAAAACACCACAACACCACTTTCACAACGAACTGGCAGATCTGTGATGCGAACCAAAAACAGGCGATAAGCCGCGGTAGCACCAGGGATTTAACACCTGCCTTTTGCTGGTGTTAAGCAGGACGACTACCTGCAGCATGAAAGGGAGCCCAGCCGAGAGCCACACCTGAAGACCCACAGATGCCATGGAGACAATGATCATGCAGCTCTGATACCTATGAGGGCCACAACACCCACCGCCACTCACCCCCACCCCCCACCCTGACCCCCCGGACATACACATACCGTGCACGACACAAGAGCCACAAAAGCGCATGATGACGCACATTGACAAAAAATAACACACATGTGTGGCCAGAAGAACGAGAAACAGTCACACAGCACTGAAGTAACAATCAAAAACTTTATTGAAATACAACACAAAACACCAATGCGGAAGACTCCTGTCGGGTCCGTCCGGGACAATCTTGATGTCACAGCCTGGAAAATAAAGCACAAAATCAGAACGTGTGCCATGCGCACATCAAAGGAGCGAGACACAGAGAAACAGATAATGAAAGAAAGGCAGAGAGAGAAAGAGAGAGAAGGAAAGGAAGGGAGAGAGAGAGAGAGTGATAGAGGGAAGGAAAGGATAGGAGAGAGAGTGAGAGTGAGAGAGAGAGAAGGAAAGGAGAGAGAGTGAGAGAGAGAGAAGGAAAAGAAGGGAGAGAGAGAGTGAGAGAGAGCGGGAAGGAAAGGAGAGAAAGAGAGAGTGAGAGAGAGAGGGAAGGAAAGGAGAGAGAGTGAGAGAGAGAGAGAGAAGGAAAGGAAGGGCGAGAGAGAGTGATAGAGGGAAGGAAAGGAGAGAGAGTGAGAGTGAGAGAGAGAGAAGGAAAGGAGAGTGAGAGAGAGAGAGAGAAGGAAAAGAAGGGAGAGAGAGAGTGAGAGAGAGAGGGAAGGAAAGGAGAGAGAGTAAGAGAGAGAGGGAAGGAAAGGAGAGAGAGAGAGTGAGAGAGAGAGAGAGAGAGAGAGAGAGAGAGAGAGAAGGAAAGGAAGGGAGAGAGAGAGAGAGAGATAGAGGGAAGGAAAGGAGAGAGAGTGAGAGTGAGAGAGAAGGAAAGGAGAGAGAGTGAGAGAGAGAGAAGGAAAAGAAGGGAGAGAGAGAGTGAGAGACAGAGGGAAGGAAAGGAGAGAGAGAGTGAGAGAGAGAGGGAACGAAAGGAGAGAGAGTGAGAGAGAGAGAAGGAAAGGAAGGGAGAGAGAGAGTGAGAGAGAGGGAAGGAAGGGAGAGAGAGAGAGACACCGCCGCCCCTGCGCACCCAGGCCCCTCTGTTCACCTGCTGCCACCGGTGTGTCTCCAACCACGTGCCGGGATACACTGCAAGCCACCAGGTCTGCAATCTGTAATCGAGTCCAGAGTCAATCATGGCAGAGTCCATCACACAGCACACGGCAACAATGCCTGTCCGTCCCTGCGCACGCATGCAGCCGCACCCCACCCCCTCCCGCCGGCCAGCGCTGGCTGTCCGCACTTGCGCACCCCGGACCCACTGCTCACCTGTCGCCAACGGTGTGTCCACCAGTGGGCACACCACATGCCTGTGCAAGCTCCAGGCCCCGGTCCTGCCACCATGGCATGGTCCACATCATGCGGAGCCGCCCCACGGCCCAGCAGGTCCCACACATGACGCTGAGTCCTGAGGCATCAATGGCAGAGACCACAGCAGTGCACACGTCATCATCGCAGGCTGCACA
The DNA here is from genome assembly GCA_963921515.1 of Calotriton arnoldi. Classification (NCBI taxonomy): domain Eukaryota; kingdom Metazoa; phylum Chordata; class Amphibia; order Caudata; family Salamandridae; genus Calotriton; species Calotriton arnoldi. The sequence continues at coordinate 1,332,027 of CAWUFW010001548.1, forward strand.
CCCGGTCAGCTATTTCGGTGCCACTAACCCTGTGCAACCCCAATCAGCGCCACGAGGTGGTAGGCCTGTGACGGGCGCAAGTCTTCGGGTGCCACTAACCCTGTGCAACCCCAGTCAGCGCCACGTGGTGGTAGGCCCGTGATGGGTGCAAGGCTTCGGGTCCCAGTAACCCTGTGCACAACAACTCATGGGCCCTTTATGATTGAGAACCGTGGAGCGTCCGTCATCCAGTCACCACCGGCAGTGGGGAATGTGACGTTGTCGGCCCCTTATATTGGCGGGGTCACATGGCCTGTGATGCCTGTGCCGGATGGGTGTGTGTGTGTGCAAACCTGCCCTCAGGGAGTGGCCGTGACATGCTGACAACTAGACCAGTAGCCTGCATACCATCAGGGTGTACGCCTGCGACATGTAGCTATGTGGGCCCCCCTCTGAGCGTAAGCGGAGTGGTCTGGCCTGGCGTACGCCGGACCAGCGCAGGGCTTACAACAATGACTCGGGGGCTCTGGGTGTGGTGCAGTCCATGTCCGGACAAGGAAGTGACTAATGCGTGCGTCCCTGTTGTAGTGTCTACGGCACCCAGAACACAATCGGCAATGTAGCACACTGTGACTGGCATCCCACTAGATGTGCATCATTGACGTAAGGGAAATCACTGTCCCTACATTCATCCACACATTCATACATGAATGATGAAAGATATGACACAGCAGTGCGTTTCTGGATGTTTATTGCACATCCGGTGGAGTTTTGCAGCTGGAGCAGTACAGATCCATGCCAAGCACACTACACAATATGGGCCCGTGGAGGGCCAGCCAGAGTCCATCCGGGGATGACAAGTACTGCGGAAGAGGAAGGGTACAGTCCGCAGTGTGGTCGCCATGTCATTGGTCATCAAACAGGATATGGCAGTCCATGTTGCGATCCAAGGTGAGTGCAGCGGAGTGTATCGTGGGTCAGTGGAAGGTCATGGGGCCATGTGCGGCACCAAGCAGAAACAGGCAAGGTGGCGGAAATGAATGCTAGTGCCTCCTTCTGATCTCAATCCCATCCATGTCCTCGTCCTCGGATGTGTGCTCTGCCCCACCTGTGGGTGTTGCAGTACCGGCTGCGGCACTGTGTGCCACTGACACATCAGGGTCCGGATGAGGATTGTCAGCCGCACTGTGTTGCAGTGACACATCAGGTGCCGGAGTGGATACGCCTGCCGCACTGGGAGGCACTGACACACCAGGGGGCGGAGGTGTGGATGGTGTGGGGGCAGCAGCATTCATCATCGCCACGCCTTGTGGCAGCAATGCCATGATGAGGACATGCAGGGCATGGTAGATCCTAGCTACATTTCTCTGATGTGCAGCGGTGGCTGCCATCCTTTCCGCCTCCATCCGCACCATGTCCTCCATGAGCCTCCGCATGCGTGCCATCTCCTGACTGAGATCGCTGGAGCCACTCTGAGCAGACAGGTGCTCTTGTCTCCGAGTCATGACTCCAGCAATGTCAGCCAGGGCTTGTTGGAGACCATGGAGCGGCGTGTGGGTGTCCATTAGGGACTGGAGGTGGTCCCTGATGGGACTCAGATACCCATGGATGGCGTCGAGTTTGGTAGCCATGAGGTCGATCCCACCCGCACCTGCTCAGCCATCTCCCTCTGGACCTCCAACACACGGCGTTGGAAGGCCATGTGTTGTTTGGGGGGGTCTTGGGTGACAGCCGGGGTTGTGGGTGCCTCCTGCTGGGTGGTTTGTGGAGTGGCTGGGGTCTCTTCGATGCAGCTGGGCTGCCCTGGTCCTGGAGGTGAGTGGCGGATGAGTTCCATGATGTCTTGGAGGTTTTGGGTGTCGATGCTGGTGGTGCCCTCCTCGTCATCAGTGAAGAGTGGCTGGGACTGCTCTGCAGGTGGCATTGACGGTGCCCCTGCAATGTGAAGGGGAGATGCTGTGTTACAATGTGTCCTCATGTATGTGGCCGCATGGTACATGTTAACATTCAGACAGCATGGCAATGTACATTGTGACAGTGTGTAGATCAGGGCCATGATCCAGAGTCATTGTGGGTGTGCACTGTGCTCTGCTTGATTGTGCATGTGTGCCATTGTGGCCATCTCCCCCCGTCCCCCCAGTACCTGATGGTTACTCACCCTGTCGCTGTGGTGTTGTGTCATGTCGAGCAGTGTCCGGTCCCCCGACTTCTGCCACGGTCCCCACACTGATGACTGTCGACACCAGCTCCTCCATGTCATCCAGCTCCAGCTGTGGCACTGGGCTCCCACCTCCAGTCTGCATTGCTGCCTTCTGGTTGCCTGCGAGTTTCTCCTTGGTCTTGCGCTTGATGTCATTCCATCGCCTCTTGACCTCGCCCATTGACCTCTTGTGCTCTCCGACGGCGTTCACCTTGTCCACGATGGCCCGCCATAATCCATTTCTAGTGCCCAATGACACATTGGAGGCGACGAACAGTTGTTGATGGTGTTCTATCACCTCCGTGACCAGGATCCGATTCTCCTGCGGACTGTACTTCGTCTTCCTCTTCTTCTTGTCCTTGCCCTTCCCTGTCACCGTGGTCCAGGGCTGGTCATCCGGGGTACTTGTGGGGTTGCGCTCGTCCTCTGTGCCTGCTCCGGCTGCCTCCATGGTGCTTCGGTGTTGGTCATTTTGTGTTTGTGTGTTTTTTCTCCTTTTGTAGTGATTTTCCCGCCTGCTGTGTGTGTATGGCAGGCCTGGCGCTGCTTATCGCTGATTTCCTCATTGCGAATGGGCTCATCGCACGTTTTTTGGTGTTGGGGTTTGTGTTTTTATCGCCGTCGCAGTGGTTGTATCGCAGACATTGTCCGCTGTTTCAGGAGACTATCGCATGGTACCGCTGTGTTGTGAATTCCACGTTAACACAGGGTTATTTTCCCGCGATGGACTGCGATGTGTAAAGTTGCGTTAACATTTTTTGGAGATGTTTAGCACACGTTCTTGTGAATATACCCCTGAGTTTCTAAATGTACTCCTTGATTCCTAGACAGAATTTGTTCACGATGTCAATGAAATCAAATTCATACATTGCAACATCCGATTTCTTAACCTCGGGAATCGCAATTGGGGGCATTATATATTTGTGTCCATATTTACGCACATCTCTTGTTATTTAATCTTTATCACATTTTTTGGTATGGTACTTATTTCAGTTTAAAAACTCTGATGAAATTATCCTCTAAATGACTAATAGTGTTGCTGTTGGAGCACGGTGACATGTTTCAAGATGGCCGACAAAGATAAGTGGTATTCACCATTCTGCTTGTATTGTCCATCTTCTTCTTCCCTGATTAAGCCGCTGTCCAATGAGTAATAATCTTGTTATAAGGGTTTTTTTAACGTAAAGTTACTGACATTGACAAAGGCCAGGAGGCCGAAACGCGTTTGTAAGTTTGATCTCTTTTTGTGAGCACGATATGAAATAAATCATTTATTGATTCTAACGAGCCTGAGAGTGCGCTGCATTGTCCTTCGACTGAGTGTTTTGTATTTAACACAAGTCCGCCCTCACGAGCTGCGGCACCCGCTGTGTTGTGAGCGGCAATTCCAGCGGAGAACGTCATGGGAATAAATATATATATATATATATATATATATATATATATATATATATATATATATATATACGGGATACTGGCTCTCGGATACTGCCCATACAATTCACCACTCAATCACCAACGGGCAACACAGGAAGATAGCACATGAGGAGGTATGGAGATTCAGCTGCAATTTTTATTTGAATTTTTTGTCTTTTTCCGCTAAGTGCTTGTGTGCCAGAAAAACAAAACTGACCTACGTGTTTTGGCGAAGCCTTCAACTAGGTCATAGATTCATTGTGTAGAGTGTCACATTCAACAGCCCTCTTTTCCACCACATAATTTAAATTAATTTACATTTAAAAGGAATTGGACCGCATGTTTCATTTTCTATTTAAACAAGGTTTTTTTTCACTTTAAACAATTTTATTTAATCAATTACTCGTTTTCATTTATATAATGGTAAAGTGCTAGATTGTGGAAATCATTTAGACGATTTCATCTCATCAAATTGCATTTTCTTTCATGTAAATGTAAAGTACTCTATTTTAGAAACAGCCTACATTCATGATCTCACAACAACAGCAAGTCTTCATTTATTATATCGTTTCCTATCCTTGAACCACAAAATTATTTCCATCGATTTTAACATCAAATGTTCATGTTAGGGCAGAGACAACGAGCAGAAAGGAGAAGGGGGCAGAGACACAGAACAGAGAACAGAAGGGAAAGGGAGGAGCAGAGGAAAAAGTATGTTATTAGTACCTTTATATATTTTTGTTTTTTCAACCTATCATTATAATGACCCTCCATCACTACACATCCATTTTATATTCACCATCTTATTACCTCTTATTTACCCCAAGCATACTTAATGAGTAGAAAAAAGTGAAAGTGCCAGTAATCGATAGCTATGTCATGCTCATCATAAAAGTACCTGATGACTCAATAATACTTTGCTACTGTGCAAACTTCGCAATGTTGATGTCTATATACAGTACTCATCATTAAAGTGCAAGATCTAAATAAATAGCTTTGCATGGTCTCTCGCCAGTGTGAAAACATCACAATGTCGATATTTATACAGTACTCATTATTGAAATTCAAGAACTGTGCAATATACAGGAGAAAGTGCAAGTGCCAGTCATCTACGTCTATACCATACTCATCATGAAGGTACTTGATGACTCAATATTACCTTACTAATGTGCAAACTTCGCAATATCGATCAGGCACATGCATCAAACATGCCATTTGCGATTCCTTATTAGCGAAAAATAAGGATTCGCTAATAAGGAAGCGCAAATGCCTATGCATGTATGAATCGCGGAGAAAATAGCGATTCCTAAAAATTCCTTAATTGCGACTCGCAAATTGCGAGTCGCAATTAAGGAATGGCTCCCCATTCATTCCTATGGGCCTACAGGCCCATAGGAATGAATGGGAGATTGCATGCACAATTTGCGAGTACCAATAGGTACTCACAAATTGCGCATGCAATTTCAAGGGTGCAAGGGTGTCAAAATGACACCCTGCTGCACCCCTGAAAAAGTGATGTGCACCCATGTTGCGCACACACATGCCCCAAGGGCATGTGTGTGCGCAACATGAAACTTTGAAAAATGTACTAAAGTGCATTTTTTCACAGTTTTGCAAATTACCATGAAGTTCAACTTCATGGTAATTTGCGCCCCCTAATAGCGAAATCGCTATTCTACAGTGGTTCTTGCATTGCATTTAAGGAATCGCAAGTTGCGATTCCTTAAATGCAATCGCAATTTGAGAACTCGCAATTAATTGCGAATTCTCAAATTGCGAGTGCCTTGAACCTTGATGCATTGCAAATGCCATTTTTGCAGGCGCAAACGGCCGATTTTTGCAAATCGCACCGTTTGCGCTTGCAAAAATGGTTGATGCATGTGCCTGGATATCTCTACAATGCTTATCATTAAAGTGCAAGATCTAAAAAAGTAGCTATGCATAATATCTCATCAATGTGCAAACTTCACAATATCGATGTCTATACAGTAGTCATCATTAAAGTGTAAAATCTGAATAAATAGCTGTGCAATTTACAGTACTCCTCATAAAGTGCATGGACTAGATAAAATAGTTGTACATAGACTTAGCAACTTTAACTCAAATATGTGTCTTATATTTACCATTTTCCGGGGGCCAGGATTATTCTATGGAGCAAACATTTCTTTGCTGTTTTCTATTTTTCTATGTTACAATTGCCAGGGCCTAATCATAGTCTCATAGATGTGTATACAGTTCGGCATCTGTGTTCAGGTCCCACGGAATCTCAGTTCAAACAGTTATAATCCACCTTGATTCCGCCTTTCTTAATGCTAGTTCACGATCTCCTCCTCTGATCTTACTCGGAATATGCTCAATGCCAAAAAATGTTAAATTGCTCATATTCCCATCATGTTCTTTCCAAATGTGTTTGGACATCACATAAGTAAAATCTTTGTTCGAAATTGCTCTCATATGTTGGAGAATGTGTAGTTTGAGCTTATTGATTGTGCTGCCAATATATTGTTTACCACACCTGCATTCTAATATGTATACTACATGTGTTGTTTCACAAAGTATCGCTTCCTTGACCTTCTTTCCCATACCATTGAGAGTTCTGATATCTACCCGGTTCTGTCCATATTGACAGGCCTTGCATTTTTTACAATTTATAAAGCTGTTGGTTTTTAGCCAATTCTCTTTTTCTGTTCCTGCTTTACTGAAATTGTTGGAAGATTTAATTGAGTTGATAAATCTCCCAACAATGGTGCTTTTCTGTATGTGATGTTAAGTTGCTCCCTTGTTAAGCTCCTAAAGTCTTTGTCTTTTCTTAACACTTTCCAATGATTTCCTAGAGCTTCTCTAATAACTTTGGGGGTCATTACGATGGCGGACGGAAAAAAATCCGACCGCCATGGTAGCGGAAAATCACCGTCCGCAGGTACCGCGGAAACACCGCCAACCCTATTAGGATCAACCGCCAAAATATTCCGACCGCGGCGGTAGGAGGCATCGAAAAACCACCCGTAGAGGGCAGAGAAAGTGAAAATTCAACCGCGACGGTCGGTAACATAGCGGAAACACATCAACCCGCCGCAAGACACGCAGAGTGACCGCCAATGATATTATGATATCCCCGATGTCACAGCGGTACGTTCCGCTGTTTCCGTCCGCCGCGGTCGCTAACAGTAATGAATGTGAGATACGGCGGAAGGCCTGCAGCACAGCCATCGCTGCGGATGCTCCGCCCAAAAAATGTCAGCCAAGTAAAAAAAATACACAATAAGGCCACCAAATGCACACAGGCAACTAGCCCTGCCCCCAAAATAACCCGAAACATCCCAATGACACACCCCCATGCCAAAATCAATAATACAAATCACAGGACAACCCACACAGCACACCTGACTGCATTACACCATCTTGACACACCCACATAGCTGAGCATAAAACCAGCCCCTTCCCTGACCACAATCCTTTGCACTACTCCAGCCCTGAAGGAACCAAACCCTGCAGCACATTGGATAGGCAAAACACCACACATCTCACCAGCACAACAACACACACACACACACCACCTACACCACCCTCACAACTGCACCCCAAAACATCAGCACAGCACACACCATGGCACCACAGAAAATGCCAAAATTCACTGACACTGAGTTGACAGTATTGTTAGATGAGATAATCAGAGTAGAACCCCAACTCTTTGGCAGCATGGTCCAACAGACACCATTAGCCACAAGAACAAACATGTGGGCAAGGATAGTGGGCAGGGTCAATGCAGTAGGGAATGTGCCCCGCAACAAGAATGAAATCATGAGGCGGTGGCATGACCTGAAGAGTGTTGTCAAGAAGAGGAGGGCCAAGAACCGTGAGCTGGCTGAGGTGACTGGTGGAGGCCCTCCCATCCCACCAAAACCGTTCACTGCGTGGGAGGAGAAGGTGCTTGCCATACTGCATCCAGAGACTCTTGAAGGAATACCCGGGGGAGTGGAGGCTGGTAAGTACCAACTAATGTATACCATGAAACTGCCATGTACTGTCTTGCACAACTACAAAGATACATCCCTGAGGCACAAGTACACACATCTGCACCACAAAAACACACACAGGTCACACTGATTTTACATCCATCCCACCTCAAACATCACAAAGGTAGACAACATCTACTGTGTTGCATGTGTCCAGGCAAACAGCACTACAACTCCCACCGGGCACACCCTGCCCCATCCCTCAGCAGGATGGAGCACTCCCTCCCACCCAGAAGCATGTCTCAGCTATTGTGTTCTTCACCCTCACCTAACAGGTAGGTAGCCATCTTTCCATGGAGGAGTGTTTGGAATAGGGAGGCCTGCACTACAACTCCCACCAGGCCCCCTGTCCCACAGCTGAGCAGGATGGACTACTCCCCCACCCACAACCATGTGGCAGTCATTGTGTGCTACACCCTCACCTAACAGGTAGGTAGCCACCTTTCCAGGGAGGTGTCTTTGGAATAGGGAGGCCTGCACCACAACTCCCACCAGGCACACCCTGCCCCATCCCTCTGCAGGATGGAGCACTCCCTCTCACCCAGAAGCATGTCTCAGCTATTGTGTTCTTCACCCTCACCTAACAGGTAGGTAGCCATCTTTCCAGGGAGGTTCTTTGGAATAGGGAGGCCTGCACCACAACTCCCACCAGGCACACCCTGCCCCATCCCTCTGCAGGATGGAGCACTCCCTCCCACCCAGAAGCATGTCTCAGCTATTGTGTTCTTCACCCTCACCTAACAGGTAGGTAGCCATCTTTCCAGGGAGCAGTCTTTGGAATAGGGAGGCCTGCACTACAACTCCCACCAGGCCCCCTTGTCTCACAGCTGAGCAGGATGGACTACTCCCCCCACCTACAACCATGTGGCAGTCATTGTGTGCTACACCCTCACCTAACAGGTAGGTAGCCATCTTTCCAGGGAGGAGTGTTTGGAATAGGGAGGCCTGCACTACAACTCCCACCAGGCCCCCTGTCCCACAGCTGAGCAGGATGGACTACTGCCCCCACCCACAACCATGTGGCAGTCATTGTGTGCTACACCCTCACCTAACAGGTAGGTAGCCATCTTTCCAGGGAGGAGTGTTGGGAATAGGGAGGCTTGCACTACAACTCCCACCAGGCCCCCTTGTCCCACAGCTGAGCAGGATGGACTACTCCCCCCACCCACAACCATGTGGCAGTCATTCTGTGCTACACCCTCACCTAACAGGTAGGTAGCCATCTTTCCAGGGAGGAGTGTTGGGAATAGGGAGGCTTGCACTACAACTCCCACCAGGCCCCCTTGTCCCACAGTTGAGCAGGATGGACTACTCCCCCCACCCACAACCATGTGGCAGTCATTGTGTGCTACACCCTCACCTAACAGGTAGGTAGACACCTTTCCAGGGAGGTGTCTTTGGAATAGGGAGGCCTGCACCACAACTCCCACCAGGCACACCCTGCCCCATCCCTCTGCAGGATGGAGCACTCCCTCCCACCCAGAAGCATGTCTCAGCTATTGTGTTCTTCACCCTCAGCTAACAGGTAGGTAGCCATCTTTCCAGGGAGGAGTCTTTGGAATACGGAGGCCTGCACTACAACTCCCACCAGGCCCCCTTGTCCCACAGCTGAGCAGGATGGACTACTCCCCCCACCCACAACCATGTGGCAGTCATTGTGTGCTACACCCTCACCTAACAGGTAGGTAGCCACCTTTCCAGGGAGGCGTCTTTGGAATAGGGAGGCCTGCACCACAACTCCTACCAGGCACACCCTGCCCCATCCCTCTGCAGGATGGAGCACTCCCTCCCACCCAGAAGCATGTCTCAGCTATTGTGTTCTTCACCCTCACCTAACAGGTAGGTAGCCATCTTTCCAGGGAGGAGTCTTTGGAATAGGGAGGCCTGCACTACAACTCCCACCAGGCCCCCTTGTCCCACAGCTGAGCAGGATGGACTACTCCCCCCACCCACAACCATGTGGCAGTCATTGTGTGCTACACCCTCACCTAACAGATAGGTAGCCACCTTTCCAGGGAGGTGTCTTTGGAATAGGGAGGCCTGCACCACAACTCCCACCAGGCACACCCTGCCCCATCCCTCTGCAGGATGGAGCACTCCCTCCCACCCAGAAGCATGTCTCAGCTATTGTGTTCTTCACCCTCACCTAACAGGTAGGTAGCCATCTTTCCAGGGAGGAGTGTTGGAAATAGGGAGGCCTGCACTACAACTCCCACCAGGCCCCCTTGTCCCACAACTGAGCAGGATGGACTACTCCCCCCACCCACAACCATGTGGCAGTCATTGTGTGCTACACCCTCACCTAACAGGTAGGTAGCCATCTTTCCAGGGAGGAGTGTTGGGAATAGGGAGGCCTGCACTACAACTCCCACCAGGCCCCCTTGTCCCACAGCTGAGCAGGATGGACTACTCCCCTACCCACAACCATGTGGCAGTCATTGTGTGCTACACCCTCACCTAACAGGTAGGTAGCCATTTTTCCAGGGAGGAGTGTTTGGAATAGGGAGGCCTGCACTACAACTCCCACCAGGCCCCCTTGTCCCACAGCTGAGCAGGATGGACTACTCCCACAACCATGTGGCAGTCATTGTGTGCTACACCCTCACCTAACAGGTAGGTAGCCACCTTTCCAGGGAGGTGTCTTTGGAATAGGGAGGCCTGCACCACAACTCCCACCAGGCACACCCTGCCCCATCCCTCTGCAGGATGGAGCACTCCCTCCCACCCAAAAGCATGTTGTAGAAAGTCCACCCAAAAGATGCCAACTGTACAGGTAAGCAGCCAGAGCACCCCACCATTCCTCAACGAAAGCATTGAGCTAATGCCAACACAATGCCACACATCACAACAAAATACACCCCAATTACATACCATTTGATAGAATGCAGACAGCGATGCATATGTAACTGTGACAGAAACAGAACTGTGACTCAACTAAACCCATGTGTAAGCAAATCAGGGACCAAATATGCACTGCACAGAATGCTATGTGCAAATTCCATGGGTGCTGAGCATGAAGGACCATAGTAACAATGAAAAGACATGGCCTGTCAAGCAAATAAATACAAGCACAGAACATTACAAAGGTATGCATGAGATAACAATGTGACAAGGTCTAGTACATGTGCATATGTAACATCTGTCGGGAAGAGTAATCATCCTCGATGCATCACATCAAGTTGCATGGCAGCCAGTTGTCAGATGACAACTCATCAGTTCCATACAAAGAGTGTCAAGTTGGGCATGGCATCCAATGACTTGTCACACCATGGAACAAGATGTATGTACCTCCACATCATGTCATGACGAACAACACTGTGCAGACATTCAACTCATGAAATACGTAACTGTGTGTTGCATAACATGTAAATAAGAGACATCAAACACAGCAAGCCATATGGCTGTAAGTCAATGACCATGTACCCTCTGTTCCACAGGTGACCAACAACTGACTGCAGAGGACAACAACCTCAACTTGCAGAGCCAGTCTCCTCCCCCGGAACATGGACACTCGGATGCGGAGTCCCTGGATTCTTTGGATGAGGAGCTCCAAGCCGGACCATCTGGTGTGCCAGGGCGCAACCGGTCACATGACCCCACTGCCCCCCCCATCAGCAACAACAACAACGCTGACCCCTGCTGGAACGACCTGTGCCGCCACCACCACCAACACCACCACCTTTGCCTGCAACATTCGCCCAGCCACAGAGGATGCCCAGCCCACACCAACAATTGTGGAGGGCAGGCGTGTGGCTAGAGTGGTGAGACAACAGGTCAGTGATAGCAGGGCAGGTGGGAGGACAAGTGGGACTCCAACAACACCGGACACTGTGACCGAAGCCCTGGCTAACATCACCAGAGTTGTGGGTGCCTATGAACGCACACAGGCACAAATGGGCCAGGCCCACGAAGGTGCCCTGGAGCTCCAACGTCTGCTGAGGTCCATGGACAACCGTATGGGACAAATCGTGGACCTCATGGGCCAGTTAGTGGCGGTACCGAGGGACAGGCCAGTGCCATAGACCACACCTCCACCTCCCCCCGTTGCCACGCAGGATGACAGTTCATCATCCACCCCTGCGGGCACGGAGAGGGGTGACTCCTCAGACCCCACTGGCCCAGTAGACGATGCCCCCCCTGCCAAAAGAAGAAGGGGCCATCCAAAGAAGAACTTGGGACTCATCCGTGGCAAAGCACCGGCCAAACGCCAGTCAAAGAGCCAGCCATGATGTCAACACTCTTCACCCAACCATTGACTCTGTACACTGTCCTCACCCACACTGCCATGGTAATGGCATCCGTCTGTTGGACTGTGTCACCACAGCAATGTGGTGCCTACCCGATTGTCTCATCTACCATGACTGCCAACTCATTGATTCACCATTCACACTTATGTAAATATCCACTTCCCTCTCACAGATACCCATTGCAAATAAACTACAAAAACGCAAAAAGGTGGTTGAGTCTGCTCCATGTTTATCACAGTATGTGCAATGTTTACCATGGTTACAATGTCACAGGAGCATGGATCCTCTGTAGGCAAGGGGAGGCAGAAGGGACCTAGCAAAAGACAACAGAACAAAAGTCACTAGTCAGGTGGTGGCATCACAGCCATCACACAACACATGTCCTCACTGTACAACAATATGCACACATAACAATGTGCAACAGTACCAACAGAGACATCCTGTAGCAGTTCCTACATACCCTGTATCCAACACATAGGCAGCCAGCACTGAGTCAACAACAGGATGCACTCACAAAGATCACATAGACCTCCACCCAAACAACTACATCAACAGACAATGGACCAGTTGTACATCGTCACCCACCTTCAAGTGAAGTAGCGGTTGATGAGCTGCTGACGCTGGTCGACACCTTCCTCCTCACCACTATCCTCGTCACTGGACATTTGTGGGATCGCAGGGGGGCCCTGGCTGGTCATCATCGTCCAGGATCATGGGTATTCCTTTCCGTAAGGCCAAGTTGTGCAGCATGCAGCATGCTACCACTATCTGACACACCTTTTTGGGTGAGTACATGAGTGCCCCTCCGGTCCGGTCCAGGCAGCGAAATCTCGATTTTAGGAGACCAAAGGTTCGCTCCACCACCCGACGTGTTCTACCATGGGCATTGTTGTAGCGGACGTCAGACGGTGTCCTAGGATTGCGTAGTGGGCTCAGCAACCACGGTCTGTTGGGATATGCAGAGTCACCTAGGTGTGAAATAAACATAACGATTCAGTAATACAACTGTGGCAGAGGACAGCATGGCACACACAGCACACAACTTGACTCTGCCTACTCACCCACAATCCATGCCCGCTCCGGAAGTAGATTGGCCATCAGCTGGGGCACAATGCTGTTGTGCAGGATGTATGAATCATGTGCAGAGCCCGGAAACTTGGCACATACATGCGATATGATCATATCGGCCTGGCACACCACCTGCACATTGATGGAATGGGAATGTTTACGATTCCGATAGATGTGTTCCCGTGCCTGTGGTGGAACCAGGCCAACATGTGTGCAGTCAATAGCACCTACAACATTCGGGATGTGGCCAAGGGCATAAAAATCCGCCTTTACATCCGCCAAAGCCGCCCTCCTTGGAAAACTGATGTATTGGTCCTTGTATCGCATCATGGCCAACAGGAAATCCCTTAGCACCATGCTGAAGGTGGGCTGAGACATCCCCCTGCAATGCCCACTGTCTCCTGGAATGACCCACTAGCCAGGAAATGCAGTGCCGCCATCACCTTTGTTTCGGTTGTCAATGCTGTTGGGTATGTCCTGCCAGCCCGCAGGTGAGGATCCAACATGGCACACAGGTCTTGGATGTTCGTGCGGTCCAGACGGAATCTGCGTATCACGTCATCATCCTCAATGTTAGCCAGCAGGGTGACAGGACGATACACATTAGGTCGCCTCCTAGGTGAGATGAAAGGGGACACGTCATTGCAACAGACCATGAGATGTGCACAACTCCGTAGCTTCTGATTCACACAGCGCAAACATTGACTGGCATCACAATGCACCATACAGTGCAAGTCAATAGTCGTGACACATAGAGAATACATTGTACTACACTTCTTCAGTATTACCACTGTGAGAACAACAAACATGGAAACTGTGTCTGTGAATGGTAATAGTCACATTTCAGAATCTGGTGCAAACAGCCCGGACAGTAAATGATACAGGACATGTGTGAAACAGAAACACTGCTGGCTTCCAAATGTCTGCTGTACGTGCCACACATTCTTGTGCAATCATGACAGGGGACACATGAACTACACAATTTGTCCAGTTCTGAAGGACTCAGCATGGAATGTGAGCCAATGCTAATCCACACAAGTCTAGAGACACTCACAGACATATTCACAAGCCTGTGCCAATATCCACTGTCATCAGTAGACATGCCATACATGCTGTTACACACAATTCAAAGTCAGTCAATGACTAATAATGAACAGCATATGCATATGCAGTCTTGACGTGAATCAAGACACAACAACACAACTGCACAATATCATCAGCAAGCACACAGATTGTCAATGTGGCACACAAAAAGTGGATAAGGTACGTGATCCAAAAGGACTGTAGACAAACGTCAATCTGCACTAAAGTTGCACTATGACATGCAGTATGAAGGTAGCACTGCCCAGACACACAACTAAAGTACAACATTTGCCATGGAGCTAATACTCCAGCTGCTTGGACACACAACAGTGACACAGAAACAACCTACACCACCACCCGGACAAAGCCACACCACTACACCTAAAAGTCAGCGCATGAACATACTGAGTAAATACCGAAGACACAACAGCCTCATGCACATAACAACAGGGGATGTCATCGCACGACACAGGTACCAAAGGACTACTATCAAAAGCATCCTGAGCCACATACCACACAGCCTGTCAGGAACAACAAAGCGGACTCTCAACATTCCTCTGCAGACAAAGATGCTGGCTGTGCATCACTTGTTGGCCTCTGGTACCATTAGAACAACAAAAGTCTGAGTTAGATGGGTGCCACAGCCAGCCCTATCAAGGTATATCTCACCTGTCTTGGATGCCATCATTAGCTTGAGTCTTCAGCACCATCAGTTCACCCACACAGCGCAGGACCAGCTTGTGCCCCCGAAAGGCTACCACACCATAGCAGGCTTATCCACACGTGTTAGTTTAATATCACTGCACACGTGTCCTAATTGTGCACCCTGCCAAAACTGCACACACTTACTGCACATGAAAGCACACGCAATACTGAACTGTCCAGGCCAATTGTGGGTCACCTTCTACTGGTCACAGATGCCATGTCAAACTTACCAGTCAGTGAGCACCAGCACCACATTTGGCTACAGTCCCTCACCAAGCCAACAATCTTCATGTGGACAAGGTCAATGCACCTGTCCTTGGTGAGTACCAACGTAACACACCACACACATCAAATCCACTATCAACATACTCACAGCTGTGGAAAATACATGTGACAAATTCACATATGACCGGCCGAACAACATGAGCACATATCCTACACAATGACACAAGTAATGCTGATGACATTTTGCATATATGGGGACAAAACATACCCAAATGCATACAGACAGGTCAAATGATTAAGGAGGAACATATTTCAAAGTGTGCCGGTGATGTATGTTACAACCTTCAGTGTGTATAGCACACACATGTCCATGTGGACATATACTCTTGGTTTTGCTACAGCGAACAATAACCTTACATGAATGCTGTAATAGGTGATACCAAACAGACAACAGTGTGACATATGTGGTGAGTAATGGAGACAATGCTGAAATCTTTGTACAATCATGTACTGTGTAGCGACATATTGTGTGAGATATGAATATGTGTGTAAAAATTTGGCTCAGATACGAAATTTGGGTGGAAATGGGGTGAGAGACATGAACTTTGGGCAAAATGTTTGGGTCAGATATGAAATTGTGTAGGAGTAATGTGCCCCATTAGTCCTTTCAGTGTTGCATTTGGTGTTAGATATGAAGTTTAGGCTCTCATTACGAACTATAGCTCATTTTAATTACATCAAGTTCCATGTTTAATTGAAAGTGACCACTGTTCGAAGTACAGATATGACCCATGACATTGACACTACACGATGTGTCCATTGCTGCATTAAACGTGCTCTAAGAACACCATCACGCCCATAGTCAACAATGTCATGCTGCACCCTCGCCGTAGCTACCGCCTGGCACCAGCGGTGTGTCACCGCCATGGTCCGAGACACCATGGCAGGATTGCTAGGCATATACACATGGCTAATGGCGGATGGCATGCTCCGCCACCCAGATCCCGGTCACTCATGGCAATGCATGGCTCAGGAATAGCGGGAACTACCGCCTGGCACCAGCGGTGTGTCACCGCCATGGAGCATGCCCATCCAGCCAATGGGAAGCGCAATCGCGGTTGCCTGATGCAACTTTGAAAATCGCGGTAGGCGTGCTCCGCCACCGCGGGGCCGGTCATTGGATGCACTTGTAAGATACACCACCGCGGTACTGCATGCCTGTCCCCTGCGGTGTGTCACCGCCATGGAGCATGCCCATCCAGCCAATGGGAAACGCAATCGCGGTTGCCTGATGCAACTTTGAAAATCGCGGTAGGCGTGTTCCGCCACTGCGGGGCCGGTCATTGGATGTTTTGAATGAGGCAGACCTGGAACACCAATTGCAGCAGCTCAGAACAACATAAACGAGCCCTGGGGACTATATATATGTGTGAGAGAGCCACACATTCCCACAGCTCACTGAGCCTACTGCCTGAGACCCTCACCTGCTGCTGCCTCCAGGGACTGCTGACTGAGACCCCTCACCTGCTGCTGCCTCCAGGGACTGCTGCCTGAGACCCCTCACCTGCTGCTGCCTCCAGGGACTGCTGCCTGAGACCCCTCACCTGCTGCTGCCTCCAGGGACTGCTGCCTGAGACCCCTCACCTGCTGCTGACTCCAGGGACTGCTGCCTGAGACCCCTCACCACCAACAGCCGCTGCTGCTGTCTCCTGCCCACAGTGATGGCGAGGACTGAGAAGATCCGTGCCACTCCCTTCACCACCAAGGAACTGGAGCTCCTGGTGGACGAGGTGCTCAACCAGTATCCAAGGCTCTTTGGTGCGCCTAATGTCGTGGTGAGTAACTCAGAGTGTGAGTGAGAGTGCAGGGTGGGGGACACATGAAGTTGATCTGCTGCAGTATGTGCGTGGGAGTGTGAGGGTGGGTCATGCACTGCCTATCATGCTGTTTCCAGGGGGAAGGTGTGTTTGGCCTATTCAACAAGTTTCCCTGCCTGCACATCCAGATGTGAGGGAAGTATGATGTCTTGTCAGACATACAGTGAGGCTGCACCTTTTCATTTCACGAGTCAGGACAGTGATTGCCAGTCTGCATGTCTGTATGTGTCCCTGATGTCCTTCACAGGCCCATCTGTGGCCTTAGCTAGTGTTGCTGTCCAGAGGGTAGTGAGGCCATTGTTTAGACCTCTATATGTGCCTCATCTCTAGTTCTGCGCCATACTCATGACCTGAATCCCCCAGGGTGACACTCTTGTTGGTCATTCACCTATGACACGGTACATTCAAACATTATTGTGCCCGGACTCTTCCGTCCCCACCAGCATGTGCACATACTCGCATGTGTTGGCACTGTTTGTGTTTCCAAATCGTCACTCCATGTCAGAGATGAGCTGCCCCACGTTGGACCTCTGTGTGACCCCAAATGGCCTGCACATTCACTGCCCAATCTGACAGTGACACAACACTGAATGTACAGAGTGTCACATATGTGCTTTTCCTCTTGAGTCTCCATCAATGAGCCATTACAGAGATGTAGATTGCACACAACAGGCCTTGTGATGAGGGTCTGCGTTTGTGAGGTCATGTCCCTCAATGTGACATCCATGACACAGTGTGGCAGTTGAAGGGCAAGTGCTTTGTGGGCTGCGCAGTGTTGGGCACAGTGAGTATTCCCAGTCACATATGTAGTGATGTCATGCATGTCTTGTTATTCCCAGAATATTGCATTAGATGTGGTCAGCATACACATTTAGCTCTCTGCTGGCGTCCTGCATGGCCAGGAGATGGGCATGTACTGTGTCCACCCTCATACCTGCATGCATTAATGTGTGTTTCACACATGATGATGTTTGCAATTAGCAGATGTATTGTCTCCGCTGACGTAATGGCAGAATTTGGGATGAGTCAGTGTCATGGTCCTGCACTGGGGAATGGTGGTTGGTTACACTGAATGTTGCCCCCTCTTGTCTCCCATGTCTGCAGCTACAAGTCAACCAGCGCATGGCCGTGTGGAGGGCCATTGCATCAAAGGTGCGTGCACTGGGTGGCTCAAACAGACGGCGCTCCCACTGTCACAAGAGTTGGGATGACATCGCACGGCTAAGCAGGAACGTGGCCGAGATGACACTGGGGCTGATCCCTCGATCCGGCAGGTTGGCACGGCGCAGCATGACACCACTAATGGCACGCATTTTAGCTGTGACGCAGCCTGACCTGGATGCATGTCTGAAGGTGCATCAGCAGCAAGCTGGTGGTGAGTATTCTGTGAGTGTGACTCTGGTTGTTGTTTGCCAGCATGTGCTCCAGGCCTGGGCCAGTGCAGGGCTGTGATGTTGCTAGTGTGATGCAATGGTGTGTAAGTGGCCGCGGTGTGGGGTGCAGTTGTCATGCATTCCCCCTACATGTACCTTCCCATGTCATTGGTGTAATGGGCCTTGACTTCACATTTGTAGTTGTGGCCTTCCGGTATCATCTTCATTGATGTTGTCACGGACATCCCATGTCAGGGTCCAGCAGAGTGCATGATCTGAGAGTGCCATCATCAATGTGTGCATTGCCTGACATCAGAGTAGTGCTGGCTACACATCTGACACCAATGTGCAACTGTAGTTGTGCCCCAAGATACGACATGGTGGATGGCATGTGCCCATGGACATTGTGTGTGGTTATGTTGGAGTCTGAGTCTGTGTTGGTAACTTCTGCTGGATCATGTTGTGACGTTGGCAACATGTTGTGAGTAGGATCTTTGAACCCTTCAGGGCCCTAGGTGTGCACAGAGGGATATGTGTGTGTTGTTAGACGTAGCCACCAACAGGCTAGATGGCTGTGTGTCCATCACATGGGTGAATTATGTACAATTTTGCATCATGCCACGGTAATTTAGATGTTACTGCCCATGGTGTTGTCCAACATGGATCATTGTCCATCATTAGTGATGCTTCACTTGCAGGTATTTGTTGACTTGATGCAGATGTACTTATCCTTTCTCTCTCTCATGCAGCATCTTACATGGGCATGGAAGGACACGGGACGGACACCAGTGGTGAGGCATCAGGCACAGGTGATGCTCACCTGCATAGTGACACGGATGTCACCAGCGCATCAGAGGGGGACCGTAGTCATCTAGAGGAGTCCCTGCCAGAAACGCAGACCTCTACGTCATCTAACGAAGGCGGTGATGCATCTATGTTTTTGTCCGAAGGAAACGGGGACTCTGCCTCCTCGTCCACCACACAGCGTTCAGTGCCCACCCTCCCTGCTACTCCCACTTTTGGTGCCCGTGTTCGCACCACGAGGAAGGGAAGAGTGTCCTTCATCCCAGGCACCGCTGCCCCTGCCCCTGTCCCCCTGCTGCCATCAGTGCGGAGTCTGTGGACCTTTTGCGCCAGCTGTGTGTGGGTCAGACAGCTCTCCTCAATGCCTTCCTGGACCATGACAAGAAATTGGCACAGGTGGTGGCTCTCATGGAGGGCGTGCATTCTGACGTGGGTGAGCTACACTGGACTGTACAGTCTCTGGCCTCTGCAGTGACAGCAGCCATTCAACTTGCCCAATCCCATGGTCCAGCTCCAGTCCCTAGGCCCACCACCCTGACAGTGGATGCATCTGATGATGGTGAGCACACACCCCAGACGTCAAGGGACAGATACATCACGTGCAGCACACAGCAGTAGCAGCCCAAGCAGTCCAGGCCGCAGACACCATCCCCACATAAAGGTAAACCCACACCAGAGCGCAGGGGCAAAAGCCCTTCAGGCCACACCCAGGGCAAGGATGGCAAAAGCAGGCCTCTGGCTCACATGCCTCAGAGGCATCCCCAGCCAAGGACTCACCTGTCCCAAAAGTGTCTCGCAGAGACAGGCACACAGTTTCCGTGCCCAGTGACAAACAGGTGCCTGCTAAGGGTACACGTAAGAAGGGCTCCAAGGCTAGTTCACCCACAACATCTACTCCCATCCAGAGCCCTGTGAAGCAGGGTAAGGAGGCCACTGTAGGGGGACACCTGGTAAACAGGTGATGCAGGGGCAGAAGCAATCCGGGGCCAAGCGTCCCAAAGGATCCAGCACGTCCCCAGAGGGGGGACCAGCATCTGCAGCTGATCCAGCTTTTGTGACCAGTGTGCCTGTTGTATACACCCCACTTGGCCTTAATCCCAGGACAGGGAAGCCATATCAAATCCCCAAGAAGCGGAAGGGCACCCCTCAAACTTCACCCACACACACAGGGTCTCGTGCAGGCATGAGTCCACCTCCACGTGCCACCACCCCACCTGGACCTAGCAGCCCTGAGGCTTCCCAAACCACTGCTGGCTCTACCATACCTGGACCTGGCAGCCCTCAGGCTTCCCAGAACACTGATGGCTCTACCCCAGCTGGGCCTTTCTCTCCCCGAGCCAGTACCCCAACTCGCCCCGACAGACAGCCACCTCCCAGTCATACTGCCAGCCCAGTCTGAGTGTTAGTCCCCCTCACACACATGTCTGTCTCACAATGGTGCCATGGCATGGCCATTTTTGACACCCTGAGTGTGTTGCTGACCATGGCAGAGTACTGTACCACACATTTACAGTGCTGGATGTCATGTACCTCACCTGCACTGTGTCCTGGCCACTGGCCTTGCTGTTCACTGCTGTTTGCCCCTTGCCTGTGCAGGATCTCATGTACCTCACCTGCACTTTGGACTGGCCACTGGCCTTGCTGTTCACTGCTGTTTGCCCCTTGCCTGTGCAGCTTCTCATGTACCTCACCTGCACTTTGGACTGCCCACTGGCCTTGCTGTTCACTGCTGTTTGCCCCTTGCCTGTGCAGGATCTCATGTACCTCACCTGCACTTTGGACTGGCCACTGGCCTTGCTCTTGTCTGACTTTTGCTGCATGACTGTGTGAAATGTAAATAAAAAGAATAAATGTACTCCTGTTGTCTGCCTTGTCAGTGTCCTTGCTAAATAAAGGGTTACTGTGTGGGTATTGTTTACTGTGACACATGCTCTATTTTCCACTTCAACATTGCCAATGTCTTGTTTCCTCTGATCATGTTGTTTCAACTTTTGTGTCCCAGACTTCTGCATCTGTGTGTGTTGGCTTGGTAGTATGTGTGTTTGCTGTGGACTGATTGACTTCCTGGGTGTGTTGTTGTGTGTGTGATGTTTAGATTGTTGTTGTGTGTGTTCATGGTGTGTCACTCATCTCTGTTTGTAACTGGTATGTGTGTTGTGCACACACTGCTTGGTGTGCATGCAGTGCTGTGAGTTGATGTTGCCTTGTCCTTGCCTGTTGTGCACCCCCTGATGTTTGGCTGTTGTAGCATGTTGATATCTTTGCCTGTACATGTGTTGTGACTGATGTGGCTGTGTGTAGTGTTTGTGTTGTGTTGTGTCATGCAGTTGACAGTTGCTCTGTGTGTGGTGTTCTATTTTCCTGTCAGTGTGTGTGTGTGTGTGTTGTTGTTGTGTTTGATTCAGGTGTGTTGCCATTGTGGTGTGCCTTACTTGTGTGTCTGTCACATGGACTGAGGTCTATTGTGGTTGCCGTGCTTGTTTTATGTGCATCCTTGGTGTTTTCTCCTCTCAGATTTGATGTGTCTATGGTCATGGTTGTGCATGTGCAGACATGTGGTACACTATGACACCATTTTGAGTGGATGGGTGTTGTGGTATGTCTGTCTATGTGTCATTGTAGGCCCATTTCTGCCTTTTGTTCTCCATTGTTGTTTTTAGTGGATGCACTTCTTATATGTGTTGTGGTATGTTGTCTGTGCGTTTTTCATGACTGATGTGGTTGTGTACTCCTGTTGTGTCTGTGCTCCCATTGAATTTGCACTGTTTAGCTGCACAGGTCTGGTCTGGTCTGTTGTTGTAGTAGTTCTGTGTGTGTGTTTTGATTGTGTTCTGTGTTTGACTGTTGTTTTTGTGCGTACAGTGGTACTGCCATACCTGTGTGTGTGTGTGTGATGTTTGTGGATACCACCCAGGGGATGTGTTTGCTTGTCAGTGTCTTGACTGGATATTATTGGCAAGCTTCTGTGTGTTTGTCACTGGTGTTGTGTGCTGCAGGTGTGATGGGTGTGGGGGTTGTGTGAAGGTTCATACTTGTGTTTGACTGTCATGGAGTGTTGCAATGGGCCCTGTGTGTTGTGCTGCTGACATACTCCTGTGATGTATTTGGATGCAGATGTGTGGCTGATCAGGGTTGGACTTCATACCCTTCCTTTCATCCCTGTGCCTATTCATGGGTTGCCTTGCTGTCTCCCTGAGTTGTTGCAGTGAGGTGACTGTGCTTTGACTTCACTAACTGTGACTGCCATGTGTGGAGTTTTGGGCTGGGGTGGATGTAATGTGTTCCTTCCCTTGCATGTGATGTACACATTTTTGGTGTTCAGCTCCTTGCCATTCCATTTGTGTGCACCTCACTTTGGGTTTCATATTTGTTGTCCTACATTGCTGTTGGCATGTGGTCTGTGTTTGTTGCTGTGTGTCAGTGTGGGGTATGTCTGTGTGACTTGGCAGGCTGTATGTCCATTGTAGTGTTTGTTCATTGTCTGTGTGTGTTTAATTTGTGCTTGGACTCAGTTTACTTGCCATGAGTGTGATGTTGTTGTGGTGTGTGTGTTCCCCTGGCCCAGTGCTTGCACGATGTGTGTTACTCTGCAGCCACACCTGATGAGGCTGTCTCCCTAGTTGTTTGTTGTGTGGTGTAGTGTGTGTGTTCACCTGGCTGCTTTTTGGGCATGTGGGGGCACAGGGAGATCACGTGGCATGTCCCTTCATGGTGTGGGTGGGCCTAGTGTGTGCAGTGTGGAGGTGTTGCCCTGTGTACTTTGAGCACTGCCCCTGCCTTGCGCTGGCCCAGCCTACTACATTGTGTGCATTTTTTCTCGCGGATTCACCGCTGCGGTCACGTGAACTGGGCATTATTTCAGGATCGCGGACATGGTGGCCTGGGTGTGGAGGGGTGGACTAGTGGCAGGTGGGACATGTGTGGCTACACCTCCGGTTGTGTTCCTGTCCCCACGAGGGTGTCTGGTGGGGGCAGGCACCTTACATCGGACACGGAGTTGTGGGTTGTGTTTGTTAGCGGAGTTGTGTGCTGGCGGATCTGCGTCGGCGTCCGCGACGGTCCATGGCTTGCTGTAGGTGTATCATGTACAGCGCCGGGAAGACGTGTAGTGCCGGGTCCATGGCGGTCGGCTCCGGTTATCGATGTAGCGCTCCGCTGTGGTGCTTCCGTATGCTCAGAATGGCCGGTTTCTCCGCTGCGGTGGGCCTGGCTGTTTTGCGCATCCTAATTTGTACGGCAGGAGGGACGTCATTCCGCACGGCGGTGGTTCAAGATTGGTCGTCTCCGCCGCGCTCGCGGGCGCGTTTTGATTGCGTTCCGAGTTGCACCCCGGCGGTTGGACAATGGGCTGTGTTTGGCCATTGTAATATGGCGGACGGGTGCACCGCTGCTCACGGGCGGGAAAAAGCATTTTCTCCCACCGCCAGCATCGCGGAGGTGCATCCGCCAGTCATCGTAATGGACCCCTTTGTTCGATATATTAAAGTCTGTAATGAATCTTGTCACCTCTTTGGTCTCAGTGTTTCTGCTAGATATTTTTGGAACAAGCAGATTTTCTCTTTTTTGCCTCTTTGCTCTGACCTGGCATCATTTAGAACAGTCACTGGCTAACCACGTCTCCTAAATCTTTTGTACATTTCAGTAACTTGTGCCTCATATTCTAGATCTGAGCAGTTCCTTCGGGCCCACAGAAACTCTCCATATGCCACACTCCTTAACAGTGTTGTACATATCTTTCCATTTTCAATATATACTAGGATATCCAGGTAATCACTTATATCCTTACTGATGGAATAGGTGAATCTTAATTTCAGAGATTCTATTCTGATTGAGGGATTATAAATATATATAGGTTCCTTGAGGCTCCCCCTGTGGCTCCCAAGAACACCATGTTGAGTGCCCTGTGTGGGCAACGGGGCACCCACCTTTAAGTTAAGGGCCGCGGAGATGGGGCACCTGGGGCCGAAATCGGACCGGGAAGGGGGGCCACATGCCCCCTGCACAATGTCACCAGGCCCCAGGAGATGGGTTCCCCGAGGCTGAAATCAGCCTGGGAGGGAGGCCACATGCCTCCCTCCCTCTGCACAATGTCACCAGGCCCTGGGGTATGGGTTCCCTGTGGCTGAAAATGGCATGGGGAGGAGGGCCATGTGTGCCTCCCTACCCCTCAAAAGAACTGTGGAACCTGGGGATGGGGTCCCGAGGGCCTAAATTGGCCCAGGGAGAAGGCCACAAGCACCCCCTCCCCCTCAAGTTCACAACATGCCGCAAGGGATGGGGTCCCTGGGGCCTAAATCATCCCAAGGAGGGGAGGTTCGTGCCCACCCCCTCCTCAAAAGAATGCCGGGCCCCAAGGGATGGGGTCTACATGGCCGAAATCGGCCTGAGGGGCTATGTGTGCCCTTCCCTTTTATTAAAACGAGTGGCCCTAGGGAATGGGGTTCCCAGGGCATAACAAGGCTCAGGGAAGAGGTCCCTGGGCCAATAACATCTTGGGGAGTTGGGCCGTGCTGCCCTCCTCCCCTTAAAAAATTACACGGGTCACCAGGGCCTAACAAGGCTCAGGGAGGGGTCTTCATGGCCCCCTCCTCTGATTAAAAAACAAACAGCTATAGCCAATCCCAACTGTGCAGGGGCGGGTTGGCTGCAAAACCTGCCGAAGGCCATGCGTGCCAGGGGGTTGCATTTACGTATGGTTTTACTTTATTTAAAAAAAACTTAGAAATTCACTAAAAAACAAAGGTTAAAGTAACATTATAGTTAGGTGTGATAAAATGATCTGTTTTTGTTTAAAACGAAACTTAGAAATTCAATGAAAAAAACAAAGGTTAATGTCATATTATAGTTGGGTGAATTTGTCAAGGACAACATTAACGTTTTGAACTAAATAAATCCCAGAAATTCACCAATTTGTTAGCAGCACTCACTATAACTTATAACCTCACATATGACATCGCTCATGACATGTTCCATGACATCATTTATGACATCACTGATGAGATCAAATGACATCATTGATGACATCATCCAAGCTTTGATTTCCCACATATTGCTCTATATTTTGGTATGGCATCAGAGGCCTACAGTAAGTATAAAATAGCTCAGGAGAATATCAGCCCTTGTTACTTCCATAACAGATACAACCCCTTTCGGTGTAGAAAGCATGCATTATGTGCAACATTGACCCTATACCATACGCTTTACAGCTGTCATAGTTCACATTAACAATCATCCACAGATATATAGGAAACATTAATTGAGTGAAGTGTTCAATCTGTATACAACTGTTCACAGAAAGCCAAGTTCCTAAAAATAGTGAATGTCAGTTCCAAAACAAATGATCTATTAGGGACAGCTTTTATCTGTATCAAACCCCTGAAACTCACCGAGCCTACATTGAGAAATGAAGTTGATATCAGTAGAGAACTGGTTACTGTAAACAATGCTTACTCTATGGAGAACGTTTACTCTGTACCACACTGTTTGCAAACAGTGAAACTTTCATGAGAAATACACCACAGAGAATTAAAAAGTATCTACTATGAACAGTGTACACTCTATGTACCAGTTGTCAAAAAGACACTATTTGCTCAAAATAACCTAGTTCTGAAGGTGGTGAAAACCTTACAGGTAGCCAATCTTCTCAAGCAGAACAAGCACATGTACGGAGGTTAGTACCTGGTGCACACAGTCTTCTATGTTATGTAGAAATTGTGATGCTGACATGATTCTGTCTAATAGCTCAAGCCTGCTTACAAAAGTTAGTATCTACTATGTAGAATCTTACTCCTGTTGAAAACTTTTTCTGCAGAACCAAAAAACTTGTGTAGAACATAATGAACAAAAGTCAACTGTCATCTGCACACATGATTACTTTTGAATACAAAGATTTATAATGTGTTCAATACCTCTACACACCTATGGTGCAATAGGGGCACTTGTGCTTTGTAAACACACCCATTAGCTGGACCCAGGCTGTACAAAATTAGGTAGAGAAGTAATATGGTATGTTGTTTTGCATACACAGGGAGCGTGATGAGGCTTGACTGCTGCTCACGAGCGCCCACAAGATTTTCTAGCCGCCTGCAAGCTCCTGCGACCGCTATCGAGGCTTCAGGCTGCACCAGCGACTTCCGGCACTTCTTTTGTGCCATAGGCGAGCGCAATTGGGCGTGACTGACCGCGGCTACGACCTGGAGAAGATTTGTTCCTTGAGAAGTAGGTACATCTCCTAAGGCAATTTGGAGTTAAAAAAACTTCTCAAATGGGACGTTCATGTTGGTTTTTTGTGGGAGGAGCCCATTTTAAATTTTACTTTATTTTTTCAACAAGGAGGAAGTGCCCCAGAGACTCCAACTTCCTGTTCCTGTCCACAAGGCTCATCCCAGTGCTTTGTCAACCTCTTGGTCACTTCTCATTTGGATTTGGAGCTGGAAGGATCACTCTGTCTGCTGAATATATACCATTGAATTTGAGAGCTTTGTTTTTTGTGATACCACAAGTTAGTTCAAAAACTGTTGTATGAGGGTGTTGTTTGTTTGAAAGAGGGCATGCACCAGGATTTATTAGTACTTTTATTCGATTTTTTTTAAATTTATTGTGGTGGTGGCCTGTAGTTTCAGTAGGGACCTAGTTATTTTTTTGCATGTCATTTTAATTTTTTTATAAAGGAAAAATGTTGCACAGTTCAGTACATTTTCTCCACGTTTTTAATACAATTGCAATATTCATTTAATTCACTATGTGGCTGAGTCTGCCAATTGGCCTTCCAGCCAATAGGCCCAGAACTAGTCACGGGTGCATGAACTAACTGTTTCTGTGGTGTCTGTTGAGTTAAAACATCATTTAGGCCATGGATGGCATTGGATTAAATTACAAAATGTGGTTTATTTGGGGGTATTTCATTTTTTTTCTGCAAACAGTGTATAGGTGGGTTAATATATTTGATGCCTTTGGAGGATGTGTATTGTTGTAAAATGTTTTAGCCCAGTTAATTTTTGTTCTTGGCATTGCTGAAATAATGGTGTTTTCTCCTGTGTTATCATGCTTCCTTTGTCTGGCCAGTGTGTGAGTGTGTTTGCCATAGGCCACCATGCCATGTGGTCATGCGCCATTTTGTATAGTCAGTGTCGATAGGCCTGCATGTGTTCTTTGTTTTCCATGCCTCCTGCTTGTTGTTTCACCATGTGGCTGGTGGCCATTTTGTGTGGGCAGCCAGTGTGCTTTTGCTATAGGCCTGAATGTGTTCTTTGTTGTGGCCATGCCTCCTTGCTGGTTGTTATTGTTTGACCATGTGGCTGAGGCCATTTTGTGTAGGCAGCCGGTGTGCTTTTGCCATAGGCGTGCATGTGTTCTTTAATATGGCCATGTTTCCTTTCTGGTTGTTGTTTGACCATGTGTCTGTTGGCAAGTTTGTGTA
The DNA here is from genome assembly GCA_963921515.1 of Calotriton arnoldi. NCBI lineage: Eukaryota > Metazoa > Chordata > Amphibia > Caudata > Salamandridae > Calotriton > Calotriton arnoldi. The sequence continues at coordinate 1,359,439 of CAWUFW010001548.1, forward strand.
GGCAGCCAGTGTGCTTTTGCCATAGGCCTGCATGTGTTCTTAGTTGTGGCCATGCCTCCTTGCTGGTTGTTGTTGTTTGACCATTTGGCTGGTGGCCATTTTGTGTAGCCAGTCAGTGTGCTTTTGCCATAGGCATGCATGCATTCTTTGTTGTGGCCCTGCCTCCTTGATAGTTGTTGTTGTTTGACCATGTGGCTGGTGGCCATTTTGTGTAGGCAGCCAGTGTGCTTTTACCATAGACCTGCATGTGTTCTTTATTGTGGCCATGCCTCCTTGCTTGTTGTTTGAACATGTGTCTATTTTGTGCAACCATCCTTATTTCAGTTTTGAAAGCCATTTAACTTAACTGTGTCATACTCATTCCTTCATTTGCTTCCCGAACAGATTGATGATGGTTGGCTGCTAATTGCCCAGATAAATATTGTCTTCGTTTAGTGTTTGTCTTTGTCACACCTTTCCCCAAATCCCCTTTCCCATCTATTCATCAAAGCTCCAACCCTCTTACCTAGGGCTATGTGATTTATTGAGGTGTGACTTAATTTACACCATTAATTGATCACACACTTGGTAGGGTGGATGTGGTGAAAGGAACACCAACTCACTGCAGGATCTTCAGTTCTATTATCTAAACAGTAGCCCACACTGGATCCATTTACCCACCCACGCATAAAAAGTGATCAATATTTTGTATATAGAAGAAAATCATTCGTCAGCATCATCATTATTCAGGCATTGATTCGAGTATTTGGTAACTTTACTTTTAATTAAAATACTAAAAGGCCCATTACGATACCCGGCGTAAAAAAATCCGCCAGGCATGAAAGCGGCAAAAATCCGCCCGCACACACCGTCTGAACACCGACCACGCCATTACGAAGACACAAACCGAAAACCGCCATCGGCGGAAAAATCACACAAGATACCGCCCGCCCTCGTCCGAGTCGGAGTCAAACCGCCCGCCACGGACGGAAACACGCACGACAACACAAAACCGCCCGCCCTCACGGCCGACACACCGCACGTGAAATTACGATCGCACCGCCATGAGCGCGGCAAACCTACAAATATACCGCCCGCCAGCGCAAACAACGCCGATGAAAATTGACACGGCAGAAGCCATGGCGGCCACGTCCCTGCACAGAAACCATCCGCTGACAAAAACAATCGCACACAACATGGCCAACAAGTCCACACAGCAAGGCACGCACAAATACACAAGCACAGTACACATCCCGAAAACACCCCCCCTGGACAAACAAAAACTACAAAGGCCAGAACACCAGACACAACACACCTGAAAACAACAGACCATGAGGACACACCCACATAGGTAAGTACAAAAGCAGCACTCCCACAGACCACAACCCCTTGCAACATTGCAAACCAGAGAGGAGAGGAGAGGACACAGTGACACAGCAAGGACAGCAGCACACCACAGAAACGCACACATCACAACCACCACCACCACCACCACCACCAAACACCGGCACCACAAACCCCCTGCACATTACACAACACACACCGCACCAGCACCACAAACACCATGGCACCACAAAGAATGCCCAAGTTCACGCCCATTGAGCTGACGGTCATGGTCGACGAGATTATCAAGGTGCACCCACAAATCTATGGGAACCTGGTCCAGCACACACCACTAGCCACCAGAAACAGAATGTGGAACCGGATCGTAGACCAGGTCAATGCAGTCGGGACCCTGCCCAGGAACAGAGTAGAAATTAACAAACGGTGGAATGACGTCAAAAGCCTGGTCAAGAAGAAGGAGGGCAAAAACAGAGAGCTGGCTGCCGTCACTGGCGGAGGGAATCCCGCGCTGTTCAAGACCTTCAAAGCGTGGGAGGAGAAGGTGCGAGTCATCATACATCCGGAGATCCTCACCGGATTACCAGGGGGAGTGGAGGCTGGTAAGTACAAACTAATGTATACCAGCACACCGCTATGTACTCACATGCACTACCACCATGCCACAGCTCCCAGGGACGAACACCCCCATGTCCAGCACACAATACACAACACATCACACACACATGCAACAGACACCACCACACACAGCCCAAACCTAACAACTGTAAGATACGTGGGGGCATGTGTACACTCAGCCAGCCACGTAACCACCAACAGGTCCCCAAGTATGCCAGAAGCGCCACAACGAGCACCCACCACACCCATGTGTCCGCCATAGCTGCACTAACCGACAAGTAACAGGTAAGTGGCAGGAACACAAAGTGCAGTGGGTGGGAGGGTGGACAGCTCAAGTACAACACACACCAGGCCCCTAGTCCCACAGCACAGCAAGGAGGAGCATCCCCCACACCCCACAGCCACGTGTCAGCCACCGCAGTGCACACCGACAGCCGAAAGGTAGACATCACGGTCCACAACAATCGGTGTCAGTGGGTGTCCAGCCATCACCACGACCCACAACACCGCCCCCACCCCCACAGACCTGCAACATGGAGCACCCCCGCTTAGAACCATGTGGCATCCAGTACAGTGCACGCACGAACAACCTGCAGGTGGGAAACTGGACAGGGCTGGATTACTGGAGGCATGAGGACCGTAACACGACCAACACATGGGACATGTCACGTAGCAGACGAACACGCAGCACCGCCCACTGTCGCGAACAAGTGAACAATGTGCACACGGACATGAACCACAGACTCACACCCCACATGACCCATCACAGACACAGCAACACCCAAGGAGCCACGTCTGCATGCACAAGCCACACTGAATATAGTACCACACGGCAGCCACTGTGCAACCCATCACACACAACCGAAACACCATTGAAGTCCTGTCCATGTAGCCCCTACTGCCTGTCAACTACACACCCCACAACTACGCCTATGTAAGACAAACAACACTAGACGCAACAGAGCGGAACAACATAAATGCACACGAACACCACTGAACCCATCAAACACACAGACACACCATGCACATACAACATACCATCCATCCCATCCGTCAGCCCCAGTCTCATGAAAGGCATGTCATCCGAACAGCTGCCACACATACAGCAGTCACGCTAAGATACATGCCCATGACCAACCATGTGCCAGAAGTCAATGAAGCGCACGCCACACTGTGAGCAACAACACACAACATGGGCCACACCCCCCCGAGCACTGCAGTGATGCACATGGCACAGGGCAGCACGCACACCAAGGAGATGGGACAACTGCAATACGTCGGGTGGCACACAACCATCACTCACTCATAACGATGCGTCCAATGCCATGTCCAGTAATCACAACAGACAGCAAATATGCAGGGCATGTCAGGCATGCACACACCTCAGACCATGCACTGTCATGCTGCCACAACACAAGTCACGTTCGGCACCCATGGCTCACAGCATGTACCCCAAAAGCATATTCCATCCCAAATGCGTTTCTGGGGCATGACCCCCATGTTGCCATATGCGTTCCTAAGCGTTCCATTTGAACCCCAAAAGCATATTCCATCCCAAATGCGTTTCTGGGGCATGACCCCCATGTTGCCATATGCGTTCCTAAGCGTTCCATATGCACCCCAAAAGCAAAGTACAAACCAGACCCAGGATGGGCCTGGAGCCCGCATACACCAGAGTCACAATAAGTAGGAGCACAGCAACACACCCATCGGCATAGCCAATCCGTCCCATGCCACATGTGCACAGCACACAGTCCCATTGCCAAGCACACACAACAACAGATTGTACAGCCACACACCCGCCTCCGGGACACACGTGCACGAGAGTGCACGAACGGAGAATGTCAGACAACCAATACAGACTTCGCCAGGTGCAACACAATAACAAATCTCATTCTCTCCACAGGTGACGAACTGCTGGATGCTGGGGATGGAGACAGCAGCCAGCACAGCCAGCCTACAAGCCCCCAACGAGGACACACGGATGTGGAGGATCTGTCCTCCTCTTCGGACACGGACCACCAAGCAGGCCCATCTAGTGTGGCAGGGCCCAGCCGCTCCCCAGGACCCCTCCTACCCACCAACCCATCATCCAGGGCTGCTGAACATTCCCAGCCCCCTGCTGCCACTGTCGTTGCGGCCACACCCACGGTCATTGCGGCCACACCCACGGGCATTGCGGCCACACCCACGGTCATTGCGGCCACACCCACGGTCATTGCGGCCACTACCACTGCCGCAACCGCCACCACGTCTTCGCTGGCCCCAGCCCCAGCGCAGGTGGTGGCCCGGACGACTGGATCCACCCTGGGAGCCAGGGCGAGGACCGTGGTGAGCAATGTGGCTAGTGGGCAGGCCGGTGGCAGCAGGACTGGTAGGAGGAGGAGGGTCAGGGAAACGCCAGTCTCCCCTGGGAGCCATGCCCTGCCTCAAATGGCCAGAGTCCTTGGGGCCTATGAAGAGGCCCAAGGACAATGGGCCAGGTCTGCTACAGACACGCGTGAGGTGCTGGGGGTGCTGAGGTCCATGGACGCCCGTATGGGCCAACTCGTGGACCTCATGGGCCAGCTGGTGGTGGCGGTGAGGTCACAGCCAGGGACAGCAGCTCCCCTCCGCCACCACCTGCCGGGGCGCAGGGTCGAGCAGCAGTGTCCAGTTCCCCTGCGTCCACAGCCAGTGAGCACACCTCAACCACCAGCAGGTCGCAAGCAGGCACCCCCCTCGCAAACGTGGAAGGGGCCGTCCGAAGTGGAAACAGATCTCCCGGGAGGACTTCGCACGCTCCAGACGCAAGTGAGGCAGCCAGCCAGCCTTCCTTGACCACCCACTGCATTGACTTGGACTACGATCCCACTCCACACAGCCATCTGGATGGCATGTGTGTGTTGGACTATGGACATAGAACCAGTGGGTACACCCTGAGCATCACGCAGCCATGACCGACAGCTCATTGTCACTGCACGCACCACTTTTGTCATCACCTTACACACAACCACATGTCACAGTTTGAAATAAATGCACCTCTTCCACAAACTGCTGTCTGTGCCCTGTGTTTTAATTGTACGGAATACAACGGCCACCTTGAGCGGAACGGCACCTGATGCGTGGCATGGCAATGGAACCGGAGGGCCTGTAGGGACCTAGGGGTGGGAGACAGAACAGGAGCACATTCAATGAGTGTGTCACACACCCATCACACAGTACATGTCAACAACTACAAGCAATGTACACACATCGCACAGAGCAATAGGGCACAATGCCACAGCCACCATCAGTGGCATACTAACCTGGGCATGGAGCGTTGACACACAGCACGCAGTGAACAAAAGGCCACCCTGACACAGCACACACACACCTGCACAAATACAGACACATCAGCCGTCGTACATGGACACTCACCGTCAAGTGAAGTAGCGGGCGATGAGCTGCTGGCGCACATTCCCAGCTTCCTCCTCTCCGCTGTCCTCCTCACTCGAGCTGTCCTGGTCTGCGGGCTGGGGCCCTGGTTGATCTCCGTCATCCACAATGAGGGGGATCTGCTTCCGAATGGCCAGATTGTGCAGCATGCAGCACGCCACCACTATCTGGCACACCTTCTGTGGGGAGTACGCCAGCGCACCCCCGGTGCGGTCCAGGCACCTGAACCTGGACTTGAGGAGGCCAAAGGTACGCTCGACCACACGTCTGGTCCTCCCATGTGCCTCATTGTAGCGATCGTCTGCTGGGGTGCGAGGATTCCTCAATGGACTGAGCAGCCATGCCCCATTCGGGTACGCAGAGTCACCTGGGTGTGAGGGACACAGAGAACCGTTGCTATTCCAACTGGACAGGGGACAGCATCGCACAGCCAGCACGCTACACCACTCCACATACTCACCGACAATACAGCCACGATCCTGTTGCAGATTGGACATCAGTCGTGGCAAGATGCTGTTGCGCATTACGTGTGCGTCATGGGCCGAGCCTGGGAACTTTGCACACACGTGGGTTATCACCATGTCCGCAAGGCACACCACTTGCACATTCAGGGAGTGCGTGTGCTTCCTGTTGCGGTACAGGTGCTCAGTGGCCTGTGGTGGAACAAGGCCAACATGTGTGCAATCAATGGCACCAACGACGTGTGGGATCCTGCCAAGGGCATAGAATGCACCCTTCACTGCCGCCAATTCACGAGCCCTGGGGAATCTGATGTACCTGTTTCGGTACAGCATCATGGCTGCCAGTACATCCCTCAGCACCTTGCTGAACATGGGCTGGGACATCCCTCCTCCACTGCCCACTGTGTGCTGGAATGACCCAGTGGCGAAGAAATGCATGGCGGCCATCACCTTAGCCGTGGGGGTGAATGCTGTCGGATACACCCTGCGGGGACGGAGATGGGGTTCCAACATGGCACACAGTCGATGCAGGGTTGGCCTGTCCAGCCGAAACTTCCTTATGACCTCAGTATCCTCCATGTCCGCCAGCAATTGGTATGGGCGGTCAATGTTCGGTCTCCGCCTAGGGAAGATGGCAGTGGACACATGTCAAAGCAACACAACACATAGCAATTTCGCATTCACATCACTGACATGACTGAGCAAGCACATGAGTCACAGCCCAGCTGTCAAGCAGGGACGGCACGGCCACAATACACTTACACAGGTCTCCCACCAATGGCAATGGCTAGTGATGCAAACCACTGCCATGAGCATGCACATGGGGATCTAGGCCCCAATGACTTGCGGGGCGTGCTGATGGGGACTGACTGCATATTCGTCAAGCGGCAACGCCACGGCAACATGAATGTCTGCTGAGCATGGCACTGCTTCCGAGGCTGGATGAGTATGGCACACGACGACGACGATGTGGGCACAGGCTGAGCGGCCAAAACAAGTGGGACCTGTGGCACGAGGGGATATGAGACAGTAGTAGGTGTCAGCACTGCACCCTATGTACAGCACTGTACGGATCACACCTCCCGAAACATTGACAGGTGTCCACATTGACAGCCCCATGCCAAGACGGCTGTGTGCTTGCAGACACACGTCACAGGTGAGAGGTTACATTGCACGTGCCAGGTGGCAGACGTACATAGTGGGAGCTGGCATGTGTGTGCATGTGTCTCCTGTTCAGGATCCACCAGATGGGCGCTGACTCTGTACTGACCATTGGACACAGCATGTTCCGTGGAAGGCTTGTGTGTGTGGGATGGTGGCACTGGATGTGCCTCCGTTGGGTGGGGGGCCATGCACAGGGCGGGTACGTCGATGATTGCGCATTGTTGGTCACGGTGGGTGCACCCACTCAGATGTGTTGCCCTGTGTTCAATTCCTATGTCCGCATGATGATGGACTGTAGATGTGGGCAGACTACACATTGGTCGATGTGCTGTCAATATGCATGTGCCTTCACACCAGGCACAGCTGCCCCTGCACATGTGACCCCTGCTGGACTCGCTGCTGGGTCTGTGGAGCTGATGCACCTTCTGTGCGTGGGGCGGACAGCTCTCCTCACTTCCCTCATTGCGCATGTCATGACTTTGCCGCAGGTGACATGGATCATGGAGGGCCCACATGTACGCGTGGGTAGGCTACACATGATTGTTCACTGGTCGCCACCCCCAGTCAGTGTTTCGAATGGGAAGGTTGTTGTGCTGGTGGTATATTCGATGTGGCGGATGGGCGGGCCTAGGTGCGGGCTTACATTCCGGACATGGGGGGTAGTTGGATTGGCGACTAGTTGCAGTACACACGGGACACGTCTCTTCCTTTCCACATCTGGGTCATCCCTTGTACTCACTGACAGTGATACAGTCATCTTCGCCCCAGCCCTCATGTCCTCCCCTCGCTCCCCCAATATGCATGTGCACCTGCGAGGCTAGCGCTTGCACAGGCAGCCCCAAGCTCGCACCAGAGAGGGCAAGGAGTGTATGTGTGGGTCCAGTTGCACGAGTGGGCTGTCTCAGGGTATGATGTGTGGCGGGACGCCGTCCACCTGCGTGGTGCCCCAAATGGTGACCCGGCCTGCATGGACTATGCATCACAGTCTTCGCCTTCCGGATCCGCCACCTGCGACACCCAGTGGCTGTGGCTGCCCTTGCGGCCAGGCCGCGTCCGTCTGTAGCTGATGGCCCACACATTCACTCTTTGGCCTCTCTGGGGAGGGCTCGGGGTGGTGGCGCACGCGCTTGCACTTAGTCGCAATGGCATGTGGCGTGGTTGGTATAATGGGCAATGGATGGGATGGTGCGAGCCACCTCCCGTGACGTCAGTGCTGCTCGTGCTGTGGTGCGTCCCCCCTACACTTCCATTTGACTTGTGCCATGCTACACGTTGAGGTTCTATTGCCTGCGTGATATGACCAGGAGGAGCGCGAGGAGACCTCTCACACACCATGCTCCACTGCCATCCCGGGCCCTGTATCGCCTGTGCGGATTGACTATGTTGGGGTTACACCTGGTCGACTGGGGCTGTGTGTGCCTTGTCAAGGGGCATGGCGGGCGCACAACAGGATCCAGCTTGTCCACGGAGGGTGGGCTGACGTGTGCGCCTGGTACCGCATTGTTCGTGTGCCCGGCTGCTGTGCACACACGTGTTCACTTCCCCCCGACAGGTGTCCTCTCACAATGCCCAGGGAAGCGGTGGTGTACTGTTCATGACCCCTCCCAACACGGCGTGCTCCAACTTGGCATGTGCGCATCTACCCGTCACACCCACCCACCTGAGCACTGCGTCCATACGACTTCACACGACACATGTGTGTCTTCCACAGTTGTGCTACTCATTTGCGTTGACATCCAATACCAGTGGACTACATGGTCATGTCACGACTGCCGTGTACTTCACATACTCTCATCCTCTCTCATTCGTACTTGTGAAATGAGTCAGCGGAGACAGTTTTGGTTTCAAACATTATATTGAGTCTTCTGTCCTCTGTGATGCAGTATAGTGGACACTACTGGCAGCGGAATACATGTTGAGGATATACTGAGCATGATTACAAATGGGATAGGGTGTAGGGTTACATGTGATTGGCTGTTGCATGTGGGATGTGGGCTTCAGAGTTACATCTGCTTGGCCAAGGCTGTGCTAATGTACATTTACGTATAGCTGCGGAGCTGCGGACTTTGACACAGACGGTATACAAGTAGCCTACCAGACCGCTTGGCATCATGGGCACAGTCCATCTCAGTTCCATGTGACAGGTTTGCTGCGGTTGTTCCTCATGCACGCGTGCATGTGAGATGACATCAGGGCATGTGCTTGCGTGCATGCAGCGGCGTGCCACTTGTTGTTGCAATGTGGTGGTTACTGGACATGTCACAGTCACTGGGGTCGTGTTGTTGTTGTATGCACTTGTCGTCCATGCAAAGGTCCTGGTATGGGATTCCCGGGGTGGGGGTGGGAGGGGTGCAGCACCCACAGACTCCAGGCGACCTATTCATGTCCACTGAGCGGTGTGTGTGTCCATGGGCGCTGGATCCATGTCGTGTCCTGGTTGTTCGTGCAGTTCCGTCCATGTGGGTGCGATACACAGACCCCATGCCACTGCCTCCCACGATGCATGCGGTGTTCCTGGATGTGATGGGGAACAGTGTGCATGTCCCGGTCATATCCGATGTCATGGCGATGTCGTTGATGGTGTGGTAATTGTTGCCGGTCGTTTGGTATGGCTGTTGTGGTGGTGACTGGCCAGTCCGTGCGGAAGCTAAGCATGGGTGCGGGGTTGGACATCATAGGTCAATTGGGGAACTTGCGTTGGGGTCCGACGAATTTACAGGTTGTCAGGTATGCGATGCCGTCCAGCAGGGCTTCCATGTCATTGGTGGTATACATGTTTGCCAGCCAATGTAGCGGATGGTGGCTGTCAAGGTGTTGTTCGTAAGTTGTCCCTTGGAGGAGCATGATGGGGCATGCTGGGTGACATTCGATGTAGCTGTGCTCGATGATCCGTCGTGTGGAGGCACAGTGGTCCCATTTCAGTGCGGGTCCGATGTTGGCCACATACGCCATGCCCCCATAGGCAGAGCAGGCCCTGTCGTGTGCGTCCAGAGGGAGGAGTAGTGGTAGCAGGTCCGCCTTTAGACATGCCGGGTTGGAGAGACACATCTCCACGGGATGCTGGTAGGGACACCTCCGACAGTAGAAGACGGGTATGACGCAGCTGAACAATGTGATGCGGTAAGTCAGTCGGTAACTTACGTTCAGCAGGGACAGGAGTTCGCATCCCAATATATGTATCAGGTTGGTTTTGTACAGCTTGACCTGTCCGGCGTAGTTGGGTAGGTGTGTTGCGAGTGCCATTTTGCAGCGGTGCGTTGTGGTGGCGTGCTCCGGCTGTGTGTGCAGTCTGCAATGTGCACGCTCCGAGGTTGCTGTGAGCTCTGTGTAGTCGTAGGGAGACAGGACTTGTGTTCTGTTGGCTTGTGCGGAGGACACGGGCCCTCATCCCACATGCTTCTCAGACAGTTCAAGGTCAGTGATGTGTGACTCCTTCCAAATAACTTGCATGGGGCCGACATGGGGGAGTGTTTTCTTTTTCTTTCCCGTCCGTAGTGTTCTTCTGTGATATGCGCTATCTGCCCTGTGGTCGGTCTCCTCTGCATGCCTGTGTTGGTCTTTTATTGGACAATGGCTGTATTCACCGGCTTCTTTCGTAGGGCTGTGGTTTCGGAGTTGGAATGGAAGGTCATTCAGTGCTGTCTGCTCTCCCTTGTGTGGGCGGCAGGCTGCCTTTCCGCTCTGCGTTGGGCCTTGTGTGTGAATGTTATTCTTGGGCCACCTGTTGTCGGTCCCCGGGCTCTTTGGTGTTCCGTTTTGTATGTCTTGTTCATGTGTGCAGGGTGGTATGGGTGTTTCAGTGTGGTACTGGCGTTCCTCTTCCCGAAGGGGCCCTGCTTCTCCTAGTTGGTGTTGCCGCCGCTGTGTGCTTCGCCATGTTTGTTACACTGGGGTGTGTCCTGCTGTTGCGTGACTTCACTGACATGTGTGCGTCGGTTGTGTGACGTTGGGTGTTGACCGTGAATTGGGCGTTGGGGACATGTCTGTGGCAGGCCTGTCACGTGTCATGTGCGTTCGGGGTGGGGCTGGTGTGTGTGCTGCTTGGTTGTGTCCCTGTGTCTGTGTGCGACGCATGCATGGCGCTGCGGTTGGCCTCTGCGTTGTGCGCATGTGTGGCAGCGTCATCGCCGCTTTGGGGCCGTGACGGGGTCGTTGGTTCCTAGTCCCAGGTGGTGTGTACACATGTGTTACGAGATGTTACAATTTGGCCTGTGTGTCATATGTGGATGCTATGGTAGATGTGTCGTGTACACGCGGGGGTGGGGGGTTGTCCGCTTTTTCCGCCCTTGCACTGTGTGCGCTTTTGCGTGCACTTGTTGTGTGTGTGCCTACCTGCGTCTTCGCGGTACGTTGCGTCCTTGGTGGTGCATCAGATAGAGCATAGGGAGGGCCTGCAGTGCTGGATTCATGCTCGGGGGTGCCGCTTCTTCGGTGTCCGTGCTCGGCGTTCGTGTTACCGCTTCGGTTTGACGTACGGTGTCTCTTAGCCGTGGGATCAGTTTGTTTGCGGCATCGTAATTTGTACGCCGGGCGGTACGTGTTTCGTCGGACGGTGTGTGTCAATTGGGCTGCGCCGCTACGTGTACGGGCGCACTTTGATGGCGGACGGCGTCGCTGGCTTGCCGGCGGTGTTTGGCTGGCTTTTCGCATCGTAATCGGGCGGGCGTGTGGACTGCTGCGTGCGGACGGTAACTGGTGGTTTTTGCATCCGCCAGCACGGCGGTAGTGCTTCCGCCCGACATCGTAATGGGCCCCTAGATCACCATTGCTCTAAAGAATTTAATATTGTTTTTTGTTATATTTTCACTGTCAGGTATTCTTTTTTGTGAAGTAGTCTGGTCTCAATTGTTTGTAAAGCTATGATATAATAATAAATAACCCACTAACTCAGTGTTTTTATTTCAATTTAGTTGCCTGCGGCAAACAATCCTTCTGATTAATCCTACAGTGGGAGTTCACCTAGGTGGGAGTGGGACCTCACTTTTGATTCCTTCACTGTTAGTAGGCTAGCCTTCTACTACTACCACCACCATAAGGTGGCACATTGGGAAGCCATGCTGCCCTTGTTTCAGTTATTCAGATAAGAGAACTATGGAGCATTGTTGAAGGCAATATAGGCAATGGAAACTCCCACCCCTTACTGGTCAATATAGTTGCAGACTGCAGAGACTTGGAAGAATTGTAGGACAAACGTACCACATAGCTAATTGTTATACCAGATTTTAAAATCAGGCTGCGCTAAGGCAGCAGTGCAAAGTAAAACACTGCAAAAAAGATTTGAGGAATAACTAAAGTAAAATAAATATTTATTACCCTTTTGAACAATATTATAAAAGCCACCCCTCCCACCCACAACTCGCCCACCCTTCTCCCCAAACAAATCTCTAAGCCTGGGTGGAGTTCGCGGAGTTCCGTGCAAAAAAAACTCCTCCGTGCTACGCGGCGCTCCGCAAGTGGCGGAGTGCATTAGAAAAATGCTGTTCGCTGTAATTTTCAGTGCGGGGTGTTTGTCCGCGAGGTCAAATTATCACCACTGCACCATGCACAGCGCAAACGGGCACAAGTGGGCGCTTCTTCCTTTCTGCCGCTCGAGTAGATTTTCTACTCGAGCAGCAGCTTTCTCAACGTGAAAGGAAGGTTTCTCAACGTGAGCAGTTGCGAGCATATGCAACCACTCGCATTGAGAAATCCGACCACCCGCGTTGAGAAATCATTGATGTTGATGTTGAGAAGCGCAAATGAGGAAAAATCTTGCCAGGAGCTCGCCAACTTGATGTTGACTAGTGCGAGCGAGCAAAAAAACTTTGCAAGCTCCACGTAACGAGGAGTGCGGAAAACTCTGCAAACTCTGCGAGCGGAGCGGAGTTCACCAGCCAGGCTTACAAATCTCCCCATCCCCAAACAATGTCCAAAATGCCCAACAAAAAACTAAAGTCCAAACCATTTTGGTACCAACTCCCATCATTCCCCCCCTCTCCACCCAAAACAACTGTTAAAAAAGGGGGTAAAGAAGAGGGCACTAGAGCTTTCTGTGCTGCCCCTCCATCTGTGCCTGCTTGGCTTCAATGCGTGCCAGCCTCTGCAGGATGTGGCAATGGAAGGTGCGGCCTGACATTGAGGGGGGGCAGCAGTGATGTAACAACGGCTGGCAGCTGCCAGCTGACTGCAGCACCGGTGGTGTTCCTGAGAGGCTGGAGGCGCTGGCGGCTGGCTGGGGCCCTGGGCAGCTGCCTCCTCCTCCTCCTGGTCCACAAGCCGCTGGTACTCTGCCCATATGGCCTCCAGCTCTGCCGCCTCAGCCGGGCTACTATATCCTGCCAAGATGGACCAGCAGGAGTAGCTATATCAAGAAAGAAAAAAGACAAATTGTAAACAGTGCTCTGTGCAAAACACTTTTATAATATTATGTAGTGGCACAGTAGCAGTACATTGCTGGTCTCCTAGGGCCATTCGATTTTGATGTGATTAGAGTCACAGCCATTACCTACACATTCCTCACATAAAACTAAAGGCAAATGGTAAATGCATTAACTGTCTGAAAGGAATTAAGGCCAAATAAACAGCACACCAGTTTAAAAAAACTGTTATTTTTTTTGTTTTGAAGGATTGCCTAGTGAAAAAAACAGACACTGTGTGAAAAATAAAAATAAATTGTCCCTCATTAATAAGGCATTATGCACTATGGGGTACAAGTGTTCTCTCTCTTCTTGTGCTTAATTAATAGAGGCATGCTAGCTGGCGCCCTAGTCGGACTCGTTAGTCGTACTTTGCTACTCTCTGTAGTCTGCAGCTGGGGCAGCTGTAATAGACAATTATCTTATTCCAGTGGCCCTGCTGTTCTCCAAAATGCATTTCAATTTTACCCTGTCTGCAAGGCAGATATGAATAATAATGAATGATACACATCACGTATAAAATCATGCGGACATCCTGTATGCTGTAAGTAGATGGTGGGAAAAGTGATGCACTGCAGTACAGGGAAAGGATTAAGGAACGGGATATAGATTGGATTTCGCATGTTCATCACAGACTATCCCATTCACAAAAGCAAGGCACTTTACTCCCTGGCCTCACCCTCCACCACACTTTAAAACTATTTTCTCCAACAAATACTTTTGCTTGGCAGTAAATAAGGAAACTTAACATACTCTACATCAGGGTAAGTTAGAGGGATCACGTAATGTAAGCAGACATTTTACTACAGATTAGAGCGGTGTCACTGCTCATCATCATGTGCCTAAGCTTTGGCTACTGAATCACTGTGGTTGACAAATGTTGAAAGGGAAACATTTGAACAGGCATAAATCCACTATGGAAGCCATGATGAAATAAAACACTTGGCCAAAACAATGTGGCCCATGCCAAGAATGGATTTTTCAAATTTTTGGGAAAGCTGGGACAAAACTTAAGAAAGATATAAAAAATAAAGGAGTGAAGTACTAGGAAGTGATCCAGTGGGCACTGGGATGCCATGCATTGAAAACGAATCACTGACAGAATATCGACGACCACAATATCGAGGTCCAAAAATATCGGGACCTAAATATCGATGTCAAGAATATCGACATCCTATCTACATCATGGTAAGTACAAAAATATCGGAAAAAAATATTGTTGTACAAAATATCGTTGGTAAAAATATTGTTTTTTTAAATGTTTAAAAAATAATATAAAATAAAGTAAATAATACATATAATTAAAAAAAGATAGTTATAATTATTATAAACTGTTTAAAATTAGAAATAATAAATATAATGTAAAAACAAATTAAACATACATATATATAAAATATAATATATATATATTTACTTAATAATATTAATAAATAATTATTATAATAAATTATAAAATGTTAGGAACATATTAAATATTATAAATACATATATATATATACATATACCAGTAAAATAAAAATAAAAATAAAATATATATATAATAAATTAAAATATTAAAATATTTGTATTCTTTTACAATTACATTTTACACTACATTAACAGCAATAGTAGGGAAAATATTGGATAGCGGAGGGGATAAAATTACTATTCCCACTCCAGGGAGTGCAAGAGTAGGGAAAGTGTTGGATACCGGAAAGGTAAAAATTACTATTCCCACTCCAGCGAGTGCAACAGTAGGGAAAGTTTTGGATAGCGGAGCGGAATAATTTACTATTCCCACTCCAGTGAGTGCAACAATAGGGAAAGTGTTGGATAGCGGAGGGGAATAATTTACTATTCCTACTCCAGGGAGAGCAGCAGTAGAGAAAGTGTTGGATAGCGGAGGGGTAACAATTTCTATTCCCACTCCAGCGAGTGCAGCAGTAGGGAAAGTGTTGGATAGCGGAGGGGTAACAATTACTATTCCCACTCCAGCGAGTGCAACAGTAGGGAAAGTGTTGGATAGCGGAGGGGTAACAATTACTATTCCCACTCCAGCGACTGTAACAGTAGGGAAAGTGTTGGATAGCAGAGGGGTAACAACTACTATTCCCACTCCAGCAAGTACAACAGTAGGGAAAGTGTTGGATAGCTGAGGGGAATAATTTACAATTCCTACTCCAGGGAGTGCAACAGTAGAGAAAGTGTTGGATAACGGAGGGGTAACAATTACTATACCCACTCCAGCGAGTGCAACAGTAGGGAAAGTGTTGGATAGCAGAGGGGTAACAATTACTATTCCCACTCCAGCAAGTGCAACAGTAGGGAAAGTGTTGGATAGCTGAGGGGAATAATTTACTATTCCCACTCCAGGGAGTGCAACAGTAGAGAAAGTGTTGGATAACGGACGGGGTACAAATTACTATTCCCAATCCAGCAAGTGCAACAGTAGGGAAAGTGTTGGATAGCAGAGGGGAATAATTTACTATTCCTACTCCAGGGAGTGCAACAGTAGAGAAAGTGTTGGATAGCGGAGGGGTAACAATTACTATTCCCACTCCAGCGAGTGCAAAATAGGGAAAGTGTTGGATAGCGGAGGGGTAACAATTACTATTCCCACTCCAGCGAGTGCAACAGTAGGGAAAGTGTTGGATAGCGGAGGGGAATAATTTACTATTCCCACTCCAGTGAGAGCAACAGTAGGGAAAGTGTTGGATAGCATAGGGGTAAAAATTACTATTCCCACTCCAGCAAGTGCAACAGTAGGGAAAGTGTTGGACAGCGGAGAGGAATAATTTACTATTCCCACTCCAGCAAGTGCAACAGTAGGGAAAGTGTTGGATTGCATAGGGAATAATTTACTATTGCCACTCAAGCAAAATAATTAAAATTAATTAACAAACAATTAACTAATTAAATTTTTTTCCTCCCACCATATTCCCCTATAAATGACACCACCAATGTTCTAAAACATAACACTATTAACATAATTAATGATTAATTAATTAAAATTAACAAGCAATTTAAAAACAATAAATAATTTAAACCACACAATTAACAGTATAAAACAACTTAAAATAAATTTTGTAATAATTTTTTTTTTTTAAATATATTGAAATTAAATTACTTCCCAGCTTACTCCCCTATCAACCCACAACCCACTCTTAAACAAATGACACAAATACCATAATTAATAATGAATTAATAATTATTAATAACCAATTAATAAATAATTAACAATATATTAATTACCACAATTTACAATGTAAAATTTTAAATACATAAATATTAAATAATTAAAAATATAAATAAATTAATTATTATTAAATTACTTCCCACCATACTCCCCTATAAATCCACAAACCGCTCCTAAAAGAAATAACACAATTTCCATATTTACCAATTAATTATTAATAATTAACAAACAAATAATAACTAATTATAATAAATTATTTACAACAATTAACAATATAAAATCATAAATACTTAATTGTTAATTAATAAAAATTATTAATTAATTAATTATAATTAAATTACTTCCACCCTATTCCACTATAAACCGACAACCCGCTCCTAAAAAAATGACAATTAATTTATTTACCAAATAATTATTAATAATTAACAACCAATTAATAACTAATTGATAATAAATAAATTTCCGCAATTAACAATATAAAATATTAAATATATAAATATTACTTAATAAAAAATATTAATTAATTAATTATAATTAAATTACTTCCCGCCCAATTCCCCTATAAACCCACAACCCGCTACGGAATAAAAACGCAAAATGTAATTAAAAAAAATTAATAACTTCTAAAAATTATTATTAAATGTATTATAATTAAATTACTTCCCACCCTATTCCCCTATAAACCCACAACCCGCTACAGAAATAAAACGCAAAATTTACTTTAAAAAAAATGAATAACTCCTAAAAATGTAATACATATATTAAAAAATAAATACAATACTTAAACAAAAATATAGAACACATACATTTAAAATACATACTAAGGTGTCCATTACGATACCCGGCGGTAAAAAATCCGCCATCTACCATAGCCTCAAAAAACCGCCCGCATACACCGTGTGAATACCGACCGAGCAATCATGATGTCGCACAAAATACCGCCCGTCCAAGTAGAAGATAATCCGTCCGCCATGGACGCAAACCCGCACAACAACCCAAAACCGCCCGCCCTGACGACCGAGACACCGGCCGTGAAATTAAGATCTCCCCAAAAATGAGCACGGTAAATCCACATATTCCCCGCCCGCCATCGTTAACAACAGTGATGAAAACTGACACGGCGGAAGCCCTGGCGGCCACGTCCGTGCACGGAAACCATCCGCGGAGCCAAAGAAACACACACAACATGGCCAACAAGTCCACACAGCAACCCACGCCCAAATACCCAAACACAGAACACATCCCAAAGACACATCCCCCCTGGCAAAACAAAAAAACTACAAATCCCAGAACACCAGCCACAACACACCTGAAAACAACAGCCCATCATGACACACCCACATAGGTAAGTACAAAAGCAGCCCCTTCACAGACCACAATCCCTTGCACCACCACAAAGCGAAGACGAGAGGAGAGAACACAGAGAGCAATAAAGGACAGCAGAACACCACACACACGCACCCATCACACCCATCACCACCACCACCACCACCATCACCACCAAACACCAGCCCCACTAACCCCCTGCACATCACACACCACACACACACCGCACCAGCACCACAAACACCAAACCACACACCATGGCAGCACAGAGAATGCCCAAGTACACTGCCACTGAGCTGACGGTCATGGTGTCATAAGGTTTCTGCACATACACAGAGCTATGCACAGGATAATAGGACCCCGGAATACAGTGGTTTGCCTACCATATACCGTAGCACCCAAAACCCCAACCCAACTAGCTTAGCATCCCATTAGTACCAAAGCACCAATGATTGGACAACCCAGAACACGGTATCCCTATCTCAGGACTCGCAGAAACAAGAACACTCTTTCGTCACTCACTCGTACTTGTCCACAAGGTGCGTATGAAGAGACACTGGGTAGATTAAAATGTTTATTTCAACTTACGTGCTCTAAGGTACAGTACACGTGTCAGTACTAATAGCATAATGCATATGAATAATATAAGCAGCATGGTTACAATTCCATAGAATACAAACGGGGAAAGCATCTCATAACTCAGTGGATAAATGTCTAAATAACATTACCACCCTCCCCGTGCAGTAAGATAGTTTATTATAAAAATAGAAGACCTCTGGGCTTTGACTAGCGAACCC